>OW388277.2:5000-2405000 GCA_936450705.2 Protodeltote pygarga
CTAACCTAACCTAACCTAACCTAACCTAACCTAACCTAACCTAACCTAACCTAACCTAACCTAACCTAACCTAACCTAACCTAACCTAACCTAACCTAACCTAACCTAACCTAACCTAACCTAACCTAACCTAACCTAACCTAACCTAACCTAACCTAACCTAACCTAACCTAACCTAACCTAACCTAACCTAACCTAACCTAACCTAACCTAACCTAACCTAACCTAACCTAACCTAACCTAACCTAACCTAACCTAACCTAACCTAACCTAACCTAACCTAACCTAACCTAACCTAACCTAACCTAACCTAACCTAACCTAACCTAACCTAACCTAACCTAACCTAACCTAACCTAACCTAACCTAACCTAACCTAACCTAACCTAACCTAACCTAACCTAACCTAACCTAACCTAACCTAACCTAACCTAACCTAACCTAACCTAACCTAACCTAACCTAACCTAACCTAACCTAACCTAACCTAACCTAACCTAACCTAACCTAACCTAACCTAACCTAACCTAACCTAACCTAACCTAACCTAACCTAACCTAACCTAACCTAACCTAACCTAACCTAACCTAACCTAACCTAACCTAACCTAACCTAACCTAACCTAACCTAACCTAACCTAACCTAACCTAACCTAACCTAACCTAACCTAACCTAACCTAACCTAACCTAACCTAACCTAACCTAACCTAACCTAACCTAACCTAACCTAACCTAACCTAACCTAACCTAACCTAACCTAACCTAACCTAACCTAACCTAACCTAACCTAACCTAACCTAACCTAACCTAACCTAACCTAACCTAACCTAACCTAACCTAACCTAACCTAACCTAACCTAACCTAACCTAACCTAACCTAACCTAACCTAACCTAACCTAACCTAACCTAACCTAACCTAACCTAACCTAACCTAACCTAACCTAACCTAACCTAACCTAACCTAACCTAACCTAACCTAACCTAACCTAACCTAACCTAACCTAACCTAACCTAACCTAACCTAACCTAACCTAACCTAACCTAACCTAACCTAACCTAACCTAACCTAACCTAACCTAACCTAACCTAACCTAACCTAACCTAACCTAACCTAACCTAACCTAACCTAACCTAACCTAACCTAACCTAACCTAACCTAACCTAACCTAACCTAACCTAACCTAACCTAACCTAACCTAACCTAACCTAACCTAACCTAACCTAACCTAACCTAACCTAACCTAACCTAACCTAACCTAACCTAACCTAACCTAACCTAACCTAACCTAACCTAACCTAACCTAACCTAACCTAACCTAACCTAACCTAACCTAACCTAACCTAACCTAACCTAACCTAACCTAACCTAACCTAACCTAACCTAACCTAACCTAACCTAACCTAACCTAACCTAACCTAACCTAACCTAACCTAACCTAACCTAACCTAACCTAACCTAACCTAACCTAACCTAACCTAACCTAACCTAACCTAACCTAACCTAACCTAACCTAACCTAACCTAACCTAACCTAACCTAACCTAACCTAACCTAACCTAACCTAACCTAACCTAACCTAACCTAACCTAACCTAACCTAACCTAACCTAACCTAACCTAACCTAACCTAACCTAACCTAACCTAACCTAACCTAACCTAACCTAACCTAACCTAACCTAACCTAACCTAACCTAACCTAACCTAACCTAACCTAACCTAACCTAACCTAACCTAACCTAACCTAACCTAACCTAACCTAACCTAACCTAACCTAACCTAACCTAACCTAACCTAACCTAACCTAACCTAACCTAACCTAACCTAACCTAACCTAACCTAACCTAACCTAACCTAACCTAACCTAACCTAACCTAACCTAACCTAACCTAACCTAACCTAACCTAACCTAACCTAACCTAACCTAACCTAACCTAACCTAACCTAACCTAACCTAACCTAACCTAACCTAACCTAACCTAACCTAACCTAACCTAACCTAACCTAACCTAACCTAACCTAACCTAACCTAACCTAACCTAACCTAACCTAACCTAACCTAACCTAACCTAACCTAACCTAACCTAACCTAACCTAACCTAACCTAACCTAACCTAACCTAACCTAACCTAACCTAACCTAACCTAACCTAACCTAACCTAACCTAACCTAACCTAACCTAACCTAACCTAACCTAACCTAACCTAACCTAACCTAACCTAACCTAACCTAACCTAACCTAACCTAACCTAACCTAACCTAACCTAACCTAACCTAACCTAACCTAACCTAACCTAACCTAACCTAACCTAACCTAACCTAACCTAACCTAACCTAACCTAACCTAACCTAACCTAACCTAACCTAACCTAACCTAACCTAACCTAACCTAACCTAACCTAACCTAACCTAACCTAACCTAACCTAACCTAACCTAACCTAACCTAACCTAACCTAACCTAACCTAACCTAACCTAACCTAACCTAACCTAACCTAACCTAACCTAACCTAACCTAACCTAACCTAACCTAACCTAACCTAACCTAACCTAACCTAACCTAACCTAACCTAACCTAACCTAACCTAACCTAACCTAACCTAACCTAACCTAACCTAACCTAACCTAACCTAACCTAACCTAACCTAACCTAACCTAACCTAACCTAACCTAACCTAACCTAACCTAACCTAACCTAACCTAACCTAACCTAACCTAACCTAACCTAACCTAACCTAACCTAACCTAACCTAACCTAACCTAACCTAACCTAACCTAACCTAACCTAACCTAACCTAACCTAACCTAACCTAACCTAACCTAACCTAACCTAACCTAACCTAACCTAACCTAACCTAACCTAACCTAACCTAACCTAACCTAACCTAACCTAACCTAACCTAACCTAACCTAACCTAACCTAACCTAACCTAACCTAACCTAACCTAACCTAACCTAACCTAACCTAACCTAACCTAACCTAACCTAACCTAACCTAACCTAACCTAACCTAACCTAACCTAACCTAACCTAACCTAACCTAACCTAACCTAACCTAACCTAACCTAACCTAACCTAACCTAACCTAACCTAACCTAACCTAACCTAACCTAACCTAACCTAACCTAACCTAACCTAACCTAACCTAACCTAACCTAACCTAACCTAACCTAACCTAACCTAACCTAACCTAACCTAACCTAACCTAACCTAACCTAACCTAACCTAACCTAACCTAACCTAACCTAACCTAACCTAACCTAACCTAACCTAACCTAACCTAACCTAACCTAACCTAACCTAACCTAACCTAACCTAACCTAACCTAACCTAACCTAACCTAACCTAACCTAACCTAACCTAACCTAACCTAACCTAACCTAACCTAACCTAACCTAACCTAACCTAACCTAACCTAACCTAACCTAACCTAACCTAACCTAACCTAACCTAACCTAACCTAACCTAACCTAACCTAACCTAACCTAACCTAACCTAACCTAACCTAACCTAACCTAACCTAACCTAACCTAACCTAACCTAACCTAACCTAACCTAACCTAACCTAACCTAACCTAACCTAACCTAACCTAACCTAACCTAACCTAACCTAACCTAACCTAACCTAACCTAACCTAACCTAACCTAACCTAACCTAACCTAACCTAACCTAACCTAACCTAACCTAACCTAACCTAACCTAACCTAACCTAACCTAACCTAACCTAACCTAACCTAACCTAACCTAACCTAACCTAACCTAACCTAACCTAACCTAACCTAACCTAACCTAACCTAACCTAACCTAACCTAACCTAACCTAACCTAACCTAACCTAACCTAACCTAACCTAACCTAACCTAACCTAACCTAACCTAACCTAACCTAACCTAACCTAACCTAACCTAACCTAACCTAACCTAACCTAACCTAACCTAACCTAACCTAACCTAACCTAACCTAACCTAACCTAACCTAACCTAACCTAACCTAACCTAACCTAACCTAACCTAACCTAACCTAACCTAACCTAACCTAACCTAACCTAACCTAACCTAACCTAACCTAACCTAACCTAACCTAACCTAACCTAACCTAACCTAACCTAACCTAACCTAACCTAACCTAACCTAACCTAACCTAACCTAACCTAACCTAACCTAACCTAACCTAACCTAACCTAACCTAACCTAACCTAACCTAACCTAACCTAACCTAACCTAACCTAACCTAACCTAACCTAACCTAACCTAACCTAACCTAACCTAACCTAACCTAACCTAACCTAACCTAACCTAACCTAACCTAACCTAACCTAACCTAACCTAACCTAACCTAACCTAACCTAACCTAACCTAACCTAACCTAACCTAACCTAACCTAACCTAACCTAACCTAACCTAACCTAACCTAACCTAACCTAACCTAACCTAACCTAACCTAACCTAACCTAACCTAACCTAACCTAACCTAACCTAACCTAACCTAACCTAACCTAACCTAACCTAACCTAACCTAACCTAACCTAACCTAACCTAACCTAACCTAACCTAACCTAACCTAACCTAACCTAACCTAACCTAACCTAACCTAACCTAACCTAACCTAACCTAACCTAACCTAACCTAACCTAACCTAACCTAACCTAACCTAACCTAACCTAACCTAACCTAACCTAACCTAACCTAACCTAACCTAACCTAACCTAACCTAACCTAACCTAACCTAACCTAACCTAACCTAACCTAACCTAACCTAACCTAACCTAACCTAACCTAACCTAACCTAACCTAACCTAACCTAACCTAACCTAACCTAACCTAACCTAACCTAACCTAACCTAACCTAACCTAACCTAACCTAACCTAACCTAACCTAACCTAACCTAACCTAACCTAACCTAACCTAACCTAACCTAACCTAACCTAACCTAACCTAACCTAACCTAACCTAACCTAACCTAACCTAACCTAACCTAACCTAACCTAACCTAACCTAACCTAACCTAACCTAACCTAACCTAACCTAACCTAACCTAACCTAACCTAACCTAACCTAACCTAACCTAACCTAACCTAACCTAACCTAACCTAACCTAACCTAACCTAACCTAACCTAACCTAACCTAACCTAACCTAACCTAACCTAACCTAACCTAACCTAACCTAACCTAACCTAACCTAACCTAACCTAACCTAACCTAACCTAACCTAACCTAACCTAACCTAACCTAACCTAACCTAACCTAACCTAACCTAACCTAACCTAACCTAACCTAACCTAACCTAACCTAACCTAACCTAACCTAACCTAACCTAACCTAACCTAACCTAACCTAACCTAACCTAACCTAACCTAACCTAACCTAACCTAACCTAACCTAACCTAACCTAACCTAACCTAACCTAACCTAACCTAACCTAACCTAACCTAACCTAACCTAACCTAACCTAACCTAACCTAACCTAACCTAACCTAACCTAACCTAACCTAACCTAACCTAACCTAACCTAACCTAACCTAACCTAACCTAACCTAACCTAACCTAACCTAACCTAACCTAACCTAACCTAACCTAACCTAACCTAACCTAACCTAACCTAACCTAACCTAACCTAACCTAACCTAACCTAACCTAACCTAACCTAACCTAACCTAACCTAACCTAACCTAACCTAACCTAACCTAACCTAACCTAACCTAACCTAACCTAACCTAACCTAACCTAACCTAACCTAACCTAACCTAACCTAACCTAACCTAACCTAACCTAACCTAACCTAACCTAACCTAACCTAACCTAACCTAACCTAACCTAACCTAACCTAACCTAACCTAACCTAACCTAACCTAACCTAACCTAACCTAACCTAACCTAACCTAACCTAACCTAACCTAACCTAACCTAACCTAACCTAACCTAACCTAACCTAACCTAACCTAACCTAACCTAACCTAACCTAACCTAACCTAACCTAACCTAACCTAACCTAACCTAACCTAACCTAACCTAACCTAACCTAACCTAACCTAACCTAACCTAACCTAACCTAACCTAACCTAACCTAACCTAACCTAACCTAACCTAACCTAACCTAACCTAACCTAACCTAACCTAACCTAACCTAACCTAACCTAACCTAACCTAACCTAACCTAACCTAACCTAACCTAACCTAACCTAACCTAACCTAACCTAACCTAACCTAACCTAACCTAACCTAACCTAACCTAACCTAACCTAACCTAACCTAACCTAACCTAACCTAACCTAACCTAACCTAACCTAACCTAACCTAACCTAACCTAACCTAACCTAACCTAACCTAACCTAACCTAACCTAACCTAACCTAACCTAACCTAACCTAACCTAACCTAACCTAACCTAACCTAACCTAACCTAACCTAACCTAACCTAACCTAACCTAACCTAACCTAACCTAACCTAACCTAACCTAACCTAACCTAACCTAACCTAACCTAACCTAACCTAACCTAACCTAACCTAACCTAACCTAACCTAACCTAACCTAACCTAACCTAACCTAACCTAACCTAACCTAACCTAACCTAACCTAACCTAACCTAACCTAACCTAACCTAACCTAACCTAACCTAACCTAACCTAACCTAACCTAACCTAACCTAACCTAACCTAACCTAACCTAACCTAACCTAACCTAACCTAACCTAACCTAACCTAACCTAACCTAACCTAACCTAACCTAACCTAACCTAACCTAACCTAACCTAACCTAACCTAACCTAACCTAACCTAACCTAACCTAACCTAACCTAACCTAACCTAACCTAACCTAACCTAACCTAACCTAACCTAACCTAACCTAACCTAACCTAACCTAACCTAACCTAACCTAACCGTCTCTAGTTTCACTTCTATTATAGATATCACCATAATTCTTTCGATGCTTAGGGCCTTAATTTGACCTCCCGCTACTTTCTATCGTTCCAGATTTTCAAAATTCGGAAAATTCGCTAACCTGAGGAAATTCAATTTCCCAATTTTCCGATTTTCCGAAAATTTTCATTTCTAACTTCACTTTTCTACTCGTCTACGCCATAGTTAGTAATAGCATTCGTCCGGAGCCTTCTAGGTCACACCGTTCGTCTGCTATTCCACTTTGAAATAGTCAAAAAACACATTTTCCTTGTCATTTTCCGAAATTTTCACCGAACCCTACCCCGATTTTTGCACCATCTTGCTGCCCGCAAAACCCCCGACGCGTGGATACCACACACGTTAGGATCGGGTGCAAGAAAAGCGAAAAATCTCTCATAAACATAATTTTTAGGTACCTACCTATGTAACCGAGGCTAGGACCCTGATATAGAAAACAACATAATCGTCTCTAGTTTCACTTCTATTATAGATATCACCATAATTCTTTCGATGCTTAGGGCCTTAATTTGACCTCCCGCTACTTTCTATCGTTCCAGATTTTCAAAATTCGGAAAATTCGCTAACCTGAGGAAATTCAATTTCCCAATTTTCCGATTTTCCGAAAATTTTCATTTCTAACTTCACTTTTCTACTCGTCTACGCCATAGTTAGTAATAGCATTCGTCCGGAGCCTTCTAGGTCACACCGTTCGTCTGCTATTCCACTTTGAAATAGTCAAAAAACACATTTTCCTTGTCATTTTCCGAAATTTTCACCGAACCCTACCCCGATTTTTGCACCATCTTGCTGCCCGCAAAACCCCCGACGCGTGGATACCACACACGTTAGGATCGGGTGCAAGAAAAGCGAAAAATCTCTCATAAACATAATTTTTAGGTACCTACCTATGTAACCGAGGCTAGGACCCTGATATAGAAAACAACATAATCGTCTCTAGTTTCACTTCTATTATAGATATCACCATAATTCTTTCGATGCTTAGGGCCTTAATTTGACCTCCCGCTACTTTCTATCGTTCCAGATTTTCAAAATTCGGAAAATTCGCTAACCTGAGGAAATTCAATTTCCCAATTTTCCGATTTTCCGAAAATTTTCATTTCTAACTTCACTTTTCTACTCGTCTACGCCATAGTTAGTAATAGCATTCGTCCGGAGCCTTCTAGGTCACACCGTTCGTCTGCTATTCCACTTTGAAATAGTCAAAAAACACATTTTCCTTGTCATTTTCCGAAATTTTCACCGAACCCTACCCCGATTTTTGCACCATCTTGCTGCCCGCAAAACCCCCGACGCGTGGATACCACACACGTTAGGATCGGGTGCAAGAAAAACGAAAAATTGCCCCACCCACCCGCCCATTATTGGCGACGTTTAACCGCAGTGGGAAATTTCAACGATACACCAGGACGGACACCAAATTGTGAATATTTTTCGAAAAATTTTTAATTTATTTTATAATTTTATTACATTAGTAGGCTCAGTTACAATATTCAAAAAATATCTAAAAATTTTTTCTTTAGCGCTAAGCACCCCTAATCATGTCAGACGACGACCTAGATTTTAGGACGCCGGACTACGGGTCATCGCCCACCCCGCCGGTTTCTGGCGATGGGGAATTAACCCACGCACCTAAAGACAACCCCATAACCAAGCAGGTATTGGATTTGCTCGCCACCATTGAAGCTGCCATTAAGGACAGTGGCAATTTAAAGAGGGCCATCAAGGATGTTGTCCTCACCAGCACTAAGAAGATCGAAAACCTTCTCACTAGCAACCCTTCCACAGTACCCACCCCCCCCACCACAATCGATAGCGCCGCCACTGTCGAGGCGGTCCGCCTTGCCGTTCGCGAAGAGATCGCCAAGATTAAGATCCCGTCGCCAGTAGTCTCCCCTCCACAGCGTTCATTCGCGGATATTGTCCGCACCGAAAAACCTGTAAACAAAACCCCCACTTCACCCCCCAAAACCAAACCAGCCCTAATCGTTTCCTCTAAAAAGAGCGTGTTGAGCCCGGCCGAAACCTTAAAAAGTTGGAGGAGTTCCGTCTCATTCCGAGACACCAATTTCGCTCCGGCCGCGGTCAAATACGTCTCCAACGGCAAAATCCGCGTTGAGTTTGACTCGATTGAACAGCGTGACGTCACGCTGAACAAGACCAACCAGCCAGACTCCCAGGTCCAAGCTGAAGCATCCAAGTGTCTGCGGCCCATGATCATCGTGAAGGGCATCCCTGCGGACATCCCAGCAGAGGACCTTAGGGAGATCTTTGAGGGCCAAAACGAGCACATCCGGAACACCGTCACCAAGCCTGAGGATCTCGTCTTCCGGTTCAAACGAGCCAACCGCAACAAAGCACTTTACAACGCTGTATTCCTCACTACCCCTCCTGTCTGGCGCGCGATCACCGCTGCGGTCAAGATCAATCTTGACCATCAGCGCGTACACGCAGAGGACTACGTGCCCCTACTGCAATGCTTCCAATGCTTGCAGTATGGACACACCAAGGCCAGATGCACTCAGGGAACGACCATCTGCTCCCACTGTGCGACCCCCGGACACGAATTCAAGACTTGTCCCAATCGGAACGACTCCTCCAAGGCCGAATGCCATAATTGTGCGCAGCATGCTAAAACCACCAACAGCAAAGTCAGAACAGACCACAGTGCAACCTCCCATCTATGCCCTCGAATGTCCCTAATGCTCGTAAAGATTCGCTCACGCACCGATTATGGATACTAGGCCTAATACAACGAACCAAACACCCAACCTTACCCTTCTTTGCACTCAGGTTAACCTAGGACACGGCAAAAGTGCCCTACATGAATTAACCGTTTACTTGAACGACACAAATTCTGATCTAGTCTTTCTAACCGATCCTTACCTTGCTGACACCAAAATTTTCAAACCCATAAATGGATACACCACGCATCAATTTTCGCACAATAGCTCACCTGTCAAATCCACCCTTTTAGTAAGAGACCAAGCCTTCAGCACAATTGGCATCTCTGAACACTCCAACGACCACTTAACCATAGTTCAACTTTCCAACAGAAAAGGCCACAAGATTTACCTCATCTCCGTATACATACCACCTGACACCGACCAATTTAACATCATAGGAAAACTTGACTCTTTTCTTCGACTCACGTCAGGGTCAATGCACTTAATATGCGGTGATTTTAATGGATGGAATACGGCCTGGGGTATGACTAAAGCTAATCGCAGAGGCAACCAAATTCTCGACTTGATCACTCTACATAATCTTTACATCTGCAATGTCGGCGATCATCCCACTTTTGAAACGGTAACGCATGGAATTTTAAGGAAATCAATCATTGACTTGACACTCACCAGCAAACCTCATATCACTACAATTACTGATTGGAAAGTGGATGTGGACATATGTCCCTCCTCCGACCACCATGCAATCACTTTCAAACTAACTCTTGACAAATTCGACCCCACTCGCAAACAGAAACTTACTACCTACAAATATAGCACTGAACACGTTAAATGGGATGACATTCGCTCCGAATTCTGCTCTAAAATAAATACCTTACTCCCACCAACTCCCAACTTCAACACCATTAACCCTAACCAATTAAATAATTACCTCAATACATTTACTTCATCAATTCAATCAGCCTGCGATAAACTTTTCATGAAACCTCCCGGCCCACCAAGGCGTGCACCCTGGTGGAACGAGGAACTTGCCGAACACAAACGTAAAGTGATCAAGAACCACCACGAACTGAGTAAGGCCGTTCGTCGCCAACAACCCCTTGAACATCTCATCACCGAACGTGACCGACTAAAACGTGCATACTCTGATGCTTTTTGTGCGGCTTCTACACAGAGCTTCAGGGAGTTCTGTAACCGCCAAAAGAAAGAGGACGTATGGTCGGTCACAAATCGAATAATAAAGACACGGCCTCTCACTCAGGCCCCAGCCACTCTTAAACTTGACGACGGCTCCTTCACACAGGGTCCATCTGACACTGCTCTTGCCCTTCTCAATAAATTTTACCCGGATGACACTCCGGATCGTCCTGGTAAGCAGACACATCTGCGTGAAATAATGCACAATCCCATCCTCTCTCCTAATGAACCCGACTTCACCTACGAAGAAGTCATAAATTCTCTACAAGGAATGAACCACAAGCGCGCACCAGGATTAGACCATCTTACTGCGGATATCTGTCTCCGAGTGGCGATGTGGTATCCCGACGAGATTATGGGAATCGTCAATAGCTGCCTACGTCTTCAGTACTTTCCGAAGGCATGGAAAACTGCCACGGCCAAAATTATTCCTAAGCCTGGCAAAGCAGACTACAATCATCTGTCTAGCTTCAGGCCTATTGGACTGCTTAGTGTCTTCGGAAAGCTGCTGGAGAGGCTCATCACTAACCGTCTTACCCACCACTTAGAACGGTCTCATAATTCCTCTCCAAACCAATACGGCTTTAAATGCCAGAAATCTACCATCTTGGCCATTGATACCGCCCTCAAAATTATTAAATCTGCCAGGAGCAGGGGTGAACAGGTGATTGGAGTCTCGTTGGACATTAAGGCTGCTTTTGACCGTGCCTGGTGGCCGGCCATACTCTACAGACTCCGAAACTCTGATTGCCCTAGTAACGTATACCGGCTCCTGGTGAGTTACATCCAGGATCGAGAGGTGCAAATTCAATTTGCGGACTGCAAAGTACGGAAATTTATGAGCCGAGGATGTATCCAAGGCTCGGTCATCGGCCCCACACTATGGAACCTCATCCTTGACGAACTTTTATCCATGCCGATGCCGAGCGGATGCCATCTTCAGGCCTACGCTGACGACGTTCTCCTAATTTCACATGCCAGAGACATCAAAACCCTTGAATCTATAGCTAATCAATCACTTGACCGCATTGTCACTTGGGGCGATGAGGTCAAGCTCGAATTTGGTCCGGACAAAACCCAGGCAATCTCATTTACCCAACGAGCAACTCGATGCAAACTGAAAGTCCACTCCCATTCACTCTCATTCGTCAATCAAATAAAATATCTCGGAATCATCATCGACAAGCAACTCACCTTCACCCATCACGTTGATCATGTTATCTCCAAGGCTAAGCTACTGTATAATAAACTCGCTATCTTCATCCGCCCTACCTGGGGCATTCACCCTGAAAATGTCCGCACCATTTACAACCACGTCATAGAACCCATCGTCTGCTACGGAGCTGGTATCTGGTCCAGTGCCGCTAAACTTCAGTACATCTCACAACGCCTACTGTCTCTACAGAGACTATTTGCGATTAAAATAACCCAAGGCTTCCGTACCATCAGTACGGAAGCATCAATCTCATTAGCGCAACTCATTCCACTACCTGCGAAGATCGCTGCAGTCGGAGACATCGAGTCCTCAAAATTACTCGGCTTCTCTTCATATCTACCAAACGACGTCCCTATCGAACGCTTGACTTTACCAGAAGACATGCTACATCCCTCGTTGAGGCGTGGTATTGAGTACGAGGAGATTCACTCTGCCACGGACTTCGAGAAGATACGAACTCACAATACACATCTCGTATTCACCGATGGCAGTCGGCACGACGACAGGGTCGGAGCTGCCTTTGTGGCTTACAATCCTCTGGGCGAAAGAGCTGCGGTCAAGAAGTTCAAACTCCACGACTGCTGCTCAGTGTTTCAGGCGGAAATGCTTGCTATTCAGAAGTCCTGTGAATACATCTCACAACACACTGCGCCTTCCAATTACTTCATTCTATCTGATAGCAAATCAGCTCTAATGGAACTAGAGAATCCTAATTCGCACAACCCTTTTGCAGTCAATATACACAAAAGACTCCACCATCTCCGAAACCTCAACATTACCGTTGGATTTGCATGGATTAAGGCTCATGTCGGATTCAGCGGTAATGAAGAGGCTGACATCGCCGCCAAGTCCGCGGCAAACCTCCATCGTACCCCTGATTACCTAAAAATCCCTATCAGTTACATTAAATACCAAAATAAACTAAAATGCCAACTAGCTTCCGAATCACTTTACTCGAAACCAGACAAATGCTTATACACCAAAACTCTTCTCCCTACCTATTCCGATCTACAACAATATTTGGCTATCGTCCCCCCAAGATTTGCAATCACACAATTTCTTACCAATCACGGGTACCATAAACAATACCTCGAACGCTTCAAAATTATCGCAGAAGACAAATGTCCTTGCGACAAAGTCTCCATACAATCGATTGAACACCTCGTTCAACACTGTCCTCGATTTTCCTCAAAAAGAACCAGCCATATCATAGTCTCCAATATTTACAATTCAGATCCATACAACCTACTAGACATCATCAAAAAAGAGGACACTACAAACTCATTCCATGCTCTGATCACATACATCGTGTCAGAGCTCAAACATTTTAACAAATAAAACCAATAGCCTCTACAAATAACCAACATAAATCTAAACAGAACAAACTGTCAATCAGCAGAGTAAGCCGATAGCTCTGCTGATTCGATAAAGTATCCCATTAGTCTTAATCCAAAAAAAAAAAACCTAACCTAACCTAACCTAACCTAACCTAACCTAACCTAACCTAACCTAACCTAACCTAACCTAACCTAACCTAACCTAACCTAACCTAACCTAACCTAACCTAACCTAACCTAACCTAACCTAACCTAACCTAACCATACAAACATCTGTAATTTTGGCCTAGTTATAGATTTTTTGAAAATTCTTTCGGTGTTAAGGGTCTTTATTCAACCTCCCGCAACTTTCTATATAGTCACATTTTCAAACTCGGAAAAACCGACCACCGTAGGAAAACTCATTTTCTCATTTTCCAAAAATTTTCAATTTTGATTTCATTTTTCGACACGTCAACGCCAAATTTAGTTATAGCATTCGTCTGGAACCGCCTAGGTCATACCGTTCGTCTGTTATTTAACCTTGAAATAGCCAAAAAACAGTTTTTCCTTCATTTTTTCAAAATTTTCCACCAAACGTACCCCTGATTTTCGCCCCATCTTACGGCCCGCAAAATCCCCGACACGTGGACACCACATACGTGAGGATCGGGTGCAAGAAAAGCGAAAAATCAAACAGGAAACGTTTTTTCGTTCAATATTTTCATACAAAGTTTACCTAAGTGCTAGTAGGTAGGTACCAAAATCTATACAAACATCTGTAATTTTGGCCTAGTTATAGATTTTTTGAAAATTCTTTCGGTGTTAAGGGTCTTTATTCAACCTCCCGCAACTTTCTATATAGTCACATTTTCAAATTCGGAAAAACCGACCACCGTAGGAAAACTCATTTTCTCATTTTCCAAAAATTTTCAATTTTGATTTCATTTTTCGACACGTCAACGCCAAATTTAGTTATAGCATTCGGCTGGAACCGCCTAGGTCATACCGTTCGTCTGTTATTTAACCTTGAAATAGCCAAAAAACAGTTTTTCCTTCATTTTTTCAAAATTTTCCACCAAACGTACCCCTGATTTTCGCCCCATCTTACGGCCCGCAAAATCCCCGACACGTGGACACCACATACGTGAGGATCGGGTGCAAGAAAAACGAAAAATTGCCCCACCCACCCGCCCATTTTTGGCGACAAATAATCACAGTGGGAAATTTGAACTGTACACCTGGGATGACACCGAATTTTGAAAATTTTTTTGAAAACATTTTTTTGACTTTTATGACCACGTCCAGGACGAAAACCAGGAACTAGTAATAAGACTTTTATTTTGTGTTTTATTTGTTTTTTTTTTTTTTTTTTTTTTTTTTTGTGTTTTATTTTGTATTGTTCTTTTGACTGGTTTTATTGAACCCAAAATCTATTTTTATTCTTATTATAATTTTATTTGACACTGACACCAATTTATTGATTGGACAGATTCCCCCTTATACAGGGATATCTCTTTTAAGACCTGGGTTCGTCTTGGATCGCTTTTATTTTTATTATTTATTGTTTATGTTAACATTATAATTTTTACAATTTTACATTTTAATTATTTATTTGATTTTATTAACAATTAGAGTGGTACCCTTAAAACCCTAAATATGTTCGGCATCCGCACCCCAACTAAGGAAGCATCCTCCTCCGCGCCCACATTGCCCATACCGACCGAGAGCCCCGTAATGTCGGAGGCGATTCAGGAGGTGCGCACGAGTCTCGGAGAGCAGGGAGAGGTCGGCAGGAAGTACCCGAGTCGATTGGTGGAGGCCAGAGCTTGTGTAGCGAAGGCGAAACTCCACCTCAACAACTCGCGGAACCTAAAAACTGAAATTAAGACCGAGGTCCTGTCGGCCATCAACCGGCTCTTCGAGCTCGTAAAAGAGGTGGCAAAAGGTGCAACAGCCTGTCCTGCTTCTACCACTGCCACTGCCACTCCCCCTCCCCCTCCCCCAGCGAAGCGTGACGAGGCTAGCCGAGCTAGCCAGAACACCGGCAGAGACGAGGCCAAGCAGGCCAAGTTGATTGCGACGCTGGAGGAGCACGCGAAGCTGCTTGTTGAGAACAGCGGCAGGCTTGAGGAACTGAAGACCCTGATGGATAAGCAGCAGGAGGACGTCCGAGAGTGGAGGACCTATGCGAGTGCAGCCGCCGGTGGCTCTGGGAAGCACGCCCAGACGCCGACCGCGCTGCACTCTGTGGTCGTCACCTCGAAGGATGAGTCCGACACTGGGGACCAAGTCTTGTCGCTTATTCGGCAGGCAGTTAACGCAAAGGATGGAGGAGTGACAGTGGACAGGGTTCGGAAAGCTAAGGACAGGAAAGTGATTATAGGGTGCAGAACACAAAATGAGAGGGAAGAGGTAAAGAACCGGATCAGAAAGGCAGAAGTCCTTCAGGTTGAAGACGTTCAGAACAAGAACCCCCTCGTCATCTTGCGACATGTCCTGGGTTTCCACACCGACGACGAGATCCTGAGGGCTCTACGAAACCAGAACCAGCAGATTTTTGGAGCTCTCGAAAAGGAAGACGCGGGTGTGGAAATCCGGTTCCGCAAGAAGACGAGGAACCCCCACGAGGTCCATCTAGTACTGAGAGTGTCCCCGAAGCTGTGGCGACGGTTGACGGAGGCTGGAGCCGTGCACGTAGACCTGCAGAGGGTCCGAGTGGAAGATCACTCGCCCCTAGTGCAGTGTTCCCTCTGTTTGGGATACGGACACGGCAGGCGTTTCTGCCAGCAGACCGTCGAGAAGTGCAGCCACTGTTCGGGGCCTCACAAGAAGGCAGACTGTGAAGCGTGGCGCGCCGGAAGCAGCACGCCTACTTGCTGCAATTGCACCCAGGCAAAATCGGGCAACGCGAATCACAACGCGTTCAGCGACGATTGCCCGATTCGCCAGAAATGGGATGCAATCGCTAGAGCGGCAGTAGCGTATTGCTAAGGTGGTGCCACGCCAACTCATCGCAGAGAACCCCACCAGCCATCGAACATATCGCGTCTTGCAAGCCAACCTACAGAGGAAAGAGCTGGCAACCCATGAACTCATGATTGAGGCCGAGAAGCGCAAGCTAGCCTTTGCGCTGATCCAGGAACCGTATGTGGGCGGGGCTAACAGGATGAGAGACTACCGGGGAGCGAGAGTCTACCAGTGCGCGGTTCAAGAGAGTGGACCTGTAAAGGCGGCAATAGTCGTCTTTGACTCAGACATTGACGCCATACAGTGTCCGCAACTGACCACTAATAACATCGTAGTGGTCAGGCTCAGAACCAGCGCCTGGGAAATCGCAGTAGTCTCTCTCTACTTTGAGCCAGACCAGCCCATCGAAGGATACCTGGATCACCTAAAGGCAATCATCGAGGACATGGGACCAAACCGAGTACTCGTAGGTGGCGACGCAAACGCGAAGAGCGCCTGGTGGGGGAGCCCAAAAACGGACCGCAGGGGGGAGGAGCTGTCTGGGGCCCTCGAAGATCTTCATTTACAGGTACTCAACGTCGGCGACACCCCTACCTTCGACACCGTGAGGGGTGGCAAAGCGTATAGCAGTTTTGTCGACGTAACGGCCTGCTCAGAAGACCTGCTGAACCTGGTGGACAATTGGAGAGTAGATGAATGCGTCACGAGCTCGGATCACAACGGCATCACATTCGACATAAACACACAAAAAGGACACGGCACACACACACTTCGCACAACACGAACATATAACACAAAAAAAGCGAAATGGAGCCAGTTTCGCAAGAAACTAGGCGAAACACTTAAGGATAGGGTAATAAACAAAACAGAAATAGATAAAATTATATATACATTAGAACTAGAAAACAAATTAAAAGATTATACAGACACAATTACACAAACATGCAACGACACAATACCCAAAATAAAAAGTGCCATGAAACTCACCTTGCCGTGGTGGTCCAAGGAGCTCGCTGACCTGAAGAAGGCAGTCTCCACCAGGAGGCGCAGGATCCGCTGCGCCGCACCAGTCCGCAGAGAGCAGGTCGTAAAAGAGTACCTGGAAATGAAAGAATCGTATGAGCAGAAAGCTAAGAGGGCCCAGATAGACAGCTGGAAGGACTTCTGCCAAAAACAAGATCGGGAAGGAATGTGGGAGGGGATCTACAGGGTGATCGGTCGGACCGCCAAAAGGCACGAAGACACACCCTTGGTGGACAGCGGAACAGTCCTTACCCCACTAGCATCGGCGAAGCTGTTGGCGGACACATTTTACCCCGGAGATCCTGAAGACGAGGACAACGACGACCACCGCCAGACCAGGGAGATGGCGAAGCGTGTAAACGAGCCGAGTCATGATGAACACCATGACCCGCCGTTTACACCCCAAGAGCTACAGTCGGCGGTGGAAAGTTTCAACCCGAAGAAGGCTCCGGGGGCCGATGGCTTCACGGCGGACATCTGCGCTCGCGCTATTCTCCGGGACCCGGAGACGTTCCTTGCCCTGGCTAACAAGTGCCTAGACTTAGGCCACTTCCCGACGATCTGGAAGGAGGCCACCGTGGTGGTCCTCAGGAAGCCGGGCAAGGAATGCTACACCACCCCCAAATCGTACAGGCCAATTGGCCTCTTACCAGTTTTGGGGAAGGTCCTGGAGAAGATGGTTGTCCGAAGACTGAAGTGGCATCTGATTCCGCGGATGAGTACTCGCCAGTATGGCTTCATGCCACAGAAAAGCACCGAGGACTCCCTCTACACCATGATCCAGCACATCAGATCCAAGCTGGACCAGAAGAGACTGGTAACAGTGGTGTCTCTGGATATAGAGGGAGCCTTCGATAGCGCATGGTGGCCGGCCATCAGGGTCAGACTGGCTGAGGAAAAGTGTCCCGTGAATCTCAGAAGGCTACTGGACAGCTATCTCGAGCACAGGAGCGTGGATGTCCGCTACGCCGGTGTGGAGTTCCGCAAGTCCACGGAAAAGGGTTGTGTCCAAGGGTCGATTGGGGGTCCGATCTTGTGGAACCTCTTGCTGGATCCGCTGCTAAGGGGCCTAGAGCAGCGCGGCACTTACTGCCAGGCGTTCGCCGATGATGTTGCGCTCATCTTCGATGGGGCGACAGCTCTGGAGATACAGAGGCAGGCCAATGCCGACCTCGAGTATGTGCGGAATTGGGGCATCAGAAATAAGTTGAAGTTCGCGCCACATAAAACTGGCGCGATGTTGATCACGCGAAAGCTAAAGTATGATGTCCCTATCCTGCACATGGGCGGGGTCGACATTGGAATGTCTAAGGAGCTGAAAATACTGGGCCTTACTATTGACGACCACCTCACCTTTAACACCCACGTGGGGAATGTGTGTCGCAAAGGCCTGGCTATTTTCAAGCAACTCTCCAGAGCTGCGAAGGTGAGCTGGGGTCTCCATGCGGAGGTGATCCGCAGCATCTATACGGCGACGGTAGAGCCGGTGATAATGTACGCAGCAAGTGCCTGGGCCCCGGCAGTGAATAAGCTTGGAGTGCAGAAACAGCTCAACGTGGTCCAACGAGGATTCGCCCAGAAGCTCTGCAAGTCCTACCGCACGGTGTCTCTAAACTCGGCGTTGATGCTGGCTGGGATACTACCTCTCGACCTGCGCGTACAAGAGGCAGCCGCCCTGTACGAGGCGAGGAGAGGGTTGCCCCGGCCGGCCTTAGGAGACCGGGAGGTCGAGCGTGCGGTGGCGTTTGCAGAGACTCCTCATCCCGCACTGCAAGTGGCCATGAGTTTCGTCTGCCTGGCTGATCAGACTGATGTCGATGCCCACAGCAGTCAGGCGGTACGCATCTACACCGATGGCAGCAAGATTGATGAGAAGGTCGGAGCGGCACTATCACTGTGGGCCGGTGACGCCGAGACCAAAACCGTCAAACTCTGTCTGCCATCATACTGTAGTGTGTACCAGGCGGAACTACTGGCCATATGCAGGGCGACGCGGGAGATCCTCAGGCGCTCGGAGGCGAGCTTTGGCATATACAGTGACTCCAGGGCAGCACTGCAGTCAGTCACTAGCCAAGACTCGTCTCACCCCCTAGCAGCAGAGGCGAGGCAAAACCTGCGCCTGGCCTTGACCAAAAGCAAAGATGTGTCCTTGTTTTGGATCAAGGCCCACGCGGGACTAGTGGGGAACGAGCGCGCGGACCACCTGGCCAAGGAAGCGGCTCTCAAGAGCAAGCGGAAACCCGATTATGACCGGTGCCCGATCTCATTCGTCCGGCGGCAAATCCGCCAGGAGTCGATAGGCGAGTGGGATCGGAGGTATAGGGGCGGAGAGACCGCTTCCGTAACCAAGCTGTTTCTGCCGGATGCACTCCAGGCGCACAAGATCGTGCGGCGGATCCAGCCAACAGGGCTGATCACCCAGGCGCTGACGGGGCACGGTGGGTTCTCCGAATACCTGCACCGTTTCAAATGTAAGGAGAACCCATCGTGCATTTGTGATCCCGAAGTCCCAGAAACCGTACCTCATATCCTCTTCGACTGCCCAGTGCACGTTAGAAGACGAAGGCAGTTCGAGATGGAGGCCGACATTGAGCTGACTGCAGGGACCTTGGCGGCGTGCCTATCTGGGAAGGGCACGCAACATCTGCTGCTGGCGTACATAGACGACGTCTGTAAAGTCGTCGTCAAACGCAACAAAGCCGGCTAGGTACTCGTATTTAATTATACTATGACCTTAGCCGGCTCAGCAAATAAAAGCAGCAGCAGACAAGGTCCCTGACCATGTTAGGGGGTACCGCATGGCAGGAGGTGGTTTTAGTCGGTAAGAGTCCGACACTACCCCAGCCACATCACCCGTGAGGTGGCTGGGGTGTCCATGAGGATTTCCCCTCCTGCCAAAAAAAAAAAAAAAAAAAAAAAAAAAAAAAAAACCTAACCTAACCTAACCTAACCTAACCTAACCAGCTCAAGGAGAAGTTGGAGTCAGCAGGAGGCCACCTCGTCGTTGAGGAGGTGAAGAACAAGGACCCGCTTCTGGTTCTGAAAGATGTCCTGAAGATACACAGCGACGAAGATGTGATAAAAGGACTGAGGAACCAGAACCGGAGTGTTTTTCACAACCTCAACGATGGGGAGGACAGAGTCCTAGTCAAATTCAAAAAGACCGCCCGAAACCCCCACACCTGTCACATCGTTCTCAGCGTGTCTCCGACAATCTGGAGCAGAGCAGTTAACTTGGGAGCAGTCCAAATAGACCTTCAGCGTATCCAGGTCGCTGACCAATCCCCGTTGGTGCAATGTTCGAGGTGCCTCGCATATGGGCATAGTAGGAGGTACTGTAAGGAGACAGAGGATGTCTGCAGCCACTGCGGAGGCCTCCACCTGAAAAAAGACTGCGAGGACTTCCACGCCAGACTACCACCAGCGTGCAAAAATTGCGAGAGGGCCAAAGTCGAACAAAAAAGCCACAACGCCTTTAGCAGTGACTGCAGCATAAGAAGAAGGTGGGATGCGCTGGCGAGAGCGGCAGTTGCCTACTGCTAAGGGCACCCCAGCGGACACTCCCCAGTACAAAATAATTCAGGCCAATCTCCAAAAGAATCAGCTCGCAACGCAAGAACTGCTCATAGAAGCTGCGAAGCGCAAAACGGCCATAGCCCTTCTCCAGGAGCCCTATGTGGGCGCAGCGACAAGAATGAGGAGTTACCAGGGCGTAAGGGTCTTCCAGAACTCTGGGATAGGAGGAGGGATGACCAAAGCAGCAATTGCTGTCTTTGATCCTGAACTGGATATAATCCAGCACCCGCAACTCACCACAGACAATATTGTCGTGGTGGGAGTCCGAACCAGGGCCTGGACGATCACGCTGGTGTCCTATTACTTTGAGCCGACTAAGCCCATAGGGCCATACCTGGAGCATATCAAAAAGGTTGAGAGCAAGACGGGACCTAAAGGGCTATTACTGGGGGGTGATGCCAATGCAAAGAGCGCCTGGTGGAACAGTGTGGAGGAAGACGAAAGAGGCACAGACATGAGCGGAATTCTTGGGGAACTGGGACTGCACATATTAAACACTGGAAACACCCCAACTTTTGACTGTATCCGAGGTGGAGTAAGGTACAGGAGCCACGTGGATATCACGGCCTGCTCAACTGACCTGCTGGACCTGGTAGAGGATTGGCGCGTAGATGAAGGGCTCACGAGCTCGGACCACAACGGCATCACGTACCGGCTATTGCTTCAAAAATCCAAAGGTATTCATATCAATAGGACTACACGTGTATACAACACTAGAAAGGCCAATTGGGATCAGTTTCGTAAGAAACTGACCCAATTAACGCAAGAAAATAATTTTACCATCTCTAAAATAAATGACATACACACCAAAGAAAACTTGGAGGAAGCAATAGACCGGTACACACAACTCATCACACAAACATGTACACAAACGATACCAAATAAAAAACAAAACACACTACTCACCTTGCCGTGGTGGTCCGATGAACTCGCAGAGCTGAAGAGGGAAGTTGCCACCAGAAAACGCAGAATCAGGAACGCAGCGCCGGCCCGGAGAGAGATGGTGGTTATCCTGTACCTGAAACAGAAAGAAAAATATGAGACACAAGCAAAAGCAGCCCAGACCAAAAGTTGGAAGGAGTTCTGCCGTAAGCAGGACAGGGAGGGCCTTTGGGAAGGGATATACCGGGTAATAGGGAGAAGCTCTAAAAGAGAAGAGGACCAACTACTTGAGCTAAATGGTACGCCTCTGGACGCCAAGAGTTCGGTTAGGCTCTTAGCCGAAACGTTCTACCCGAAAGACGGCGGAGAGAACGATGGGGAGGAACACCGAAGAACGCGAGAAGAAGCCGACAGGGTAAACTGCGAGAGTCATCTTGAACGGCATGACCCACCGCTTACACTAAACGAGCTGAATATTGCGTTGAAGTCATTCAACCCGAAGAAGGCGCCGGGAGCTGACGGACTCACGTCCGACATCTGTGCTCATGCCATTGGCAGCGACCCCGAGCTGTTTCTCGCGCTTCTCAATAAATGCCTGGCGCATCACCTCTTCCCGAAGTCCTGGAAGGAAGCGACGGTGGTTGTACTGAGAAAGCCGGGTAAGGAGAGCTACACCAACCCGAAATCCTACAGGCCGATAGGCCTCTTGCCGGTGCTCGGAAAGGTGTATGAGAAGATGCTGGTCGCACGCCTCAAGTTTCACCTACTACCGAGGATGAGTACTCGCCAATACGGATTCATGCCCCAGAAGAGCACCGAAGACTCCCTCTATGACCTTATGCAATACATCCGAGATAACCTAGACAAAAAGAAAATCGTTACAGTTATATCTCTGGACATAGAGGGAGCCTTCGACAGCGCGTGGTGGCCAGCTATAAGAGTCCGGTTGGCTGAGGAAAAGTGTCCCGTGAACCTGAGACGTGTGATGGACAGCTACCTCAGCGAGAGATCAGTCGGGGTGAGGTACGCGGGAGAGGAGCACAGAAGGGAGACCAATAAAGGTTGCGTCCAGGGCTCGATTGGAGGTCCAATTCTGTGGAACCTATTGTTGGACCCACTTCTTAGAAGCCTGGAAGAGCGGGGCGACTACAGTCAGGCGTTTGCAGATGATGTGGTGCTGGTCTTCGCGGGTGAGACTGCTCAGGAGATCGAGGGACGTGCCAATGCCGCTCTCGAGCATGTCCGGGCGTGGGGTGTCCGAAATAAGCTAAAATTCGCACCGCACAAAACTTGTGCGATGGTAATCACGCGGAAGCTGAAGTACGACACACCTCGCTTGAGCATGGGCGGGATAGGCATTGGTATGTCCAAGGAGATCAAGATCCTGGGTCTCACTATAGACAACAAACTAACATTTAACACACACATAGCTAACGTCTGCAAAAAAGCGATAGGTATCTATAAGCAGTTGTCTCGGACAGCAAAAGTAGGCTGGGGGCTACATCCAGAAGTAATACGAGTAATATATGTGGCAACTGTGGAACCAGTGATTCTGTACGCCGCCAGTGCATGGGCTCCTTCGGCGCAAAAACTGGGGGTCAGAAAACAGTTAGAATCTGTCCAACGCGGTATAGCACAAAAGCTGTGCAAGGCTTACCGCACAGTCTCTTTAAACGCAGCACTAGTATTGGCAGGGATACTCCCACTTGATCTTCGAATACGCGAAGCGGCTTCGCTTTACGAGGCCAAGCGGGGGGTACCCCTGTCAATCATCGCGGATAGGGAGATAGAAAAGATGGCATCAGCACTGGAGGCCCCACATCCCGCCGAGCGCGTAAACCTTGAGCTCGGTCTGATAAACCAAGAACAACCTACCGAGCAGCCAGACATTCGTATATTCACAGATGGCAGCAAAATTGAAGGCAAAGTGGGTGCAGCACTATCAATTTGGAACAACACATCTGAGACCAAGGCCATCAAGCTCGCTCTCCCGCAATACTGCACGGTTTATCAGGCCGAGCTCCTGGCAATATCAAGGGCAACCGGGGAAATCGCGCAACATAGGGCTGCGACATTCGGAGTTTATAGCGACTCCATGGCGGCTCTCCAAACCGTTACAAATCACGGCTGTCTCCATCCCCTAGCAGTCCAAGCAAGACACAATATAAAAACAGCGTCACTCCAGGGCAAAGTTATTACCTTGTCCTGGGTGAAGGCCCACGTAGGACTGCAGGGGAACGAGAGGGCCGATGAGTTGGCAAAGGGAGCCGCCATGAAGTTGAAACGTGCGCCAGATTACGATCTGTGCCCGGTCTCATTCGTCAAGCGAAGCATTCGATCTGCTTCGCTTGACGAATGGAACCAAAGGTACAGGAACGGTGAAACGGCGGCAGTAACGAAATTGTTCTTCCCGGACGCGGTGTCGGCGTACAGAACCGTTAGGAAAATCCGACTTGACGGGGTTACAACCCAGATACTGTCTGGACATGGCGGGTTCTTAGGATACTTGAATCGCTTCAAGTGTAGTGAGAGCCCGTCATGCATTTGTGACCCCGCCAAGGAGGAGACGGTGCCACATGTATTGGTTGATTGCCCTGTGTATGGAGTCCACAGATACAACTTGCAGAGACAACTCGACATAGAACTCAGTTTACAAAACATTGCCAAAATAATGACCAGTAAACATAGAAATCTATTTTTGAACTACTGTGTAGAAATATGTTCTAAAGTAATCGAAAGAAATAAAAAGTCAAGGAACTAATGCTTACACAATATCATGTGGAATATTTGTTGTTAAGCATTTAAGTAGTCTGTATACAAAAATGTTAAATAGAATAAGAAAAGTAGTACACTGAATAAATAGACTAAGAAAGAAATGAAATGTAATGTAATGTGATAAGTATAATATAAGAAAGTGTTACAATGTATAGAGCTTAAGATTTTTAGAGTTTAAGTTTGTAGAAAATAAGAAAGTACTTACTGTAACTAAAATTGTAAGAAAAACCTATAAGATGAAAATAAATGAACCCGTGTTGTCTGATCCCCGAACAAGGATAGTATAAGAATAAGAAATTACATAAATAGCATAGAGAGTTAAATATGGGAGTCCCACCCATGATAAGATATAAATAGCATAGAGTAGAGTTAAATATGGGAGTCCTACCCATAATAAGAAAGAAAGATGATGAATGCAAGAAAGAACACAGTATGAAGAATGAAAGTACGAGAAGCATATAAGCGAGAACTGGTATGAAAGAGAATTAGTTATAACAGGCTCCGATAATGTTGGAGGTAGGAGTATTAAAAAAAAAAAAAAAAAAAAAAAAAAAAAAAAAAAAAAAAAACCTAACCTAACCTAACCTAACCTAACCTAACCTAACCTAACCTAACCTAACCTAACCTAACCTAACCTAACCTAACCTAACCTAACCTAACCTAACCTAACCTAACCTAACCTAACCTAACCTAACCTAACCTAACCTAACCTAACCTAACCTAACCTAACCTAACCTAACCTAACCTAACCTAACCTAACCTAACCTAACCTAACCTAACCTAACCTAACCTAACCTAACCTAACCTAACCTAACCTAACCTAACCTAACCTAACCTAACCTAACCTAACCTAACCTAACCTAACCTAACCTAACCTAACCTAACCTAACCTAACCTAACCTAACCTAACCTAACCTAACCTAACCTAACCTAACCTAACCTAACCTAACCTAACCTAACCTAACCTAACCTAACCTAACCTAACCTAACCTAACCTAACCTAACCTAACCTAACCTAACCTAACCTAACCTAACCTAACCTAACCTAACCTAACCTAACCTAACCTAACCTAACCTAACCTAACCTAACCTAACCTAACCTAACCTAACCTAACCTAACCTAACCTAACCTAACCTAACCTAACCTAACCTAACCTAACCTAACCTAACCTAACCTAACCTAACCTAACCTAACCTAACCTAACCTAACCTAACCTAACCTAACCTAACCTAACCTAACCTAACCTAACCTAACCTAACCTAACCTAACCTAACCTAACCTAACCTAACCTAACCTAACCTAACCTAACCTAACCTAACCTAACCTAACCTAACCTAACCTAACCTAACCTAACCTAACCTAACCTAACCTAACCTAACCTAACCTAACCTAACCTAACCTAACCTAACCTAACCTAACCTAACCTAACCTAACCTAACCTAACCTAACCTAACCTAACCTAACCTAACCTAACCTAACCTAACCTAACCTAACCTAACCTAACCTAACCTAACCTAACCTAACCTAACCTAACCTAACCTAACCTAACCTAACCTAACCTAACCTAACCTAACCTAACCTAACCTAACCTAACCTAACCTAACCTAACCTAACCTAACCTAACCTAACCTAACCTAACCTAACCTAACCTAACCTAACCTAACCTAACCTAACCTAACCTAACCTAACCTAACCTAACCTAACCTAACCTAACCTAACCTAACCTAACCTTTTTTTTTTTTTTTTTTTTTTTGTTTGCGCTGGGAAATATGACAATTACGCATCGTCCTCCCATCGGGGGATGGGAGGGGTATGTGGGACTCCCCGGGCGAAACCCGGTATACCCACTAAATAACCCAGCGACCTGTTACCCTCTTCGTCCGAGTGGAGGGGGACTGGGAGATCGGCGCAGCCTTGGCGTCCAGTCCTCCTCCGACGATTGCCCGCCGACATTCACGGCGGGCTCCTCAATGCCCTGTCTAAATTGACAGGGACGACAGGCGGTAGCGAAGGTGGTGTAGAGTGCAATGCGGGCGGAGGCGCCCCCGCGCCTGTCGCCCGCCTATCACCACCACGAGGAGGGAGAAGACCCCGTCTTCTCCGACCTCTTCTTCGCCTACGGAGCGGCGCAGCGAGAGGGTCATCCTCCCGCGCGCGCTCCGCTGCCTCCTTTTGCGAGATGACATCCTCGCAAAAGGAAGCAACAGCTGCCCAGGACCCCTCACTCTCCAACATGGTGTTCACCACGCTGGGAAGTGAGAGGTCCTGTCCGATCTCCGCAGTCAGAGTGCGGCGCGGCTCAGACCAAGCTGGACACACCTCGAGGGTGTGCTGCGCCGTGTCCTCCGCCGCGCCGCAGTCGTGGCACGCCGGGGTTTCCTCCCTCCCGATCCGGTGCAGGCGCGAGCCAAAGCACCCATGCCCTGACAGCACCTGCACAAGACGGAAAGAGAGGAAACCGTGGGAGCGCTCGAGCCAGTCCCGCAAGACCGGTCCGAGCGCGTCCAGGGTCCGGCGGCCGAAAGTGGCGGAGGCGAGGTCCTCCGTCCAATGGACGATGATGGCGTCTCTCGCCTCCCGCCGCACGGCCTCCCGCTCCTCAGTGGCGGGGCGCTGCCCGAGGGCCCTGCGCCGCGCCGTCCACTCGTACACTCTGGCGAGCACCCACGCCTCCAACTCCCAAGGAGGGGTGCCCGCCAGAGCGCACGCCGCAGAGAAGCCTACCGAACGGTAGGCCCTCGCTACCCGCTGTGCTATGGCCCTTTGGGGCCTGCGCATCAGGGTGGCATTCTCCCTCCTCTGAAGGGAGTCTGCCCAGATGGGGGCCCCATAAAGGGCCATACTCCGCAGGATGCCGGCGTACAAACGCCGGCACCGTGCACTGGGCCCCCCCAAGTTTGGGAGGAGCCAGGATAGAGCACCCGCAGCCTTCAGCAGGCGCGTCGACAGCCCGCTAAAGTGCGGGCCGAAGCGCCACCTGCTGTCCAGCACCAGACCCAGATACTTCATCTGGGTCTTAACCTCCACCCTGGCGTCCTCCACGAGAATGTGGGGGTCTGGAGGGCAGCGCTGCCGAGGCCCGTGAAAGAACACGGCCTCGGTCTTGTTCAGCGCCACCCTCAATCCCAGGCGGCGGATCCTCCCTGCGACCAAGGATCCGCCAGCCGAGGCCAGACAGGCCACCTCTCCGAAGCTCCTCCCCCGGGCAGTAAGCAGAGTGTCATCCGCGTAGCAGATGACACTCGTGCCCTGGAGGAGGGCTCCCCTCAGCAACCAATCGAATCCGATGTTCCACAAGGGGGGCCCTAAGACCGACCCCTGTGGAACACCGGACTCCGCGCCGTAGCGCCGCAACCTGGCCAGTTTATCCACCAGGAGGACCTCGCGATCCTCCAGGTAGCTGGCCAGGAGCCTCCGCAGGTATGGAGGCACTCCGTGATACCGGAGTGCCTCCAATATCGTCGAGTGGGGAACGGAGTTGAAGGCGTTGGCTATGTCGAATGACACCGCCATCACTCCGTCCCCCGCCTCGACCGCCTCCTTGACCTGGCCCTTTAGCAGGGCCAGTGCATCGATGGTAGACCGTCCCTGTCGGAAACCGAACTGGGCGTCCGACAGGTCCGGCCCTACCCCCCGCAGGTGGCTGTTGAGCCGGCTGGCGATGATCCCCTCGAACAATTTACCGACCTCATCGAGTAAAACGATGGGCCGGTATGCCGAGGGGGAATCCGCCGGGCGTCCCTCCTTTCGGAGCAGGCACAGCTGCCCCTCCTTCCACAGTTTCGGGAACCTTCCAGACGCAAAACACGCGCTGAAAAGCTCCCGAAATCTGTCCTCCATCTGAGCGGCAGCTATGGCCGCCACCCGTGCAGGGACGCCGTCCGGCCCAGGAGCCGTCTTCTTCGCACGGAGGCTGACAAGTCCCGCGCGAAACTCCTCCTCCGTCACCGGAGGTACCTCATCCTCCGGTGACTCTGCCCCCTGCGGGGGGTCCATCGTTGGTGGGGTGAAGTCGGCCCTGCGCGGAAACAGGGACCGAACCACCCCATCCAGCAACTCCGGCTCGAGGGTCTCGGTCAGTGGGGGACCGTGGGGGCGCAGCTGGTTCCGCGCGGCCCTGTATGGTCGCCCAAACGGGTCCCTGTCGAGACCCTCGAGCGTCTCGGCCCTCGCCGAGTCCTTCGCAGCACCCATAGCCGCCTTGAGGACCGCCTTCGCCTCTCGGTAAGAGGCGTACAAGCGGTCCTCGTCCGCTTGGCTACGGGCGCTGCGCCGTCTGCTCCGCGTGTAGGCCCTTCTGGCCGCCACGCAGGAGCACCGGAGCCCCGCCAGTTCCTCCGTCCACCAATAGACGGCACGGCGGGGCGGCGGACGACGGGACCGAGGCATGCTGGAATTGCACACCTCGGTCAAGGATCCTCGGAGCTGCACCGCGGCAGCGTCCACATCCAGGACATCGACTGGAGGCGACAGCCAGTCCTGGAGGAACGCTGCCTCCTTCGCTGCCTCCCGGTCCAGGCGAGTGAGAGCCCATCGTGGGAAGGGAGACCTGCCAGAGCGGGCCGGTTCCCCACGAGGGCTCTGGGTGGAGATGTCGAAACGCACGTACCTGTGGTCCGACATGGTCTCCACCAACTCCACCCGCCAGTTCACGATGCGTGCGGCTAGCACGGGGGTGGCGAACGATACGTCCACCACCGACCCACCCCGTTGCCGCACACACGTGTGGACCGCCCCCCTGTTGAGGAGGGATACACCGCAAGAGGCCGCCCAAAACTCGACGGAGCGACCTCTCACGTTGCAGGAGGCAGCCGGGTTCCCCCACGCCTCCGACTTGGCGTTCAGGTCGCCGAGCACGACGACCTGGCGCGGCGCCGCCCTCCCTACGGCTGCAGTGAGGACCTCCAAGAAGTCCTCAAAGTCCGAGAGAGGGCGGTTTGGGGAGAAATAGACCCCCACCAGGGCCATACCTCCCCACGCGGCGGCCACGTATCCCGGTCCCCTCTCTAAAAGCGAGAGGGGAGGGGAGTCCGTGGAGGACCGCGAGACCAGCGCCACCAAGCCGTCTCGGTCGCCCAGCCAATGGCCAGGGACCGAGTAGGGCTCGGCGACCACCGCCAAGTCCACCAACCACTCAGCCATGGTCTGCATCAGGAGATCCTGTGCAGCCCGGCAGCAGTTGGTGTTCGCCTGAAGGATGCGATGTTCGACTGTGGGCATCAGTCGGACATCGCACCCCCTTCCTCCGCAGCCACCGCCGTTCCTGCCTCAGAAGCGGCGGCGGTGCAAGCAGCAGGCGCGACGCGCGCCTGCTCCTTGCCCTTCTTGTGGGGAGGCTTGCAGAGCTTCCCCGTCATTATGTGGCCTGCCGGTAGGCCACTGGCGGCACACACCGCGCAGTGCGGCGTGGCGACCAAGCAGGAGGCTGCCTTGTGGCCCTCTTTGCCGCAGCGGTAACAGGTCTCAGACCTGTCGACCGCTGACGGGCAAAGGGCTCGGGCGTGGCCGATGCCGCAGCACTTGAAGCAGCGCAAAGGCCGCTCCTCAAGTGCCCGGATCGCACCCGAGCTGAAACCTACAAGGAGCCGTCCTTTGTCAAGGACGGCTTTGGCGGCAGCGACTGGGCACTCGAGCCGCATAAACCTAACCTAACCTAACCTAACCTAACCTATACCTCCTTTCCAAAATACCTCTCCCTCCCAAATTCTTCTCCTTTCCAAAATATCTCTCCCTCCCAAATTTCTTTTCCTGCCAAAATACCTCTTCCTTCCAAATTACCTTTCCATCCCGAATTTCATCTCACTTACAAAATACCTCTCCCGTCCAAAATACCTCTCCCGTCCAAAATACCTCTCCCGTCCAAAATACCTCCTTTCCAAAATCCTCCCTTCCAAAATACCTCTCACTTCCAAAATACCTCTCCCGTCCAAAATACCTCCTTTCCAAAATCCTCCCTTCCAAAATACGTCTCACTTCCAAAATACCTCTCACTTCCAAAATACCTCTGTTCCAAAATACCTCTCACTTCCAAAATACCTCCCTTTCAAAATACCTCTCACTTCCAAAATACCTCTCACTTCCAAAATACCTTTCCATCCCGAATTTCATCTCACTTACAAAATACCTCTCCCGTCCAAAATACCTCCTTTCCAAAATCCTCCCTTCCAAAATACCTCTCACTTCCAAAATACCTCTCACTTCCAAAATACCTCCCTTTCAAAATACCTCTCACTTCCAAAATACCTCTCACTTCCAAATTACCTTTCCATCCCGAATTTCATCTCACTTACAAAATACGTCTCCCGTCCAAAATACCTCCTTTCCAAAATCCTCCCTTCCAAAATACCTCTCACTTCCAAAATACCTCTCACTTCCAAAATATTTCTCACTTCTAAAATACCTCTCACTTCCAAAATACCTCTGTTCCAAAATACCTCTCACTTCCAAAATACCTCTCCCGTCCAAAATACCTCCTTTCCAAAATCCTCCCTTCCAAAATACCTCTCACTTCCAAAATACCTCTCCCGTCCAAAATACCTCCTTTCCAAAATCCTCCCTTCCAAAATACCTCTCACTTCCAAAATACCTCTCACTTCCAAATTACCTCTCACTTCTAAAATACCTCTCACTTCCAAAATACCTCTGTTCCAAAATACCTCTCACTTCCAAAATACCTCTGTTCCAAAATACCTCTCACTTCCAAAATACCTCCCTTTCAAAATACCTCTCACTTCCAAAATACCTCTCACTTCCAAAATACCTCCCTTTCAAAATACCTCTCACTTCCAAAATACCTCTCACTTCTAAAATACCTCTCACTTCCAGAATACCTCTCCCTCCCGAAATACCTCTCCCTGCCGAAATACCTCTCCCTTCAAAACTACCTTTCCATCCCGAATTTCATCACACTTCCAAAATACCTCTCACTTCCAAAATACCTCTCACTTCCAAAATACTTCTCACTTCCAGAAAACCTCTCCCTCCCGAAATACCTCTCCCTCCCGAAATACCTCTCCCTTCAAAACTACCTTTCCATCCCGAATTTCATCACACTTCCAAAATACCTCTCCCTCCCAAAATACCTCTCCATCCCAAAATACCTCTCGCTTCCAAAATACTTCCCTTCCAAAATACCTCCCTTCCAAAATACCTCTCGTTTTCAAAAAAACCTCACCTCACAAAATTCCTTTCCCTCCCGAAATACTTCTCCCGTCCAAAATACCTCTCCCTCCCAAAATACCTCCCTTCCAAAATACCTCTCACTTCCAAAATACCTCCCTTCCAAAATACCTCTCACTTCCAAAATACCTCTCACTTCCAAAATACCTCTCCCTTCCAAAATACCTTTCCATCCCGAATTACATCTCACTTCCAAATTACCTCCCTCCCAAAATACCTCTCCTTTCCAAAATACCTTTCCAACCCGAATTACATCTTTCTTCCTTTACCTCCCTCCTTCCTCCCTCTCACCCGCTTCATTACTAGATACAGACACCAAATTCTAAAAATATTTAAAAACCACCACCCTCCCTTTTTAGTACGACAGTGGGAATTTGAACTGTACACTAGGAGTGACACCAATTTTTGAAAAAAAAAAAATTTTTTTAATTAATTTATTGGTACTTACAGTTTGGCAAAAAAGAGTCTGGAAAAATTGGGGGCGTCACTTCCGCAATTTTCATACTAAAATTCAGAATTACAAGTTATTTGGTACTTACATATTTATATGATGATTTTTTTGTCGTCAAATATAATCTAATGAATCATTTTTATGTTATTTTAGTACTCACAAACTTAGCATTTAAGATTTTTAGTTTTAGTTCCAGCTGTCACCGCCTCAGACTCTTTTTTGCCAAGCTGTAGATTACCTAATCTGAGCAAAACTTTTCTGAACAAACCTTACCTGAGCACTAACGGTACATAAATATGCTTTCCTATTTGTGATGTTTATACCTCTTTTTCACATTAATTGCTCTCGCTTGCAGGTACTGTTCGATGACGTTCGCTATACAGATTGCCGTTACGCATCTGATTCGTCTTTTGTTCGTTTCCTTCATCAGCTTCGCGAGTTGCTCCACCGCGACCGTGGTGAGGTACGTTTTTCATAGTAATTAGTTTTTGGAATGGCCCCTTGCCATTGACGTTGAATTTGTTGAGAAGTTCCTCAGTTGCGTCAAGAGAGGACTTATTTAAAAGAGGAAGAAAGCGTGATAGAATCCACTGAAGGCGCTTGAGGGACTGAAACGAACAATATACTCTGTTGCTTCTGACTTCTGAGAGGTAGACATTCCAAGACAGATTCAAATCAATATGGACACCTAAGTTTTGTCATTGTTAGAGTAGGCTATTGGGGCGGAGTCATATTACTGGTGGCAGGGAACGATTGTTTAAGAGGTTAGTCATATATCTACGAGTACTACCAATAAATAATGAGCGCTTGCGATATTTGGACGTTTAATAAAAGATCAAATGATTTAGCCCACTGTCATCATTAATTCCATCAATTTCTTAAGAAATTACCTTAATACCAAAATGACTATTCAGCTACAAGTCGTCTGCAAAGAGATGATAGTGAAAAGTTAAAACGTTAAAATGATCGAAAACCCACATTGATACGGACTTATTATGAAGTGAGATAATAAGACAACGCTCTCTAGGACTTTGGAGAGGACAGCTAGAATGGATTTGGGGCGGTATTGGGAACATGAAGAGTAGAGTAGCGGCACGCGGCAGTATAATTGAGTATAATGGGCCTCCTTCCAGGCTGGGGGACAACAACTTGTCATCAGCACGTAATTTAAGGACGTGAGCTAAAATGGGTGACATCATCACCCACAGCTTTTGTGGAAATTATTGTCTTGTTCTGTACCTATCTACCAAATGGGTGGATGGATTTCGACAGCAAGGTTATCGTTATATTCGTCTTAGCAACCCGAGTGTTCTTAGATAGGTGTGGGTGACTAGATAAATAGTACTTAATATAAGTTAATTAAAAAATAATTACTTATGTACCAAATTTATCAAGTAGGGTGGGTATTAAAATCAAGATAATTAAAAGGGGATCACAAAAGTATAAACAAGTTACCTATATATTTAAAATATATAGTTTGCAATAATAAATTAATTTTAAAAGTTTTTGTTACCATAAAAATGGGCCATGTTCGTGTCGGACCTCGAGCTATCTTAGGAAATATAGAATACCTAGATATAAAAAAATATTATTAAAAAACAAAAAACCCGACTGCTAACTAAAAAGATAGAAAAAAAAACTTATTAAAAGTCGGAGGCTCCGACTGCGTTTGTGAAAAATGTGTAAAGTATCTATCTATAACCAACTTGTTTTTTTTGTTAGCAGTCGGGTTTTTTGTTTTTCAATAATATTTCTTTTTTATTTTAGGTTTAGGTTATTTCTTTTTTATTAACTTAATTGAGTTGATTTGATTGTATTCAGTTTTTGTGCACAGATCAAAGGTATTTGGCGTAAGTTGCAAACAGCGATTACACGTTGGCCATTTCATATTTTTGCGTCGGAGTACACTCACTGTAGTGTCGCGCTGTATTGTTTTGTGGTCGAGCGCTAGTTAAATAAATAATACGGACATGGGATCAGGAAATATTTAGTTTCATTGATTTAACACGCCAACGTGCGAACAGCATCACGAAAATATACCAAGTAGGTAGGTACAAAAAAAAGAGTCCGGTGCGGTAACAGCTGGAACTATATAAATAAAAATCTTAAAAACAAAGTTTGTGAGTACTAAAATAATGTAAAAGTGAATCATTTGATTATATTTGATGACATAAAAATTGTCATAGAAATAAGTAAGTGCCAAATAACTTGTAATTTTGAGTTGTAGTATTAGAAATGCGATAATGGTATCCTCAATTTTTGCAGAGTCTTAGCCAAACTGTATTGTGGCCTAACGTGCTCAGCCACAGGGGCCTTCTGAAACAAAAAAACGTTAACTCCTTTCACTTCTTTTGAATGACTTAATAACCGTAAACTCAAACTCAAAGACTTTTTTAAATAAATCTTGAAAAATGTTGCCACGCGTATTAATATTATTGTCACGTCGTCTGTCACTGTCAAAGTGAATGTCACTATCACATGACACTGCTGTCAAATAAAAGTTCGCGGGCTACGGCGCGGGACGCGTGTCTTTTGTAAATAAATATACCTCTACTCTATATTTACTTCAACCTTGACGTTGGCAGAATCATCGTGTGATTGCGATGGAGCCAGTATCATAAAATTGGAATTGGAATGTTATCAAGTTAACAATACTAGTTGTTGAGTTTATAGACTGCTGTCTTCCGATGGGTATGTCGAAGTTCTTCGTGTGGGGCGAGGGCGTTTGGCGGGAGATGGATACGTCGTCAGGACGCGTGGTGGGCTGGCGGCGTCGCGCGCGCTTCGTGTTCGTGCGCCGCGGCCGCCTGCACGTCGCGCGGCGCCGCGCCGTGCTGCGAGCTCTGCAGGCGCTCGCCGAGGGCGCACCCGGCGCCGCCGCCGACGGGCCCAGGCTCTCCCACCGCAGGTACCCATCTTAGACAGATGTTACAAGGATTCCTAACTGTGTCTCGTATGCTTTCGCTGGTTATCGTACTGCCAAGTTAGTTACTGGGCCTCCTCATGTTATTCCAAACAGAAGCATTGAATGCTGCCTGAGTTTACTTCTTAGCTTGTATGTCACACACTCCAGGGTTGAAGAGAAGCAGAACTACCGATGTGTCAGTGTGTGGCGCGCGGCGGTGTGCAGCCATCAGCCATGTGTCATTATTGCCACTTTGTACAACTTGAGTAGCACTCGGTTAGACTTCAGACAATTGCGTACACTTTATTATAATTAGAATAAAAGATGTCAATGGTGTACTCTCATTGTATCTGGTATTGGAAGTCATTTCACTGATATTAGGTACAGGTATTTGGTGTACAGGTAAGGAAAGCAATATCTATTAAAGTCCTCTTTTAATCCCAGAGACTAACAGCTTGTTTTGCTTTGATTAGCTTGGTTGGCAGAGCAGTTAGTAGTTGCAGGTTCAGACCCTGCTCACAATTGGTTTCATCTTTATTGTACAAAGATGTAGAACTTTATTTTTGTTAATTAATTTATGCAATCCAAAAATGAGATGAAGAACATAATGAAACACTAGAGGGCATCCATTGCTGTGCATTTGCACCGCCGCACACTGCACGCTGGGATGCTAACAATCATTGACAAGTTAAAAGTGTACCGACTCTGGGATTGGTTCTGGTACCTACGTATATTATATTATGTTACTGTTACTGTTAGCTTACATCATCCCACTGCTGGGCAAAAGCCTCCTCCCATGATTTCCACACCTTTCGGTCCAAGGCTATTGTGGACCATTGATCGTTTGTCTTGTCTAATTCGTCTCGCCATCTTCTACGTGGTCTGCCGCGACGCCGGCTCCCTGTTATTATGTTCATAATAATTATTGTCTTGATCTGATTATGTACTTCTGAGATTCAGATTTCTCATTAAATTATACAATTGCAAATAATTATTATACACTTTTGTGTGTGTTATGTTATTTTTCTGTATTATTGATAACCAACTTTAGAAGGGGTTGAGGGGGGGGGGTGTTGTCCTCCCTCTTAATGTTAAATTGATAATTTTATTATAAAAGGAGATCTGATTGATTTGTAGATAATCTACAAAGGACTGTTTGGACTGGTTGACAACAATCAGCCACTCCACTCTATATCTGGACAAGTCAATATGCTTGTTGTTCACAGTAAAACAGAGGTGAAATCCAAGTTGGCAGCCCTGCCAGCCCCGCCGGCGCCCGTCACGCCCGTCCCACCGGTGTCCTGTGCACATCACCACTGCTGTGCACACTTTAATGGGTAAGTGATCATTATTCATTCAGTGTCAGTCTACACACTCTACATAGTGCAGTGTTTGATAGCTGGCTAATGGCTGGCAAGCCAGAGGTATCAGGTTCACACCTAAGTCTTTCGTTTCGTAACTAAGTAGTTTATGTTTATGCAATAGATTGCATTGTTAGCAAGTTGACAGGTTAAGAAACACTGCACTAGGCTATCACGGCTCCAGCACTATGTTGTGTGGCGTCATACATGCACACGCACACGTGTGTAACCTGTACAACTATCCTTTGCAGAAATATATCAACTCTAGCTGTCGCCCCAGTACTCGCTCACACCTCTCTGTCGGGGGCCGTGCCCTCGCTGCCGGGCTGCCCTCGCTCCGAGGTGGCCACGCAATGCGTCACCGACGTCGCCACCAGCACGCGCTACACCATCAACCTGCACGCGCGCGCGAGGCACGAACCAGACTCCTCGGACGACTTCCAAACACCTAACAGAAGATCTTCAAACAGGACAGAGATCGACAAGCTACTGGGAAAGCAGAAGCCTGGCCCTACGAACAACGCGAAGCCTCCCAAGAGAACATCTGAAGAAGACGCGGTCGAGTTACTAGGCAAGCATGCTGCGGGCGACGCCGGCGACAAGAAGGAGTGTTCGACGGATGACGACAGGCGGTCGAGTGGGTCGCGCAACTCCGTGTCGTGCAAGGAGCTGATCGTGTCGGAGAGCGACGTGAGCGTGCTGCGCGGCTTCGTGGCGCGCACGCGGCCCGACGCGCTGGGCCGCTTCGACGCCGACGAGGGCTACCGGCGCGCGCTGTTCTACGCCATCAACCCGCTGGTGGAGCTGCGGCGCTGCCGGCGCCTGGAGCGCGCGCTGAGCGAGCGCCACGCCAGCGCGCTGCCCGGCTTCGCGGCGCGCCTGGGGCTGGCGCCGCGGGCCCCGCAGCCCCGGCGTCCGCAGCGCCCGCGCCGCCACAGCGACGGGGACAAGGTGAGCTCTATGGGGTCTTTGCTGCCACAGCACGATCTGCTAAAGCTTGGGGAAACCGGGTAATTGTTTAAACAAGTACAAACTATAATAATGAATTTACAGAACAACTAGTTTTGATTTCAAGGAGAATAAGGAAGAGCCGCACGCGTCGAGTAGGAAGCGAGCGCAGCGCCGAGACAAGCCGAACATTGCCGAAGGTAGAGCCGAGAGACCACAGACTAAAAACTATGAAGAACGCCCCCGAACCAAGCCTGACATTGCGGAACATAAACCCGTGAGACTAAGAAATAAGCCAAACTACGACAAGCGCCAGCGAACTAAGCCGAGAGATGCCTTCAACGATGATAAAGAGAGAGCCGCACAACACCAGAGAGCTCTCGCCGATGTCAGTTCCGAATTGTTCCGAAGCAAGCCGCTAGTTGACGAAGATACGTCTAGTGGCGACCAAAGTGACGACTACAGACCACTACATCATACCAAGCAGATAGATCACGAAGATATATCCGAACGACATCGCACTAAGTCGAAAGCTGACAAAGGAATACCCGAGCGCCAGCCAACTAACCCGAATGAAGAGAAACCTGAACCGAGGAACACCAGAGCAAGTAGCGGGCTGAGCGCGCCCCGCGGAGGAAACACAGAGCCGAGCAGAAGTGCTCGCGCCAGCAGAGCCCTCCCCAACGGAGATGTCAGTCAGCCTGGCACTAGCAAGGATAGCACTGCGAGTAACAGTCGCACAGTCCGGAGTGACGCGGGCAAGGCAGACAGACACGCCAGTGACGAGGCAGACAGCAGCGACAGCGGCGCGCCGCCCGCCAAGCGCGCGCGCGTCGTACCGGTGCACAGCATCAGCAAGCGGTGAGTGAACGTCCGCCATCTTGGATCTCTTAATATATGTCATTTTCGTAATCATCACCCCTGAAAAACTCAAAAACGATACCCATATTGATTTCTTTCAAATACTCGCATCCGCCATCTTGGATCTCAATTTTAATGTCATATTCGTTATCACCACACGCGTTGTAAAATTGAATCGACACTTAAAATTTCAATAGTGTAAATGCGCCACCCCCTAATTGGTGTGTCCCGTAGCCATCTAAGCGGCTACGGGACCGCCTCCCCTCCGTCCCTCGCCCCACACACCCCGCACGATTGCTCTGTCTAGACGTGTTCGTTGGACTACTGTAGGGATAGAGTTCTTCATGCTGTGGTCATACAGTCCGGAGTAACGCGGGCAAGGTTGCAGAGAGAGAAGACGCCAGTGAGGAGAAAATTTTAGTGTTTTAAAAAATTCAACTAAGAGAAGACAGGGGTGACAAAGTTTATGCGGGAGTTTATATTTCGAGATCCGATTAACTTGAAACTGCGGTAGAAAACCTTGATGTTCCTCAGCATGTATACTGTATAGCCGAGGGTCAGAGGTGGTCTCTGGTGGAGCGTGTCTCCTGCGAGACAATTATGAATGGTTAGGTACATGTCCGCTTGCAGGGCCCTGGTGGCGAGCGCTAAGGAGTACTCTAACTTGGAGGACCACGCCATCGTGGCGTGGGTGAGCGGCGGAGCGCGCGCCTCGCTCGTCAACGGGAACAAGCTGTGGCAGGACCTGCAGGACGTGTACGCAGGACTGACCGGATGCAGTAAGTATTACTACTATACTGTTTTTTGAAGGGAAACACCGACGCCAAGGAGTCTAGTGATGTGACAAAGGTCTCCAACTAGCTGAGAACAACACGCAAGCTGTTTCCAGTGGTAGACCTCGGTCGTGGGAGGTGGTAATCCACCAGATAAAGCCTGGCCCCGGCATAATGTTCGGTGAAATCTGTCTGAGGGCCTGTACCGTTTCCTCCCTGGAACGCTCCGCCTGTGTGGAGCTGCAGCCGGTTTTCCTTGCATTTCCCACACAGGACAGGAGGATCTTATGAAGAGTCAGTAGGTGTGTAACCGCTTCCCATCGGGCGACTGTATGCTTGCTTGCCACCGTCGCGGTGTGAAGCGGAGCCGCCTGATCAGGAAGACCAGACGTGCCAGATACGTGGACGAGTGCAACAATACAAGTGTACAATGTAGTCAATGGTTGTTGCAGAGCGGTCGTGGCACTCGCTCCGGAACCGCTACCTGCGCTACATCCTGCCGTCGCTGGGCGCGCTGATGCTGCCGCACGACCAGCAGGCGCGCCTGCGCGCCGCCGCCAGGACCGGTACTGTACTACACACACACACATCCTCTTTCTCACACACACACACACACCCTCTCCCTCACACACACACACGCATCTACATGAATTATGTAGGCTACCGCTGGAAGAGGTGAAAAAAACCAAAGTATGATAAAATAAAACTATATTATGAAAAGTACTCAACCTGTATCAGTCCACTGCTGGACATAGGCCTCTTCTCATACGCATCACTTACTTTGTGCGCTCATTAGAAGGTGTTTGACGTTAATCGCCACGCTGGGCAAGCGGGTTGGCGATCGCAGTAGCAGATGGTGGCTATTACACAGTAGGATGCTGCTGCCCATCGACGGAAAGAAGCGACTAATCAGAGAGATCTTCTTGTATTGCATTTTTTTAAAAAAGAAAAGTATCATATAAATTCAAAATGATGTAGGCAGAGTACGTAACGCTTGGACAACAGCGGTCAACGAGACACATTCAAATGTTGTATACTTTGAGCTGAAGGAGAAATAAATTAAGCTAACTGAGATTGGAGTACGTATGTATGTAGTAGAAATCACAGAAACTACAAACGACTTATGTCATACTCTTAGAAGAGAAGGTCACTGAAGCGGCGCAGTGTTGTAACAGTCGAATGTAACTTAGGATGTCATCCGCCAGGTTGTCTGAAGAAGAAGCGTAATTCAGCGGCGGCTGCCACAGCTCGGCGCAACTCCATGTTCGCGGAGGTGTCGCGGGCAGGCGCCTCCAGCCGCCGCCGCGCGCTGCCGGAGACACGCGACGACGACACTGATGCCGGTATGTACTGCCACAGCTCGGCGCAACTCCATGTTCGCGGAGGTGTCGCGGGCAGGCGCCTCCAGCCGCCGCCGCGCGCTGCCGGAGACACGCGACGACGACACTGATGCCGGTATGTACTGCCACAGCTCGGCGCAACTCCATGTTCGCGGAGGTGTCGCGGGCAGGCGCCTCCAGCCGCCGCCGCGCGCTGCCGGAGACACGCGACGACGACACTGATGCCGGTATGTACTGCCACAGCTCGGCGCAACTCCATGTTCGCGGAGGTGTCGCGGGCAGGCGCCTCCAGCCGCCGCCGCGCGCTGCCGGAGACACGCGACGACGACACTGATGCCGGTATGTACTGCCACAGCTCGGCGCAACTCCATGTTCGCGGAGGTGTCGCGGGCAGGCGCCTCCAGCCGCCGCCGCGCGCTGCCGGAGACACGCGACGACGACACTGATGCCGGTATGTACTGCCACAGCTCGGCGCAACTCCATGTTCGCGGAGGTGTCGCGGGCAGGCGCCTCCAGCCGCCGCCGCGCGCTGCCGGAGACACGCGACGACGACACTGATGCCGGTATGTACTGCCACAGCTCGGCGCAACTCCATGTTCGCGGAGGTGTCGCGGGCAGGCGCCTCCAGCCGCCGCCGCGCGCTGCCGGAGACACGCGACGACGACACTGATGCCGGTATGTACTGCCACAGCTCGGCGCAACTCCATGTTCGCGGAGGTGTCGCGGGCAGGCGCCTCCAGCCGCCGCCGCGCGCTGCCGGAGACACGCGACGACGACACTGATGCCGGTATGTACTGCCACAGCTCGGCGCAACTCCATGTTCGCGGAGGTGTCGCGGGCAGGCGCCTCCAGCCGCCGCCGCGCGCTGCCGGAGACACGCGACGACGACACTGATGCCGGTATGTACTGCCACAGCTCGGCGCAACTCCATGTTCGCGGAGGTGTCGCGGGCAGGCGCCTCCAGCCGCCGCCGCGCGCTGCCGGAGACACGCGACGACGACACTGATGCCGGTATGTACTGCCACAGCTCGGCGCAACTCCATGTTCGCGGAGGTGTCGCGGGCAGGCGCCTCCAGCCGCCGCCGCGCGCTGCCGGAGACACGCGACGACGACACTGATGCCGGTATGTACTGCCACAGCTCGGCGCAACTCCATGTTCGCGGAGGTGTCGCGGGCAGTACTGCTCACAGGTACCAGGTGTAGTGATGCAAGCTGCAGTGGTATACTGAAGCAGACGTATTTATTTCCAGAAGCCCCCCCTGCTCCCCGCTCGCTGCGGCCGCGCACGCCGGGCTCGGCCCGCTCGCCTCGCTCCGCTGCGACCCGCAGCCGCTCGGCTCGCTCGCCGCGCTACTCGTCGCTAACGCGACGGTTCGCGGCGCGGCACATGGCCAGCGACACGTCCTCCCCCCTCCCCTCGCCGCCGCACCCGGACCCCCCGCGCTCCCCCGCCAAGGAGGGCGGCTCTCGCAAGCTGTACAACCACCAGGTTTAGCGCACACTTGACGCGCTGCACGTGTACTGGCCGGTCAGCTGGTGGTGTCGCTCGTCAAGTGTGGTGTTGTTATGTCTGAAGTGGGTGGTGTCAGCGATGGCCTATTGTAAGCCAAACATTTCTGAATGTATACTATAAGCGAGGGATGTTCGTGTCTGTAAGTTAGCTGCGGGTTGGTTTCGCGTGTAACAGTCACATTTAATTTTAACCGTGTTCTAAAAAAGGGCATACCCACGAAGCAAATACTAAGTGGAGATGGTATAAGCCATCGCTCACTATATCCAACTGGGTGGTATAGGGCCTGCCTGTGCCGTCCCGGTGGTGGGCGTGGCTTAACAGTCTAACTGCAGTCGTTCTACGCGTACTACCCTGACGAACTTCTCATAAACATTTATTGTTTTACACGGCTAGACGTCCTGATAGAATTAATGTCATCACATTTCATTTCATTTAATTATTTTTAAACGTAGTAGAGGTTTCTAGAACATTCTTCGCATCTGTCAATAATTAGGTGTCAGTCAATTTGACCTCTTTTTACTTTCGTTCGCACTCTACACTAGTAGCAATAGCGAAAACATTGTGTAGTTCAGACATTTGCTAAATGTTTTAGTTCAACTATTTACCGCTAGGTGTTCGGGAGCACGGTGGGCGGAGTCGGCGGAGTGTACCGCCCCCCTCGCCACGCTAACTGTCACGCATTGTATCGTTGCAAAATTCCTATGGTACGCTATGTGGAGCTATTGGTGCTAATTCTCTTGCACACGCTCTAAACTAATTTAGACTCGCCATCTCTCGTTCTAACAGAGATTATTAGAAAAGGATAGAAGATTTTTAGAGCTGTCAAACTAGTCTATTTGCGTGATATCAACGAGAATTTAGTCGGCAGGTCAAGAGGTCTCGTCTAATTTTAATGTCAATTGCAAGGACGTAGACTAATTTGACAGCTCTAATTATTTGCTGTCCTTTTTCGATGGTGTTTATTAGAAGGAGATATAGATAGACTAAAATTAGTTTAGCGGGTTATACAAGAGAATCAGCACCACTATCTTAGCTGGACAATCTAAATGTAGTTTTCTTTTTTTAAATGCCATCCTTTTTTAAGAAAATTTGGATCTTATATTTCCCGGCGCTGCAGAACCCCGATCTTAGTATTTGCTTCGAGGGCACACCAGTCCGATGAGTTATGTATCGGATGCGCTTTCATGCATGTAGGTACATGTAAACAAGCGCACGCGCAGCTAACCCAGCATGCACAGCTCCGTGGCGAGCGCAGCGCTTTATTATTTGTTGATTATTCAGAACGCTATATATTATGTGTACGTGTGTAATCCCGTCTGTTCTATTACAATCTCTCACTACATAGCATAGGTATGTCATATAAATCTGTTACTTTCATTTATAAAACACTTTTGTTCGGTCGTTGAGCGTATTATCTTAAAGCGGATATTTGTGTACATAGTTGAAATCCGTGTGTGCTGTTTACAGTTCGTGTCATCCCACTGTTGGGCAATAGTTAGTAAGGACACTCGACAAAAAGAATCGTCATCACAAAACGATCTGTGCAGTGTGTGTGTGAGTACAGCTTGGCAAAAAAGAGTCTGAGGCGGTGACAGCTGGAACTAAAAATAAAAATCCTAAAAACTAAGTTTGTGAGTACTAAATTATCATTAAAATGATTCATTTGATTATAATTAACGACAAAAAACTCTTCATAGAAACATGTAAGCACTAAATAACTTGTAATTATGAATTGTAGTGTGAAAAGTGCGCCAGCGGCGCCCCCAATTTTTCCAGACTCTTTTTTGCCAAGCTGTACACGAATACACTCGCGCCCCCTACGAGTGCGAGTGACAGCTCTTTGATTTCGATATGAACCAATGACGTCATTTGTTCATAGTGCCGCCTTCGTGTATTAAACAATGTTCAGTCTTATTTTTTTCTTTACTTTTTTTCTTATTTCTTTTTTTAAAATCCCTATTAGTATCGCAATCGCAACTCTTGTAATTCCACTGGGGTGGGTGCTGGCTCTTACATACTTATTACCGACACGTTCGGCCAAAGTGTAGTGTTGTTTGTAGTTTAGTCAAAGCGGCTTACATTTTTAGTCCAGCATGGGCCACTGTGTGAGGCATGACGCCATGTCCACCCAATGGCTAGCGAGTGCGAGGGATCCGGAGCAGTCGGTATAACTTGGCCGCTCTGAAGAGTGACGTGTCTTGATGACGTGGGTTGATCTGGTGTCGGAGTTTAAACCGCCCGTAGGCCTGGCTTAAAACACCGTTGAAAAATCTCTCAGGTGTGGCTGACATCTGGCTGGGGTAACGCTCACTGTTTTCCCTCATCGTTTTAGCAAGTGGTAATCTATAAATATAAAAATCAATGCCACTTTTCGTTGTAATTTTATAACTTAAGAACGGCTGGACCGATTTGGCTAATTTTGGTCTTGAATTATTTGTGGAGGTCCAGGGAAAGTTTAAAAGGTGATAAAAAGGGGTAGGGTAGGGTAGGGTAATGGGTAGAGTAGGGTAGGGTATTGGGTAAAGTAGGGTAGGTTAGTGGGTCGAGTAGGGGTAGGGTAGTGGGTAGAGTAGGGTACAGTTAGAGTAGGATTAGAGTGGGGTAGGGGTAGAATAGGCGTTGAAGTAGGATAATCATGCGTACAAAGTCGCGCCCCATGCCCCATCTAGTTAATTTATAATACGCACATGAATCCGAAAAGTCAAAAGTGCAATCCTAGATTTCGACCCTACAAGCTTTGGCGGTCCACCGGTCATACGTCACACCACTAGGCTATGACTGCTACGTCGCTCATTGCCGTGCTTGCTAGCTCGTGCACTAAATAGCAATAGCAATATGGAGAGCCAGCCCTGACACTACTCGGAAAGCCTAATTTCAGGGACCAAGTTATATCGGCTGTTCTGTAAGTTTAATCCTTTAAATATAAGTATGTATTGGAAGAGGGAGAGGGAGAGTGTATGTATGACCAGAGAAATGAGGATGACATGCAGAGTTGAATGTTTGAAGTATATTGTGGTTATATTTATATATGTGGTCGTTGCCGGCGTCGGCATCGTTCTGTACGGAATCATTTTCAAATGTACAAACTGCGGTTGGATGCGCCTGCGCCTCTTAGGACTGATTTTGTGTTATGGGGTGTTTTGCTTGGCCTTTTATTTGTAGTGTTAAGTGTTGGTACCAGTCTCCGGTGTTGTAGCAACCGGCTGTTGACGCATTCGTTTAGAGCAGTGTTTTTCAACGAGTGAGACGCGATCCCCGGGGGTCGGGACTCGTGTAGCTTTTATAGGGGAGTTGCAAAATGTTGGAAAACCTACTGCAGTAAAATATAATTATGTATTTACCCGAAGCCTAATTATTATGAAAATTAATAAATATGTCGGATTGTATATTTGTCACAAAATAAAATACATTTTTTAAAAAGCAACGGGTAGGGGGAGTGGGATAATTCCTTATACTAAAGGGGCCGTGTCATGAAAAAGGTTGCAAAACACTGAATTAGATAATACCTACTTATTAAACATGTATGATGTTATATTACCCTCCGTGTTGATTTTCTTACTTGTCCGAAGTTCTAAGCATTCTCTGCACATTTTTTTGTACCAAATATACATAAAAGGCCAAGAAATGGACACAATGAATAGGAAATTATTTGTTAGTGTTACAAATGACGGTTACATTAGCTTATTATATTATTTAGTTGTAATTGTCAACACTGTTAAGCGATGCTCGGTGCGATGCGCCGGCACTATCGCAAGTGAGTTACGCGTATTGTACTCTACTGTACCGCGCATGCGCCGTGACGTCGCCGCCGCGAGGGGACGCGATTCATTTGTTAAGATTATGCATCGTTCTATATTTTGTAATAAATCGTTTAATATATTTTTTTGTTGTTTTTTTTTGTAGATACCTACTTGCATATCCTAAATGTGTATCCTAATTTAATTTAATAGTTAAATATTTCCATCGGAGATAATCTTAATGTTTTAGAGAATTCCTCAATGGAAAATTCCAATAACACTGACCGACTCGGGTATTGAACCCAGAACCTCGCCCTCAGCAGGCGCTTGTGGTCGGTCACTAGACCAACCGGCACGGCTTGGCACGTCGCCGCCGGTATTGCTTTTATGTGTATACAAATCTCGCAGTCTCACTCCGTCAATGTGTGTGCGCCGGCGCGAGGTAGCGACACGTATCTCTTGGTGTAATAGGGGTAAGTGTGATAAGTCTCGCCTCGCCGATGTAAAGCTACCGTTAGGCTGTGGATAGATAGAATGAAACCGTGAGTAGGGGTGGTAAGGTTCACTTTACTGTATCACATATACGGGTCCACAGGTCCGCCACAGTCACTACACCAGCTCCAGCACCTTGATGGTGCCCTGGCTGTTGGCGGCCAGCAGCACGTGCGAGTCGTGCGCGCGGCGCCAGCAGACGGCCGACACGAACTCGGAGGGCTCGTCGTCCTTGCGCTCGCGCTCCAGGAAGCCGCGCACGGCGTCGAAGCGGTAGTGCAGCAGCGGCCGCGACAGGCCGGCGTAGTACACGTACAGCGCGTTGTTCTCCGAGCCGCAGGCCACGTAGCGCCCGTCCGTGGCCAGCCCCACGAAGTTCTTCTCGTTGCTGTGGCCCGCGAAGGTGCGCACGCAGCGCGGCGAGTCCACGCGCCACAGCTTCAGCGCCGAGTCCGTGGACGCGGACACCAGCGCGCGCGCGTCCAGCCACTGCACGTACGACACGGCCTTGCGGTGGTCGCGGAACACGCGCAGCGGCTCGCGCGGCGCGCGCAGGTCGTAGTAGTGCACGCAGTGGTCGGCCGAGCCGAAGGCCAGGTGGCACGACGAGCGCGGGTTGAAGCGCACGCAGCACACGTTGAAGCGCGCCTCCAGCGTGCACACGGAGCGCGCCGCGTTCAGCGCCCACAGCTTCACGCGCGCGTCGTCCGAGCCGGACGCCAGCAGGCGCACGTCGCAGCGGTTGAAGTGCACGGACCAGCAGCGCTTGTCGTGCTCGTGCAGCGCGCGCGTGCGCTGCCCCGTGCCCGCGTCCCACACGGCCACCGTGCCCTCGTAGTCCGACGACGCGATGACGTTCTTGTGGTACGCGTTCCACGACACGCACGAGATCTTGTGCGAGCCCTGCATCTCGGCGCACGGGTAGTGCACGTCCACGCAGTCGCGCACCACGCTCTCGTACTCGAACACCTTGATGCGCTTGGTCACGCCGGCGATGGCGAAGAACTCCTCGTCCTTGTCGAACTCGATGGTGGACACGATGGTGGAGTAGTTGATGGCGTCGCTGCAGTACGACAGCGTGGCCAGCGGCCGCAGCGCGCGGTAGCGCGTGAAGGCCAGCAGGTCCTCGCGGAACGCGTCCAGCCCCCGGGGGCGCAGCGCGGCGCGCGTGGCGCCCTCGCCCCCGCCCCCGCCCCCGGGGGGCTCGCTCAGCTCCGAGCTCACGTGCGACGGCGACGCCGCCTCGTCGGGCGCGCGCTGGTCGCCGCCTGCAATAGACAAATACTAAAAGTTAACATGTACTGTACATATTAGCTTCCACTCCACACCAGTGGGATGGAATCAAATTGCAACTCTGTGATACGAGAACGTTGCAATAAGGCAATGCTACGCTCACCGTGCGACGCCACAGTCTTGGTGTCGCTGGGGGCCTGCGGCACGTGGTCGGCGTCCACCGACGACTGCGCCGTCACGGCGGCGGGCGGCGCGGGCCTCCCCGGGGGCGGCGCGAGGGGCGCGGGGCCCCCCTGGTGCGGCGCGGGCCCCGGCGTGGTGGGCGCGAGCGGCGCGCTGTCGGCGGGCGTGAAGGCGGGCGGCGCGGGCGTCACGGCGGACGAGCCGGGGAAGTACAGCTCGTCGGCGCGGTGCGCGAAGTAGCACTGCAGCGACAGGAGAGCTAGCGTTAGTACACATGGGCCTGGCTGCGCGCGCAGTGGGCGCGGGGCACGTACCTGCACGAAGTCGTCGAAGTGCGCGTGCAGCCTCCTCCAGCGCGCCGCCAGCGCGTCCCCCGGCGGCGCGGCGCCCCCCGCGAAGCTCTCCTCCTCGCCGCACATGCTGCCACCTGCACCACACAACCATACTGCACTAACGTATGTATAAACAATACTGGTGGCGTAGTCTGTGACCTCTCAAAGCATTTGATTGCGTTCATCACCATATGCTTCTTAGAAAACTCAGTTTGTATAGCATACAGATAAAAGCACTTAATGTTGACAATCCTTACTAAGATAATTTATATAGACTCTCGCCTGTATTCCTCAGAGGGGGTAGGCAGAGGTGTGTAGTACACCCACGTTTCGCCGGCTATGTAATAAGTCCCATGTAATAGGGGGCGAGCCTATTGCCATTAAACGGACACAATTCCAGACTCCGTGCTGCTACTGAGCATTTCCTAATGGAAAAACCCAATAACACTTTGCCCGACCCAGGGATCGAACCCAGGACCTCGTGCTCAGCAGTCGCGCTTGCTACCACTAAACCAACGAGGCAGTCCTTACTAAGATAAATAGTTTCTGTACATGACAGTGAGATATAAATGGCATTATATTTTCTAGAGGGCATGTACAACTGGGTGGGGTGTACCCTAAGGTTCGATTCGTAGTCCATAGTTAACATGCGGACTGCGGTGCGGTGATGCGGGTGCGTATATTGTAAACCAGCAGCGCTAGTTACCTTCGACATGCGCGGCGGTGTCGCCCACGCTGCCGGCCAGGTCGGCCAGCTCCCGGCGCAGCGCGCGCACCGCGTCGTCCGCGTCCGGCGCCGCCTCGGGCGCGTCGCCCGCCTCGGGCAGCCGCGCCAGCCCGGCCGCTCCTGCAATATCGTACATACAGGCGATAAAATAATGACATAATAGTATTTCTCTTTAAATATAAACGTCTGTTGTTACAAAATGAACGATCGATGGTACCTTGCTTGAGGTCCCTGAGCACGGTGGCGACGTGGTCCATGTCCTTGCGCACGAGCGCGGCCTCGCGCGCCAGCTGCTCCAGCTGGTGCGCGCGGTGCTTGTGCAGCTGCGCCAGGAACTCGTACAGCAGGCGGTGGTGCGCCGCCGCGCACTCGGCCTCCAGCAGGCGCTTGCGGCGCGTCAGCAGGTCCAGCATGGCGTCCACGTCGGCCAGCGGCAGGCGGCGCGCCTCGGCCGCCACCAGCGCGCGCACGGACGGGCCGCTGGGCGGCGGCGCGGCCGACTGGCGCGCGCGCACGCGCCGCCGCGCCACCAGCTCGTTGAGCAGGAAGTTGGGGAAGATGTGGTCGCGGGACGCCAGCGCCGCGCCGCACTTGGGGCAGCGCCGGTGCAGCTCCACTGCCTGCGAGGCGGAGTGTACGTTAGTGGCGGTCCGCATCGACCCGAGGGCGCCGTCGCGACCTACCTTGCTGATACACGCATAGCAGAAGGAGTGGCCGCAGCGCGTCACGTAGGCCTCGTCGATGAGCTCGAAGCAGACCGGACACAGCAGGTCGCAGTCCTTGTCCTCCAGCGAGCCGCCCAGCCCGCCCAGCGCGCCGCCCGCCCCGCCCGAGCTGCCGCTCGCCGCCGCGCCCGACATCACTGCGTTCTGATAAATACAAATAATATTATTGGTATTCTTTATATTTTATAGCCCTACCTTACCTAATTTTGAGTTTTTTAGAATATTCTTGTCTTTTATTTATTTGGATCAAATTTAGTCATTGAAATTTTGCTCCCTTCCTGATGACAGATTCATCTGATATTCGCTTTTAGCTAATCACAATACAATTTAATATATTCAGTATCATTGTAAATCCAAGATAGGATTTTCACAGCCCCCTCAATATGGGTATCAAAGGCGTTGACTAGTAGAAAACTTCTTGAAAACACAGTTTGTTAAAAAAGCTAAAAAATAATTTGGTAGGTCCTAGGTACCAGTCATCACACCACTCTCCTCACCAATCTAGTACATTGATCAGACTAAAAAATTTTATCATGGGGTGTTGAAATAATCATATAAGTTTAATGACTTACTGTCCAAAACCTATATTCTCTAAAGATGAATTGGACGTAGTTACACGAAAAGAAGAAACGAACCTTTTCATGTAACTACGTCCAATTTAAATGATTTTGAATTTTTGCACAATGAATGTCAAGAAAAAATATTAATTTTAACATACATTACATTAGTATTCTTCTTTCTTTATTGTATGGTTGATGAACAACCTGATGTAAGAGTTTAAACTAGGCCTCTGACATGGCTTTACACACATCATCATCCTTCTAGCCTTATTATTTCCAAACTTTGTTGTGGTTGGCTTCTGGTCTAACCAGATGCAACTGCCTATCTGACCCCCGCAACCCAAGTTGAAATATGTAAAGAAATTATTACCTACCATTTCTTTAATTTGTATTTATCCGCGCTCGTTTAAGCGCGAATGAGTAATTAGATTTTTTGTGTGAAGGTATGAATGCGTGATGGACAGAATGGACACTAATGACAAGATTGCGAATGTCATTGTGGTTTGAAGTTTATGTTATAATTTTATTCAAGAGAAATGAAATCTTTATTTTAAAATAATACCTGAAAGATAGAATAGCTTTAAATGTTGTTTCTATTATTTACTTACAGGTAAGGTTATATTTTGTAAAGCAGTGGTATTTATAAATACTCACTTTATAACCCTATGTTTAGTAGAAACAATAAATCTATATTTACTTACAGAAACGCAGTTGAGTTATTTACGGACATCGAACTTTGATTAAGATATCTTATAAATATAATAATAATAATATCACAGGTGTATTGGTGTCACAATATTTACCCTGACCGTTTTAGCAAGTGATCATATTTTCTAATACTACCTACCTTTGACTCGGAAGTCCAATGGTTGTGATGCCCGTAGGCTATCACCGCTGTATATTAGTGATCTCGACTTATACACATTGAAGTATATAAATAATTTAATAATTCCTTACGTAAAAGCTTTTTTGATTTCGTGAGATAACAATAATATGAACAGTATTTTTGTGAAATTTTTATATGTTTTAGCACATGTTAGCTTATTAAATATAAATATTTAATAAGAAATTTGAAAAAACAACTGATACGGATGGGATTTTTCAAATTTTTTTCAAATTTCTTATTAAATATTAACATGAACAATGTTATTGCAGGATAATGAGTGACAAATGTGGAAACACATTTCTTATATTTGTAGATGTATAAATTAAAGATATTGATTAATACAATACAAAACAAGTAAAAATACAATTACAAGTTATCAAGAGAAATGTTTGTTCATTACCCTCTGATTATTTCTTGTAGTAGGTAGGTAGGTACTACACAGTTTGAATTTAAAAACGCATGCTAAGCTAATGCATTTTGTAAAATAAGAGGTTCACTCCACCCTCAACTAACAAAATCTGACAGTTTAACGACTACCTGTTAGTGACCCTTTCGAGCGTCCGGCGCACCTGTACGCATGTATTTAAAACTATTTTTAGTAAAACAATCGATACGTGATCATAACATGGGTCGTTGAACATTATGTGACCTAAATAACAAACAAGTAGCGGCGCTTACATGTTATTATTGACGGCTTAGGTGACCGGAGCAGCATGCTAAGGCGAGCTTGGTGCCCTCAGGACAATTCGCGGTCTTAAAATCTGCAGCTCGTAAACCCACGGCTCCACCCCGGCTCAATAACAATAAAGTCCTCCTCCGCGTAACTTCTTCACTTGAAGTATTATTTACACTTGTTTCACACACAAAACACAACTCAACACCAAACCCCATCGTATAAAATTACGATTTTACACATTTTACTACGATTTTTACAACACTTTAACGTCGGCCCGCTTTGATTGACGTTTTGTTATTAAAAAGTTGCCATCGGAAATAATTTAAATGGGTCAGTCACTCAATCTTCCTAGGCAGCCCGGGGTCAAGGACTGGAAATCAAATCGCATTATAGGTCACGCTTTGTTTAACCCATTACCTAACCATTACAAGTAAAATATCGAATTAAAATAATATATTTGAATAAATATATCTAAGATATCCATAAAATGTTATGATTTAAAAAAAAAAAAAATATATTTATCATTTTAAGTAGTGCCATCTAGGCGTGATACGTAGAACTGCTAGGTCGACTGTTTGACCGACATGAAATACTCGAATCTGCTTTATTGACAGATCAAACGCCATTTTGCTATTATTACAGGAGGTTGCATTATCTGTTCGTCAACAATGTAAAGTGAAATGTTTGCTCGATTTTTATAGTGAATGTAATGTGAAGTTAAGTTTTATCCCTTGGGAAAAATTCTAGGGTCATGGAAGACTCCAACGAAGAGCTCAGGGTCGTTCCCGGTAAGCGTATTGCCTATAAAATAATGTTCGAAAATGTGAGTGTCTATCTTGCGAGGTCGTGTAATGTTAGCTTTCCCGATTTCAGAGCTCTACTTTCTGATCGCCAAATTTCTGTCGGGCGGCCCCCTGAAAGAGACTGCAAAGGTAAATTCGGTCTAGATTGAATTATATTATTGTCCTATGTGGTATAAAGAGCTAATTGAACCCGTTTTTGTTGCAGACTTTGTTAAAAGAGCTCGAGTCTATAGAGGTAGGTTTGAGCTTTTCCTAGTGCCGGGTTTGAGCTTATATTGTTGTTTTGGTCGCGGACGCACGTGGATGCGGCTGTCAAACGCGCTGAAACTTCGCTGAAAAGTTTTTATAACGTTCGCGGCTGTTGCAGGTGCTGCCCCGACGACTCGACTGGGAGGGCAACGAGCACGCCCAATCATACGATGAATTGGTATGTTAGCGATGTTTTGTGCTAAAACTTTGTTTATTTACGTTTTGCGAATAGATTAGCGACTAGAAATAAGTAAATTGTGCGAACACGGTAAAAAAACTTAATTCGAGTTATGCACGAAATTGAGCATGAAAATACGGTGGAATATCGTGAAAAATGATTTTGTCATGTTTTAGTGAGAAAATTAATGTTTTTGGCTAATTTGCGAAAAAAATGTTATATCATGCACTACTGGGAAGGAGCAGTGTCGTAATTAGAAATATTGGTGTCTCTTTCTATCACGTGCTTTGGTTGATGCGTCACATGTGCTATCTCTCTCTAACGTACGACTGCAGTGGTTTGCGGTCTTGAATGGCGTCCGTAAAGCCGATGACTGCCGAACATCGACGAGTCTTGTGACGTATAGTGGCGCCATTATTTTAACTTAGTAGTTTTCGTACATGTATGCTATATTTTTAGAATAATCAATATATGTATTATTGATTTTAATTACCTACATCAACATCATAGTGGAAGATGATAACATCAATATTTAAATATACAGGGTGGAATGTTGTAATGCCACCTGAAGGGAAAGTGTTCTTAATACTGTAGATAGAAAATTTTACTCAAAAATAACATTCCTTTATTTTTGAATAGAAAGAAAGCTGCATTCAAAGATTTTCGAAAGTTCGCTTGCCACACCCGGGACAGACTAACAGACTAAAATCTGTCAAAATTACATCGCTTTTATTGCATCGATTGTTAGCTAAATAAACTTGATAAATTAAATGATATGAAAACTGGTAAACTAACTGATTAGTTAGATAGTACACTCCCGGGCCCGCGCAGTACAGTAGGTACAGTCCAGTACAGTCATAGCGCGCGTTGCAGGCGGCGCAGCACTCGGACGTGTCGTGGCAGCGGCTGGCGTCCGTGTGCGAGCGCGCGCTGTCGCTGGCGCGGCGCGCGCCGGCCGAGCCCAGCGACGAGCGGCTGGCGGCGCGCCTGTCGCTGCTCAGCGACTCGCTGGTGCGGCCGCGCCCGCAGTACGCCTCGCACCGCCCGGACCACACGCTGGTGCGGCGGCTGGTGGCGCGCGAGCTGGGGCTGGGCGCGGCGGCGGCGCCGGGCGGGCGCGGCGGGCCCGCCATGTTCCCGCCGCGCCTGCTGGCCGGCCTGCAGCTGCAGCGGCGCACGCTGGGCCACCTGTCGGCCGTGTACTGCCTGGTGTTCGACTGCTCGGGCCGCTACGTGATGACGGGCGCCGACGACATGCTGGTGAAGGTGTGGAGCGCGCTGGACGGGCGCCTGGTGGCCACGCTGCGCGGCGTGGGCGCCGAGATCACGGACGTGTGCGTGTCGGGCGACGGCGCGCTGCTGGCCTGCGGCTCCGTGGACCGCCTGGTGCGCGTGTGGTGCCTGGCCTCGGCCGAGCCGCGCGCCGTGCTGGCGGCGCACCAGGGCACCATCACGTCGGTGCACTGGGCGCCCATGGCGCGGCGCGACATGCGCTGGCTGGCGTCCACGTCCACGGACTGCTCGGTGGCGTTCTGGACGTGCTCGCCGGACGGGCAGTTCCTGTCGCAGCCCGTGCAGTACGTGGAGCGCATGCGGCCCGGCGTGTGCCACATGATCTGCGCGGCCTGGTCGGCGGGCGGCGCCTTCCTGGCGGCCGGCAGCGCCGACCACCACGTGCGCATCTACACGGTGGAGCACGAGCCGGGCGGGCCCAAGCGCGTGCTGGAGACGCCCGTGCACGACGACGCCGTGGACAGCATCGCGTGGGCGCACCGCGGCCTGCGCTTCGTGTCCGGCAGCAAGGTAACACAGTACACGCGCGAGCACTAGTGCGCCCACTCCCACTTGTAACTAACGCGCTGCGGTGTGCAGGACGGCTGCGCGGCGCTGTGGACGCTGCACGCGACGCAGTGGCGCCACGTGCTGCTGCAGCCGAAGAGCACCCTGCAGGACGGCAAGAGACTCAAGGTACTGTACCAGTGTGCGAATAGTGACCAGGACCCGTCCTCAAATACATTACAGCAAACACGTAACGCACACACTCACAGAACAATACCACAGTCTAGATATCATACAGTCAGTCAACGCGTTTGATGTTTTCGAAAATGCCGACAACGTCTAGACATTCGTCTCGACGTAAAAAGTGTTAGGGTTGACACAGGACTAAAAACAAAAAAAAAATCATTTATTTTCTTAACACGGAATAAACAATTACCTAATCTATACGGAGTTCAAGCCTTATGAATAGACTGTTGCCCGTGACTTCGTCCGCATGTAATTTTATTTTCTATATGTACCTATATCCCATGAAAATCGATGTCTATCTTCTATTGGTCCCATACTCCCATGCTGTCTATGTCAAATTTAATTAACTTTGATTCAGACATTCCCGTTCGGGTTACGGGAATTTTTCGGGAATCACGGGAATTTTACAGAATTACGGGATTCTACAGGAATTACGATAACTTTACGTAATTGTAGGGGGCTTTCGTGAATTCGCAAAATTCCCTAAGAAATTTTGCGAGACCGCGGTTTTGACTTTATTTTATAGGAATGAAGGTAATTTTACGGGGTCTAGGAGGAGTTGCCAATATTACGGGATAAACGTTAATTTTCAAATCCAGTATGACGGATACGATTTTTGAATAAAATCAATATGGGTATCGTTTTTGAGATTTTCGGGGATGGTGATCACGAATATGACATTAATTTAGAGATGCAAGATGGCGGCCGCGAGTTTTTAGAAAAATCAATATGGGTCGATACCCATATTGATTTTTCTAAAAACTCGCGTTAAAACGATTTTTCTAGGTTTTCGGGGGTGGTAATTACGAATATGACATTGATTTTAAGTTTTGAGATGAACAGTTTCCTCAAAACCTCGAAGCCATACTGATTTTGTTTAAAAAGTCAGATCTGCCATCTTGGATCTCAAAATGAATGTCATATTCGTGATCACCATCCCCGAAAACCTATAAAACGATACCCATATTGATTTTTACCAAAAACTCGCGTCCGCCATCTTGGATCTCAAAATAAATGTCATATTCGTAACCAGCACCCCTGAAAACCTCAAAAACAATACCCATATTGATGTTTTCAAAAACTCGCGTCCGCCATCATGGATCTCTAAATTAATGTCATAAGTATTCATAATCAACACACCCGTTGAAAAATTGAATCAACATTTAAAATTCAAATAAATAAAAAGCGACACCCGCTAATTCCTAGGACCCAACAATTCTACCTACGCTACGGTGCGCCCCCCCCCCCTCCGTCCCCCGCTCCACACACCCCGCACGATTGCTCTGTCTAGACGTGTTCGTTGGACTACTGTAGGGAAAGAGAAGACCTCTTTATACTGTGACAATACAGTCCACTCGTGCGCCGTTACAGATGACGATGGTGTGCTGGGACCGCAGCGACGCCGTGGTGGTGACGGCCGTGTCCGACACCACCATCCGCGTGTGGTGCGCGCGCACCGGCGCCGCCGTGCGCACGCTGCGCGGCCACAGCGACGAGGCCTACGTGCTGGAGCCGCACCCCTACCTCGCGCGCGTGTTCCTGTCCGCGGGCCACGACGGACAGCTGTTCGTGTGGGACGCTACTGCCACGCAGCCCATAGCCAGCTTCCATAATAGGATCGAAGGTACGCCACCATCCGCGTGTGGTGCGCGGCCACAGCGACGAGGCCTACGTGCTGGAGCCGCACCCCTACCTCGCGCGCGTGTTCCTGTCCGCGGGCCACGACGGACAGCTGTTCGTGTGGGACGCTACTGCCACGCAGCCCATAGCCAGCTTCCATAATAGGATCGAAGGTACGCCACCATCCGCGTGTGGTGCGCGGCCACAGCGACGAGGCCTACGTGCTGGAGCCGCACCCCTACCTCGCGCGCGTGTTCCTGTCCGCGGGCCACGACGGACAGCTGTTCGTGTGGGACGCTACTGCCACGCAGCCCATAGCCAGCTTCCATAATAGGATCGAAGGTACGCCACCATCCGCGTGTGGTGCGCGGCCACAGCGACGAGGCCTACGTGCTGGAGCCGCACCCCTACCTCGCGCGCGTGTTCCTGTCCGCGGGCCACGACGGACAGCTGTTCGTGTGGGACGCTACTGCCACGCAGCCCATAGCCAGCTTCCATAATAGGATCGAAGGTACGCCACCATCCGCGTGTGGTGCGGGGCAGTACTGACCGCTACTCTCCTCCGCAGGCCACGGCGACGGCGCCATCTTCGACGCCAAGTGGGGCAGCGGCTCCACGGTGGCGGCCACGGACTCGCACGGCCACCTGCTGCTGCTGGGGCTGGGCCGCGGCCACCGCCTGTTCTCGGCGCTGCCGCCCGAGCTGTTCTTCCACACGGACTACCGGCCCGTGGTGGTGGACGCGCTGGGCGGCGCCCACGACGAGCAGACGGACACGCCGCCGCACCTGCTGCCGCCGCCCTTCCTGGTGGACGTGGAGGGCGCGCCGCACGCGCCCGAGTACCAGCGCCTGGTGCCGGGCCGCGAGAACCTGGCGCTGTCGCAGCTCATCCCGGCCGCCGACGCGCCGCGCTCGCGCATCGACGCCATGATCGAGGCGCTGGCCATCGGCGGCCGCGAGCCGCGCGGCGTGTGGCGCGGCGAGGGTGGGTACCTCTGTCGTATTGTGATGTAGCGGCCGTGAGCACGACACCACAATCTAAACATCATAGTCAGTCAACGCGTTTGATGTTGTCGAAAATGCCGACAACGTCTAGAAATTCGTCGCGATGTAAAAAGTGTTAGGTTAGGTTATTGATTTTTACCAAAAACTCGTGTCCGCCATCTTGGATCTAAAAACAGATGTCATATTCGTAATCACTACCCCCGAAAACTTAGAAAAAGATACCCATATCGATTTTTTTTTAACTCTCAACCGACAATCAATGTCATATTCGTAATCACCACCCCCGAAAACCTAGAAAACAATACCCATATCGATTTTTTTTTTACTCGAGTCCGCCATCTTTTATCTCAAAATTAATGTCATATTCGTAATCACCACCCCCGAATACCTCAAAAACGATACCCATATTTATTTATTTCAAAAACTTGCGTCCACACACCCCGCACGATTGCTCTGTGTAGACGTGTTCGTTGGACTACTGTAGTACCGTGCCGACACAGTAACCACGCCTCGCTCGCAGGAGTGCGCTACACGGCCGGCAGCTGGCAGCGCGGCGACCCGCTGCTGGTGCCGCAGTGCACGCGCCCCATCGTGCCGCCGCTGTGCGCCGCCGCGCTGGAGCACCTGCAGCTGCAGTGGTACGTACCGGCGCAGGCGCACGCCGCCCGCCCAGCCCGCACTAACCCGCCTGTCCGCAGCGCGGAGCTCAACGCGCTGGAGCAGAGCTGGTACCGGCGCGAGATGCGGCGCCGCCCGCTCATGATCTCCACGGCGCCGGACGGCGCGGGCGGCCCGCGGCGCCGCGCCGGCCGCAAGGCGCGCGCGGCGCAGGAGCGGCCGCGGGCGCGGCCGGCGCGCCTGGAGGAGCCGCCCGAGCCCGAGTCGGCGTCCAACTCCGAGTCGTCGGACGACTGGCGCCGCACGCAGCGCGGCGACCGCACCACGCCCGACTCGCGCAACTCCACGCTCGACCTCAGCGACACCGACTCCAGGTACTACACGCGAGTATACTACACGTGCCACACTAGGATACGTTGCTTAGGTTCGCCGGTACTGTTGACCGCGTACGTAGTGATACATCCCTGGAAACAGTTGCTTTCCCTTATAAAACCCCCCTATGTTTGTATGATTGTAACTACGATGTGTTGTTATGTGATGTCGTCACCCGCGGGTGTATACTATGTAACTGTATTAGTGACGTCATGTATCTAATGTGCCTGTGTTCTCGCAGCTCGCACACGGGCAGCAAGAGTGACAGGTGCGTGTACACTACTTCCGCTCACTTCCTGCTCTGTGGTAGCCAGGTGCGGCCCGCAAACAAACTGACGGTACACCTGCACTAACTAGTGCCCTAGACGGGAGAACTAGTCGTTGCAAGGGTCGTTTTCTAAATGCAATCGATTGGAAATCCTCCCTGACTTTTTCATATATCGCGGAATACTTATTTGTGTGATGCACAGATTTATGTTTTGATCCTAAACAACTTGTGCTGGGGCAGTTCTGGGGCGAGCAGTTGGTTAGTTTTGTTGAAAATTTAAATATGATCTACGACATGTTAATATCGTCAGGAGTGCTCTGTGCTCTGTGCTCTGTGGTCGTGGCGCGCGATTATTCTGGACGAACAGACAATGTTAGTCAACCTTGTTTGCGGACCGTACTTTATGAAAACTATAAGCTGCGAAGTATTTAACTTTTCATTTTTCATTCTGTGTGTGATTTATTTTTTATTTGTTTACTTCTTGTTCTCAAACACGACTTGACTTGTGTTGAGCTGTGCTCGACGTCACGTGTTACTGTATGTCGTGTTACGTCCCTCTGTCGGCGCACTGCTGTAACATGTGGTGGTACTTGCAGCTCGTCGTCGTCGTCGCAGTACTCGGACTGGGAGGCGGGCGCGGCGCTGGCCCCGCCCGCGCGCGCGCGTCGCCGGCCGCTGCCCACCAACCGGTACGTAGTCCCGCACACGACTCGTGCGCGCGCGCAGCACCGCCTTGAGGTGGGCTCGTTCAGTTACAGCCCGAGCACAGTGACCACCAAGCGCGCCGAGCGAGCCGCCGCCGCGACTCCCGTGCCGCTGCCGGCGGCGCCCGCGCCCGCGCCGGCCCCCGCCCCCGCGCCCGCCAGCCCGGCGCCCGCGCCCGCGGTCCCCGACGAGCTGCCGGACGCGTACCGGCCCGGCGAGTGGCTGACGGCCGTGTCGCCGCGCAAGGCGCCCTACCACCCGCAGATGGGCGACCAGTGCCTGTACTTCCGCCTGGTGAGTGTCGCTGCGCCTCGTGCCGCTGGCGCTAGTGTCGCTAACTAACGCGCACGCGTGTCGCAGGGCCACCAGCGCTACTTCGAGGCGGTGGCGGAGAAGGACGTGTACAAGCTGAACCCGCGCGACAAGCCGTGGGAGAGGACGCACGTCTACGTGAGTATCTAGTGCCACTGCACGGACTGCCCGGACCCGGTGACCGGTACACTAAACTTATCTTTTTTTAAAAGAGGTTCTAAAGTCAAGAAAATTAAATATTTTCCGTTGTCGGTATATTGATTTCCAAGAAAAGATTTTTTTAAATTCTCCCCCTACGGGAGTGAAATGGGGGTCCAAAGTTAGAATTGAGAAACAAGATTAGTTAGACTATTTTTATCATATTCATAGGAGTTCTTCTATTGATAAATCAGTGAAAAAGGGTTTTTTTTAGAATTCAACCCCTAAAAGGGGGAAATGGGGTGATAAAGTCGCTGAGTGTAGAGGTTAGGGTTTGGGAGCCCGTGTGTATGTAGTGTGGTGCGCAGGAGTGCGAGCTGGTGAAGGTGGTGGGCATCAAGTACGTGATCAAGCCGCCGCGCGTGGCGTGCCTGCGCCTGGCCTGCGTGCTGGGCGCGCCGCGCTCGCTCACGGTGCGCTACCACGACATGGCCGACGTCATCGACTTCCTGGTGCTGCAGCAGCACTACGACGCCGCCGTGGCGCGCGCCTGGAGCGCCGGCGACCGCTTCCGCTGCATGATCGACGACTGCTGGTGGACCGGCCAGGTGCTGGAGAACAGCGCGCGCGCCGGCGCCGGCGACTCGGCCGCGGCCGTGGGGCTCTCCGGGCCCGCGGCCCACGCCTGGGCCGGCGCGGCCGCGCAGCACTTCCTGGCGCTGCGCGTGCGCTGGGACAACGGCGAGGTGGAGCGCCTGTCGCCCTGGGACCTGGAGCCGCTGGACCCGGAGCGGCTGCCGGGCGTGCCGGGCGGCGCCGTGCCCGTGCTGCCGCACGAGCTGGAGGCCGTGCTGTACCGCGCCGAGCCCGCCGAGTGGCCGCCGCGCGGGGACAGGTGAGAGAGACACTAGGATCCCGGGAGGTGGCGTTGCATTTTACGAAGTGATTGCCAAATTATTATCTTTCATAGATCTCGAATGACTAACCTAGGTGGGAGGTCCCGAAAATGGTAAAAAGAAAAAAAACTTATAGTACGCCGGCATAAGTTAACATCGTACTGCTGGTAAAACACCGTCAGCTGCCACGCGGAGGGAGGGGGGGGGGGGGTTATGCTTCAGCTGCTCGCATGAACTTACATCTAAATATAATAAAAGAAGAAACTGACTGACTGGCATATCAACGCGCAGCCCACACCGCTGGGTCTAGACATTCCAAATTTGGCATGTACATGTAGGTTCCTTATGAGGTCTAAGGGTGCACCAAGAAAGGATTTTTCAAAATTCATCCCCTAAGGGGTAAAACGGGGGTCTGACGTTTGTGTTGGGAAACAAGATAAGTTAAGACTATTATATTAGAAACTTCGCAGGAGTACTTCTATTGATGTATGAGTGGAGTGTAGTATAAGTTCTAAAAAGAGGGAAATGGGGTGACAAAGTGTGAAAGTCAACAGCCAGTGGTCCGCATGTGCAGGGCGGCGGCGTGTCGCGCCATCGCGCAGCACATCGGCTGCGTCATGTCGCTGTCGGTGGCCGAGGCCTTCGTGGCGCCCGTGGACCTGCAGCAGTACCCGGCCTACGCGCGCGTGGTGCCGTACCCCGTGGACCTGGCCACCATCCGCGCGCGCTTCGAGTCGCAGTTCTACCGGCGCGCCGCGGCCGCGCAGTTCGACGTGCGCTACCTGGCCAGCAACGCCGAGCAGTTCAACGAGGCGCACTCGCCCATCGTGCGCCAGGCGCGCCTGCTGACCGACCTGCTGCTGCACAGCATCGCGCACTGGCGCGACGTGGACGTGCTGGCGCGCTACCACGAGCTGGCCGCCAGCTACCGCAGCTCCGACGACGAGCCGCTGGCGCCGCTGCGCGAGTGGCGCGGCGCCTGCGCCGGCCTGCTCACCGAGCTCATGGCGTCGGCCGACGCCGAGCCCTTCCGCCAGCCCGTGTCGGCCGAGCAGGCGCCCGACTACGCGCGCGTGGTGGCGGCGCCCATGGACCTGGGCACGGTGCGCGCGCGCCTGGCCGCCGGCGACTACGCGCGCCCCGAGCGCTTCGCCAGCGACGTGCGCCTGGTGTTCGCCAACAGCCGCCTGTACAACACCAACAAGCGCAGCCGGGTGAGTGTCTGCACCGCGCCCGACGGCATGCGAGCCATGGCGTCAGGCGCTGACCCACCGCTCTGCGCAGATCTACTCCATGACGGTGCGCCTGTCCGCGCTGTTCGAGGCGCTGTGGACGCGCTACACGTCGCAGCCGCGCCACGGCCACGCCACCGCCACGCGGAGGCAGCGGCCGCGCAGGCCCGCCAGGAGAACGCGACGGACTAACAGGACGAATAACAGTTAGTGATTTTAAATATTAATATTGTTCTAATTTATTAAAAAGTCACGTCCGCCATCTTGGATCTCAATGTTCCCGATATTCACGTGTCGTTGCAGCCGCGCTGGCTAACGGCGCGCTCCCCGAGTCCGGCAGCTCGGGGTCGGAGACGCTGGCGGCCACGTCGCGGCGCGTGCACGCCGTGGCCGCGCGCCGCGACTCGTGGGACAGCGACGCGCCGCTGCACGTGCACAGGAAAGGTAACGCGTGCTACGGCTCGTCACTATGGAAATAACATCAATATGGGCATCATTTTCGAGGTTTTCTAAGGTGGATTTCCCCAAAAACCTCTAAAATTATTAAACCCATATTGATTTTATTTAAAAACTCGCGTCGTATTGTCATATTCGTAATCACCACCCCCAAAAACCTCGAAAACGTTACCTATATTGTTTATTTTCAAAAACTCGCGCCCGCTATCTTGGATTTCAAAATTAATGTAATATTCGTAATCACCATCCTCGAAAATTTAGAAAACAATACCCATATTGTTTTTTTTTCAAAAATTCGCGTCCGCCATCTTGGATTTCAAAATTAATGTAATAATCGTAATCACCACCCTCGAAAACCTAGAAAATAATACCCATATTGTTTTTTTTTCAAAAACTCGCGTCCGCCATCTTGGATTTCAAAATTAATGTAATAATCGTAATCACCACCCTCGAAAACCTAGCAAACAATACCCATATTGATTTTTTTCAAAAATTCGCGTCCGCCATCTTGGATTTCAAAATTAATGTAATAATCGTAATCACCACCCTCGAAAACCTAGCAAACAATACCCATATTGATTTTTTTCAAAAATTCGCGTCCGCCATCTTGGATTTCAAAATTAATGTAATAATCGTAATCACCACCCTCGAAAACCTAGCAAACAATACCCATATTGATTTTTTTCAAAAATTCGCGTCCGCCATCTTGGATTTCAAAATTAATGTAATAATCGTAATCACCACCCTCGAAAACCTAGAAAACAATACCCATATTGATTTTTTTCAAAAACTCGCGTCCGCCATCTTGGATCTCAAAATTAATGTAATAATCGTAATCACCACCCTCGAAAACCTAGAAAACAATACCCATATTGTTTTTTTATTAAAAACTCGCGTCCGCCATCTTGGATTTCAAAATTAATGTAATAATCGTAATCACCACCCTCGAAAACCTAGCAAACAATACCCATATAGATTTTTTTCAAAAACTCGCGTCCGCCATCTTGGATCTCAATATTAATGTGATAATTATTCGTTATCACCACCTCCGTTGTAAAATTGAGTCGACGTTGTTTGCTCGTCAGGTAAAGGAGTGGGCAAGAAGAGTAAGAGCAGCAGCGCGAGCGCCGAGCCCGTGCCCTCCACCAGCCGCTGTCCGCCGCCGCACGGTGAGTACTACAGCGGACTGTCTGCCCGATCGGACCGTATACGAGGCACCCGTCGCAGGCAAAGTAGAAAAATAAAATGACAATATTATATTAGGCGACGAAAATGTTTAAGGATCAATTTAGAATGTCGAAAGGCACTATACAAAAAAAAATATTTACATAGTTTGCCTAATAATTAAAAGAAATTACATTTTTAGAACAAACAGACAGACAGACAATAAACAAGTTCATGGTTCTGGACTGTTTCAGAGGAGTACCTCACTCTCAATGGCGACGGGTCCGCGTCACCGGCGTCGTCGTGGGAGAGGGAGGCGGAGGCCGAGGCCGAGGGGGAGGGCAGCGACTCCTCGCACGAGAACCTCCACGTGGTGGAGGAGGAGCTGCAGGACGACGAGGTGGAGCTCACCTACGACAGCGGAGACAGGAGAGAGCTGGTGAGTGCACGCGACATACGCCTGCTAGAGGTGACCGCGAACGATACGCGTGACATATAATCCTTGTGTGTTGCAGAGCCGCTCCCGCAAGCGCCGCCTGGCCAGCACGGCCAGCAGCGCGTCGCCGCCCGCGCCGCGCCACCGCCCCGGCAAGCGGTCAGTAACACGCGGCGCATGCGCACTGTGCACTGTGCGCTGTGAGTCGTGCGTAACGTTCCCTGTCCGCAGGCTGCGCGAGCGCTTCGCGTCGGCGTCGTCGTCGTCGTCGTCGTGCTCGGGCTCGGCGGCCGGCGACGCGCGGCGCTACGAGTCCGACCACTCGTACCGGCCGCGCTACTCCACCGACGACGACGCGCCGCTGCTGCACTACCGCGAGCGAGCGCGGCCCGAGCGCGCGCGGCCGGCCGGCGTCGCCCTGCGCGCGCGCCGCTCGCGCCAGTACAACGAGGACAGCGAGGAGGACTCGGTGGCCGCCATCAGCAAGCGCCTGCAGCACCACCAGCACGCGCGCACGCACCACGCGCACCAGGCGCGCCGGCGCCGCCACCACGCCGAGCAGGTACTACCCGCGCCCTGAGGGGAGAAGCACAGTAGTCATAACCAAATGGGAGCTGTCTTTAAAGAAGAGTTGCCCCAGCGCAACAAGGAACCATGTTTGCCCATATTTGAGATATTTTCTAATAAAATGTTATCGTCGAAGAAGTCAAAGGCTTTGTTGAAGTCCATGTAAGTCACATGTGAGGTACATCACCATTACCTATACAAAACGTGAGCCCGACTTGGATGTTGAACTGCGACGATTCACGTCTTCTTATAGTCCGAGCTCTTCCGCAGAGCGCCAGCGCGGAGGGCAGCGCCAGCACCAGCGTGAGCGCGCACACCAGCGCGCACACCAGCGACCACAACTACTTCAACGGCCACGCGGCGCACAGCAACGGTGAGTGATAGGTCGGCCTCGCGCCTCGCCCCCTTGCCCCGCTGACACTCCCCCTGCGCAGGCGCGGCCAGCAGCGCGGCGGGCGGCTCGGGCTCGTCGGCGGCGGGCGGCGTGTCCATCTCCATGCGCGGCCGCGTGCGCAAGCTGACGGCCAAGGCGCGCGGCCTGCTGCGCGACTGAGCGCGGCCAGGCCGCACGGCCACCAAGCGGTAGTCGTGGGACTACACAGGCGGAAGGGGGACATGGAGGACAATAATCGCAGTCGGGTAAAAATCGAATAGAAGCATTTCTATAGTGGGCTGAAAAAAAGTTGTAAATCGTGTAAACATAATTATCGTAGTGGTTGTCTAATGAAAACGCAAGACAGAACAAAAAAAAATAAACTATGGTACATCGTACTTAAAATTTAAAAAAATCTAATAATCAAAAGACCGTTTCCAATGAGTCCGGTCCCTTTTCGCTGGAGCAGTTCCCACGTGGTACAGCAATGTTAGCACTCTGAGTGAGTTCAGTTCAATACTACTATTTTAAGTGTACAGTGGAGTGCAGCAACAGTGGCTACAGTGCAGTGCATGTGAACAGTGCCGGCGTCCATGAACAGTTAGTTATTCCTCGATCAATTTGTCCAGCAGTGGGCTGGGCGAGTGGCGATACTAATGAACAATCTAATGTAAGTCGAATCAAAATGAATTAAATGAATATAATTTGGTATGTCGTTCAGATAACGAGGTTCAATATGACAAGTATTTATTTTATTTATATTCAAGCTGTAGCCCCACACAGGTGGACACAACAGAGCGCCGAATGTATTCAAATTCTTGTTGTTATTTTATTAATTGTAATTGTAAGTGATGTTTTGTCTCATTGATAAAGTGTTATGTTATGTAAGAGTTTGGTGCACCACCACACTGCACATCGACACTATTACTAGTACCTGGTACTATAGAAATCTGATACAAATACAATAACTGTACACTTTACCTGTACTGAGTACACCCGCACAGCATAGTCTACTACGCTAGTGTTTACGTACTCTCTGGTACAATCAGTCAGTCTGTCTGTCTTAAAGAACCAATAAAATGGAAGGGCGATAGAATTATCTTTATTATTGACAAAAATATTAATTCAAAGAATTACTAGAACTAAATAATCACAATAATTGATGTGTGTGTGTGTGTTGGGATTATACAACATAATGATGTTAAAACGACATGTTAACCTTGATTTAATTACAGACAAAATGTATTACCTAATTAAAGTAATCTCAAAGTCACGGCACGAGGCACGAGTGCGACCTGTGCATGATATAACGTGCCACGCGGACTGCGGTGGCTGATATTGATATTAATTACCACTTTCAACAAAATCTCTTTGCACGGGAAAGTCATAATTACTAGTGTAGTGCCACTGATAGTGACAGAAGCATAGTGTGTGCAGTGTGCAGTGTGTAGTGTGGGGTACCGCGACATCTGCTCAACTGAACTATTTAGCAGACTGTCGAGTGACAAGCAGTGGTCGCCCGCTATTGGGCGTCATCTAATTTATTAATCCTGTATAATTATCATCACCACAACTTCGGAATTGTGAAAGACTTTTTGGAATGGTTTCAGTTGTTTTAGAGATTGCCCCAGACATACAAACAAACAAAACCTCTTTATAATATTAGTGTAGAGCTTTGTGTAGGGAGTATAGTGTTAATATTTGTTTGTGATCTCCGATGTATCAATTAATCGTTTGCCTGACGCCGAGGGCACGGCCGCGGCCTCACGCGACTAGGAGAGCGGATAGAACAAATGTGCGAGTTCCAGGGTGAGTAATCGATCGTCACCCGAGTTGTTGTCATATGTCTCGTAACTAACATTGTGACGCCGGCGTCGGGCGCTCGGCGGACGGTGTTATCTTGATCAATTTTATAATTATATCACTAGTTAGAGGAGCATAAATTAAATTATGATGTAGATTGGGCAGATATTTCTGTTAAAATATCACATAGCTTTACTTTGTCGAATTAAAGTACTTAAATTATTGTAATTTTAAGTTTTTACTTTAAGTTTAGTAGTGTGACAACCCCGAAGTGAAGCCGTGATTAAACCCATAATCATAAGTAAGTTATATAGTATGAGTTGTGTTTGCTGCACCGGTTACAGTGGTGGAGTACGACCTATTCCTTCTGACTTAAAGAGGTGGTATTTGATTATTAAAAAGATAGTATAGGTATATTATTATGATTTAAGTTTTTCTAAAAAAGCTGATTAATATTCTCATATTGAAGCGTAGCTTTAAATTTGATTCAACTGTAAAGAAAATGAAAGACATAAAATTATAATCGTCATACAATACCATTTATTATTTTTCTATTGGGACAAAGCAACGAAAAACTTTTTAACTTTTTAAAACTTTCAATTCCCGCCACATTGTCAGCCTCCTACTACTAGCCGCCATAGATAAGGACAAACAACTTTTATTAACTACTATCGAAATACGGAATCTGAATTGTTTACTAAACTAATAATCTTGCAAGAGGAAATAATACTATATTTTTTTACAATAGCAACACCACATTCAAGTTTTTATTTTATGACAATAATTTACAAATGAATGATTTTATTTTTGTATTATCTAATATAATAATAATCCATAATATTGTTTGAGTTAATTTGTCTCATTGTGATATTATAATGACCTTAGCTTGTAGAATTGCTGTCACCGGGGGGAAGGGGGATGGGGGGGCACAGTTAAACTTGCACCTGCGTAGCCCGCAAGGGTTATATATGTATATAGGGATGATGGGATGATGTTTCTTTCTGTTCTGACCGCTGAAGTGCAACGTGCAAATTTTTAATACTTTTGTTGTGTGTTAATCATAGAGTATAGAGCGCCGACTGTGACCGTACTTATACAATACGCACAAATGAGTATCTGATTCGTTTTTTTATATGTTTGTTATCAAATTGAACTTTACACAATAAAAATTGTGTTGTCACATCAGATCATCAGACAATAGGAAATCTATATATTTGTCATATGTAAGCTGCGTCTTGCGCGGCGTTCTAAAGCTGCAATTACACTGCTCTCTTTTTAGAAACACTAAATAGAAAATCGAAAGCGATTACACTACTAGACTAAATAGAATCTTAAATAGGTCAGACAACTTGCAGTCGTAGTATAGTTACATAATGTTGCAAATTGCGTAGCGATGCGACTACACCTTCCTAAATCGTATACAATTTACTAAGTAGTGCGGTCGGGACCTTCTAATCGCTCTAAATCGGAATCTAACTGCTCTATTTTCAATTACATCTTCCTTTTTTCTAAATAGATTTCCTAAAAATATCATAGTATAGTTGCAGCTTAAACCTAACAAAAGTGAATTACAATATAGATGGCGCTTCACGCTCGACACACGTCTTTGTTAGTTTGATTGACAATGGTTTTTTTAGTAGATACCTACACATCAAGCTATACAAAACCAGTATGAATTGACCTAAATTAAATAAACAATATAAAGAAGTCAGTTTATACTGGAAATGTATAGCTGGATTGAGCTACGTCTGCATACCAGTGATGTTATTTTTTATGTTTTAAGGATCTTAAAATTGATTTCACGAAAAAATCAGTCTGCGACGCGCTAAATAGAGGGAGTAAATAGAAGGGCCAAAGCAGACTGGCGTTTATTCGCGTCATTCGATAAAACATCGACGTAATCGCTAAAACGCGGTGCAGTATCGATGTTGTTGCAAAGTGGTAAGAGTAGCGTCTGCAAACCTGCTTTGGCCCTTACTTGTGTATTATAATTAAAATAAGTTCATTATTGTAATGTCTACGAAGAAATGTCCACTCATTGTACTACATAATGCAAATCTCACTGACTTTAAGATTTTAGAATAACTTAGAAATGATTTAATAAAATGTCGATACAATGTATTAGTTCGTAATGTAGCAACAATTGATTGTATTAATTAACATAATTATGTGTTAGGAACAAAGTGTTCTTGTACAGCTCAAGTTTTTGTAAGGGTTCGATGCTCGGCTGAGCAATACTTAGCATTATTGTAGGTTAAGTTTTAGTATGTGACCAATGAAGGTTGTACATTGTACCTATGTATATACGTGTGTGTGTGTGTGTGTGTGCGAGAGAGAGAGAGATGTATGAGCGTGTGACGTCATATGTCGTAACGTTGTGTCGATACCAAACCGAATAAAAATTTAATATTTTGTAAAGTATTTGTTGTTTTATTTGTATATTGTTAGTGACAACCCCTGCTGAACACGGGGTCCAGGATTATTGCTAGTTTGAAGTAAAGGGGCCCGGGGCGGCAAAACCAATTAGGGCCCCTGGTCTCCTCATAAATAACGTTGTTGTAGTGTATATTTCGTAAAAAAGGACAATAAGCGGGCGGCAATAATCGGCGGGGGACTTATCGAGATTTGGTGGCCGCTAAGGATCGGGGCTTAGGGTGGAACGCCTCTCCTGTCAGGTTTCTAGTTCAAATCAAAGGCGCGCAACTCGGATATCTCGTAAGAAGTCAATATATTATGTAAAAATAAAAATCTTAAATGCTAAGTTTGTGAGTTCTAAAACAACTTAAAAGAGAGTCATTTAATTATATTTAATGCTTAGAGCATAATTAATGACAAAAAAATCATCATAGAAATATCTTAAGTGCGCTAGTGGCGCCCTCAATTTTTGCAGACTGATTTGTCAAACTATAGTTTTATTTTGCATTACCACAATAAAGCAATATTTTTAAATAAAAAAAAATGAGTGCAGAGCGGCTGGTGGTGCATTCATGAACGTGTACGGTAATCAGCCAAAATCGGTAAGACGGAACAGGACTGTAGGCTTAACTGCCTAGTCATCAAAATTAAAAAAAAATTCAATACCTCAGACAAGTGTCAGCTAGACATTGTCAAGTTGTCATGTTTGACAGTGACACTTTTGACGTCATATTTACTATCCATCCGCGAATCACGAATGAAACTCATTAATCGAAAACAAAAATATATTCTAGAATCTCCAGCAAAAGGTTAATTGTATTGAAATTACTTTTTTGTAATTCTAGTTGTAGGTACTGTAGATTCATTATTGACATTAATTAAACAGCTACAAGTACAAGTGAACTACAGTTTAGTGTGGGCGATAGCATACTTGTGAAATATCCTGTTTTAGTGCGATAAAGTTTGATTACTAAATAAAATGGAGCAAGAGACGTCGACAGGCGGCGGAATGATTAACCCTATCAGTTTCGGTAAGTTGATTAACTAAAATATTTAAAATTAATTGGTAGGTTATATATTGTCGATAGTTTGACCTCAAAATTTATAAACAGACTATATTTAGCTCGGTAACTTGAAGTTAGAGGTGTTCAAGTTGTCCATGACAATGTTGGTCAACGTATGCCTTATTTATTATTATTAATTAATCATTAATTATTTATTATTAATCAGTTGATCGATTTTTACACAACTAAAGTTGCCTATATTTGTGACCTGACCACATCAGCAACCGACAGGTCATGGTCATTTCTACATTTAAGCATTAAATGTTGTGCAACTTATGTGTGGCTACAAGTTCACATTGTGTAGGTAAGTACCATCATGTACATGTGTGCTCACTGAGCTGTGAAGAGTGCAGCACAGGGTTGATGTGTAAATGGCATTCTACCAATCAACATTATGATTCTATAACATTACATTGTTTCTAGTTTTGGGTTTTATATCCTTTTAATAATAATAATAATAGCCTTTATTCAGACATTAGACTTACATTACAATTTCATTTCACTTTCAAAATTAATTAATTACAATTACCTACATTACATTTTTTTTTTTTTTTTTTTTTAATTTATTCATAACTTATTAATCTTTAACTTATAATTATAATAATTATTTAATTTGGTTGCTGACACCCGTCTGTGTGCCCTTGATTGGCGAAGGCCTCCCCCAACTCCTTCCATCTCTCTCTGTCCCCGGCTACAGTTGTCCATCCACCGCCAGCTATAGTTCTTATCTCGTCCGCCCATCTTCTTGGTGGCCTGCCTCGCTTCCGTTTCCTATGACTTGTGAACCAGTGCATTATAGATTTCGACCACTTCTCTTTACCTCTGATAGTATGTCCTGTCCATTTCCATTTGAGTTTTCTGATAGTTACTGTGGCATCTTTTGTTCTAGTACATTTCTTTATATTGATGGTTCGTACTCTATCAGAAAGTCTCTTTCCCATCAAGGCGATCCAGTGTCACCTAAACTGTTCACAGCTGTTCTAGAAGAAGTATTCCGGAAATTAGATTGGGAAAAATGTGGATTGCAAATTAACGGCGAAAACCTGTCACATTTAAGATTTGCAGATGACTTAATTATCATCGCACAGTCAGGAGATGACCTACAAACTATGCTGAACGATCTGGATAGAGAAAGTCGTAAGGTAGGATTAATCATGAATGCGGAAAAAACGAAGGCCATGACGAATGGGCCCCAAGAATCTATCACCGTGAACAATAGCACAATCGATTATGTAGACGAATATATCTATCTAGGTCAAACAATCTCGCCCATAGACCTTACGTCCAAGGAAATTAATAGACGCATAGGAAATGCATGGAAACAATTCTGGAATTTAAAAGAGGTCATGAAAAACCGAGAAGTGAGCATGGCTATCAAACGAAAACTTTTCGACACTTGTATATTGCCTGTCCTCACATACGGATGTCAAACCTGGGCACTTAACAAAACCCATGTTAACAAAATTGAAACTTGCCAAAATGCTATGGAAAGGAGCATGATGGGAAAGAGACTTTATATCCTTAATTCAATATTAATATTATGCATGTATAGTCCTTGGTTCCTAGCTATTTATTCAGTGATTGATAATCTGTGGGCAGCGCTGTGGGCTACATTATTATCAACATCATTATTATTATCTAGATGTAAGTGTCTCATATAATAATATTACATAATGTAGCTGATTGCTGTCCCTTCAACAATAAAATAAATATATAAAAAAAATACACTAGTAGACCTCTTTGTTGGATTGGAAAACACACTAACTACTTGTCACAAAATAAATGATTTATTTAATTTACATATTTGAACAACTGAATCCCTAACATTTAATATTGCATATTACGTATCGGATTTGATAAGAACACTCTGACAATAACATGTAGAATGAGTCGTGAACAATTGAACACATGTACATAGTATACTATATACATACTATGTACATATATTACTACATACTTGTGTACTAAACATAAATCGTAGCTGCATGCAAAATCCGCTATGTAATTTTTATTGAAAATCTGTTTCTGGTACTACAAGTATTTTGCTTAATTTATAAAGGCCTGTGTTCGTGCAAAACCCCGTTTTTTCGTATCCATATTAGTTCAAGCATCTTTTAACAGATATGAAAAAGATGGGTTTTGCACGCGCAGCGAAGAAGTTTAGACATGATTGAGTAACAGACTTCCTCTCAAACTTGTTCATTTATAATATGAGTAGGATAGATAACTGACCGACCGAAACAAGATTTTCAGCCGAAACCAAAACTGATACTGAATTTTTGCTTCTATGTCAGTTTTAACCACAACCGATACATAGACATCTTATTTATTTTTTAAATAGTATTCTTTTTAATGTTTGCTCTATTGTACAGATACAGACATTTAATCTTGTAAGCTATTGTACTAAAATACATAAAATATATTATAAAGTATCATAGTTATTTAGTGTTTACATAGATCTTTTTTTTAGAACAGCCATTTATGTTGTGTTTGTGTATTCCAGTGTTCCACTTCCTGGCGTCGTACGGCTGGGTGCTGGTGGGCGTGTCGGCCACGTCGCTGTATGTCCTGCACAAGCTGCGCCCCACCATCGACAGGTGGCGCCAGGCGCGCGAAGATGCCGAGTACCATAAGAGTGAGTCACCCTAGTCACACTTCAAATATATTTGAATGTTTTTCTTTTGGACTTTAAAGGAAGATTTAAAAAATGTTGGTAATGAGAAACATATTGTAATTGAAATCAAAGTTGGAGTAATTATGATTTGTTCCAGATCCGGATGTAGCGCTGGCCCGCATGGAGGCCGTGCAGCGCGCGCGGGAGAAGCAGCAGGAGGAACTGTTGGCGGCCTCGCAGTTGGCGCTGCAGCAGCAGAAAGAGGTAACTGTATAGAGACATAGCGAGCGCTGGCTCGCATGGAAGCTAAGCCATCCACATTCACATGAGAGAAGCAACTCAAATCTATGAATGCGTTTTTCGTTATGTTTACAACAACGACATGGATTCATCCACCATAAGACAGTCATTAAACTCATCATTATGAACAACTTTTACTATGGGACCAACCCTGAAATCGCAAAAAAAAATCAGCTGTTCACATCACTCAACAAAATGTATGGAACAGCTGTTTTTTTTTGCGATTTTTAAGGATGCTGGTGTTTTACAAATAACCATACTATCTCTTATAGTTATTAGTTACTGACCCATTTCTCGTCTTACCATGTCTAGTTTGAAAGACTGTCTGTATATTTCCAGCGCGAAGAACGGAAACGAGCGGAGACGGTGGAGCGCCTGCGCAAGTACGGCAGCGCGGCGGCGGGACAGCGGCTAGGGGAGCGAGACGACGGTACGTTGTATACATGAGTTAGTACCGGTACACTGAGAGTCTGGAATTGTGTTAACGGCAATAGGATCGCCCCCTATTACATGGGACTTATAACATAGCCGGCGAAACGTGGGTGTACATCAGAGCCATATACTTGTTTCGCATCGCTTGTCCTCACGTGATGATAGCAACCACCACCATCTCTCCACGATATGGGGCACCATAACTGCTGCCTTACTAATGAATTCAATGTTGTTCATCCCCAGACTACATGCCCCTCAGCGCGGGAGCCTCCACGTCATCGTACCGCCCCCCGAAGAAGTCCAAGTGTGGTGGGGGAGGATGTGGGCGGTAGAGACAACCATCAGCACAGAAAACGAACCCGTCACGTCCAGCTTACCACCTGTAGCGACCTGTATCTTGTTAGACTCATGACATCAATAACATTAATGTCTACCTATTTTCAACTAGATTGATGTTAAATAATAAATAGACAATTAAATATTTTTGTAAAGGAAAACATCGCTTGTAAACAGGATGTGAACCTGCGACCAGCTGGTAGCCACTCTGCCAACAGCTATTCGTAAACAGTTGCTCGCTGTGCTGTGTCACTGTTTCATTTACTTTGATGACGTCACTGACATCAGCGCCATCTATCGTACAACTGATGAATTGTATTGTTTTCTTTACAAAAATATTTAGTCGAATCGGCACATTCGGTTTGGTATTTTCGAAGAAGTCACAATAATTATGAAATATCTTCTAAAATACCGAACCGAATATGCCGAATCGACTATGTGTGTAGCTACCCTAACTCTGCGTGCGTTAATGTATAATTAAATATAGTAATGCAATACTCTTTAATTCTAATGCAAAAAAAAAAATGAGCAAAGGCAAGAGTACCGCGTAGTAATGACGTCGGCGACAGTTGTGTCCGAGTACAGATGTCCAAATTGTGTGTAGTCACTATTTGTGTGAAGTTTTTACAAATTTTAATTATATTAACAATTTGCTGTTTTACTTGTTTGTAACGAAACCTAAAAGAAACCACTCCTATCAAACGTTCAATAATAACCAGTACCTCTAGTATGAGTTTACTTACCACGAATAGGTACCGACAGTTTTAGTAACGCAGTTAACCCGTCTCTGTTTATTCATTAGGAGTAAGAATGAGACGGGTATAATAATCTATACTATAATAAAATCGTAAAGGTCGAAAAGTCTGTGCATTAATTTATTTTCTGCAAAAATCAGTCAGGGAGGCTAAAAATAAGCATTAAGTCTGTTCCCTCATCACGTGAAAACGGCTGAACGGATTTCAATAAAATTTTAGGAATAAGTAGTATTAGCTTAACTTAAAAACTGGTGTTTGTTTTATCAAAATCGGTCAAGTAAATCAAGAGCGACTAAGAAAAAATACGGAGTATGGGCAGCAGCATACTTCTGTGTAATAGAAACCATCTGCTACTGCGATCGTCAACCCAGCCAGCGTGGCGATTATGCCCAAATACCTCCAATGAGCGCACAATAGTGGCGCGCTTTGGGAGAGGCCTATGTTCAGTTGTGGACTAATGCAGGCTGATGATGATGATGAGGTAGCACACGATACTTGTACATTGTAACAAATCCAAACGGCATAGAAGTGTCCGTGGGCGCTGGTTGTCGTCGCGGTGAAACAACGCGAGTGGCGAACTGGCGAAACTGACGTACAGCTTGGCAAAAAAGAGTCTGAGGCGGTGACAGCTGGAACTAAAAATAAAAATCTTAAAAGTTTTTGAGTACTAAAATAACATAAAAATTGATTAAAATTAATGACAAAAAACTCTTTATAGAAATATGTAAGCACTAAATAACTTGTAATTTTGAATTGTAGTGTGAAAAATGCGCCAGCGGCGCCCCCAATTTTTCCACACTCTTTTTTGCCAAGCTGTACGGATCTCCGAGCTAGAGTCCAGTAGAGGGCGACACGCGTCGTGCCGTTAGATGATTGATCAGCTTCATTGATTATTGTATTACGCGTTGTTAGTGTGACAGACATCGTGTTGTTTAGACAGAGGAACTGTCGTACGCATAGTGTGAACGCCTTGCCTACAATTACCTATAGTGTATTATGACGTAACTATGTTATTACCGTTTAGATTATAAGTATAGATAATAGATACTAGAAGTCTTATTATATTATTGATTATAAATAATCAAAGATTATAATATACCTAATAAGACTAAGAAGAAAATCAATTCTTCTCTTTCTTATATCAAGTTAAAGCTAAAAAATACATTTATAAATTACTTATAGACTGTGTCGTGATGATATAGGTTTGATGAAGTTGACTGATAAGTCAGAGGTCTCAAGTTTGAACCCAAGACCTCTGACTTTTCGTAAGTTATGTGCGTAAAATTAATTATCACATTCCTCCGTGCATTCCCCGGAAAGCAAGTAAAGTTATTGGTCCTGCACCGATCTCTCTCCAGTCGTGTCGGATTGCCGTCCTGTCGGACTATGAGAGTGAGGGAACAGAGAGTGCGCCTGTGTTTGCGCACACACTTGTGCACTATAATATTCTCCTGCGTAGTTGGCTAATCTCTGTTGAGATTGACCGCTGTGACCAAAATTCGTTCAAGAGGATAATTTAGGTATACATTTAAAAAAGAAATTGTTACCGGGTAATTGAAAGTAGGTACCTAGTTAACAGTTGTCTGTCCGTCGGTCACACCGCTACGGTGTCACCTGTATCCAATTCATGTCATGAACCAATAATTACAAGTCTTCGAGATGAGGTAACTAGAACTGATTCAACTAGAAAGCGTTTAAATTGAACACCGACGATGTTTTGTACAACATCTGATAGAAACCACTCGAGTGGAAAGTCAACAACAGCCAGCGAATAAATGTGTCATATTGATAATATATAATTATTATATATGTTTAAAAAAATACAAAATATTAAAGATTATTAAAAATTACAAAAAATGAAATAAGTACGTTCGAAAATTGTTGAAAATTAATAAAAACCTACAAGTAACGCCATCTCTTGTGCAGTAGCGGAAACTTTAATTTTTAATGCGTATTTTATGATTTTCTAATATTTAAGTAATGCGTATTTGATGATTAATTTTATATTATCACTTATAAATATTATAAAATAAATAAATTATCACTTACTCCGTGCCTCGGAAAGCACGTAAAGCTGTTGGCCCTGCGCCTGATCTCTCTCCGATCGTGTCGGAAGGTCGTCCCATCGGACTATGAGAGTGAGGGAATAGAGAGTGCACCTGTGTTTGCGCACACACTTGTGCACTATAATATCTCCTGCGTAATTGGCTAGTCTCCGTTGAGATTGGCCACTGTGCCCGAAATTCGGTCAGGAGAATAATATTATTATTTGATGATAATAAATCACAAAGGGCTACTTAGCATAATATCTGTGATTTCTGTGAACAAAATAAATGATAAGGTTCTGCAAGCTGCTTGTGAACATCGTCCCTATTATATCATAGGTACATCCATCATGTTTCACAGAGTACGTAAGTACGAGTAGCTATGTATAAAACGTTTCATGTAATCCCGCGGCCAACCTTGTAACTCTTTTCTATCAAAACACCAACTCAACGAGTAATATAAAACATAAAACTACTAAGTCCCCCTCGGGACCGCGCCAGTCGGGACTCGGGACGCTCAATATTTACGAGAACATTGCGATTTATTATGTAGACTCAATATATTTTGATACATCGAGATTGATGGCCGCTAGGCGCTACTCCAGCAAGCTTGTACGTACAATGTACGAAAAGCGAAATGGATGGCCGATAAATGTATGGAATAACGTATCGTGGAGTTGATGAATAAACTTACAGTGTCAGAGTTTAAACCATTTGTAGTCCTCTGTCACCATTTTTATTTCCGTGTGGTTTCCGGCCCAAGAATAGAACCACCCCTACTCGTCCCGTGGGTGTCGTAAGAAGCGACAAAGGGAAAGATCCGGAGGATGGGCAGCAGCTTCTGTGTAACAGCAATCATCTGCTACTGCGATCGCCAACCCGCCTGCCCAGCGTGCTCTAATGAGGATGAAGAATGAGGATTTTAGTATTTTACAAATGCTTAACTATAGTCTATGGGTGACTTGACTTGGTGATTGACTTTAAGACATTCAAATTACATTAGTAGCGAATCTCTTTGATTACACTGGTCAGTAGTGGTCAGGGGTGGGTCAGGAGGTAGTTTGTCGGCGCCCAGCGGCTGCCAATGGAACGCAGTATTTTACGGGTCTTTCTCTCTATATCGTATGGTTGATGAACCCTAGTTCAGAGTTTAAACCACCAGTAGACCTCTTCCTCGTTCATATTACAAAGATTATTTAGTAAGTATTTAGACTTCTAACCAAAGCACAATTTGTGTAGCCGTTCACAAACATAAATACCAGTTCAATTTGTATAAAACATGAAAAATAACAAAATATCTTAAAATTAACATATTTATCTTTATGTGGGTTGTAATCTCAGGAACTGCGCGCTCGTAGCGAGTGTACTAATGATACTTTAATTAGTTCCTTTATGTACCTGTAACTACAATACCTACATATATTATGCTAATGCCAAGTTGAACAGTTTTGAACTGATGCTAATGAACAGATTAACTTTTATCATTCACTGATGAACACACGTTACGTCCGTATAATCATCATCATCATCTCAGCCGGAAGACGCCCACAGTTGAGCATAGGCCTTCCCAAGGTTTTCCATACATGTAATGTAATGTAATGCCTTAGAAATAAAAAAATAAAACCGACTTCAAAAGGAACTAAAAAGCTTGAAATTAAGTACTTTAAGACGTTTTGGAGTCGGTTCCAAGTAAAGTTCTTAATGAGAAGGTAAATAAGGCTAGAATTTGGCGTGGAACCGACTCCAAAACGACTTTAAGTTATTTCAAGCTGTTTAGTTCCTTTTGAGGTCGGTTTTATCTTTTTTTCACAATTTTTAGTGGTGCTTGACTGCTACGTTGGTCTAGTGGTAGCAAGCGCGACTGCTGAGCACGAGATCCTGGGTTCGATCCCCGGGTCGGGCAGTGTTATTAGGTTATTCCATTTGGAAAAAAAATCAGTAGCAGCACGAAGTCTGTATTGTGCCCGGTTAATGGCAATAAACTCGCCCCCTATTGCATGGGGCTTATAACATAGCTGGCGAAACGTGGGTGTACTGCACGCCTCTGCCTACCCCCTCTGGGGAATACAGGCGTGTGTCTATAAAATTTAGTGGTGCTTAAGATTAAACCCCCCTTTCCAGACTTTTGTGAAGTTAATATTTGAAATCCTTTCGATCTAGAACTTTTTTTGGAAATCACCCTAGGCCCCCCTCCACTACCAAAGGCCGATGATGGACCAGTTATGTTTAACTCGCACGGACTAAAAACCACACGTTGTTCCTCCACAAACCTCTGGACGGGAGAACGGGGTTCAACTAGTTGTACAACTAGCGGTACACACGGAACTGCGTCGTAGGTAATCTACTTGTGAAGGCTTCAATAAGATGCGCCGACGACCTTGACCATACAAATGTTGCGCGTGCGCTTCATATAATATTAAATATTATTAAACAGACGCACTCGAGTTATTAGAAGGTATAGTAGAGTGGCTATTTTTAATTTTAGGCAGTAGGGACGAAAGATGTTAGATTTTTTTTTATTCCGTAGCAAATAAAATTCTGCTCAGGAGAAAAAACTCATGATACATTCTCCAAAGTCATTATCCCTTTAGCCTTATTATTCCCAAACTTTGTTGTGGTCGGCTTCTAATCTAACCAGATGCAGCTGAATATCAGTTTCCCACGGAGCGACTGCCTAAATGACCTCAACCCAAAGGGATACGATAGTCTAAGAATAGATCAGTTGTCTGGATTTTATGAGGATACTGACTCCCTCTAGGTATCGACTGGCAAAGATCTTCATGACACCCTGGGCAACAGCTTAACGTGCTTTTCGAGGCACAGAGCAGGTGATAATTAATGTATAATAGGTATGTTCTGGCAATTATTAAACCCAGCAGACAATGGACAATTCGTCCGCGGATAGAAATGAGCACTCCTCTTCATTGGTTGCCCACGGGCACGGCTATGGGTCACATGGTGCTAATTCTCTTGCACACGCTCTAAACTAATTTAGATTCGCCATCTCTCTTTCTAACAGAGATCATAAGATTTTTAGAGCTGTCAAACTTGTCCATTTGCGAAATACTACAAGAATTTAGTCGGAGTTGCAAGGACGTAGACTAATTTGACAACTCTAATTTGATAGTTCAATTTGCTGTCCTTTTTCAATGGTGTTTATTAGAAAGAGATATAGTTAGGACTAAAAGTAGTTTAGCGGGATGTAGGTACAAGAGAATCAGCATCATTGACTCTCGTTGTCACCCAGTCGTCTAGTGACGTATAAATTTACGTATCGCCCGCATGTGACGTCACATGTGCTCGCTACGTTGCTGGCCTAAGCCTAAGTTGTTGATGCTCAAGATGAAAATTTAATAAAAAAAAAAAAAAACATTTTTACTTTTTTTTCCGAATGTTGGGTTTCCCCGTATTTATTAAAAATAAGTAAAAATGTTTATGATAAAGACAAGAAATGATGGAGATAAAAGTCTAAATATCGGATACTGGCATAACCTCAAAAAAAACATTTTTCCGATGCATTGAAAAAAAAAGGTTCTGACTATTACACAACAAAAATAAAATTAGCCAAATCGGACGAGCCGTCCCAAGTGATGATCAATACATTTGGCAACTGACTTTTATTATAATATGTAATAATTAGATATGTATAGAGAACATGGTTAATATTTCATTTTTCTCAGAACGTAGCTATTGTACCATGTAAAATTAATTAATTATAAACATAATAAGCAGCGTTCCAATCAAATAAAAATAAAATAGCAAGAATTTTACAAAAACAATAGTAAGGTAACGACACCAATTCTCGTCCCACGGCCAAAATTTAAACAGAATAAATACAATTAACATTTTTGTAAAAAATTCTAAAATTTCCAATTACAAAAACTTAAAGCGAATTACAAAAATGATAGTGTGATAGTGTCAATGGCATATTATTTTGTTATTGTTCGATTTTTCCCAGACTAACAATAACCTGCTATTATATGACGCTGTTTACGTTGGCTCTAGTAAAAATTCAAACAATTAGCTATTATTGTACACAGGCGATGACACGCCGTGATGCCCATCCGTGGCCTTTGGAGTGCTTCCTGCTTTCGATAAAAGTGGGTGAGCGATGCAGGTGTAAGTGAATTACCGGAACAGTGATCTAACTTAAGTTAACTTAGCAATTTACTTTGGTTTCATGAAATTGCAGTCACATGTTTATTTGTGACTTAAATTTTAGATTAATGAACTACCAAATGGATGACCAATGTTTCAGCTACAAAACTACATTTAGAATTATTTTTTTAGGTCATATATCAGGCATCAATGGTGAGCCCTGTTTATTACACTCCGTACAGAGCTCACCATCGCATAATAATTCTGATCTTCAACACCTAAGCCTATCCTCACATTCTATTATTAGTACAAGATCACAAGGCTCTACCTAAAATGCAAAAAAAGATGGACGATGACTTCAATGATACTTGAAGACCCTTGAAGTTTAATTTTGCCTCCGATATGACGTCAATATCTCCTTAACTCAGCTTACACAGGCCTTCAAACTTGGTCCACATAAGTTATTTAACTTGTTTTGTACATACAGCGGAGTGGAGTGCTCGTCGCTACGGACTAGTTACAAGTTACTCTATACTCTGTCATGACTTGCACATTCCAAGTTTTTGCTCCTCAGTCCAGCGGAGATAACAAAGTGTAGAATAGATGGAAGTATAAGTTAGTTGATCACACTGAGTTGTCGGTGAGTGCCGTGCGCGGCGCTGTCTCCGCACCCTCGACCTTGCGCCGCACGCGCGCTCGCTGAAGGGTGTCACTCTGACAGCTGATCCACAAACCCCTCATGCTCAACACCATCTTCATATTTCATAAGATCCGCTCGCCAGTCGCGGAGGTCAGACGAATATAAATTAAATAGTCTGCGAGTAGCCTGCGCTCCACATCCGGCGCGAAGCCCTATCGTGGAGGGGCTGCCCGGCACAGTTGCTAATACGCATCGACGCAATATCCTTTGTAAAGACTTGCTACGTCCCGCTTGCGAGTGGAGCGCGCGAGAGGGACGGGGCGCTACGGTTGACAAGAAGAAGCCTAGCTTAGCGTTCCGGGCGTGACGTCACGGGGGCGAGGGGCAACGCGGCGCAGGGGCGCGGGGCGGCGCGGCGCAGCGCCGGCAGTGTACGGCCGGTCACAACACCGCGCGGACGAGTGCACGATGCGTGCGCGGTGAAAAAAACAATCGCGATGCTGTTTGAGAGTCCCAACGCGAAACTGTTCCCGGCGTTCAACATCCCGCCGCCCGTGAGGCTCAGGTGAGCAGAGTGCGTGCGCGGTGTGGCAGCGCACCGTGTGTTCAAGTGCCAGTGTTCTTAGTTTTTGCCGAAGCCATAAAAAATGCCTATAAAGTGTTGTTATGTACGGCGGGCGCGCCGCAGCCGCGACATTGCGTCTGTCCAGTAACGCTCCAGCGACCGACGAACGAAACGTCGATACGACAACGTCGCTCTATATTTTTTTGTCATATTTAACCATAATTGTGTACCAAGTGATCGTAATGTGAATCATTTCAAGCCTAGTGATGTATGGCACTCGATCGAGATCGATGGCGTCTTGTCTCTGGCCGTCATCCGAAGCGATCGAATCGGAAGCAAACGTCTACTAAAAATAGTATTAAATTCCTTTCAATTGCCGTCTGATCGAGACAATCGATTCGCTCGAGTCAGGGCTGAGTTGAAGTCGCAACGGGAATCGATTCCGATAGCTTTGTGTTACGAAAACACGAGAAACGTGAGAGAAAACTGTTGCTTCAGTTTCTGAGTATTTCTCAATACAATTTAGTAACTACGCCTGGTCCGAAGCTAGTTCTGAGCAACTGGTATCGTATAGTACGCTTTTGTCAATAAATCGTTTCGCATGGATCGATGTGGTTGCGGCCGGTGGCTTCTTGGAAGCGTGTCGAGTCGTCACCGTGTCGGTCACGTCGCGTCGCTGTAAACACGACGGCTTCCTGTTGCACCGAGCCGCATAGCTCTGATATACAGGGCTCAACTTAGTTGTGCCAGGGCTAATCGTTAGGACACTGCAGTTGGGCAACATTTCGTGCGGCAGCTGTCTGTATTTATAAATTCCAAGTAGAATTTGCTGTTGCGAAGTTATTCTGACTCAAACAGTCCTTTTTTGATGCATTGGAACATCTCTCTTCACCTGCTTAGCGTTAACAACTGTTTAAACCTCCAGAAACTAACCATTTTGAAATGCTTCCAACAAATCCCTTCAGTAGAAATAAGTGAGAGGCAACATTACTATAGGTATACATTATAATAGCTTACAGCTTACGGCTAGGTCTTTACCGCGATGTTTGGAGGTCATTTATCCATCCCGAGCATATCTTGTTTTACAATCAGGTACTTTATAACCGCTACAGTATAATAATAGGAGTATAACTGGCTCCCCTTGTCCTCTACAGTCTGATTCCCTGGCTCGGCTAAACAAAGCTTGCCCAAAACCACTTTTTATTGTTTCGTTTAGTTCGTTTTGTGTGAAGCATGACATTAGGGCCGCTCGTAAACTAAAACTAAAGAGAGCTAATGCTCAACGACCCTTTAAACTGAAACAGTCGTTACGTGCTAAAAGGTTCGAACGTGTTAATGAGTCCAAAACAAGAGAGAACTATGCTATTGTGAATCCAGAAGATTCACAGTAGCAGAGGCTACTGAATCGTTCAGGTTTTCATACCTTTAAACTTAGCTGTTCTACATGACTGATTGATATATCAACGTACAGCATAAAAAGAACTGTGATTTGAAATGATTTTAAACTTAATAAAAAGAAATCCAAAGCATCTTAAAATATTGTTATTGTTTACTGCTATGTTCCATATCCATTGGTCAATGTCATGAATGAAATCAAAATTGATATGACAAAGTTAAATGGCTATGAAACAAATGCCCCTCAAAGCAAAAAAGATATGTCATCTTGTTATGCAACATTCAGAGTAAATACAAACCTATTTCAATGAATCTGTGTAATTGAATGGCTATTGATCAATATAAAGAATAAGTATATGAATAAAGAAAGAAAAGAACTCAATTATATAAATAAAGAAAGAAATCTAACATAATTACTGACACAATGGATAGCCATTAGTGTGGACTTTGACTTGGAAATTTACATGAATAGCCTTCGGATGAAAATTCACATTCTTCGGACGAATCTTACTAGATTTCTACTTCTTTCTACTTTCTTCAATTGCAGAAACCAATCAAATGTATTAATCAGACCTTTATGACGATTAAGTCGCGTCAAACTTAGCCATTTGTATTAATTTTATAAGTAATCCACTTAAAAAAAGCAAGAAATAAACAATTTTCTATCGAGTATAATATTTTGATACAGTCCAAAGTCCAAGGGACTTATGATCTACAAGAAATATTTCACTTTATGTCTTAAGTTATGGTCCCAAGCGCTCAATTTTGTGTAACGGGTATTCATAAACGTCAAATCGAAAGATTTCTGCGAGAATTTAACTTAGATAACCTTCACCAACGAGCGGACGAATTGAAATCCAAGTGTTATCTAAGTTTTCCATCATCCTTTTGAAAGGAACACGCAAAAGTCTTTGATGCAAATTAAAAGCGTTTTATAAATCCCATTCATAATTATCTTTTCATTATGAAAGGTGTCGAATCTTAATTTGTGAGGTTGGATGAAATGAATTCAGCTTCAATGAGTACCTAATTGTTATAATGATTGTCATTTCTGAAGGCAGTGCCGTATCTAGGGCGATGCTAGCGGTAGCCAGGCACAGCGTAGACTCTGGAGAGGCGCAGAAATGACCAGACAAGGATTAAGTTTTAAGTCATACATGAGCGCAGATATAGAGCTCGCACAGAGCACATAAAACTAGCTATGGCACTGTCAAATATCATGTATATTGTGGCAGTACATTATTTGCTGACAGAAGAAAGTAAAATGCATTGTTAAACCAAATCAAGCTAGTAATTCTGATTGTACGTCGCAATTATTATTGTTTCCGGAAAAAAGAAGGAAAAGAACCGTCCAATTAGTCAACGTCCTTGCAGCTGACATTATTAGACTGGACGATGACATGGCGGGTTAGATGCAGAATGTGCAATTCGCAAAATGAGTATTTCGCATATGGTGCAATTCTCATAACAGGCACTTCTCAAAATGAGCACTTTTCAAAAGGTGCAATTTTCAAAATTAGCATATCTCAATCTCAGTAAATTCTTTTAATAAGAAACTTGCAAAAACAACAGACTCGGGCGGGACTTGAACCCGCGATAAGTGTCAGTTGTTTTTGCCAGTTCCTTATTTAAATATTTTTCATTTAATAAGCAACATGTGCATAAACATGAAAAAGAAACATATAAAATATACTAGTATTTTCTCCAGTATCGTAGTTGCTGTTATTGATATATAATTTCACAATGCCGAAATACATTTTATAATTTCAGGATCTTTTCATTTCAACTTTCGGGCTAATAGTAAAATAACCCCGCTATATACATTATGAGACATAGTAACGAAACTGTCTCATTTTTTTCTTAACAAACCTGATTAAACAATGTTTCGTTTTAGTTAAGTACTTAATAGGTGATAAAAACCTGGCGACTTTAAAAAAAATCCTTCAAACTACCTAAAAAATCCTACATTTAAAAAGTATTTAAAAACTTGGTGTAACTTTGACTTTATAGGTTTTTTAATATTGAATAATCCAATGAAAATATTTTGCCTAGTTTTGGTGTAGAGTCCAATTTTGGTATGCAATGGTATGCATCAATTCAGACAATTTCACGTGGCTGATAACTGGGTTGCTCACCCTATATCTTCTTTTATGTTTGAACCTCATTTATTGCAATGTTATATTATCATTATATTGCTTATACATTTTTTTATAATTATTGTTTTCGTTTGTCGATAATTGGGTGGTTCTCCCTTTTTTTAATAAAATTATTTTATATAAGTAATGTGAGTGCAATTTACTATAATATTTTTGCACAAACACGCGATCGTGTTTAGTATCAGAATATATTTTTTTTATTCAGAACTAGCTTTTCCCGCGTGGCTTCGCTCACGTAGACTATAGAATATTTTGAATAGAATTTATTTATTTAAATCGAATACCTATAATCTAGGTAGTACTACCCATGAGAACAAATTGTACTGCTTTGAGTCGATGCCACTACTTTTAGTGTCATTGTATAAGCAGAATTAGGTACAGGGCGAATGACTGTCGATTATAATGTCGGTATAGCAATCACAAATAGTCGCCTTTAATAATAATCTAATTCTAAAAGATTTCCAAGGAATTTTCAAAGGAAAATCAAGGTACACTTTGGCAAAAAAGAGTCTGTGAAAATTGGAGGCGCCACTGGTGCGCTTTTCATACTACAATTCAAAATTTCAAGTTATTTGGTGCTTACGTACTTATTACTAAAACGAATTTTTGTCATCAATTATTATGTACTTAATGAATCACTTTATGGCTATTTAAGTACTCACAAACTTAGTTTTTAAGATTTTTAGTTTTAGTTCTAGCTGTCACCGCCTCAGACTCTTTTTTGCCAAGCTGTACTTATAAGGTAAGTTTTTCTTTCAAATACCTATAGAAGAACAAATAAAATTGAAATATCGAATTCTAATCCGATTTATATTTGACATTCCAATTTTAAAGGGTAATACATTGCAGCAAGCCAGTTTAAATCAAAAGCACTAAGGAGTATTGATATCAACTTCGATGCAAATCACTCCCAAAATAACTTTCTACCCCTTTTTAACCCCGTTGGGCGATGAGTTTTAAAAAAATACGAAACACGTGTTCCATCAATTTTGTAAAAGAATGTTTATGCAAAATTTGAAGTAGATTGGACCAAGGAATCACGTTGTCCCATACAAACTTTGCCCCCGTTTTTCTCCCTCTTAGAGGTAGAATTTCGAAAAATCCTCTCTTATCGGATCCCTACGTCATACAAAGAACACACCCTCCAAGTTTCAGGTCTCTACGTTCAGCGGTTTAGGCTGTGCGTTGATCCGTCAGTCATTCAGGACAAAGCATTTTATATGTATAGAATAGATAACAGAACGTCTTCATGATTATTTAATTAATAAATCAATCAGTATCAGCATTGGTATAACCAACATCCTATACGTAGAATTAGATATGTGTATCCGTCTTGCCTTGAGTAATAGGATACCATAATGCTAGGAAGTTAGATTAATTATTGGAAGGGTTTATCATTATTATTGTAATCGCCTCCTTAATTGTTGTTCCGTCATGGAAATATAAAAGGGTAATCTCTATCTAGCATTAGCTAGCATTAAAATATGGCGAAAAAAACAACTGTCGCGTTGTCATGGAAACACAAACAACATAATTTGGAACAGCAAACTTAATAAACAATTGAAAAATACCATCAATGGCCGTCTTCGATAATAATTTACTTCTACATTCTTATGGTCGCCTGGTAGACCTAGTTCAAGCCTAGATCATTAAAAAAACACTAGGGTAAGTTTTTCTATCTATGTGTTGTTGTTGTGGATCCCACAAAAACTAATGGCAATAAATAGTCGTGATTCCAACAGCTTGAGAGCTGATAACGAATTTAGGCTTAGAGGAAATGTTTTAGGCACTTTCAAACTAACTTACTGTACTATTTGAAGTCTACAACTGGAATTGAAGTCTTCCTTTTGCGGTTAGTTTGGTACTTAGGAATCAATATTATCCATTAATTTACCATTGATATTTTATAGAATCCCGAATCGTGCGTGGAAAGCCACTCGCATAATGCAATCCAGACTCTATCTAGTTCTTTTAACAAGTAATTCCACAATACTCCTTTGACAGCTTGCTGAATATCCTTGGGAGTAAAAAGACTAATTTGAAACTGAAGGTACCAGGATATCATAACCGCATGGCGCGTGTTATGTCTCCAACACAATAGATAGGTATTTCCACGAAGCATATTTGCTTCGTGGGTATTTCGCTGAAAATAATGTCGCCGTCAAAACAAAGGTTTAGATGTCAAATAGACGATTGTTTCGCCAAAGTTGGAGATCAAACATGACATTACAGGCCTGTTTCATTGTCGCAGAGAGACTTGCTTGTGTGTGCTTGTCTCCTGGTACATACCAACAATTATTAAATAGTAGCACTGTAGTACTACAAAAAAAAACTTAAGTTATCGAATCGGCTATTCTCGAAAGCTAGAGTTTGTTTGTAATGAAATACGCTAATTTCAGGAACTAAGTTTAATTATTCTCGAATTTTTTCGTCTGAGAAATAGCTCGTTTATTAAGGAAGGTTATATAGTTTTTCAGGGTCATTATTATAGTAAAATTTGGGCATGAAGAAATCGTATAGCAATTTTATATCCGTATAGAGCAACCCTACAGAAGTATGAACTGTGAGCACGGGTATGAACAACGCGGCCGCGACACCAGCTCCGTCCGCGATCATACCTCGATCCAATGCGGTTCAACTAGGCTCCTTGAAAGAAAAACTTACATTTTAGCTTATAACATGGTTAACTGCTGTGTTAAAATCAGCAAAAATGATTAGAAAACAATTTATTACTAAAAAATGATATTTTAACATTTCAATGGTGAGACCTGCAGGCTCACGCTCCGCACAAGGCAATGTTGTTGACGTTATCACTCTACAATTTTCTTATATTGTACTCTATTATCTAACTTTCTGGAATAGCAGAGATGAATTGAGTGTCACACATCTCAGATTGCGTACTATTTACGTGAGTACGTACTAGCGTGTAATAAAGTGATCACATCAGGTGATAAAGCTGGAAGATATCACACTTTTAATGGTATTGCTACTACAATGCGTTGATAAGAACGTAATGGAGAAACTAAGGACCCGTATACATCGACCGACGACGCGGTATCGATGGTCGCATCGAATAAACGTGCAGTTGATAAATAATTTATAATACGCACATAACTTACGAAAAGTCAGAGGAGCGCGCCTTGGGATCGAACTCGAGACTTCTGACTTGTCTTACCACAGTCAGATTGTTAGATAGTCTGATCAATTGATCATAAGCTGCACTGGTATGCCTAGCTAGGGGCCCCCACGCTGTCTATGAGGTACCTCACAGTAGGAGCGCCTCTCGAATCAAGTTTTAAACAAAATAATTATTCTAATCAAACAATCTGTAGGAGACAACTCGTCGTACGTTGAATTGTCTCCTAATCAATTTAATTGAAGTCTGCTGTTGTGACACACACACACACACACAGCAACGTTCACAGCATGTCCACTCCGGACAGATTGGTTTTATTACGAAAATGTGTTTGACTACAAACAAACCACGTGATATTAATTTTTGATAATAATATGTCATACTCGTATTAAATATTTGTTTTTCTTACTGATCATATTAAGCGGTTTGTCATTGTGTGGGTAGGGGCGAGCACATTCCCAGATACAAATCCTATTTAGTTTCACTTATTCGTCGTATGCGTCTGGGTAGAAAGTGCCTTTTTACCCGACTGCGGCGAAGCCAAAAAGGAGGGTTATGTGTTTCACCTGTATGTACACACACCGGCAGATTTAGCGGAACATAAAAAAAAGATGGCTTTTTTAGAAAAATTATAGGTATTTCTACTAGTAGTTCTGTTATTTGAATGATTAGGCGTTATTTCATTCAAAATTAAGAAGATTTTTGTCAGCTGTTAACCTTCTAACATAAATCAGACCCTCATAAGCATTTGTTTCAATTTAAGCTTTTGAGTGTTTTTGAGAAGAATGTTGATTTAAGCAGTCAATGGTGGCCCTAGCTCATTTTGTTTGTTTTGTTTAGAGAGTTTATATTGTATTGCATACAGAATGAGTGATTTGCCAGGACCTGATGTCGCCAGGGCTATACCAGGGATTGAGGAAGGTCACACCTACCGTTCAGTCATTCGAACTTCGGTAGTATCAGTATCCGTGATCCACCGTAATGTTTATCGATACAGACAGACAGGGTCTTACGTGCGCAGGCGAGGCCAAGGCAGAAATCGTGCAACCAGTGCCGTAGACGACTGTTTTGTAAGGGTGCAAACTTTGAGAAATCGTCGACAAACTGCTGTTTAGGCCCAAAATCTTTTAGAAGAAGTGCGTAACGTACGTGTTAGTGAACGAACAGTGAGGAAAAGGTTAAATAAAGTTGGTTTGAAGTCATACGTGCCAGCAAGAGCACCTAAACTTGAGGTGAGCCATCGAATAGCAAGATTAGCGTTCGCTCGTTTTCATCAAATTTGGTCCAATGAATAGAGTCGAGTTTTATTCTCTGACGAAAGCTGTTTCTGTGTTCATTTCATCGACGGATGAAATGAATCTGAGATGTCCACATCTTTTCCTTTCCGTCCGTCCTTTCTTTCCGAGAATAAAACTCGACTCTACTCATTGGACCAAATTTGATGAAAACGAGCGAACGCTAATCTTGCTATTCGATGGCTTACCTCAAGTTTAGGTGCTCTTGCTGGCACGTATGACTTCAAACCAACTTCATTTAACCTTCTCCTCACTGTTCGTTCACTAACACGTACGTTACGCACTTCTTCTAAAAGATTTTGGGCCTGAACAGCAGTTTGTCGACGATTTCTCAAAGTTTGCACCCTTACAAAACAGTCGTCTACGGCACTGGTTGCACGATTTCTGCCTTGGCCTCGCCTGCGCACGTAAGACCCTGTCTGTCTGTATCGATAAACATTACGGTGGATCACGGATACTGATACTACCGAAGTTCGAATGACTGAACGGTAGGTGTGACCTTCCTCAATCCCTGATACAGCCCTGGCGACATCAGGTCCTGGCAAATCACTCATTCTGTATGCAATACAATATAAACTCTCTAAACAAAACAAACAAAATGAGCTAGGGCCACCATTGACTGCTTAAATCAACATTCTTCTCAAAAACACTCAAAAGCTTAAATTGAAACAAATGCTTATGAGGGTCTGATTTATGTTAGAAGGTTAACAGCTGACAAAAATCTTCTTAATTTTGAATGAAATAACGCCTAATCATTCAAATAACAGAACTACTAGTAGAAATACCTATAATTTTTCTAAAAAAGCCATCTTTTTTTTATGTTCCGCTAAATCTGCCGGTGTGTGTATGTATGTCCGTCTCTATGTTCCCTCGTAACTACTCAACGGCTGAAGCGATTTTGATGAATGATATTTTTTGCCTATAGGTACCTACTTATATGAACTGCACGCCCCTGTTTGTGGGTCTATAATTGAAGATCCCAACTCAGTCGTCTTGTGTTTCGCTGACATGACATTCAAGTATTCCTCGTCATTAGGAGAACTTGACTCCTATCCCTCAGGATATGTCAGAAATCAGAAATTCTGAGAATCTGCACTGCACATCTGTTCGATAATGCGGTGTCATAGCCTCAAAGATTCAGCAAGATTACTTGTCTTTCAAGTTTGTAAGAGGCCATTAATAGAGATTATTAGAGAGTCATTATTAGCTATTTACCCACATCCATGACGGGTGGGGGTTTTTCTTCCCCTAATGTCAGAATGAAAACTGCCCGCAGTCCTCTAACATGGCTTTAGATATGGAAAGCATCTCTCAAATATAGCGGTTTTCTCACGATGTTTTCCTTCATCGTCTTAATCAAGTCGTATTTTAATTTTTTAAACGCTTTTAAATATCAGGCTTTGGGATTGTCTGTTGTGTGTGACTTTTGATTTGCCAATCCAACTTATGACTATAAGTGCTAGCCATTTCATGAATCGTATTACATCTTGTAAGGTTTTTTTTACATCTTGTTGTAAGTTCGAGCTCCCGTTGTTGTTGTTGGATGACCTGGTGATGTTAGTAACATCTTATTTTACAATCTACTACTGATTGAAACTACTAACTGCAATTGCTCATAGCATGTTAACCTCTTTTAAGGATCATTTATTTCCTATACACAAAATATTTTTTGATATCCATATTATTTATGACTATTGCAAAATATTGACCTGTAGTAAAAGTAAAATTTTCTAACTTTAAAACGTGTGGCTATTCGAAGTGCGCCAGCGGTTGTACAGCGCCTGTGTCATTGGCACGTACGCTTGTTGCACGGAGTATTTGTACACAAGCACACCTGGCGTGAGGAGGCGCACAATAATTATAAACTAACTTGTTATTTTATAACTTTTTTTCCTTTTCGCGTAACCATAGATACTGCGACTGCCATAAACGGCTTTATTTTATTTATACCACTTAAGTGGCAAACTTATAACCCATATAACCTATTATAACCTCCATAGGTTACAGTAACCTCTTTGGTTTTGGTTGTTCTGGTATTAGCAACACCAGGGAATCATAAGCGTTGCCACACGTGAAAATCTTTTGTGCGAAGATCAGATGACACACGAAGCTTACTCAGAATGCATTTGAATACAACGCACGCAAAACGCAAAATTTCCGATGATAATCGGAGGTCGACGAATAATCTTTGTGTCAAATACATCTATTGTATCCTCGATACAAAGGAATACAATAATACGAAAAATAATGACTTCGGTAAAAATATCTTCGGAAACATTTTAAATAAATGGTCAAACAAAATAAAATATTTACGACGCGCCCTCACCAGGAACACATATCACGGCCAACTTGGGACTGAGGAACTTACAGCAGAGGGTATGTGCGGACTAGGAAATCAAAAGGTGGTTGTCACGATGGTATAAAGGCATGTCAGAGGACTTCTGGCAGTTTGAAGTGGTTATTCTTTAACACGATTAGAAGGAAAGATCATGTCGTGGCACAGAAAGACAGGCGGTATATTTATAGGAACTATCTGTGGTGTTGGCAGACATTGCATGTCGTGGAAACTAACAGCAGACAGCAGTATTGATCCCCAACTATTTTGAAACAGTCAATTGCAACTTGAGTACCTCGAACATTATGTTGGCCTGGTACCTGACTGCAAGGTAAGTCTGGCGTGTAAACTAGGAGACAACCATACAAACTCATCGACAAAACTGTCGTGTTGCGATGAAATTGAAAACATGCTATTGTAAAATGTCTGTCGATGATGCACTCGTTTTTAGGTTCAATAATATTTTCGTCGATACTAAAACTTATGATTAAGAGTTCTATATATTGTGGTTGTATGCTCTACAATTTTTCTTACTTCATTTTCTTTCCTGTCCTGATTAAAAAAAGAAAATAATATTTTCTTTATTGAAGTAGGTATCCATTTTGTTTGTTGACGATTATTAGCGGCGCAGCGCACTTTCCATACATTTCTATTTTCTGTTGGTCAGTAGAGTAATTTCCCTATTATTGCATTGAGATTGTCTTACCTACTTATAATTTTCTTTTATTGCTGTCGCGTCAGCCATTTGGCAGTAGAATGATTACGGTACAATTTACAAATGGTACACCTGGTTTTGGTACTATAGAATAGGTACTAGGAGTCAACTGTGGTCACAATAAATACCAGGATAACAGAAACAAACTGAAATTCTACGTCAACGACTTCGCCCGCGTCGAAATCGTAGCGAGACAGTGAATAAAACTAAAGTTAGGTATCATTTGTTTTCATAACGGTGTGTAAAGCCATGGCAGCGACCTAAGGTTTAAACTCTGACATGGGTTTCATCAAACACACGATAAGAGGAGAAAGGTTAGCTATATTGATCGGGTTTAGAAACTTCTATATTCTTAGATTTTAAAAATCGGAACTCCGGTTATGTCCACAATTCCGGTTTTAAATACGATACTAATCCTTCGAAACTTAACACCGCTACCAGATTTCCGAAACACAAGCCCTAGTTCGCGCCCCGTAAATGTCGGTTAGGAAATTCAATATGTATCAGGACTTCAGAAACTGTAAGCGGATTGAGTCCGATATTTTTATAACAAGAGCAATGCGACGGATTTAGAAAGTGAATATCGATTCCAATTCGTCTTGATGAAAAAACGTCGGTCAGGCGCGAAAGTATTATAAACCATTTCTGATTTTATTGTTGTACTTGGTCTTTTTAACCGACTTCTAAAAAGGAGGTTCTCAATTCGATACGTATACTTTTTTACAAAATAATAAGACCCACTTATAATAACACAAAAATGATCGTTTTGGAGTCGGTGCCAAGGCTTTTGATGAGGTTTAAGTGGTTTTAATCTGGAACCCGCTTAAGCAGCTTAGCACTTGAACAGTACAGAGTACAAAAGTCAGACTACCTTTTACCTCAACTTATGAAAGGCTTGTCCAGCAGTGGGAAAGTGTCGGCTGATTTCAGGGCGCGATTCCCGATGGCTGTTATTACTGACAAAATGTGATTGTATCTCCATTTTCTGTCCACCCTGGATGCAGGCGTGAAAATGGATGTATAAGAAAACTAGGTTGCCTCCATGTTTAATCCAGATAGTGTACTAGGCAATCATAAGTCCGCCTACGCATTGTTTGAAATGAATAGAAAGTCACTAACTATATTGCAGTCTATTTTTTAATTATAACGCTTCGAAACGATTCTATTAGATTTGAAATGAGAATTGTATTTGAATCTAGGCTGAATTTAATTAATTAGAATGGTATTCTCAGTATTCTGGCGTGGCAGATTTGAATGTAGCCAGTAGATACGTACCTCTGCATTTACCTACCAGGCTACCAGAAGCGAAGAAAAGCGAATCTAAAGAGGCAAAGGCTAAGGTAGAGTTTGTTTATGAATATGTTTATTTTTCCGACCATAGCTGGCTATAAAAAAGAACAAGGTCAGGAAAATGGCGATTACTACCAAGAAGGTTACATTTTGAAAAAGTGAAAAACGTCGATAAACAAACATTTAAAGACATAATTTTTTTTATAGCTCACACAATGTTTTCAAAAACTAAATAAAAATCGGTTGATCCGTTTGGAAGCTACAACGTCACGGAGTCTACAAATATACACATTAAACTAAACACACCCCTCTTTTCGTCAGGGATTAAAAATAACACTGCGACGAACTTCCACAAATTTCATGATCCCCTAGTCAAAGAATATGAACTATAACTGCCCCTATACACAATAATGAATGTATGACGCAGTACACGTGTCAAACTTAATTAAAAACAAAACTTGTGCAATTAGTACACAATCGATTCTTGAACGATATAATGAATAATCGATTCTCGGAATCACGACCACTTTACATACAAAGTGATATCTCGATTATTCAATTATTTATTGTCTCACTACATGAATTTGATATGGGCGGTAGAATTGAAAGTGATTTCGTGTATTTCGTCTAAAGCTGTTTAAAAAATAAAATAAAATCTCACGATTTTTTTTTGGGGACGGATGAAATAAAAGTAACGGAATTATTGGTGTCGAAAATAAGTAGAACTAATAAATAAAATATTTAGAACTAAAAAATGAAATAATGTAGAACTAGCTTCCGCCCGTGACTGTTCGCATGATTACTATTTTAGGGTTCCATACCATTGAGTGCAAACTGTCCTAGACCTATGTCTGTCCGTCTGTTCCTACCTTTAAAGGGCTATATGTATACATATTTTAAAAAACTTTAGAAGCCAATTGAAATTTCCAGCAATATAACAAGAATATGTCTTATTACGGCAGATATCCTATCAAAAATTAAAATAAATTCAGCAATAAAAAAGAAAACTGTAATTTTGCTTTTGCTCTGACGTATAAATGGTAATAGCCTGCGCGAGACCCTAATAAACAGTTTTCTTTCTTTCTTTATTTATAATTTATACGTATACAAGACTTAAACTTGGAGTGATTGAAGAGTTAATTCTAAAATACAACAAATACCACACCACACTACCAATAAATAATAAAAACAAACCAAGTGTGAGTCGGGCACGCGGTATGTGTTTTGTTACGGAACATGGTGGACGAGTCCCACTCATACTTGGCCGGTTTTATTTATTTTTCAATATAAAATTTATGATATTTTTACATCGTTCTCTGGGTCCTATTTTTACTGTGACGACAAATTCAGTAATTGGTTTAGTATTTTTTAAATCTTCAACAATTATTAGTTAGTACTACTAACATAATAGGGTTTAGAAATATAATTAAGGATAATTATGGATACTTTTAGAAACGGGATTTAAATGCGATGATTTCCGTACCATGGCAACACTCTTACAAACAGAATCATTGTTCCGATTGGAAACCTTCACACGAAAAATAAAAACATAAAAAAAAGAAAAAAAAATGAAGATAGCACGCTTCCGTCAAAATGCACTAACATCAGCGAACGTGTTACAGACATATTCTCCTAGTTTGACAGGAGACAGGAGACAGGCGGACACTTTATGTACTGGGCTAGCAGATTTGTTGTTACGTTTGACAGCAAAAAGACATGTTGATTAAAAAAAAAAGTATTTGCATTCTTGCAATTTTCATATTCCTGTTGCTATCAATATTATGATTAATTTGACCTTGAGCTGCTCAGTGGTTAGTAATACGATGCCGCGATGTCCCGAGGTCGATGTCTGACGCGTACAAATGTATTTTTACAACATAATCTATGTTCGTTATTAATCAATTTATTTTGATGTTTTGGTTTTCTTTGACGCAATAATTTTTCGTTTAAATGTAAGGGGCGGTACCAGGCTGGCAGTCATGAAAAGTAGTATAAAGTATTTGTGTTTTACTGCTAAGTTAATTTATTTACATTATGACAAATCGCAATGCGGTCCAGTTTCTTTTGAATTAGCTACACTTACATTTTTACATCGTATTTCTTTAGGAACTAGATTAAAAAATGTCGCATGACGTTTCAATTTTGGGTCAACATCAACACATAAAGTATTAAACTGACCTCACCCTTTCAATGACAACAACAGAGCGAGTCAGCTGGGGCGCGCGCCCCTACACCTACCTGCGCGACGTTGCCGTTGCGTGCACGCACTGCACGCGCGGCGGAGCGGCAACCGCGCAGGTGTCGGGTTCCTTGTTGTAAGGACTGGCTCCTGCATTGTCTTTTGTCCTGGTACTATAACATTAAGTTTTGAGTTATTTTAATTAATTATACAGGTTGACCTATTTATAGTGGTCCAAAGATTTTTTTTACATCAAGGACATCCAATGATTAATCTAAACGCAACATAAGTTCTGCAAAAATCAATAGTTTAGAAGTTATGATATTTTAAATTTAATTTCTTAAAATCTCTACTTTAGTCATGTAAACCTCTTTAGATTGAAAGTGATTGCAATAAATCGAATAAAATTTGGTGTGTAAGTACTATAGACATGTAGCAAGCAAGCAATGGGCTATTTTTGAAGTTAACCTCAAATAGGGAAGATGCAAATGTAATATTTATGAAATTTTCATGGTTAAAATGTTAAAAACATATAAAAGAAATGCTACTGCAACGTTTTTATTTTACATAATGTTGTTTTTAAACAATAATTACGAATTAAAAATGACTTGCAACAAAACGAATTTCAAAACACGAATTAGCGTTTCGTGACGTCACACTTGTTTTGACAACTTATTTGACGTTATGGTTGTAAAGTGATTACTTTTTTAGGAGAATATTAATTGCGTTTTTTAAATAAAAATGGAAGTTGGATTTATAAAAGCAGACTCCAGGAATTTACCGAAAGTTAGTGTTGACATGGTTGTAACTTTTTTTATCGAAAGTGCAGAGTTTTCAGGTGTAGAAATGAAAGGGGCTAAATTACTACGGTATGTATACATCATAGTCATTCATAGTTGTTAAACTTTGTATATTATTCAGCGGCTTCTACATATAGCAGTTATTTCAGCTCGACAAGAGAATCTTACGGCGATAACGCAATCGGCCATGTCCAAATTAAAAGAGATGGAGGAGAATTATGTACAATAAAAAGTAGAGTTACTCCGGAGCACAAAGAACGTAAAGAAGGTTATCGGGTTACAGCCATTATTAATGAAACGCAAAGCTTGGTCGGAGTGTAGCAAAGGGTGTGCACCATTTGTCTTCACAGCTTGAAACCACTTTTTTCTCAGCTTTGGGTCAGAAGGTCCACTCAAAAATAATTTATTTGCAAACTTTGTTGAGGTAGATGGACACATTGGCACAAAACATGAGTCAACACGGCTTTTTATCTGAATATTAATGGTATTGTTACAATCACCTGACGTCGATGGATAGTCCATTTTAATTTTTTACAAATAATCTCGAAAAAGCAAAAGTTAAAATGAAAAGTAAATGTAAATTGAAAGTTGTTGACAGACAAGAGTGACGTCATCAGTACCATAGGTCCGTTTTCGCGCGAACTGTCAAACTGTCAATTTAAAACAGCATTTTTTCCGATAAATTACAATATTTTAATTGTTTTAATATATTTGTGGTCTATTCTACATGGAATTCTTTAAAATGAAAACAAAAATAAAAATAGTGCATCTTCCCTATTGTAACATGGTTTTAGACCTTTCGGTGAATTATTTGTAAATTTCGAAATTATTAGGCACATTTTTCAAAAAATTCTAGAGACAAAAAAATGTACTACAAGAATTGTGCTTATGGTCGTAAAAACTAACTTGAAGTATGAGGATAATAATACATTTTTATACATGATTTACATAATACTATAGGCTATAATTATTATCCTATTATTTTGTAGAGTCGTGATAGCCTAGTGGTGGTGACCGTTGACTGGCAAGTCAGTGGTCTCGGGTTCGAACCCAAGGCGCGCGCGCACCTCTGACTTTTCGTAAGTTATGTGCGTTTTATAAATTAATTATCACTCTCCGTGCCTAGGATAGCACGTTAAGCTGTTGGCCCCGGCTGTCAATTGTAGATCTTTGACAGTCGTTACGGGTAGTCAGAAGCCCGAAAGTCTGACAACCAGTCTTACCAAGGGGCATCGTGTAACCCAGTATCTGGGTTGTGGAGGTCTGATAGGCAGTCGCTCCATGTAAAACACTGGTATTCAGCTGCATCCGGTAAGACTGAAAGCCGACCCCAACATAGTTGGGAAAAGGCTAGGCAGATGATATGGGAGACTGTTGCCATTACTATAACCCGATAATATTCTGTACCACCTACTACATCATACTACTACTTGGTACAAAAACAATCATAATCATCATCATCACTGATACACATTCCTTCTAAGTTTCAACTTCACTTGTGTGTTTAAATGATGCATTCTCTCCACACGCATCCTCCACAATTTCAATGGCTTATTTATTTACATAATATATCATAGCTGTCATCGAGGTCGGAATAAAATGCTGATTGTTTTAACAAATGTATTGAAAGACGACAAGAATGGAGAATGCCCCATTATTCATGTTTATGTTATGGCTAGGATGTGAGATTACGTAATTATGACACTTCTACAGAAGAACACACGCATTGAAAATATAAATTGCAGAAAAAATCTGCAGTTTCTGCAATCGGGAGATTTAATTTCCACTATTGTCAACGCTAATTTATTTAACATTAGCCGATGCCCGCGTGGATATCGGTTATCGCGACCAAAAGTAATAGTGAAATTTTCATCCCGATCCCTCAACTGCAACCCAGCTTATTTTTTTCCGACAACTCAACTAATATCATTATAGTTTAGCTAATGTATACAAAAACTTACTAAAACCTTCCTCGAGAACCACTCTGTCCATTGGTAAAAACAGCACAAAAATCGATGCAGTAGTTTTTGAGTTTATCGCAAACAGACAGACAGACAGAAGAGACGCGGTGGAGGACTTGGTTTTTATAATAATTATGTAGTGATAACAAAGAAAGAAACTATTATAGAACTAGTTATAGAATAAAAGAAAAATACTAGGAGCTCATAAACAAAAGGGACCCAATTCATAACCATTACACAAAATGATGACACATTTTTTCATCGCGAAACCGACATAATTAGAGAGGAGTGCTCGAAAAAACTGGAACTCCAAAAATCCCTTCTCTAATTACACAAAAACTTCATTGTGACCAAAAAATTAATTAACCTAGAACGAGAACTTCCAATCTCGAGGCGACAATAAGAAAAAGTTGCAACGAAACAAACGTTTGGCATAACAACCCTTTCAAACTTTTACAATGTATAAAACGAGAATAAGTGTCCCAAGAATGGATCCCTGGGGGACGCCCAACAGGTATCACTGTCTCGTTCTTTCCTGGAGTAAAATTCCTGCGATTCTCAGTTGTTTGAGTGAGAGGGAGGATAATTGGATAGTTTAGTAAGGTGTGCGTATTGGAACAGATGTCGATGACGTCACTAACAGGAGCGCGACAGAGTCTAAGGCGCGTGTCGGAACGGTTGTGGTGACGTGTAGGCAGGTCGGATGTGATAACACTTTACAACTGATTTGAAATGAATATCATTTCTGGAACGCCATGTTGATTTGAGTATTTTATACAAGCTGGCTTGAATGAATTAGTCTTTTATTATTTATAAGAGTTTTAACTAACTACTTACGTATTTGTATACTAAACTTAATAAATATTAAGTCGTGGTGGCATTGGTTACGGAGTACGGACCCAATTTGCAAGCATCTGGATTGGAACCTGTTTCCTGGTTCAAACAAAATTGACCTCTATTATTAGTGGGGATAGACGTGTTTTAATTTTTTTTTTGCGTAGACCCTTTTTTTTTTCTTTTGTTTTTTTTAAGGCGCAGTCTGTACGATCAACATCTCAGACATCAATCAGAAATCAATTTATCAATAAAATCCTTATTAGAATTTGCAGTTGATTGTACCAGAGCCACAGAACAAAACAGGAGCCTAAGTCTGTATTTTCCAAACTCTTCAATGGTGTGACAATAGCGTGTCGATTGAATATTTTGGTATTTTGCTACTATGTCAAATGGCGAGCACTATTCCATCGACACGCTATTGACACTCCATTGAAGCGTTTGTGAATTAGCAGACATGTATGGGCCCCTGGTGTTTGTAATGGGAGAGTTGTACAGGGGTTCAAATTAAAGTCAATAGCAATTAATTTGACTTCAACCAATTTAACACAATTTACGCTTCATTTTATTAAACATTCTGCTAACTATCACTAGGTACATATTATAAATTAAAGTTCTCCGCCGCGTCTGTCTGTCTGTTCGGGATAAACTCAAAAACTACTGCATCGATTTTCATAATGTTTTCACCAATGGATAGAGTGGTTTGTCAAAATGGTGTAAGTATATAATTTGTCAAGTTTTAGTATAAATTGACTAAAATATTGATATTTGTTGGAGATGTCGGAAAAAAATAAGCCGGGTTGCGGGAACGGGATGAAAATTTCATGATTACCGATATCCACGCGGGCGAAGCCGCGGGCATCAGCTAGTTAAATAAAGAAAAAAATATTGAGGTTATAATTAGTTTAGAAATGTAATCAAAGTTGAACCAGGTACCAGGGTGGCAGACGAGTTGAGGAGACTCAACCAACTTTAATGAAAATTATGTTAAACTAGATCACTACAAAACATTAATGGGAAAAAGGAGCCAAGTTAGCCTCGCCGATGTATAGGACGAGATCTAAATAGAAATAGGTGCCAATTTTTTAATAATATACGTACTTTAATTGCTGAAAGAGATTCCTTGCTGCCAAAAAATACGACAGATATTATAAACAAATCTATCTGAACAAAATAAAATTATTTGGACTTTTAATTAAAACTGCGGACAAATTATTATGAGAGCTTGCCATATAGTGTAAGCACAATATTATTTACATTATTATTTACACATTATTAATAATAATATATAACTTGCCTATATTTACAATTTAAGAATTATACAAAAGTTACGCGAAGGCGTCAAAGAATTCCTCCCCATCACCGACGTCGTCTGCAGGCAACGTGCCCAGGAGGCTGGCAGCATTGCCACGCCTGGATGGCAATGCTGATTCTTTGAGCAAAGAAATAGCCAGCCTTCTGATCACGTGTGCTGTCGACTAGTCTCCGAAATTATGAGAGCTAAATGGACCAAATATACAATGTTGAAATATGAATCTTTTGAAACTTATTTTTAGGATAATGATGAGCCAAATCTACATCATAATTATATAGTTTTGGATGTACAAAGGCAAAAAGTAAAGCAGTTAACTTCCTTACACTGATAACCTAGTGGTATGACCGTCGACTGACAAGTCAGAGGTCTCAAGTTCGATCCCAAGGCGCGGGCACCTCTGACTTTTCGTAAGTTAGTGAGTTATAAATTAATTATAGCAACTGCTAAAACGGTGACGGAAAACGTGATGAAATCACACCTGAGAGATTTTTTAATGGTGTATAAAGCCATGTCAGAGGCGGTTGGTTTAAACTCTGACATCAGGTTGTTCATCAACCATACGATAAGAAGTTACCTTTTTTTTAAAAAAAAACTAACCAACACTGATCAGCTTTCATAATCAGCATCACAATAAAAATTCAAGATCACTAATACGTCGGGAATGCAAACTTGCAATCTTGTAAATAAATAGTGATCAATAACAATTTTGTTTACATTGCTCGCTCACTACGTAAACACTCCCGACGTGTGTTTATGCAGCGCGTAATGTAAACTACGCCGGTTTTATTAATATTAACTCGTTAATGAACTCTATCAATGAAAATTCCTTGTTAATAAATGTTATTTATTAATACTTACTGCAAAATTACGAATGAATTTAGTGTTTGCCATCAATTGATATACAGGGTTATTTGTAAAACACCAGCATCCTTAAAAGGGGTCATTAAACTCATCATTACGAACAACTTTTACTATGGGACCAACCCTGAAATCGCAAAAAAAATCAGCTGTTCCATACATTTATGTTATGACTCAATAAAATGTATGGAACAGCAGTTTTGGCCAGCAGTGGGATGATATAATATTTATTGTAATATTGCAATACCCTAACGGGGTGCATGGTCGGCACTATAAGATAAATACCACCTAAGATACCACATGTAAGCAATAAATAAATAAATATAAGCCGACAGTAACAGTATTGGATTCAAATAAATTAATAATTGAAATCTGTTGCCTCCTTCTGTTACCCTGGTAGGTGCTGATCAAATCTGCTTTCTCTGATCGAATTTCCGATAAATGATGAGATGATCATTAATTAGTATGGTGACACGGCTATATTTATGTAATTGGCGTTGATTGAGGTACTTAAGTGAAGTCCTACTTACTCATTCTACGTGTATAGTAAATAAATATTCCTCGCGGTTCATTGAAATCACTTGCCTCGTCTATCAGCCTGATATGATGTTAATACTCTTGATTATTTTATTTACTTAAAAATACTTAATCTCTCCTTTAATCTGTTAGCCTGGTAGGTGTTGATGATTGTCTTTTTCTTCTGGTTGGAATTTTCATTGCTATCACACCGAATGTCACTTGCTGGAACTACAATGTACAGCGAAATGGTAAGTTTACTTTTACATAAATATAGGTATGTAACTACGCATTTCATTTGTGATTTTCAATAGAAAAAAAGGACAGTCAAAAATAATGGATTATCAAATTAATTTCTTGAAACATTATAAAATTACCCGTCCTTATCACAAGGGTCGGTCGCAACTTCTTTTACCAATTTTAACAATCACCCTTAGTGTTATTTTGACTATGAACCGCTAGTAGTCCTCTGCTGGTTTCCTCACGAACATTTATTATACAAGGCACAGCCCCGGCATAGAATATTAGTTCTATCTATTCTATTCTAATACCTATCGTTCATGCCACTTGTCTAGGCCCCCTGATAAAAAATCTCCCAGCAAACTTAGTAAAACAACATAAGAAGTTATGTATTTTAATCACAAAACACCGTAATTCAAAACGCGAATATTTAGACTTAATGTTTACGCTTGTTAAACGATGGGAGCATTAAAGTAATTCGATATGTACTCCGACGACGCTAGATGATCTACCAGGCAGACAGAGAGTGATAGAGTAGCGGATGATCCTCACACCGAAGCGTAGCTGTGGTAGCTGCCTGCTCACTGGCGATCATAAAGAGACGCGAAGATGCACGATCAGCCAAGGAGACTGAGAGAATAGAGAAAGAATACCTTGAAAATATGTTACTGTTACTGTTAGCCCATATCATCCCACTGCTGGGCAAAGGCCTCTCCTTCTGATTGCCACGTCTTTCGATCCAGAGCCAGTGTGGAAAATATGTAGTTAAAATTAAAAATAATAAATTACTTTTCTTGTATGGCTCGCGCATATCTGCGAAATTTATAATAGATTTTCTATTGCTTCGAGTTTATGTGTGCTGAAAATACATTCAGCACAATATCAAATTATATTAAAATTGCATTGGTTTGCAACGCGCATTATCCATAATTTACCCTTTATGTAGAATTGTAGAGGTTTTTTCTTCTTCTTATATTATTTTTGGATTCACGAACTTTTGTGAGTGCAAATTGCTTATTGCAAATCCACCTTGATTTCCATTTCTTCACTATTTTAGATGCCCTTGGGACAAAGGCTGAATCAGTTTTTGTTCAAAAGGTAGAGCCTGACAAGCCTGCATATGAATTTGGTATCGAATAGTTAGTAGACATTGTAATGTTACATAGTGATGTTTGTTGTAGTACGGTACGCTACACTTCGGTGTGACAGGCAGCCCATCTCAAGTCATAAATAGGTCACGGCTGTGTAGCAGCGCGTTGGACGCATTTCAACTGTCACGTAACTTTGTACCGGCTCACTTTGTTTCGTACTACCTTTTACTTCATAGACATTGTAATAATATGATTGACGTTTAGGCTCTTAGAATTTCTTGTAGCCTGGTACCTCAATAAATTGCATAACTTTCTAAAATGTATTTTCTTTATACTGTGATAATTATTATCATCAAGATGGGTTTGCGATCAAAATTATGCCATTATAAATGTCTGTAAATAAAACTTATAAATAAAAAAATACGAATCGAATTGAGAACCATCTCCTTTTCGGAAGTCGGTTAAAAGTAGGCAAAGACTACTTAGTTAAGAACTGTTGTACCATTTTCTCTTCTGTTTGATTCTGAATCTTGTCTTTTTAATTTATTATTTTTTTTAAATTTGAAAATTATTGCCTCTGTGTGTCTTAAAAGACTAATATGGTACATAGGTCACAAACTATCAGAGAGGTGCTTCTCTGGTGGAGAGGCTTCGACGTCGCTGTTCGTTGAAACCTATCTGGGGGCAGAGTTTTGACGATACTGTCCAACTTCTATCCGAATTGCTTTAAAGGTGTGCTCGTTGATAAAAAAAAAAAATTATGTGTCGCTTTGCGTCACATCGCTGCATCCGGCGGATATCTGTTAGATACGCCTGGAACAAACTCGGTAATGTACTACATTTGAATTTTATTAGTTACTTCCCTTATTGTGTATGTTGTCCTGGTACCGCAGAAGATTATGAAAAGTTTAGAGAAGAAAGTTAAAAGACGTAGAAGAAAACTTTGGATTATAAATCCTCCTTACATAATTTTAATGTGACTTCCTTATTGTGAGGTGATAGATAATATATGTTCTCCTGGTATTACAAATAATTATGGGAAGTAATGGTAAACTCAGAGAAGATGGACGGTAAACTCAGCAGGGAAGTTTGAAGATGGATAAGATGGATGGTAACCTCAGCAGAATTATCGTAAGCTTGCGCTTGTAAGAAAATAATACCTAGGTGTTCTTATTTGTGATGTATGTTTGACGTGACTGTGTGTATGTCTGTCTGTGACCGATTTTGATTTTGTTTTTTTTATTCGAATGAGAGTGTTCTAAGCTAAAAAGACATTGAGGTTTAACCTAATTACGCCGCGGGTTTTACAAATTTATATACTAACGATGAAATTGGCCTGGAATTGGAACCTAAAACCTAATTTATTTATAAGCAACGTTCTACGAGCTCTCCTATATCCGGCCATAAACGGCCATCCCAGCGGTCTTATAATACCAGGATCTCAGAAACAGCAGGCACTTTGTAAAGAACTTGTAATCCCCTTGTGGTATCGATTCACAATAATGGTAGTTGTTTGTAGTTTCGATATAAACTTGGACTTGGATCACTTGTGCTTGAAGCTTGTCTTATGTAATTTAAAGTCATGTTATCCTAGTAGTATAAAAGTTGACTGGCAAGCAGAGGTTCTCAGGTTCGAAGCCAGTTATGTGCGTATTATAAATTAATTATCACTTACTCCGTGCTTTGGAGAGCAAGTTAAATTGTTGGTCCTGCGCCTGATCTCTCTCCAGTTGTCTAACAGAGAGTGCGTTTGTGTTGGCGCACACTAGAGCACTATAATATCTCCTGCGTCGTTGGCTGATCTCAGTTGAAATTGGCCGCTGTGACCAAAATTCGTTCAGGAGGACATTATAATAAATATTATAATCGTGATTCGTGAGATCTTTATACGACTTCTAGACTTCGTAGCCTCGTAGCTGTTGAACACGAGGTTCTACATTTGATTCTCAAGTCAGACTCTTATTTATTAAGTGTACGGAACCACAGGATTGTTGGAATAGAATAGATTAGTACCTTAGCTTCGTGATTACGTAACAGAACTGCAAATTCGTCTGGTATTATATTATACTGCAGATTCGCCTGCTTATAATCATGAACTTACAACACTTTAGCTGCATTCTGAAAGTGATCGATCACTCTGTAAATAATTTATGCGACCCTAGTACCGCTGAACTAGGGTAGGTCGAAGTTAAACCAGAGTTATCTGTTAACCTGGCCCCGAAGGAATAAATAAGCAGACCCTATATCGTAAAACAAATAAATTCTTCGAACACATAATTCGAGAACAACTAGACCGATTTTCATAGTTTGATAGATTTGTTGGATTTGTCTCCATCCCGAATAGCAGAATTAAAAAATATTGAATTATACACTAAGGTGGTAGGGTAAGGTGGGGTAGAGTACGGTAGGATAGAGAAGAGGTAGAGTAGGGTAGGATAGAGAAGAGGTAGAGTAGAGTAGAGTAGGGGTAGAGCAGGTAGAATAGGCGTAGAGATAATCAAGTGTACGAAGTAGCTCCGGGCAGCTAGTAATATCATAAGGTTTTCAAACCTTAAAAACCTAACCTATCCCATTAAGTAGATAGGTTATGTAGTAAGTACCTACTCGTACTTATAATATTTTTTTGTTAGGTCCTCTACTCTCTCTGGTCGTTCGATCTCTTTCCGCACATGACAGATTGCTGTCCCATCGGACAATAGTCGATAGTGTAGGAATAGAGGGTGCTATCTATAACCGAAGTTAAATCAGTTTTTACTTCAATAACTTACATCATTTGCTCTTAAAGGCAAGCTTAAAAGACAATAATGAATTAAATCTTAACTATTAGCACTTACAGCACAAATTCTAAAATTTATCGCCAAATAAATTGGTCTTACAATTTTCTATGTAGGTCAGCTAACGGCCGGCCAGCGCGAGCGCTCAGAGCCGATACTTCGATACCACAAACTTAGCGATTGGTACATTGAACAATTGTTCAGCTTTCTGATTGCCTGGTACTAACAGTTATGGAAATATGAAAAAACCGTTGAGGCGGTATAAAAAAAAACCTTGGTGGTCACAACTTTAGAAATAAGTTTAGTAATTCTTTGCTAACAATCGAAATAATTATGAAAAGCAATTAAAGTAATTCTGTATACTTAATTTTGCTGCCTTTAATATTATAGAAAAGGTTTTTGGAAATTTCTTCCCCTAAATAAAAATTAACCCCTAAAATTTGCATGAATAAATTATGTAGCTTTTCGGTTAAAAATGAAGTATCATTAAGTATTTCAAGGTTTTTTAAAAAAATCTTCCCTTAAAAAAGTAAAAAGGGGGATGAAAGTTTGTAGGGAAATCCGTCATTTTTCGAAAACAAGTTTTGAATTAAGACATATTATGATAAAAATACTGAAGATGATTGAAGTTTTTTTTTTTTTTTTTTAATTGCGTATGAAAAATTCGAAATATACGACGGTAAAAGTCACGGGGCAGCGCTAGTAACAAATAAAATAAAACTTAACATTGAATGTACACAGAAAACAATAAATGTATCGTAACGTACGCACCATGAAACAATATACACATGAACTAGAAAGTAAAAATACAATATTTGCATAATTTTATTGCTATACATAGCCATTTTACACGCGGATTGAGTTATGTCAGAAATATTACATTTTTCATTATTCAAACTAGGAAACGATGTGGTTTTTTTTAAACTGTCAAATGTTGACTGAAAACTCCAAATGTCGATCGACTGAGCGGGTCGAGTCTACTATTACACAAGATCAAGTACTAGGCTCACATAACCACGTGAGAGGTGACCTTAGACTTTTCATTATAATTAAATTTATGGTATTTTTTAAAATCTTACTTCAAAAATGTCGATCAACCCGAAGCGGGTCGAGTCTACTATTATACAAGATCAAGTACTAGGCTCACATAACCACGTGAGAGATGACCTTAGATTTTTTGTTACGTTTTTTCTTCGTCTATTGTTTTGCGCCAGTCGCGTGTGAATCCTGCGTGCCTGGTACACAAGTTCGACGATCGATCTGTTTAAAACCTAACAACCTAGTATTTTTTTTCGTCAATCGATCATAGATATTATAATCGTCATCGTCAATTAATATGGAGGCCAGCTTGAAGCAATCATAGAATCAACTCCTAAATTCAACGACGATGTACAAACTCAGCTCCTAAAGGTAGCAAATAAAAAAAAAACCTTCTAAATATTACCTACATACCAACAATAACAAAACGAGTTACTTATTAATTACAGTTTTCGTTACGTTTGGTTGTATCGCTCATTCGCTGTGTCCGTAACGAATCACTTTTCACGCAATAAGTCAGCCATTTGAGAATTGCTAAATATTGCGTGGCTTTACGCCTGGGTTCCCAGGTGTGGTGATTCATTATGACGTAGCACCCCCCCCGCCACCATAACCACGGAAGTCGATTATCAACAACACAAAGTTAAATTAGTTGTTACGAGAGGTTTGCTATCGTCCGATGAGGAGTTCCGTTCTGTATCTTCGAAGTTCATCATCAGATTATGACTATATTTTTATGGGACCACCCTGGAGGTAAACCCTATTTAACAAAAGAATAAATATCGAAATTGGATTATTCTGTAAAAAGCTATGAGTTGATGTATAAAAAAAAATTACGCGTCGATTTGTCCAATAAAGATTTTTAAAAAAATATGACTCACATACTTACGTTTTAAAACATTTGGCGTAGTAAAGTTAGACCATAAATTCGTTTTTCCATTTTATTATTACGATTCGGCAATATTCAAACGCGCACAGATTATATTCTACCACAGATTATAAAATTCAATGGCTGACGATTCTAATAACACTTGCATGATGCAGTAACAAACAAAGAAGATCCGTTTGTACGGTTTGGTCTAGGCCCCAGTACAATTAATTAATTTAAATATAAACATAGACTCACGCCTGTATTCCCCAGAGGGGGTAGGCAGAGGTGTATGCAGTACACCCACGTTTCGCCGGCTATGTTATAAGTCCCATGTAAAAGGGGGCGAGCCTATTGCCATTACCACGATTCTATACTCCGTGCTGCTACTGAGAATTTCCTAATGGAAAAACCCAATAACACTTCGGGGATAGAACCTAGGACCTCGTGCTCAGCACATTATTTTACAATATTTTAGGTTACATTGTTCCGAGGTCTTATGTGAGAACAATGTCAGTCGATTAAACATAAGTACAACTTAAATAATATTTATGCTTTTGATTAAAATTGCCCAACCATGTAGTGAGTCCGACTCAAACACACTCCTCACTTCAGTGAGGTCCGCGACCACGCCGGCCGCTCTTGAAAATGGACTCCGTTTGAGTCCGAAATTAGCGGGCATTTCCCGATATACAATCCGTGAGTAAAACCGTTAGTACCTATAAGATTATCTATCAGAATTAAATTCCCACCTGCACAGCAGTGACTGGCCCCGCCATTTTGCCATATTTCGATTCGTAATCAACCTAATTTAAAAACACCAGAGACAATTTGTGCAACCCGAGCATCGAACCTTCTGATTCTAATGTTTCTCTAAACATTACGCTCACGTTACGCGTACGACCGGCGCGGCGCGGCGGCGCTTGGCAATTGGCAGTCAAGGCCGTCCGAGGTTACACCATGTTACGGACGTAATGCATGGCAATAATGTTGAATATAATTGAAGCAAAATATTATTGGTATGATTTTATAGACTCTCTACTTTTCATGACGTCCTGGTACTCCTGGTAGGGATGGATCGCTCTCGCATATTATTTTGTATTTGTTTTTTTCGCCTTTTTTACACAGACTTTAAAAAAAAAACAACTCACACGACTCGTTGTCTTTTTTTAATGTTTTTTTAAATATTTAATAAGGCCGTCCCCTTTTGACCTCGATTTCGCCCGATGGAAATCGATAAATGAAGTCCACGATGAAACGAGCGTCCCAAATGCACTTCACTCATGCTTAGGTCGACGCAGGTATTCACTCCTCAACTTAAGGCGCTGTGCACAGTCAAAATAGGCTTAATTAAACAGTTTTTTAGCCTAATGTATACATTTTAGAGTAGCAAAAAAAATATATGTTATTCTCGATCATATTTATGAGAGAACTCACGGCTTCAAAACACGTTTTTGGTATTTTTTTTCGATAAAAAAAAATCATAAAACAACCATTAAAATTAACATTCCTGCAATTTTATCTCTATTATTTATAAACCAATCTTGATGAAATTTATAACAGTTACGTAATAAATAATAATAAAGGGAGCCCTCACTTGTATTTATCGATTGAAATAAGATATTAGTAGGAATTTGTACAGGTCAATCACCGTACAATAGGTATAAACCGAGTCAGCATAGTTGCGACACCGCGCTGTATGGCTCGATCATTATATTAAGTATTATAAAATTAGTCTGTATTGAACATTCGGGCGCGACTCAATCTTATCTTATTCACCTCATTAGTATTACTAAATAATTTGATCTGTTTTACTGAAATATAGTTATCTTTATAATCTTAAATCCTAGTTTATCTTAATCCCATATCAAACCCCGAACATTGGTCCTTCGAGCCGGATGCGGGACCATTACGCGTGTGCAAATTAAATAAATTGTGCGGTGTAAGTGTCTCGCTTACCTCACGTATCAGACTTTGGACTACAGGACTGTAGTTTACAACTATCTCATCAACCTTGAATCTGACCTCGGTGCCTTGAAAGGCGTATCATCCTGCTGATCCTGATTGACCTCGGTGCTTAAGAAGCATCATATCATCTCATCTCGAGCTTGGTGTTACCTGAGTGACGTCACAGCTACCCCAGGTTTGTTCTTGCAGCCATCGCAAGGATATTAACCTGAACCTCCTCTGAACCGAAGAAGCCTTCTTCACAAGTAAGGTCTTTTTTTCTTACCTTTATATAATGGCGAAAATGGATGACATTTTAGCTACTCAACAACAACTAATCGAAGCTGTGGATAAGCTCTACGTGAACTTCAAAAAAGATGGAGCTGAGCGAAAGACTCCAGACTATTTACGTCGTCGATTAGATACCTTGGAACAATACTTTACGGAGTTCCATAATAACCACATGAACTTATTATCTTTTGGTGATCAATCTCATGCATATTTCAGTACTAATCAATACGATCAAATTAAGCAAAAATATAGTAATATAAAAGCATCTATTCAGAACTATACAGCCCCCGCCAACAAACCGCTAACCCCAGAATTAAAACCTCCTACATTTCAACCTTCTTCTAACCCTCAACCTTCGACCTCTGCATCTCAGAACCCCGCTCTAAGTGAGAGTATAAACGCGAACAAACCTGAAAACCTTTTTGGAAAACAAGCTACCAACTTTAAGGCGTTTTTAAGAACGATTTCGAATATTGAACTTGATCTTGTAACGGAAAAATGGGAGTTTGAAGACATTCTGAAAACCTTAGAAGTTCGTTGGACTGCAATTGATTCCCTACACTGGGAGTTGGACAATAAGTTTGGCGGCACTAACCCCGAGTACGAAGAGCAATTTACTCACTATGAGAAATATTATAACAAGATCAAGAAGGATATTAATAAAAAGATGTGGTCCGTTGCACACATCGAAAAATCTACCCCTAAAATGGAGATTACAACCTTTGAAGGTAATTACAATAAGTGGGTTTCATTTAAAGATCTTTTTACTGAGACTGTACATAATAATCCCTCTTTATCTAACGCTCAGAAGATGCAGTTTCTTAAAAGTAAAATAAAAGGCGAGCCTGAGAAATTAATCCAACATCTCCAAATAAGTTCCGACAATTATCCTGTTTGCTGGAAGATCCTCACTCATCGCTATGACAATAAGCGATTGATCTTTACATCTCACCTCCACAATCTTATGAATATCCCTACAAACCCTCAACAATCATCTAATCACATAAAACGCATTCACGACACTACATACGAGAGCGTAAACGCGATCAAAAACTTAGGAGTCGATGTGTCGTCCTGGGATCCTTTCCTTGTTTGTATATTATCTCAAAAGTTGGACTCCGATACCTACGATGATTATCTCCAATCATTGAAGTCTTCGCGCGAACTGCCTGTGCTGGAAGAATTTCTCCAGTTTCTCGAAACTAAGTTCATGATGTTGGAAACCTCACGTAAGAAGCTAGAGAATTCCACGCAGAAATCAGCAGCTCAATCTTATAATAACCAGTCATCATCTTCAAAAGGTTTCAATCATAAATTCAAACGCTATTATAATAATCCTAAAACTATTTATTCAACTAACCAGGTCATTTCACAATCAACAAAGTCCAATAGCAAAAGTAATGAAAAACGCAAACTATGCCCAATTTGCTACGCCTGCGATCACCGGATACATACATGCCAAAAATTATTGAAAATGCAACCTTATGAACGAAGAAATGCTATTGCGAATTTGAACCTTTGCTTTAATTGTTTACACTATCATGAAGGTAAAAAATGCCTTTCTGAAATTAAGTGCAAAGAGTGTAAGAAAGACCACAATACCATTTTGCATGAATCGTTTACGTCAAAAACTCCGGATGCACCTCGATCGGGGTCAAACGTGGCCAATGTTACGACATGTTCACCTCAGCAACAAGAAACTAACACTGTTGCCTCGCTACAAAATTATCTTTCAGAAATATTGCTCGCCACCGCGATAATTAAAGTACAATCCGCGGATGGATCTTACCAAAGAATGAGAGTGCTTTTGGATCAAGGGTCGCAGACATCCATCATTAGAGAAAGCGCTGCGCAGTTGTTGAAGCTACCGCGACAAAAATGTAACGGCTATATCTCTGGAGTAGGTAATAAGGAAAACAACTGCAAGGGCATGATCTCTATCAAATGCTCGTCGTTGATAAATGATTTTACATTTGAAACGGATGTATTTATCATGAATAAACTCGTAAATAATTTACCTAGCTGTACTTTACCTAAACCAAACTGGCCTATACTTAATCAAATAACCCTAGCTGATCCTGAGTTTTACAAAAGTAGGCCTATCGATATCTTATTTGGTGCGGATATCTACTCTACTATCCTTATGGACGGTATCTGCCGATCAGAAGGAATGTTGCCCGTTGCTCAACAAACGCAGTTGGGGTGGATCCTAAGCGGCAACTGTAAAACGTTCCAATGCAACGTAATCCTAAATAATATCAAGGATATTCAGCAGTTTTGGGAAATGGAGGATGTTCATGAACCTTTAACATTAACCGAAGAAGACCAAAACTGCATTGATCTTTACCAATCGTCAACCTCAAGACGCGAAGACGGTAGCTACATCGTCAAAATACCCTTCAAGGAAAACTTTCAGGAAAAATTGGGAGAATCAAAAACAAAATCGATTGCTCAATTTTTCCAAATAGAAAAGAAATTAAATAAGCAACACGATTTGGCACGTGACTATAAAACGTTTATTAATGAATACCTCGAGCTCGGACATATGATACCCGTTGCGTCACACAGTGACGTAAAATCCGATTGCTACTTATCGCATCATTGTGTCCAACGAACCGAGTCATCAACTACAAAACTGCGAGTTGTTTTTAATGCCTCGGCAAAAACCTCGAGTGGACACAGCCTCAATGATCTTATGTGTAGAGGACCAAATTTACAACAGGATCTTTAGAGCCTTATCCTAAGATGGAGGCAGTTTAGATATGCATTTACAGCAGATATAGAAAAAATGTTCAGAAAAATCTGGTTGCATCCCGATCACCAAAATTTCCAAAAAATTATTTGGAGAAATCATCAATCTCAACCTTTGGGAGAATTTCAACTGACAACGATTACTTACGGAACAAAAGCTGCACCTTTTCTTGCCATGATGACTCTGAAGCAACTAGCCATCGATGAAAGGCTGAATTATCCTAACAGCTGCGCTCCTGGCATCTTAGAACATTCATTTTATATGGATGACCTCATGCACGGGTCTCATACCGTAAAAGCTGCTAAACTGCTCAAAACAGAGATGACCAACTTACTTAAATCGGGTGGTTTTAATCTCAGAAAATGGCGCTCAAACTTATTTGAACTATCCGACAACGTTGATAATTCCCAAACAGAAGACTTTGACTTTAAGCAACCGGAATCTACTAAAACTTTAGGGCTTCGATGGGACCCTAAACAAGACATATTTATCTTTAATTCAATAGAATTTATCTCTGAAAGTATTCCTACTAAAAGACAATTTTTGTCTGAAATCTCAAAAATATTCGACCCCTTAGGCTGGCTATCACCAGTCACGATAAAACTTAAAATCTTGTTCCAAGAACTATGGAAATCGGACATAGGTTGGGACCAGCCAATTCCTCAAGAAATCGCTTTTGAATGGACCAAAATGAAGGCTGACTTACCTCATATATCTCAATTCAAGATTCCGCGTTGGCTACAAACTCTAGAGGAAGATATTATCGAGCTCCATGGCTTTTGCGATGCCAGCACTAAAGCATACGGTTGCGTTGTGTATTGCAAGGTGCAAAGAAACCACACTACACACGTAATTCTTGTTGCAGGAAAATCAAAAGTAGTACCGCTAAAGAAAATCCTTACAATACCCCGCTTAGAACTTTGCGGAGCTCTTTTATTGTCAAAACTCATGCAGAAAATAATTTTATCCCTATCAAATTTCCGAGTGAAAGTTTATGGTTGGATTGATTCAATGGCGGTTCTAGGTTGGTTAAACGGAGAACCAGAAAAATGGAAACCCTTTGTTGCCAACCGAGTAAAGACGATTTGCGAGATAATTCCGAGAAATCGTTGGAGCTACGTCAAATCCAAGGAAAACCCCGCAGACTGCGCTAGCCGTAGTTTGACTACTGCTCAACTGGTAAATCACTCTCTTTGGTGGGAAGGGCCCAGTTGGCTACCTCAATGCAACCCTGAAGAAAATCAAGAAAATCTCATGTATAGCACAGATGAAGATCTCAGAAAAAAGATTGTAAATACTGTTACTGTTGACTCCAACAATTTAATAATTAAACAACTACTGGAAAAATATAACATTTACTCAAAAGTTATTCGAGTTTTAGCGTATGTCAACAAATTTATAGATATAGTTATTTACAAGAAAAAGTGTGTATGTTTTCTTACTCTGCAAAATATAAAATTAGCAAGAGAAATGTTAATTAAGCATGTTCAGAAAGAACATTTTTTCGAAGAATTATCTCAACTTAAAAATAGTAAACCTTTGAATAAGAAAAGTCTGATCTTAAATCTCAATCCCATCTTAGACTCGTGCGGAATACTTCGTGTTGGAGGTAGACTCAAACATTCGAACATTAATCCTGAAATGAAACATCCTATTATAATCCCTAATCAATCGAAATTAGCTGACCTCATTATAGACGAGTCCCACGAGCTTGTATTTCACGGTGGAGTGAAAATGACCACTGCATTTATAAGACAAAAATACTGGATTCTTGGAGGGAACAGAGTTACAAAAAAGCGATTAAGAATGTGTGTGAAATGTAGAAGAAGCAATCCTATACTACAACACCAACTTATGGGTGACTTGCCTCCATCCCGATTGATCCCAAACCGACCTTTTTACCACACTGGAATAGATTACACTGGACACGTGCTAGTAAAAGCGAATAAAGGCCGCGGCATTAAAACAACTAAAGGGTACGTCGCAGTATTTGTATGTATGGTTACTAAAGCCATACATTTAGAAATTGTCTCTGATCTCACTGCGTCAGCGTTTATTGCCGCGCTTAGACGGATGTCTGCTAGAAGAGGAACTCCTGGCCACATTTACAGCGATCAGGGAACTAACTTCATAGGAGCCAATAAAATTCTTAAACAAGAATATTCCCAAATCTCAGAAATCTTATCTGGCCAAGAGATTATACCTTCAATCTTAGAAATGAACATTGAGTGGCACTTTAACGCCCCGTCATGGCCATCTGCTGGCGGACTTTGGGAAGCCGCAGTAAAAAGCTTAAAACATCATCTTAAGCGGGTCGTCGGTGAGCAAAAACTTACCTACGAAGAATATAGTACCTTGCTATCCCAACTCGAGGCTTGTTTGAACTCAAGACCACTCTGTCCTCTTACGGAAGATCCTGAAGATTTAGATTTTTTAACCCCGGCTCACTTTTTAGCAAGCGGGCCAAATTTAACGATCTTCGAAACAGAACATGACCTTAGAACTCGTTGGCATTTGACACAAAAAATTTACCAAGATATTTGGGTCAAGTGGAAGACTGAATACCTTTCTCAGCTATCTACACGATCCAAATGGCGACAACCTCAAAAAGATCTTAATCTAAACGACATAGTCATCATAAAGGACGAAAACCTTCAGCCAGGAAAATGGGCCTTGGTCGCGTGGTAGAGCAGCATCCTGGAAGTGACGGACGTGTCAGGGTCGTCACACTGAAAACCAAGAATGGATACCTGAAGCGTCCAGTCGTTAAACTATCCTTACTGCCAACTAATGAAAACAATAAACCTTTAAACGACGAGAAAGTTGATAAGAAACTCCCAAAAGCTAAGAATAGCCGCATCTCCTTCTCAGCTATGGCTTTATCTCTGACATTATTTTTCTTGTCGCTACTGAATATATCTCAAGCATCCTACAACTTTACCCCACTGAAAAACAATAGTATCTACTTCGACAAAATTTCTAACATGCACCTTGTTAGAGACGATTGGCGTTTAATTGTTTACTATGATACCTATCCTTACAAGGAAGGGACTGCGGCACTATATAAGTATATCCAATATCTTGAGAACATGTGTTCTACTATTTCAAAACAAACACCTTGCGACGGCGTCATGTTACAATTCGAGCACGAGTTCGAAGAAATTAAACATTACGATAATATTATCATGAATGACTCATTTGTAACTAAAGAGACACGACGGCGTCGGCGGCGGCGTGGTTTAATAGACGGAGTAGGCTACGTTGCAAATAGTTTGTTCGGAGTGTTGGATCAGCGATTTGCAGAACAATACGAAAGGGATATCGATCTTTTAAAGCATAATGAAAACCATTTGTACAACCTTTGGAAAAACCAAACATCAGTCGTAGAAGCCGAATTCAATCTTATGAAAAGGATGGAGAATACGATAAGCAAACATCATAAATTAATAAATCAAAAGCTTAATCGTCTCAAAGAGTCCTATCAAGATCTTACACTACAAGTACAAAACATTACGCGGGTCACAGATTTTTTAACCTCTGCATTTACCGCCAATAACTTATTGTATAACCTTCGAAGAATTCAGGACTCGATCTTAGATACCGTGACCGACATTTACAACGGAAAATTAGACTTTCATTTGATATCTCCAAAACAGCTGAAATCAGAGTTAAGCTCAATATCAGCTCAACTACCCAGGGATTTAGCTATCCCCGTCGACAACTTCCATCTTAAAGATCTCTACAGCTTGCTTAAAATAAGAGCCAAGTATTCTGGCAAATACTTGATTATAGAAATAAGAATTCCCTTGATTGAAAGGGACCTCTACGAAATATTTAATCTTATCTCAGTCCCACGCATCGTGAATCTCACTATGGTAAATGTGCAAACCATCTCCGAGTATGCGGCCATAAACATGAGAAAAGACTCTTATTTAACTATCTCCCATACTGATCTGCAGTCATGTGCTTCACAAAATCCTACGACGATCCTATGTCATATTAGAAGGCCCATTCATCACTTAAAAGACGATCATAGCCTATGTCAGACAATCCCAGGCACAAGAACTTGCAAAACCTCTGCTACTCATTGCAAAAATGATTGGAAAGATTTAACCTCTGAAAACAAATATTATTATTTTTGCTGTAATGAATGCCACATGAAACTTCTCTGTGAAAGTCAAGTCACGGCAATTAAGTTGTCAGGTGCTGGTTTGTTGCGCGTTGGGGAAGGCTGTTTAATAAAAACAGAAGATTTTCTAGTGTATTCTAACAAAAGAATGTCTAGTCAAATAAGTACTGCTTTAAAGATTATTGCTCCAGAGATATCACCAATTAACCATATTATGAACATCTCCATCCCTGAAACTGCTTATGAGTTGAATCCCAATAACTCAGAGAATCTTCGGGAATTTGAAGCTATTAGAAAAAATCTTGAAATTTTGAAGCACAGTGAACCTTTGAGCGAGAAGGTATCTTATCACGACGTTCATCACTACACCGTCACATACCTCCTCGTGTTCGGAATTTTGTTAGCGACGATAATTTACTGCTGGAAACGGTGGCGGCAGAGAACACGTCAAGAAACTCCTTCGACATCTACCGTGGAGGCGCCGACCGCGAGTGCAGTGACTGTGCTGCCATCTCCACAGTCCATTACAGAAAGTGTTGTGAATCAGTGTTGTGAAGTTAGGGAAAAAAGGCAATCTAGTATATTAGTGAAAAGTGATCCTCAAAGATTAGCTCAATCTAGTGAGTGTTTGCAAAAGGAAGATAGAGCCTCTTCTCCGATTTTCCGTGTATTTTCTCTTCCTGATTTAAATTGTAGTAGCTCTAATTTGTAACTCGTTTTTTATCTTTTATCGTCGGGTATAACATTACTAACCTTATAATCATTTAGGTAATTTAAGTATTGTTTTCACCTTGTTAAGATTAAGCTCATCGCCCATTTATCTTTAGATAAGTACTAACCTCATCTTTTCCTCCCCTGGGAGCATGTACAGGTCAATCACCGTACAATAGGTATAAACCGAGTCAGCATAGTTGCGACACCGCGCTGTATGGCTCGATCATTATATTAAGTATTATAAAATTAGTCTGTATTGAACATTCGGGCGCGACTCAATCTTATCTTATTCACCTCATTAGTATTACTAAATAATTTGATCTGTTTTACTGAAATATAGTTATCTTTATAATCTTAAATCCTAGTTTATCTTAATCCCATATCAAACCCCGAACAGAATTAATATATTTACTGATAAATAATTCGGACGAGTCGAACCAAACGTCACGCCATTATCCCTTCTCTTTCATTTCTACGCGGAGCGACAGTGACCGCTGAGGCGCGCTGCTAGATGGACCTATGTCATTTTGTTCCGCCCCCGCTCAGAAATTATTTACGTATCTTGTTTGTTGTTGAAAGCTGTATATTGGGAAATGTAATTTCGTCACCACCAATACCGTCCAATTGGTTTAGTGGTCTTGAACGTTGCACATGTGACCTCCGAGAGCGACCGGTTGGGAGTTCCATCCCCGCATCGAGCGATACTTTTTGTTGATTATCTTATTTGAAATAATTGTTATTAATTATTATTTTACTTTTTTTTCTATTTTCTTGTCTGAAATAAATGTTCAGTATTTATTTTTGTTGATTTTCTTATTTTTAAACAATTATAATGCAATTTTAATGGCTTTTCTTTAGAGTACCTAAAAAGTTTTTTTTTAAATAAATAGTTTTTTACTTTTTGTCTATTTTTAGTTTGATAAATATAATATAGGTACATAAAATGATTGTTTATACAATTTTACATTTTTTTTAATTTTGCACAATTTTGATATAATCTTTTCTAGAAAATAACAATTATTGTTTCATTATTTTAAAAATAAGAAAAAAAAAATATTAACATAAATATTTTAAAAAATAACAAAAAGAAAATATGTAGGTGTAAGTACCAACTTATTATTTATTGTGTATTATAAAAATACAAAAATGTACGATGTCTGACATCTAAATCAGACATCTACCTTATTCAAGCTTCTGACCATCAAGGAGAAATGTAATTTGATCACTGCCATTACTGTCTAAATGGTTTAGCGGACTAGAATGTTGATGTAGTCAACCACTATAGTGTATGAGTAGAGTTCGATCCTGCATCGAGCATTACTTTTTGCTGATTTTCTTATTTGTTATTTTACTTTTTTTTATTTATTTTTTTTTATTTTTGTTGATTTTCTTATTTTTTAAACAATTATAATGCAATTTTAATGGTTTTTCTTTGGAGTAAAAAGATTTCTTTTTTAAATAAATTGTTTTTTTACTTTTTGTCTATTTTTTTGTTTGATATAAATATAATATATGTACATAAATAATTATTTTCAAAATTTTACAGTTTTTTTTTCAATTTTGCACATTTTTGATGTAATCTTTTCTAGAAAATAACAATTATTGTTTCATTATTTTAAAAATAAGAAAACAAAATTATGAACATAAATATTTTAAAAAATAACAAAAAGAAGATATGTAGGTAATTACTAATTATTATATTGCGTATTATAAAAATTCAAAAATATACGTACGATGTCTGATAGGGTTCGAACCTAGAGGTTGCCGCGGGCACGCTCATTTCAAGCGGGTCATTGCCACGATAGGTCAAATGCACTTGTGATATTACTGACGAAATTACGCTTTTATTTATAACTAGCTGTGCCCGCGACTTCGTTCGCGTGGAAGTCGAACATGAAGAGACAACGAACGACGCCGACGTGCGACATTTGCCACCTAGTTTCGAATTAAACTTGTACAAAACCGTACCTAACTACTAAACAATATTCGATTCTGCAAATGCAAATATGTACTCGTATACCTATATACATAATTTTGTGTTGTGATAGCCTAGTGGTGTCAGTGACTGATTAACCCTTAATCAAATTAAGCAATTGCCTAGGGCATCACGTCTGAGGGGGTACCAGAAGAAGCACAAAAAAAACCGTCCTTAGGGCATCACGTCTCACTCTCACGTCACCCAAAACCACACCAAAAAATGAAAAACCAAAAATTCTAGGACTGATTGTTGTCGCACCTACTCCACTTCTACATATAGTACGTTACATCTCATCATCATATTTTACAAAAAAAATAAGGCGGTAAAGGTTTAAAGACCGATTCAAGTTGACTTGCGGATAGGGGGGCCCACAGGCATGGATTGCTATGGGCATCAAGTAGTCTTAATCCGTCACTGTGGTGTTGACTGTTGACTGGCAAGTCAGAGGTTTCAGGTGCGAACCCAAGGCGCGCGCACCTCTGACTTTTCCTAAGATAAGTGCGTTTCATAAATTAACTATCACTTCTTCCGAGCCTTGGAAAGCACGTGAAGCCGTTGCCCTTGCGCCTGACCTCTCCCAAGTCGTGTCGAATTGCTGTCCCATCGGACTATGACAGTGGGGAATAGATAGTGCACCTGTGTTTGCGCACACACTAAATGTGCACTATAATATCTCCCGCGTCGATGGCTAATCTCAGTTGAGATTGGCCGCTGTGACCGAAATTTGGTCAGGAGGACATTATTATTATATACATAAATATACATAATAATGCAACTATGTATTTAATAAAAGAGAGGTCAAGCTGTTAGGCGCAGTTCATCAGATGAAACTGTCACGCTCGGGTCGCGTCGATCGCTAAATCGGGTTCACTCGGCTCCAGTCGGTCGGCGACGCGTATTTCAATTACCAGTGGATCAAGACCCCTACGTTCTAGGAAACTGCATACAATAGAGGGATCAAGCTATATCTCATGATATACTTGACCGATTTTGATAAAACAAACACCAGTTTTTAAGTTTAGCTAATACCTACTTATCCCTAAAATGTCATTACAATCCGTTCAGCCGTTTTCACGTGATGAGGTAACAAACAGACAGACAGACAGACAGACAGACAAGAATTTTAAAAACGATTGATTTATGTTTTGTTGCTTATTTTTAGCCTCCCTAGCTGATTTTTGCAAAAAAATATTCAATGTACAGACTTTTTGACCTTTACGATTTTATTATAGTATAGATAGATGGACGTTACGCAATGGCGAGTTTTGCGCGATGCCTCGCAATCTATTATTTTGCTTCAAGCTTCCAATAGATTGAAGCACTGATTGTACAACACTTCACTTGATTTCTCAGTGAAGAAAATCCAAACAATATACTTTTAACTTAAAACATTAATAAGACTGGAAAAAGGACTCTAACATCCAATAAATTAATCAACTGACTCAAAAAACCTCCAAAACTAAGCCTTGCACTGTTTTGAAGTTACTCTACCATCAAAATTAATTCCTAAACAAGTAAACGTGAAATTAACATTAAAGATAAAACCATAATAATATTAATTGGCGATTAAACCAGTGATTCAACTAATTATACACCGTAATTCATAATTATAACCGTGTTTTGATCCAATTGTTAAAGCCAAGGTCGACCAGAATGTTGTGAGATTATAAGTCTGAATATTAATATCGGGAAACTACTGAAATTACTGGGAGAACTCTGAAAACTATTAAACTTTTGTAAATAATAATTAACATGTTCCTATATAAATTGCTTCAACTAGTTGCTTCAGCATATAAGTTAGAATTGTTTCCCAAAACTCCACCCCGAATGCTAAAACAATTCGGGGTTTCGAAGATAAATTGAATACACCTGTCACCTGGGTGCTAAAAAATCAGCTGGAACCAACCCTGCAATTTAGTATACTCTATTCAATACCTGGATGAAATTCCGGGAATCCTTAATGTCCTTCACAGATCACCCAAAGATTTCCAACCACCAGGACCTCAACAACATCTAAACGTAATCTGGCGATCTCGTTTGGCGTCAGTCTCGACAATGAACTCGCGGGTCGTCGACCTCGCTCACGGTCGACCGGTCTCGAGCTCTGCGCCCCTAGTACAGGACATTCATTGCATGCGCGCTGTTGCATATTTTTAACACTTATCATACAATAAATAAGGCTTTTGAGGTATTTGGAAAAACGTATACGAAGGCTGGCTGGATGTATTGCTGAATAATAACAAATGTCACACCTAACTGACAGTTAATTATTAATAGTTCAAGTTACCATGGCAAAGATTAGTTCCTTTCAAGAATTTTTTACACCATTTTTTGGGACATTCTTGGTTCCTTCTCAAATAATTTTGCAAGAAAGATTTTTCGTTGTATGTTTATTTTGATAAGGGATGATTGGTTGCGTGACCCTGAACAATATTTAGACTTTAATCCTATAAACAAATTCAAATTTTCTTTGTAAGAACAATGCGATTTGTATGGGAAGCTAAATTTTCATCTTGCATTAGTATCTAAATTTGAGCTATAAGAGCTGTAAGAGGGTCAATTTATTGCTATGATATCCTAGTACCTAACTAAACATTGCAATAACGATAAATTTAAAAAGCAACCTACCACTTGACGTTGAAAATTACTGATGAATTAACTAAAGGTTAACTAACTAAAAGTTAATTTAATTATCATTATCTCAAAAAATTAACGAATTGTCCTTAACAGTTAAGTTTTGTAGTCCACACACAGCGAAACCCCCATCACTGCATTCTAAAACTAAATATTATTCTGGTGGTTTTTTTTATGGATTTTTCAACACCAAAAATTTTTTTTTAACGTTTAACATTTCCACAAAGGCTATTGATAAAGAGGTAATACAGCAAGCAGGTAACCGTGGCACTCACGGGTCATTCCCCCGAGCTTATTGTCAACAAGCCACCATCGGGCTGGCAAGTGGCAACCCATCCGAATACTCACCTTGTACTATAACTTCCGTGCTTTTGTTTAAAATAGTTCAATCATAGATAACGGCAAAAACAGCTGACAGTGGGGGACTCCAAAACGAAACGTTTTTGTGATATTTCTAGAAATAGCATGAAATTCGGTGCAGTAGTTTATGAGTTTATCGCGAATAACACGTAACGGAGGGACTTCTTTAATTATAAAGTTATACCACCACCACCACATATTAATTTATTGGTGATAATAATAGGTGTACCAGCTATAAACAATATATATGTATATTACGCATCAAATTATTATAATAACCTCCTCCTTCTTTTAGAATTCGGTTAAAAATACTACTAGTAGTACCTAAACCCACTAAAACCACTAGCAATATCATATTATGTAAAACTAAAATTACTAATCACTCAGTTCCCCTTTCTCGTCGCAGAAGGGGGGACGGGTTACCCACTTACCTATTGTGCGCGCGCATACCGGAATCAGGAACTGACCGTCACACTCGATCGGAGCGTGACCACTTTCTCCTTTACGGCGCTGCACTCCTGGTACTATTCTTCATACCTTTGTTCAGTTTAACAATCTTTGTGTCTCACAGAACGGACTTCAAAGATGCAAAGTTATCACACGACTTCTCCGCTTGAATTTAACCAAAATTAAACCAGCCTTTTTTTTGGTAACTATCCCACTGCAGGGCAAAGGCCTAAGTTCCTATACAGAGAAGGATCGAGCATTAATCACCATGCTAGCTCACTGCGTGTTGGCGATTTCAGACTATATTAACCTATTAAGCACTGATAGCCTAGTGGTATGACTGTCGACTGACAAGTCAGAGGTCTCGAGTTCGATCCCAAGGCGCCTCTGACTTATCGTAAGTTGTGTGTGTTGTGTATTAAAAATTAATTTATCAGTTGCTAAAACAGTGAGGGAAAATATCGTGATGAAACCAGCACACTAAAGGATTTTTCAATGGTGTGTAAAGCCATGTCAGAGGCCTACGGGTTTAAACTCTGACACCAGGTTGTTCATCAACCATACGATAAGAAGAAGAAATGAATGTATTCATTTGACAGTTCTAATCATCGTTAAAAGTTAGAAAGAGATAATGTCAAAATTAGTTTAGTCTATGGGCTATTAGTAGGTACTTAAACTAACTAAACCTAGTAATTCTCAGCTAATAGGTTAGCGCGCTAACCGAGCGAATTGGTTAGTAACTGATAGCTAGCAGCTAACTCAATAATTAGCATAGACAAGCTCGCTGTGGTGGTCTAGGTCAGTGCTCTACAATTTTTTCGTCGAAAGCTAACCGGTGAAGTACAGCGACACTGGCATGCGCGAGCATAGACATTGATTTCAGAATTTCATTTCAAATTTTAGAGTAAATAAAAATGTTTTAAAAGAAAAAGTTAACCACTAAGTTGAGTACAGCTTGGCATAAAAGAGTGCCGCGGTGACAGCTGGAACTAAAAATAAAAATCTTAAAAACTAAGTTTGTGAGCACTAAAATAACTTACAAGTGATTCATTTGATTATGTTTGATGACTAAAAATTCGTCATAGAAATATGTAAGTACCAAATTGACTGTTTTTATTATCAATTTTCAAAATAATATAAACATTAAAATTATAAAAATACAACTAAAACTAAAAACTAACGCTAAAACTAAAAATAAAATAAAAAGAGAAAAACTTAATCTAAAAGACCGCTTCCAGTGGGCAATGTCCCCAAAACGCTGGCTGCATTGCCACGTTGAATGGCAATGCTAGCCTTTGAGCTAGGTATAGTACCAAATAACTTGTAATTTTGAGTTGTAGTGTGAAAAGAGGTTGTGATTTTTTCAAGATGTCATCAATACAATTTCATTTTACCATATTTTCTGTAAAGGTATAACTGAAACCTATACAAAACTAGGAGCTGTGTGTACATAACACCTATATTAATCTATATTCTTACACTGTTTTTACATTTTTCTCCTACGATAGATCTTAGTAATTATCAGCTCTGGGTCCATGGGCGTCTTAATTAAATGTCCCATAGTTCATAGTAGGTGTTGAGTCAGCAAGGCGCGCCCAACACGCTACCTAATTACAGTAGAGATAATTCTGTTATAATCAGATCGACAAAATATATTATACGAGTAGAATACGGACCACGGTGATATGATTTTTCTCAAGAAATAGACATACCATAGACTCACGCCTGTATTTCCCAGAGGGGGTAGGCAGAGGCATACAATACACCCACGTTTCGCTGCCTATGTTATAAGTCCCATGTAATAAGCGAGCCTAAAGCCATTAACCGAGCACAATTCCAAACTCCATGCTTGTTACTGAGAATTTCCTAATGAAAAAACCCAATAACACTTTGACTGACCCGGGTATCGAACCAAGGACCTTGTGCTCTACAACGAGGCAGTCTCATGAAATAGCGGTAAAAATACATATATTATTTACTAAATGAGATCTACTATAGTGCAGCCCAGTATCTTGAATTTTTGGAGGCGGGGCAAAAACTGAAAAATGTCGCCGCCAGCACATATTTTTTCCTTCATCATCATCATCTTTTCATCATCATTATCATCATCTCCCGCAAAGAACACCACAACGACCGGTCAAGCGCTTTATAATCTGAATAGTATATTCCTTTGCCATGCTCGAATTTGCCGTAAATTCAAATTTTAAAAAAGGAAAAAAAAAAGTAGCTTCACCTACTGTAAATACTCTGTGTTCGGTGATTCTTAAAAATGTACTTTTCAAGTGACAGTTGACAGGTAGAGGTCATCAACCCGCTAGAGATGGCATCAGTAGATATCCGCCAGTTTCATCAAACAAATACTGAATAATATTGAAAATGTGTTATGACTGGAATATTATAACAAGAATTAAATGTTATGATTGTAACCCGAGCGAGTATTACTGCTTTTAAGAAAACAACCACCAAGATGTCTTATATTAACGTTAATGAAGATAAACTATGGCCGCCATATTGGAAGTGTTTCAAAGCATAGACAAATAAAACTACGATTATTACTATAGTACGTGTATGATACGGATTACTTTATTATATTGTTTTTTAGGGTTCGATAACCAAAGGAAGACAGAGGTCTGTCTGTCTGTCTATTTTCTGAACCGTAATAATACCATTACAGTAATAAACTTGAAATTTTCATAGTGAATTTTTTTTCCTTTACAATTTTCAAATGAACATATTTTGTGATTTACCTTTTTATAAACTCGTTCTGATATTTATCTTTGCAAGGTGCAATTATTATTCCCACATGATAAAATCTAAAAAAAATACCTTCCATACAAAAAAAAACACTGGTTTATTCCTTATAATTTTACTCACTCCCTATACAATTATTGAATTTTATTTACGTATGCTGCGAAAATGCCTCATACGTGGTTTTCAGTCTCAATGATGTTCGGCGTGATTAACTAATTTATCACTACTCAGCAGAATATATCCGAAAAAGTTCGTATAATTCGTATATCGGCAACCTTCCCCACCCTAGTCCATACATCGTCGGCTATTCTTTGCGGCACGAGCTCCCGAATTAATTGACCTGTAACCCTGAGGCAGCGGTTCTAAATTAGAAGGGTGACCTTAAGGTCTTCCAATCAGGCTCCCAGGGGGACTATGTAGGGGTGAGTGCTGATATATTGTGTTAGGTATATCCATAGAAATAATTTCTTTGGGTATTTCACTTAGATATTTTGTAGGTATTGTGCGTTGTATAATCATTTTAATCATAATATTATATTGATTTTAATTACATATCAGCCTATTGGTATGATCGTTGGACTGTCAAGACAAAGGACGTTGGTCGAAACCCAATGAAAAATATGCGTCCCTATGTCCTCGGCTAATAAGTCGTCACAGCAGCCGTTGGAAGTTAGTGTCTTCAGAAGCAACTCTTACCTGACGGTACATCTTCACTATGTCAGCGCACAGCACAGTTGGATGCAGGCGCCATCTCATAATATGTCGCAAAGTTGGTTGAATGGTAGGGCCTACCATTATATATCATTGCATTGGATGTTAAACTTAAACTTTGATCACCACAGATATAAGTAAAGGTACCTCTGACTTTTCGGATTCATGTGCGGTTTAGAAATTAATTATCACTTTCTTAAACGGTGAAGGAAAACATATAGTGAGAGATTTTTATGTATGGTTGATGAACAACCTGGTGTCAGAGTTAAAAACCGATAGGCCTCTGACATGGCTTAAACACACCGTTAAAAAATCTCTCAGTTGTGCTGGTTTCCTTCATGCTGTTTTCTTTCACGATTTTAGCAAGTGATAATGAATCCGAAAAGTCAGAGATACATGCCTGGGTTTTGAATCTAGGACCATTGACTTGCCAGACCAACGGTCATACTCACTAGGCCTATCTCTAGTCGGTTAAAAGTGTTTGTTTGTGTGTGTTCAATTAGTGTTTATGGAAGTGAAGTACTAGGGCAACATAAAACATAAAGTGTATATCCGCGACCCACTTACTAGGCCTAGTCTGGGAGAAAGCACGCCGCCGGGTTACTCTATATGCAATTATATCTTCAAGCCGACTTTCTTTGTGAGGTTGGCAGAACTCTCATTATTGTAAATCTTTATTATATTATACTAATAAGTACTTAGATACCTATATATTTTTTTAAATTATATACAGGGTTATTTGTAAAACACCAGCATCCTTAAAAGAGGTCATTAAATAAATCATTACGAACCAACCCTGATATCGCAAAAGAAAAATCAGCTATTCCATACATTTATGTTCACATGACTCAACAAAATGTATGGAACAGCTGATTTTTTTTCCCCGAAGCTACTAAAAATTTCTTTTAAAAAAGAAAATCATAAAACAATTTGTCTGGGAACGAACCTAGTGCCAAAAAGTATGTTTGACAAAATCGCTTAGCAGCAAGGTAGTGGGCTTATAAAATGGTTACCCATCCAATAACCGACCGCGTCGTGCTAAATGATTGTGGGCCCACGCCATGAAATTATGTTACGATCAAAAATACATCAATCAGTCTTCAAATGTTTGACTTCCGCTAGAAGCTCAAGGTTGAATCCATTTCGCATCAAAATATTTGAAACTAAAATATCGATCGTTTAATATTATATTAACTAGCTGTTGCCTGCGGTTTTACTCGTGGAATATCCGTTACTTAGCTGCTATACCCTACCCTACCGTAGCCTACCCCTACTCTACCCCCACCCTACCCTACTATGAAATAAAAAAATTGATTTATACCCCTAGGGTATGTTAGGGTAGGGGTACCTATCCTATCATACCCTAGGGGTATAATTCCAATTTTTTTTGTTCCAATCTGCTATTCAAGATGGAGACAAATCCAACAAATCAAAAACCTAAGAAATTCGGTCCAGGTATTCTCGAATTATAGTTTTCGAACAAAAAGATTAATACGAAAACCTTCGATTACTAATTTAAAAAATGTGCATTATTAAATGACTTTATAATGACTGCCTCGTTGGTCTAGTGGTAGCAAGTGCGTCTGAGCACGAAGTCCTAGGTTCGATTAAGGGTTTCATTTATTTTTACTGTACCTAGTTAGATTTGTAAATATAATCAGAAACTGTTTTTATATAGATATCTTAATAAGTAGAATATACAGTTGGTTCGTAGTTCCGATATCTTTGAGTTATATAGTAGAAAATGTAGAAATAGGTAGTAGTATCTGTATCTGGCACCGTTCCAAAACGGTAGCAAGTTCCTCAGTGATAAATACCACCAAGTATTTTAACAATTTGACACGAGATAGGGGAGGAAGCGATCCGGGAACACCGCACCGCCACCCGGAGGGAAATTGAGGGAAATCATTTCACTTATCTATATTTTTTTGCACCTGCGTTTGGTGATAGCTTCGAATTTATGAGCGCCTGGTACCTAAAATTAGGTGGCACTGCCAATCGAATGGTTTTTTTATAATGTTTGTCTGTCTGTTATAAGTCGTGATAGCCTAGTGGTGTTGACCGTTGACTGGCAAGTCAGTGGTCCCGGGGTTCGAACCGAAGACACTTTTCGTAAGTTATGTGCGTTTTATAAATTAACTAGCTGTTCCCCGCGACTTTGTCCGCGTTAAATTAAATTTTCCCGTAAACACACGTTTATAAAGCAGCCAGATTGCCTGTTTTTTTTTCTTACTTGAATCCCAAATATTGTTATTTTTTTACTGAAAACTGATTTAAATAGCCTATAGCACTCAGGGATAAAGTAGCTTCCTATTGGTGAAAGAATTTTTAGGATCGGATCGGTAGTTCCAGAGATTACCCCTAACATACATACATTATTACATACATACAAACTTTACCTCTTTATAATATTAGTATAGAAGTATAGATATAGATTTCATGAAGTTGGCGTAAAAACGTAAAAGACAGACAGAGTTATTTTTGCATTTATAATATTATTTAGGAAGTTAGGATTACGTTCCCTTTTAAATAATAAATTTATTTTTCTTTAAAAAATATAAGCTTTAATTTTGTGTGACTGTAATTTCAGAAGCTTAAGCAGGTTTCACATGCAAATATTAATTATTAAGTAACAAACGTTTTAAAAAAATAACATTCAACCCTACAGCGCTCGGTAATCCAGTAACAGGGTCTGTGAATCCCGGCGGAAGCAGTCCCGCGGTGCCGAGGCCGGCCGCGCGCCCGTAATGAGGCGGTCGATACAGCATAACATCGGCTTCGGTTTTAATCATTTATTTTCTAGCCACAATTGACTTTGACCTTTACATATTCGTTGAATAAGTAGTAGGTACCTTTATAGTCCATTTTTGTACGAGTCCGACTCGCACTTGGCCAGTTTTTTATCTTAATAGCAAGATAGTGGTGTTGAATTTAAAAACGATTCTAAGAAAAAGTTTTCTTAGGAGCGTTTTATTTAAGTAAATATACCTACAAGCTGTCTCTTTCGTTTGTATGACATTAGTGAAAGATAGAATCAGTTTATTCTTAGTTTCGATATAAGTTGTCGCTTCAAAGTTGGTATTTATCTTAACTTCAATTTGACATACTTACTATGTAGTTTGATTTAATTCGTAGCGAACTTTTTTTGAAATTAAAAACAAATCGGTTGCTACGTCGAATAAGGAGTGTTATTTGTAGCAAGATGCCTTTATTTGTGATCATAATTGTGAAAGGCTAGAACAGTTTAGATTGTTTTTCTTATGACAATAGATAATATTGGGACGAGCATTAACAATTGCTCGTAAGTCCTTTTTTTTCTAAAAAAAATAAATGACTAACAACCAGTTTTAATAATATTTTTCTTAACAATTTTCCTGCACATAAATTAAGTTTTTTCTCCATATTACATTGTATCGCAGGTTTACGGAATGAAGTTTAACAATCCTAACAATAAAAGTATTGGTCGATCACATAATTGTCTATGCCACACGACGGGAGTTGTTGGCAATATTGCCAAGTAGAAATATTAAATAATAATTGTTGTTGCTTAGACGTTAGAGTTTAACTATAGTTTCCCGTCATATCAAGACACGATAAATATCGCAAGAAAATTGTTATTGATAGTAAATATGAATTTTATGAAGACGCGTAAATCATGGCAATATATTATCGGGATATAGGTCGAGACTGCCAATTCATAAGTATATTATATTGTTCTACTACCTACAGATTTTAGTTACTATTGTAAGGAATATTAATTGAGTCGTGATAGCCTAGTGGTGGCGACCGTTAACTGGCAAGTCAGAGGTCTCGGGTTCGAACCCAAGGCGCACCTCTGACTTTTCGTAAGTTATGTGCGTTTTATAAATTAATTATCACTCTCAGTGCCTCGGATAACACGTTAAGCTGTTGGCCCCGGCTGTCAATTGTAGATCTTTTTTTAGTTTTTTTTAGTGAAAGAGGAGAGAGAGTGAAACTTTTCAGAAATTAATGCGAGCTAAGCCGCGAGAAAACGTTAGTTGTTAATTTTTTTATTATTATTATTTATTTCTTTCCAACATCATCACTAACATTCCAGGATATTCCAATGCGTAAGCGTGGTCCTTACATACTTATTATTAATTAAATATTAATTACATTTATATTAATTACGTATATTGTAATATTTTCCTATTCCCGGTACCGCGCATAGTCCACTCGGTCAGTGAAGGGTTAGTTTAATGAGGTACTACCGACCGCCGGCTCCCGGCTCCCGGCTCCCGGCTCCCGGCTCCCGGCTCCCGGCTCCCGGCTCCCGGCTCCCGGCTCCCGGCTCCCGGCTCCCGGGTGACTGATACTCGCGGCTCCAACTTTAAATGGGTTACGGCTCCTCGAGGGGTTGTCGTTTGGTAGGAATGAGTTATTTTTTTGTGGACCGGGATTTTAGGTCAACTAATATTATTAGAGAATAGAAACTACAAAGGAAGTGTTTCGGTTGGAATTAGTTTATGGGCCGTAATATAAAACCTAACTCAGGACTTAAGTAATACTTAAAACTATGTTTAGTAACTTTGTAAAAAACATAAGAAGGAGAAAGTAGGAGTCGTGACGTATTAAGAAGTCAAAAGACAAGCGGAGGATAGAGAGGTGGCGATTGCTCCACCGACAAGAGCCTAGTTCTTAGATATAAAAGAGAGTAAAAAACATATAAAATGAAGGCGTTACTTTGCGGAAATCCATGATATTTAGATTTACGAAATAATAAAAGTATTTTTAAATATATGTAAAACGATTTTGTTATTAGAACTAAAGCTGTGTACCTACCAAATATCAGATCAATCTATCAACAGGAAGGAGGTGAAATATCGATTACTCAATTTGAACCAAATAATATACAGGGATAGCTAAATAAAATGTTTCAAAACAACTGCGAGCGCTTGTACGTAGTTACTATACTGTTTGATTATTATACTGTGTTAATATCATGAAGCATCTTGGTAAACTTAAAGTTGACATTTATGACATGCACAAGTCCCACTACTGCACAATAGATGGCGCTAATTGCAATTAATGACGGAGTGGTGAAAAGTTTCTGTTAATAAATTCTACGATAGAATTTAATTTCGCGGACGAAGTTATTACAGATAATAATCCGCGATACGCTAGCGATTTTAGCTACGTGTAGGTACAAAAATGGCCCTTCTATCATGGTTTAAATACATATAAATTTATGATATGCGATACAAATTTGTAAATTACATCGCATATAATTGATTTTATATACCTACTCTTGAACTTCGATCACGGGCTAATCTCAATGGAGACTAGCAAACTACGCAGGAGAAGTTCCATTTTAAGCCAGATGGAAAAAAATCACGAAAAAATTCGCTTTATGGGTCTTGTTCTTCCATTTTGAGTTACGGAACTCTTTTAAAAACAGTACCAGAGACAATATCTAACACAGGCGCTTTTTTCTTAATTCCCGTACAATTCCGTATCACCTTTTCTATATTAACAGTGACTTTTAATAATTATTCTTTCATCGTACGCAAGCGCGGCGCGTTTGCAGGACATGGCAAATATTTCGAGTTGGCAGCGAAGCTTCCATCCGTGATGAAGTAGGGATGTGGCGCGGATATCCGCTCAATGAAATATCCGCACTTCAGATGAGCGGGGTTCTCAAGACTGTTTTGTTATTGTTGTGTACTTCAATGGTGTGTAAAGCCATTTCTGAGACTTACGGGCTTAAACTCTAATATAGAAAGAAAAAAAAATAATATAGAAAGAATTTTGTATCTCAGTTCTTGATGTTTGGCTAAATACCCGACTTTAATAAGAATAGGTCCTTAATTCAATGCTTTTTTTCTTTAAGACTATACACATTTAGGGGCATTATTAACATTTTTGACAGGGTGGGCAGAACACACAACTCCTACTTAGTTTTACTAATTCGTCGTTTGCGCCGCATCTGTCAGGGTAGGCAGTGCCTTTATACACATCGCAGTATAATCTTAAGAAAAAAATGTACCGCGGCTTCTCCGTTGTTTAGTAGAGAGATTGAAGTAGGTAGATACCGAGATAGACAGAGATAAATACCCTTAACTACAAAAATTATCACTTACTCCGTGCCTTGGAAAGCACGTAAAGCCGTTGGCCCTGTGCCTAATCTGTCTCCGATCATATCGAATTGCCGTCCCATAGGACGGAATATAGTGTCTAATCTCCGTTGAGATTGGCCACTGTGACCGGAATTCGGTCAGGAGGACATTATTATACCAAAATGTAAGAGATACTTTAATTTCTGAGCGCACTGATGCAGGTTTCATGTTTTAATCCCAAGCACACTACGTTTAAGTTACAACTTTAGAATCACGTCAAGTACACCTTTAGGGAGAAGACAGATCGTATATACTTACTTAGTTACGTTCAGTTTATTATCTGGGAAGTAGTAAGAAATCTCGTAAAAATTTCTCGTAAAACAATTTTACGAACAAATCTTAATACTTTATACATTTAGATAAGAAATTTATAGGCTTAGGTGTATGTGTGAGTTAAGATAATTATTTGAGCTCAAAAATACAATTAAATATAAAATGGTAATATTTTTTTTCACCGTGTTCGGGGAAGAATCGTCGTGTCTCGCTCTGCGTGTCGTAAAAAATTACTTATGATGAACTGCAGCATGATTAACCAAACAAAATTATCTGTGGGATAGGTCTGAATACTGTTTAACTTCCGTCCTCCAGCTTTGCTCGGGGGTATACATCATAATGTGCTTTCCAAAGCACGTAGACGACACTTGAGATAAAATGCCACAAATGGTGTCACATCCACAGGCTGACCGTGTTAAGCACTCTTCTTCTTATCGTGTGATTGATGAACAACCTGGTGTCAGAGTTTAAAGCGCCCGTAGGACTCTGACATGGTTTTACACACCAATGAAAAATCTCTCAGGTGTGCTGGTTTCATCACGATGTTTTCTCAACTGATAATTAATTTATAATACGCACGTAACTTACGAAAAGTCAGAGATGCGCGCCTTAGGATCAAACTCGAAACCTCTGACTTATCAGTCACCGGTCATACTACTAAGCTGTCAGCACTGCTTAATGATTATGACAATCACCGCTGTACCGCAGCTCCAGAAGCGAAATCAAACATTAGAATCTAACCAAAATTTTCTATCAACAGTCACGCAACAGGCATGACAGGCAAACCGTATAACTTTTAAAATTGTTATTTAACTATTTTCTTTTTTAATGGCTTTCGGCAAAAATTATAACATGTAACTGTTTTTAGATTAAGTTTTAAAGTAAATTATAAGTCAGAAGTTCCAGGCTGTATTACGTACTAAGCTGATTAAATATTTATCAAAATGTTCTTTACTTTAGGAGTAACTTAAGTATTTTATTACAGAAACACTGGGAATTCTAGCTTATGATTTACTATATTAGTTTTTAAGATAAAACCTTATTTTTAGGATGTATTCCAGTGCTAGATGTTACAGATATAATTTCACAATGCACACTTGTCCTTTGTGAAATGTAAATTATCAAGATTAAAACAAAATTTTATTATTATTGTCTACCATTATCCCACAGCTGGGCAAAAGCCTTCTTTCTTCCACTTCTTTCTGTCGAGTGCCAAACAAAGATCTAACTCTTCCCACTACCATCTCTATCTAGGCCTAAAATTTATCCGAAAAATAAATAACTTCCAAAAAATATCCGAATCATCCAAACCTGTCAGCTAAAATATCCGAACCGCCAACCATCCCTGGCATTACTATTTTACAGAAGCTGAACTCGCAATATATTTAGTAGCTTTTTGCCCTGACTTTATTTTCATTTTGCGAAAATGCCCGCTGTTAGCATTTGACCTGGATTGCCTGAAAGCGGTGGATCGTACCTTATAATCAGGCGTACTGTTTGAGAGGTAGGCAGGAGGTATGAGGCTTTTTTTAGCTGTTATTTTTTTAGTAATCACGTTCTCAAAAACTGTTCTAACGATTTCGATTAAATTTAGGTACCATATAGGTATTTACAGTTTGTTTCCACGCATATTCTATCTGTCATTACTTATGAGCAGAGTTCGATCACTCAGGTTCTTAAAATTAAAGATAATGATGATGACAATCTCGGAGTCGTGATAGCCTAGTGGTGGTGACCGTTGACTGGCAAGTCAGTGGTCTCGGGTTCGAACCCAAGGCGCGCACCTCTGACTTTTCGTAAGTTATGTGCGTTTTATAAATTAATTATCACTCTCCGTGCCTCGGATAGCACGTTAAGCTGTTGGCCCCGGCTGTCAATTGTAGATCTTTGACAGTCGTTACGGGTAGTCAGAAGCCCGAAAGTCTGACAATCAGTCTTACCAAGGGGTATCGTGTAACCCAGTATCTGGGTTGTGGAGGTCTGATAGGCAGTCGCTCCATGTAAAACACTGGTATTCAGCTGCATCCGGTAAGACTGGAAGCCGACCCCAACATAGTTGGGAAAAGGCTAGGCAGATGATGATGATGACAATCTCGGAAGAAAGAAAAAATCCGAGATACCTTTATAATATTTTAAACAGGAGGTTCTGTAATGTTTATTATTATTCTGTTCATATTATTTAAGAATTGATAATGTCGTTTTGGTTTACAAGTTCACAGTTCTTTAAAAATATGGCTATAGACATCACCAGCCGTCTTCTTTAAGATGTAGAAAGACTTGAATTTAGACAGATGCGGGCAGCGATACCACGACCTAGCTCAGTAGGTGAGACTATTAGAGCATTTCCGCGGTGTTGCGGGTTCAAGCCCCGCTCGTATCTTTTCCAATTTTCTTTTAACTGTAACTTTCTGGCAATATGCGTGTAAATTATCTCAGTTGTTTGAAGAACAGGCGTCACGTGTACACGTTTGACATGACATTCAAATAACTCGACATTAATTAGGGACACTATTCCTGTAACCTGACTACAAAGGCTAGCTTCGAGCGTAGGTTTCTGTTCCAATTAGTAACGCTCGGTAGCACTTTGGAGATCCTAATTGTGATTCTCTCTAAAAGTACAGAATATACTAGCTATCACCCGCGACTTCGTTCGATAGAGGCCGCATCCATCTCGACTTAACGACTAGTTTTGACAGGTAGATAAGGTAGTTCAGACAGCTCTTTTTATAGCTGACTCTGCCTCTACCTCCGCGTGTGAAAGCCGACTATTGATGGGTCAAAGGATACAAGCTAGTAGCGATGTTGATCGCTGCTATTGCACTAGAAACCGCTGGTGGAGGTTTTGGAGATGGCTGGTAAACGTCCACCAGACAAACTTGTGACTAAGCGACTTTGCCTTTGCCTTGCCTTGTGACTTTGTCGTGTTTCGGCATGATGTTTCGTAGAATGTACAAAAGATTTAGAAGTGAACCTAAGCTTCCTGCCTAGAAGCCGTACTTCCTCCAAGAAACCAGCTCTATGCATTTTAAATTTCCATTGTCTTTACAATAAACACAATTGCCTTTCTAAAAGAAAATGGCCGACAGTTTTCCACTGTGGTTTCAATTTTAAATTTACCAATTCAATGACTCGTATTAGATAGAAACGTGAATTAAATAATAAATTATAGTTATTTCAATAGGCTATTCTGTGGTGTAGTTGTTGCAAGCTTACTTGGAAACGTGAGGTCCACGGTTAGATGTTGCGGAGTAGTTGCTACATGGCTGTGGAATATTGTTCTACGTAATCTATAGATAATTAAGAAAGAAAATAATTTTAATTTCACCCTCAACACAGATGCAAAAAATATAAACGTAATGCAATAAATTGTTAACACTAATATAAAAAAAGTGCTAAGTACTAAGTTTTAGTATGATGATAATAATTGTTAATATTTGTTTCAGGTATGTCACATCAAATTATCTTTAGTTTGGCTAAGAATTGAGACTAAGACATCCCCCTAACTGGATATTGGTATGTAAGAATTTAATTACATTTTAATTTAACTTTTAAGCCTCGCTTTCTTAGAATCAAATTATAATTGGTCATATTGATTGAAAAGTTTTATTAAGAAGTCTCAGGCCCGAAGCACGCTCTATATTTTTTTGAAAATGACCTGCGTTTTAGAATTTCATACAGAATTTACAGAATACCAATGCTTCAGTAATTACCCTTCTGCAGTATCAGCTGTAGGCACTTTATTTTGTCCTCACACAGCCAAAATTACTTCGTTTCTATTTATTTTTTTCTATCTTTCTGGCTTATCCAAATAAGAAAGTGCTCTAATATTGATATTTGCGTGTTTTGTTAATTTGTTTTGTGCCTGTGGTAGGTTATGTCGCTCACGCTCCGGTTTGTTTAGCCATCAAAAACGCTGTCTCGCAGACATTACGCCTTATATCGTCTGCAATAGATGTAAAAGCCTTATATTATATACATTTGTTAATTTGTCAAGCGCCAATGCAACGGAACAACGGATCTACGTGATTTTTTCTAATTTAGTTAGAAAGGGTACTTTTTATCTTCTTGCAAAAGTTTTTTTTTAGAGAACCTCTCGCATTTTGTTAAACAGGAAACCATCTACAGTAAAAGTCAATCAAACACAAAGCCGCGTTCAGGCGCCGCCAGAGACCACCGTTACAATTATTTATGTGTCATTGTAGTCTGCCTACTTTGATGTCTGAGGCGATCCATTCATTAATAGTTGTCGCGACCTTGCTGGTAGCTAAATATAACTCACTAATTTTTGCCGGCGACTAATTTTTTCCAAATGTTATCTAAGCCTGTTTCTGATAAATGCCTTGGTATATTTATGAATACTTATATCAAATTTTTAGAAAGTATTTCTGATTCATGTTACCTTAGTACCTACTTATTTTTCCAAAATAATAACGTGAATAATAAAAATCTAGATCGTAAGTATTTATGATGGCTTAATACTGTCAGCTCCATAAGCAGGCCAGGTCAGGTCATTATTACGTCATCATCATCTTCAGCCTGTATTAATCCTCTTATAGGCCTCTCCCAATACGCGCCACTATTGTGCGCTCATTGGAGGTTTTTGCCATAATCGTGTTGCTGGGCTAGCGGGTTGGAAATCGCAGTAGCAGATGATTGCTGTTTCCCTTTGACGTTTCTTATGACACCCGTGGCACGAGTAGGGGTGGTTCTATTCTTATGCCGGAAACCACACGGCACAAATTACATACAAACATTATTACATTACTAAACATTTTATTGTCTTTAAAATTTAACAAAAGTAATTAATATCTGTGCCAAGTGTAGCGATTAAGAAACTGCATCATGCTTGTTCAAATTGTCTGGCTCTTGACAGTGGATCGTTTGTGGATATGATTATAACTAATTAATGAAACTGGCAGTTAGCCACACACGTTACAACATTTGAAACAATTGTAGTTACTTATATAATTTCAATAATTAACTGTTCTACAATGTAGAGCTCACATTTCGAATAAGATAGCTAACCTAAGCTTTTCCGCTCTGCGGTAGATGAGTAACACCGTCCCCAGTAAAAAACGTTTTATTGAAAACGTCAACTTCAAGAAGATTGAAGTTGTTGAAGTCGATTCAATTTTTTGTACCTTTTAAAAATTAGATATAAACATTACACAAAAAGTTAAATTAGTTGTTACTTACTTACATAGGATTTCATTAAAATAATAATTAATTTGAAGAGATAGTATTTTATTAAAGATATACTATAAACTTAACTAAAGATAAAACGAAAAACCTAAATAACTTAAAAATAAAATAATGATTAAACTATAAATAAAAACCTGAGTTTAGGTTGCTGCCTGGCCTGGGGAAATCGTGCCGAGGAGGATTTCATTTAAGTATCTATAAGTAGATATAAGTATCTGTAAGATAAAATTGTATAGAAATATGAATTTTGAACTTGAATTTTCCGTTTATTGCCTGTGGTTAGTACCCAATAGTAGTAATTGTCCTACTAGTAGTACCATGGGCAATAAAAATCTCCCGTGCTACTACTGGACATCTTGATAGCAAAATGGTTGATTTATTATTGCTCGTGGACTACAATTGGTAGTACCTCGGGTAATAAACATCCCAGTTAACCAAGATCATGAATATAGTCAAATATTGGCGCATAACTTAAAAATATTATTATAAAATTTACTTAAGTAGTTATTTTTGGCTCTCCTTGATTCAAACGTCTGACTAGCTAGCTAGCCCCCACCAAAAATCCAAGTACATATACGTTATAATTTTATTTTACCAGTATCTCATAACCAATTAGGCAGCTAAACTATACTTCAATACGAATCATAATAGATATTTATCTGTTCCACTAATAACTACATCTGTCTCAATCCATCGTCTTACCATAAAACAAGCCAAAACACAAATCATATCTTTAAATTTCATAATCTTAAGCAATACTACATAATACTAAATATATACCCATCTCTTTTTAACGCATACTTAATTCAAATGCGTGATAGAGATGGCGCTGTAGGAGATAAATAGAGAAGTATATGTTGGTCTCTTTTTAGCATTTGTGTTGGTGTGGCGTGTGAAGGAGATAGAGAACACGTGCGCAATAGTTTATTAATAGCCGGTAAAGATCAATGATCTATAAAATTGATGTTGTTTTTCTATAGTGTTGTGAACTGGTGACTGAGATGGGCTTTCGAATAAAAAATGTAATTGTTTCCGGATCAAAGTAATTATTTACTCAGGAATGTTTAAAATGAACTCTCTTTTTTATTCTGGTATAGAAGATGAATGACAAACTTGCATTAGGTAGGTATAATTATATAATAAGATAAAAATACAACATCATGTACAAAATTCACAAAAATTTACATTAAGTATTTATTTTAACATTCATTATTCATATTCATTAGAATTGTTATAGAATGATAAAATAAAGTTAGTAATAAAACAAAAATCTTATGGACGCTTCATTTTTCTTCAATAGGTACTTGCCTGTTTATCTATTTTTTTTTGTTTATGAAATTTTTTTATTTAAAGATTTTGAAAATAGTTCATATTTCAAATTATCCGCAAAACAATATCCGAAAATATCCGAAACACAAACTTGGTCACATCCCTAGATTTCCATCAAACGATAGACGGCGGATGTAAGTTCGGATATAAAGTGCGCGTGAGTTTAAAATAGCGCCGTTTTGGACGCGCACGTCAACTAGTCAACTGTAATAATATATTTAAACTAACTGTTGTCAGCGAAGTCATCAGCTCGTCTACTTCAGTGAATTTCCTATTTAAAATAAATTATTGGTTCCATTTTTTTTATCGACTTTTTGTCCATCTGTAATTCTATACTGCAACTGTGATGATTTCTTTCTAATAAATACTATTGAAAAAGGACAACAAATTGTATAGAATTTTTTTGTGTAAAATTTTTTAATGTTATAGGCACATGTTAGCTTATTAAATATACTTACCAAATATTTAATAAGAATATTTGAAAAAAAAAGCAACTGCTACGGATGAGGATTCGAACCCACGATCTTCGGCGTAACGTGCCGACGCTCTAACCACTAAGCTACTGTGTCCCATCAGAATCAGTTTAAAATTCAGTTTATGGGATAGCGGTAAGAGAGTCAGCAAGGTACGTCGAAGATCGTAGGTTCGAATCCCGTCCCTATCAGTGGTTTTTAAATTTCTCATTAAATAATTATATAGGCTATACATCAGTTCAACACCCATACAGAAAGAATTCCACATAACATCAGTCTTAATTAAAAAATAACATACCTATAAATATTACACCACCATAATATTAGTACATATTTAAAAAATGTTGGTTCTAGAAAACCTCGCTATTACCTCTCTAGTGGCCATTGAAGACGTTGTTTAAGAATAGCGTTCGAGACTATCGATACTCAAGACGGCACTATCGAGAGCTGAGAGCTCGCATTGTGTAGCACCACTCTAGTTAAGTGACGGCTCTATTCAAACTTAGAATGCTGTAGTTTTGTGATTTGGGTCATTTTCAAAAGCGGATTTTTGTCTTTAAAAAAATTTTTGTGAAATTTTTACATGTTTTTAGCACATAAATGTTAGCGTAATGTATTCCGATAGATATTACCACACGCCCTAGGCGTATAAAGAGATTTGAAATTTCGACTGATTCTGATGGGATACGGTGGCTCACCGGTTAGAGCGTCGGCACGGTACGCCGAAGATCGTGGGTTCGAATCCCATCCGTATCAGTTGTGTTTTCAAATTTCTTATTAAATATTTATAAAACTATAGATACGCAATGTTCATAATTATGACTTTGTCGTGCTATAGAATGCTGCCGTGTGGTTTTCGACCTAAAAATAAAACCACTACTCGTCCCGCGGGTGTCGTAAGAAGCGACAAAGGGAAAGATCCGGAGGATGGGTAGCAGCATCCTTCTGTGTAACAGCAATCACCAACTGCGATCGCCAATCCGCTTGTCCAGTGTGGCGATACATAAACATTATTATTATAAAATAGTATTAGTTGCCTGGCGCGACTTTGTCCGCGTGATTAAATACTATCAGTTATTCTACTCTACCCCTACCCTACTCTATCCTACTCGGTAGAGTAAAAAAGTACCTAATTGTGTGTATAGTAGGTATACTATACACTTTTTTCCCGATAGAACTACATACATAATAATATCCTCCTGACCGAATTTCGGTCACAGCGGCCAATCTCAACGGAGATTAGCCAATTACGCAGGAGATATTATAGTGCACAAGTGTGTGCGCAAACACACGTGCACTCTCTATTCCCTCACTCTCATAGTCTGATGGGACGGCCTTCCGACACGACCGGAGAGAGATCAGGCGCACGGCCAACGGCTTTACGTGCTTTCCGAGGCAAGGAGTTAGTGATAATTAATTTATAAAACGCACATAACTTACGAAAAGTCAGAGGTGCGTGCCTTGGGTTCGAACCCGATACCTCTGACTTGCCAGTCAACGGTCACAACCACTAGGCTAGCACGACTCTAAACTACATACATACATGGTAGGCAAAAGCTCTGGTAAAAATTCATATTCCTGTCAAAATTGACAGTTGTAAGAACAGAAAAATTATGAACTCTGAAAAGCATGGTTTTCCATCTCTTTCTTAGCTCTAAGCATAGATTAAACGCAGTGTTTTTAATCAGATGTAGTGTATGTTAATCTGAGGGATATATCTGTGCGCAGACGCTCGTCACGCCGTGAATTTATGTCAACATATTATGAGATAGGGTTGGCACGCGAGCTTACGTACTCCACATATTATTACAAATATTATAAAAAAAAAGAAAAATAATTAATCACTACATAGTATAAAATAAAGTCGCTTTCTCTGTCCCTATATCCCTATGTATGCTTAAATATTTAAAACTACGCAACGGATTTTGATGCGGTTTTTTTTAATAGACAGATTGATTTAAGAGGAAGGTTTTGTAAGTATATTGCACCCGTGCGAAGCCGGGCCGGGTCGCTAGTATTATTATAAAAAAGTAAAATATAATCAGTAGCTAAGGCATAATCCCCTAACCAATTTAGAGGGAATTAAAAAAATATACGAGAGGGACATGAACCCGTGACTCCATGACCATAGAAATATTTCTTTCCAATATCTCCGAACTAAGAGCTATCGTATTGCCCACACCCATCTCATTTCTAGAATTCTAGTTTCCGTTCTATCTAGATACTGTTCGTAGTTTTAACAAATGTATATTATAAATATATGTATATTATAATAATACTTAGGCCCAATTTCACCATTCACTTTCATAACCGAGTTTAATTAAACTAAGTTCAGCCATACACAAATTGCAGTTCTGAACTCAGTTAAACGCTTGAACCGAGTTTAACTCGATTGATCGCGTTTAGTGTCAATGGTGATAATTATCGGCTTTTAAACGTGAGTTATTAACTATTAGTATATAACTATGTATTAGTAAATCTTAGAGGTAAAAGTTTGTAAGCTGTGTTGTCGATGTGGTGACAAGAAATGCTACAAGAAACAAGAAAGAAAAAAGCTTCATCATAAGAAGGGGGGCGACGACGACGGCGCTTACGCACTGATGCGCTTCATGCGCCGACGCGTCTTAGAAGCACTTCTTGATATTAGAATTCCAGTGTTGCTAACATACATATGTGGGATAAACATACACACATGTTGTTCTATTACTATTTAAATAAATCGTATTAAACTCTAATGTTAGTCTGGAAGTAATAATGCTGAAAATAAAAATGTCTTTTGAACACGCTCGGCGCGTTCCGGGGAAATTAATTTAACTGTTATGGGATCCCGGAAACAAAATAGCAAGAAAACAAATACTGGAACGAGAATATTTCGTAAGTTAGAGTACGTTCCGTGGCGGACTAAGCTTTTAGGGGTCCAGGAAGGAAAAATCTAAATGGGAGGTGGTTTCCTTAAAAATTAACGTTTTTGTAGTGAAAAATTTTAAAAATGAAGGTATTATTCTCGGCGGGACTTATTGAGATTTGGATTCCAGGATCGGGGGTTCGGGTCGGACGGTCCTCTCCGCCCCCCATTGTCCTCTAGAGGGTACCTACATTACAGTAGATTTTGTTTTATAGCTCTTGTATTTCTTTGCACCTTTTTTGTGGCCGGGGGGAGTAAAAAATGTTCCCACCGCATACCGTAGTCTGAGGACGGGTATGTGGGGCTCGCACCCACTGAAAATATCTATGTTGTGGCAGATTTTTTTTTTCATTAAATGTTTGCTCAATTTAGCTAAGAAATCTAGAAAAGTGTCAAAAAATATGTACAAATAAAAAAGTATTATTTTTTATCACTATAATTATTAATAACTTGTAACAAAAATCAACTTAGCTTTTATTACACTATTATACAAATTGATTTAATATATTATTGTGACAGCCCTGAGCCCGAACTTTAAATAAAATAATATTTAGTTAACATTAATTGCCTAATACGCATGCGCCCGCCACATTTATCAAAATGTTATTCTACCAGCTAGTGTATAAATAATTCTTACATCTGTAATACTGTACCGACTACTGGATGATTGAGAAACCTGACGAGTTATGAGCGCCTGGTACATTTTTTTAAAGTTATGACTTTTTAGCCAATGGACTGATGGTTGAATTTTCATATAGGTAATCTATCATCTAAATGAAATTATTTAATACTAGCTGTTCTCCGCGACTTTGTCCGCGTTAAATTAATTTTTCCCGTAAAAACACGTTTATAAAGCAGCCAGATTGCCTGTTTTTTTTTCTTATTTGAATCACAGATGTTATTTTTTACTGAAATCTGAACTTTTTTTTTTCAGAATAAAAAATAGCCTATAGCACTCAGGGATAAAGTAACTTCCTATCGGTGAAAGAATTTTTAGGATCGGATCGGTAGTTCCAGAGATTACCCCTAACATACATACATTATCACATACATACAAACATTATAACCTCTTAATATTAGTATAGATATAGATAGAAGAATCTCGCAAAAATCTATACTATTTTAAAATATCTATATTAAAATGCTATTTGAAAATCTCATCCTCCTAGCCTTATTTCCCAAACTTTGTTGTGGTCGGCTTCTAATCTAACCAGATGCAGCTGAATATCAGTTTTTTTTATAGCGACTGTCTATCTGACCTCAACACAAAGGGACACGATATTCTGAAGTTAGATTAGTTGTCAGGATTATATGAGACTGACTCCCTATATCGTCTGTCAAAGATCTTCATGACAGCCGGGTCCTACGGCTTAACGTGCTTTCCGAGGCACGGAGCAGGTGATAATTAATTTATAATACGTACATGACTTACGAAAAGCCAGAGATGCGTGCTTTGTGTTCAAATCTAAGACCTCTGACTTGCCAGTCAACGGTAATACCACTAGGCTATCACTTCAATGCTCCTTTTAAAATCTATTTCTATTAATTAAATATAAATTGTGTAACAAATTCAAAACTAAATAATTTCGACTCGCTGGAGGGAAATTAACAGAATATTATATTCTCGTGTTCGGCTATTGGTCACGTACACGATCGGGTTCAAATGAAGCATTCGGCTTGAAATAGTGTCGCCAGGGCTATCCACGTTGCGTTTAGATTATTAACATACACGCTTCAAATCTTTATAATTACATTTCATTGATTAAATTAAATTTTCTTACTACTTACTATTATTATAATAATATGAAAATCCCAGCCTGTAGCTATTCCACTGCAGGGCAAAGGCCTCTTCTCATACAGAGAAGGATCGAGCATTAATCACCACCCTAGCTCACTGCGTGTTGGCGATTTCAGACTATTAAGTCCAGGTTTCCTCACGATGTTTTTCTTCACTGTTTATTTATTTATAACTAGCTTTTGCCCGCGACTTCGTTCGCGTGGAATAGTGACTTCGACTCTTGACCAATAGATGGCGCTGTATGTCCGGAATAAATTTTATTTTTTATTTTATTTTTTGTAATAAAAACTATCCTATGTCCTTTCTCAAGTTCCAAACTATGTCTGTACCCAATTTCACACAAATCGGTTCAGTAGTTTAGGCGTGAAGCAAAGACAGACAGACAGACAGAGTTACTTTCGCATTTATAATATTAGTTTGGATAGAGCCTAGGTTTTTATCCCCCCCCTCTATTATTACATAAATAAGATTTTTTTTTCAGTAGGTATAATATCTGTGTAACCACGTGTATAAATTAATAATTTTATCTTGTGTACACAATAAAAGTTCACGAAATAAACGTAAAATCACCACATAGCAATACGTTATTTATTTATTTATATATTTTCTTTGCTAAAATAACAGTAATTTGTTAATGTTTATAATAAGTAGGATACCAGGATCTCATGCTTTACGCAGATGTACGCTGAAATTATTCAAACATCAAATCGTGGAAATATTTATTCTAAAATAAACTATGATTAAAATCACGATGAGTTATTTTGATCGCGTCCTGCGCGCGCATAAATTCGCGTAACCTAAATGTCACAGATATATCTGTTAAATTAATTAAACTATATTATTATATGTAGGTACTGGGCGTTTAATTTTTCAGATGAAAGAATTATAATATTAGCGTCGAGTACTGTCTACTGCTGGGCATAGACCTCTAGGCCTCTTCTTATACGCATCATTTATTTTCTGAGAAGTTGTTTGCCGATCGCCACGCTGGGCAAGCGGGTTGGCGATCGCAGTAGCAGATGGTTGCTATTACACAGAAGTATGCTGCTGCCTATCCTCCGGATTTTTCCCTTTGTCGCTTCTTACGACACCCGCGAGATGAATAGGGGTGGTTCTATTTTTAGGCCGGAAACCACACGGCATGAAACAATAATTATTAATGATTTAATTGACTTCGTAATTATTAATAATACATCTGTTTAGGACCAGCTACATTCATATCGCTCATCATCTGACACCTCTAAGCATCTATGCGCCCCTGGTACCTCTACCACATAATGATATATTCACGCTCGCGTCGTTAGGAGCGGGCAGCGGTCATTTATCATTGTAGGCCACAGGTGTTGCTACTTGAAACATACCTACAAGCTATGGTTAGGCTTCAGATGAAAATATTAATTTAAGACTAAATGTATTTTATTGAAGATATATAAACTTAACTAAAAATAAAACAAAAAACCTAAATAACTTAAAAATAAAATAATGATTAACCTATAAATTGTGTATTTATTTTCAGAGAAACACAAGTAAACGATTTTAAGAACTTTTAATATTTTGATTGTTTAAAACTATAATTAAAAGTAAAAAAAAAAGTGTGAACGCAGTCAAACTATTGCAATTAAAAAAAGAAAAAAAAAAGTTGCTTCGCACTTACTAGGGCATAAGGTACGAAAGATGGTTATATTATAATTTCACAATACATAAGCCCAGAAAATCAATACCTACTCGAAAGAAATTAAATATCTGTGGGCTTCGGGTCACACGAATAAATATAATTTATGTAGTTTCTAGTACACCATATGCACAGTTCTAACGATTAACGGTCTGTTCCCACTTCTCGACAGTAAACCACAACTTACTACAATAGACAGCACCTCACCTCACATCACAACACACGTTGACATGATTTTCTTGGAAATAAATTGTGGTTTTTACCGCAGGGTACTAAAAAGCTAAGCCATTTTACCGTTATAAAGGTTTTCAAATCCAAGTGCCTATTGTTCGAAAGTTCAGTATAACGCCATCTATTGGAGAGTAGCTGTAAACTTTGACTTTAATTTTATGATGGATTGATATTTGTTTTAGATCTATTTGAAATTCGTACGGTACATACAAAGGTTCTTGAAGATAAATTGTTATTTCTTTGAGATACAATGTTTCTGCTTGTACCTGTCTCATCTTTTGAGAGTCAAAAGTTTGTTCTTAATTTTTAACTAAGAACCCTCTCGATCAAGTAATCTGTCAAATAAAAAAAACTAAATCAAAGTTGATTCATCCATTTGGGAGGCTCTACGATGCCACAGATGCTATTAAATTTCTTTTTTATTTTTAAGGTAGTTAGTTTTGTATATTATATAGATAGTTTTATTTAGAATTGTTTATTTGTATTTTAAGTTACTTAAATAAACCACATATGTTTTAATATAAATTTTAAACTCTTTTTAAGGGGGATTGAAGGGTGACACCACCTCCGGTGACGATTGTAAAAAAAAAAACAATTAATTTGCCTGAAAAGGGACTATCTAGATCTAGACTTTGTGTCATCAACACCCAGATTACCAGGATGACAGATAGTTAAGGAAGTTGGTAACTTTTATAAAACTTGAAGCCTCACAGACGACGTTCTTTTTGATAGGTCGAGTAACATTTACATTCTTTTTGACATTTTCATCGTTATCTATGCGATACTTATTATTTACATGACTTTTGGCGGGAATTCGAAAAGAAATGTAGTGCTATTGATTTTTATTTAAGAAAATATGTTATTTCGATCTAAATTTAATAATTTCGGTGTTATTTTATCAGATTTAGTTTGACTAAAGTGCATTTGTAGTAGTGAATATGAATTAATAGCGCGAAATGTCGTTTTTCGGGACACTAATTGTCTAATAATTAAGTCTTAGTAAAGTAGCCACCGCTTTACTTTGACATGAATCATCATATTCATCATCATCATTATTATTAATCATCATCATATTCATCATCATCATTATCATTAATCATCATCATGCATGCATAAAGGACGAAAATTAAAATAAGACAAGACTGACGTAAGACTAGGCAATATGGCCAAAAGACTATAGCCTTCCCTTCGGGTAAATTAAAAAAAGAAATTATTTACATGTTTGTATCTAAACTTAAAAAAAAATATATTGTGAAATTGTGGATTTAGCTTCGGAAGCCGCATAGGTAATTAACTTAAAACGCCAATCGATCAGTCATTGGCAGACGGGACGGGATCGGTGACGACGCGCGGAACATCTGCCGCATGATAAACGAGTAGTCGATGTTATGCGCGTTGCTGACGCGTTCGCCTTAATTAGGAATTAATAAATTTAGTAAAAAAAATAAAGAGTTGGTCGGTCCACACTTAAATCAAAATAAACATGAAAAAAGTTAGTTAAAAGTGTTGCCATAGTTCTAAACTCCAAGTTGGAATTATCTGACTTATGCCCAATTTCATCATTCACTTTAAAAACCGATTTTAATTGCAGTTCTGAACTCAGTTAAACGCTTAAATCCAGTTTAACTTGACTTCACTTTAAGTTTAAATAAAGATCGCGTTAGTATCAGTAGTGAAATCGGCTCTTAAAAACATACAATGCTTTATCTGATAATTAAGCTTAGAAACTCACGATTAACAAATAGTTATCCTGAAAAAAAAAAACCAGAAATGTTCATCTATTAAATGTTAAATATAAGTTGTCCTAAAGTATTTAAAAAAACTAAAAGACTACATAAATTGGCGCCACTTCAACTGTCAAATTTAATTTGACAGTTCTCAATTCTTTTTATCAACCTCCTTAGTAAACGGCTTACGTTTTTATTGCATTATGCTTCCAGCATAAAGTTCTATATCGAAGGAGGTTGTAAGCCGACACGTTTGTAACTGATTTAATAAGCTAATGCAGCCTTTGTTGAAGGCTGTGTGTTTATAGCTGACGTACTTAGTGTTTGAGGACTGTTGGCCTTATTTTGAGAAGGTTTTGACGTTTCTACAAACGTACTGACTTCTATTTGTAGTAGTTGAGCTATCAGCAAGAATGGGTTCGCTCAACCGGGGTAGTAATACCCTCTCACAAAATATCGACGTGTATTATCAGTATTGCATCACTATAGGTATATTTAAAAAATTTAATATCCTCAAAACAAAATAAAACATATTTTTTAGCTATGAACACTCGATCGAAAATACTTTTGAATTTAAAAAAAACTGAATCAAAATTGGTTCATCTGTTTGGGAGATACAATGCCACACAGATAACAGACATTTCAAACTTATAACACCGGGGTTAAAAATATAAAAAAACAATTTTCAATAGCAACATATTTTGCAAATATTCCATACTTTTTCGATGGACAAATTCAGTAACAACAATAAATTCTTTAATACTACATTCTTAACTTTCTATAGCTGCCAAAGACATCATAAATTTCCGCCATTTCCACTATTTCCTGTAAACAAATTCGACCCTGGCTACTTTCCAAGAAAAAAAAAACAGGAAAAAAAACATAAACTTTGAATGTTGCCAATACAATTTATTATTCTCCCCTCAGCGTTCGATTTACATGGATTACACTTTGTTAGATAATCAAATCAATTCAAGAGGCTCAGCTTTTGAAGTAAATAAATAATTGAAGTATTTTCTTGTTCACAAGTTATATTACTTAAGTCTTAACAAATTGAATTTGTTTAAAACATTAGATTTACAAGAAAGTAGATGAAGAAATACATTTTTAGTTTATAGAGTACGCGGCTCTTAGGCTAATCATGTGACCTCGAAAGCTTCATTTATGGCTCAGCAAAGATTTTACTAAAATAAAATAAATAATACTTAGTTTAAAGTTTATTTCGAATCTACTTAAAAATTAAACATAATAATTGAAAAAAAAATGCACTTATTTTGTCGTGAGTTGTGACCCCCGAAAACAGAGAATGGTTGGGCGCCTACCGTATGATATCTAGAAGAGAATTTCGTATACGTTTCTAAGTTGAATGTGGTAATCGACCAGCCATGCTGACGGTCACCGGAACCCATAGGCAAATATAGAGACATCAAATAATTTGGAGTAGGTACAGTAAAATTTTTAATTGTTATCATTAAATAGTTTTTGGGACCGGATAATAGATGGCACTGTTATCAATTATTTGTAAGAATCAAACGTCACATTCGTATTATTCGTTAATCATTATTGTTATTTATCATTAAGTAGGTACCTAATATTGTCGATGTAGCATCGTCCAACTCTCCCTATGAAGGGTCAATTCCCTGACTTACCTACTAATATGTCTCAAGCTTTACTTTAATCCGTGATATATACATATACCTACACCATTGCATCAAGTTTCTTCCAAGGATTTTTCTCTCTTTGATGTTAATTGTCTAAAAATATTTCATAGCAAACTAAAGCTTATTTCGAGCCCATTATTTGGCAACAGGCTCACTTTGCATTGACTATTCCTTTCCCGGCGAGTGTACATTAAGTAGTCTTGTATACTATATCGTAACGAAGTCTTAGCATGCCTGAACTATAAACCGTTCGCTACACAAACTATGCCATAAGACATTAAATAACTCTTTAATTTGTTCCCTGAAGGAAATTAATAAAATAACTTGAGCAAGTTTGCCTCGCACGGACTCGAACTGGCTCCCGTAAACGTGTTATTTACGAGTTGCCGGTGCTAGTTGGACGGCTGCCAGGCTCTTACTATGAAACAGTAGTGTTCCAAATATTGGTGCAAACTCTAGCCTTATGTGATGAAATAGGCACAGCGTATGTGCTGTGAGTATGTGGTGAAAACAGGATAATTATAATAATATACCAGTGGCGGAGGGGGAATTTTTTCAAGAGGTTCTTCATTTTATTGTATGGTTGATGAACAACCTGGTGTCAGAGTTTAAACCACCTGTAGGCCACATGGCTTCACACCATTGAAAAAAAATGTTATCCCTCACCGTTTTAGCAGCTGATAATTAATTTTTTTTTGCGCACATAACTTACGAAAAGTCAGAGGTAATGCGCCTTGGGAGCGAACTCTAGACTTCTGATTTATCAGTCGACGGTCATACCACTGCGCTATCAGTGGTTCAAAGTACCAATAATATTAAAACACGCATACATAAATAAAATAAATGAATAATTTTCAATTAAAATTTCCATTAGAATGTCGTAATGAGCACGCTGATAACAATATCGTAAAATTATAATTATACGATTGTATTTACAGATTCATTTTAGGTAACATGCGCCTGACAAACTTGAAAATTTACGTTTTGAATCAATATTTTTATAGTACCTAAACATGGTTTTATTTGACTGATAACTTACTTGATGATAAACGAAAAAAATCTGTCGATGATATTTATTGTTAGCTTACCTAGTTATCTAGTCACTTGTTTTTTTTTTTTTTTATAGACTCACGCCTGTATACCACAGAGGGGGTAGGCAGAGGTGTATGTAGTACACCCACCCATGGTTATAAGTCCCTTGTAATAGCCTATTGGCATTAACCAGGCACAATTCTAGACTCCGTGCCGCTTCTGAGAATTTCCTAATAGAAAAACCCAATAACACTTTGCCTGACCGAATCGAACCCAGGACCTCGTGCTCAGCAGTCGTGCTTGCTACCACTAGACCAACGAGGCAATCTCTTGTGCCTTGAAGATTACTGGTACCTACTTGGCACTTTGTTGTTACACTTTAGTCTACAAGTGCTAACACTGAAAATCCTTTATTTTGTAAATATAATGTGGTTCCCGCAGCTTCATAAACGAGATAACTACATCGAGCCTCTGTTCTGCTTCGAGTTTAATTTATGTTCTGGATAACAGACACAATTTTAGAATTATAATAATTAGAATGGAATTAATGGAAGTATACATTTCACGACAGTGACAATTTTCTGAACTAACACCAGAAGATTGAGATAGTCTAGCTCTAAAACAACTCACATTTAAACAATAAATGGAAAGATGAATTCGTACTGTTACTTAAAATTATATCATGTTTAATGTTATGTTATAAGAACATCATCGTGGTGGCTCAATTGGTGACAGTCCCCCTTTATAAGCACGTGGGTGTAGGTTCGAACCTGGCATGTATCAATGTGACTTTTTCCACGTCATATTAACTTTCTTAGTTAATCTAAGACACCACTGACTTAACGGTGAAGGGAAACATCGTAAGGAAACCTGGACTTAATAGTCTGAAATCGTCAACACGCAGTGAGCTAGTGTGGTGATTAATGCTCGATCCTTTTCTGTATGAGAAGAGGCCTTTGCCCTACAGTGGGACAGTTACAGGCTGGTTTATTTATTTTATTTATTTATAAGAGCGTATTCTTTTTACTAGTGCTCCCGTCAGTGGTTGAAATTCGACCGTTTTTTTATTTAAATTTTATCTTTCAGCACTTCTTCTCCATAAAAAATTGTACTATGCCAAGTTTCACACTCCTCCGTGCGCGCAATATTTTTAAAAAGGGATCCACAGTTTTCGCTTCACGTATTAATTTATAGATATTCAAAGAACATAATATTTCTTTTAGACATTAAGATTTCGAATCCCTAACTCAAATACTACATAACATTATACTGACTATGACTGCCTCGTTGGTCTAGTGGTAGCAAGCGCGACTGCTGAGCACGAGGTCCTGGGTTCGATCCCCGGGTCGGGCAAAAGTGTTATTGGGTTTTTTCATTAGGAAATTCTCAGTAGCAGCACGGAGTCTGGAATTGTGCCCGGTTAATGGCAATAGGCTCGCCCCCTATTACATGGGACTTATAAAATAGCCGGCGAAACGTGGGTGTACTGCATACCTCTGCCTACCCCCTCTGGGGAATACAGGCGTGAGTCTATAAAAAAAAATATACTACAATTCGTGTCAATCTGTTGCTCCGTTGCTGCGTAAAGGAATGATAAGCCAATAAAGACTCTTTCGTAATATTATTATGATATTACTTTAGTTGTGGTTTAGTTTTCGTTTTAAAAATCTTTATTTCTCTGTGGTTTACGGGCATTCGTCGTTCATGAACGTGTCTTGGCAGCCGAGCCGGAAAAGTTTGGTGCAAACAGAAACTACAATAATTTAAATTAATTGAAACTGATATTAGGTTGAATTGAAATTTAAATTGATGATTGCTACAAAGCATATTCTGAACCTAAATTGTACCTTATCAAATATTTAGAAAAATATACACATGGAAATAATCTCTGTTTGTGGTCTACATAAATTGATAAGCGTATAAAACCCGACTTCTTAAATTCTAAAAACAAGCTTCTTAGATTTGAAATAAAATTCTGTAGTCGGAGGCCTTAATGTATTATAGGTAAATACTTTGTAAATTTGGTGGCCTCCGACTACAGAATTTTATTTCAAATCTAAGAAGCTTGTTTTTAGATTTTAAGTAGTCGGGTTTTAGTTTTTAAACTATTTTTTTTTAACTTATTTTGGAGATATGTGAATTCTAATAATGTTTACATATTTGAAATGTGCTAATAAAGCTCTTTCATTTGATTCGCCACACGACACTGCCAAGTTTTTTTTTCAGTTTCTTTACTTTAAGTCCCCTAGAGGGCGCTGACGACAGTTTAATGTGACGTCATGTAGCCTATAACCAGCGGACAATCAGGAGGCTTCCAACAACACCTTATTTGTCCAATTATGATAACTAGTTTAGAAGTTATGAGGGAACAGATGAACATCCATACCCACATACATACATACATACAGGTCAAAATCATAACCCTCCTTTTTGCTTCGCCGTAGTCGGGTAATAAGAGACGAAGTTTAATAAACGGTTTTGTGGTCTTCGATGGCCTCCCCATCTACAGATTGACCCTACTACATACTACAGCCCACTTATCTCATATATATTTAACGGTGGTTAGACATTACCTCCTACCAACGACCATTACTCCCCAAATTGGTATTTAAATCCAAACAATATAATTATAATTTCACGAACAATTAGGAAATATTTCTCTATCATAAATCAGGTACAAGCATTAAATGAATTTGAATACAATAGGGTGCGTATACAGGGATATCCACCGCATAGCTTACACAGGGTGTTTGAAGACAATGGGACGAAATTAATTTGTGATAACTGCCTTCAATGATGTATGGACTGAGGGGCGCGTTGGACTGTGGGCAAAGAAAGATGAAGAGTGCGAGTGCTTGCTGCTCACTAGCCTAATCCTGCAAGAAATAGTACAATTGGCAGTCTAAGAGCTGATTTCACCACTGGCACTAAACGCAATCAATCAAGTTAAACTCGGTTTACGCGCTTAACTGAGTTCAGAACTGCAATTTGTTTATGGACTTAGTTTTATTAAACTCGGTTTTTAAAGTGAATGGTGAAATGGGGCCTTAACGCTCTAAGCGATATCTCTCTTAAGATTTCACTCAAATCCATACACGGGATTAGTCTGTGCTGTACTTACAAATAAAGTATAGAAACCAGTTACATTTCCGATATTTTTTTGCCGGCAAAAATTTTGTTAATAACTGTTTTTTTTTCGCGTATGTGACTCGATAGTCGGTAAAGTAATTCCGAAAGCCTCAACCTCCTAGCCTTATGATTCCTAAACTTTGTTGGGGTCGTCTTCTTATCTAACCAGATGCAGCTATCAGGCCTGACTGACCCCTGCAACCTAAAGGGATACGATATTAAAAAGTTAGATTAGTTGCAATAATTTTAAAAGCCTATGAATGAAATAAAGATGAAAATACTCCGACCAATTACTATAAGTAATTCGTCAAGAAACTGATATGCAGACTTAAATAACGCCAGAATCCAATAATATCTAGCCCAATCAGGAAAATTAGACTCCTAAAATTAGCCATTGACTTCAACCAAAAGCTAAGTGTTGATAATTCAAAAGGTACTCTTTTCCGAATCGTTTCTTTTCTAATAAACTAACTATCTTTATAAAAAATAAAACTTTTTGAAAAAAAAATTGCTAAAGTAATCTAGGCAAATAACGAAAAAGTTTTTATTAGTTTGATGAAGTTTATATCTGACAGTTAATGTTATCACGTCCCAAGAAATAAAACTAATAATTAAAGAAAGAAATTCTTTCTCTAGTACAATCTTAAGGTGTTAGACACCATTTTCTTCAACGACCGACGTTCGTCTCGACTGTTTTAATTAAAAACAATGTAATAATCTTTGAAACGTTGCTACGTGACTCCGACGATTGTAAAATTGAATAATATCACGCTCGTAATTTGAGAGAGAGTTATAATAGTTGGGGACTATGTACATTTAAAGCTATATTTGTTTGTAGCGTTCTCGAAAACGGATCTAACTATTTCGATGAAATTGTCAATACCTATACGAGTTTATAGAAGCGAAAAATCTAAGTACCTAGATCTTATTTCAGAGAAAATTAAAACGGTGAAGGAAAACATCGTGAAGAAATCAGCACACTCTTCTTATCGTATGGTTGGTGAAAAACCTGATGTCAGGATTTAAACCACCCGTAGGCCTCCGACAAGGCTTTACACAGCATTGAAAAATCTCTCAGGTGTGCTGGTTTCATCACGATGTTTTCCCTCACCGTTTTAGTAATGATAATTAATTTATAATACGCACCTAACTTACGAAAAGTCAGAGGTAGGATCGAACTTGAGACCTCTGACTTGTCAGTTGATGTCACTAGGCTATCGATGCGTAGAATACACTCTACAATCTATTCTATCTATATACAGCGTGTAACAGAAGTCTGAAATAATACATTAAGGGCGTATAAGGTACCCTATAAACAATCCTTGAGCATAGGTTTTGGAACCGAACCCCAAACAATACTCGAGTAAACCACGGTCAACGTTTTCACCAAAATCTTTCAAATACATCCCTAGAAATTAGCTGAAAGGTGAATCAACACGAATTCGGTTAATCTTCAATAAATTCTTTAAGTAAGCACTAGGCACGCGTAGGATAATGAAATCTGTCATTATTGAAGAAAATTAAATCAAAAGAATTATTTTGTCATGAAAAAAAAAATGCCTCTTTTGCATTCAATATTTTCACAGGTGATACATGCCCTTAAGTATTATTTCGGACTTCTGTTACACGCTGTATATTACGTACGGTAAAATATTCTTTTGAAATAATTAGGTATATGTAACAACCTAACATGTTACTAAATTCACAAAAATCTAACAGTAATTTTTTTTTCTAAAGTTGACACAATAAATAGTACCACGTGAGACGTGTCGTTACATGATACCGTTGGTTCTCCATCTGTAAGAAAAAGCGTGTTATTGATTACAAATGTTATTTAACGCTTATTAATCGGTTATTTCTCTGTGGCCTAGATCACGTATACATAGTTACCAACATACAATGCATTTCAACTGAGAATAGGAATTAATTTCGGCCATAATGTAAAAAAAAAACTTTATAAAACCGCAATTAAAACTCCAATAGATTCATTAACACTTTATTTAGATAATCTTAACCATAATAATATAAAATACAGCCTCGATGGACCGAAGGTGTTGACCTTATGAGATAGATTTTAAAATAAATAACAAATTATTTGAAAATCATTTCAGTTTTATTTATTTTTTAGACATTAAAAACATCGTATAAATTTTTCCTCTACATTATTTAATGTAACTGTGGAAAGTTCTTCAAAAACCCTTTATTTACTCAAGAATTTTCAATCACACAAACAAGCTTCTATTTCATAGGCCATTTCTCAAAAACTACTAATTCCTCTCTATGTTATGGACCATTCATCTTTTGGAGCGGTATTTACTGAATTTACAGCTCCATTGTCTCTGCCAGCCCCCGTGTGGTACAGGGATGATAAATGAAGGGCAGGAATCCTCGGTATTATGGGCAGTAGACAAAGCCTTTTATTTTTAAACTAACCTCGGGTTTTTTCGTGCTTTTTCGGAAAGTAATTGCATTTATGACATTACACTACTAAAATGGTTACGCAAAAACAATTCCTACGTTTTTATGATAGCCTAGTAGATGACTTAAATCTTGGTCTTTTAAATCTTAAATTTAGTTTTAGTAGTCTTCCCATGTGTAAATGTGGTTTATGTTTCCGAATATAAAACTCAATAAAACTCGCCTGACGTAGTAATTGAACCCAAGACGACGATGTTACAACTTCACCAAAGAGGCAGTCGACATGTAATACATGTCTTCTTTTAATCAACATACATAACACCCTCGTCTCGTCTCTCAAAGATTTACAATCAAGTTTACGGTTCCAAATAAGAGATGGCGCTGTTAACAACGCCGACGATTTATTACTTTTTACTCTACAACGGGAATTCCAATGTTCAACTGAATTACCTGAATTATTGCCTACTCATGAATGGAAGGGAGATATAGGGAGGGTCGTTGAATCTGGGACCTTTAGCTGAATTCAAAGTCAAGTTGTCGCGTATGAGGGTGCATAATATATTAATATATTTTATATTTGATAACTCTAATGCGTTGTATTTGTAATGTGTTAAATGAAATGGTTAAAAAAAAACAATTATGTAGTAGCATAAGCATTATTAGAACCTGTGACCGACTGGTTTAAAGCTAAGACCCATAAATTTAATCTCATACTTTAAGTTACCACCTAAGAATCACATATTGGAATGCAATAAAGATCTTGAATTTGAATTTGAATTTTAAAAATTGTCGGTAAATTCAGCTAAAAAGAAGATTACGAAGAGTATAAACTCGACAAGAATCACTGGTTTAATCACTGGTTTCAAATTTTATTACGGAGTGTACAGGCGTCAAGATTTTCTTGGCATATGAGACATACCCAAGTCGCAAGTGGAAGCCTAGTGGAAGCTAAAAAAAAGACTTACGAAGGACTCTTAAGGTTCAAATTTTTCCATTATAAAAAGTATGTCACACTCTAAGGTACTTAAATCTCACTAAACTCTATGCAAAAACTCGTCAATCCATGCGTCAATCGAGCGTCAATCATTGCTGCTTGAAAGAAAATCAAACGAACTCACTTTATATTCTAAATTAGAATATTCTTGTTCATCATTTCCTTAAATGATCATTATATCTCCCTCATTCACCCAATCACCCAGTATGTATAGGAAATATAGAATACAGGAATGAATTATTTGCCTGAGGGGCGCTGAAACAGCTTCTCAATTCCATTGAACTTTAAAATATGGCCGGTTCAATAGTCATTTACAAAAGAGCGGATAGCGGCCGGTATATGCCGAAATAGGCCGATATTATGGTAAATGACGCCTGACTAGTGATACGAGTAGGGCTGCAAGTGCTATATTCTGTAGGTTTGTCAGTAAATTGACAGTTTCTTTCTTTTTTAAAACATAGCTCACTCTAGTTGCATTTTTTTCTGTATTGTGAGTGCATTTAATAGCTTCTGCCCGCGGCTTCGTTGACGTGGTGTTCGGACCGGGATAAAAAGTATTCTATGGCATTCTGGAGGGTCCTGTTGAAAACCAGCGCCAGGCTTCTGCCTCAATACACTGAACTGGACGCCTTTATAGCACAACTTGAAGCAGTCTGCATAACATTCGTTGTTATTTTTGTATATTTTAGTCATGTTGTGTTGTGTTGTGCAAGGTGCCTCTCATTGGGCTGAATAAACGATTCCGTTATGTCTTCTATGATTGTCCTGGGACATTGTCTTTTAGCCCAGTGTTATCCAAATTCGATCAACAGTTTACAGCGTCACATTTATAATATTAAATAGGAAGTATCATTTATTTTAACTTACAGACATAATTTATTTCACAATACACTAGCTGTTCCCCGCGACTTTGTCCGCGTTAAATTAAATTTTCCCGTAAACACACGTTTATAAAGCAGCCAGATTGCCTGTTTTTTTTTTCTTACTTGATATTGTTATTTTTTACTGAAAACTAAACTTTTTTTTTAGAATAAAAAATAGCCTATAGCACTCAGGAATAAAGTAGCTTCCTATTGGTGAAAGAATTTTTAGGATCGGATCGGTAGTTCCAGAGATTACCCCTAACATACATACATTATCACATACATACAAACTTTACCTCAATATTAGTATAGAAGTATAGTTAAAGATAAACATCCGCCAAAACAAATATTTGTTGATCATACAAATACATTTTTGCTCAAACCTGTCAACCTGTGTCATCGCAGACGCTCAGTCAAATCTTAAATAGCGCTAAATATTTTCCGTAGTTTTCATTATTTTGAGGAACTAAACGGCGTTTGCTCATATTTCTTTTTCAATATTACATAATATTAATAATACCAAGTGATTTATTTATCGGATTAAGTGCCAAAGATATCGTTTGATGAAATCTAAACTCTGACTTAAATTTACTATACTACATATTAACTAATGTTTAAATGTTTTCTAATTTGTCCTTTTTACGCGACGCGCGACAGAGCAACGAGTCCGACTCGTACTTGGCCGGTTTTTTAAATTAATAAATAGGTATTTTAAAAGATGTGGAATGTGTCGTATGTATGTGTATATAAATGAAACCAATGCTGCAATGAGCTGAAAACGGCTGAAACCAAGGATGGATTATGGTTTTTATGGCTGTCGTATTTCGACCAGAGTTACAGAAAGTTAGATTTTCCCAAAAAAGCAAATCAGTTTTCATTCCATGTACATACTAGGAGCACATAGATACAGTAGTTATAGTTTCTGAACTAACACTATCTACATATTCCACGCGGCTGGGCGCCTGGTAGCGACGAGCTCATTCACATGAAACTATCAGCTTGTTTTCAATGACTTTGTGCGGATTTAAGGTTGCTACGTTCCTGGTTGACGTTTTTATAATATTGCGTTTATTTATCGGTAGATCAGTGCGGTTTGACAATCCGGTTTGATGCTAACTTGGGTTTGAAGGCACGCACGGTCAAATTTTCGAAATCCTGTAATAAATACCATGGTGTTTTTGGTACCTTTACCATTATATTTCGAGGCTGGAGACATCTTCCCAAATTGGAGACTCTCTCCCTCCCACCTCGTTTAAAAATCCCTTTCCCAGTTTTGGTACGGTTTAAAAAGTAAACGAAAATATTCCTCTCTCTCTCTTACGTAATATTCAACGACATAGCATTAATTATTCTATCTGAAAACGTTCGCGGCGGCTATAATTAGGCGACAATAAAAATCCGCGCGACCGACTGACACAGTAAGATGTATCGCGCATGTCACAGAATAGATAATGGCCTGTTTTGATTGAAATCTTTGTACTGTCGCGGGGAAAGTCTTTACGAGTTGTGTTTTATTTATTCGTTACATTTACAGCTTCGAGCACCTTCGAATATTATTATGGTTTCTTTATGTTTTCCTTCACCAGTTATCAGCTGTCCCTAGTGTCAATTTCTTGACCTTCATAAATATCGCTTTCTTTACTTTTTTTGTGTTGCAAATGTCTTCTTAGGCGCAACGCAAACAGAAGGAGACGTAAGGCGAGGATACGGCGCAGACGCGATTTCTCCATACATTTCCAATCGCCGACGCGTCAGATCTATCTTACCGAGTTTCCTCGAAACAATCAAATCGCAGATCGTCGATGATGGATGTAAAATTAGTAGCTTTTGATTTGACCTCAAATATCCAAGCGTCAACTGAAAATTAATGAATTAAATCCGCGATGAAACCTAGAGACATTTCAGTGGTATATAAAACCATGTCAGAGGCCTACGGGCGGTTTAAACTCTGACACAAGGTTTTCATCAACCATACGATAAGATGAAAAAGAACTGAAAATTTTCTACGAATGATTAGAAGCAATTTTTTTAAATCTCATTGAGACTGGAGTAAAAATAATATGAAAAGTCATGAAAATTGCTTAAATTGACGTCACTCAACAAAATGGAGTATAATTTTAAGTAATTTGTGTCAAACAAGATATTAAAAACTCTCATTTAGTCTGTCTGGATGTCAGTCTAGAATTTATGTTGTTTTTAAATACGTGCCGGTCGCGCTGGTCTAGTGGAGCCGAAACTAGGTCTATTCGATTCTCGGGTAAAGTAAAAAATTGTAAAGAAATATTTCGACTGCCTTATTTGTGGCAAACGTGAGTTGCCAAATTAGGGGATCTGAGTTTGATCTTTCAAATAACAAATATATTTCAATCAATTTTTGTTATTTTATTTGCTAATCCCGTCTTTTTGACCTGGAATAAATCTAGACAGATTAAAATTGATCTAGATAAAACATAGGTATCCGTACCTGAATGTACCAGGGAGACAGGACGAGCAGGTGTTCTCGAGTTGATGCATTACCGCCAATTAATCTAACATAGCAAACTAATTAGCCGCTTCTATTTATAAAGTAGTGTTCTAATCTTTTCTGGGAGCCTGGTACTTCTTCCAGTCATTAGGTAATTATTTTGATTGGTTAAAATGGAGCTGGGCAAAATAAAGCTGGGTCGATCGATTTCCCCAGGCTGGGCAAACCTTGAGAAGTGGCCACTGCCTGCCTGGGGGAATTGACACTGAAAAAAAAATAAGCAGGTATGACGGTTTTCCTCTTGCAATAAGAAGTCTCAAAACATAAATATCCGCGAGACTGTCTACTCAGTTAATCAAAAGTCGTTGATGTCGATCAACTCGGGCGCACATATTAATAGATGGCGCAGACGTCATTGCTTGAGTAATAGACGTGGGACAGATGGCGCGTGCGCTGTCGCCCATGGTGGACCAATTTTGATAAAGTTATGGTTTCCAAGCTAATGCTAGATTAGTCAGCGTCCACTGATTGCTATGCCGGGACCATACACATACAAAATTCATATTCCAAATTCAAAATTGTATACTATGACGTGTAATAGGTATTTAATTATTGTTTAAAAACTGTTTAAAGTAATCTAATTCTAATTTTTATGTTTCAGGTAATTATTTCAATGCTCAAAGTTCAAAGAAGGGGGGGAAGAAGGGGTAAGCATTCTGCTCACAGTTCAAAGACATGGGGTAAGCAGATTCTAGCTATCATTCTTCATAATTCTTATTGATTGATATTATGTTGATTCTGAAGACGTATATTCAAAACCTATATATTGGCTAAAATTTAATGCCTCGGATAGCACGTTAAGCTGTTGGCCCCGGCTGTCAATTGTAGATCTTTGACAGTCGTTACGGGTAGTCAGAAGCCCGAAAGTCTGACAACCAGTCTTACCAAGGGGTACCGTGTAACCTAGTACCTGGGTTGTGGAGGTCTGATAGGCAGTCGCTTTATGTGAAATACTGGTATTCAGCTGCATCCGGTAAGACTGGAAGCCGACCCCAAATATAGTTGGGAAAAGGCTAGGCAGATGAGGCAGATGATGATACAAAAACTAATTATATACTAAAAACCTTCGAGAAAAAAGAAACCATTCTATCCATTGGTGAAAAACAGCATGAAAATCGGTGTTGTAGTTTTTGAGTTTATCGCTAACAAACCGTGGTTACGTAGGTTTGCTCATAATTAGTTGATTAACACTCGATCTCTCTGTATGAGAAGAGGCCTTTGCCCTGCAGTGGGACAGTCACAGGCTGGTTTATTTATTTTTATAATGATAAACACAAATTTTACGAGAATTATCGGGACGTCTGGTCGAGGCATCTCGTGACCAAAATGCTGGTCTGTATCTGGCCCAAAGGCTAAGTATTGCCATCCAGCGAGGCAACGCAGCCAGCATTTTGGGAACGTTGCCTACAGGTAGCGGTCTTTAAGATTAAGTTTATATAGATAGTTTTATTTCTAAGTGTATATATAGTTAGTTATTATTATTGTGCTCTACCTTTTATCTATTTCAATATACGGAATTCATTTTAATATAATACCTAAGGGGACAGCCATTTTTTTCGTAATAAGCGATGTTTGGAAAATACTTTTCGTTTGAAATAAAATCTTGTCCGACTTGAGAATCGAACCCAACTCACGCTCAGCAGCCGCTTCTTTTAATAATGTCGTAGAGTTATTTATAAAGTAGCCTTCAAGGTGGCCGGCCGTCACCCGTTACCGCGTCATTAATATAATTTATAGTTATTGTATTACACTTTTCATATAAAATGTGTCTTAAGAGTAAAGATTATATATTATATTAACTTCCGCCGGCTTCGTCCGCGTGGAACTTTCTTAATCTTTAAAAAAAATATTGTATCACATCTTATAAATGTAATCAGTGGATTTATTTTTATGGGGAACTAGTTTTCGCCCGTGGCTTATAGCCTATGTGTTATTTTAATGTATAAGCTATATTACTGTAAAGTTTCATCAAAATCTGTTCAGTAGTTTTTGCTTGAAAGAGTAACAAAAATCTATCCATCTCATACGTCCTTCACGTTTACACAGCATGGGAATTGTGCCCGGTTATTGGCAATAGGCTCGCCCCCTATTACATGTTTTCATTCACTGTTTTAGCAACTGATAATTAATTTATAATACGCACATAACTTACGAAAAGTCAGAGGTGTATTGGGATCGAACTCGAGAACTCCTTGTCAGTCGACGGTCATACCACTAGGCTATCAGTGCACACTAGGGTAACATACATATAGGTACTTATATAAACATATTCTATCCAGCAATAAGTCTCAAGCGCGCATTATTGCGCTCTACAAACGTATGCATGTATGTAATGAAATCTTTAATTTGGCGCGAAGGATTCATTCCACTGTTAACACTCGTAATGAAAGAACTCCTTTAAACGCTTATGCCCTAGTACTTTAGGGTGGTAAGTCGGAAATGGAAAATCGTTAAAATAGAGGTTAAATGGGGGGGAGGATAGATTCATTATTAAAGGGTAGGTAATTTAAGGAATGTATTTTTTTGCGAAATATCAATTATGGGATTTGAACCTTGGATATTACCTATAGTAGATTTGAGACTAAAGCTTTTGCTATTTTATGTAGAGAGGTTAAATGGGGGGGGGATAGATCCATTATTAAGGGGGGGGGGCAGGTTAGGTTAGGTTAATTATAGTAGATTTGAGAATCACGCTTCTGCTAGTATTACTAGCTTCCTCCAACAGCTTCGCCCATGTTGATAAAATTGTCGTTCTGATAGGATACTTGCAAGCTAATAGAATCATCTATGTATATGCGTTCAGTAGTTTTTGCTTGAAAGCGTACCAAACATACATCCATCCACATACATACATACATTCTCATTCATTTGTAAAACGTTTAATAACTTTTTGAAGTACTTAGATTAATTTATCAGTGCGACTATATTTTTTTTACTATATACGCCTTACCTGCCTATTTCACATCGGCATTACCTAACATACTTATAGCCACGCATCTTTCTCTACCTACCCTTTTTCATCTACCTACCCTTTCAACAAAAACTTGTTTCGAAATTTAAATAATAAAAACAGCATTTCCTAATCTCGATTGAAAATTGTGAAGAATTTCTAACAAAGATAGGCCATGCTCGCGGATGGCTCTACAATGACACTTCCTGGTGCTTTACGGTACTTTTAGTGCCATTCAAGTGCCCTTCCCGTTCTTAGTGACAGCTTGGGGGTAGATGAGTGGATTAGGTACTGCATAAGGGTTCGAATACACTTACTTGGTCGGCTGATTTATATCGCGTCGAGGCGCGGCAAATCGCTTGAAGAGACGCGATTTTATAAGATGTGAAATGTTATGTACCTTATAAAAAGTTAGAGCTTATAAATGTGCTTTAAAAATAAAGAGCGATTTTTCTATGCATGTACCTAATTTAAAAAAATATGAAAAATTTATATTTCATTTTGTGTTTGAACTCAAACCCACTTCATGGTAAACGGTGCCTTTAAATCTTCTTTATCGTATGGTAGATGAACAAACTCTGGTTTAAACCACCCGTAAGCCTCTTGATATGATTTTATTCATTGTTGAACAGTTACAGGCTGATTGATTATTCTTATTATATACACTACTTATATATTTATAATATTATAGCACTGATAGCCTAGTGGTATGACCGTCGACTGATAAGTCAGAGGTCTCGAGTTCGATCCCAAGGCGCACACCTCTGCCTTTTCGTAAGTTATGTGCGTATTATAAATTAATTATCAGTTGCTAAAACGGTGAAAGATAACATCGTGATGAAACCAGCACACCTGAGAGATTTTTCAATGGTGTGTAAAGCCATGTCAGAGGCCTACGGGCGATTTAAACTCTGACACCAGGTTGTTCATCAACCATACGTTAAGAAGAAGAAGAAGACGAAGATATACACATAATGCCGATTGCTCCGATATTAGTATAGACACGCGTAATTTATTCACAGAATACTAAATAGTCCGCAGTTCTACTTTAATACAACATTTTATTTTAAAATATTGTTAAATTAATAATGTATCACAATACGCGTTCAACGCCACATTGTTTATTAAGATTTAAATCACAATTTAACGGAAAGTTCATTAATAAATGTTAATTACCGTTGATGAAGCGAATATTAATATAATAAATGAATGGACTGTGATAATCATTTTACGATATTCTTCATTAAAACCTTCATTGTTTTAAAATAATGTAATAATAAACCACCGCTTCGCCCGTGAGTCGCGACTTCGGTAAATTGAATTCGACACCTCAGTGTCTGTAATCTCGCGACAAACCCGCGTGAAGTGTGTGTCGACCTTTACAAATAAAATGTGTTCGCGTTAAATTTTGCGGAGTAAGCAGGGGGGAGGGAGGGGGAGGGAAGTCTTATCGTGTTTGACACTTGAATATTGACATCGGAGGCTGTATTGACTTCTTGAGTTACAAATTACGAGGGTGTTAAAAGCTACGCAAGGATTCTCGGTCTTAAATTGAAATGAGAATAAAATTAAATTCAAAATAGTTCTTCATTGTATGGTTGATTAACAACCTGGTGTCAGAGTTTAAACCGCCCGTAGGCCTCTGACATGGCTTTACACACTGTCGAAAAATCTCTCAGTTATGCTGGTTTCCTCACGTTTTCCTTCACCGTTTTAGCAAATGATAAATTAATTTCTAATACGCACTCAATCCGAAAAGTCAGAGAGAGAGTGCGTGTCTGGATTTCGAACCTAAGACCGTTGACTTGGCAGTTCAGTTCAGAATAGTTTAAGCAAACTAAAAACATTATGTCTAAGAGAGCTTTTATTTAACATGCAATGTATGTATGTTCGGACCAAATCTTGCAAGCTCAATTAGAACCACTTCCTCTTATCCTACGGAGTTGTATTTTTACATGTCGGTTCAGTTCCGATGACAATGTATTTTTATGGTAAGCGTGACCAGAATTAATCCAGGATTAGCTCCAGATAAAGGAACTCTTAACGGTCAACAGTCCACACTTTTTGCATATACGTTTAGTTTTGATATTCCAATTGTATTAACTTATTTTAAAACCATCCGGCTCGCGATCGCGTAGAGTAGCGTTTAGTTTATGGTTAGACAGTGAAGCCCAGTGAGTGCGAAGCCTTATGAATTGGATCAGGTGAAGTGACGGCCTACTTAACTTATTTATTTTTGTTTGTTTATGTATCTGTAATACTACTGAGGCGCTATGACGCCCTGGTACTATGGTAAAAGAAAGAAAAAGGTTTTATTCCCTTTGGGAAGAGGTACAGAAGAAAAAATGATTATAAAAATAAAATAAATGTTAAAAAATAAAGATTTCGACTCGATAACATAAAAAAAGAAATACCTAAAAAAAATCGCTGTTTGGTCTATATTTTTTCCGTCTAGCCCCTTTTCGCAACGCGCGATAAGGAACTTCGTTCCATATAACTAAAACCCGACTTATAAAAATTTTAACCTCTTTTTTTATCTAAGAACACTCTCGATCAAGTTACGATTCAACCAAAAAAACTAAATCAAAATTGGTTCATCTGTTTGGGAGTTAATATGCCACAGACACAAATACATTAAACTTACAACAAATACTCTTTTTTCGTCAGGAGTTAAATGAGGATTCATCCTAATCATTACATCCATGTACCAGGAATACAGGCACCTATAGGAAGGTCATTAATTTAAATCTCCACACCAAGCCAATGCCTTGTAGATTGCGTAGCAGATGCGTAGACATGGCCCTACGGCTGCTACGGCGTAGCGACAATAAATAACTACGCTCGTTTCGTGTACTTGCTTGCGGTTTATGAGCTATATTTTATAGCTTGATGTATTGGTAATATTAATGGTAGTTTGTGATATAATTATACGAGTAGTGCAAGCAATCGGACGCTATATAAATCATCTCTTGTAGATGTATAAAGGCCTTTGATGATGATGATGATGATGAGTCATCATCATCATCATCATACGAGTAGCGACTTAATTTCCGTATCAGACAGTTTCTTATTTTCTTGAATATACAGAAAAATGCAAATAAAACTGCTTAACCTCGCCCAACATCAGACATTATGCAAATCTAGTGCATTCACAATTCTTGTACTAGGCGCGCAGGCCTTGGGAGAGGTGTCGCCTTACTTTTGTAGACCGCTGGAGTCGGATGACACTTTTGTCAATGTGTGCGTCTATTATAGAAGTTGTTTGTATGTGATTGTATTGTTGTATTGAACACATGGTCACCCTTCCACAGACTAACCGCGTCGTCAAACCTTGTTTTTATTATTCTAGTGATAAATATCATAGTCGCTGCTGTTAATATTTTGTTAAAGTATGATTTTTATTCTTCGAAAGGCTGTGGTAACTAGGTGTGTACACATCAAACCAATATATTACCGTCCAATGTCCATGCATACCATCAGTCACTGCCCAGCGACGTCTGTTGACGACATTCCGACGCAAATTACGTTACGTCGGCAACACACGTCACGCAAATACACGCCAATTTAACTGGACAATTTGAGCTGCTCTGAATGCTGTGCTCCTAGTAGTTGAGCTAGAATTACCCTGGTTGTGAGTGTTTAAGCTCCCGATTACATGCATTCGGATCGCCGGTTCCCTGGATCTCCCCCGGTTGCGGTCCGAGAAAACCGAAATCCGGTATGCTTTCATACCGGATCCATTTAAATCCGGGGAGAAAACTCAGTCGGCTGCTCACTTGCGTTGAACAATGATTCTCGTAGCTTTCAAAAGATTTTCTTTTTTTAAGAGATGAGTATGATGATATCTTGAAAGAAAAATTTTGCTCTTTTTCTAAGATGAATATTATTTACCCTAAACCTATCCTTTAATTTAAATTATTATGACCGAACCAGACCGAACGAACTTCAAAAAGATTTTTTATTTGGCCTAATTTTATTTGCTGTCTCAGCAAATACAAATACCAGGCTAACATGTTCAGGTAGACAGTTAAAAATATCACCTGACTCTCGACTTGGAGACAAAATCAATAAGTCGTATTGAAATAACGCAGCCCGTTGCTATAGCAACCGGGTATTTTCGTGTATTCGGGAATGTTTTGCAATGGAATTATTGTTGTTTTATATTAGCGATATCAAAGGGATTATTCGTTAGTTATGAGGGGAGGAATGGCCAATAACTACATCCCTTTTCCTCGCATAGAGAAACCTTCGATGAACTATGGCTCGCTGTTGACGGGAACGAGATATAACATTGATTATTTAAAAAAAGCATCTATCTGACAGTGAGTTGTCTTGAATGAGTCACGTTTTAACTTTGTAACACTGTTTAAGGCCATAATCCTCAGAATACTTGGGAAACCCTATCGTAAAATGCTGGATGTGTACTATTTGTTTGAAAAACTAGGACCTACCCACAGTCTGACCGGCCGAAGCCTCGACTTTCTACTCTATGATCAATATCTTAATAATTCGAGTACAACGACATAAATTAATAATGGCTTGTGTTTAAACGTCACCCAAAAAAGTACCTATTTTACTACCAAAAAAATCTAAACGGTTACCAAAATGGATAAATGGTCACCAAATTGGTCGACAGAGCCCCGCTTCGCGGGGCTCCTACTTCTGGGTGGTTTATAAAAAAATAACCACGAAGGGGATGCCCTTCTAACCTAACCTGTCCGAGTCGGGGTGCCCTAAAGTCTAGATTGCATCCAGTTTCTCCTGTTAACAATAGTTTGCTAGCACCATAAAGTAGTCTGGGATCAAATAATGTATTTTGGTTGACGTCTTACTATTTTGGAGAAAGATTTTTGGTAGTAATATTAATCTTTGAGTTGGATAGAATTTGGTGACCGTTAATCCATTTTAGGAACCCAAAATAATATTTTTGGTGGCCGTTTAAATTATACCCCTTAATAATTCTAGTTAATATTAATTTTCTCTATTCATTTTTTACTTTCACGATAGAATTTTTTGTTGAGAAGAGATGAAGAAGAAGAATTTTCAAATTAAATACATACGCAGAATATCCTGTAACGTCACATCCATATGTATCAGGATAACAGAAAGATAAAGAAGGCTCAATCAATAAAATCTCCAATAATTTTTTTTGTGACGTTTAATAAAATTATTTCTTTCTTTCTTACTTTATTTCTTAAATACACCGAGCCTCTCCGATTTCTTTTCTTGTGGCTGTGTGGCTTCTCCAACAGCAACGCGACGAAAATAATAGTACTAGGAATACAGCAAAAAGAAAGTACAATCACTCGAATCGAGTATGAGACCATCAGCCCCGGGTGTAATGAGTCCAAACTTTACCCCTCTTGGCTAGGACAGTCCTGTCTTTGACAACTGTATTCAGTGGTCACAATATTGATGCGTCTCGGACCCGCCTGCTCTGGGTGTGACGGGTTCACTCCCGGTTGCGTAACTTTTGATTAATCGTTGTTTTTGTCTGTATCTGTGTTTGATAGCCCTCTGTATTTTATGTGAACAGTTTTGTCATTTATTATGTTTATGTGTCAGTGAGTATTGTACAGTCATCTAAAACTGTTAGCATTTCCTATTGACTATAAAAGAATAAAATATAAATTAGCCTGTAACTTTCCCACTGCAGGGCAAAGGCCTCTTCTCATACAGAGAAGGATTGAGCGTTAATCATCACGCTAGCTCACTGCGTGTTGGCGATTTCAGACTATTAAGTCCAGGTTTCCTCACGATGTTTTCCTTCACCGTTAGTTAGTTGTGTCTTAGATTAACTATGAAAGTACTTATGACATTGAAAAAGTCACTTGGTACATGCTAGGTTCGAACCCACACCCACGTGCTTGCAAAGCGGGTCCGTAACCAATGCGCCACCACGACACTATTGACTAAGACATCATAAAATGGTAGTCAGAGTGGCATAATTATACTTATTTGAATCGCATAGTAAAGACGTTGGTCCTGTCAAATAATATTAACATTACTTCAGAGTCCTGCGCCTGATCTCTCTACCTTCGTGTCGGATTGCCGTCCCATCGGACTATGAGAGTGAGGGAATAGAGAGTGCACCTGTTTGCGCACACACTTGTGCACTATAATATCTCTTGCGTAGTTAGCTAATCCAGTTGGCTAACCGTAATTTGGTCAGGAGGACATTTTAAATGGTCGACAAGTCATTTGGAAGAGTTAAATACTGTAATAAAAAACAAGTCCTGTATTTGAATTCCAATTGAAGTTATATTTTAATAAGTTTCTAGTTTGACCATTTAAATTTTTAGGCTCCGTATTCATGGGCACCTTGTACTCTATTACTTAAGGCTTAGCTGTCCGTCCGTTCGTTTGTCTGTCTCAGGTTTGTATCTTGTAAACCGTAATAGGTAGATACTTGAAATTTTTACCGTGTGTGCTATACCTAACCGCTATAACAACAAATAAAGTTAATAGATAATTATAGGGAATTGTGTGCGAGGTCTGTTTCTGAAAATAATTTGGCAAATATTATTTTTATGTTTGGGAAGGCCTATTATTCTGAATAGGCTTCTCCTACATACATGAAAAATTACTGCCTTACCCAAAGGGGAATTCAGACCTCTTCCCATCCCCTTGAAATAAATACACTCTAATATATTATTACCAATATCGCTTATTTAAAGCATCCCAATTAGTAGAACATTAAATTATTTACACAACTAATTACAACCTTATTTGACATCAAATAATGTTTAAAATTGAACGACAAAATTCTCCAATTAGAACACCAATATATGATACAAGCAATTGTGATCTTTATGCTATTAGAAATAAGGTGGAAAATTAAATCTAGAGGAAATATGGGATACTAGGTTGTGATTTTATTAAATGATTTATTACTGTATGTAATAAGGAGTAAGGTACATAATTGAATGCTAATGTTTTAATTTATAGATGCAGGCCTAGAGCGGTACACAATTAGCGACTTTAATTACTTTGGAATAAGATGTAAAGGGGATGTTGAACAGTTTATTTTAAGGAGAAATGCTGTTTGTGATTTTTTTCTAAAGAGAAGTTTTTCAGAAGAAGTTTTTCGAGTTTTTTTTTACTTTATTTGCATTTTTTTTGTGATGCGCTACGCTGTTTACCGTATCATTAGAGAATCGATTTGAAAATTTAGTTTATGTTAAAAATTATTTTCCGATTAGTCCAATGTAGAGCACTAACAACTTAACAACCCAAAGGTTGGCTGGTAGATAATGCCTTAATGCATTAAGTACGCCTTATGTACCAGCTTTGTACATGAACTTATAAATAAGTATCGCCCTATACATCGCCTTACCTAACTAATGCCTTATTGTATTAATATATTTTGTGTGTACAAATAATAATTATTATTATTATTAGCCTAGAATGTCCCATTTCTGAGCAAAGGCCTCCCTCTTTTTTCTCCACTCCTCCCGATCCCCTGTTATTTCCTGCCAGTCAGGAAGGAAACGATCCAGTTCGTCCCGCCATCTCATACGTGGCCTGCCGCGACCGCGTTTTCCTGTCTCAGGGCACCATACTTGTGATTTTTTACAATTTGTACAAATAAATTAAATAAATAAATAACTATAATTTAGCTTTATTTATTATAATTATGTGTTGTTTATAATAATAATGTCGACCGAATTTCGGTCATAGCGGCCAATCTCAATGGAGATCAGCCGACTACGCAGGAGATATTATAGTGCATAAGTATGTGTGCAAACACAGGTGCACTCATAGTCCAATAGGACGGCAATCCGACATGATTGGAGAGAGATCAGGCACAGGGCCAACAGCTTTATACGTAAGTATACGCATACAATAATCATAAAAACATTTTCTAATCCCTACAACGTTCATTTGTAACTGTTATAACGGGTTTACGTTACCATGGTAACGGTAAGTGACAGTGGTAATAATTAAAACGGTGACAATTTAGTAAACTATGCCGAACAAGCCTCACTTGTAGTGGTTATAGACCGACACGGTCACTGGGTACCGCGTATTAATTGGTAAATTAATAGATCAAATTATTAACTTATCGTATTTTTGTGAATTTTTTTACATGTTATAGCACTTGATAGCTTATTAAATATAATTATTTTAATAGAAAATTTGAAAAAACAACTGATACGGATGGGATTCGAACCGAACCGAACCGAAAACCGAAACCGGGAATCGAACCGCAGAGCGTCGACACGGTACGTCGAAGATCGTGGGTTCGAATCCCATCCGTATCAGTTGTTTTTTCAAATTTTCTTATTAAAATAACTTATCGTAAGATTGTTACCTTTTCACACCTAAACCACTGAACCGAACAGCCTGAAATTTTGCATAATTATACGTTCTTCTTCTTCTTATCGTATGATTGAAGAACAACCTGGTGTCAGAGTTAAAACCGCCGCTCCTGACGTGGCTTTACACACCATTGAAAAATCTCTTAGGTACGCTGGTTTCATTATGATGTTTTTCCGTTTTAATTTATAATGTGCACATAACTATGAAAAGTCAAACGTACGCACCTTGGGATCGAACTCGAAACCTCTGACTTGTCAGTCGACGGTCATACCACTAGGCTATCAGTGCTGTATACGTTGTCAGATGTACAGAAACAGACATAGGAAACCTTTCATCCCGAAAAATAGTACTGATCCCAATAACAATATCATTCTTATGATAATAGATGGCGCCACGTGTCTTTTGAATCATGATTGGATTTTAATTTCTAAATTAACGCTAACGAAGCCGCAACTAAAAGCTAGTTTGTCAATTAATCAACTTCATTGTCCCACAGCTGGGCCAAAGTATATTCTAATTTATAATATTATAATTACTATGGAGCTACCGTTTCAGTCTAGAGTCCCTTTAGACTAGAATATTAAGAAGTACATATACCAGGGGGCGTTATAAACCCTTTCCCCCTCCACTCAACGTACTAATATCCAAATTATGCTAATTATTTTGTAAAAACTCTTCAAGACGCCTCTAAACGTTCTGAAACGTAAAATTAATGACAGTGACATCTGTTGACGAGGACTTGGTACTAACTTGCAAATTTGCTTTTTAGCTTGCTTTTTCAAAATTTGATAATGTGATATAAATTACTGATTGCAAAATAATTATTTGTGCCTACTTCATATTTATTCACAATTAATTGTGTGAAAAAGACTGTCCTCAAAAAAAGATTTTTATGGAGGCCCCATAAAACAATAAAATAGCACACCTATCTCGCAATCCTCTCCCAAATCCTGTCGCCCTGGTACCCGAAAACACGTAAACACCCATTATCCAGCTTTAAAAATAGAACACACATTGTTTTCTGTACGCACCAAAGAGATCTTATTCTTTATACACGTTATTTGCCAACAAATCCTGCTTTATGTTGATAGAACCTCGATGTTATGCGATCCTAGTACCTTATAGACTTTATGTTATCCTTTTACGCGGGAGGAAAGGATGTATTCAAAAATTACGCTTGTTTTTCTTCAAAGGCATGTGAGCAGAGATATTTTTCGCCTTTGAATAAGTTTTTCCTGTGTGAAAATTCTCAGTTCAGATATCAAAACAATTTGTTTTCCATATTGTAAAATTTCTCATTTACAAAATAATGCTGCATTCAAATTACATTGATCAATATGATTTCACATCGGAAACATTGTACTATCAAACGATAAGAACTGAATGCATCCATTTTAATGGGAAAATAGAGAGATAGATATTGTTTTATTTTAATGCATTTCAAAATAACGTTTGACATGATTACTTATTCCTTATTACGACACCACTGACTAATGGTGAACATTTTTTACTTCCCCCGGCCACAAAAAAAGAAAAACGCCAGTGGCGCCCCTAATTTTTGCACTCTTTTTTGCCATACAGTATCAAATATTTGTAAATCGGCTTAACCAATTAGGTCGCTAGTTCAAATCTTGAATATTTTAAACTTTATTAGTTGCATGACGAAAACCAGTCACTGTAAAAACATCCAAGCAAAATAACTTTAAAATTGTAAACAATATCGCGTTCAATTTTAATAGCATTCCTTCAAACTGCAATTCTATAATCAACTTACAAACCTCTGTAACTGCTTACCCTGTTATTATAGCGTGATGATAAAGATTACAAGTTTTGTAAAAGCACGCGAAGCGGAGATATCCCTGCTTGGGTCGTATTGATTAAACAGATTGAAGATAGTCAAGGTAGCAAATGTAATACCGGGGTAGAATGATCGCCAAGGTTAAGCCGGTAAGCGTTCGGTAGCGTGTAGATGGGTGGCCGTGAAGAGTTGAAGTACCAGGAGTTCATACATAGAAGGCGTTAAGCCTAGCCGGAGCTGGAGACCATTAACTAAGGCTGAGATTTGACTTATAGAATAAAATCGTGAACTGAAATCTGAGAATTTGAGAATAATTTTTTTTTTTGTTGTCTATTCCTAAGAGGATTCTAACAGATATATACTAGTTATAATACTTGAAGTTATAAAGATAACTCGCTGGCCCTGCACAATAAATACGGAACAAGCTGCCAAACTGGCGAATTAATACTAAATGCAGTAAAGCGAGGTCTTACTGTAGGAAGAGCGATTTTAAATTATATTTTTGGTGTAAGTAATAGGGAAGATGCACTATTTTTATTTTTGTTTTCATTTTAAAGAATTCCATGTAGAATAGACCACAAATATATTAAAACAATTAAAATATTGTAATTTATCGGAAAAAATGCTGTTTTAAATTGACAGTTTGACAGTTCGCGCGAAAACGGACCTATGGTACTGATGACGTCACTCTTGTCTGTCAACAACTTTCAATTTACATTTACTTTTCATTTTAACTTTTGCTTTTTCGAGATTATTTGTAAAAAATTAAAATGGACTATCCATCGACGTCAGGTGATTGTAACAATACCATTAATATTCAGATAAAAAGCCGTGATGACTCATGTTTTGTGCCAATGTGTCCATCTACCTCAACAAAGTTTGCAAATAAATTATTTTTGAGTGGACCTTCTGACCCAAAGCTGAGAAAAAAGTGGTTTCAAGCTGTGAAGACAAATGGTGCACACCCTTTGCTACACTCCGACCAAGCTTTGCGTTTCATTAATAATGGCTGTAACCCGATAACCTTCTTTACGTTCTTTGTGCTCCGGAGTAACTCTACTTTTTATTGTACATAATTCTCCTCCATCTCTTTTAATTTGGACATGGCCGATTGCGTTATCGCCGTAAGATTCTCTTGTCGAGCTGAAATAACTGCTATATGTAGAAGCCGCTGAATAAAATACAAAGTTTAACAACTATGAATGACTATGATGTATACATACCGTAGTAATTTAGCCCCTTTCATTTCTACACCTGAAAACTCTGCACTTTCGATAAAAAAAGTTACAACCATGTCAACACTAACTTTCGGTAAATTCCTGGAGTCTGCTTTTATAAATCCAACTTCCATTTTTATTTAAAAAACGCAATTAATATTCTCCTAAAAAAGTAATCACTTTACAACCATAACGTCAAATAAGTTGTCAAAACAAGTGTGACGTCACGAAACGCTAATTCGTGTTTTGAAATTCGTTTTGTTGCAAGTCATTTTTAATTCGTAATTATTGTTTAAAAACAACATTATGTAAAATAAAAACGTTGCAGTAGCATTTCTTTTATATGTTTTTAACATTTTAACCATGAAAATTTCATAAATATTACATTTGCATCTTCCCTATTGTTTAGCGTAGTAGAAGAGACTGACTTATGGCGTTTGTATATGTGATTAGATAGGCGCTGGGTTTTTGATGATCAAGTAGGTATTCAGTAGCTATTTTCCCTCAGAAAATATATTCACGCACTGATGACCCTTAACAAGTTTCCTAGACGCCGATCTAGGTTTTATATCATCATCACCCTTAGAAAAACATACAAAGGCAAAACTATTCCTGCATGCTAAAAGAGTTTGCCACGCGAATACTGACAGTTAACACAACGTATTAACATGCCCAAAATGACAGAGATTAACAATATTCGATGACATTCATACACTTGACTATGTCTTTGGATCTCTTCTTCTTGGTGGTAAACATGCAAATTGTTGTGACAAACAATAATCTCTTTTTTTTCACTTAATGTCAAAGTTTAAATCTGCCGTAAATTTCTAACACGGCTTTACACACCGTTGAAAAATCTTTCAAATGTGCTGGTTTCCTCGCAATGTTTTTCTTCACCATTTTAGCAATGTTCATTAATTGCTAATATGTGTATAAATTTGAAAAGATTGAACCTGTATCTTTTGGCTTGGCAGTCAAACGATTATACCACTTTATCAGTGTATCACCGCTAAATAAATGAATGACAATGTCATGATTAACGTAGCGAGCATTCTTTGCGGGCAATATCCGCTGCCTCTCATAATAACTCGCTAATCGCCCTCAGTCTGACCTCGACCCAACAGTACACAGATAAGAGCGAGTTCATAAATTGCGTGTATCACATTATGCCGCGAGTGTGTCTGTGTCGCACTGTGTGTGCTATCGTTTAATGTTGCATCGAATTATCGGTTTGTTTTGATGTTAGTGGCTACAGAGAAACATGGCAGTAGATCTGAATAAATCAATAATCAAATGCTAATCATCGATCAGATCTACTACTACTTATTGTATGGTTGATGAACAACCTGGTGTCAGAGTTTAAACCGCCCGTAGGCTTCTAACATGGCTTTACACACCGTCAAATCTCTCAGGTGTGCTGGTTTCATCACGATGTTTTCCTTCACCGTTTTAGCAACTGATAATTAATTTAAAATACGCACATAACTTACTAAAAGTCAGAGGTGCGCGCCTTGGGATCGAACTCGAGACCTCTGACTTGTCAGTCGACGGTCATACCACTAGTCTATTGAACTAGGATTGTGAAGGTGAATTCATACTGCAGTATCGTGACGCATCACTGTCCTCCCAAAATCAAATATCGATGTTCGGATCGAAATAACGTAGACGATTGAAGCAAACCTTACCTCCAAATTACTACTGTTTAATATATGTGTAATACTTAGTGCTTTCATCTGTAGTTTCGTTATAATACCATAAAAAAACCGACTTCAAAAGAAATTAAATAGCTTGAAATGACTTTCAGACGTTTTGAAGTCGGTTACAAGCCAAGTTCTTAATAAAAATTTTCAAGATATTTATTGGATCTTAAGATTACACCCCCCCCCCACCCCTACAGACTTGTGAGGCTAATATTTGAAATCGTTGTGAAAAGCCCTTTCAAACGATACTTCACACGATATATTTCATATTGTAAAGTGATACGAGGGAAGAAGGGGGTCGACGCACCCCTCTACTCCTTCATCTTAATGGTCAGTCATCGACTACACGTGCAAACAAAACAATATTACGTGTACTTGTAATAGGTACACAAACAAAAAATCGCTTCAAATTGAGAACCTTCTTCTTTTTTGAAGTCGGTAAAAAAGCGAATGAACGTGCGAGCCGTCAAACTAAGCTTCGGTGATCGAATTTCTTGTTAGGTAATTAGTAGGGCCCCTGTATCGGAGCCATATATTTTTACGCGAGCTGAACGCGCTCACGTTACAATGAGGCTGTGGCTGTTTTCACCAGGAATATGCAATGTCATTGGTGGATATTTGCATTTCTCTCGGCTTAGGCTCGCACATATCCGGTGGAAAAGCCGCCTTATTCTTTAAAATATACGAGTCGTCTGAAACGGTGGGTAAAATAAAGAAGGCAAAAACAACGATCACACTGATTTATTTACTTAAACTATTTTAACAAAAGCAACACAACAATATTCTAAACACAATTGGGCAGAGTTTCCCCTTATCATAAGCACAGTACGAAAAAGACGCTCGAACTGACGCGCGCAACGGTATATAAAAGCTCTTCCCCTCCGCCGGTGGCATCCGGCAGAAGTAGAGGTGGCTTGGCGAGAGCGGCGCGCTGTGATTGGCTTTGGTGTGTGACGTCAGGATTGACGCGGCTAGATCGGCTGGCTTGAGTGGCGTAACATTCGGCCGTCCTGAAACAAGGATTGCTCCCGCAATGGGAGGAGGCTGCATTAGCTTTCTAGTAGGTCAATTAGGTCTTCAGTTTCAAGCTGTTCATCTGAACTGCTGGCACTGTCAGATACAGGAGCTGTACTATGATAAGGCCTTAAGGAGTCTGCTGCAACTAGGCCAGTAAAGGCCTTATAACCCCTAAGCCCCTTTATGCTTCGAATCCTGTATCTGTCATTGCCCACGACTTTAGTGATGATATAAGGACCTGAGTATAAGTCATCAAGTTTAGTGTTTACTTTTGTAGCACTACTTGTGGGAGCTTGCCGCCATAGAACTAAATCCCCTTTTTTATAGATATGGCTAGGTTTTCGTTTCTTATCAAAGTTACATTTCATTTTATCACTTGCTACCCTTAACTGAGCACTAGCTTTATTGCGCCTAGCCTCCACAGACTCGCTAACACTTTCACTATTAACAACATCGCAACGCGGCCTAGAACTTTTAGCAAACATTAAGTCATAAGGTTTGTAAGTTGTGCTTTCATTCGCAGTATTGTTAATGCCCCAAAGGACATCAGGTAAACAGTTTGCCCAATTGTTTGCAGCCTCACTAGGGTCTGTTGCACGTAATGCATTTAATATGGTTCTGTTCGTGCGTTCTACCTGACCATTGGCTCGCGGGCAAGCAACAGATGTTAAGATGTGCCTAAACTGTTTGTCAGTTGAAAACTTTTTAAAATATCTACTGGTGAAGGCTTTGCCATGGTCACTAACAATTTTGTTTGGATACCCGAATAAACTAAATACTTTCTTTAGCGATCTGATGGTTTCCACAGAATTTACTGTTCGAGTGGGCTCAGCAATAACAAATTTTGAGAAGGCGTCTGTAATAACCAGCATATATTGGTAGCCTTTGGCGGTTCTGCAAAAGGGCCCTAAGTGGTCCACATAAACCATAACCATGGGCTCTGTGGGTTTGGGAATAGGAAACAATTTTCCTTCCTTTTTGCCATAATCACCTTTGCCATAGGCACAATAGAGACAAGCAGTTACATATTTGCGAATAAAACGTGTCATTTTGGGAAACCAATAATCTTTTTTTATTAAGTCACAACACTTTTGATAACCCACATGGCCTATATCGTCATGGTGCATTTGAACTAACCTCCAACGTGCTAATGTTGGTACTACAAGTTTATTACCATTTAATGTACCCATCTTTATATCGTCTATGTCTACTCCCCCAATAGAGCTAACATTTGCTAGGCTAGTGTGAAATACGGATGCTATAGTGCGGCTATGATCAACATTGGCTTTGGCTGGCAAAATTGGTGGCAAAGTGTAATTTGATAGACTGACCTGTACCTCCGGCAGTGGTGGTGTAGTGCAGCTGTCGGCTCTGGTCACCACTTCGCCTTGCTTCCAAATGATGTTTCGCGCTCCGCTATTTACAACTTTGATGTAGCCAACGGAACCACGCAGCAGGGTGGCAGGAATTGAGTAGGATATACCTTGCAGCTCATAGTGTTGCGGAGCGGTGACGACATCATTATCGTCAGCATTGTCCAATACGCAAATTTTTATGATAGAAATTCCAGGCAGTAAGCACTCTTTTTCTGAAGTGATAACTTTGAAACGAGTGCGCTCTTCAATTGCATCAATATGTTTTGTAAAATCCGTGTCTTTTTTGAGAGTAGCTTTACCTTCGCAGACCACCAAGGTCATTCCGTTACTATTGATGATGGGCTGTCCAATCAATAAGCTTATGTTCCCCATGTCCACATTGGTTAAATGAGCTTTGCAGGGAATACATATACCATCAATTTCTACCTCAAAAGCCACTTCCCCGTCGCTGGGTAAATGGTTTCCCGAGAATCCTTTGAGAATGGTGCTCGTAGGGTTGATTTTGAGACCCAGTAGTTTTGACACGTGACCAGAAAGCACATTAACCTGACTACCGGTGTCAATATAAGATTTCACGTGTATGCCATTGATTTTTGCCACCTTCTCGTAAATCTTGTTAAAGTTTTGTAGAAGCTTGACTTCTTTAACTTTATCCTCGGTCGTCGCGGTCTTTGAAGCCATAACGCAGCGCGTCGCAATGTGACCTTGTTTACCACACTTAAAGCATGATCTTGAATCTGGATATGGGCAGTTACGTAGCAAATGGCCAGTTTTCTTGCAGCGTGGGCACGGGTCAGTGTCTGGATTCACAGGAGTATTTTTTTTATCGCTTAGCTGTCGATTGTTGGCAGGGCTGTTGGAGTCTTTGTTTGGCGCACGTGTTCCAATCGACGCTGACGGCGGCTGATAGTCCTCTAGCGCACAAAGGAAGCCTTCGTATAATTCTTCAGGTCGTTCGCATTGATATGCCCTGGCATTTGCTTGAAGTGACGGCGGCAGGCCTCTAATAATGCAGGAAACAGTCCCAGCGTCGGACAACTTACATCGAAAACACATAGCTACTTTGTCCTGGTAGTATTTTGTCATCGATTCTGCGGGTAGTTTTTTTCTGTTCATCATCTCTTCTAGCATGTTCCCGTAATCACGATGCTTTGGAAAAGCCCTCATCAGCATCTGCTTCCAGTCTTCCCAGCTATAGTCGTACTCATCTAGCCGATTGTACCATTTTCTCGCCTGACCTCTTAACCTATCCTGAAGGTAAAATGACTTCGTCGTTTCCTTCCAGCCGTGAATTTCACCTAACTGTTCGATCTTTTTTAGCCATGCTGAAGCAGATAAGCATTCTTCATTGTCGGGGTCGAACTCTGGGATCAATGAAGCAGCGCGATGCTCTTTCTTGGTGGTAACCGGTACTTCTTCGTTCAAGTCACGCACGGCCTTTTGAACCTCGACCTCTAAGAGTCTTCTGAGTATTTTACGAGCAGGAGGGCTGGCTGATGATGTGGCTTTGTCATCATTATCACTCCTTTCCGAAGCATCTTCAGGTGGTCGTTTGCCCCATCCACGCGGACGGACTAGGCGGCCTACGCTTTCAGTATCGGCGTGATTGCGCTTCATAGCTTTCTCTATTTATCCCACTTCTGAGATGAAACGGTGGGTAAAATAAAGAAGGCAAAAACAACGATCACACTGATTTATTTACTTAAACTATTTTAACAAAAGCAACACAACAATATTCTAAACACAATTGGGCAGAGTTTCCCCTTATCATAAGCACAGTACGAAAAAGACGCTCGAACTGACGCGCGCAACGGTATATAAAAGCTCTTCCCCTCCGCCGGTGGCATCCGGCAGAAGTAGAGGTGGCTTGGCGAGAGCGGCGCGCTGTGATTGGCTTTGGTGTGTGACGTCAGGATTGACGCGGCTAGATCGGCTGGCTTGAGTGGCGTAACACGTCTAAATAATTAATTTTTCTATCTCTTTCTATTTATCGCCATCAAAAACGGACAGCCTTAGTGTTTATAAGAAAATAAGAGTGCTAACGTCAACAACATTGCCTTGTGCGGAGCGTGAGCAGGTCTCACCATTGAAATGTTAAAATATCATTTTTTTAATTGTTTTCTAGCCATTTTTTCAAAATTTAACAGAGCAGTTAACTATGTTATAAAGCTAAAATGTAAGTTTTTCGCTCGTGGAGCCTAGTTGAACCGCAGTCGATCGAGGTATGATCGCGGACGGAGCTCGTGTCGCGGCCGCGTCGTGTGTATAAGAAATATTATACTATTATAAGAAATGAAATTTTTATAAATACTGCTGCGACAGTCAATACTAAAGCCTTCATAAAGCTTCATAACTTCATCTGCCTAGCCTTTTCCCAACTATGTTGGGATCGGCTTCCAGTCTCACCGGATGCAGCTGAATACCAGTGTTTTACATGGAGCGACTGCCTATCAGACCTCCACAACCCAGATACTGGGTTACACGATACCCCTTGGTAAGACTGGTTGTCAGACTTTCTGGCTTCTGACTACCCGTAACGACTGTCAAAGATCTACAATTGACAGCCGGGGCCAACAGCTTAACGTGCTATCCGAGGCACGGAGAGTGATAATTATTTTTTTTTATTTTTTTTTTCAACTTCATATGCTATAATTATTATTATAGACGTTTTGATACTCGAATATACGATCCGTAGTCCTCTGAATTACCTATCCATCTTAGAAATAATAATTTGTCCTAATTCTAATAACGAAACGTACAATAGATATCTTCCATCTTATCTCTGAATAGAATAGAAAATATACCGGATTTCCATCCCCCTACGAAGCGATAGTCTCCCCAATTACCAGGGTCGTATAAATACGCTAAGGTTACCCGTAAGTGTCACTAAACAGTGAAGGGAGAAGGTTCATTCTGAATTTAAATATTTAATGTGTGGTGTATTTTAGGCTAGGATAGGTAGAAGCGTGTGTAACTCCTTTTTTTCCTTCTGCCCTGGTACCATGTTCCTCTAACGTCGGTGTAAAATGTCTTCCTCTTCCATTCTCAGCCGTCATTCCAATCATCCTTTTTTTTTTCACACATCACATCCATCTTTTCTCTGGTCTCCCTCTCCCCTTTCCTTAATCAGCACTTATTATTACATGCGTTTTATCCCCTCATCACATGGCTACCAAATCAAAAACAAATAATGACTAACCATTAACACAAATTAATTTATTTTCACAAAAAATTGCAAAAATAAATAGCATCATAGACAAACAGGTTTTATGTCCTGATAATCTATTAATAAAATTATACAGTGTAAATGTCATTCTAAAATGACCCCAATTCTGCCGTGGTGTCGTGAGAGAAGAGCACCAAGTCCTCTCCCTCTACATTTCGTAAAAGTCTATTAATCACGGAACGAGGATCACAAACTAGCAGCGACCAACACCCAAACTGCGTCTGGTAGACTTCAGCCGTGGTTACCACCAACCGGTTACTATAACTTCTAAATATGGGTATGGTAACTACTAGTAGAGTCTGGACGATACAGTCCAATATCTGTCCATCATCATCATCATCAGCCGGAAGGCATCCACTGTTGAACAAAGGTATTGAACGCCACAACGAACGGCAACTTGCTGCTTGCATCCACCGGTAACCCGCGACTCTAACTTCCTTAAAACTGCTTTAAAAAGAGTTTCTTGCCAGATTCTTCTCCATGAAGGGTAGGCTGCCCTTGGAACTGGCAACTAGAGTCACTCTTATAATAAACGATATTAGAATTATGACTATTCATATAAGTGTCTAATGGTCTAGGTACATGAATAAAAACATTTTGATTTTGATTTTGAAAAGGCAAATGTGCTCTATCGTGGACTTTAACAACGTTTAAAATCAGTTGGGTTTGTAATTAAACAAATAAAATTAAAATATTAAAATTCGTGGGTTCGAATCCCATCCGTATCAGTTGTTTTTTCAAATTTTCTTATTAAATAATTATATTTAACAAGCTATCATGTGCAAAAAAAAAATCACAAAAATATTAAAATCTACTGACTTCTGCTACCTTTGATTCATCGTCCCAAAGAATACAATTCTCTTAGCAGTTTTTTCAAGAACCAAACGGCTTGGTACTTCTCCCCCTCTCGTGCGAGCTGTCCGCCCCCCACACGTCCTGGTCGCCAGCCTGTCTGGGGATATTGATTACGCACTCGTCTACGAACTCATACAAATATTTTTGCTCCTTTTTATTTTCAGAGATAGAAATGTTCTTTCAGAATTTTTTAATAGACATTATGTAGATAGAGATGTGCAATTTTGACATATTTATTGTTTTTTTTTAAATAATACTAGGACTGGATTGGGATGTGTCCCCAATCAGTGGTATTTGGCATTTTTTAAATGTACGAACGTCTAATCCCATTCTACTAATATTATAAATGCAGAAGTTTGTGAGGATGAATGGATGAATGGATGTTTGTCACTCTTTCACGCAAAAACCACTAAACGGATTTTTCTGAAACTTTACAGTAATATCCAGTCCCAATAGCAATCACATAAACCAGCCTAACTGTCCCACTGCAGGGCAAAAACTCATACAGAGAAGGATCGGGCATTAACCACCACGATAGCTCACTGCGTGTTGGCGATTTTAGACTATTAAGTTCAGGTTTCCTCGCGATGTTTTCCTTCACGGTTAGTTAGTGGTGTCTTATATTAACTAAGAAAGTACATATGACATTGAAAAAGTTACATTGGTTCATCACAAAGCGGGCCCATAACCAATGCGCCACCACGACAGTAATAGTTGCCTAGTGGTATGACCGTTGACTGGCAAGACAAAGGTCTCAACTTCAAACCCAAGGCGCGCGACCTCTGACATTTCGTAAGTTATGTGCGTATTATAGATTAATTATCACTTACTCCATGCCTCGGAAAGCACGTTAAGCCTTTGGCCCTGCGCCTGATCTCTCTCCGGCCTTGGATTGCCGTCCCATCGGACTATAAGAGTGAGGGAATAGCACCTGTGTTTGCGCACACACTTGTGCACTATAATATCTCCTGCTTAATTGGCTAATTTCCGTTGAGATTGGCCACTGTGACCGATATGCGGTCAAGAGGACATTATTAATAGTTATACATATATGTACTAGGAATTCATAACATGATTTGACTCTCTTCCTAAAAACCAGCCCTAGTCACAACTCGAAGTAACAAGGGTCAGTTTTCGCTAAAACTTTTCGCAAGTTTTTGGTCCTCTCATGCCCAGAACATCATAAAACACATTCCACCCTTAATTTACCGAGTAATTTATTGTAAAATTTGCATCCATCACGATCAGCGACGCCATTAACTCCACATGTTATGTTTTATAGCTAAAATATTCTAATCCGATCGGTGGCCGTCCATCATATCCCTTTTCTGCGACCTTTCGCTAATTTTTGACAGCTGACGCGTGTATTTTGGGTAAAAAAAGCCCGGAATAATGTTTTGGTAAGCAAACCGTAGCGGTAGCTTACCTTTCGATATATTTTGGTGATAATAGATGTAGATACAAGATGTTTATTTCCAAGAAACAAGGCACATTTAAGGTCTATTTAATTTCGGCTTTTCTAGAGCAAGGCTCTTGTTGGTAGAGCAATCGCCACCTCTAAAGAAAGAAAGAAATTATTTATTCTCACGCAATATTTCGCAGGGCGGTGGTACATTAATAAAAATTAAATTAATAGAAAAAAAAATACTGTCCAAATCATTAAAAGAAAAAAAAAGCACTAAAAATATATTGCCCACAGACATAAAATAAACCTCTCTCTATCCTGCGCTTGTCTTTGACTCTGTCCTAAATGCATAATCATAATTCGATATAATCATTTTTATTTAAATCAGGATTACATAACATGTCAAGAGTTTAATTGAAGCATTAGAAAATTGCATAAAATTAAATTAATAGAAAAAAAAATACTGTCCAAATCATTAAAAGAAAAAAAAAGCACTAAAAATATATTGCCCACAGACATAAAATAAACCTCTCTCTATCCTGCGCTTGTCTTTTGACTCTGTCCTAAATGCATAATCATAATTCGATATAATCATTTTTATTTAAATCAGGATTACATAACATGTCAAGAGTTTAATTGAAGCATTAGAAAATTGCATATAGTAGCCAAGTTATTTCATGTAATCCTGGTACCTAGAGTCACCAAGAGAAAAACGAGAGACTGAGGTTATACTGGGTGCGCGATGATAGCGCCATCTAAATGTCAAAAGTAGGCAGGCGTGTAGAATCAACACCGTCCGGATGTGTCCGGGCAAGTTCAAATTTTTGTCATACCGTCCGGATTTTTTCCGGACTCACCATTCATCCGGTTTTTTTTACTTCAGTAGAAGAGAATAATAATTATGTTGTCCTCAAATTAAAAAATAAAATGTCCCCCTCCCAAACAGCCGCGGTAAAATTCGCGGCATTTTGGGATTTTACTTACTTACGTTCTAAAATGTCCGGAGTTACAGACTTATTTGCAAATGTCCGACTTTTTGTCAGGATTTTTAAAATTTAAATTTATAAAGAAGACTCGAAGATTTATCGGGCCGTCTGATCGAGGCATCTCTTAACCAAATGCTGGTCTGTATTTAGCCCTAAGGCTAAGTATAGCCATATTAGCCATCCAGCGAGGCAACGCAGCCATTTTGGAAACGTTGCCTACAGGTAGCGGTGTTTTAAGTTTATATTGTTAATTAGTTTATTTCTAGGTGTATAAATAGTTCATTATTATTTTTATTTTTGCCATTATGTATTATATTAAGAAGACCAACTTTTTATTATTATTTTCTTATTTTTTTACATGTTAGCACATGTTAACTTGTCCATTAGAAAATATGTTGTATTTACGATCACAAAACACTTTTATCTCAGCTAAAACTTAAAATTTAATAAGAAAACGGTTCGATATTGTTACCTAGACAAGATAAGGGATGTTCGGCTAATAACTCAGATGCCAATATGCGGTAATGTCCGCGCAACGGTTGCTGCAACACGCACGCTCGTAAAGTTGCAGATAAGGAAGTTATGATCATGGCGACAGATGCTGCTGGCAGATTAGTTGTTAGTAGGAACTATTGAATAGTGTTTGTAATCAAATTTCATGAATAACATAATACAAACAAATGTTAATTATTTAATAAGAAAATTTGAAAAAACATAAGATACGGATAGGTTTTTTCAAATATAATCATATAAGCTAAGATAAGCTAACATATGCTACACGTAAAAAAAATCAAATAAATGTTTTTTTGATTTTATAAATCTTTAGTTTTAAATACCAAGTTAGAGGTCACGACATAAAGAAGAGTTTTTGACTTCTCAGTACACACCAAGCTATACATTTCAAGTATAAGCTGACATATTATTGTACGAAGAGCCTGTACAATACGAGGTCTGTTCATACTGGTTTTTCCGTAGCTTGATGTGTACCCGTGTGTATACCTGTACACATGTATGAAAGACAAAACAGAGTCTAAAAATAAACACATCCAAATGAAAGACATACAACATTAAAGTAAAGCGCGTCGTTCGAGTTATCTCAACAATTATACATAAACGGTACACTCACGGCTCGCACCGGAAGGGACCGGCAGAGACCGGCAGAGACCGGCCGCGCCGGGGCGGCAGGATGCGGGGGTATTACATTTTACTGCTCCAAGTAGGTCACACACAAACGGGCAAATATAAGTTTATCTGTGTTCATCTAAACCCATATTATAAAGAGAAAAGATTAAAAAATAATGTATCTTTATCTGTCAATCTATACTTATTATACTATATACTATAATATTATAAAGAGGTAAAGTTTGTATGTATGTTAGGGGTAATCTCTGGAACTACCGAACCGATCCTAAAAATTCTTTCACCAATAGGAAGCTACTTTATGAGTGCTATAGGCTATTTTTTATTCTGAAAAAAAAAAGTTTAGTTTTCAGTAAAAAATAACAATATCTGTGATTCAAGTAAGAAAAAAAAGACAGGCAATCTGGCTGCTTATCAACGTGTTTACGGGAAAATTTAATTTAATGCGGACAAAGTCGCGGGGAACAGCTAGTAATTGATAAACTGATAGCCTAGTGGTATGACCGTCGACTGATAAGTCGGAGGTCCCAAGTTAGATCCCAAGATACCTCTGACTTTGCATTTTTTTTATTTGCCATATCAGAGGCCTACAGGCGGTTTAAACTCTGACACCAGGTTGTTCATCAACCACACGATGAGAAGAAGAAGAATTGATAAACTCAAAAACTATGTAACTGATTCAAAAGAATGATTCTTTGAGGAAGTTACATTATCAGGGAGTAACATTAGCTGTATTTCTGTTTAATAAGAGATCGCTTTGAAAATTTCAATAATGTAACCCAAGCTATTAAAAATTCAAGGAATAGACATAGTCTACGGGATATACTGTATTGTATACCTATCCCGTAAAAGTTTATTTAAGTTTATTTCATACGCAGCCTGTATCAGTCCACTGCTGGACATAAGCCTCTTCTCATACGCATCATTTATTTTGTGCGCTCATTAGAAGGTTACCCTTAATAGCCACGCTGGGCAAGCGGGTTGGCAATCGCAGTAGCAGATGATTGCTGTCACACAGAAGGATGCTGCTGCCCATCATCCAGATTTTTCCCTTCGTCGCTTCTTACGACACCCACGGGACGAGTAGGGGTGGTTCTATTCTTAGGCCGCAAACCACACGGCACGGCGTATTGTCTCAAAGCAGGGCAATAATTTATACGAATCTTGGTGTAAGAATAGGTTAAACTCCACAAAGAGTCGGGAGATACCTAAAAATAATATGAAATCAAAATGGCCGCCCTCCAACGCTCAGTAATTAAAACTTTTAAATGAAGATGTCTACAATTTATTTCTTGTTTCTCACTTTGTAATGACACTTGTTTGAAGTATCTAAATATTTTGTGAACAATATCTTAGTGTCTGTTGTGAAGATAATTTTGTGAAGTAAAATGATCTATTGTTCTAATACCTAACGGCTGAAATATTAATGATGTTAGATATGAGTCGTGATGGCCTAGTGGTATGAGTATGACTGGCAAGCCAGAGGTCTTAAATACGAACCCAAGGCCATCTCTGACTATTCGTAAGTTATGTGCGTATTATAAATTAATTATCACTTACTCCGTGCCTCAAAAAGCACGTGTCAGATTGCCGTCCCATCGGACTGTGACAGTGAGGCGGACCTGTGAGAGATCAGACGCAGGACTAACGGCTTTAAGTACTTTGAGAAGCACGGAATTAGTGATAATTATATTATAAAACGCGCCTAACTTACGAAAAGTCAGGCGGCGCGCTTTGGGTTCGAACCTGAGACCTCTGACTTGCTATTCAACGATCATACCATAGGCTATCACGACTTTGTTATGAATTTAGTATGCCAAACTGTTGGTGAAATACGTTGATGACCACAAAAATATAATATCATATAACTATACCATTCTTCAAAATACAGATTTCATTTCATTAAAATCTAAGGCATACACTCAAATGTTTCTGAGAGTGTTCATTTGAATTGGACATTCTTTTGATGCTGATTGTACCTATATCTAGATTTTATTAATCATTGAAGAAGTTAAACGACCAGTTGTCAAATTAAACAAACTCAAAAAACTATTTTAATATTCATGTACAACTTCACAAGCTACGACGTAGCAAGTCTACGGCGTAGGCCTACTACGAGCTACGTAAAAAAAACATTGACACTCAAGAATCCAATATTAGAAGCAAAAATATCTAAACGCATTTCATATGTATCATTCATGTTTACGACAGCCTTTTACGAAAGAAAATTGAATATCACGCCGATGCGATATATTAAATAAATACGCGCCAGATCAATAAAGTACCTAACGTCAATGAGAGAATCCGAAACTGTACATAATTTGATTCATGTCAACGGTAAATTTCGCACAGACGCACAAACAGACTACAAAATACACCCCTTCCAACGTACGAACCACCCCCGCACGGCATAAATCAATAAACGGTATTGTTTAACAAAAGTTTAGTTTTGCGCCATCTAGTAGCGAGTGGAGGTACTACTATTGTGTGGTACGAACGGAAGTTAAATGTTTTGAAGTTGTGGCCGATAGATGGCGGTGTTCTCAATTTTTTGTTTGTTTGTTTCAGGTATGTGAAGTGGGAATGGCGTGAGAGGAAGCGGCGGTTTTCAGATGCTGCTGAAGATAAGTTTTAATAAATAAATAAGTACATTGTAACTTAGATAAATATACATTTTAAATCAATTTTAAATGTTAGATATACTAGGTGAACTTAAGTACAAAATAAAAATGTAGGTTTAAACTTACTTACCTACTAATAACTAGGCCTAGGTGTAAATGCCACAAGTGGTCACCCATCCACGTTAAGACTACGTCTAGCGATGCTTCACCTTGGTTATCGTAAAAACCACCGTTGTACCAAAGCGCTACGAGGACTAAGTATCTGATACACTTGAATGCTTGACTTTTTGAATTCTATTTAAATCATTCAAAGTACACTACATTAAAAAATAACTATAAATTAAAAAAAAAATAAACCCCTCAATACAAATACCTACCTAATTTTTTTTTTGCTAAGAAAACTCGATCCATTCAACCGTTCGTTTAGGAGCTACGATTCCAGACAGATAAACAGACACGTCAAACTTGTAATACTTCAAACTTAGAATACTTTATTATTATACATGTAGATTCTATAAGCGTATGATATGACCGTTGGACTGTCAAGTCAAAGTTCGTAAGTTTGAAACCCAACCTCTGACTTTTGAAGAAAACGGTGAAGAAAAACGTCGTTAGGAAACCAGCGTCACTAAGAGATTTTTCAATGGTGTATAAAGCCATGTCAGAGGCCTACGGGCGGTTCAAACTCTGACATCTGGTTAATTATCAACCATACGACTAAGAAAAAGAAACACCCCTCTTTTTACGTAGGGGGTTAAAAAGATGATTATTTCATTAAATTGAAAAAGATTCATAATCTTTGATAAGTACTTATTTAATAAATAATTATTAAATTACATTTAATTTAATGGATTAAGCTGATGCGGCTTGTTTTGCACGTATTAATCTGAGTGAAATGAACACATCATATTACACACACACACACCCTCCCTCACACACACACACACTACAATTGAGAGAACGTACCTCGGTCATAAATGCAAAATTATTTAGAGGATACAACATAAACTAGTTCCTAAGCAAATGAATCGTAAATTAAATTACGAAGTTCTACATTCAGATAGTATGTAGCTGTTTCAAAGGGAATATTATATTATAATACAATTTGAAATTGAAACTGTTGAACAAGAAATATGTTGTACCCTTACGAGTACAAAAAAAAACAATATAATGATCTCCTGACCGAATTTCGGTCACAGCGGCCAATCTCAACGGAGATAAGCAACGCAGGATATATTATAGTGCACAAGTGTGTGCGCAAACACAGGTGCACTCTCATTTATAAAACGCATATTTTTGTGAATTTTTTACATGTTAGAGTACAAAAAACAATATAATGATCTCCTGACCGAATTTCGGTCACAGCGGCCAATCTCAACGGAGATAAGCAACGCAGGATATATTATAGTGCACAAGTGTGTACGCAAACACAGGTGCACTCTCTATTCCCTCACTCTCATAGTCCGGTGGGACGGCATTCCGACATGACCGGAGAGAGATCGGGCGCAGGGTAAACGGCTTTACGTGCTTTCCGAGGCACGGATTAAGTGATAATTAATTTATAAAACGCATATTTTTGTGAATTTTTTACATATTAGCTTATTAAATATAATTATTTAATAAGAAATTTGAAAAACAACTGGTACGGATGGGATTTACGGGCTACGGTTCATACTTGTGTAGAGTGCTCTTTAATTATTATATTAATTATTATAATTATATTAAATATTTTAAGGTTGTAACTCTTTTTCGTATTTCTTTGTCTTTATTGTATGATTTATGAACAACCTATAGTTAGAGTTTATACCGCCCATAGGCCACTGACATAGCTTTACACACCTTTTAAAAATCTCTCAGGTGCGCTGGTTTCCTCACGAGGTTTTCCCTCACCGTTTTAACAAACAATTATAAATTTCTAGCACATGAATTTGAAAAGTTAAAGGTGCGTGCCTGGGTTTTGAACCTACAAACTTGGCAGACCAACAGTCATACCACTGGCTATTACTGCTACTATTTAACTTAATAAAGTTATAATAATAAATTTTTAGACAGTAATGGCGTATAAAAACCTCATCTCTGAAATATTCCTTCTTTTTATTCGCTACTGACTATTAAACGCCTTCAAGTCATAATTTACGCGCCATAAATAAATCGTAACGTATTTTAAATGGTTCATTTACTCATTAAATACGAATTTATGGAAATATCATTTCCAAATTGAGAATCCATAATGATTGAAGAATGAAATTGTATAAAAAAATATAATTCAAAATGGCGTCTTTTCATCGAGCAGTAATAGCTTAATGTCACGCTTTTAAAGTCACAGTCAGTCTGAAGTCTCAGATTTACATGCTTGGCATGCAAAACAGACTTTTATTTATTACTTTTCCATGTGTATAAGAATTGTAGGAGTTTGTTTGCGAAATTATGCGTATTCTTGCAATATTTTGAGGTCTGGCTTCACTTGAACAGAATATTAAGAAATTAGTGGCACTATGCTATTACTTGTGGACAAAATCGGAACCAATCAACACCACTATCGACCGTCTCAACTCTTCTTAATCGTATGGTTGATGGACAACCTGGTGACAGAGTTTAAACCACCTGTAGGCTAAACATGGCTTGAAATACCGTTGAAAAATCTCTCAGGTGTGCTGGTTTCGTCACGATATTTTCCTTCACTGTTTTAGCAAGTAATAATTAATTTCTAAAACGCACAAATCCGAAAAGTTTGCGTCCGTGCCTGGGTTTCGGACCTGTCATACCACTAGGCTATCACTGCCCTCATCTGAAAAAAGAAGTAGGTAACATTATAAAATATCTTTAAAACTATAACACGAGTCCTCGACTACGTTTCCTTAAAAAATCAAATCATTCACAACAATTTATCAAAAATAAACCTATTCCTTCTCAATAACCATAGACAGGAACACCATTAACCACAGATATTATCTTAAAAATGAACCCCACCCTTTAATGGCGCTATAAAGTGCCATCGTAGTGCCATCGTGGTGCCATAGTGCCACCCGTGGAGTACCACTTGTGACACGTCATAATCTGCAAGCAAACGAAGATAGGTACTGTTTGTAGGGAAAGCGAGGCGATGTGTTTTTTGAAGATATGATTTTTAAAGAAAAGAATGATATGTGACAGTCCCTTAAAGCTGTGAAAAAATCAAACATCTAAGTTAACTGATGTACATGATGAATATGTACATAAACATGTAAAAAAAAAGATACATAAAATACATAATAACGTCTTCCTGACCAAATTTCGGTCACAGCGGCCAAACTCAACGGAGATTAGCCAACTACGCAGGAGATATTAGTACACAAATGTGTGCGCAAAACAGGTGCACTCTCTATTCCCTTACTCTCATAGTCAGATGGGACGGCAATCCGATAGGATCGGAGAGAGATCTGGTGCGGGGCTAACGGCTTTACGTGCTTTCCTAGGCACGGAGTAAGTGATGCTGATAATTAATTTATAAAACGCACATAACTTACGAAAAGTCAGAGGTGTGCGCCTTGGGTTCGAACCCGAGACCACTGACTAGTTACCACCACTAGGCTATCACGACTCAAAAATACATTACATTAATGTTATAAAAACATTAATCAAGAAGCCGTAGGTACTCAGAATTTCGTCCTAAATCGTCGTGCCCACATTAGCCATCGCTTAGCTTCGCGTACTGTACCGCGGCCCGCCCACTGCGCGACGAACTTTGCCCATAACGCCATCAAACGCAGGGTGTTTGATAAACGACGGCTCCCATAATAGGGTTGAACGGTAATCAGACGGACAGGGGACGCCGGCGAATAGAATCCGATGCTTAATGGTCTGTAGCTTGTGACTTGTCATCCCTGTGAACGGGTACGATCATAGACACTAGATTTTTATAGACGCAAAAAAAAAATATTCAAATTTTTTTTTGCTTCTATAAAAAAATTGAATATTATTAAGTTTATTTGACTACTTAACTGCTTATCTTTATACAATAAGACAAAACCATTAAGCGAAAACTTTCTATTAAACCCCTTTTTATTTTATTTTCTTGGGTGCAGTGCACGGAGGTGTGTGAGATTTGACATAGTTTTATTTTAAACATGAAGAGAAAAGTACTGCCCGTGCGGATAAGGAATGGAAATGAAAATGGCGCCAGAACTATTTGCTTCACGCTCGCACACTATGTCTCTGATGTATCTGGTTCCTACTCGAACCTACAGGTTATGTGAGAAGAAGACGCCATTTTCAATCTAATTCTTTATATTTATACGCACGGGTAGTACAGAAAGTTAATTTAAAAAAAAAGATCGAATTTAGACAACTGGCTGGACCTACAAATTCCATATTATAAAATATCATTGCACATCAGACGTTATGGTAAGTATCTTCTAAATACAAAACTATAGATAACAATAGTTCTGAAGTTTAATTTTAGAATGAAGTTTATTAACAATATTTTCAGGTTACACACCAACAACAATTCTTTTTCAATATTTTGCATAATTTTTCATGAAAAGAAAACGTTTTATTTGTCTATAGACCACTAAGTAGGCTTTATGTCTCCCTTGCCAGTGTCAAATGTAAAAAAAAAGTTTTTCAGTAAACAATCGAACCCTGCCGACTATTGCCGACCCTCTATTGAAATGTCCGCCACCTAACGCCTCAGCCCTATTGTCTATTGTCATAAAATGCAAGCTCCAGTCGAGTCGTCAGCAGAAGTGAAGATTATTCCCAGCTGATATTAATATCATTGACGCCCCCGTCTTTTGTGAGCTACTCGAGTGATAAAACTGTTCAAGAGGTTTTATACTTATACCATAGAGTATTCAAGAAAATATAGAGTGATAACGTCAACCACATTGCCTTGTGCGGAGCGAAAGCAGGTCTCGCCATAGAAATGTTAAAATGTCATTTTTTCAAATTAAGTTTTCTAGACGTTTTTCAAAATTTTTCTCAGCAGTTAACCATGATATAAGCTAAAATGTAACTTTTTCGCTCGTGGAGCCTAGTTGAACCGCAGTCGATCGAGGTATGATCGCAAACGGAGCTCGTGTCGCGGCCGCGTTGTTCATACCCGTGCTCACGGTTCATACTTCTATAGGGTTGCTCTATTTTTTTCTTATATACTCTTAAGACTTATACATATATAAAGATTTTGCAATGATTTAGGAAGTTAATTCATCGTGTGGAATAACGTTTACGTTATAACGTAACGTTTTTAAACATTTGACATTTCTCTTGGATCGAATATTTTCCCGCCACCGCACCGCAATGTCACTGTCACTATGTCAGTGACAGAAGCAGAACCGACGCAAATTAAAATTAAATGTTCAATTATTTATCTATGGCGTCGTGTTTTTTTTTATTTACACTGTTGATGACATAATTAATTTTTCGAATTATTATTAAATCTGCAGTTGTGATCTTACTTATAATTAAAAACATGTCATTCTTAATCACTAATTAAATTATACCTGTCTTTGTCATTTGTGTACCAATAAATAGAGATGGCAATTGACGTTTATGTCATTTAACTTTAAATCTTCGTTAACAATTAGGGAGTTAAACAATAGATGCTGTAGATTAATGGCCATACGTTACGTACCTATAGTTATTTTGTACATGACAAAATAATAAAAATAGTTTCTTTAAGGATATTTTTTTACATTTATACTGCCTTCAAAAGAATTCACGTGGCTTTAAACAATAGTTGGATAAAAGAAATCCTGTACAAAACTCCAAAGAGCCAATCGACCAGCTGAACAGCGATCAAAGCTTCAAAGAGTCTTTTTGTGAGCCCAAAGGCCCGCACTAAGTGTACTTAATATCGTACTCTACTCGCACTAAAAGCCTCAAACACCCCAGGCTATTCCATCACGCCTCGCTGAAAAACTATTTTTAGGTAGAAAGTATCTAAAAAAATCCAGTATCGAACTAAAAATGGAGAATCAGTTGTGATTTCCGAACGGTGTAATAAAATATCTTACATTAAAGTATCATTTCCCATAGCTCGTTATTGGCGCCAATTTTTTCTCGTCCGCCATTTTTTTTCGTCACTTCATTAGTCTATTGGCAACAGGGATGCCAACTTAACTTTTCGGTTATTCAACTAACAATTCATCTCTAAAACAAAGGCTTTAGGTTCAAGTTCCAGTGATTTTTCTTTCGTTGCCAGCAAATTGGTTTTGGTTATGTCAAAGTACCGATCAAGTGAAGTAAGCATTTTATTTTTGCAACAGAAAAATCATGGTGATTTGGTCACTATGGAATTAAACTTGGAAAAATGGGGATGGGCTATTTTTTGTTAGATTCCCATAATGACTCACGAAGTAAAACGTTTCGCGAAAAACAAAATGGCGTGTCATTCTAGTTTTTTTTTCTTTTACTTGACAAAGGCGGGAAGATAGTACGGACCCAATTTCGTTCGGAATTTGTTTTTTTGTTGGCTACCCATTTATCAGGCGAGTTGTTCTACAACAGCAGTTTCTTTTTGGTGTGTAATAAAGTTATTTTTAGTAAAAAGGTCCACACACATGGGACCGTCGTACAACAATTTTCGTCAATTTAATCATCCTACGCCTGAGTGATTGGCTTTTTATTTACCGTGCCTATGTTTTTGTCTCGTGCAACACAATATATCAATCAATCTATTACCGCAGTCCACGGCTGGGCAAAGTCCTCCCAGTCCAGCCAGTTAGGACAGACGGTCAATAACCTTTCGCAAATCTGGGACATAATTAGTTTGCCCTAATATATTTGCGCTGTTTTGGAGTAACACAGGTTTTACGGATAGATCGGCTTTGGAGCGGCTTGGTCGGGGTAAATTCTCACAACCCTACTCTACCCTAGGGGCATAATTCCATTGTTTTTCATATTTATTCTGCTTTTTAGGTCCAGCCGTTCTCGAGTTATAAGTGTTCGAAAAAACCCGATTTTGTTTTTCGAAATATATTAAGATTTTTTTTTATTTATTAGCGACATTTAATTTCGATCACTGCACCACTAATTTTTCTTTAACAAGACTCTTCTAATCTTAAACCCAGCGTTAGTATTTCATTATGCAACCAAAAATCAGACCCCAACCTCATTTGTCTCTGGCACGATTTTTCTCGTCAAACAGAATAGGGTGCAATCCTTGTAATGTAATGGTACGAGTGTAATGAAACGAGGCTGTATCGAGATTCACGCGAGGGATAAAAGGCTTTACATGTGGCTGTACGTAGAGTTACAGCTCAATCTGTTCGTAACAGATGTTTTTGTTAATATTTTTATTCATCACAATGATATCCTTGACGCGTTTAAAATGTAATAATCTTACAAATATTATAAATGTGAAATTTTGTGAGGATGAATGGATCTTTGTAACTCTTTCACGCAAAAACTAATGACCGGATTTTGACAAAATTTAATTTAAAAAAAATGAAAATGAAATGAAATGGTTCTACGCAGAACCATTTCACTTGACAGATTCATACATTAAACATACCCCTCTTTTTTGTCGGGGGTTAAAAATACTACTGTAATTCTACACGGATAGGATAGGGTAGAGTAGGGTAAAGGTAGGGGTAGGGTAATGTAGGGTAGGGTAGAGAAGTAATAGGCTTACAGATAGGATAATTATTACGCGTACAAAGTCGCGCCGGGCAGCTAGTATAAATATAAAGTGCTAAATACAACTACTAACTTAATACTCTTTCTATATATAAAGTAATATATACATTAAATTTTAAAAAATAAAATTAAATAAAACAAACTTATAAAGCGTCAAAAAACTCCTCCGCATCGCGGTCCCCGGGTAGCGTGCCCAGAAGAATAAAAATACTAAATAATAATCATAATAATTTGACTCTTTCTTAAATAAAAATCAAAATATTCATAATATTAATGATTGAAGTGAATTTTAGTACTTAGTACTCCAAGTTTAGTACAAGGAAAGAAATTTATCTCTAAGCTAAAAATATAATCAGACGCCAGATACTTTGCTACGCAACTGCTACGCGGTCAGCCGGCGTAGCACAAGCGTAGCACTGTAGCTCTGCTACGTACTACGGTTAAAAGTTGTCTACGCGGCGTAGACTTACACAAAATTATATTTATTTATGAAATTTATTAATTAAAATAGTAATAATTATATAGTAGGAATAGTCAGAGGTCGAAATTCGAACAATTTTTTTTTAAATAAATTTTAGCTTCCTGCACTATAAACTTTTACTATCCCAAGTTTCACACAATATTCGTGCGCGCAATATTCTTAAAAAGGGATCCACAGTTTTCGAGATTTAATCAACAAAAGGTTACAAGGTATTTCATATTTGGAATGTGTCCACATCGCAGTCTATACCGGATTTGATTAGCTCATACTAAAAACGCTAACCTCGTATATGGCTGACGTCATTCACCAACATTTATTGGGTAAACAAGTAAAGACAGTTCTATTAAGTGAGTTGTGATAGCCTAGGGTATGACGTTTGACTGGCACGTCAGAGGTCTCAGGTTCGAACCCAAGGCGCGCACCTCTGACATTTCAGAAGTTATGTGCGTATTATAAATTAATTATCACTCTCCGTGCCTCGGATAGCACGTTAAGCTGTTGGCCCCGGTTGTCAATTGTAGTTCTTTGACAGTCGTTACGTACGGGTAGTCAGAAGCCCTAAAGTCTGACAACCAGTCTTACCAAGGGGTATCGTGTAACCCAGTATCTGGGTTGTGGAGGTCTGATAGGCAGTCGCTCCATGTAAAACACTGGTATTCAGCTGCATCCGGTGAGACTGGAAGCCGACCCCAACATAGTTGGGAAAAGGCTAGGCAGATGATGATGACTTAAGATTATCTAGAATCAAGCACTGTGAGTGCTAATGGTCTTAATATCAAGTTGTTGCTTGTAAATTAATTATCACTTACTCCGTGCCTCGGAAAGCACGTAAAGCTGTTGGCCCTGCGCCTGATCTCTCTCCAATCGTGTCGGAAGGCCGTCCCATCGGACAATGAGAGTGAGGGAATAGAGAGAGCACCTTTGCGCACACACTTGTGCACTATAATATCTCCTGCGTAATTGGCTAGTCTCTGTTGAGATTGGCCGCTGTGACCGAAATTCGGTCAGGAGAATATTATTATTATTTTATTTACTTGTAGGTGTAGATTTATGTTTCGGAGGTGTGTGTGTGTGTTGTGATTCTGAACGTGTATTGTTTGTGTGTTGATCTGGTTGTGTGTTTTATTCAACGCTAGCTCGGGCTGCACCCTCAAATACGATGTAAGGTGTGGTCAGTGTCAGCCATGGCCGCCATTATGTTACCATAGAGTTAGGTTAACACATAGCAACACATTTATATAGGAATCACAAGTCACAAACCATTTATTTGCAAACTAAGTGTACAATATGGTCATAATTATTACTAGTGCTTATAACTTATGGAAAGAAATATTCATATCATATATAAATGTATAATGAAAATATTAAATAAGCAAAAATAACTGCTAGTGCGGGACTTGAACCTGCGATCTGTGGTTACCGTACCATCGCTTTACATATGGTTTATCGGATTTATTTAAAACAAAAACAGTAATGATTCTAAATAACTTGCAATGATCAGGAAATACAATTTAAATTTAATTAAGATTGTAAAGTGTTTGTAAGAAATAAAATATAAAATAATTCCCCGACCTAGGAATCCAACCTAGGACCTCTAACTCAACCCTTGCCACTATTGATTTAGACAATTGGTTAAGTTAAACGAAAAAAATATAATATTAAAGATAATTGAAAACTTTAACGAACTGAGATAGTTTTTAAGAAGCAATGTATTTCGTACAAAAGTAATAGAACAAAAAAATGATTTTAAAAAAATGTGTGGGTTAATAATCGTTACGTTTTTTGTAAGATGATAATATTCTTGATTTTTTACATATAGGTAGGTAAATTCATGTTTTACAAATTAAGATGAGCGAAAGATGAATCTCTAATTGATTAATCTCTCTCTATCATAATTGGAAATATTATTAAATCAATTGAATGCATTAAATAATTCTACCTAATTAAGCTAGAGAGGCGACTTCTAGCTTAGAGAAACTAGGTATTATCATTCCGTTTGAAATAATTAAATTCTAAAAACCATCTAAAATATCTTTCAAATGTCAAAAAAAATATTAAATTACCAATTCCTTGACCCGGGAATCACATATGATTTACTTATTTACCTTTTTATTATGTCTGTAGGCGGGACAGCGAAATATTCGAATATTCAAAAAGTAAAGACTAAAATATTATGTCAACTAACAATAGCTATTATGGTTTGATATAGAACTTATGGTATTACATAGTTCAACGCCCTTTTTATTATTACAAAAAAATCTAAATCTAGAAAAAAAATGCGTCTAGTCTGTATATATGTATACCTATGTGAAAACAAATAAATAAAAAACACTACACTGAACAAAAAAAAACAATTATTTAATAAAGCGCCATCTAGCTATCTAAAATAAAACTAACATAATATCTGACACATTAAAAATTAAATTAAAAAAAAAACTAAATAAATATTTAAAAACTATAAAGTGTAAATCTATAGTGTTCAAGGCTTTGTTTCCTGCCAGTAACAAGCGCCATAGCAACGCCTTACTTACGAAATAATATAAAAGGGCGGGACGAATCTAACCTAAAACTACGACAAATTAAAATGATATAGTCTGTATTGACCCAGTGCAGGGCAAAGACCTCCCCCTCCCATCTGTTGTTTGCAAAATAAAAATATAAACTGAAACTCTATGGTACGCCCATACATGCGATGAATACAATCACGTCCGCCTCCTTGTTGAGTTTCCTTGGGAAATCTGTGAGAAAAACGAAAGGAAATACGATATTCATGTATTAAATATTATATTACATCTTAAAGCCATCTCGTTTAGAGGCCGATGTGGTTTCAATATTGACTCAGCCCAGTTCCCCCCCCCCCCCCGCGCGTCACCATCCGGAGCGCGTTTTCCTCAGAAATCAATGAAAAGGAACCAAAATTGAAATAAATTCTAATAAACGCATCACAGTCCAAAACCAACCTAAACATAACTAAAATAAGATACAATTTTGTCCAAAATCCAATAGAACACGATATTTGCGAGTAGAAAATGGCCGGAGTTTCAGATGCAGCGAAAAATCTTCCGCGCATGCGTACAACACCGCTCGATATATGCACCCTCCGGTGATCATGTGTTGAACCACTCTGATCCTCGCGAAACTAATGGCTTTACAGCGAATTACAAGGAACACTCACTCAGCACTAGAGAACACTTTACACAACAAATAATCAACATTGAAAAAGAACTCAGCAGTTTCCTTCGTGTTTTCTCAAATATAACCTGCAAAAAAAATCAGTTAGTACACAGTAAATACATGGTAGCAACAAGAGTTTGTAGGTCTTCTGTGATGTGTTAGCAGCGCCACGGCCCGCTTGTCTTGACGCAGCAGTAACTGTAGGCAACACGTACTGCTGTGACAGGACAATATGGTCGTGACGCGCGTCGCTGGCGGCGGCCCGCGGGCGAGTGGAGCAGCGTGGCCGCGCCGCGCCACCGCGCCCCTCCGCCCGCCGCCCCGCGCACGCGCCAACACCCCCCTCGGCCGCTACGACACCCTCAATGAACGCCCACAATCAACTATCGATTTTCCAGTAAAAAAAAATGGTTTAATTCATCAGCACGCATCTTTGGGGTTGTCTATGTTTCTTTTTGGTGGGATTCGACTTTTGAATGTTACCAACCCATTGTCTTGTGAAATAGTCCATTGCAAATGAGATGGCCTCGGAAGCATTATATGACTTATGTACCACATCCGTTATAATTTCTGAGAAAATACCAAAATTTCCTAATTTGTATTATTTTTTCAATTACTACTGCTACTTGTTAGCTTACATCATCCCACTGCTGGGCAAAAGCCTCCTCCCAATTAAGATCATTAATTCATTCATTTTTTTAATTAAAGCAACATACCACAGCTCAGATGAAAATTGTCACCATTTTTTTCGAGATGATAATCATCAGTAATAATAGTCATTATTAATCAAGTCGTCTAAGAAGAAAAATCTTACAAAACATTACTAGTATCTGCTAAAAACCAATCTCTATATCCAACAAGAATTTCATAATACAAACTCCACCTTCTTTGAGAGTTTAACAAAAGCGCTACAATATGGGTCATTGCTACCTTTATTCTATCGACTATTTGAAGCCTCCGTTGTGTCTGAATACTCACAATTTTAATATTGAACTCTTAAAAAATCTTTACAAAAATATTTTAGGTTCATTTCGAAAATAAAGCTTCGATTTGTAAATATCATCTACAAATAACTTCTTATCATCAAAGCTAACTAGGTTCGCCGTTGACGGAACACGTCGAGGAGGACATCATCATCATCATCATCTACAAATAACACTTTCGTCAATATTATTTATTTTGCTATATTTAGTAACAATTTATTAGAAATCAGTCCCTAGTACGAGTAGACTCGTGATAATATTAGTTTGATTATCAACCTTAACCTTTTCGCTGTGGGCTAAAAATAGTAACGTGTACTTCGAATAGGCTTGTTTTTTTATAGACTCGCCTGTATTTCCCAGAGGGGGTAGGCAGAGGTGTGCAGTACACCCACGTTTCGCCGGCTATGTTATAAGTCCCATGTAATAGGGGGCGTGCCTATTGCCATCAACTGGGCACAATGCCGTGCTGCTACTGAGAATTTTCTAATGGAAAAACCCTTTGCCCGACCCGGGGATCGAACCCAGGACCTCGTGCCCAGCAGTCGCGCTTGCTACCACTAGACCAACGAAGCAGTCTTGATTTTATAATAATTATTACAAAAACTCCTCTATAATTAAATCCTTGTACAAACTTATACACAAAAATATAATAGAAGCCATATTCCTTCCAGACACACACGAATTTATATTTTAAAATGCAGTTTTCAACTTCTCAGATTCCTTATTAAATAATCAACAGGTCTAGATCTAAATTAATGGAGTGAGTTTCATTGTCGTTCGCGCTAAGAGATGAAGTAATTAGGTTACAGAGGGGGCTCTCGTTGTCTTGGCAACCATCTGTCACGCGTAATCTAGTATGTACATACGCCAATATGTGTAAAGGATCTTGATACGTTTTAGAAGTAACTGGTTGACATATAAAATAAGTGACTTGATATTTTCCATTTGGTATAATTGTCTAGGATAGATAGAAAGTTCGAAAACTGAGAGACAGATTCAGATTAAAATTTACCTAGGATCCATATTAAATAAATTTGAATTTCAAACTGTCTGACTTGTCAGAAAGTACTTATTAAATGGATTATTACCCAGTATTATATTTCAATTCTGTTTTCTGGTTTTAATAATATTAAAAAGCAATTTATTCTACTACCCAAATTACATTTAATATTTAATCAATTTCGATTACAAACGATTAGTGTATGTTAATTATTATGTTCATTATATTATTTACATGCAAAGTAGTGCCGCGCCGTGTGGTTTCCGGCCCAAGAATAGAACCACCCCTACTCGTTTCTCGGGTGTCGTAAGAAACGACAGAGAAAGATTCGGGGGATGGGCAGCAGCATCCTTGTGTAACTGCAATCATCTGCTACTGCAATCGCCAACCTGTTTGCCCAGCATGGAAATTATGAGCGCACAATAGTGGCGAGCATTGGGAGAGGCCTATATATGTTCAACTGTGGACTAATACAGGCTGATGATGATGCAAAGTATTATGAGTTTATTTTGCCTTACTCCGTAGTATCTCAAAGAGATCTATTTTAACCGACTTTCAAAAAAGAGGAAGCTATCAATCTGTATACGAAGCTAGACATTCAATTCTGCCTTAATATTAAGCTAAAATTATGAAAAAACAAAGCGAATAGCGGTTCTTTTTCGGTTAAATGTTTGAATTGCAAGAAGAGCTCCGCTTATATTACGTCGTGTAAAGTCCCACCGTTTAAAAGGGCACCTTTTTTCAAAAGTAGGAGGTACACACAATACCATAAGTATTTATTTAGGCACGAAAAAATGTCATACTGTTTTGTAATTCCACTCGAAATTGCAAAAAACCCTTACATCAAAAATAAAAATCATTAAAAAGAGAGTAATATCTACCCAAACCTTCATTTTGGAGTCAGTGTATCTCTGTTAGACTGACTCCAAATCAAATTTGTGTAATGTTAATAGTTTTTGAACGTTAAAGTTATTTTTACACTACTTTTTGCCTTTGACTGCCACCGCGGTCAACGGTGACCGCGAACAATAAGAATTGCATTGTGTCTGCGGCGTGGCAGTCAACGTGTTAAAGTTTTAGAATTATCAATAACGAAACCTCAATGCTTATGTATTCATAACTCAAAATGATAACAAGTAGGTAGGTACTCTATACTAGCCAAGATTGTACCAAGTAGGTAGAATAAGTACTCTAGGTACTAGCAAGATAACTCTAGGCCGGAGAGCCCGACATAACCGTCTCGCATCCCCGAGCGGGACGGTATGCATAAGGCGCATTTCCCCTTCTGCGAAAAAAGCAAAAAAAAAAAAGGTACTAGCAAGATAGCCAGACGATACAAGTAATCAAGATATCCAGCAACATGGCCACGGTAAAACTTTGTAATAAACTTTTAGTATGACATAAAGTTGTATAAAGACTCCTCGTTATGAAAGATCACGCACTCTTTCGCTTGACCTCATTGTAAGCAAAGAGGAAACTCCCGAGAAAATTATAATGTTGCTTGCAGCTTCGGACGCGCACAATACAGCGTGAGCAGTTATTTATCTACTTCTAGAAGATCTAAAAATCTTAGACAATGGTGCTAATTCTCTTGCACACGCTTTAAACTAATTTAGACTCCCTCCCTATCTCTCTTTCTAAACGAGATCATTAGAAAAGGTAAGAATATTTTTAGAGCTGTCAAACTGGTCCATTTGCGTGATATCAACGAGAATTTAGTCGACATGTCGTATGGTCTCATTTATAATTTTACGATTGCAGGGACGTAGGCCTCTGACATGGCTTTACACACCGTTGAAAAATCTCTCAGATGTGCTGGTTTTATCACAATGTTATCTCTCACCGTTTTAGCAACTGATAATTAATTTATAATACGCACTTACGAAAAGTCAGGGGCGCGCGCCTTGGGATCGAACTCGAGACCTCTGACTTGTCAGTCAACGGTCATACCACTAGGCTATAGCTATATGTTTGATTATATTTGATGACAAAACTCGTCATAGAAATATGTAAGTACCAAATAACTTGTAATTTTGAATTGTAGTATGAGAAGTGCGCCAGTGGCGCCCCCAATTTTTCCAGCCTCATTTTTACCAAACTGTACGTATCTCAAAAGACATCAATCACATCAAACTCGCACCTGACCTTTACATTTGTTCCTAATTAGGAACATTGTTTAACTAATTTTCATCTGACGATCCCCAATTAGTGTTTGTAGGTGGGGTCGTTGACCGGAGGGCGCGACGGGCGGCGCATATTTGCTAAATGAATCAGGGGATGGTTTGGTCAGATAACGATAAATATAGCGTTAGATATTGTACGCTAAAAATATGTTTACGATAGGAAAATAATTACTGAAATGTGTAGTAGAGTAACTTCGACGTTATTAGTTAATGACGTCATCTTCATTGACGCCTCTCTCTCTCTAATAATGGTTCATCTCAACGGAGATTAGCCAACTACGCGGGAGATATTATAGTGCACAAGTTTGTGCGCAAACACAGGTGCACTCTCTATTCCCTCACTCTTATAGTCCGATGGGACGGCAATCCGACACGACCGGAGAGAGATCAGGCGCAGGGCCAACGGCTTTACGTGCTTTCCGAGGCACGAAGTAACTGATAATTTATAATACGCACATAACTTACGAACCTGAGACCTCTGACTTGCCAATCAACAGTCATACCACTAGGCTAAAAAAGGCTCTTTCTAATAAAGAAAATTCAAACCAAACGGAATATCCTTTACTATACCTTTGACTCCCGCGCGGACGTCGGCGTCGTCGGCGTCGAGTAACAAATTCACCGGAACAACATTAGGTACCAATCCTTAATAATTATTAATTATCTACAATGCTTGCGTAGGTTCAAATCGTACTCGAAATCGATTTAGATTCGCATCACATGCATAAATATAAAAATGTTGATATAGATTTTAAAATTAAAAAAAGATATAAGTTACATCTTTATTTACACATGGAAAACCCAAAAACACTTTTTATCTTGTTTATTCCGACCCGGAACCTTATAAAAACAGTAGCGCTTGCAACCACTACCTAGTAAAAAATATATTATGTACAGAACTAAATCTTTTTTAACACAATAATCTAGGAAAACCTGGAAAAACAGATAAAATATTCTAATAAAAGTATAATAGAATAAAGTTTCTGTGATATTTTCTCGTGTACGCGAATTTCCTTACTCGACATACCAAAGAAAAAACGATAAAAAAAGTTTTGATCATATTTTTATTGTGGTTCCAGCTTCCAGCCAGCCGCAACGTGAATAAAATTACTGGCAAAATGTATTATTTATTCGCAACTTCGTACTTCTATAGTCTATGGTCTGGACTGTGCCCAGAACGGGACAGTTCCTTTTTCTGTTCGTCCCTGTGTCTCCTCAAAGAAAGCTTCTGGACGCTTTGTGATTGTCCCGTTGCCTTGCCCTGGCCGTGACCTGGTTGCTTTAAACGGTAGGTCCAGGGTTCAAATCCTGCTTGTAATCAATTTTTCTGTGTACAATTTTTATTAACTTCAGTGTTCGCGTCGCACGCATGCATAAATGCTTAAATTTTCATACTATTTTTAATTAAAGAATATTAAAAAAAAAACAACATGATTCCCGCCAAAAATTTAAAAACCAACATTGTAACCCACCAAAATTTTTCTTCCATGATTGGAATGATCTTTGAAAAATATAATTGAAAAGAAAGTATATAGAATAATGTAGGTATTTTTCTTTGAATAGCATTCAGATTACCAAAAAGGCACATGGTGTGTGGTAATATTATATTAACTCCTTAGTCTAAAGAAGAAACTGAGTTGTCAATATTGATTGTGTCATTGTATCCATATTACCTATGTTGAATTTTGTTAAATAAAACCTAAATAACGGGTATATTCTTTTACTACAATTTATTTAACAAAATGGAAAAATATCTACGACCAGAACGTTTCGACGGAGACCCGTCCTCGAGGCAAGATCTGTCCCCTCAGTGGACACATTGGAAAAACACTTTCGAGAATTTTCTGACAGCTATAACTACGAGCGAGAAAACTGTTGCAAAAGACACTAAATTCCGATTACTAACTAATCATCTGTCCTCTACAATTTTTATGCGCATACAGGATTGCACTGATTATGATACTGCTATAAAGAGACTAGATGCACTATTTCTGAAGCCACCTAACGAAATATATTCCAGGCACAAGTTAGCAAAACGAGCGCAACAAGCAGGAGAGTCCATCGACCAATATCTACAAGCCTTAAAGTTACTCTCAAAAGAATGCAATTTTAAACAAGTCACAGCTGAACAAAATGAAAGTGATTTTATTAGAGATGCTTTCATATCTGGACTTTCATCGTCCAGAGTACGTCAAAGACTGTTGGAAAATAGCACTCTCACTTTAGACGATGCATTCAAGCAGGCCCGTGCCTTAGAGATGGCGCAAATACACAGTGATGATTACCAGAAGTCTAGTACTAGTACCTTTGTCAATGCGGTCCCCAATAACAATCAGAAAGTTCACATCCAAGAACTATGCTATTTCTGTGGAAACAAGAGACATGCCCGGCAAAATTGTCCAGCTGCTGGTACAACCTGCCTCAAGTGTGGAAAAAGAGGGCATTTTGCAAAAGTGTGCAAAAGTGCAGTGACGGCGCTACCGCAACGGAGTGCTTTTACTAGTACTATGGAAGATTCGAACAAACACATGGAAAATGAAGAGTTCCAGAAATTGTTATCATGTATCGTAGCCGCTACATCTGATCTCGATAAAGCTATGATACCGATTAAAATAAACGGATTATTTGTAGCCAGAGCATTGGTTGATACAGGAAGTACTACTAGTTTCATAGACAGCCGACTAGTTTGTCAATACGATTTACAAAAGAGCCCATGCCATCAACACGTCAGCATGGCAGATTCAAACCTTAAAACAAAGGTAGATGCACTGTGTTCTGTCAAAATCGATTTGCTAGGTCATATTAATCAAGTAAATTTATTAATAATGGAAAACTTATGTACGGATGTCATAATCGGCCATGATATTCTTAAGAGACATAATACATTAGAAATGCATTTCGGCGGATCTGAAGCTCCATTGAAATTATGTGCTGTATCTCAAGCCAACGTCGATCCAATCAGTCTATTCCCGAATCTTCTACCAGAATGCAAGCCAATAGCTGTTAAATCACGAAGATACTCAGATAGTGATCTGCAGTTTATTCATACTGAAATAAATAAATTACTAGCTGAAGGTATTATAGAACCTAGCTCGTCACCATGGAGAGCCCAAGTGCTTATAACTACAAATGAAAATCATAAGAAAAGGATGTGTATAGACTACTCTCAGACAGTAAATAGATACACGCTTCTGGACGCTTACCCTTTACCAAATATTGAACAAATAGTCTCTAAAGTAGCTAAACATAGTGTCTACAGTAAAATTGACTTAAAAAGTGCATACCATCAGATTCCGATTCTTGAATCAGAAAAACCTTATACAGCATTTGAAGCAGAAGGTAATTTATACCAATTTCGAAGAATACCTTTCGGGGTTACTAATGGAGTAGCAGTTTTTCAAAGAACTGTCAATGATATAATAGCAAAAGAACAACTTCAAGGAGTATACGCGTATTTGGATGACATTACAGTCTGTGGAACTACCCAAGCTGACCACGATATAAAACTGCAGCGTTTTCTCGATACAGCCAAACGGTATAACCTTACACTGAATCTTGAAAAAAGTGAATTCTCATTGAAAGAAATAAGTATTTTAGGTTATACCATAAACAGTGGAGTGATTAAACCCGACCCGGATCGTCTACGTCCACTATTAGAGCTGCCTCTGCCTTCAGACTCGGCATCGCTCCGGCGAGCATTGGGATTATTTGCTCACTATTCCAAATATGTGCCAAGATTCTCTCATAAAGTTCAGTCCCTCGTTTCGCAGGGCACATTCCCTCTCGATTTTGAGGCAGTAAACGCTTTTAACGCCTTAAAGCAAGAGATAGCCAGATCAGCAGTAAGCGCGATTGATGACAACATACAATTTGTCGTTGAAACCGACGCTTCAGACTATGCTATCGCGGGAACTCTGTCACAAGAAGGTAGACCTGTTGCGTTTTTCTCGAGAAGCCTTCATAGTAGCGAACGGAATCACCCAGCCATAGAGAAGGAGGCTGCGGCTATAGTCGAATGTCTTCGAAAATGGAGACAATTCCTCATCGGACGAGTATTCAAACTTATAACTGATCAAAAATCGGTCGCATTCATGTTTAATCAGCGGCATGCGTCAAGAATTAAAAATGACAAAATACAACGTTGGCGATTAGAACTTTCTGAATACAATTTTGACATAGTTTATCGTCCTGGAAAGGACAATATAGCAGCTGATACTTTATCAAGAGCCAATGCACCATTAGCAGCTTCTATAAGAAATTCAAAAAATGCACTCAAAGAACTGCATAACACCTTGTGTCACCCTGGAGTAACAAGAATGCTCCATTGGGTACGAAGCAAAAATTTACCTTACTCCACTGAAGAGATAAAACGTATTACTGCGACTTGTTCTATATGTGCAGAAGTAAAGCCTCGTTTTCAACAAAACATGGGAAAACTAATAAAAGCGTTGGCCCCATTCGAAAGAATATCGATAGATTTTAAAGGTCCTCTTCCTTCAGATGGTTCTGGGAGCAATCGATATATCCTTACGATTGTGGATGAATATTCTCGATTTCCATTTGCATATCCCTGCCCAGACTTGAGTACCAACACAGTAATTAATAAACTGACTGACCTATTTTCTATATTTGGAATGCCAACTTACGTACACTCAGATCGTGGCACTTCTTTTCTTTCAAAAGAGATTAAAGACTTTCTTCACCAGAAGGGCATTGCTACGAGCTACACTACACCGTACAACCCTCAGGGTAATGGGCAAACGGAGAGATACAACGGAATTATTTGGCGAACAGTACAATTGGCTTTGAAAAGCCATGATTTACCTATAACCAAATGGGAGTCAGTTTTAACTCAAGCTCTGCATTCTGTAAGATCACTTCTTTGCACGGCTACAAACAGTACGCCCCATGAGCGGATGTTCTCTCACGCCAGGAGATCCTCAAATGGTCAGTCGATGCCTACATGGCTTAATGTCCCAGGAAAAGTATTAATGCGAAACCATAATCGAACTAGTAAATATGATCCATTGGTTGAAGAAGTAGAGACCCTGGAAAGTAATCCTCAACATTCTCGTGTGCGGTTGAGCAGTGGAAGAGAAGTGGTCGTATCTAATCGACACTTAGCCCCTGCTGGGGAATCTTCTTCTGAACAGGATGAAGCTGAACCCAATGATGACGACGAGTACATCGATGCAGTCGATGGCGATGAGCGTGACATAGAAGGCCAACGAGATTCTCAGAATGAGATGGTCCAGCCCGTCCAGCCACAAAACATCATGACAGAGACTCTGCGTCGTTCTGAAAGAGTACGACGTCCGCCTGCTCATCTAACTGACTATGTGGGATAATAAATAAGCCCAGGAGAATGTGGTAATATTATATTAACTCCTTAGTCTAAAGAAGAAACTGAGTTGTCAATATTGATTGTGTCATTGTATCCATATTACCTATGTTGAATTTTGTTAAATAAAACCTAAATAACGGGTATATTCTTTTACTACATGGTGATTTATTTGTAGGTAATTCTAAACAGTATTTTTTGTGCACAAAGGAATTCTCTAAGAAACCAAAAAAGTACTAAAGCTGGCAACAAAACTAAGTTGTCAATTTGACAGATTTAAGTATAGAACGTAACAGGTTCGTTTCATATTTTTCTTGCGTATTATATCTTAACGCAACAAAGTAGCTAGCTATGAGCATTATAAACAATAATGCAAAAATCTAAAGTGAGAGCGAAACTAAACAATAAATCATGGCTCATTGCACATTGATATTTGAAATATTTAACCTTCTTTATAAACTGTAGCCCTGTAGGTATCATTATCACCTAACACAAAAGCTTAGATGGATTAGACATCAACTAGTTTTTTTAACTTTTTAGAAATTTGTTCTTGTTTTTTTTTTGTTTGAAAGCGTTGATTTAATTGAAAGAAATAGATGTATTAACATGAAAAACAAAATCTTTATGTCATTAAAATAATTTTTAACTTCATACGTTTGGGATTGGATTAAAAATGCGGCAAAAGTTTCTAATGTAGGTACCGTAGGATCGTAATAGTCTTGTCCTACGGTTGACAGCTCATTACTAACTGATGTGCGCTTCGCCTCTGATCCGAAAGCGAATGAGAAAAAAACTATTTGTCACGCTGACGTTTTTCTCATTTTAGACACCCTACTTAATTGATTGGAACTAAAATTGCAACAGATCGTGGTATAAACCATCGACACGCAATTACGAAAAATTATTGTTGAAATAAACTTGCTGTGAAGTTAAACGAGGTTTCACCCATTAATAAATAGAATTTAAAAACAAATTGTACTTATACAATAGACAAAATAATTTTTATTAGGGACACTTACTTAAATAAACTGCAATACAATTACACACATTGGTAATTCAGGACATTTTAACAAGAAAATTATTATGTAGCTAAGCAAATGGCAAAAGTAATTCATCAGCGACATGAAATATGTATTTTTAACGACTGCTCTATTTGGAAATTCATTCGTGACATTTTTCATACAACATAGATAACGTTTCAAGTTCTATTATCAGAAGAATAGTGTAAGGTTGTGATATACGGACCCTGCATCGTGTTCAGAAAAGATAAATCGCTGGACTCCACTCTGATTTATAGTTAGACAGGGGAATTCTTAAAAAAGAACCCTTGGATACGGCGAACATTTATCACGCACTGTTAAACAAGATTACACCATTTAATATTTCTAAATTCCTGTAAAAGTCGGATTTAAAAGTTGTAAGTGCAGATGTGATTAATTTATATTCAAGATAAGTTTTAAGCCTACGTTGATATTCAGTTTGTTAGTAAGATTGAGAATTTTAGTATAAAAATCTTGAATAAGAATTGTATTCTGTCTCTCTAACAATAAATTAAACTAGCCAAATTCTATAAATTTGTCAAGCAAACTCAGATATTTGATATTGAGGACGAAAAGCACCAAACGGTATTCGCGCCTTGTTTGGGATTGCTCAAACCAACGAGTATTTACCCTTCACACCACACCCCTAACCTGCGAGCGAGATAGCCACGTACCTAATGGTTATGCGTGAAAAGGATGGCTATATTTGTTTAAGAGAGAGACCAATACGTTCATAGCGGAAAATCTATAAACCTGAAAGAGATAGCTGCTATGTCGTGGAGATGAAATGCGCAACTCGTGGGGGTATTTTTCTAGAGCAGCTGGACGGATAAGTTCATTTTCAATAAAATTAAAGCTTTTCCGGCGGCTGTGTGCGCTTTTCCATTAATAACGACAATCTAGAATGTTAAAGAGAGGATTTAATTTCTTTGAAGTGTAGGTATGCGAATTAGGTATGATCTGATTTTTTTAATGGTTGACAAACATAGGCATAAAGCAAACTGTACTAGGCACACTGATTTACGGTAACTAACACACAATATAGTGTTTAAACTATAAACGAGTATTACCTGAAATCATTAACAATGACAAAAATAATTTTGATAGGTAGATATACCCTGAAAATACCTCAAATTTAAATTCAAAAATATTTTTTTATGTTTAGAATCTTTTAAACGTATTTTTAAGTTTTGAGTAATATTAATGTCGATACTATCGATCGATACATACACGATTCCAGTTGGAAAAGGATTTTTAATAATACACCGCGTTTTTAATAGGTAGCTACGCCCATTAATAAAAAAAGCCTTTTGCCCATGTAATCATAAACGTAATTTTACCTATCGATTCCCGGATCAACAATTACACGTCTAGTTTTAACATCAGCAAAAGTAGGTACTCCATTTTTTTTGCCGACACTAGTAAATCTCGCTCACTAGAAGGTATCAAATAACAAAGTCGTCTTCTTTGTCATGTGTTAAGTTAATGTAAACATTTGTCTCTCACGAATCAGAGACGCGAAAATTAAATATATTACAAAATTAGCTAAAGCGATTTCAAAATAAATTGCGCAGAAGTGTGTATTTCGTATCGTAATGCTGTTATAATAAATTTTAAATAATTATTTATTTATCGCGCTGTCACACGACTCACACGTAACGTAACAGTTACGTTCTATCGTATTTTTCAAAAGTTCTCAAACCAACTGTCATGTGATTGACGTTTGATTGAAAGAAATAAAGCCAATGCCATAAACAAAACTTTTCATGACAACCATCAAATAGTAAATAATATTACGACCTTCACCGACCTAATTCAAATAAACAACAAGTATATAATGTTCGCGCTGTGTGAAATGTAAAATAATATTCTAATTAACTACATTACCTACAGAAATAGACCATGTTTCAATTTATTGTGTGATGATTACATTATTAATTATTTATAACGTTACATTGGCGGGAAATTTGGCTGAATGTAAACTGTAAACAGATCGTGTTTTGTTTTTTTCTTGCTTTTTTCTGTCAGCCAAGTCACAATTCAACAAAGTGAAAGCGTCGTTGGACCGAATCGTGATTTGGCCATCGATAATTACGTAAATAATTTAGTTGTAAGTTGTGCTGTGAATTGTACGGTAGTGACAATGATGGGGTTATATTCTAGCGGAGCGCTGGGTGGCGTGGAGGTGCTGGAAGGCGGACTGGTGGGCGGCGAGCTGACGGCACACGTGCTGAGCGCGCAAGCGGCCGCCCATGCCGCCGCAACCGCCGCGGCAGCCGCACATCAACAACACCAGCAGCAACAGATAGCTGTGCAGCAAATCAGTGAGTATTGTATTGTTTACCTCGTCAAATTCAATTGTAGAGATCTGTCCCCCTTTCAAAGGCTTACCTTAGGCAATGGCGGCGTCCCCAAAAAAAAAACAAATGATTATCCACATGAAATGTCCAAATGTGAATAAAAGTCAGCAGTGTAAAAAGTAAAGCAGCAGTGATTAAAAAATACTATCTAATATCTAGTAAACATCTTTAACATATTGTAGGAGATTTTATTCTTTATAAGTTTAAACAACTTTTTTTCTCAATTCATAAATCTTTATAACAATAATATGAATGATATTAGACAGAAACAATTGGGCATTTTTTGGTTTCTTTATGCTTATTAGAATCTTGTTGCTGTTGAAATATAACTCAACATATAGTACACTTCGACTTTTTTATCCAATGCATACTTACTTAATTGTTTCTATATTATTTGAAGATTTTTAATAGGTGTGTCTTTGAATACAATACCATTAGGTACCCTAATTTAATATAGATTAAAGTTTTCAAGGAAGCATTTGCATGTTGGGCTGTTGTCCCAGGCTTCCAACAGCCTGATTTTCAATAAAGTAATATCAGAAATTTAAATGAAGTTTTCAATATTATTAAATAAAATAATTTACAGGCCCCCAGTCTCTTGTCATCCATTTTACTTTATTCCCCAAGATCCGCTAAGTCACTGAAAAAGATTATATTTTAGCAGTTATAGAAACCAAGAATGGATTTAATACATTTTATAAGCAACAGTACATTACCGAATACTAGTTCATCATCTAATGTTATCACCAAGCAATATTGTTAATATTTTTTTTTTTTTCTTGTTTATGGCAATCTGCTGATGACTTCAGCAATTTCTGCCAGTGTCGTGTAGTGGCCGCACATGGTTAAAAATAAAGTATAAATAAAAATGTATTATTGCCTGTGTTTGAGTATAAAAGTACTTAGATTGATTGTCAGTAACATAAATTTCAGGCAGGCCTGATGGGACTGACATATTCTTACAGAATAAAAGTCCCTAAAAAAAAAGAATTAAAAAAAGTAACAAATTCTAGTGAAGATAGTAATGAGTCTAGTTTTGCATTATATAAACGATTGTAGTTAGAGATTTGGTTCAGTCAATTGGTGTTCGTCGAGTAAGTCAGATCAGAGAGACCGCTTAATTTCTAAACCAGGGCTGTCCAAACAAAGGCCCGCGGGCCGCATGCGGCCCGCGGCTTGTTTTCATGCGGCCCGCGACACACATTTTAATCTAAAAATAGTTTTGGACACAAATAGTATGGATAATATTATTCGTTGTCAAAACATGTACTCAATACTTGGTATAATTATTTATCTTCAGTCTTGCAACTGAAAATATTTTTCTGGCCCTCCAGCTTTTGTATGAAATTTAATTAGCCCGCGAAAGTGTATAGTTTGGACAGCCCTGTTCTAAACCTTAGAATAAGATCTAAGAGCGTAGACCGTACATATGAGACCAATGTTATAAAACTAAGTACCATTTATTTGTGTGAGTTTGAGATTTGTGCTATAGAAAGTTTAACAAAATTGATAAATCAATGAGGATGTTAATTAATTCTTTACCAATTATTATTATAGGTATTTAATTTATCTTAAAAAAATGTGTAGTGTTTATAAACTTTTAGTTGGATAGAATTTGATTTATTTATAAACTATACTAACTTCAGTTTCCTTCTGATCTTGAGAGTGATCTTATGACAACCACATAAGGTTGAAATTGAATTTATTTTTAAGTTGAATGAAAAGTGGCAACCATTATTGTATTATATAAAGCTGCTCATTGTTACTCAGTAATAGTAAATTAGTTGCATTACATAAGTTATGTTTTGTAACTGATACTAGGTCCTTTTGCAAAAAAGCTAGTTTCTTAAACTATGTATAAATTACTGATATTCTACTGTCTGTTAAATGATAAATCAAGTAATATAAGTAATTTTTTTTACGTAAAGCGGTTTTGTCATCAGAACTAAAGGTATGTACTAAATATCAATCAATCTCTCAACAGGAAGGGGGTAAAATTTCAATGACTAATTTTAAACCGAGTAACAAACAGGGCAAGCTAAGTAAAACTGTTTAAAAAGACTTCAAATCTTAGACTATAGCCTATGCCAATAGCATAGGCTTAAATAATAAATAGGTAAATAGAAAAGATAAATAGACACACTTAGGGGTTTAAAAAAATAGTTATTAGGGCCACTTTTATATTTTTAATTTTCTTCATTTTTGTTGTAAGAATAGATTAAGATGCAATTATTTTGTTTTTGGTCTATAGTTTCAAAATATACGTTAGAAAAGGGTATCCGAATGAAGCAAATTAAATAACATTCTGCTCAAGGGAAAATATTCAGGATTAATTTGTCCTAAAAAAATATTATTTTTTTCATATTTAAACTTGTAAGATTTTCAATGTTTTAAGGCGCCTTGAAATTGATTGAAGATATAAAATCAATGAATTAAGTTATGAAACATCAAACTAAACCAATTGATGGACCATTACAAAGTTTCAGCAAAAATTTCAGCTTGATCGAGACATGTTTTCAAATAAAAAAATAGCTTTAAATTAATTTTTAGGTATTTTATTCCTGTGTAGAAAGTATTTTGATTTTTTTTATTGTGTGGATCTTTTTATGGGAGCCTTATCACTAAGAGCTAGCGAAAGGGTTATGTCCGACTCGCACGGACTAAAAACCACACGGATACCACGAAACGCACTTAGGCTTAGGGAAGGCCTATCAAAAGCCTTACCCCTCAAAGAAACAGCTCTCAACATTGACCCTAGACCCCTATTTCCCTACAGAAACTTCCCCGTCATCCGGGCGTTCAACCCCGGTGACATCAACCGCTAACGGTGCAGCGCCAGCCCCAACCGGCACCACATCACCATCACCAAGCAAGCTGTTTGTCGGCGGGCTGAGCTGGCAAACGAGTTCGGAGAAGCTCAGAGAATACTTCGCAATGTTCGGACCAGTGACTGATGTGCTCATCATGAAGGACCCTGTTACGCAGGTAAGCGGGTTCGAAATGGTTGCCGCAAGGTTTTTTTAAAAGGATTTCTTTATTTTTATTGGTTCAGTAAATTTATATACCCTTAGATCAGTGATCAAAAGTGTATCTTGAAGAGATAAGACTCCTCCAGGGTATCCAGGTTCAACGATTTTCTTTGTAATTTCAAGCTAATAGCTATCGAGAAATCGCGTTGCTTCGGTAAACGATAAAAACAATAAATGGTTATTAAGAGTTGTAGCCTAAGCAGTGATAGCCTAGTGGTATGACCGTTAGACTGCCAAGTCGAAGGTCGTAGATTCGAAACCCAGGCACGCACCTCTGACTTTTCGGATTCATATGCATATTAGAAGATAATTATCACTTTCTATACACGGTTATCACACGGTAACACGGCGGTTTAAACACTGACACCAGGTTGTTCATCAACCATACCATAAGAAGAAGAAGATCACTTTCTAAAACAGTGAAGGAAAACATCGCGAGGAAACCAGCACACCTGAGAGATTTTTCAACGGTGTGTAAAGCCATGTCAGAGGCCTACGGGCGGTTTAAACTCTGATAACAGGTTGTTTATCAACCATACTAGAGAGATTAAGTTTTGAATTATAATATTTTTACTTTGAAATGAATTCATGCATTTGCAGAGGTCTTTTTTTAACCGACCTCAAAAAAGGGTTAGGTTGTCAATTTGTCTGTATGTTGTTTTGAATTAGGCTTTCAATTAAATCCAAACTGTCAATTTATTGTACTGTAGTACCTAGCTAAAAAATCGAATTTTCCGTAAACGCGGGTAGAAATTGATAAAAAATATTTGAAAATGGAATTTCATAAGTTGTAAATTATCTATGGAGTCTTTATTCTCAAGATTAACTCATTCTTAATAAAGAAATCCTAATAAATTAAATCTTGTATTTCATGCTGCTTTTTTTCAGTAGTTAAGTAACGAGTCTTAGTAACATGCCTTTAATAAAAAAAAACTATCTAAATAATCTTATATACCATCTTAACCTAGTATATAAAGGGGTGTAATTAAAACGAGACAAATGTAGATACTCAGACACGGCATAGTAAAATAAATATACAGTATGGTAACTACGTACAAAACGCTGCAAAACGGTACACTCACATAACATGCGCATCGACGCGTAGCTCGTTGATACTGCGAGCAATGCGACGTTCGCTCAGGAGTCTCGTCGTTACGCAATATTTCACATGTTTGTGTGAGTTCAATTCAATTTATTTCATAGAACAATTTTTACATTATTGTAGTCTCAAACTTTCGCGAACGTTTAACATAATGAAACAACTTTTAACGGATCACTCGCGTAAATGTTTATTTTTCAAAAAACCTGTTTTTTTTTTGTAAAATAAACATTTACGAGTTATTCCTTTAAAGTTGTTTTATTAAATTTTTACATTGTGTTGAAATTTACCATTTGGGTAGGTACATAAAATCCTAAAAAAACATGCTTACAATGCGACAGTGAAATACATTAAAAAAAATTCAATAACATACATATAACTGCAGATAAAAATACAGTGGAGTATTTTTTTTTATTGAATGCGTAATTTCAGTTAATTTATAAGTGTGTGCCGGTTCGAGCGTTTGTACGTGGTTTCCGTACTGTATGTTGTATTATACTGTGGTTAGACTATGGAATATCCTTCAGACGCCTATATTTATAGATCGGTAGGTTGTCGGGGATCTTCAAATAGGCACTTGCTCCACCTAAAATTGCTTTCCACCAGAACCTAGGGTTGCAAACTTTTTTCGCCAGACTTATTTTTTCAGAATACCTATACCTACTATAATTTATAGTATTTTATAGAAAGAGTTTGTTACTAAGTCAATATAATAACATATATTTCCTCTTGTTTTTAAAGATTACATTGAAGTAAAAAAAAATTATTACGTTATGTATTTTTTTTTTGTTTTAATGTAATCTGTAGACTCGCCACTGAGTGATAGTATTTTATGAAGGTCACAGGTTTGACAAATATGATTTTTACTGAAAAAGATGTATAGTCGACCATAAAATAGCTTTACCACCCTAGAATGACTGTCGTTTGCATATCACAAAAAAAAACAGTCTTTTTTTGTTTACAAGACCAAGTGACAGATGGCGTTGTCAATAATGCGTGTGAAATTTAATTTGGATGGAAGTTTTTACAAAATTGGTAAAGCAATTTCATGGTCGATTATACTTACAGAATGTAATTCTTAGATTACACTTAATTTTGTTTCTCTTAAATATTTTGGAGGGCTTGCCTGGGCAGACAGGCTGACGCCCTTTTGAGAGATTTAATCTAAACTAAACAAAATGGGATAGGGATAGGATATATCCGCTGGGAAGTCCCCACGGCTAGGCTGCATTATAGGAAAGCAGTCTTGAATTGTTCCCAGCGAACGCAGAACTATAGATTACACCCTATCATTATTAGGTTGAGATGGTGTGAATTACCATTAAGTATTTATGTAAATATGTAAATATATAACTCTTTTCGCTTATTTGGGCATGTTGTTAAGATTCAATTTAATATTGGTCGATAATTACTAGCTGTTCCCTGCGGTACTCGTGGTATCGCAAAAAAATCAGATTATAGTCTTCCATAGTCTAAATATCTGCAGTCGGTTCTCGACAGAACGAACGCGCAGCGCGACGCGTGTGGGTTCAGTCGGTGCCATCGCATGATCGCTCTGTCTAGACAGCTTCTATGCCCGACTGAAAGATATAGACACAATATAATCAATTACTTTTTTCAAAACCTTTAAAGTCAAGGCTTTGAAAGCTTAAACAGAAAAAGTTTGAATACAATAATTTTAGTACGAATAAATGCATGCAGATCGAAATCAGTTTAAAGAAAAAAAAATTGTAAAGGAAAAAATATATTGCGAGCAGGATTCTTTTTTCCATTAAGTTGCAAGTTCGAATCCTGCTCGCAATTTTTTTTATTCTTTCCTAAAAATAGAAAAAGTTTCCGTTTAATTATTTTTTAAATTACTTTTTAAGTTATCGACCAATATCTCGTACAATAGTTATTAAGTTTAAAATAACGTAATTTTTTCAAGACAGCGGTAGGCAGAACACGGAGCGCATTCGGTCAGTCATAGTAACATTGTTTAGGTTGATTTGGACTAGGTAGATAAGTAGGTGTGTGAGGAAGGTACCGACGGTCCTGTGCAAAAAAATATTATTATATTTCATATTTGTCTTAATTGGCCCTAAATTCTCCGCTACTTTACCTCTTTTATTTTTCTCCCCTTCCCTTATTGTCTCTTTCCATATTTTCGCCCCTTTCTCTATTTTTCCCCCTTTCTCCTATTTTCTCCCCTTCTATCTATCCGTTATCCAAATTTCCTCCACTTCTCCTCTTTCCCCCCTCTTCTCCTTTCTCCTTCCATTTCCCTCTTCTACTATTTTTCTCCTCCTCTACTATTTTTCTCCCTGTCTCCTGTTGAGGTACGGTTCACGTCAAGTTTTAATTACTTAAGCCATAACACTTGAAAATGATTACAAGAAAAGTTGTAGCACACAATTCTCAAAATAACTCCTTCAACTTCGTATCTCCGATATAGCATGACCTTTAATTCGCCGAAGTATCTTAATTAAAAACTTTGCCGTAGTTTGAAACAAAGCTAAATTAGTTCCAAACTCAAAAAAACATTATATCTCGATTCCAAATTGATCAATCAATGTCTATTCTCAATATTTTATTGCACATGGACCACAATCTTTCCACATAGTTGGGCTATGGTTGAACAAATAATGTAACCTAGGTACACTAATAAAGTATATTATCCATTACATAACATAGACAACCGGCATGCTAGACTTACTAACATAGAACGTTAGGTCTAGACTATGGATTTGATAAAATACTCCTTCTATCGTCTTCTATTTTTCAATCTGGTAGATCCCCTTCAGTCAGTCGGTGTTGCCATGCTTTTACTGATTCTACTAATTTAGAAGTTTCTTTATATTTTTTTCTTAGTGTTGTTTTAGTAACTGTTTAGATATTTTATCTTTTTAGTTTTACCGGTTTTATTGGTTACGGACCCGCTTTGCAAGCACGCGGGTGTGAGTTCAAATCTGTACTAATGTGACTTTTTTTAATGTCATGTGTACTTTCTTAGTTAATCTAAGACACCACTGACTAACGGTGAAGGAAAACATCGTGTACACCTGGACTTAATAGTCTGAAATTGCCAACACGCAGTGAGCTAGCGTGGTGATTAATGCTCGATCTTTCTCTGTAAGAGAAGAGGCCTTTGTCCTACAGTGGGACAGTTACTATATTATTATTATTTTAGTTTTACCGGTCACACTTAAGTTGAAAATTTAGAATTCTGATATTAATATCTTAACATACTAATATTAGTAAGTACCTTATGTACCCACGTAGTCCAATTTGTATAATGCAGTAGATTCTAGATAAGATACCTATGTAAAAACCCTGAGAAATTAGAAATATCTTCACGAAAAATATGATTAATCTTGCACATCCATCCAGAATACATCCGCTGGTCACAGGCTAGGCACTTTCTATAATATTTTCTTAAAAACATTATTCTTAGTTAAATGTGACCATCCCCAAATAGTTTTAAACATAGCAACACTGACTTCACCCCATAATTATCTAAAAGAACCTATAAATTTTGTTTTTCTTCTAATTAATAAATAGTACTTAGCTAAGATCACAGAATAGATTGGAAATTACTCTTTTTGGTAGAAAACAAGTAAATAGTATATTATCACTGAGGTAACTAAAATGCTCAGATGAAAATGGTAGAATTTTGGTACACTTTGAGGGTAACATTGCTCGGTTAGACAGTTACGTGCTAATATTAAATGAATAGATTTTTGTCTGACAGTAATTTTGATTAGATGTAATGTTTTGGCCATTTTATTACTCATTTAGGCATAATAAATTTAATTGAGACACTAAAAAACTAATAAATAATATTAAGTACGGTCCAATATTTTTATCGTCATAAAACTTTTGAAAATAATTATAAGTAGTGCTAATTCTCTTGCACACGCTCTAAACTAATTTAGACTCGCATCTCTTTTTCTAACAGAGATCATTAGAAAAGGATAGAAGATTTTTAGAGCTGTCAAACTAGTCTAATTTGCGTGATATCAACGAGAATTTAGTCGGCACTTCATAGAGGTTTCTTCTAGTTTTATGTCATTTGCAAGGACGTAGACTAATTTGACAGCTCTAATTTGACAGTTCAATTTGCTGCCCTTTTTCAATTGTATTTATTAGAAAAAGATATAGTTAGACTAAAATTAGTTTAGCGGGATGTACAAGAGAATCAGTACCATTGTTGACGTACTCCTCCTTAATGCCTGGTACAGACACAACCATAGTTGTATCTTTTAATATTTTTTTTAAATTAAAGGCTTGATCTTGCCAAATTATGCCAATAAGTCATCAAGTCTAAATGAAACAAAAAAAAAGATATTTGACGATTGAAAAATTAAAAGTTTGACCAAAATACATAGAATTAAAAAAATCTAGCAGACCACCAACAGTATCAAGGCTTCTCCATAAAGACGATGTATGAAGGGAAATTGAAATTGGATGGGTACGAAAACTCAGTTGCAAAGACCTTGCTACAACACAATAAGTGTCGCGGGTTCAAGAATCCATTGTCAATTCCTTCTAAATTTTCTAAGACTTCATATTGTATTAAAATAATTATTATGAATACATAAAATGGTCAAAAATCATCACTAATTCCAATAGATAGACCTCACTGACGGAAGCATGAGTACTATAGGATTCAAACTACACTGTACAGTCAGCAAAATAAATAAAGTCATTTAAATTTATATAACAATAGTACAATATTACTACAATAGTACTACTACTAGTAGAAGCAGTGATAGCCTAGAGGTTTGACCGTTAGAATTCAAAATTCGGTTCGAATTATCACCTGCTCCGTGCCTCGGAAAGCACGTTAAGCCGTTGGCTCTGGTTGTCATGAAGATTTTTGACAGTCGATATAGGGAGTCAGTACCCTCATAAAATCCTGATCTAACCTAAGAATATGGTATTCCTTTGGGTTGCGGAGGTAAGATAGGCAGTCGCTCCGTAGAAAACTGATATTCAGCTGCATCTGGTTTGATTAGAAGCCGAACAAGAAAGCTTGGGAATAATAAGGCTTGGAGGATGATGATGAACAATAGTAGGTACTACGATTATATTACATTATAGTAACAAGTTTGATCCACAATCTCCTCCTAGCCTTATTATTCCCAAATTTTGTCGAGGTCGGCTTCTAATCTAACCAGATGCAGCTTAATATCAATTTTTTTCGGAGTGACTACTGGTCCCCGCAATCCAAAGGGATACGATATTCTAAAGTTAGATCAGTTGTCAGGATTTTAAGAGGTTACTGACTCCCTATATCTTTGCAAAGTTTTGTGTCAATATGATCGTTGAAGAGTTATTTTATCTGGAGCTAATCCTGGATATCGATTTAGGTCATGCTTACCATAAAAATGCATGCAAAATTTCATCATAATCGGTTGAGGATAAGTGCTTAAAATTCAACTTGCAAGATTTGATCGGAACTTATTGCAAGTAAAATAAAAGCTTGTAAAATCGATGCGTGTTTTAGATTGACAATACAATTATACAGGGTTATTTGTAAAACACCAGCATCCTTAAAAGGGGTCAATAAACTCATTATAAACTTTTACTATGGGACCAACCCTGAAATCGCAAAAAAAATCAGTCAATCTGTTCCATACATTTTGTTGAGTCATGCGAACATAAATGTATGTTTTACAAATAACCCTGTATAAGCAAAGAATTAAAGTACTTATTGTTTTATAAATTTAAATGAATCTGTTTAGCTGACCGTATGAGTACTGACTACCTAATACCAACTTCATTTAAGCGAAATGCAATATTTTTAAATATAATGCTTAAATGTTGGTGATTTATTGTGATATTTGATTTCGGTTGTGCCAGTGGTTTGTAGGCGTGAAGATGTAGTTCCAATTAACTTAAACATAATATTAATTGCATGCATGTATCAATAGTAATAAGTTTTTCTAAAAACAACGTTTTTAAACAAGCTGTTATAGCTTTTGTATGGGAATATCAAAACTAAACGTTTATGCAAAAAATTGTATTGGTGCTGTTGACCGTTGAAGAGTTCCTTTATCTGGAGCTAATCCTGGATGTCGATTCAGGTCATGCTTACCATAAAAAATGCATTGTCAACGGAACTGAACAAACATAGTACTAAAAATCAACTCCGTAGGATAAGAGGAAGTGGTTCTAATTCAGCTTGCACGATTCCGCCCGAACCAATATACATTGCAAGTTAAATAAAAGCTTGTAAAAATATTAATGTTTTTATAATTTTTTTGGTTTAAATTTTTGAAAATTTTGTGAAGTAAATGGCGGCAGTTAACCATACCTACTATAAAATTAAATAACTAGTTTTACAAGAAAACAAACTGTATATATTAGGAATTCTTTCTAACTTTCAAACTAGTCTTTCTAGGACTTGAACCCGCGATCCCTGGCTTGCCGTGCTATGGCATAACATGTGCATTAACATGTAAAAACATACATAAAATACTATCATAGCATCTATATTATCTTAGTTTAACTTTAAAAATGTTTATATACAGGGTTATTTGTAAAACACCAACATCCTTAAAAGGGGTCATTAAACTCATCATTATGAAAAACTTATACTATATAATTATGGAACCAACCCTGAAATCGCAAAAAAAAAACAGCCTTTCCATACATTTATGTTCACATGACTCAACAAAATGTATGGAACAGCTTTTTTTGCGATTTCAGGGTTGTTCATAATGATGAGTTTAATGACCCCTTTTAAGGATGCTGGTGTTTTACAAATAACCCTGTATAAAAAACTATAATAAAATCCATTTATAAATTTAATAGATTACTAATTAGTGAATGAATTGAACTACATCTCCTCGCTTCCACTCGGCCAGCCACTGGACAAATGTACCTATAACCAATCAGGAGCGTATATAAAAATACTAACCACTTAGTATGTACTTATAATATATTATTTTTCTTGTAAAGTAATAACAGATAATTATAACGTATTTTAATATTAGACTATTCAATATCATAATTCTATTTTTAATATTATTGAATTTGAATTTAACAATTATTATGCAAAGTAGATTTTGTGAATTTTTGTACAACTACCCTCTTTATAGTATTTAATAGATTTTTTGGGATTTTGATACGCTCTTGAAAGTAACTATTAACAAGTTGATCTTCCGTTTGTTTGAGACAAGTAGTCCTATCACAAGTAGGTTAGTTATAAGTCACTAAACCTTGTCTGTTCGCTGGAGGAATAGACCTTCTCCCTGTTGAAATTAAGCTTAGTTTTCTTTGTCATTTTATAAAACAATTACCAAAATAGGCCGCTGATTGCTTAAGCTTTTAGCTTCATAGCCTAGTGTCATTCTGTACATTTAATTATAGTCCACTAATCTAATCAAATGTAATTAGTAGTTCACCAAATGACTTCGTATTGTATGATACACTCCCATGTTTGTCTGAAGGTCTATTCCTCCACTCTCCACTGAACTGCCAACACATGACTGACTTGAGCCGCGCGCAGAGGTCGCGCGGCTTTGGCTTCATCACGTTCCAGGAGGCGTCGTCAGTGGACAAGGTGCTCGCAGTGCCTGTCCACACCCTCGACGGCAAGCGCATCGACCCCAAGCACGCCACGCCCAAGTCCGCGCCCCGCCCCGCCAAAACCAAGAAGATATTCGTCGGCGGCGTCGGGCAGGACACGTCTGCCGAAGAGGTCAGGTCTTACTTCTCACAGTTCGGCCTGGTCGAGGACGCAGTCATGCTCATGGACCAACAGACCAAGCGGCATCGAGGCTTCGGCTTCGTCACGTTCCATTCCGAAGAGGCTGTGGAGCGCGTGTGTGATATACATTTCCACACCATTAAGAATAAAAAGGTGGAGTGCAAGCGCGCGCAGCCGAAGGAGGCCGTGGCGGCCGCGCCGCTGGCGCTGGGCAAGCGGCTGGTGCTGCGGCCGGGCCGCGGCCTGGTGTACGCGGCCAGCGGCGTGGGCGCCGTGCCGGCCGTGGGCGCGGCGCACGCGTACCGCTACGCGCCCTACGCGCTGCCGGCGGCGGCCACGGCGGCCACGGCGCTGGTGGCGCCGCCGCAGCCCGCGCCGCAGCCCGCGCTGCCGCAGTTCGGCGCCGCCTACTCGCTCGCCGGCGTCGACATGTCGTCCTTCCAGGGCGTGGACTGGGGCGCCATGTACGGCCTGCCCATGTACATCTAAACGGTAAACGAGCAATATTGACATGAAACCCCACCCGCCTACAGAGGTTAGGTTCTTAGCTCGGCTATTTTTATTTCTTACGATAGAGTTCCTACGTACTTTTTTTAAATTAAGGTGTTTGTCTTGCCGCGTACTCGCAGTGGCCACAAGAGGGAATGATCAGTATTTGAACGTAGTTAAGATGTTTATTGGCTCATTTAACTTAGTGTAAGGCAGTTACAAGCAATACTTTGCCCACTACGGGCGTCAAAGAGAACGCATTTCATTTTTTTTTATTAAAAAGTTAATTTATTAAGGCGATTCCCAACGTGTATGCTGGAATGGGAAAACTTGATGATGCATCTTTTATTCTGTATTTTTGATGAGTCACTTGATGCGTTTAATTTCAAATTTTTCAATTGTGAGGGTACTTTGATTTACAAAGTGACTGGTCAAGCAATACGAATAAATTTATCGTCTTTTTTTCGGATATTCGCGTCGTTGCGTGTCCCCTTAACTTTAAATATTAAGGCGAAGATCTCAAATAATTTAGTTGCGATAAAAAAAAACTAATTTTTTTCTTATATTTTGTCTTTGATATTTTGTAATTTAGTGGTAGTAATAGTGCACGTTTGTATGGCAATACATTAACATGATAATTATTTATGATGACTTGACTGTACTTTTATGAATCTCATTTGCAGCTGTATTTTTTAATGATATAAAAACATAGGAATTAATATATATACTACGCGGTAAGAGTGACGCTGTGTGACTGCGCTGTTTATTCAATATTAATCTACCCTCGAATTGGAAAATTATAAAATTCTATTAGTTAATATCCCCGGTTACGGGAATATAGGTAAAAATTACTTAAATTATTCTAAAAAATTCTAGGCTAATGTGGAAACTCAATTTATAGAATAAAAATGCAAAGAAATGGTAGGTGTTGTCAGTATTATTATAATCGGTGCCATTTCATTAAGAAATCTACGTTTGTGCCAAATTTCGCTCAGTTTTGCGTTTAGAAACACGTAATTCCTTTAAAACTTTCCGTTCAATGTTTAAAAATGCTCATGGGTTAAACAAATTTGTCTACCCGCATTATGCGTAAGCTCAATCATAGCTTTTTATTTCATCAGTTAAAACAAATTGCAATATTTCGGAATCAGGGCTGGTCCCGCGATGACGTCATTGGCTAACGGATTGTATGGCGTCAAAACTACGTCATAGGCGACACGTCACACGGCGTCGGCCGCTCTGCTCACGACATTCATACATATCTGACGAGCGGAAAGCAATCTCATTCTACAATAGTATTATATATTGACATACGTAGATATAGTACCGGAGTGGTATTTGTGCCTTTAGGATAATTTCTATTATATTAATATTATTATAATACATATAAAATTAAAATCTATACAGTTTCAGTGCGTAAACCTAAGTAAAAACCCAGTCTTACGCTGTTTGCGGGAATTTACGGCCAATGAAAATCTTGACAGCGTGTAATGTAACAGCGTAATACTCGGAGTCGCCATTTACAGTAAATCATAACTTTTATTACTTGCAACGAAACTTAAGTGCAGTACAATTCCTCAAATATATTTCATTTCTTTAAAATATTAGATTTTTTATTCACAGGCACCAATTCCACTTCGAAAATAGTATACATATACATTAATATTAATTTAGTTTAGCGTGTATGAGCGTTTGAACTAACACCTGTGTACCGTGACAATAAGCTAAGTATATAAGCCGCAGTAGATTGTCATGGCCGCGCGGCCTTGCCTGTCGTTCATAATTTTAGAACTTCTTCGTCCGTTAATTTTGAATATCAGTTGGTACCATGTTGGGCGCCAACTTTTTTGGAGGAAACTGTCTTGGCTATGTTAGTCTTGTATTTTTGTGTAGATCAAGGAAATTTTGCTGTGCAATAGAAAAGTGTGCTGCAGTCTTGAGAGGTTTTTAAGACAAATAAACATACATTTATAGAAATCGAAGTTGTTTCGAATTCTTGTGTGAATGATAAGATTCTTTTGTAAAACTTACTGCAGCACATTTTTTTAAAATCCTAGTACAAACTAATCTTACACTATAAATCTGATGGGCATTATGTGCAATAAGGAATATTTACCAACATTTTAAACGATGGACCGCGTAAGCCCCGATCCGCCATGAAAATAACAGATTTTATTGTGTCTACAAACTGACAGATTTTAAAAATACTAGCCAATAATTTCTGAGACAGTTTCCTCTTTTACTCTCAATAACAATTTACGTCCTTTATAAGAAGTACTTAATTTATCAATCGTAGAGTTAGATCCCAAAGCAATACAACTTGTGATTAGTGTGTGTAAAAGACAAAAATGGTTGTGTTCGTGCAATTCCTAGATGTAAGGGGACTTAGTCCTAAGACCTGCAGTATTAAAACACGAGTGATTTTCAAAAATTTCGATAATAAAATGAAAAAACGTAATATTTTACATGTAGTTCCTTTGAATAAATTTAAAATTTATATCCAAATACTCTGTAGTCATAGTATTGATTCGATTAAATTTTTTATCTTAAAATCCAATATTACTTAATCTTAATTGTTTAGTGATTCAGACAATTTCGGAATACAGTGACCTGGTACTTAACTGCAACTGTTTTACTTAAAAGACAGCTAATAGTAATAAATAATAGAAACTTGAAAAGTTTATTTCCTACATAACAAATTTCACAAACCTATCAATAAAGATAATGCAAATATCACTTAATGGGAAATTCCCATTTAAGAATATCACCAAATGGAAAAATTCCGAAAAAAGTCTATTACTAAAGTACTTAATCCTTATGATATATTTATATTAGCGTATACTTCAGACACAGGCAAGGCAGCGCGGCAAGCGTAGTGCAGTATGCATGGTAGCTTGGTCGGCAACATTCCCCGCCAGCCGACGCACTTGTAACCGCGGCGTGTGGAAATTGACAATACAAAAACAAAATTAATAACTCTGTCTCTACCAAGTCCTATTTACGAGAGAAAAAATATCGAAGTCCAAACTTCAAACGAATAGGTTTGCATAGTTGTTTGTCCCAGTTGGGCGCCACTAGCTGATTCGACATGATGTCATTATGAAGTTGGCCTAATGTCCTATCGGCTAATGCATTTGATTACGTCATCGTCACCTAATGAATGAGAGGTTAGCGCGAAGGAAAACAACCCAGTAAAATGAAAATTATTTAAAAAATACGCTACAAGCTACAATGCTCTTCATTGTGTCTCTGACATCTTTGATGGATTTCTGTGTGAGTTTTTAATTTGAATCCAAGTAGAATGCTGTGTTATCAGATAGGAATCGAGTGTGTATGTCAATAAATTAAAGTTGTAGCATTAATTTATTTGTTTTTACTAATACGACTCTTCAAAAGTATTTTGTGAAACACTTTCCACACCCCACGGCTACCGTATGCTATGATATTCACTTATGTATACACATACCTACCCTTATTATATAGCAGTATTTTTAGCATAAGTAGGATTAGAACCTCCTGAGATTAATCAGCAGCGCGCGCGCTTTCTAATATTGTTTAAAATTCATATTCAAATTAAGAATGATTACAGTTTTTTCCGTTCTATCTTTGAATATGAGGTTAAAATACAATTGTTTGATATTATTAATTCAATACCGTTTATTTTTCCAACACTAATTCCAAAACTAAATTCAAAACCGTTTTTATTTTATAAATATTATAATACCAGGAATTGATTTAAGATATTATTTAGTTTATTGAAATACTTGTTGGCCATGAAAGCGCGCGCCTGTATCACCCGAGTTACACTTTTTGTACATTAGCGGTCGTTTTCCTAAGACAGTATTAGAATGGTTGACTATGTGACGTCACAGCCGCCGCGTGCTTCTTATCTTGCCAAATTAGATAGAGGGCGGCAGTGTGGGGACGCGAAGGAGCGAACAACGTGGGTTGATCTATTTTTGAAAACGAGGGTAATCTGACATTTGAATAATTATCAACGACAAAAGTAAGGCCAATTGGTGGGTATTTAAATATTTCGCTTCAGATTTTAAACTTTATACATTATTTGAGTTTAAAATTACATTTCCATCATCGGTAGTTAGCCACTAATACGCATGCGCGAACCTTTCCATCTCTGAAACACCGAATTCATTTTCGACACTCTTGTTCACTCTGTAGTCACCACGTCGCTTCCCCCGCGTCCTTACACTAATGTTGTAATGTACTTAACGTTTGTTTTTTTCATATATTGTACTGTTCCAACTTCCTACGGGTGGCGTTCCAACACCCTTTTCTAGTTACACTTGGTAACTGGTCCTGTAGTTTGTCGCCATTGAGTGACGTCACTCACTACCTATATCATTTTAAGTTAAGAATATTATACTTGAAGAGTTCGGTTTTTAGTTAATTTGTGATTTTTTGTTTGGTGGGTAGTTGTTGGTAGTTAATGACGTCGTCAATCGTGACGGACGTCGGCTGTAGGTTTAGTTGTAGTTTTAGAAGGAGTTTGCCCGCTGTAAGGAGCACCTAGTAATACCTGATGTGTCATTACATGGATATAATATTAGAAATTACAATTGTGTGTTTTATTTAGCGTGGGACTTCCTGCTGGGTTTGGTTTGTTGTATTTTACACTACTTTTTTATCTTTCTAGATAGTTTGCACGTTGAACTTGTAGTAATTAGTTATGGGGTTGCCATCTACACTTTTGGCTTTAAAACTGTGATTTAACTACATTTAATATTAGGAAGAATCCAACAACAGAGGCACTAACGTTCGAAATTATAACACTTCCACTAAAACGTTGGCAACCCTAAGTGTGAAAAGTCGTGATTTTATTTGCCCCACGGTGGGCGCCAAAAGCCTCAGTTGGTATAGGAGGGTGGGACAAACCGGACGTTTGGTAAGTCAAGTAACGCGAACCAGGCATGCGTATAACAGTTGTAAATTATAGTGTTACGGCTATTGTAGCGCGTCTTACTCGTGACTAACTCAAGATTTCATGGAAAGCAATTAGGGCACCGCATTGACGATTATACGCAAACTGACAATTCAACAAATTGATTGACTCATTAGGAACCATTTAATAACAAACTGGAATCACAGTCACAATTTGAATGATATTTATAGTCGATAGCGTGCATTTTGTCGTGCGATTAATCGTTAATGGGCGGGTAGTCCGGCATGGTTGGCATGAATGAATACGTAAACAAAATCTAATCTTCCAAACAATATACTTCACTGTCAATTTATTAAGGCAATTGCCACACGTTGGTTGTGATGCGTGCTATTAAAATATTCCTTTTAAAGACAACCTCTAAAAGGAATATTGTATACGTAGACACGTAGTTTAGACCTTTAGACGCTTTGCTTCGGGCCACAGGTCTTCCTGGTATAACGATTGTTTTGCCAAAAAACGGGCCAAATTTAGCCATAAACATAATTTTTTGCTCAACGTTGGAAAGTCGCAGTTGTAGACAGAAACAAACAATGCGTGTGCGCTGTGGAGTTGAGCAAAAATTCCAGAAATGTAAAGATATGCCTAAATTAGGAACACTGCGACAGAACGGTATATTTTGCCAAAAACATGCAAGTACGCCAGTGTAGCTTAAGAATGTGACAATAATAAGACGGGACGTTGCCAACTATGACGCTATTACTAATTAATCACTTCGTTGCCATATACGTGAATACATTCCTCTCTAGTCATTTTTTTTATTATTTTTTTCTTTAAAATTTTGGCGGGAAACTAAATACAGAGTCTTATCTTGCTCAATACTTATTCTTGCCTAGTTGTAGTTAATTTGTATCGATAATAAGCTTGACGCAGTAGTGATGTGCCATACACCAGATATGCCATAGCACGCAAACGATAACTAGTGATGTGCTTGTTCGCTCCAGGTTCACTGGACCAAAATGTAAAGAGCATTGGAAAAAATATATTATATATTCTTAATTATGTAAGATTACTAAGATATACATAAATATACAATTTTTGGATTGGTATAATGTTAAATTGAACATAAAAATACTATGTTGTGTGTTTTTAATGTATGGCAATGCTAGAGTAGTGTTGTAGCGTAGACATTTTGAAGTTTTACATACATAATATGATAAATAAATATGACTAACCGAAAGCAATAACATTTAATATTACTACAGCACGCGCGCGCTGCTCCATGCACGAGAACGATAGTGGAACTAAAGTTTTTAACGAAGTGACGTGTGTCCGTTGATGTTTGAATTAGGAATTGCAAATAACGAGATTATCAAAGACAAGTTTAGTGTGTCTATGGTTAAGGTCATTGACTAAAGTGGCGCCCACTAACTAATAGCTGAAGATCACTTTATGATAATAGACCACATACTAACTGTTTGGACACACCGGATTCGGGCGAGGCGAAGACCTGTGATTTGAACTGGCAGTTTTGCAGTCATTGAGTGCAGGTATACATAGACCGACCGATACAACCAGGGGCAGATAAAATGTTTTGTCTATGGCCTCTCGCATACTCAGTTCGAAAAGTTTTTATATGTCAGTAAAATAATCTAGATTTATAACTACCTAAAACTGAATAGAAATTCTGAGAGCTGGCAACATCAACGAGACACATAAAACTAAATAATAATAAATAAAAATGCACTCGGCTAAGTAAAGAAGGGCACGGCAGCGCGCGCAATATGTTAGAATTATAATAATTATACACACATGCATACAAATACAAATATTTTTGTATAAATAGGTATCTGTGTAATCGTAGTGTTGGTTAATCTTGTACTTTTAAATGGTTCGCGACGGGATGTGGGTAGTTTGGTTTGTGGCGTCAGGGATTTGAGACGTCACTGGTTGGTTTGTATGTATACTTGATTGCTTCTTACTTATTGTTTATTTTGGCCAAAATATCCATTTTCATAATCACTTGATTCAGAACGATTTAAAAAAAACAATCCTAAATGATTAAAAAACATAGTGGCGCCCATCAAAAAAAAAATTGTTCGTCTAATATCAATTCCCAATTAATTCGGTTGACACTGAATAATGTTCTATTAACTAACTTGGAGAAGAGCCCCTGAATTGGAATTTTCTAATTAAACTGTCAGCTGGTTTGTTATATTTAGTAGCAAATTCTAACGAGCAATCGTGACTATATAGAACTACTTTTCAGGCGGCTTACATTTGAATATACCATTTTATGTAGGATTATTGCTATAAATTCTGAACTTTTGCCAGAAGTAAACCCAGACAAACATACATACAAACTAAGAAACGACTTGGATCTGTGACGTCACTAAGCTCTACAATTTCGCGTCGCAAACCGATATAATTACATTGTTGAATAAGGGACAGTATGTGACGCAGTGTTTATTGTGTAGGGCGCTCGCGCCGACGCTTGAAGGCGTGCGGCCATGTTTCTTTTCACTTTTTAATTATTTTTTTATAATTATGCCTTGGCATGTTGTGAGGGAAAATGATTTGGTGATGTAATAACATCTTTTTAATTTATTTATTTTACAGTGTCCCTGATAAAAATCAGGTAAAAATTCTAGTCTTTTAATTTTGAAAAAATAATACTGTCTGTAATTATATTGTAATTCTAAAATTTTTATGTCGCTCTGTGATAAAAGGCGGACACAGTCTGATCTTATTTTAAATATGCAATTTATTTATTTAAAAAGCAACATACCACGACATGATATCGTTCAGAAACTTGGCGGCACTTAATGTTTTTGCGTTAACCTCCGCGTAGTCATGTCTACATTCCGTTATGTATATTTTTGAACGAATTATTGCATTTTATTTATGGTAGTTAAAAAAAATAGTTTATCATAGACAAATTAGTGAAGGGCTGTTTTTTATTTTACGTATCCACCGGCTAATAGAGGTTTCCTCGTTTTTGTTACTAGATAGCGCTAGTGTGATATGAAGTTTGTACATTTGAAGTAGTTTTTAATCTCGTATTAAAATATAATAAATATTCCATTTCTTCATAGTTGTCTATTGGCCTAATTTTACGATTTAGGGTAGACAAATAATTGAGCAATAAGTAAAATAAGTATTTGGCCGTGTGTTTTAGTCATTATTTTCAAACGTCACGTCATGTAGCGACATCTAGTAGCTCACTACGGAAGCCCACATTTTGTGCAATGAAACAGACTATTATATGTATATTTTGAGGTACCCCGTAGTTACGGTTGGGTTTGGGTATGTAGCTGCGTAGAATTCTTTGACTACGACAGTCTACAGTCCTGAGCATAGAATGGTGTAATATCTATGCGCAGAGAGTAAGCTTTGCTGCAAGGAGTATTATTATTGAATGTTTTGTATAATTAATGTAGATTATTATTTTCAAAACGCCTTTTTTGACTCAAAAGAGGCGTTACTAGGCAATAGTCGGGCTCTATAGCGCCCCCTAGCTAGTGGACGCAGTAGTGCGCCGGCCGCGCGCCTCCTTCAGCCATTAACAATATTATGGTTCATCTTCACTTAGAGACAAGTATTAGAAAAAAATAATAAATATGGTAACACAAAACACAGCTGTTCTTTCATTTATCCGCTTTTTCGTTAGTTTTCGTACCTCTTCGTTAGTTAAAACATTAGTTTGGAGAAGAATATTTTTTTATTGAGACTCGTAGTTCTAGAGCTTTTGGCCCCAAGTTGGGCGCCAGTACGAATTTTATTAGTCGATCGACCCAAGTCAGTAGTGTTAGTAATGTTTTGGAGATCAAAGACTATGGTTGGACATAGATGCATGACGTCATACGGAGCTGAGTAGCGGTGGAGTGTGCATGCCTCGGTGTCGACAGCGCCGCCTCGGGACCGAGAAGACGAAGACTACATTCATTTTTTATATACGGTGAGGCAATACTGAAGCTAACGTCCAATCTCTTGTCATTTACACAACCTTCAACACTCAGTACCTACCTACTATTAACGCAACACATGTCATCTAACCTCTGAATACTGAAAGCGTCTCGAAATTTAATTGATAACATGGTGTATCAGGCAATCTTGAATATCAACAAAAAAAAAAGTTTTTTTTTTTACAAAAAACATTGTTTAACCACAGTAATCTAAATATTCAAATGTTAAAACTAGTAGTTCCATCTAGGAGATATTTAAAATTAAGATTGATAAGTTGCAACTTCAGACCCGACACTTACAGTTGTCTGTGGGTTGTATTTAAATCGTAATAAAAGTATAATGACAAGAAATTGGACCCTATGTATAATATAAACGGAGGGCATGGTTTTAAAAATTGTAGATCGGGTTAACAGTTGGTTGTTAGTTTTGTTTAACATAAGACATTAGATAAATGAGTTTTTGCGTAAATTCAGTCTTCACAACTTGTCTAATCCGTTGCTTAGCTACTAAATAAAGGTGTGAACCATAATTTAAAATCTTAAGTGGCTCCGAATTCATTGGTTCCAGAACTTGTAAAAGTTTCATTGACACTTTTTAAATTCAATATTATTTGTCCAAATGGTTAACTTTATTAAATTCTTTAATGGCAATACTCTTTGTGTTGCCATTAAAGAAATTCGGTAGAATTTAGTAGATGTAGCCTACACTATCCTACCGAATTTGAAAACGAACTAAGCTCTTCATGTTGTAACCACGCATGAAAAACCAATAAGAGTAAAGAACCATATCCTGACCAGCAACCAACTGCTAGACCAAAGATAAATAAGAAAAATCAGTATTGTCATTCACATGTACCAAGTCTGCTGTTGAAAATATCGCTTAGTTTTTATTTCTAGTACCCATCTTCCAGTGCATCCCAGTAATTAGTTAAGTAGACTATTAATATAGAGACGTGGTACAATCGGTGCTGGGTTTTACAAGTCAAGTTCGTAGTTTAGCTGAATGGTCGAATCGATTAGTTGGACATACGAGAAATTTAATGATTTGTGATGTATAAACTCCATGGGAGCCGCTTTTATTAACATTTTTTTCAATTTTTAATGTAGACATAGAATTTTTTTGTAGTTTAGAATAAAGTCATATCAACAGAGAGACAATCAAGACACAATCATATTGTGCCTTATTAGTTTGTTTTATTACGATTTGCTTTAAAACTAGAGTCTTTTAGAAATACGGACCAAAAGTTCAATTAGTTTGAAAATATAAATGAATAAAAAAATCATATTTTTTGTACAAATTATTTTTCCGTTGAATTGTTGAGGAAATTTTTCGAAGCGACTTAGCTGACTCGGTAGTGTATTTATTAGAAAAGAAATGTAACAAGTTATACAATGAACGTAGGTATCCCGTTTTGTAGTACCTAGTACAAAGTAATCTAAGTATTTTGTATCTGCATAATGTTAAAGTCTTCCTCGATCAAAAATAGACTGAAATTAGAGACCCATGTAATTTTCTTTTTTAATATCCCGTTTCGCTGGGATGCACTAGATTTTATTATGAAATTTTATGTAAAGGGCACTTATTTAGATCTGTGGTTTTAAAAAAAATACGATCAATTGCAGAGATTTTACTCGCCTGTCAAGATTTTTCCCGCCTTTTTGTTTTCATCGTTTTTTTTAAACGTTAAAAGAATATCAAACCAGTAAAATAAATATACAGCCTAATACAAAAAGGGTCTGAAAAAGTGCTTTTTTGTAATACCGAGAGTATATTTATAGTTCTCTCATTGTAGTTGAAGTGTTCAGTAGAAATAAACCCCAGTACAATGAATCTTATATGTACGGAGAGTGCCTATGTGTGACAATATTCATATATCACACTTTGATTTATTCAATTTTAGTAAAATAATGGTCACTTACGTTAGCCAAGTAATACTAACGAGAGATTTGATAGTTTAATAATCTTAGTTGGGAAATTAAAGTTTCATGAACGCAGTTATTTTTAAAATATTTAAGAAACTTCGGCTGGATCTGATAAAACCGTAGAACGAGTTTTTAAAACCCACAGCTATGTCAAAAAATAAAAAATGGTCAAAATTTCCCAATTAAGTTATCAGTGACCAATATTATAACAACAGAAGTATTTAATAATTGCATTTAGTTTGGTTTAGTCTAGTCAAAACAGGAAATTGTTAAATTTTTGTATTTTTTAAACCTCGATAGCTTAGGTTTTTTTTATTTTCGCTCGCACTTTTATGACTCCGGCGTTTTTATTATTCCACGTAAAATAAAACCAGAATAATACAATAATTGTTAAACTTGGACCTGCATTAGTTTCTTATAAAAATGAATTTGGAGTTTTAAAAGAGCGATGAATAGTGTTGTTTCTACAAACTTTGTACATAATTTAGTGTAAGAATTGTTACTGAAATAATTGTGTGGTGTATTTTATTCATGTACTGAAGTTACGTGTATAGGGTGGTTTAGATACTTAGGTATGTCTATCTCTTTATCTCGTTTGGATCTTTCGATTTGAAAGTAGAATTATCTCCTTAAAAGTACTATGTGGGTTAGTGGATTAAAATTAAAAGCAATAAGTTTTACAATGATAATATTTGATGGCTTTAAATTCAAATAATTGTACAAAAAATACTAAGTTGATCAAATAAATCAAATTACCTATGCCTCTTGAGTGGAGTTTGTCAATTTAAAAACAAAATTTCGTTAAATGGTAACACTGGCCGCAAAAAAAAACTATAAATAATATCTACCGAAATGGTAATATTAATCCACTAACTCAATTTAGTGATTGATTCTTTAAATAAATAACAAAAGTGCCACGAATTTGAATTATTGTAAGTTCATTGTTCTATTTACATTCATTAGGAAGTAGTTTGTGATTTGTAATTTATCCATTGAACGGAATGTATAGATTTTTTACTATAGGTACCTATCTTACATTTTGAGACTTCAAAGTATTGGGTGGTGTGGTAGATTGTTTTGAACTTATTAAAAAATACGAAGATGTTTTTTTTTAAATTTGGCTTTCCGCTTTGGACGATTGTGCAAACTATAACTGCACCCAAAAATCTTATTTTTGAAACACGAAATTCAAAATTTAAAATTTAAAAAATTCAAATGTATGTTTTCTCGTTATACCTTCATACCTACTTGTAATTAACGTGGTATAACTACATTTAGACAGTTCAAAAATGTCAGAAATATAGTAAAAACTAATTTACTGTCTAACGATAATGAAAAGCTCGAAAAATATGCTTTAATATCAAATTTTAATGTCATAAAACTCAACAATTTACTTTCGTCGGATAACTAACCTAACTTAACATAAAGCTCGACTAAAGCTAATTAAATAAAATCGATTCACTAACAAAAGAGAGAATTGTACTAATCTATTTTGTATTTGCCTTAATATGATACAAGCAAAATTAATTTATGCATGTCAGAAGTTTAAACCCAAATGTTTCAAAATGATCACCACGCCACGTTTAATCGTAAAAATACTAGTCATTGTAGTTTTTTAATTGTGAAGAGGAATAAATTATAATTAAGTATGTAATGAAAGTATCACGCTTTTAATATATTTATTCTAATTATTTATTGGCGGCCGTCAGCCGGCGCCTTGACGCAGTTTGAACAAAACGTTTCATTAAATAAATGGTTTACATTCACTTCTGTGTTTTATTGGTTTATAGAAGTTAATATAAGTTAGTTTAAGACGTAGATCACGAAACACTATTAACTAAATACTTACTTCTATTTTCTTATCAATGACCTGGCTGAATGACGACCTGCGAATACACCACAGTAGGGTATAGGTACCTATTCACAATTGTAGCATATAGGAAAGGGAGAAAAGATCCAACCCTGTTGTGAAAAGACAAATGAGTGTCAAAAAACAAAATATTGATAGACCCAAAACGTAAAAAAAAAAATGTCGCGAAAACAAAAATGTCCGACATTTGTTTGTCATTGTTTGTTTGGCATTCATTTGTTCTTATGACAATAGGTACCTATTCATTGGTCTGGCTTTTCTTAATTTGTCAGACATTCATTAACATTCATTAATTTGTCAGATATAATTTATTAATTTGTGTGACATTCATTAATTTGTCAGACATTCATACATTTGTCAGACAATCATACATTTGTCAGACATTCATACATTTGTCAGACATTCATACATTTGTCAGACATTCATACATTTGTCAGACATTCATACATTTGTCAGACATTCATACATTTGTCAGACATTCATACATTTGTCAGACATTCATACATTTGTCAGACATTCATACATTTGTCAGACATTCATACATTTGTCAGACATTCATACATTTGTCAGACATTCATACATTTGTCAGACATTCATACATTTGTCAGACATTCATACATTTGTCAGACATTCATACATTTGTCAGACATTCATACATTTGTCAGGCATTCATTAATCTGATATTCATTTGTCTGACATTCATGGATTTGTTTTTCTGATATCGTTGGTTGACAATTTTCTTTTTAACTACGGGCAAATGAGAGATTTATTAACCGTATGTTAAGCCATATTATGTCAGAGTCACTCTGACGTACCAGTTGTCAACCACGGTAAATAAAGCTTTTTTTTACTTTTTCACTGATTGGCGGTGGTGACAAGGAGGAAAAGTTTTGCGTATACCTACTTTTCATAAAATCTCCTATTTATTGCCTTTTCTCCATGGAGAAAAACTTACATCGTGTCTCCAGGGAGCAAGAAGTTTAGGTAATTACAACTAGGAAATTGATGACTTCCGTCTGTTGCCTTCGTTGACTTCCTATAAGGTTGCCTTGATGGTAAGTAGTGATAGGTGAGTATTGACAAAGGCAAAAAATTTTCCTCTAAGGGTGAGTAGGTACCTAATAACAAAGAAGTGCGTTCACATAATAACTAAGAGTATTGAAGTATTGAATAGGTACCTACACTAGATTACAAGAAAGTGAAAAAGAGATAGGGTAGATATATTACGAGCGGGCTTTTTCAATTTCCTTTCTTCCTGGTTTACACTCCAGTGTGACTTTAGACCTTTAATCTCAGCAATAGGACAATATTTATATAACATCACGCCTTGCCAACATAATCCCCGAAGGGATAGTGCACATAGAAAATATCATTACCTACCTAAGTAATAAATCTTCCTTTCTTTATGGTTGATGAACAACCTGGTGTCACAAAAGCCTCTGACATGGCTTTATACACCCTTGAAATATCTCAGGTGCGCTGGTTTCCTCACGATGTTTTCCTTTTTAGCAAGTGATAATTAATTTCTAATACGCACATGAATCCGTCAGAGGTGCGTGCCTGGGTTTCGTACCTACTACCTTTTACTTGGCAGTCCCTGCTAATCCGGCCCATTCGTATCTACATGACTACACCTACTACCTGTTTTATTATCAACTAGCGACCCGCCCCGGCTTCGCACGGGTGCAATATAAATATGTATAAACTTTCGTCTTCAATCACTTTATCTATTTAAAAAAAAAACACATTACAACGTTGCGTAGTTTTAAAGATTTAAGCATAAGAGGATATAGGGACAGAGAAAGCGACTTTGTTTTATACTATGTAGTGATGATTAAAAGTATAGGTACTTATAAGCCTTTTTTTGGAATAATAACTTAACTCACGTATTGATTTCGCGACTACACTCTTGTCGCGAATGCGAAATAAGAACTAATATAAATGAAAATTATTCTATATTATCTATGGTTCAAGACAAGAGCTGGCAGGCAACATATAAAAAAATGACGGTGAAAAAAGAATGACATTTGTAATAAGCGTGGGAAATACAATATTAAAATGGAAAAACAATGGAAAATTAGGAAAAGAGTTGTGAGGAATATAAAGGCCTGGCCACGAACTCGCCGCTTGCAGCGGCGGCTTAGTGCGGCGCGGCGGGTGGTAAGAATAATAATTAACAAATGTACAATGTAACTAATGTACTACAATGTTCGACGAGCAATGCCACGACTCGCCGCTAAAGAGCGAAGTTGTAGTCACACGGTAAGAAATAAGTGAAAAGGAAAAGAACTTAAGTAAGTGAGCACATGAATATAATAATAATTACATGTTATATCAGACTTAATCAGTTTATGTTGTCGGGGTGTCCGACTTGTTCATGTATTGTTTTTACACAGCAAATATCTTCGCAAGGAGTAAGAAAAGAATACTCTGCGGAGCGTATTTAGTCTATCCAGCAGAGTGGATAGTAATCAGTTGAGTGCTCTGCGGAGCCTATTTAGTCTATCCAGCAGAGTGGATAGTAATCAGTTGAGTGCTCTGAGGAGCCTATTTAGTCTATCCAGCAGAGTGGATAGTAATCAGTTGAGTGCTCTGAGGAGCCTATTTAGTCTATCCAGCAGAGTGGATAGTAATCAGTTGAGTGCTCTGCGGAGCCTATTTAGTCTATCCAGCAGAGTGGATAGTAATCAGTTGAGTGCTCTGCGGAGCCTATTTAGTCTATCCAGCAGAGTGGATAGTAATCAGTTGAGTGCTCTGAGGAGCCTATTTAGTCTATCCAGCAGAGTGGATAGTAATCAGTTGAGTGCTCTGCGGAGCCTATTTAGTCTATCCAGCAGAGTGGATAGTAATCAGTTGAGTGCTCTGAGGAGCCTATTTAGTCTATCCAGCAGAGTGGATAGTAATCAGTTGAGTGCTCTGCGGAGCCTATTTAGTCTATCCAGCAGAGTGGATAGTAATCAGTTGAGTGCTCTGCGGAGCCTATTTAGTCTATCCAACAGAGTGGATAGTATTCAGATAAGCGATCATGTTACATCACATGTTCTACGGAACAGATTTAGTCTATCCAGTATTGGACAGTATTCAGTTGAGCGATCATAATATCATAAGGTGATGTAACATGATGAATTTAGTTATCAGAGAGTAACCATTATTCAGTTGCGAGGTTTCGGGGTGGCTATAGGGGAGGTTGGAGGCCACTTACGGGGGTTGTCCCCCATTATCATTGCAATGGTTATTCTGTCTTTGATTGTATACTTTAGGTATATAACAAAGTATTCAGTATATACTCAGTAAGAAGTACTAAGTATTATTTAGAGTGTGAACCCAAAGTAGAGCATACAGATGATGCTAATTCAGTGTGACTATAATACTGCGGTATTATAGATTTAGATATTCGTTTGGTACAAAGCTATTTGTACTTGGCGACATGGTGGAGATGCTGGGATACTACTATAAGATTGGTCTAATTGTTTTCTGAATGAAAATTAATAATAAAGCAGTAGTTAACCCATAAGTTCATTATTGATGAAGAGTGTTTTTATTATGTTGATTTAAAACCTATTTGAGCTCTGACTAAATAATCAGATTATCTTGTATGAATAGCTAAATAGTTATAAAGAAGAAAGAAGTAAGAAAGTAAGTAAAGTAAAAGAAAGAAAGTAATCATCTTACAATATTTTTTGTTAGATTTTAATTAATTGTGTTTTATAGTGAAAATTGAGTGTGATTACATTATAATTCTTTATTTTTCAAGCAACATGGCTCAGAGTTGCACTTACATTGTGGTATATGTAAGTACATATTATTAGTTGATTGATTAAATTAAATTACTATAAATTTCAAGATATAATTTAAATAAATAAAGTTATTTAGAGTGTTAATATTTGGTTACAAAGGGTGTGTGGTAGTTATACGGGCCGGTTCGATCCGTACATGAAGAAGATGTTGTGCAGATCGTGAGGCCTACATTGTGGTGAGTGCAGAATAAAAGATGTTGCTAAGCCGATGATGTTTAATGCACTAATTTATTGTATTTTAACTTATTTCTAATACAGTTAGTTTGTGACGCATACGACGCGCTTAGTTAGCACAAAATTCTAGATTACACGTTCCTCATATTATTGCTAAATATGCTTACATGTAGGTACAAGTAAAATTAACTAGAGAAAATGTACGGGTTTGCCCGTACAATAGTGTTCTTTTAAATTATTTATTCTCTATGTACTTACCTATAATGAAATATAAAAGGGTAGATTGTATTTAATTGTTGCCTACCAAGATGCAAAAATAGAAACTAAGTAAATGCCCTAAAATATTCTATGAAGAATAAACTTTCAAGTGCCTACGGTTAGTTACTGTCTGAAGAAAATTAAAATAATAAGTACTATATCAGATGAAAAAAGGGGTGCACATGTATAATTCAGTATTTTTAGTAAATCTATTCAGTGAATTTGGGACATAGAGTAATACCGCACTCATATAAATGTTTTCATAATGCCAATACATAGTATTGTTATTCAGCACAGTTATTCAGTTACATTCATACTCATAACTTATTGTTATCAAGTGCTAGGGAGCACAGTAGTGCCTCGAGGCAAGTCTAGCAGCAGTAACAATGGAGTAAACATCTCAGTTGATGAGCAATTTATTTTGGAAAGTTATTATATTTAATTTGTAATGATTAAAAGTTTATATGTATAAACCAGTTGGTTGGTCGAAGCAAAGAAAACCTGCTCAGGTGGAGGTTTATTGATGACTGCCCTGGAGTGCAAATGTAGTGCTGTCCCACAAACGATGAGGCATTTTAATATCGTGCTCTGCATGCCCTGTCATTTGTTTATTACAGGAACTGATGGACGCTACTGAAGGCGCCAATATCGTAGGTCAGTTCTGGGCTGACTCAATTTAGATTGTCATTGACACGCTAAGAAGAAGAACCAGTTGGTTTTTCAATTATTATTTTTTCTTTCCTTGTGGGGAGTGTCGCGAATGCGAAATAAGAACTAATATAAATGAAAATTATTCTATATTATCTATGGTTCAAGACAAGAGCTGGCAGGCAACATATAAAAAAATGACGGTGAAAAAAGAATGACATTTGTAATAAGCGTGGGAAATACAATATTAAAATGGAAAAACAATGGAAAATTAGGAAAAGAGTTGTGAGGAATATAAAGGCCTGGCCACGAACTCGCCGCTTGCAGCGGCGGCTTAGTGCGGCGCGGCGGGTGGTAAGAATAATAATTAACAAATGTACAATGTAACTAATGTACTACAATGTTCGACGAGCAATGCCACGACTCGCCGCTAAAGAGCGAAGTTGTAGTCACACGGTAAGAAATAAGTGAAAAGGAAAAGAACTTAAGTAAGTGAGCACATGAATATAATAATAATTACATGTTATATCAGACTTAATCAGTTTATGTTGTCGGGGTGTCCGACTTGTTCATGTATTGTTTTTACACAGCAAATATCTTCGCAAGGAGTAAGAAAAGAATACTCTGCGGAGCGTATTTAGTCTATCCAGCAGAGTGGATAGTAATCAGTTGAGTGCTCTGCGGAGCCTATTTAGTCTATCCAGCAGAGTGGATAGTAATCAGTTGAGTGCTCTGAGGAGCCTATTTAGTCTATCCAGCAGAGTGGATAGTAATCAGTTGAGTGCTCTGCGGAGCCTATTTAGTCTATCCAGCAGAGTGGATAGTAATCAGTTGAGTGCTCTGCGGAGCCTATTTAGTCTATCCAGCAGAGTGGATAGTAATCAGTTGAGTGCTCTGCGGAGCCTATTTAGTCTATCCAGCAGAGTGGATAGTAATCAGTTGAGTGCTCTGAGGAGCCTATTTAGTCTATCCAGCAGAGTGGATAGTAATCAGTTGAGTGCTCTGCGGAGCCTATTTAGTCTATCCAGCAGAGTGGATAGTAATCAGTTGAGTGCTCTGAGGAGCCTATTTAGTCTATCCAGCAGAGTGGATAGTAATCAGTTGAGTGCTCTGCGGAGCCTATTTAGTCTATCCAGCAGAGTGGATAGTAATCAGTTGAGTGCTCTGCGGAGCCTATTTAGTCTATCCAACAGAGTGGATAGTATTCAGATAAGCGATCATGTTACATCACATGTTCTACGGAACAGATTTAGTCTATCCAGTATTGGACAGTATTCAGTTGAGCGATCATAATATCATAAGGTGATGTAACATGATGAATTTAGTTATCAGAGAGTAACCATTATTCAGTTGCGAGGTTTCGGGGTGGCTATAGGGGAGGTTGGAGGCCACTTACGGGGGTTGTCCCCCATTATCATTGCAATGGTTATTCTGTCTTTGATTGTATACTTTAGGTATATAACAAAGTATTCAGTATATACTCAAAATCAAAATCAAAATCAAAATATTTTTATTCATGTAGACCAGTTTTAGGCACTTATGAATAGTCATAATTCTAATAGTATTATAGGAGTGACTCTAGTTGCCAGTTCCAAGGGCAGCCTACCCCTCATGGAGAAGAATCTGGCAAGAAACTCCATGGTTGCTCTTTTAAATAATGGCTTACAATATTTTTGGATACATTGTTCTGAGATGTTATGTGAGAACAATGCGAGTCAACTAAACATAGGTACGCGCCTTAGATATACATATATACTTTTGATAAAATCACTATAACAGCTATGGGCTGACCAGTCCCAACAGACGGCACCCGTTCACGGGCATGACGCATGCATCAGCCATCGCCCTACTCAACCATATTGTAGGGAATTGGGCGACCCGACACATAACGCCACCGCTATCAGAACATTTCCGTGAGCATGACATACCCAAGCTGCACAGCAATCATCACGTTGATAGTAACTAAAATAGAGGGACTACATGGTGCTCACATAATTACAACCGTGCACATATTATTATTATACAATATAAATATATATCCAAAGATTCAATAAAGTGTCAGAGCATAATTAAAATTGATTTTGAAAAGTGAAATTCAATCAGCGCTAGTGGGTCGCAGTGTGCAGGAGGAAGCAGTACGCCACACATCTTTGTCTTCAATGTAATCCTTTACTTTATAGTAGGCTTTAGACATAAGAATACCTTTGACAACTGTTTTGAACCTAGTATCAGACAAATCCTTAATAATAGAGGGAATTTTGTTATAGAACCTAATGCAATTACCCATAAATGAATTGCTGGTTTTAGAAAGTCTGTAACCAGGTACTACAAGATTGTCCTTGTAACGAGTGTTAAGGTTATGGATATCACTCTTTTTTTGAAAGCAAGCTATGTTTTTGCGAATGTACAATATATTTTGGAATATGTACAGGGATGGTAATGTAAGTATATTTATTTCCTTGAAGAGTTCACGAAGGGAATCTCGCGGACCTATATTATAAATTGCACGTACCGCTCTTTTTTGTAATAAAAAGATGGTATCAAAATCCGCTGCCGATCCCCATAGTAGGATACCATAGGACATAATACTATGAAAGTATGCAAAATATACTAGCCTAGCCGTTGCCTCGTCTGTCACCTGCCGTATTTTTCGTACAGCAAACGCAGCAGAGCTTAGTTTACCTGCAAGTGCCTCTATATGAGGTCCCCATTGCAGTTTAGAGTCTATGGTGACACCAAGAAATTTAGTAAAGGGTACAAGGCTTAACATGTTTCCATCCAACTGTACATTTGTACCTATTTGACGTACATTAGGTGCCGAGAATCTTATACATTTGGTTTTTCCGGCATTAAGCAAAAGATTATTTGCAGAGAACCAATCTGATAACGCATTGAGAGTATTATTTGGTTCCACAATATCCCTATCTTTCCTATTAATTTTAAATATGAGTGATGTGTCATCAGCAAACAGGACTATATTCGTCATGGTGTCATTAATCATGTGGGGGAGATCATTAATATATACAAGGAATTGAAATGGGCCTAAAATTGATCCTTGAGGCACTCCCATTTGAACAACTGAGCCAGTAGAAGTAACGTTGTCGATCGACACCTTTTGCTCCCGATTCGACAGGTAAGAATTTACGAGATCAATAGACTTACCACGAATACCGTAATATTTTAATTTCAAAATAAGGGTGCGGTGATCCACGCAATCAAAGGCCTTTGAAAGATCACAAAACACTCCTAGAGCATCCTGCGCTTCTTCCCAGGCTTCTAAAACAGTTTTGATAAGGGTTGAACCGGCATCTTCAGTAGATCGACCTCTAGTAAATCCAAACTGTTTAGTGTGTAAGATTCTATTTTTATTAAAATAAGTTAACATTTGGCCTAGTATTAATTTTTCAAAGATTTTGCTTAGGGCAGGTAACACAGATATTGGCCTATAGTTCGAGGCATCATTTTGACACCCTGCTTTAAAAATTGGAACAAGTTTACTATGTTTCATAAGATCGGGAAAGATTCCGTCTATAATACATTTGTTAAAGATCAATGCCAGCATTGGCGCAATATTTTTTATTATAGGTGCAATGGCTTTAGTTGACAATCCCCATAAGTCTTCTGTACTTTTAGCAGCTATAGTTTGAAATGATTTTATGATGTCAGTGTATGTCACGGAAGTAAATTCAAAACTAGATAAGCTATTAAATTCAAAGTTTTTCTTTAAAAGTAATTCAGCTGCTATTGGAGACGATTGAAGACCTTTAGTAGTCTCAATGGGTATATTGGTAAAAAAGTGCTCAAAGTAGGCAGCAACCTCCGCTTTATCGGAAACTAATTTATCGTTAATTTTTAATGCCGCTATACTATTAGTAGCCCTACGATTACCAGTTTCGGTGTTTATTATTTTCCATGTGGTTTTTATCTTATTATCAGATTTTTTTATTTGACGACTTATGTAAATAGCTTTAGCTTGTACGCATACTTTTTTGAAAATTCTAGAATAGTTTCGTACGTAAATATGAAAATCATTGTTAGGTGTATAAGATTTTTTATCGTATAAGTCGTACATAATGTCTCTACTACGCCTTATACCTGGAGTTGCCCAGGCACTAAAAGCTACCTTATTTCTAATATTAATTTTTTTGACTTTACAAGCTTTCTGGAACTCTATATTTATGGCATCAAATAAAGAACTGTACATCATATTAGGATTGTCATAGTGAGGATCTAATGTATATAGTTGTGACTCTAAATTGGTCTTAAAATTTTCTAAACATTTGGTTGTTAGTGACCTACATTGTATCGACTTGTGCCCATTGACAGCTTTATGATTTAATTTAATAATTAGGCACTTATGATCAGAGCGAATTCCCGATATAAGGTTTTTACCTTTTATTTTAAAGTTGGTTAAAATGTTGTCTATACATGTAGCAGAATCTAATGTCACTCTAGTGGGCTCAAAAAAATTACAATTTAAACTAAAAGATTCAAATAAAGATATAAAGTCTAGTTTATGACTGGTATCTACTAACATGTCAACATTAAAATCACCACATACTATAATATTTTTGTTCATTTTTATCCTTCGGAGGGCATCCTCCATAACGTCAAAAAATTGTAAGATATTAGAGTTAGGAGGCCTGTATACACACAAGATTACGTACTCCTCCGTCTCTGCACACGCGAGCTCGCAAACTCGTTCAACAGAGAGGTCGCGAATATCTCGTCGTTCCTTATGGACATATTGGTTATTTAACAAAATCATAGTGCCTCCACCTTCTGCTGACATTCTCTGGAACGAACTAGCGACATGATAGTCATTAATACTAAACAACATTGTGTCTGGCGTAAGCCATGTTTCGGTAAAACATAAAATGTCAACATTAAATTTCTCAATAAATAATTCTACATCTAAAATTTTGCCAGAGAAGTGATTAATATTTTGGTGTGACAGTAGTAAAAACTTAGCTTTCTTCTCTGTTGTCGAACAAGTCAGTTTAAATTACAATTAACCACATCATTATTAGTATCACTACTAACTACAGTGGAGGAAGAGAACTTCGTCATATTACCTACTAGCTGTCCCGCGCGACGTTGTACGCGTGATTATTTTACCTCTACGCTTTTTCTACCCTACCCTACGGAACTCTACCCTACCCCTACCATACCCAACCCCTACTCTAACCTTCCCTACCCTACCCCTACCATACCTAACTCCTACTCTACCCTACCCTACCCTACCCCTACCATACCCAACCTCTACTCTACCCCTGTCCTACTCTATATCTACCCTACACTATCCTACGCTACTCTACCCTACCCCTACACTATCCTACGCTACTCTACCCTACTTCACATCTATTTCTGTTCACATTATGCCACTTTGATGTCTCTTACTAATACCGAATTTTCTACATAAACTTTCACCCCCCCCCCTTTCCCCCTAATAGGTAGAGTTTTCAAAAAGCTGAAACACGGTCGTCTTATTGTTAACCGAAAAGCTAATTATCAAGTTTAATAACGGATTTTCATAACTACAAACTTTAGTCCCCTTTTATATCTCCTGAGGGGGAAAAAATACAAATTTTTTGATACACATCTTTCTTATTTTTAACGAATAAGCTTAATACTCATTTTTACATCTATAGCTTAAAAAATAACGAATCTTCCATACAAACTTTCACCCCCTATTTTATCCACTCAATAGTAGATTTGAAAAAAATAAACTATGCTCGTTTTTCATCTAACAACCGAAAAGCTGAATACCAAGTTTCGTACATATAACTTTAAAAACGACGGACTTTCACACAAACTCTTTTCCCCCTTTTTACCTACTTAGGGGTGGAATTTCTAAAAATCCTTCCTTAGTGCACCCCTAGAGTACTTAAAGAATATTGTCTCAAAATTTCAAGTCTCTAGGTCCTCCAGTTTAGGCTGTGCGTTGTCTGTCAGTCAGTCAGTCACGGTACTGTTTTATAAGTATAGATGACTGTGTAAATATTAAATGCTAGTAATCTAGCTATTTCGCGCTTATAGGTATCTAGTTGGCAGGTATTCATTACCTCTTGTCATTTTTAAGGTTCCAACAAAACTGTTGGTGTCAAAATATAAAAATTTATCACTGTGGTGATTTGCTAAAAACTGCATATGATATACTCAGTAAGAAGTACTAAGTATTATTTAGAGTGTGAACCCAAAGTAGAGCATACAGATGATGCTAATTCAGTGTGACTATAATACTGCGGTATTATAGATTTAGATATTCGTTTGGTACAAAGCTATTTGTACTTGGCGACAACTCTCTCTCTCTTGAAAATGGACTCCGTTTGAGTTCGAAACTAGTCGGGTATTCCCGAAATCAATCCGTGAGTAAAGCCGTATTATATTTAATAAAAAATATAGGTACCTACCTACCTATTATGAGAACTAGGCACATTGCAATACAGTGCCGTTACTAATCTTTTATGCGTCTGATGCTGGCTTCTATACCTGCGCCTATATATATCTAGATACCTAGCCTTTTCCCAAATATGTTGGGGTCGGCTTCCAGTCTTACCGGATGCAGCCGAATACCAGTGTTTTACATGGAGCGACTGCCTATCAGACCTCCACAACCTAGATACTGGGTTACACGATACCCCTTGGTAAGACTGGTTGTCAGACTTTCAGGCTTCTGACTACCCGTAACGACTGTCAAAGATCTACAATTCACAACCGGGGCCAACAGCTTAACGTGCTATCCGAAGCACGGAGAGTGATAATTAATTTATGCCTACCTGCGCCCATGTAGGTAGGTAAAACCCTTGATCCTGGTCTCATCATTTCTGCCCCCTCCAAGCTCTGCACTCTGCCTGGGCAACGCTAGCACCGCCCTAGTTACAGCACTGTTGCTATAACACCACGGCAGCCCTACGGGGGTAAAACTGGTATTAACGGCAGCAATTAGCTGGTAATAGATAATAAAGACCAATATTATAAGATCCAATCAAGCGACGTGTTATATTCGGACTTTAAAATCAGATTGATAGCTGTGTCGTGTTAGTATTTTAGGTTAACCTTGGGGGTTTAAATAAAACACAAGTATCACTTTCTCACATTCGTCACATTAGCATTTCTCAAAAAAAAAATAACTAAGCTTTTTTATGAAAATGTTCCATAAAAGAACATGGTACCTACAAATAATAATAATTATTAAGGACTTATTTAAAAGAAGGGTTCGAATCTGTAATATAAGCTTTGACATATTATTATACTAATAGCACTGATAACCTAATGGTATGACCGGCGACTGACAAGTCAGAGGTCTCGAGTTCGATCCCAAGGCGCGCGCACCTCTGACTTTTCGTAAGAGTGCCTATTATAAATGAATTATCAGTTGCTAAAACGGTGAGGGAAAACATCGTGATGAAACCAGCACACCTGAGAGATTTATCAATGGTGTGTAAAGCCATGTCAGAGGCCTACGGGCGGATTAAACTCTGACACCAGGTGGTTGTTCATCCACCATACGATAAGAAGAAGAAGACATATTATACTAACGGTTAACATTGCATTTGCACCCATATTGCCAGAAGCTAAATAGCTTAAATAACCAATCACCTTCCCCCACCAATCATACACAGGACCTCAACAGCCGTTTATGACAAACAAACCTTTTATCCTCCTGGCATTTAAACAATTCTAAGCGCTGAAACCAAAAAAAAAACAACAAACGGAAAACTCTTCAAAAATATGTCAAATATTCATCGCGCCATTCCCAAGCGTGTCACGTGTCCGCCCTGTTGTTTTACTTTTTCTAAACAATGTGGGCACACGTAATTGCGCGGTGAGCCTGTCACATTTTTTTTTTAAATATATTTTTAATAGCCCCATGTATGAGGGAGTGTTCACGTTGATTGAGAATCGAGTTGTCCGATATATTTAACGTACCTACTTACGATTTTTTTCTGAATAAAATGTGTGCGCATAAAGCCTAAAGCCTAGATCACAATTAACAGGGTGCAATAAACCACATAATAATACATGTTTTTCTGATCTGTATGTGCAAGCTCTGTGTTGATTTTCATTTAATAGGCTCAGTAGCTAAGCCCAGAAGAACACATTTTTCAAAAAATAATGAAATTTCCAGGACCAGATCGAACTCTGTGTAGCTCTTTGCAATAAAATCACATGGGAAAGGTAGATTGTATACCTACATAATTATAATAATCTCCTCATTTTTGGAAGTTGGTTAAAAATCCTTTCGTGGTTTATAGAATGTCGGATGACAATGGACACCCGCCCTCACGCGGTGACCACAGATTACGGAACTCCTCTTATTTGGCGCCAACTGGAACGCCACTAATATCCGCCATTTTGAATTATATTCACGTACCCACACAGGAATTTTATTTTTCTGGAAGGGAATGCTATTCGTTTTAATTATTACCTTTTGATGACAGTACGAGGTGCTCGTGCGTTTAATTTTGGTAATTTGTGTGTTTGGAACACTTCGAAGCATTTTAAAAATGAAATTCGTTTTGTTTTACGCTCCTTGTATTAAAACATAACGATTTGCGACACGGTTGGAGACGCATTTTATCCAACAAGAATCAGTTGGAATTTCAAACCTCTTTTTACGTCTGGGGAATTCGGAATAAGTACCTACATTAGGTACATACCTACTTATCCGATTTTTTAAAAAAGAAATAGTGATAATATCGCATCGGTGCCTTGAAAACTGTAAAGTTTGGAGCACTGAGACGGATATACGATGTATTCCGATAGATATTAACCACACGCTCTAGGCTTACAAAGATATTTAAAATTGCACGGAGCAGGTGATAATTAATTTACACTGACCTACAAAAATTAGTAAGTAGGTACCTACCTACAGACGTACTTTACGTATTAATACGTACATAACTTCCGAAAAGTCAGAGATGCGCCTTGGGTGCGAACCTGAGACCTCTGATTTGCCAGTCAACGGTCACACCACTAGGCTACCACTGTAAGTACTTAGTCAACATACATGTGTATAGTTACAAATTCAATGGCACATGTAACTCGAAGTATGTTTTCCACATCACTACGTATTCTTTCGCACGATTTCTTTTGCGGTCCCGCCATCTGTCAATGACATTTGAGCAATTTTTCCCGCCAAGCGAAGTGTTGCCAGCCGTGAAATACAATGTCACTGGCAAGAAGCACGCGTTTGGAAAAATAAAATGTCGTTTAGTGTTGTAAAAAAAAAAATTTAATCTGAACGCTTGATGTAGGTAAGTATTTTATGATGTATGTGTATTTATATGTTTATGATGATGTAAATAATAAGTATTTGACTTTCGAGTAGTAATTTTTAAGGTAATTGCAATTTGAGGAGACCTTTACTTACACATGTATCATCCCAGAGGGAAAAACACAAAAAAGTCTAATCATGATCGCACCCAAAGATATTGGAAATTTATTTAATATTTCTATGATCGAACCCAAACCGTCGTACTTTCAAACCGCTTCAAACGAAGTTAGTCGTCATGTCACGCGCGTCGTATATGATACCTATATTATAAAAATATGAGTACTTAGGTAGGTCTATTATATTTTGTGTGTGGTGGTGGCGGCACTTTGCAAGCACGTGAGTGTGGGTTCGAACCTGGCATTAATGCGACGTAATAATTCGCCATCATGACTAATGGTAAAGGAAATAATCGTGAAGAAAATCTGAAATCACAAACCCGCAGTGAGCTAGCGTGGTGATTAATGCTCGATCCTTGTCTGTATGGAGAAGAGGCCTTTGACCTGCAGTTACTTTATTTTATTAAACTAAAATATTTTTTGACTATTCTTCTTGAAAAATATAGTGTTTTATCGTGGTTTTTTATGTCGGTCGGTACCAACCACGACTAATATCTCTTGCCAAGCCTGTGGTAGGATATGTCGCTCTCGTATCAGTTTGTTTAGCCACCAAAAACGCTATCTCGCAGGCATTAAATTACGCCTTAAATCGTCTGCAATAGACGCAAAGGCCTTACATATTAACATGGGTAAAAGTCATCAACTCTATCTAACTATTGCCGTCTAAATACCTCATTAATTGCTTCTTTTCGACCCTTGTATAACAGTCTACTATGTAAGTATTACTTATTTACATAGCCCATTATAAACGCGTTTATTCTTACACCACATTATTAAATATACCGTTTATCCGAGCCCGGCCTAAACTACAACATTACAACGAACGGCGACAACCAAAACAAATGACGTATGAACGCCAGATAATCCGCGCCGTTGCCGCTCTGATTTATGGGTTTATACTCTATGGTACAGCGGCTGTGACGAAATATAATAGAGGAGTTTTATTGAAATACGTACAAAAAGAAAACTAAACTTTCATCTTCATTAGTCGAGTTTTACTACACCTAGAGGAAAATGAGTTGCTAATGTTCGAAATTTTGTAGTAAGTAGGTACTAAGTAAGTAAGTAAGTAATAAGTTAGTACCTAATAAACACGTTGCATCACATGCATCAACTTGTGTCTTAATCGCATCGGTCGGGGTGCCTTCCATAGAAACTTCTAAAACTGCAAAGTTTGGAGCACTGAGTCGGATATACGTAATGTATTCCGATAGATATTACCACATGCCCTAGACGTAGAAAGAGATTTGAAATTTCGACTGATTCTGATGGGATACGGTGGCTCAGCGGTTAGAGCGTCGGCACGGTACGCCGAAGATCATGGATTCGAATTCGAATCCCATCCGTATCCATTGGTTTTTCAAATTTCTTATTAAATAAAGTGAGAAGTCAGAAGTGCATATACTTAAATAAATCTCAGATGATAGGCAACTACACTGTGCCACTAAACTAAACCAGCCTGTAACTGTCCCACTGCAAGGCAAAGGTCTCTTCTCATACAGAGAAGGATCGAGCATTAATCACCACGCTAGCTCACTGCGTGTTGGCGTCACACTATTAAGTCCAGGTTTCCTCACGATGTTTTCTTTCACCGTTAGTCAGTGGTGTCTTAGATTAACTAAGAAAGTATCTAATATGACATTGAAAAAGTCACATTAGTACATGCCAGGTTCAAACCCACAACCACGTGCTTTCAAAGCGGTTCCGTAACCAATGAGCTATAGTTTAAAAAAACATTTATGTATTATATGCGTTACTAATCTTCCCCGACGCAGACAGGAAATTATAAATTATGGTAAAAAATAATGTTGCCCTTATTTCGCGAAAAGTCTCAGTTTACACAGCGTACAGCTGACTAACTACTTAATTCAGTATTAAGGGGCTATAGCAAGCCAGGATTACCGCGGACCTGCCCAGGTGTGCGGCTAACGTCTGACGTCATGATTAATATTCATACTGGACAGAGATGAATGGCCTCTGCAGCTCTGCTTACCCCACCTAATTAGTGCATAATTCATAACTTTAAGGGATTAAGAGATAGTTAAGTAATTTCTTCTTCTTATCGTATGGTTGATGAACAACCTGGTGTCAGAGTTTAAACCACCCGTAGGCCTCTGACATGGCTTTACACACCATTGAAAAATCTCTCAGGCGTGTTGGTTTCATCACGATGTTTTCTCTCACCGTTTTACGCAACTGATATTAGGTAATTTATAATACGCACATAACTTACGAAAAGTCAGAGGTGCGCGCCTTGGGATCTAACTCAAGACCTTTGACTTGTCCGTCGACGGTCACACCACTAGGCTATCAGTGTTAAGTAAATACACAATTTTTAAATGACGTCAGCCCATTACGTCTTGTTCATGTTGTAAATAACTAATTTCTTCTCTTTGTATTGATGGAAGGCATAATAAATAGGTGGGTACTTACTCCCTCCACAAACTTCGAAGACTTGAGTTTAATTATTTTTTCACCGTGTAGTTTTATTTTTAATCTTTTTTAACAGAGCAATAGCCTATTGTGTGAATTATACGTTATTACCTATATCTAAGAGCGAGGGCAAATATGTAGTCCCCAATCGTACCCCACCGCCGCGTCTTTATTTGAATACCTAGATAATCTATGGCGAGTGGGGCAAGAATATTGTTGTCTTAGATTTTTTTTTTTTATTGCCATCTTTCACTTTTTTTTTACAATCCACACATCGTAAAATATTATTGTGCAAGTGAGGCGTCTCGCTTATGTTGCACTTATTTGTAAACATGTTGAAAGAAAGAAGACTCTAGCGCTGAAAGGGTTAAATGAACCAGAGATAAACCATAAATAAACATTACAGTCACTTCATTGACTCCAAAAATCATTAATCATAAATCAAGCAACAATAACTGCATCTTCCGCCCTCTGCGTGTGGTCCACAGACTTAATAAAAATATAATTAAGAGAACAAAATGGCGGCGTTTTGTCGTTTCCCGCCGTTTTCCATTAGCGCGCGTTCATCGCGCCACAAAATGGTGGCTGTTAAATGACCTGTAAAGCTGATAAGTGAAGGGATGGGGCTTTAGTGTTAGGAATAGCGAGCTCATTATTTATACCATAGAGTATTCAAGAAAATTTATACAATCTTTTAATTTTTTTTATACCATATCAAAACTAAAACAAAAATGCAAAATTACGTGTCCGAGCTATTAACCGTTGAAGACTGCCCTCGTGAGGAGACAATCCTTCGTAGCATTCGGATATTTCCACATTTCTATAATTTTAGGGTATTGTCATTAAAACTCAAAACGCATGCAATAAAAGTCGTAAACTGTATTTCTTTGTTGTAGCTAGTTCTTTGGCTTGCAACTGACCCTGACTGATGACTTGATCCAAACACAAGCACACCCGGGTGAAATTAAAAAAAGTGGGTGAGTTATTTTTTGATGTAAGTGTGACTAACTTTTTTTTTTTTTATTAAATAACTAACTGTGGAGGCTTGTTGTATCTGTCAAGCACAATGATCAGAGCCGGACAATATGGATTTTTTTTCTGGTAGGGTGAGGAGATTGGACAGTTGGACGTTACAGAAATAATAACAATTTATAGGTACTACCATAGAAATATTAATCTTTCCAATATCCTTGGGTACTACCTACCAAGGCAGCAAACAAGCTTATAGCTCGCTTGAAGTTACCTTATGCCTATAAAAAAGCACAAAAAAATCCAGGATAATAGGAACTTATAGTAATTTAAAAGAAAAGTAGGTACTTATATTTGTTAAAAACGCCTTCAAATATTCAATTTAATTTTGTCAAAGGTTGACATGCGCTCATTGCTCGCGGATTTTCGCGGCAAAAATAGGGTACATCAGCCACATGCGAGCTAAACACCCTAGCTCTTAGAAATTAGAAGCCAAATAGCCGTAGCCGAAACCGGCAAGGAGATATATTATACTTAATATATACATATACCTAAGTCCTAAGTTTGGTAGATAAACGTAAGTATACCTACATATTTAAGTCCTATGTCGTATTGCATATCGTTCTCGCTTCCGCCCCCGCTCCGTGTCTCCACAGCATCCTCATTGAATCTCTAACACAGCTGATCTCCGGTGCGCGCACTTATCGCGAGGTTAACGGTTCGAAGCCGAGCGGTGACATGATTAAATGTTACGACTGCTGAGCTTGCACGAATTTGATGAAACTCTTTATTAAGCGATAGGCCTCGATGGACAGTACGCAGCTTAATGAAATCATAAAAACGATACAGCCGCTCCCAAAATATAAATACAGGAATATTTTTTACGTTCACGTTGCTAGAAAATATTCAGACAAACTCGAGAAGCATGTGGTTCATGGTAAAATCGAAGAAGGAAAAGACTAAGAGGGACGAAGATGGACATTTCCGAACAGGTACCCACACAGAAATTTAAATCATAATTTCTGTGGGTACCCAAAATGGATCCAATATCTTGCCGATCCGTTACGTTTTTAGGTTCCGGTCAGTTACCCGGTCGATAATAATGTCGGGTTTCCCGGTACTCATTTTAGTACACTACTAACACTATTAGGTATAATTGAAAAAAAAAATTATATGACAAAAATTGTTTAAAGCATAGGAAAAAAAATAACAATAATTCTGGATATAGATTATAAATAAATAAAGACTGGATATAGTTCATAATCTATATAAGGCTAATTTTTTCTGAAAGTCTAATACGCATATAAATCCAAAAAGTCAGTAAGCTCTGACTGTATTCAGATTTGGTTCTGACTGGTTTCTCTCGACGTTTTCCCTCACCATTCTAGCAAGTGATTATTAATTTCTCTACTCTAATTCATAAGTCAGAGACGTGCGTGTCTGTATTTTAACCTACGATGGCAGTCACTAATAATTAAAATGGGGGGGGGCAAATTTTCAGTCTGCCCCGGGCGACAAAAACCCATGCTAAGCCACTGCTTCTTTGATAATAATAATGTCCTCCTGACTTCTTCTTATCGTATGGTTGATGAACAACCTGGCGTCAGAGTTTAAACCCCTCGGGCCGTAGACCTCTGACATGGCTTTATTTAGTATCTCACCATTGAAAAATCTCCATCACGATGTTTCCCTCACCGTTTTAATAACTGTTTAATTTAATATAGGTACGCACATAACTTACGAGAAGTCAGAGGTGCGCGCCTTTTTTTCGAACTCAAGACCTCTTCTTGAGTTCGAAAAAAAGGCCTCTTGTCAGTCGACGGTCATACCTATTATGTAGTGCTTATAATCCTCCTGATAGAATTCAATCTTCAATCTCAGCGGATATTACTAAAGGTTCCTAGTAAAGATAATATTAAAGTGTGTATACTGTTATGTGCGCGAACACAGGTGCACTCTCTATTTCCTCACTCTCTTAGTCCGATGGGACGGAAATCCGACACGACCGGAGAGAGATCAGGCGCAGGCCCAACAGCATTACGTGTTTTCCGAGGCATGGAACAATTAATTTATAGTCAGATGTGCTCGCCTCGGGTTCGAACCTGAGACCTCTGATATCACTAGTCTATCACGACTTATGACTCACTGCTTCTTGTATTACAGATAAAACTAGTAGTCTACTTTCTACTTAATTTGCATTTGATTCGCGACACATTAGCGGTAAGAAATTAAAGTATTTACCTTCTATACCTATATCTAAAAAAAAAAATATTTTACAATATTTATTTTCGCAAGGAGGTTCCAACTCAAAGTACAATAATTGATTCACTATAATATGCAGGAAGAAATAACCATTAGCCAAAAAAAAAAGATAAAAAAAATGAAATAACGAAACGCCACTTTGAATGGCAAGTGACACTGACAGTGACATTTCGCCATGATTACGTTCAACCAGCTGATTTGCGGTAACCTACGAAATTGTAAACATAAATAAGATAATTTCAGTAAAATGCGTTACTTGTCGCGGATATTTCAGCCAGTTGTGACCATACCAAAGAATGCAAAAATTAAAAACACTGACATCACTTGTAAAAGTCAAAAGGTATGTCATTTTGTGATATTCAACTATTTCCTATGAGTTTCTATGATTACGTCTATTTCCATAAGAGTTAGGCTGAGATGTAAAGTCGGTAACACCACCTATATTTAGCCAGTTATTATGTAATTATCTTATAAATAATAGGGCTTAACTGGGCTGCTGAGATTTTCCTAAAAGACAAAACCTAATATCACTGCCCGACCCGGGGATCTGTCTGATTACAATATGATGATGATTGGATAAGTATTATAACATAAACTACCTAGTATTTTTACTTTCCTAGTTAGTTATAAAGCTACTACACAGTTTCTAACTCATTAGTTCACAAGTAATATGCAATAATGTGTTCCGTTAAAAAAAAATCACTTCTAGTGATTCTTTGATAGTGAGTTTCACATATTCCTGTCCAAGATAAAATTTCTATGTTAACCTTTAAATGCTATTAAATAGACTATAACATGATAGTTTAGTGATATAACCATTGAACTGCCAAGATAAAGGTTGTTAGTTGAAATCTAAGCAACCTTTGACTTTTCGAGTTCATGTACATATTCAAAATTCTTGCTAAAACAGTGACGGATAACAGAGAGCAAACCAGCAGATCTAAAAGATTTCCCAACGGTATGTGAAGCCATGTCAGGGCATGCAGTTTAAACTCTGACTCCAGGTTGTCCATCAACCATACGAAAGAGAAAGAAATATAATAATATGTCTCTGTTACTTTACAGCTCCTCCTAGAATGCGGTCTGATACGACCTGCGGGTTCCGGTCTATTCACAGTATTGCCCCTAGCCCGACGAGCATTAGATAAGCTAGAGATGCACATAAAGTCAGGTTTAGAAGCGGTCGGTGCTCAACGGATATCCCTGCCCACGTTGACTTCGTCCGCACTGTGGGAGAAGACTGGAAGGTTGGACGCAGTGGGGCCAGAGCTGATGAAGATGGAGGATAGACATGGGAAGAAATATGTGTTGTCTCCCGTAAGTAATAATATTGATACCGTATCCTCAACGGATCGGGCACTGATCGAATATAATTATTTATTGTTCCAGCTTGATACAATTGCAATCAAACAATGTTTATCTCTTTTTTATGATAGGTATAAATATATGTTCCACTGCTGGGCAAAGATCTCCCTCAAAACCTTTCAAATTTTTCTTTCCTTGCCTTCCACCAGCCATTCCTGAAAGTATCTAGATCGTCTCGTCATTGCTTTCGTGGCTGACCCCTAAGGAATAAAAATTATAATGTTAATATTCATATAAATTAATACATCATCTTGGGATGTCCTGATAAAACATTTTTGGAACACTGTGTAGGCTAACTGTATTATGCCCACAAACTATACTACAGCTACTATATACTACTGTTAGTTGAAAAAATCAGTCCAGTATCGGTATTGGTATAGTAAGTGTACCTAGAGCAGGGAATCTTGAGTTCTGTATATGGTATCATACTAATCATGGTCAACAATATTGTTAACTATAGTATAAATAAATAAATAAATAAATCAGTCTGTAACTGTCTCACTGCAGGGCAAGGCCTCTTCCCATACAGAGAAGGATCGAGCAATAATCACCACCCTAGCTCACTACGGGTTGGCGATTTCAGACTATTAAGTCCAGGTTTCCTTACAATATAGTCTGCCTGCGACCACGAGATCTGCTAAGATCTCGAAACGTCAGGTGTTTTTTTTCGAAAAATACACTATACGCGAGTTTATCCGTTTAAAAGTTGTTTCATTATTCCCTTACAATGTTTTCCTTGTAAAGTTATTTGAACTGTTGAATAAATAATCCATGCCTATTGATATATTACGTTGAAGTTGTCATACTCCTAATGTTATTAATTTACGCCCGAAGATGCGTTAAAATTTGTGTTAAAATATGGATCTTTGGAGGCTTGTTACTGCCAAACTATTATTTTTTTTACTCTTCCATTTAGCAATAAGCCTAGATAATGACGAGACAATTCGATACTATGCTCATTTTTGGGTGTACAACTTCAAATAGTGACATAATCACCCTTCTACGTTTGTATGGGAAAATAGCCGGCTTGCGCAGCCTTAATCTAAGACACTACTGACTAACAGTGAAGTATGGTATGTTTTTCTAAATTGCAGACACATGAGGAAGCGGTTGCGGACCTGCTGGCGGACGTCAGCCCCGTGTCTTACAAACAACTACCCTTGTTATTGTACCAGGTATAGTCATTCATCATTGTATTAATAGTCATTAATTCATTCCGTAGCCTTATTGTTCCCAAACTTTGTTGTGTCGGCTTCTAATCTAAACAGATGCAGCTAAATATCAGTTGCTACGGAGCGACTGCCTATCTGACCCCCGCAACCGGAAGGGATACGATATTCTAACTATATCGACTGTCGAATATTGATGACATCTGGGGCAATGGCTTAACGTGCTTTCCGAGGCATGGAGCAGTTGATAATTAATTTGTAATACGCACATAACTTACGAAAAGTCAGAGGTGCGTGCTTTGGGTTCCTGAGACCTTTGACTGGGCAGTGTAACGGTCAAACCACTAGCTATCTGCCCCTCGATGAGTGAAGAGGTACCAACTACTAAACATATGCCTCTCCCAATACACGCCACTATTGTGCGCTCATTGGAGGTATTCGCCCATAATCGCCACGCTGAGCAAGCGGGTTGACGATCGCAGTAGCAGATGATTGCTGTTACACAGAAGGATGCGGTCAGAGGATACGAAACGGGGCACTATGAAAAAAAGACTTATTTTTATTCTATGCATGGTCGAGGGTGAGCTTGGTCGACGGAGCCCCGCTTCGCGGGGCTCCTACTTCTAGGTGGTTTATAAAAAAATAACCACGAAGGGGATGGCGGGGTCTATTCGACCCCGCCATCCCCTTCTAACCTAACCTATCCGAGTCGGGGTACTCTGAGTCGGGGTGTTAACCATATTATGATGCTCGACTCTGCAGTTTCGGCTTTTTGGTCGCCTTACGCCGTAGTAAATGAAATCCTTTCTTCATCAGTTTTACGGCGAACCGATGGTTGGAGACAAAAATCACCCAGATGCTTTTAGTCTTAAATTTAGGTGTTCTATACGATAGAATCGAAAAAAACGCGATATTAAAAAAAAAATATTTTCGTCTACATTTTTCTAAGTGTTTTTTCCTCAGTGCCCCGTTTCGTACACTCCAACCGTGGTTCCTATCTTGGGCCGGAAACCACAGTCCACACGGCAATGAAACGGGAGTGATGTACTTCATCCCTCCATTAGACAATGCAAGCGTGATATTAATGCGGCTATTACACTATGATCTTTTTAGAAAATCTATTTAGAAACATTCTAAACAGAAAATCGAAAGCCAGCGATTACACTAAGACTAAATAGAAACCTAAATAGGACAGACAATTTGCAGTCGTAGTAGAATTACATAAGGTTGCAAATTGATTACACTCACCAAAAAGAACTCTAAATAGAATCCTAAATAGGACAGACAACTTGCAGTCGTAGTACAATTACATAAGGTTGCAAATTGCGTAGCAATGTGACTACACCTTTCTAAAAAGTATACAATTTAAGAAGTAGTGCGGTCGGGACCTTTTTTTCGCTCTAAATCGGAATCTATCCGCTCTTTCTTCAATTACATCTTCCTTTTTTCTAAATAGATTTTCTAAAAAGATCATAGTGTAATAGCCCCTTAACTGCCATACCTTTCGACGTACAGATAGGCCACAAGTATCGTGACGAGCAGCGTCCGAAGCACGGGTTGTTGCGAGCGCGCGAGTTCAGCATGGTAGACGCGTACGGCATACACGCGAGCGAAGACTGCGCGCACGAAATGTACGGCAACGTCACGCAGGCGTACACCGAGCTGTTTAACAAGCTACAGCTGCCGGTGTATAGAGGTAAGGTTTAACGGCAATGGTACCTAATTTTGAACTGAAGGTAAATTAAAACATGAAAGCTAATTTTTGGCAATAAGGAAAATTTTTGGCGTGGAGAGTATTTTTGGGCATTAAGGGTAATTTTTGGCGTGAAGGGTAATTCTTCACATTAAGGGTAATTTTTCGCATTAAGGGTAATTTTTCGCATTAAGGGTAATTTTTCGCATTAAGGGTAATTTTTCGCATTAAGAGTAATTTTTCGCATTAAGGGTAATTTTTCGCATTAAGGGTAATTTTTCGCATTAAGAGTAATTTTTCGCATTAAGGGTAAATTTGGCGTAAGGGGTATTTATTGGCATTAAGGGTAATTTTTGGCGCAAAGGATGTTTTTTGGCATAAAGGTTAATTTTTGGCGTAAAGAGTTATTTTTAAGATCTAACCGATATTTCGATGTTGGGCATCTGCACACAAAAGGATCCGTACAAAAACGCTAAAAAAAACATTTCTTGTTCTGGGCAAGCGGGTTGGCGATCGCAGTAGCAGATGGTTGCTGTTACACAGAAGGATACTGCTGCCCATCCTCCGGATCTTTCCCTTTGTCGCTTCTTACGACACCCGCGGGACGAGTAGGGGTGGTTCTACGTTACCACCCCTTACTACGTTAATTTTTAACTTTACCTATATTATTTGTTGATAAAAAAAGTTAAATTTTTTTCTTTTTTAGTGTGGGCTCAGTCAGGTGAAATGGGTGGCAAAATATCCCACGAGTGGCAGCTGCCCACGGCGGCCGGCGAGGACGAGCTCGCCATATGTCCGCGCTGCCAGTACTGCACGCTCGACGGAGACCACATCTGCGAGAAGTGCGAGAACAGGATGGACCTGGTCAACAGCATCGAGGTCAGTTACTAGCGAGCAATCTATCTATCTAACAATCTCGGAAAGCACGTAAAGCCGTTGGCTCTGCGCCTGATCTCTCTCCGGTCGTGTCGGATTGCCGTCCCATCGGACTATGAGAGTGATGGAAAAGTGAGTGCACCTGTGTTTGCGCACACACTTGTGCACTATAATATCTCCCGCGTCGATGGCTAATCTCCGTTGAGATTGGCCGGTGTGACCGAAATTCGGTCAGGAGGATCAATCTATACTTTAAATAATATTAGTATTTTTTTTTACATAAAATGGTTTTGTAATCAAACCTAAAGTTGAAGACTTATGAGATATGGAAAGGAACTCCTCGTAGGATAATAGCAGAATTGTCGTAACAAGTAATATTGCTTTGTTTATACGTGCAGTCGATAGCTGACGAGTAAAGAGGAAGAGGGGGGATACGTGGTCAGCCCCTCCCCCCCCCCCCTATAATCATCCAAGATAAAAAATATCGTGTGAGGTATCGTTTGAATGGGCTTTTCATGAGGATTTCAAATATTAGCCTCACAAAAGTCTGAGGTTAATTTTAGGTTTAGTTTTTTTTTAAATTTACATGTTTATTTATGTACATAAGCATGTAAAAAACATACATAAAATACTTTATTATTAGTATTATTGGGAAGGGTGAATGGTACAGTTGGAAGGGGAAGACCTAAACGAACATTGTATGACCAAGTCGGGGATGTCCTTGAGAAAGGTCAGGTCAGGAGTACCCTAAACCGACGAGCATGTATGAAGAACGTGATGAGAGTGAATGAGGCAAAAGAGGTATGCAAGGATCGTAGCAAGTGGAAATCCGTTTTCTCTGCCTAGCCCTCTGGGAAACAGGCGTGAGTCTATGTATGTATTATTAGTTCTAGAGCCATTTCATCAGATCTCATCTGATGTATTTCCATTGCAGGTCGGTCATACGTTTATTCTGGGCACAAAATACAGTGAACCACTGGGCGCTTTACAAGCGCTGGCGACTGGACCGCCTGAACCATTGATCATGTCATGCTACGGCATCGGAGTCACCAGGTAATTATGAACCAGTCTGTAACTGTCCCACTGCAGGGCAAAGGCCTCTCATACAGAGAAGGATCGAGCATTAATCACTACGCTAGCTCACTGCGTGTTGATTTCAGACTATTAAGTCCAGGTTTCCTCACGATGTTTTCCTTCACTGTTAGTCAGTGGTGTCTTAGATTAACTAAGAAAGTATACGACATTGAAAAAGTCACATTGGTACGTGCCAGGTTCGAACCCACACCCGCGTGTTTGAAAAGCGAGTCCGTAACCAATGCACCACCACGAGTGTAGGTAATTATAAATTAATTATCAGTTGCACCAGTAAAACCAGCACACCTGCGAGATTTTTCAATGGTGTGTAAAGCCATGTCAGAGGCCTACAAGCGGTTTAAACTGACACCAGGTTGTTCATCAACCCAAGATAAGATGAATAGACAAATACCTCCAATGAGCGCAAAATAGCGGCTCGCATTAAGCTGGCGAAGATGCACAGGCTGATGAAGATGATAATAGATGGCGCCACGTGTCTTTTGAATCATGAAATTTCAAGCGAGCGATGCCGCGGGATGCTAGTAGTTTAATAAATACAGTGAACCAAGTGGACATAGAGTTTTTTTATATTTCCAGGTTGCTAGCCGCTAGTTTGGAAGCATTGTCGAGTGACACGTGTCTACGGTGGCCGAAAGCAATCGCTCCTTACAATATTATCATCATAGGACCGAAAGTAAGTCGAAAGGATTCATTATAATATTATAATCATAGATTTAGAACAATGCTCTCCTGGACGAATTTCGGTCGGTCTCGAGTTCGATCCCAAGGCGCGCACCTTTGACTTTTCGTAAGTTATGTGCGTATTTTATAAATTAATGATCAGTTGCTAAAATGGTGAAGGAAAACATCGTGATGAAACTAGCAAACCTAAGAGATTTTTCAATGGTGTGTTAAGTTAAAGGCCTACAGGCGGTTTAAACTCTGACACCAGGTTGTTCCACAACCACACGATAAGAAGAAGAAGATCCTAAAGTGCCCAGGGGCTCCAATTTGACTTTCCTAACATAAAACATAACATTTCCTTTGCAGGAAGGCTCTCGGGAATGGCAATCACATGGTTTCGAAGCTATCAACAGACTGTACGATAGAATATCTCAAGTGACGAGCGACAAAGATATCCTAATAGATGACAGGCACCACCTCACTATAGGCAAACGATACATGTTGGCTGACAGGTAAATATCTCATAATATTAATATCTGTGAATATCCAAGCAATGCGAGATATTATTGTAGACAATAGTCATTTTATCTCACTATAGACAAGAGATACATGATGGCTGACAGGTAAATATCTCACAATATTTAATATCTGTGAATATCTCAAGCAATGCGAGATATTATTGTAGACAGTAGTCATTTTATCTCACTATAGACAAGAGATACACGATGGCTGACAGGTAAATATCTCACAATATTAATATCTGTGAATATCTCAAACAATGCGAGATATTATTGTAGACAATAGTCATTTTATCTCACTATAGACTAGAAATACATCATGGCTGACAGGTAAATATCTCACAATATTAATATCTGTGAATATCTCAAACAATGCGAGATATTATTGTAGACATTAGTAAAATACTGTGACATTTCACCAAAGACAAGAGATACATGAGAAGTTAACCCGTAGGTATGGTTAAGTTAGACCCTCGGAGGGTTGTTATTAGGTTTATCCATTAGGAAATTCTCAGGACCAGCACGTAGTCTGTCATCGTGCCCGGATAATGGCAATAGGCTCGCCTCCTATTACATGGGACTTATAACATAGCCGGCGAAACGTGTGTGTACTGCACACCTCTGCCTACTTCTGGGGAATACAGGCGTGAGTCTATGTTCATCTGCCTAGCCTTTTCCCAACTATGTTGGAGTCGGCTTCCAGTGTTACCGGATGCAGCTGAATACCAGTGTTTTACATGGAGCGACTGCCTATCAGACCTCCACAACCCAGATACTGGGTTACACGATACCCCTTGGTAAGACTGGTTGTCAGACTATCAGGCTTCTGACTACCCGTAACGACTGTCAAAGATCTACAATTGACAGCAGGCGTGAGTCTATGTTATGTTATGATTATAAAATAACTAGCGACCCGCCCCGGCTTCGCACGGGTGTAATGCTACAACTACGTCCCTGCATTTTAAATTTTTAATATCTTCGGAAAAATGGTTATGGTGGGTTATCCCTAAGAGATAGACATATACCATCGCGGACTTTTTTGTTAAACTTTTTAAGGTGGACAATACTGTAGTACATTATTTTGGTCTATCTCGATAATTTTGATTGTAACCTGGTTCTACTTATTTTGGTTTTATTGTTATTAGTATAAATTCCCATAAGTTTCTTCTAAAATTATTGTATGCTCAAAATGGGCTGATTGATGTAACACTATCATAAGTATAAATAACATCTGTACCTTACACAATCAAAGACAATAAAATTTTACTTTACTTTTTACTATCTCGTAGGGTTCAGCCAGCGTTTTTGCAATATAAGCGCAAAAAAACGTGCTTATTTACGACATCACATTAGAAACCTCTAAATTTATCAGTGTTTCTCTACTATATTATGCATGTATTATACATATAAACCTTCCTCTTGAATCACTCTATCTATTAAAAAAAACCGCATCAAAATCGGTTGCGTAGTTTTAAAGATCTAAGCATACATAGGGACAGACAGACGCGGGAAGCGACTTTGTTTTATACTATGTAGTGATGATTATAATATTGTTGGTTGGCAGAATGGGTTACCCCGTGATCGTGGTGGTCGGCAAGGCATGCCTGGAGATCCCGGCGCGGTACGAGGTGTACTGGAGCGGCCAGGCCCCCGCGGCCAGTCCGCAGCTCGTCACGGAGAGCGAGCTGCTGGCGCTGCTGGGCGATCGCGTCGACGCAGACGGCGATCTAATAAAGTCTAAACTTTCATATTTTGGAGTTTCATTTTAACCTTTTACGGAGTCCAAACGGAGTCCTATTGCTGTCACTCATGCGACCAAACTGAACAGAGTTTAAACCACCCGTAGGCCTCTGACATGGCCTTACACCATTGAAAAATATCTCAGGTATGCTGGTTTCATCAAGATGTTTTCCCTCACTGTTTTAGCAACTGATAATTACTTTTTAATAAGCGCGCTTACGAAAACTGACTGCCTGTCGTTGGTCTAGTGGTAGCAAGCGCGACTGCTGAGCAAGAGGTCCTGGGTTCGATCCCCGGGTCGGGCAAAGTGTTGTTGGGTTTTTCTCAGTAGTAGCACGGAGTCTTTGGGCAAGGGTCATTCCCGTTGGGTAACACCTAGGCCCCTATTACATGGGGCTTATTACATAGCCGGCGAAACGTGGGTGTACGGCACACCTCTGCCTACCCTCTCTGGGGAATATAGTGAGTCTATAAATATATATAATAAAAATTATTAAAAACGCAAAAATCTACTGTCTAGAGTTCATTGTTGGTATCGATTTACAATATTTCTTTTGAACCTTACTTAATGGCTTTTGAAGTCTACTACCTACAAGGTATTCTATAAGTACGTAAATGCAAGCTGACTTCACAGAGGTAGGTAGGTACCTACTGTTATGGTGGTTTCTGGTTCATGGTCAGACGAGTGGTTTACTACGATTGAGTCATTTTGTAATGACGGACTACCTACGTGGTTACTATACGATACCCTTCACATTTTAGTACAGACAGCATGTCGAGATTTATAAGAAAATCTCACTTACTATAGGTACATGTGTTTACAAAAGTAAAGGATTATCCGCCATATTGTTTATTTTATACTTCGAAATTACCTATTTGTTATTCCAATGAATACTTTGCATAATAATGTTTAAAAAAAAACAAACAATAAAAAAAATACAATAAAAAACGAAAAAAAACATAATAAAAAAAAACAATCGAACATTTTTCGCCATAATTTATTTATAATTGATTTAAACATTATCATAATTAATAATGTCAACATTCTTCTTCTTATCGTATGGTTGATGAACAACCTGTCAGAGTTTAAACCGCCCGTAGGCCTCTGACATGGCTTTACACACCATTGAAAAATCTCTCAGGTGTGCTGGTTTCATCACGATGTTTTCCCTCACTGTTTTAGCAACTGATATTTTTTTTGTGAATTTTTTACATGATACCTACAGCACATGTTAGCTTATTACATTATATATTAATAAAAACAATAATATATTACCTATGTATTCCGATTGATATTACCACACGCCCTAGGCGTAGAAAGAGATTTGAAATTTAGTTTGATTCTGATGGGATACGATGGCTCAGCGGTTAGAGCGTCAGCACGGTACGCCGTTCGGTACGTGGGTTCGAATCCCATACGTATCAGTTGCTTTTTCATGTTTCTTATTAAATAATTATATGACAATTAATTTTTAAAACGCACATAACTTACGAAAAGTCAGAGGTGCGCGCCTTGGGATCGAACTCTCGATCTTTGACTTGTCAGTCGACGGTCATACCACTAAGCTATCAGTGCTACGAAACTCAATAAAGAATTGAGCTACAATCATAAAATGAAATACACAACCAGTTATGTTTTAAATATTATTTCGGGTCTATTCGCGCACAGATAATTCAAAATAGTCATTATTGAACTAACCTCGACGTTTCGGCCAAGTTGCAGTCAAGTTCAAGTTCATCAAGGACCAAGTTGCAGTTGTACAGTCTTCTCGTGACCACAGTCAATTCAACTTGACCGAAACGTCGAGGTTAGTTCAATAATGACTATTTTGAATTATCTGTGCGCGAATAGACCCGAAATAATATTTGAAACATGATTCCAATTCACGAGAGTTTAAGAACTTCTACAACCAGTTATGTATCTCAGTTTCGGCTGTTGCTCCCGGCTACAACATGGCTGCATATAATACCTATTATATATTTAATTATTATAATGATAATACCAAACACGAAGGTCAGTCACTTCCAGAACCCGTTACACCTCTCACTAAACATCAGCAAAAAGTTTTGATTACAATATTAAGTACATAGACGTGGTGCTGTTATTTCAATTTAAGCTAACATGCTAATATAAGCATTGTAATATATCTATCTAAAGTTTGCGAGATCGAATCAGAAATGAGAAGATCCGCAAACGAACTAAAGTAACTGACAGCCCAACGGATTAGCAAGCTGAAGTGGCAGTGGGCGGGGCACATAGCGCGCAGAACTGACGGCCGATGGGGCAGAAAGGTTCTGGAATGGAGGCCACGTACACAGCGCAGCGTAGGATGTCCACCCACAAGGTGGACAGACAACCTAATACAGGTCGCAGGAAGCCGCTGGATGCAGGTTACTTCCAGCCGGCCAATCTGGAAGTCTGGAGGCCTATTTTCAGCAGTGGACGTCTTATGACTGAAATGATGATGAATGCTGAATGTACCTAACATACAGTTCGCCCTTTAAGTGATAGGTACGAACCCAAGGCGCGCGACCTCTGAATTTTCGTAAGTTTTGTGCGTATTATAAATTAATTATCACTTATTCCGTGCCTCGGAAAGCACGTAAACCCTACAGACGCCTGATCCAAAGATATTAATATTTCTATGGCCTGATCTCTCTCCGGTCGTGTCGGATTATCGTCCCAAAATATGAGAGTGAGGGAATAGAGTGCACCTGTGTTTGCGCACACACTTGCGCACTATAATATTTTTGCGTATTTGGCTACGCTGTGACCGAAATTCGGTCAGGTTCATCCTTTCAAGTGGCTGACTCGCTGGTTTAGTGGTTTGTGCCCATAGATTTTTTGTATATCAATGTTTGTGCCTAAAAGCCGAAGTCGGTTACTTCAAAGACTGGGCGCGTGCTGTACAACCGCAGTGCATATTGGTCGCCGCGCTGAATGTTTGTTATAACTAGAGATTGGATATTCTAGTGCATGTTACCTAAACTTCGAGGAAGTACGTAACTTAGGATGGATAATACCACCTCTAAAATATAAAATAATAATTTTTAATAAGTACCGTAATTTAATTCAGAGTTCCGTACTAAAAATGTGTCAAATTAAAATGTATTTTTTTACGTAATTAAAATAAAACATAAAAATTTTAGTATGGAATTCAAAAAAAGTAATGATATTTTTCAATTCAATAATTTGTACCTAACTATACCTACTTACGAGTATACATATAATTTGTATAATATCTAATTAAATGATGATATTTAAATCACGGTATTAAAAATTATTATTTTACATTTTATAGAGTCGTGATAGCTTAATGGTGGTGCCCGTTGACTGGCAAGTCAGTGGTCTTGGGTTCGAACCCAAGGCGCGCATCTATGACTTTTCGTTAAGTTATGTGCGTTTTATAAATTAATTATCACTCTCCGTGCCTCGGATAGCACGTTAAGCTGTTGGCCCCGGCTGTCAATTGTAGATCTTTGACAGTCGTTACGGGTAGTCAGAAGCCTGAAAGTCTGACAACCAGTCTTACCAAGGGGTATCGTGTAACCCAGTATCTGGGTTGTGGAGGTCTGATAGGCAGTCGCTCCATGTAAAACACTGGTATTCAGCTGCATCCGGTAAGACTGGAAGCCGACCCCAACATAGTTGGGAAAAGGCTAGGCAGATGATTTTACATTTTATTGGTGGTATAATCCACTCTAGTTACGTACTTCCTCGAAGTTTAGGTAAATGTGCACCGAACTATCCGAACTTACTTATATCCGAAGGTTACACACTTATAACAAACTTGACACCCGATTTGTGGAAAAATATGTCGCAGATGTGGTTTAAAAAAAAGCATAAATATTTAAATATTATCGAATCGATATACCTACTTACTGTCAACTCTCGACAGCGAAATGTTTAAAATAAACACACAAAGTGATTTGGAAGATTCAGACTTACATTATTAATGTAGCATTGTAGGTATATCGATAGAGTCGTGATAGCCTAGTGGTGGTGACCGTTGACTGGCAAGTCAGAGGTCTCGGGATCGAACCCAAGGCGCGCATCTCTGACTTTTCGTAAGTTATGTGCGTTTTATAAATTAATTATCACTCTCCGTGCCTCGGATAGCACGTTAAGCTGTTGGCCCGTTGTTTTTATAAGGCGCGGACACGAACGCTGTACCACTTTGCGATCAAAATGCTTTGAACAATGCTACGTGCGTAGGAGCGGGGCAGCGCTACGTTCGGACCACATGAGTAAATAAAATCCCTTTTATTTTCTCATGTGGTTTGGACGCCGGGTGCAAACGATTCTAACCTTCAGAGTGGGGCATCGACTTCGACCACGATAGTACCATAGCGTCAAGAGCGCACAAAATAAGTATATCAAATTAATTTTGGCTACGTTCTTAAAATAACCGCTACTTAGCGAAAACTTTCGTTATTTTATAATATGTAGTTAAATAATGAATATTATACTTACTGTAAATGTAAAAACGAATTCAAAGTAGGTAAGCTAGTGATAGTTCTGTAAAATATTTATTTTTTCCAGACATACTTATACAACAGAAAATATGTGATTTTAGGTACCTAAGTACTGAGACTGTACTAAGACTGCCTCGTTGGTCTAGTGGGAGCAAGCGCGACTGCTGAGCACGAGGTCCTGGGTTCGATCCCCGGGTCGGGCAAAGTGTTATTGGGTTTTTCCATTTAGAAATTCTCATTAGCAGCACGGAGTCTGGAATTGTGCCCGGTTAATGGCAATAGGCTCGCCGGCTATTACATGGGACTTATAACATAGCCGGCGAAACGTGGGTGTACTGCACCTCTGCCTACCCCCTCTGGGGAATACAGGCGTGAGTCTATAAAAAAAAAATACCTAAACAAAAACAGCTAGCCAACGACATGACGGACTACAGCACAGGTCAGGGTTAGGTAGGTACATAGCAAGTATCCCTTCACTGTGCGTGTTGTAATAGCATATGACCGTTGACTGGCAATAGAGATCTCAAGTTCGAACCCAAGACATGCTACTCTGAATTTTCGTAAGTTATGTGCGTATTATGAACTAATTGTCACCTGCTCCGTGCCTCGGTGCGCACGTAAAGCCGTTGGTTCTGCGCCTGATCTCTCTCCGGTCGTGTCGGATTGCCGTCCCATCGGACTATGAAAGTGAGGGAATAGAGAGTGCACCTGTGTTTGCAGTCACACTATAATCACTACATAGTACATAGTATAACACAAAGTCGCTATCCGCGTCTGTCTGTCCCTATGTATGCTTAGATCTTTAAAACTACGCAACGGATTTTGATGCGGTTTTTTTTAATAGATAGAGTGATTCTTAAGGTAGTTTCATATGTATAATACATTGCACCCGTGCGAAGCCGGGGCCGGTCGCTAGTATAATTATAATCGATAGCCAATCTCCGTTGATTGAAATTAGCCACTGTGCCTGAAATTTGGTCAGGAGGATATTATTATTATAATATCCCTTTACTGTGCGTGGGAACAAAGAGCCTAGTGGTATGACCGTTGACTGCCGAGTCAGAGGTCTCAGGTTTAACCTTTTCGTAAGTTATGTGCGTATTATAAACTAATTGTTACCTGCTCCTTGCCTCAGAAAGCACGTTAAGCCGTTCGCCCCGGCTATCATGAAGTTCTTTGACAGTCGTTAAAGGGAGTAAACCCTTATAAAATCCTGACAACTAATCTAACTTCAGAATATCGTATCCCTTTGGGTTGAGGTCACATAGGCAGTCGCTCCGTAGAAAATTGATATTCAGCTGCATCTGGTAAAAAAAAATCAGCTGTTCCATACATTTATGTTCACATGACTCAACAAAATGTATGGAACAGCTGATTTTTTTATTGCTCCCATATTTTGTTGGTCCAATAGTAAAAGTTGTTCATAATGATGAGTTTAATGACCCCTTTAACGGATGCTGGTGTTTTACAAATAACCCTGTATAATACTCGTATGTATAAACTAATTAAAAAGATAAACTTAATCTAAAAACCGCTACCTGTAGGCAACGTTCCCAAAATGCTGGCTGCGTTGCCTCGCTGGATGGCAATACTTAGCCTTATAGAATATAATATTATCATCGGTGTAGGTACCTACTACCTAAAAATGCAACTCAAAACAAATACTCAGTACATGTGCTGAATAAATAAGTATAAAAACAGTTACTGAGTCATGCAGTTCTAAATTAAACCCCAACACTTCGATTTAAAGTTCAATCTTAACTGTTAGATGTTTTTGGTCAGTTTGCTTAAACGGTTATTGTAAATTACTGCTATTAGCACTTTCTAAAGTTTACAATATAATGTACAGAATAATGTATGATGTGACATACATATGATGTACATAGACTTGTGTGTGAGCCGTGATAGCCTAGTGGTGGTGACCGTTGACTGGCAAGTCAGACGTCTCGGGTTCAAACCCAAGGCGAGCACCTCTGACTTTTCGTAAGTTATGTGCGTTTTATAAATTAATTATCACTTACTCCGTGCCTCGGAAAGCACGTAAAGCTGTTACCACGCTAGGCAAGCGGGTTGGCGATCGCAGAAGATGATTGCAGTGCACAAAATTGTTTTTAATAAAAAGTAAAACCGACTTCAAAAGGAACTAAAAAGCTTGAAATAACTTTAAAACATTTTGGAGTCGGTTCCTAGTCAAGTTCTTAATGAGAAAGTTAAAGAAGCTAGAACTTGACTTGGAACCGACTCCAAAACGTTTTAAAGTTATTTCAAGCTTTACAGCCGAACATGGAACCTCCTCCTTTTTGAAGTCGGTTTAAAATATGCTGCTGCCCATCGTTCGGATCTTTCCCTTTGTCGCTTCTTACGACACCCGCGGGACGAGTAGGGGTGGTTCTATTCTTCGGCCGGAAACCACAGCACAACATTATAATAAATTATAACATTTATAATATTAGTTAGGTACCTCTACCTACCGTTAGTGTGACCTCAAGCTCACATTACTCATGCAATCACGTATTTAATGCGACTTGCTTTAGATGCAGTACTTAAAAATAATACGACTAATTTATGTGTAGATGCAGACACGCGTCGAGTTCGCTATTAAGATACCGTGACTCATGTTCGGATCATAAACACGACGTTTATGAACCTTAGGGTGATGGCGTGATGGTCCCATCGCGGCGGGAAATTTAAAAATAAAAGAGGTTTTATGTTTTTTTTAACCACTTTCTATATGAAATATTGCATTTTTCTTTAGTTTGCGCTCCTAGTCAATAAAGACGCTACTATTTATAACTTTGTTTTATCTCAAAATGTTACCAATTTTGTATATAATAAAATACTAAAACACTAAAAAACTAAACTAAAACTAAAATACTAAAAAACAGTTTCATGTTGAATCTTAGGGACGTTAATCTTGCAAGGACGTAGATACCTTGCAATTGACGTGAAATTAGACGAGACGTGACGTGAAGGTAGACTAATTTGACAGCTCTAATTTGATACTTAATTTAATTTACTGTCCTTTTTCTATAGTTTTTATTAGAAAGAGATATAGTTAGACTAAAATTAGCGGGATGTACAAGAGAATCAGCACCAAATAGTGCTTGTTGTGAAGCATTTTTTTTATCTGTGGTCTCTCCAGGCCTTTCTTTTCCATTGGCGTCTGTGGGCAAATGCCCACTGCCCAGAGTTGCGAGATCCATGAGAGATTGGGGATAAGCTATGCTAGTTAATTTTTTGGGCTCAGCCCGGGCTGCCATAAGCAAGGGATGAGGAAAGCGAGAGATAAGGACATCAATTATATTGCTAATTATTATTTAAAAAAAAAGAAACGATTACCAATAAAGAGGATTTAAAAACCAGTGACCTACTGGCAACTATGCTATGGCCTATGGCTAAAAGCACAAGCTCGAGATAAATATTCTACAAAAATGTCGAATTTTCTTGAATTTTCTCATAGTGTCTACTCGTACACATCGAATTTAAAATATCTCCAAAAATTTGAAACTAGAATTCTCTTCATTGCGTTTAAAAATGTTATTTTATGTTTCAAGAATGCTGAGTAAAGCGCTTGACCTTTATCTACTAGACTAGACAAATATTGACAATTGCAAACGCATACAAATTTCAAAAATTCTATGTAGGTATTCAATTGTTGAATATTGTCAATGAAGAAAAAACTACTGACTGCAGCACTGTACAGGAATGGTAACCCTACAAAATTGAATATCGTCGCCGTGCAGTGATAAAATTTTTTGTAGGTAATTGAAAAAAAATACAGAAGATATTTTTTTTAAGTAAATAAAAAAAATACTGAAGACTTTTTTTTGTTGGTATTGGGCTTCGAAACAAAGTCCTTTAAGCCATGTCTTTATTTAAATACAGAAGATGATAAAATAAATTTCCGGTGAAAAAAAAAGTGCTTTAGTGGTTTTCACTGCACGGGGTCGAATTTTAAATAGTGGAGGGCGGGCGTTCATTAATTAAAAAAAAAAATAACATACTGTAACTATCCCACTGTAGGGAAATGGCCTCTTTTCTACCCTCCCTGCGGTTGGCGATTTCAGACCACTGAAGTCCATAGGTTTCCTCATGGTGTTTCCTTTACCGTAAGTCAAAAAAAAGTTACAGCGGTACCTACATGCCAACCTTCAAAATAAATATTTCAAGTTTCTCGCAATTTTACATTGTGTATTGCAGAAAAATAAAATTAGTTCGTGATATTGGCTTATACCCCCCTTCGCCCCTAAGAAACATTGGGTGGAATTTGGCATGACCCACTCCCCTCTAAGGCTATAGGTAAACTTTAAAAATGTCAAAATCGCGTGAAATCCTTTTTTCCGACACTCAAAAAGTTTGGTTGATGAAGAGAGATAAGACTTTTGAAATTAGTCGTGTTATTATCGTTGGATTTATTAGGTCGGTTGCACTCTTGCGTTTATTTAGCACCGCTCGATACCTACTAATCGTCTACTGTTGAGGCCCTGTCGCGAGTTCGCGACGAACTATGGAGTTTCTTGCCGGATTCTTCTCCATGAGGGGCAGGCCGCCCTTGGAACTGGCATCTAGAGTCACTCTTATAATAATATTAGAATTATGACTATTCATAAGTGCCTAAAATTATCTAGGAACATGAATAAAAATATTTGATTGATTGATCGAACGAGTAATATTGCCCTTCCACCATTCGATCCTTATTTAAATGCCAGCCCGGGCTGACCCTTGTATGTGATATTGTTAAAAAAGTAGAAAAAGTAGGGGTAGGGCCTCTCGTTTGAAGTGAATGTGCCACTTAAAATTGAGAAATAAAAAAAAAATTACAACTTTCGTTTTGGAGTCGGTGCCAAGGATTAAGATGAGGAAGTCCAAGAAGGAAGGCAAGACTCCATAAAGAAACTTTGTTGACTTATTGTGTTATTTCTAGCTTTTCAATGTTTTAAAGTCGTTTTTATTTATTTTTTCTCATTAATTCATTTCGGGCATCTCATCATCCTCCTAGCCTTATTATTCTCAAACTTTGTTGGGGTCAGCTTCTATTCTTACTAGATTCAGCTAAATATCCGTTTTCTACGGAGCGAGTAACGGAGTACGGAGTTGCGGGCGTCTAGGGAGCTCAAAAAATCTTGCTTTCATCATCATCAACATCAGCCTGTATTAATCCACTGCTGAATACAAGCCTCTCCCAATGCGCGCCACTTTTGTGCGCTCATTGAAGGTATTTGCCCATAACCACCACGCTAGGCAAGCGGGTTGGCGATTGCAGTAGCAGACGATAGCTGTTACACAGAAGAATACTGCCCATCCTCTAGATCTTTTCCTTTATCGCTTCTTACGACACCCGTGGGACGAGTAGAGGGCGGAAACCACACGGCATTACAAAAAATCTAGTTTTGTATGATAATTTGCACAAACCGTCCATCTGCAACCAGCCTAACTTAGTAGAGGGGACACCAAGCAACCGCGTATGAACGTTTTTTCCTCTTCGATCGCCAGTCGTGTCCAGCTCGGTCCGAAGTGCGCGCGTGTGATTAAAAACTTACCTTCAAGGCTGAATTGCGTAAAAAAAAGGTAAGTTTTTTGTTTTTAAAATCAGCGATTGTTGACGTTCGTGTGTTTCTTTTAGTTTTATGGATTCCTTTTGCTTTTTTTTTGCGGAAAAGTGATGTTTTTTTTGTACTTACGGTTTTAATTTTCGGGCGAAAAGGATTGAAGTTAAATATGGAGTTTTTTTTTTTTTCATTGGAGGCTGTTTTGCAGTGGACGTTTTATGGCTGAATTCGGCTGAAATGATGATGATGATGAAGGAGTATTTTATTCATTTTTATTTTCATTTATTCAAATACAATACAATAAAATACATTTAAAAAAAATAAAGATATAGGTACATTAAAAAATATAAAATTCAGTAGCTCATTAGTATCGGGACCTCGGAACAGGGTCCAAGCTACCGGCGGTTAAGACTCAGACAGGAACCTCCTGACTATGCGAGATTTTATTATAATTAATCAACGAGTGATTGATTGATTGTAGTTAATCAAGGAGTGTTTTATTTTGAACTAACCGATACCCGCGGCTTCTCCCGCGTGGATGTCGGTTATCGTAACTAAAAGTAATCATGATATTACTGATAATATTTTGATCCCGTTCCCGCAACCCGGCTTAATTTTTGCGAACACCTCCAACAAATATCATTATATTTCCGCCAATGTATACAAAAACTTGACAAATTATATACGAAAACTTTCCTCGAGAACCACTCTATCCATTGGTGAAACAGCATGGAAATCGGTGCAGTAGTTTTTGGGTTTATCGCGAACAGACAGACAGACGCGGTGGAGGACATTGTTTTATAATATGTAGTGAAGTGATTGTTAATCAGGAAAAGTTTTTAGGAAATAAGTACCTACTTAATTAAAGTTGATTTAATTGGCAATATAATTAAATACATAACTAATGTGTATATAGTTCTATACTTTATGTTCTATACTATTATCTATACAACATCGAGAAAAAAAATAAAAAAAAAATAATCATTTATTTGCAATCAATGTAGGTATACAAATGAGATCTTAATATATAATGGTTCCTGTACATTGTACCATAAGGCATGCAAATACATTCAAGGTTAAAATTAAAAACTAATCCTTAATTACTATTGACAATGAGATCAATTAAAATATATTTATTATTATTTATTTAGTAATATCATATACAGTCATCTTCAAGGAAATCTTTTACGGTGTAATAACATTTGTCGTTCAGTAATTTCGTACAAAATATTATACATTATAATACAAAATTCGTAAAAAATATCACGTTTGTTGTATGGGAACCCAATTTAAATATTAACAACAACAGAAATACCTACATCATCTGTGAATATTTCAACTGTCTAGCTTGACTTCATGAGATAGAGCCTCGTGACGGACAGACAGACGGACAGTGAAGTCTTTGTAATAGGGTCCCGTTTTTATCCTTTGGGCACGGAACCCCAAAAACACGATTTCGTAAAATATTCATAGTTATTTTTCTAGGTCCATTAATTAAAAATTTAATCTTATTTTGATTTCTAAGATATTAGATCGATTTGAATATTTATGATTTTACATAAGCAACATAGATTTAAATTATTTATTTGATTAACTTGTATTATTTTGTAGGTGTATAGTTCCTACTTACATCAAAAAACTTTTTAAAATGTTGACTGTGTCGCTTTGCATAAAATTATCCTTTTGGATGAATTTTTTTTTATTAATTATTATTATTATTTAATTATTTTCTATAGGTATATATTCTAAGATTATTATTAATTATTTTTTTAATATAGGTAGAATAGGAAATTCGTAATAGCGTATTACCGGATTTCTAAGCAGTGATAGCCTAGTGGTAAGCCCGTGGGGCTGCCAAGACAAGGGTCCGAACCCAGGCACGCACCTCTGACTTTTAGAATTTATGAGCGTATTAGAAATTAATTATCACTTATATCACTTAAGGCGCTGTGCACAGTCAAAGTAGGCTTAATTAAACAGTTTTTTAGCCTAATGTATACATTTTAGAGTAGCAAAAAAAAAATATGTTATTCTTGATCATATTTATGAGGGAATTCACGGCTTCAAAACACGTTTTTGGTATTTTTTTTCGATAAAAAAAAATCATAAAACAACCATTAAAATTAACATTCCTGCAATTTTATCTCTATTATTTATAAACCAATCTTAATGAAATTTATAACAGTTACGTAATAAATAATAATAAAGGGAGCCCTCACTTGTATTTATCGATTGAAATAAGATATTAGTAGGAATTAATATATTTACTGATAAATAATTCGGAGGAGTCGAACCAAACGTCACGCCATTATCCCTTCTCTTTCATTTCTACGCGGAGCGACAGTGACCGCTGAGGCGCGCTGCTAGACGGACCTATGTCATTTTGTTCCGCCCCCGCTCAGAAATTATTTACGTATCTTGTTTGTTGTTGAAAGCTGTATATTGGGAAATGTAATTTCGTCACCACCAATACCGTCCAATTGGTTTAGTGGTCTTGAACGTTGCATATGTGACCTACGAGAGCGACCGATTGGGAGTTCCATCCCCGCATCTAGCGACGCTTTTTGTTGATTATCTTATTTGAAATAATTGTTATTAATTATTATTTTACTTTTTTTTTCTATTTTCTTGTCTGAAATAAATGTTCAGTATTTATTTTTGTTGATTTTCTTATTTTTAAACAATTATAATGCAATTTTAATGGCTTTTCTTTAGAGTACCTAAAAAGTTTTTTTTTAAATAAATAGTTTTTTACTTTTTGTCTATTTTTAGTTTGATAAATATAATATAGGTACATAAAATGATTGTTTATACAATTTTACATATTTTTTAATTTTGCACAATTTTGATATAATCTTTTCTAGAAAATAACAATTATTGTTTCATTATTTTAAAAATAAGAAAAAAAAATTATTAACATAAATATTTTAAAAAATAACAAAAAGAAAATATGTAGGTGTAAGTACCTACTTATTATTATATTGTGCATTATAAAAATACAAAAATGTACGATGTCGGACATCTAAATCAGACATCTACCTTATTCAAGCTTCTGACTGTCAAGTAGAAATGTAATTTGGTCACTACCAATACTGTCTAAATGGTTTAGCGGTCTAGAGCGTTGCTATAGTCAGTTATTACAGTGTATGAATAGAGTTCGATCCCGCATTGAGCATTACTTTTTGCTGATTTTCTTATTTGTTATTTTACTTTTTTTTATTTTTATATTTTTATTTTTGTTGATTTTCTTATTTTTTAAACAATTATAATGCAATTTTAATGGTTTTTCTTTGGAGTAAAAAGATTTCTTTTTTAAATAAATTGTTTTTTTACTTTTTGTCTATTTTTTTGTTTGATATAAATATAATATATGTACATAAATAATTGTTTTTAAAATTTTACAGTTTTTTTTTCAATTTTGCACAATTTTGATGTAATCTTTTCTAGAAAATAACAATTATTGTTTCATTATTTTAAAAATAAGAAAACAAAATTATGAACATAAATATTTTAAAAAATAACAAAAAGAAGATATGTAGGTAATTACTAATTATTATAATGCGTATTATAAAAATTCAAAAACATACGATGTCTGATAGGGTTCGAACCTAGTGGTTGCCGCTGGCACGCTCATTTCAAGCGGGCCATTGCCACGATAGGTCAAATGCACTTGTAATATTACTGACGAAATTACGCTTTTATTTATAATGGACGTTACGCAATGGCGAGTTTTGCGCGATGCCTCGCAATCTATTATTTTGCTTCAAGCTTGCAATAGACGGAAGGGGCGGGACCCATGGGCGTCCCGCCCCTCACCGTCTCACCCCACTTCATCTGCTTCAGTACCTCTGTTTTACCAAACTTGACTGTGCACAGCGCCTTAAATCACTATCAGTTTGTGAGGTTGCAGGGGATAATCTCTGGATCTACTGATAACCGATTTCGAAAATTCTTTTATCAATAGAAAGCCACGTTATTTGTGAGTGTCATAGGCTACATATTTAGCGGGAACGTGGATTGAACCCAGGACCTCGTGCTCAGCAGTCGCGCTTGCTACCAATAGACCAACGAGGGAGAGGTTTATGTGGCTTTATTTTTATTTGTTTTGTTTATTCGTAAGGAAACTTAAGTCTGAAATCGCCAACACGCAGTGAGCTAGCGTGGTGATTAATGCTCGATCCTTCTCTGACTTCTCTGTATGAGAAGAGGCCTTTGCACTGTAGTGGAACAGTTACAGGCTGATATATTTATTTATTTGTTTATTTTAGATTTTGTATGTAAAACTACAATTTTCATCGTACCATTCAATAAAATTGCCCGCTCGTAAACTATGAAGTACTTACCTATATCGATAAAAAAAAAACATTATTAAAACAATCATTCTGATAGGTATGGTTTAAGTAAAAATAAAAACTCATGATTGTTTACAACTGTGTGCTCTAATTATTATGTACTTATGACTGCCTCATTGGTCTAGTGGTAGCAAGCGCGACTGCTGAGCACCAGGTCCTGAATTCGATCTCCGGGTAGGGCAAAGTTGCGCTCCACTATTGTGCGCACTTTGGAGATATTTGCCCACAATCGCCACGCTGGGCAAGCGGGTTGGCGATCGCAATAGCAGATGATTACTGTTACACAGAAGGATGCTGCTGCCCATCCTCTGGATCTTTCCCTTTGTCGCTTCTTACGACACCCGCGGGACGGGTAGGGGAGGTTCTATTCTTAGGCCGGAAACCACACGACATCTAATATATAAAATTCTCGTGTCACAGTTTTCGTTGCCATACTCCTCCGAAACGGCTTGACCGATTTTGATGAAATTTTTTGTGCTTATCCGGTATCTATGAGAATCGGCCAACATCTATTTTTCATCCCCTTAAATGTTAGGGGTAGTCCACCCCTAAATTACGGAAATTATTTATATGGCAAAAAGGTTCAAAAGGTGAGAAAAAGGGGTAGAGTAGGGTAGGGTAGCGGTATAGTAGGGTAGGGGTAGGGTAGGGTAGGGTAGGGGTAGTGTAGGGTAGGGTAGGAGTAGTGTAGGGTAGGAGTGTAGGGTAGGGTAGGGGTAGATTAGGAAAATTTTTAAATTACTGCCCAACGAAGTGGGCACGGGTTAGCTAGTGTTTATATAAAGTAGTTAATCATTAATTTCTAATACGCTAACGATTACAAAATGTAGTTAGTGCAGGTAGGTCAAAACTAATGATGTATCGAATGACACAACCTCGTGACACAACCACAAGCGAGCAAACAACCGGTCAAGTGCGAGCCGGACTCGTGTTGAGTTTAAATTTGCTTTTTTTATGATACTTAATATCCTCCTGACCGCATTTCAATCACAGCGGACAATCTCAACAGAGATTAGCCAACTACGCAGGATATTTATAGTGCACAAGTGTGTGCGCAAACACAGGTGCACTCTCTATTCCCTCACTCTCATACATAGTCCAATGGGACGGCAATCCGACACGGCCGGAGAGAGATCAGGCGCAGAGCCAACGGCTTTTCGACCTTTCCGTGGCACGGAGTAAGTGATGATTAATTCATAATACGCACTTAACTTACGAAAAGTCAGAGGTGCCTAGGTTTCGAACTTACGACCTTTCTTAGCAGTCCAACGGTCATACCACTGCACACTGTAGGTAGTGCTTTGATGCCAGGCGTGCATGGTGACGTAATCATAGTCACTTTAGAAATTAATTACTTACATAAACGAAAGGAAACATCGTGGGGAAACCAGCACTGTTGAGAGATTTTTCAACGGTGTAGAAAGTTCAGAGGAGGTTCACGGCGATTTCATGCCACATGAGTAAAGAAACAATGTGATAATTTAAAAAAGAAACATTGCTTCCTTAAATCACGTGATCGAGGTAAGAACCAAGACCAACATGTCTGGCTGACAGACAGATCGTGAGAATTGTAATTTGGCTTTTTAGAGTTCTGTAGTTTCGTCAAGTCGGCAGCAATTTTAAACATAGAGACTATCAATGATAGAAAGCTGCAATTCGGCATAAATATACATTATTATAACATAATTCTATATTAGTTATGAAATGAAATTTTATAAATAGGTATATTAATTTGAGAGGGCGTCCCATGCGTGTAAAATGGGGACGATATTTTTTTCAGATATACATGTAAGTACTATGATGGGTATCATTTTAAAAGGCTTGCTCTAAGTGTAAAGAAAAAATGATTTCATATATTTTTAAAACTTACTTCTTTATTTTATTTATATTCACTTATTTTACCTAAGAATGTGCAAAATTAATCACTTTCCCCCTCGATTTTCAAAGTTTTTAGGCCAAAATAGTTCTTAATTAGATGGCTTGCTAAACTTTTAAAGAAAATTTAAACAAAGTTTTAGGTATTCACACTTGTCGAAATAAAACTAAAAACAATTAAAGATAATAATATATCTATACTTATATTCTGCCTTACTCCTTAATTAATCATGCAAAATATGTTATTAATTGATTTAAATTCTATTACAATGTCATACGGAACCCTGCGTGAGCGAGTCCGACTCGCGCAAGCCCGTTATTTTCATTGTTATTACGAAATGTTAAATAATTTATAATCTTCCGGCATCTATTATAATATTGATTAATTTAATTGTAGGTAGCTTTTTGGTATACTAGCATTTCTCTTAAATAAGTAGGTACTCTAAGTACCACTTCAATGTTTTCTCTGAAAATTATATACAGCTTGGCAAAAAAGAGTCTGGAAAAATTGGGGGCGCCGCTGGCGCACTTTCCACGCTACAATCAAAATTACAAGTTATTTAGTACTTACATATTTCTATGACGGGTTTTTTGTCATTCATTATAATCAAATGAATCATTTTTATGTTAGTTTAGTACACACAAACTTAGTTTTTAAGATTTTAATTTTTAGTTCCAGCTGTCACCGCCTCAGACTCTTTTTTGCCAAGCTGTACCTAGATTAAAAAATACAAAGTAAAACTAGCTATATATGTAGGTATACAAACTAACTATAGGTACCTTAAAAATAAATAAATAAAGGGGGTTACTCCTGGACACGGCTCGCATAGTCAGGTTTCTCTCTTTGGGGCCCTAACTACCGGTAGCTTGGACCCTGTTCCCGATACCTACCGGTGGGCCTTATTTTATATATTTTTTAAAATAAAACCTTAATCTAAAACACCGCTACCCGTAGGTAACGTTCCCAAAATGCTGGCAGCATTGCCTCGCTGAATAACTATAACTAAATACTCGGCCTTTGGGCCAGGTACAGACCAGCATTTTGGTCACGATCGGAAATTAAGTATGATGTTATAAATATTAATTGATTATTTATCTGTGAAACCAAAACACAAGGCGAAGATACTTTCGCATTCATAGGAAGGATTTTAAAAATCTTAAACACTTAATTGACCTACTAAACGAGGAAGTTGTTATAAGTTAGTATTATTGTTTATTCATAACTGGTTTTGTAGAGATTTATAATTGTAAATTCGTGTTTTGGTTTGGCACTTCATAAGTTGTTTTTTTTTTGCCACTCATACTCGTGGGAACTTTTATCAATATGGCAAAAAAAAGGTCTGCAAAAATTGGGGGCGCCACTAGCGCAGTTCTCGTATTACAATTCGAAATTACAAGTTATTTGATAATTACATATTTCTACGAGTGAGGGAGTCGTGTTAGCCTAGTGGTGGTGACAGTTGACTGGCAAGTCAGAGGTCTCGGGTTCGAACCCAAGGCGCGCACCTCTGACTTTGCGTAAGTTATGTGCTATTTATAAATTAATTATAACTCTCCGTGCCTCGGATAGCACGTTAAGCTGTTGGCCCCAGCTGTTAATTGTAGATCTTTGACAGTCGTTACGGGTAGTCAGAAGCCCGAAAATCTGACAACCAGTCTTACCAAGTGGTATCGTGTAACCCAGTATCTGGGTTGTGGAGGTCTGATAGGCAGTCGCTCCATGTAAAACACTGGTATTCAGCTGCATCCGGTAAGACTGAAAGCCGACCCCAACATAGTTGGGAAAAGGCTAGGCAGATGATATTTTCTCCTCGTATTACAACTCAAAATTACAAGTTATTTGGGTACTTACATATTTCTTTGACGATATTTTGTCATCAAATAAATCAAATGAATCACTTTAAGTTATTTTAGTAGGTACTCACAAACTTAGTTTTTAAGATTTTTATTTTTAGTTCCAGCTCTGAATTAAAAAAAAAGTCTGCGTCTTGTTTGCCAAGCTGTAAGTTGTCTGTCCAGTTAGAGATCTCATGTTCGAATCCAAAGCACGCATTTTTCGTTACTTAATTCACAGTAATAGTACCTATAAATATGTATATTCTTTGCTTATGTGCTCTGTCCGGTCGTGTCAGATTGCAACATTCTGCCCCATTTAACTATAGGTACCTACACTATTATATTTCGGTTGCATATTTAATTAGGCTTGCTTATTGTAATATTAAATTAAATCAAAAAAAGTATCATCATGGTTTTTGAAACATGAAAATAACAATAAATTAGCAAAAAACTCTCAATTATTTCGATATCACAAACTTCAAATTCAATTTAATTGTAGAGATACCGTAAACTCTATCTGACGAAACCAAACGGACAGGAACTAGTGAGCATGCGCATTGAATACCTACTAACAAGTACTTACAATGAGACCTTGATGTGGCAACCTTCGTAGCATAAAAACCATTGTATGGAATCAATATATTACAAATAGTTTTGTTTTATATTCAACCATTGCAATAAAATAACTTTATCGACAACAACGTACGTTGTATAAGTCTAATATATTTATTCGTATATACGTTATAATTTCCGTAAATGGCCGCCTGGCTGGTAATTGGGAGTGGCTTCATCATTATCATCCTCCTAGCATTATTATTCCCAAACTTTGTTGTGGTCGGCTTCTAATCTAACCAGATGCAGCTACGATACTAAGCGATTAGTATCTGACCTCAACCCAAAGGGATACGATATTCTAAAGTTAAGTAAATAGTTAAGTTATAAGATTAGTTGTCATGATTTTATGAGGGTACTGACTCCCTTTGGCTGTCAAAGATCTTCATAACAGCCGAGTTCGCCGAGGCACAGAGCAGTCGAGTCTTTTACTAAAAATCAGAGGTGCTTGTCTTGGGTCGAACCTGAGATCTATGACTTGCTAGTCAACGGTCATACCACTATAGACTATGACGAATCAAAGAGCTAGTAAACAATAAGGAACACATATGGTAGATTTCTACTAAATGAGCATTCCCTGCAGTTTCAGTGCGAGGCAATTAGTTAGGGTCAAGAGGTGACTGCAGTACCTACTTCTAATTGAAACCTAGAAACATAATGTGGTAGGTAGTAAAACAAAGGAGTATGTAATAAAGGGATGTAAGGGATGTTTTGCGAAAGGGGGCGTTTTGCAAAAACTATTTTGCGAGAGAGACATTTTGCGGAACGGGTAGGTACTTTGCAACCTGTGTCGATATCTTTGCTCCATCCCATTTTGCAAGCTCTGCGAGTAGAAACATTATCAGAACAACATGTTCGTACCTGATACAAATAGACACAAAAAATTCATTACCATATTACTGTCTTATTTATTAAAAATAAAAACTTAAAAAAAATAAGACAAATTGCCAGTGAAATGCCCCAGAAAGCCCCCGATGGTGTAGTATCCTAGAAGCCTACGGGCGGTTTAAACTCTGACTCTCGTCCGTCCACTATCGACAAAGAATCCTTAGCAACGACAAAATCTAAAAACGGACAATTACTTATCACTTAATAAACAAAGTCCACGAAATGTCAACTAAATGATAACTAAATTATGTTATTAATAGTAGATCTATTAACCTAATAATGTAAACAATTAAATGTTTATAAATTTACAATGCGTCACAAATTTTTAATTCAACTAATCATAGTAACGTCAATGACCTTTATCTGTCAACTGTTATGTACGACATGGCTTCGGTCTGCTTGACGAAAATAAGCCGTTGGCCCCGGCTGTCATGAAGATCTTTGACAGTTGATTTAGGGAATCAACAATCTATTCTCTTCTCTCTATAGTAGAGATAGGGTAGGGTAGGGGCAGTACCGGTGTTAGGAGGATCGACGGCCCAGGCGCCAAATTTGCGGGGGCGCCAAAGTCTCGAGTCTCTTACTCCCCGAGCCCCATACCATAACTAGAGTCACTCATATAGATAAATAAATAAATCAGCCTTTAACTGTCCCAATGTAGGGCAAAGGCCTCTTCTCATACCGAGCAGGATATATGAGAGTCACTCTTACAATAAACAATATTAGAATTATGACTATTCATAAGTGCCTAATGGTCTACATGAATAAAAATATTTTGATTTTGATTTTTGATACCCTCAATACTTTGTTACTCCAGCAAAAAATTAACACTCGTATGTGGTCGCCAAAATATTTTTGCCCAGGGTATCAGTGGCCCTTACGCCGGCGCTGCATAGGGGTACAGGTTACGTAGTAACCATATAGTAATCTGTGGTATAGGGTAGGGGTACGATAGGGTAGGGGTAGGGTAGGAATCACGCTTACAAAGTTGCGGTGGGCAGCTAGTAAGTACCCTCATAAAGTTATAGAAGGGATACGATATTCTAATGTTAGAGTATTATTGATACAATAACGTTAGGATATCGTATCCCTTTGTGTTGAGGTCAGATAGGCAGTCGCTCCGTAAAAAACTGATATTCAGCTGCATCTGGTTAGATTAGAAGCCGACCACAACAAAGTTTGGGAATGATAAGGCTAAGAGGAGGATGATGTTATTGCCCTATAGGAGGTCCCGGGTCCTCTTAAAAGACTACCTCCGGAAGTCCAGATCCCCACCGCAACGCTTGTTAGACACATCCCCGGGAAGGTCTCCCCGTCTCTTTAATGACAGTCGTAAAAGGGTCTTTGACTCCTCAATCAAAAGTCAGCCACAACACGTTCTAAATGGCCCCTAACCAGTTATAACCTTACAGGCATAGGTCACTAACACTAAGGTCGATATGTCTGAACAAGATTGATCTTCATAAGAAAATTGGCCAATTATTTTTATAAATCATAAACTTGGTCTAAATTGTATTCATTGAGTGACCTGATAGCTTGGTGGTGTCTACCTTTGAGTGTCAAGTCAGAGGTCTCAGGTTCGAACCTCTTCACACACCTCTGACTTTTCGTAAGTTAGGTGCGTTTTATAAATTAATTTATTACTTACTCCGTGCCTCGGGAAGCAGGTAAAGCTGTTGGCCCCTACTCATCCCGCAGGTACCTTAAGAAGCGACAATGGGAAAAATCTAGAGGATAGGCAGCTGGTATAGAGAAATCTAGAGGATCCTACTGTGTAATAGCAATCATCTGCTACTGCGATCGCGAACCCGCTTGCCCAGCGTGATGATTAAGGGAAAACACCTTCTAATGAGCGCACAATAAGTGATGCGTATGAGAAGAGGCCTATGCCCAGCTGTGGACTGATATAGGCGTAAGACCTTTAGTTTCGAGATAGTCCAAGGAGTTTTTGAATTTCGCTAGTATAATCTGCCAATAAAGACCTAATAAAGGTCGCAGGAAGCTGCTGGATGCAGGTTGCTTCCAACCGACCAATCTGGAAGTCATTGGGGGAGAAGTACCAAAATATCAAACAATAAAAATCAAAATATTTTTATTCATGTAGACCATTTTAGGCACTTATGAATAGTCATAATTCTGATATTATTATAGGAGTGACTCTAGTTGCCAGTTCCAAGGGCAGCCTACCCCTCATGGAGAAGCATCTGGCAAGAAACTCCATGGTTGCTCTTTTAAATAATGGCTTACAATATTTTTGGATACATTGTTCTGAGATGTTATGTATGTTCAGCAGTGGACGTCTTATGGCTGAAATGAACCTCCCAATAAAATGAATATCGCTCATGCGTCTACTATGGAAGTCAATTGTCTGAACTGGGTCAATGCGCTCGCCGTTAACCTGGCAACGACTCTGTGACCCGTCTGACAATTGAGTAAAGATACTGTGTGGGTTATATATAATTATGACATATAAGAACTGATAACAATGTACTGTATCGTTTCTGCAAGTTGGTCTTCTTATCGTATGGTTGATGAACAACCTGGTGTCAGAGTTTAAACCGCCCGTAGGCCTCTGGGCGGCAGGTTGTCCATCAACCATCGAGCAGAGGTGATGACGTATCCTTGAGGTAGATAGTGGACGTCACTAACTAACTAATAAACCCCTTGAGTTTGGACACATTTGGTTTGTTTTAAAGAGTCTTATGGACTCTTGGTGATGAAACGTGTTTCTTAAAACTATATAATCTTCTTTGTTAATTCAGCCGTGATGGCGCATTGATTACGAACCCGCTTTGCAAGCGTGGGTGTGGGTTTACACCTGGCATGTAACAATGTGCCTTTTTATTTTAAATGTCGTTATAAGTACATTCCTAGTTAATCCTAGTTAAAGGTTGACATCGTGAGGAAACCTGGACTTAATAGTCTAAAATCGTCTACACGCAGTGAGCTAGCGTGGTGATTAATGCTCGATCCTTCTCTGTATAAGAAGAGGCCTTTGCCAGTGGGACAGTTACAGGGTTATTTTTAAACGGTTTTATTTAGCTTGCCCTGTTTAACTATTATTTGATTCAAATTTAGAAATCGATATTTCACCCCCTTCCTGTTGACAGATTGATCTGATATTTGGTACACAGTTTTAGTTCTGATTACCAAAACCGTTTTATGTAAAAAAAAATAGGTACTTATATTATTATTTATATTATTTCTGATGATTGATTTAATCTACATTGTAGGCAATTCCTTTTGTTCTCATTATGTTTGGCGCCATCTTTCGTAGGTACTGTTTGCTTATTTATTATAATTAACTTACGATAGCTTACAAAAGATAACCCCGGTGCTGTGAGGTCAAGTATTATCAATATTTATAACTCAACAGTTTAAAATTACTCTCCAGCCTGATTGGTCGCACTTTATTGTACGGTTTTACTAGAAAAATTATGTGCTGATCTTATTAAGTAAAATAAATTAGGTGTACCTATTTTTATTGATTATCAACGTAAAATTTGGATAAATAACTACTTTGTATAAGTTTCAAGAGGAAAATAAAGAAATTTTATGTTATAATGATACTTTAATAAGTTATGCGAAGTATTATTTATGTTTTTGTGAATTTGATTTTAAAGGTAAGTAACTAACTATACTTCGATGTAATTATTCATTTACTTACGAATAAATGCCGTGTGGTTTCCGGCCTAAGAATAGAACCACGCCTACTCGTCCCGCGGGTGTCATAAGAAGCGACAGGGAATGATCCGGAGGATGGGCAGCAGCTTCCTTCTGTGTAACAGCAATCATCTGCTACTGCGATCTCTAATCCGCTTGCCCAGAGTAGCGATTATGGGCAAAGCAAATGAGCGCACAATAGTGGCGCGCATTGTTAGAGGCCTATGTTTAGCAGTGGACTAATACAGGCTGATGATGACGATGATCAGCGGGTCTGTGTAAAGTGTTGCCGCACTAAATATTGTTTATATTTTTATTTTTTTAATTTGCTTCTTTTTTTTTAATTATTGTCGTAGTTTTTGTTTTTTTTAGGTTTTTATGATTCTGCCCAAAAGCGAATAAATGGTTTTCTTTCTTCTTTCTTTCTTTATGATAAACTAGCGACCCGCCCCGGCTTCGCACGATTACGCTAATATGCATGTTATACATATAAACAATCCTCTTGAATCACTCTATCTATTAAAAAAAACCGCATCAAAATCCGTTGCGTAGTTTTAAAGATCTAAGCATAGGTACATGGGGACAGACAGACGCGGGAAGCAACTTTGTTTTATACTATGTAGTGATTATCGCGAGCGAAACCGCGATCAAGAGCTAGGTAATAAACAACATTTAAACAGATATAGTAGTATGTTTTACTTAGTTCAAAAACCGGTCTAGAACGCACTGTCTCAGTAGCTTTGTCCCATAGAGTATTCAAGAAAATATAGAGTGATAACGTCAACCACATTGCCTTGTGCGGAGCGAAAGCAGGTCTCGCCATAGAAATGTTAAAATGACATTTTTTCAAATTAAGTTTTCTAGACGTTTTTCAAAATTTAACTCAGCAGTTAACCATGGTATAAGCTAAAATGTAACTTTTTCGCTCGTGGAGCCTAGTTGAACCGCAGTCGATCGAGGTATGATCGCAAACGGAGCTCGTGTCGCGGCCGCGTTGTTCATACCCGTGCTCACGGTTCATACTTCTATAGGGTTGCTCTATATTTTCTTATATACTCTAAGCTTTGTCCACTTCATGACCTAGATGTTATTACACAAAATGACCGGTTGCTTGTTGCTTGCTGTCGCTCCGCACTCCACAGCGCGATGAGATACTTTGTCAATAGCTGTCATCCTGCAATTGTTGTGTATCACAGATCTTGAGTAATTGACCCTGAGTACAAACGTTTCGCCATCTTGTAGATTTTATCAGATCATAACATTGTGGTTGTCTGTAGTGTGGTCCTTGTTTTTTATTGTTATTTATAACTGGAAATGTGTTAAATAAGATATTTTACATTTATAAACGTATATACCCAATTATAAAGTAATAAGTAAGTATACATAATTATGTATACACTATAGAAAAAAAACTTAAACAATTTACTTAGACATTATTTGTAAATTTTTACATGTATATCATCAGCCAATCTGGATATCATTGGGAGGCCTATGTTCAGCAGAGGACGTCTTATGGCTGAAATAATGATGAATGTATCTAACATACAGTTCGTCCTTTTTAGTGGTAGGTACGAACCCAAGGCGCGCGACCTCTGACTTTTCGTAAGTTATGCGCTGAAATGATGATGATATCATCAGCCTGCATTAGTCCACTGCTGAACATAAGCCTCTCCCAATGCGCGTCACTATTGTGCGATCATTGGAGGTATTTGCCAGCGGGTTGGCAATCGCAGCAGCAGATGATTGCTCTTACACAGAAGCATGATCTTTCCCTTTGTCGCTTACGACACCCGCGGGACGAGTAAGAGTGGTTCTATTCTTGGGCCGGAAACCACACGGCACGGACCAACCCTGATAGCGCAAAAAAAAATCAGCTGTTCCATACATTTTGTTGAGTCATGTGAGCATAAATGTATGGAACAGCTGATTTTTTTTTGCGCTTTCAGGGTTGGTCCCATAGTAAAAGTTGTTCATAATGATGAGTTTAATGACCCCTTTTAAGGATGCTGGTGTTTTACAAATAACCCTGTATAACATACGGCACGGCATAATTTCTAATACGCACATGAATTCGAAAAGTCAGAAGTGCCTGGGTTTCGAACTCTTTGACTTGGCAGTTCAACAACCATACCACTAGGCTATAACACGAACGTTACGATTAAGAGCATGCGCAAAAGAAATGGCACGCTGTCAATTTCCCGTTCAATACCGATACCGTAAACACCGCTGTAACATACATAAAGTGTACAGTCGCGGTCTGAAAATGTCTACCACCTTTAGGTTCATAATTGTATGGCACACATCTATGTCACAAGGGCGATATAGGTTAATTCTCGTGATATAGCACTAATACTCAGGCCATCTTCATGGAGAAATATTATCTCAGCCCTTTGTTGTAGAGTTAAACTTGCCTTTTAGTTAAAAATAATTTGTAAACGTAGACGGATTTTCAACCTAATAACATATTTTGACATTACAAATGTATTTGTGTCAAATTTTAAATTAAAAAATTATCAAAGTCATTAATACTCAACTTTTTAGAATTGATCCTTTAAAGTTTTGAAAAGTAATAAGAACATTGATACAGCATTTTAGACTTTACTGCACGCAATGTGATAAAGAATCAAATTTGAAAACTGGTAAACATTTTTAGACCGCAACCGTACATCCTAGGAATCGAAGTGTATCTTTATTTACACATTGAGCAGACATGTGAAGAATGTCTGAGAGAAAGTTGTGTACTTACTGTTAGGATCGTGTTGACAATAGTATTTGCTTGTATATTGTGTCGCACGCCACATGTGTTGAGCGGATATTTGTGTCTGGCGCAAGCCACACGCATGAGGCCGTGGTTTGTGGTTTGATAGTCCATTTAAAGGTGTCCTTCGTTCGTATAATGTTGATTATCCTAATTTAGATTGTCATAAAAATTTCAGCATATTTTTTTTATACCAAGGGGTATCGTGTAACCCAGTATCTGGGTTGTGGAGGTCTGATAGGCAGTCGCTCCATGTAAAACACTGGTATTCAGCTGCATCCGGTAAGACTGGAAGCCGACCCCAACATAGTTGGGAAAAGGCTAGACAGATGATGTTGTTATTTTTTTTTTGTCTAATTTCAGTAAATATGAATAAAACAGTCATATTATTGAAACGACTTTAATATAGTTAATATTTACTCTAAAATACTTTAAGAATTTAGCGTAGGTATGCTGTCACTGTTTTATATGGCAGGGGTAGTCCTTGGGCCACACTATGGCAAGCTCCATTGAAGGTATTTGCCCATAATCGCCACGGTGGGCAAGTGGCAGATGATTGCTGTTACTCAGAAGGATGCTGCTGCCCATCCTCCGGATCTTTCCCTTTGTCGATTCTTACGACACCCGCGGGACGAGTAGAGACGGTTCTATTCTTAGGCCGGAAACCACCCGGCCGGGCAAGCGATAATTTAAAAAAAATCTGATTATATGGAGACCCTTCAGCACAAAGGGGAAGTTCCACGATTATAGTGGCAATACATTGTTATAGCTAGAATGAAGTGTGAATCGCTAGAAAATGAAGCTGTAATAGCCTCCACTATATGACCTATGATAATTAATTGGACTGCCAAGTTAAAGGTCGTAAGTTCGAAACCCAGGCATGCACCTCTGACTGTTCAGATTTATGTGCGAATTAGAAATTAGTTATCACTTGCTAAAACGGTGAAGGAAAACATCGTGAGGAAACCAGCAACTGAGAGATTTTTCAACGGTATGTAAAGCTATGTTAGACGCCTACGGGTGCTTTAGACTCTGACACCAGGTTGTTCATCAACCATACGATAAGAAGAAGAAGCGATCTTTCTTCATCAACCATTGTTGTGGTTGTTGTTGTTGTTGGTTAGGTTGATGAACAACCTAGGCCTTTGAAAAATCTCTCAGGTGTGCTGGTTTCATCACGATGTTTTCCTTCACCGTTTTAGCAACCGATAATTAATTTATAATACGCACATAACTTACGAAAAGTCAGAGGTGCGCGCCTTGGGATCGAACTCGAGACCTCTGATTTGTCAGCCGACGGTCATACCACTAGGCTATCAGTGCTACAAAAAGAAAGAAAGGTCGCTTTAATCTTATAACTCAGTCCGAGGGGTCATCGCTTGACCCACTAGTACAAGTGTCACTTCTTAGAAAGTGTTGTAAGTTGTACAATGAACGCTGTTTATGTTCTTAGAAAACATCTCACTTAACTTGATGACCGTCTGAGCAATGGCGCGAGACGAATTGTAATTATGCAGCTCTTTGACGATTGCCGAGAATAACGATAATTGTTATGAGGAAAGAGTGAACAGTGATGACCGTTGACTGGCTTGTCAGTGGTTTCAGGTTCAAAAACGCTAGCACTTCTGACTTTTCGAAAGTTTCTGTTTTAAGTCCGTGCGTGTTGGACATAACCCCATCACAGGTCCAGTAGGTATAGATTTTACCACTAAATGTTACTAAACATTATTTTTTCTTCATATTTCCTTTCAATTTTACATGATTTTTCTTTTCAAAATAGAAAAGTTGAAGTAGAACTATGGCTCTATTCGTAAGTAACCTTCGAAATGCCCGGGAAATGATAAGCCTGTATCTAGCAACAGTAGCTACTTGCATTGCACCATCATCGTCATCATCAGCCTGTATTAATCCACTGCTGAACATAGGCCTCTCCCAATGCGCGCCACTATTGTGTGCTCATTGGAAGCATTTGCCCATAATCGTCACGCTGAGCAAGCGGGTTGGCGATCGCAGCAGCAGATGATTGCTATTACACAGAAGGATGCTGCTGCCCATCCTCCGGATCTTTCCCTTTATCGCTTCTTACGACACCCGCGGGAGGAGTAGGGGTGGTTCTATTCTTAGGCCGGAAACCACACGGCACACTTGGTGGACGGCACTTTTCACTTGCATTGCACATAGTCGAGAAATCTCGCAGCTGTTCGCATCAAAACTTTGAACTAAACAGGTACACAATGCGTTTCATGTTTACCTGTGAACTTTCCCACAATGCTTACTATTTAAGAACAAACTCTTTTGTTACGTTTTATTCGCTCACGTAACTTTGTATTGTTGTAAAACGCACACGTTTTTAAAGACTTTATCACCGTATTAATGGGTGCTTACAACGCGGAGGCGGCCATATTGGTTTATTACAATCTATATGGAATACGTCGTGAATTTTTGAAATTCTTAATGGAGAAGTTATTAACCTTTTTTTAACTGAAAAAACATGGTATGATAATAGTAATTAATAAAGCAGCCTGTAACTGTCCCACTGCAGGGCAAAGGCCTCTTCTCATACAGAGAAGAATCGAGCTTTAATCACCACGCTAGCTCACTGCGTGTTGGCAATTTCAGATTATTATGAGTCCAGGTTTCCTCATGATGTTTCCCTAACCATTAGTCAGTATTATGTAAGTAAACATGGTATGTACATATTATGATATAGATCTGCTTGTTTCAGAACAAAATGAAGAGTTTAATGGTGATATGCTTGCTGGCGCTGTGCTGCGGAGTCCTGGCGAAATCCAAGAGAGGTGATGACCAAAAAGTAAGTATACTGCATTTAGCCAGAAACGTTCCAAGATGACGACTTTAGTTAGCCGGTTTATCCGTGTGTTTACCGATTTCATGAATGAGGTATTAAGAAGCGACATTTACCCGAAATTCGTGCAAGACTGTCATTTTCAAGCGACGGCCACTTTGCACAAAAACAAAAATTTAGTCCAACAATAATTCATCATCATGTCATCATCGTCATCTCCCTGCCCTTTTCCCAATTTATTTGTGGTCGGCGCAGTATGTCCTCTTTCTCCACACATCTCTATCACCCGTCATCTCAGTAGATACTTCCTTTCTCGCCATATCATCGTTCACACAATCCATCCTTCTTTTCCTAGGACTACTACTTTTCTTGTATCCATCTACATCCAATCTTAATACTCTTCGTACAACATGATTTTCCTCTCTTCTCATCACATGCCTATACCAAGTAGTCAACAATAATTATTTGATCTAAATTAATTTGTTGAAAGCTCTATTTAGCTTTTTAAATATTATTATAATAAGAAATAATAAAAAAACAGCTGATACGGATGGAATTCGAACCCACGATCTTCAGCGTACCGTGCCAACCATAGAAATGGCCGACGCTCTAATCACTGAGCCACCGTATCCCATCAGAATCAGTCGAAAAAAATATCAGTTTTTCAAATTTCTTATTATTCTTATAATTATAACCAATCTCTCTTTTTCAGGTCAAGATAGCGGTGTACTACGAGTCCCTCTGTCCCGACAGTAAACGTTTCATTACGACGCAGCTGGCGCCCGTGTGGAGGGACTTCCGAGGAGTCGTCAAGGTCAAGTTGGTGCCTTATGGCAAGAGCACGGTGAGTTCCCCAGGGTTAACAGTTGAATATAATGGAAGATGAGGCTACAGAGAATATCTAGCATATAATGTGCTTCTAAATTATCTGCAACGGTTGCAAAGGGAGAAAGTATTGGGTATATACATTACAATAGTGAACAAATTTCGTACCTCAGAACAGTAAAAAAAATTGGAGCATCGAGCAGAATTAGACCTACGCAATAAAACGCAGTAAAAAAGAAAAAAAATATGACGTTAGATAAAAAAAAATTACTTCACTTTTGTCATATAAATAACCAATATTATCTCCCATTGCAGCCGTGGCAGATAATTTAGAAGCACCTTATACATATATATATTTTTCTCTATCATTAGAGATTGGTAGACTTACATAATAATATTAATATAAATCAGCCTGTAATTGTCCCACTGTAGGGCAAAGGCCTCTTCTCATATAGAGAAGGATCGAGCATTAATCACCACGCTAGCTCACTGCGCGTTGGCGATTTCAGACTATTAAGTACAGGTTTCCTTATGTATGATAATGTTTTCATTCACCGTGTTAAAAAAAAATTACGATTAATGAAAGATTACGATCAGGATTTGAACCTGCGACCTGGTTAAAGCTACTACTTAGACTGAGAGTCTCAAACTGACCGAATTCGTTTTGAAACTAAATAATTTTTAATCAACATCAAACAGGAAAAAGGCTGTTACAAAATTTAAAAAAAAACTCGAACCATAAAAAAAGTTGTTTTCGATAATCTAGAATGAGATCAGAATGATTGTGATATTTTACGAAGGTCATGTGAGGGGCTTTAGAACTTATAAATACTTAATACAGTAATAACCGTTTTTAATTTAAAAAAATATTAAAAACAAAAAGTGCGGGCATAATTCCGACATAATATTATACCTAATAAGCCGATATCCTTTTAGGCATTTTTTTTTATTCGATCAAATGTTAAGCGTACCTAACCTTACCGTCACTGAAAGTAAGTATATTATACCTATCTACACGTACACAGCCTGTTCAGTCCACTGCCATTAGTAATCTGTGCCACTGCCTAAAAGGCAGTAAGAGTCTATGCCCTGAAAAAAAATTATCTGTTCCATACATTTTGTTGAGTCATGTGAACATAAATGTATGGAACAGCTGTATTTTTTTTACTAAAGTAGTAAAAGTTGTTCATAATGATGAGTTTAATTACCCCTTTTAAGGATGATGGTGTTTTACAAATAAACCCTGTATAAAATATTGAATGTAACATTAAAAATGTTTGTTTATTTCTAATAATAATATTGTTCGCAGCACGACAAAGTGAACGGCAAGTGGCAGTTCACCTGTCACCACGGGCCTGACGAGTGCTACGGCAACAAGGTATATGTAACAATCAACAATACTTAATATGTCATGTAGTTGGCTGAGCCATACGCAAAAATGAGTCGGCTATCGGCTTCGGTGGTACAGATACCAGCAAACAGAGGCGTTACAATAACAGAGTGGCAAGACGGCCCCCAGCCGGAGGGGAGGATCCATAGAGTATTCAAGAAAATATAGAGTGATAACGTCAACCACATTGCCTTGTGCGGAGCGAAAGCAGGTCTCACCATACAAATGTTAAAATGTCATTTTTTCAGAATAATTTGTTTCTAGACGTTTTTCAAAATTTAACTCAGCAGTTAACCATGATATAAGCTAAAATGTAACTTTTTCGCTCGTGGAGCCTAGTTGAACCGCAGTCGATCGAGGTATGATCGCAAACGGAGCTCGTGTCGCGGCCGCGTTGTTCATACCCGTGCTCACAGTTCATACTTCTATAGGGTTGCTCTATATTATGGAGGATCCCATGTAAAATAACAGTATTTTAAATAACTGTTGTACAGTATTTTAGCAGTGATAGCCTAGGCTATCAGCGTGGATCGCGGGTTCAATTTCCGTCCGAGTCAGTCGTTTTTGCGAGTTTCTTATTAAATAATTTCATAGAAAAAAAATATAAGATAACCAATGATTAGGTACTAGTATTTTTAAATTAGAAGTTAGTATTGTACATTTTTTATTACTAACAAACAGTAGCATTTAATATAGTACCTACAAGCCGCTTAATTGGGCAATAACTTGACTTGCAAAATTGCCCGATAATGGGCATCATGGTGGGTACAGTCAGAAAACAAATTGTTAATTCTGTTCGCATACACCTCAAATTATTTCATCATCATCTGCCTAGCCTTTTCCCAACTATGTTGGGGTCGGCTTCCAGTCTTACCGGGTGCAGCTGAATACCAGTGTTTTACATGGAGCGACTGCCTATCAGACCACCACCCAGATACTGGGTTACACGATACCCCTTGGTAAGACTGGTTGTCAGACTTTCGGGCTTCTGACTATCCGTAAGGACTGTCAAAGATCTACAATAGACAGCCGGGGCCAACAGCTTAACGTGCTATCCGAGGCACGGAGAGTGACAATTAATTTATAATACGCACATAACTTACGAAAAGTCAGAGGTCGCCTTGGGTTCGAAATTAAAAATTCCTCAAATTATTTAATTTAATTTATTTGATTCAGATAAAATCCATATTATTGGTAGTAGAAATTAAGACTATGTTAGTATCATTCTGGACCCATTTTTTTGCAAAAACCCTATCTTTCAGTAAGATTGAGAAATGTTTCCATTATTATCAAATTATCCGTGTTTTAGCAATATCCCTAGTATTTTTATGTGAAATTTTTACATGTTAGCTTATTAGGAAAATTGGTTATATCGCATCGGTGATCGCATCGCTTCTAAAACTGCAAAGTTTGGAACACTGAGTCGGATACGTAATGTACCTATTCCGATAGATATTACCACGCGCCAGGCGTAGAAAGAGATTTGAAATTCCGACTGATTCTGATGGGATACGGTGGCTCAGCGGTTAGAGCGTCGTCGGCACGGTACGCCGAAGATCGTGGATTTGAATCCCATCCGTATCAGTTGTTTTTTCAAATTTCTTATTAAATATTAATATCCCTAGTGTTTTCACGAAAAATTCCTACGTCAAAAATAATATAAATATTATGTCTGTGATTGTGTGTGACTGTACGGCGTACCTCGTCGTGCAGTCCAGCAGGAATGTCGACAGTCCATGAAAGGTAACAACAGCATTCATTCCTAATGATAACATACAAACACATATTTCTGTGCCGGACTTGTGTCCGGTCGTGTACAATCGATACAAAAACATGTAAACACAAACTTTTTAACAAACTTACCGACTTATAGCCTATTTCACCACTGACTATTCATCACTATTTCCAGCGTTTAACTGAGTTCAGAACTGCAATTTGCGTAGGGCTGAACTTAGTTTTATTAAACTCGGTTTTTAAAATGAATGGTGAAATTGAGCCTTATACCTACTTAAGTATGTTTTTAGCACTGATAACCTAGTGGTCAGACTGTCGACTGACAAGTCAGAGGTCTCGAGTTCGATCCCAAGGCGCGCGCACCCTTTGACTTTTCGTAAGTTATGTGCGTTATCAGTTGCTAAAACGGTAACCTGGGAGTGATGAAACCAGCTCACCTGAGAGATTTTTCAATGGTGTGTAAAGCCATGTCAGAGGCCTACTGGCGGTTTAAGCTCTGACAACCAGGTTGTTCATCAACCATACGATAAGAAGAACCTATGTAATTTGAGTTTGCTTAAACTTAACTTACAATCAAAGTGTAACACAAAGTCGGGTTTATTCGAACACTGACTGGACCGATTTTCATGGTTTTTCATTTGGATAAAACAATGGAATTATACCCTTAAGGTAGAGTAGTGTAGGGTACATGCGGAAGTCGACCCAACAACATCTAGCACTACATCATGCGACTTACAAATCTACCTGTTTTAGCTGCCGACATCTTCTATATGTACCTATAACTAAATATCTTTTTTTTTTCAGGTCCAGTCCTGCATCCTAAAGGACAAGAGTCTGCAAGACACGGACAAGATGGAGCTCATCATCTGCCTCATGAACCAGGCCAACCCTGATAAGTCTTTAGACACGGTAATATACACGGCAAAAAAAAATCAGCTGTTCCATACATTTTGTTGAGTCATGTGAACATAAATGTATGGAACAGCAGATTTTTTTTTGCAATTTCAGGGTTGGTCCCATCGTAAAAGTTGTTCATAATGATGAGTTTAATGACCAGTTTCAAGGACGCTGGTGTTTTACAAATAACCCTGTATTATAATAGTAGTCAAAATTTGTAGGTTCAAACCTAGGCGAGTATTTCTGACTTTTCTGATTTACGTGTGAATTAAAAATAAATTATTACTTGCTTAAAACGATGAAGGACAGCACACCTGAGAGATATTTCAACGGTATGTAAAGCCATGTCAGAGGCCTAAGGCGGTTTAAACTCTGACACCAGGTTGTTCATTAACCATACAAAAAAAAAACGGTAATAATTATATCTGATAACTGATTGTTTAATAAGACTGCCTCGTTAGTCTAAGTAACAAGCGCGACTGCTGAACACGAGGTCCTGGGCTCGATCCCCTGGTCGGGCAGTGTGTTGGATTTTTCTATTAGGGAATTCTCAGTAGCAGCACAGAGTCTGGAATGGTGCCCGGTTAATGGCAAGACCATGGGATTTATAACATAGCCGGCGAAACGTGGGTGTACTGCACACCTCTGCCTACACCCTCTGGGGAATACAGGCGAAAGTTTGCTGTGATAACTTATGTTTATGCTAATTTGTTGTGGTTAACCATGATTGATACTTATATTAGGTTCTGTAGTTTAACTAAGTATGTACTTTTGATAACATTTTGCAAAAACAAAAGCGTAATTGACATGTACAACTGAAAATTGTAATTTCCACAACATATAAATTAATCATAATATAACGCATAGTAGGTAGTGCCGCGTGGTTTCCGGCCTAAGAATAGTTCCAATATTGACCGGCTTTACTCACGCTATGATTTCGGGGAAAGTCCGTATCAATATTTCATATAACATGTGTTACAGGATGATTGACATTCCTGTAAACCACGTAAAGAGTATCATGTTCTTTATCCGTATACAAAAAATCAATCAAATCCAACTAATACTTTAGCCACAGGAAATTATTTTTCATTTTCGTATTTTTTATTATTGATGTAAATCTGAGTTCATAATATTAAGGTAAACATTGTAAGGTCAAGAAACTGCAATCGTGCTGCTTGAAAGACAGAGAAAGGTGTCATTTGATTCCACTCTGACGCGCCCTATAAGCGTTGGATCTGGGACATTTGCGCGAAAGACATTTGCGCGAAGGACATTTGCGCGAATCCACTTGCGCGAAAGGACTTTTGCGCGAATGGACAGTTGCGCGACAGACACTTGCGCGAATGGACACTTGCGCGAATGGACATTTGCGCGAATGGACAGTTGCGCGACAGACACTTGCGCGAATGGACACTTGCGCGAATAGACATTTGCGCGAATATTTCCCTAATTTTTTAGAACGAAGCTCTTTAACGTGACTAGCGGTAGAAGTTGACAAGTAGAAATCATCAGGTGTTGATAAACCAAGTACGTTATCCCCCCCCCCCCCTCAAGCGACTTTATTTTATAGAATATTAAGGAACTGTATTACATTTTCGAATAAGCTAAATACAAATGCAGAGTTGCTTTAGAAATTCAAGTAGGCTGACACTAATTTTCAAGAAGAGTTTAGTAGTTTGAGTTCGTTGTTTTTGTTTATTCAAAATACGAATATTTAAAAATGAATTAACTTTTTTATGTAGGATAAATTTGATTATGTAGTTAGTATGTTTTTTATCAGACTTACACGTTATCAGAATTGGAAAAGGTGGCCGCCATTTTGAACCTTTTTTTTACTGGACCGATTGCTTTCAAAATCGATACCTGAGAGTCCGCATGGTCTCCGAGTGCATACCCGTTGTCAGACTTGGAAAAGGTGGCCACCATTTTGAACTTTTTATCTACTGGACCGATTGCTTTCAAAATCGATACCTGAGAGTCCGCAAGGTCTCCGAGTACATACCCGTTATCAGACTTGGTAAAGGTGGCCGCCATTTTGAACTTTTTATTTAGTGAATCGATTGCTTTCAAAATCGATATCTGAGAGTCCGCATGGTCTTAGAGTGCATACCCGTTGTCAGAATTAGAAAAAGTGGCCGCCATTTTTAACTTTTTATTTATTGGACCGATTGCTTTCAAAATCGATATCTGAGAGTCCGCATGGTCTCCGAGTACATACCCGTTGTCAGACTTGGAAAAGGTGGCCGCCATTTTGAACTTTTTATTTACTGGACCGTTTGCTTTTAAAATCGATATCTGAGAGTCCGCATGGTGTCCGAGTACATACCTGTTGTCAGAATTGGAAAAGGTGGCTGCCATTTTGAAATTTTCTGCTTGGGAAGAAGCCTACCTGGTAACGCAGGGGAGCAGCCCACTAGCTTTATGAATTCTAAACAAAATCCTTCTGGTGTGCCTAATCCACCAAGTCCCTTAATTTTATTAATTTACCATAATTCTGACTCATCTTTAATGGAGATGAGTTTGAGATTAGTTAACGTCTAATCATCCGTCTCCGACATTTACATGTTTTCCACAATCAACTTCCTATCATCCATCTCTGCCACCATCAACATCCCACCATCAACATAAAAAAACCACGGAACGATACCCAAGTCGAAATTTCGTGTCGGCCGTCTTAGATTTCAAAAATGATATTCGAGTATTCAGCCATCATGAATTTCAGAAACAAAATACTTAGGTAGGAACTTACTTAATTTAATTAAATTTTCGTTGACGTTGGATCCTTTCGAAAAGAACAAGGCTTACATCGCACTCGACAGAGAGAAGTGGAAAAAGAGTAAGGAGGCCGTTGCCCAGCAGTGGGACACTTTGAGCTGATATTAATAATTTGCGGTGCATCGGATAACGGAGACTATAATATTGATTAAATTATGTGCACACCCATTCGCGCAAATGTCTATTCGCGCAAATGTCCATTCGCGCATGTGTCCATTCGCGCATATGTCCATTCGCGCAAGTGTCCCTCGCGCAAGTGTCTGTCGCGCAACTGTCCATTCGCGCAAATGTCCATTCGCGCAAGTGTCCATTCGCGCAAAGGTCTTTCGCGCAAATGTTGTCGCGAATGCGAAATAAGAACTAATATAAATGAAAATTATTCTATATTATCTATGGTTCAAGACAAGAGCTGGCTGGCAACATATAAAAAAATGACGGTGAAAAAAGAATGAAATTTGTAATAAGCGTGGGAAATACAATATTAAAATGGAAAAACAATGGAAAATTAGGAAAAGAGTTGTGAGGAATATTAAGGCCTGGCCACGAACTCGCCGCTTGCAGCGGCGGCTTAGCGCGGCGCGGCGGGTGGTAAGAACAATAATTAACAAATGTACAATGTAACTAATGTACTACAATGTTCGACGAGCAATGCCACGACTCGCCGCTAAAGAGCGAATTTGTAGGCACACGGTAAGAAATAAGTGAAAAGGAAAAGAACTTAAGTAAGTGAGCACATGAATATAATAATAATTACATGTTATATCAGACTTAATCAGTTTATGTTGTCGGGGTGTCCGACTTGTTCATGTATTGTTTTTACACAGCATATCTTCGTAAGGAGTAAGAAAAGAATGTTCTGCGGAACTTATACCGTCTCTCCAGCAGTGGAGGGTAATCAGTTGAGTGCTCTGCGGAGCGTATTTAGTCTATCCAGCAGAGTGGATAGTAATCAGTTGAGTGCTCTGCGGAGCGTATTTAGTCTATCCAGTAGAGTAGATAGTAATCAGTTGAGTGCTCTGCGGAGCGTATTTAGTCTATCCAGCAGAGTGGATAGTAATCAGTTGAGTGCTCTGCGGAGCGTATTTAGTCTATCCAGCAGAGTGGATAGTAATCAGTTGAGTGCTCTGCGGAGCCTATTTAGTCTATCCAGCAGAGTGGATAGTAATCAGTTGAGTGCTCTGCGGAGCCTATTTAGTCTATCCAGCAGAGTGGATAGTATTCAGTTGAGTGCTCTGCGGAGCCTATTTGGTCTATCCAGCAGAGTGGATAGTATTCAGTTGACCGATCATGTTACATCACATGTTCTACGGAACAGATTTAGTCTATCCAGCATTGGATAGTATTCAGTTGAGCGATCATAATATCATAAGATGATGTAACATGATGAATTAGTTATCAGAGAGTAACCATTATTCAGTTGCGAGGTTTCGGGGTGGCTATAGGGGAGGTTGGAGGCCACTTACGGGGGTTGTCCCCCATTATCATTGCAATGGTTATTCTGTCTTTGATTGTATACTTTAGGTATATAACAAAGTATTCAGTATATACTCAGTAAGAAGTACTAAGTATTATTTAGAGTGTGAACCCAAAGCAGAGCATACAGATGATGCTAATTCAGTGTGACTATAATACTGCGGTATTATAGATTTAGATATTCGTTTGGTACAAAGCTATTTGTACTTGGCGACATGGTGGAGATGCTGGGATACTACTATAAGATTGGTCTAATTGTTTTCTGAATGAAAATTAATAATAAAGCAATAGTTAATCCATAAGTTTATTATTGATGAAGAGTGTTTTTATTATGTTGATTTAAAACCTATTTGCTCTCTGACTTAATAATCAGATTATCTTGTATGAATAGCTGAATAGTTAGAAAGAAGAAAGAAGTAAGAAAGTACGTACCTAAAGTAAAAGAAAGAAAGTAATCATCCTACAATATTTTTTGTCAGATTTGAATTAATTGTGTTTTATAGTGAAAATTGTGTGGGATTACAATATAATTCTTTATTTTTCAAGCAACATGGCTCAGAGTTGCACTTACATTGTGGTATATGTAAGTACATATTATTAGTAGATTGATTAAATTAAATTACTATAAATTTCAAGATATAATTTAAATAAATAAAGTTATTTAAAGTGTTAATATTTGGTCACAAAAGGGTGTGTGGTAGTTGTACGGGCCGGTACGATCCGTACATGAAGAAGATGTTGTGCAGACCGTAAGGCCTACATTGTGGTGAGTGCAGAATAAAAGATGTTGCTCGGCCGAAGATGTTAAATGCACTAATTTATTGTATTTTAACTTATTTCTAATACAGTTAGTTTGTGACGCATACGACGCGCTTAGTTAGCACAAAATTCCAGATTACACGTTCCTCATATTATTGCTAAATATGCTTACATGTACAAGTAAAATTAACTAGAGAAAATGTACGGGTTTGCCCGTACAATAGTGTTCTTTTAAATTATTTATTATCTCTGTACCTATAATGAAATATAAAAGTGTAGATTGTATTTAATTGTTGCCTACCAAGATGCAAAAACAGAAACTAAGTAAATGCCCTAAAATATTCTATGAAGAATAAACTTTCAAGTGCCTACAGTTAGTTACTGTCTGAAGAAAATTAAAATAATAAATACTATATCAGATGAAAAAAGGGGTGCACATGTATAATTCAGTATTTTAGTAAACCTATTCAGTGAATTTGGGACATAGAGTAATACCGCACTCATATAAACGTTTTCATAATGCCAATACATAGTATTGTTATTCAGCACAGTTATTGAGTTACATTCATACTCATAACTTATTGTTATCAAGTGCTAGGGAGCACAGTAGTGCCTCGAGGCAAGTCTAGCAGCAGTAACAATGGAGTAAACATCTCAGTTGATAAGCAATTTTTTTGGAAAGTTATTATATTTAATTTGTAATGATTAAAAGTTTTTATGTATAAACCAGTTGGTTGGTCGAAGCAAAGAAAACCTGCTCAGGTGGAGGTTTATTGATGACTGCCCTGGAGTGCAAATGTAGTGCTGTCCCACAAACGATGAGGCATTTTAATATCGTGCCCTGCATGCCCTGTCATTTGTTTATTACAGGAACTGATGGACGCTACTGAAGGCGCCAATATCGTAGGTCAGTTCTGGGCTGACTCAATTTAGATTGTCATTGACACGCTAAGAAGAAGAATCAGTTGGTTTTTCAATTATTATTTTTTCTTTCCTTGTGGGGAGTGTCGCGAATGCGAAATAAGAACTAATATAAATGAAAATTATTCTATATTATCTATGGTTCAAGACAAGAGCTGGCTGGCAACATATAAAAAAATGACGGTGAAAAAAGAATGAAATTTGTAATAAGCGTGGGAAATACAATATTAAAATGGAAAAACAATGGAAAATTAGGAAAAGAGTTGTGAGGAATATTAAGGCCTGGCCACGAACTCGCCGCTTGCAGCGGCGGCTTAGCGCGGCGCGGCGGGTGGTAAGAACAATAATTAACAAATGTACAATGTAACTAATGTACTACAATGTTCGACGAGCAATGCCACGACTCGCCGCTAAAGAGCGAATTTGTAGGCACACGGTAAGAAATAAGTGAAAAGGAAAAGAACTTAAGTAAGTGAGCACATGAATATAATAATAATTACATGTTATATCAGACTTAATCAGTTTATGTTGTCGGGGTGTCCGACTTGTTCATGTATTGTTTTTACACAGCATATCTTCGTAAGGAGTAAGAAAAGAATGTTCTGCGGAACTTATACCGTCTCTCCAGCAGTGGAGGGTAATCAGTTGAGTGCTCTGCGGAGCGTATTTAGTCTATCCAGCAGAGTGGATAGTAATCAGTTGAGTGCTCTGCGGAGCGTATTTAGTCTATCCAGTAGAGTAGATAGTAATCAGTTGAGTGCTCTGCGGAGCGTATTTAGTCTATCCAGCAGAGTGGATAGTAATCAGTTGAGTGCTCTGCGGAGCGTATTTAGTCTATCCAGCAGAGTGGATAGTAATCAGTTGAGTGCTCTGCGGAGCCTATTTAGTCTATCCAGCAGAGTGGATAGTAATCAGTTGAGTGCTCTGCGGAGCCTATTTAGTCTATCCAGCAGAGTGGATAGTATTCAGTTGAGTGCTCTGCGGAGCCTATTTGGTCTATCCAGCAGAGTGGATAGTATTCAGTTGACCGATCATGTTACATCACATGTTCTACGGAACAGATTTAGTCTATCCAGCATTGGATAGTATTCAGTTGAGCGATCATAATATCATAAGATGATGTAACATGATGAATTAGTTATCAGAGAGTAACCATTATTCAGTTGCGAGGTTTCGGGGTGGCTATAGGGGAGGTTGGAGGCCACTTACGGGGGTTGTTCCCCATTATCATTGCAATGGTTATTCTGTCTTTGATTGTATACTTTAGGTATATAACAAAGTATTCAGTATATACTCAGTAAGAAGTACTAAGTATTATTTAGAGTGTGAACCCAAAGCAGAGCATACAGATGATGCTAATTCAGTGTGACTATAATACTGCGGTATTATAGATTTAGATATTCGTTTGGTACAAAGCTATTTGTACTTGGCGACAAATGTCTTTCGCGCAAGTGGATTCGCGCAAGTGTCCGGATACCATAAGGGTTTCGTTCCTAATTTGGTTCGAAAATTTAAATCTTCTATTAACTACTGGGGGCCTACCACAACCTCTTAAAGCAGTATTATTTTAATCTTACATTGACTTATCGCACCATGACGTCTTAAAAGTAAGCTTACTTTATGCCTGAAACAATATTGTTTTCTTAGCAGTTTTGGTGACGTCACACCTATTTCGTTCAGTCAATGCGTACCATGAGGTGGCTTTAGACCACTAGCATCAACATTCAAATTTTCAACATTCGCCTCTCCAATTTCCTCCATTCTTTAATAATAACCTGTCTTTTTGTCTCCAGTGCCTTACCCAACATAACAAGATGGCGGAGTCTGCCAAACTGAAGCGTTGCGCGTCCAGCGACCAGGGAGACGGCCTGCTCGCGTCGTACGGCGACAAGACTAACACAGTCCAGAAACCGCTTACTTTCGTCCCAACCATTGTAATTAATGAGGTATGAAATGTAATTTCTTTGTCTCTGCTTTTAGTTTGCGTTAGTCTGTGGTTTCCGGCCTAAATCACCTGCTACGTGCCTCGGAAAGCACATTAAGCCATTGGCCGCAGCTGTCATAAAGATCTTTGACAGTTGTTAAAGGGAGTCAATACCGCCATAAACATCGTGAGGAAACCTGGACTTAATAGTTTGAAATCACCAACACGCAGTGAGCTAGCGTGGTGATTAAAGCTCGATCCTTCTCTGTATGAGAAGAGGCCTTTGCCCTACAGTGGGACAGTTACAAGCTGGTTTATTTATTTATATTTCATTTATTCATTCATATTCTTACAAAATTTATATTTTTAAATACACATACCTACCTATAAAATGTAAAAAGTAGGAGCCAACCGGCGCGGCATAGGGAACAGGGTCCAAGCTACCGGTAGTTAGGGGTCCAGAGAGAGGCACCTCCTCACTATTCGCACAGTGTCTTGGGAACAGGGTCCAAGCTACCGGTAGTCAGGGGTCCAGAGAGAGGAACCTCCTCACAATTCGCGCAGTGCCTAACATTATTTTTTTATTATTGTTTTTACAGAAATTTGAGCAAGCCACCCAAGACGCGGCCTTCACGAATCTTAAGGGCGAGGTGTGCCGCGTCGCTCCTAACAAGCCTTCTATCTGCTAAGTGTTTATTTAAACTATATACACAAGTAATGACATACTTTTAACAAATCATTAATGTCAACTTCTCAAATTATTTAAAGTTTGATTCTCAAGAATCATAATACTCTTTAATGACAACATTTGACATAGACCAAATTTAAAACAAAAACAAGTTCTATTTAAAAAAATATTAAGTACAGACGGGCAGCACGTCAAACTACCCGGAACTGTCAAATTTTCCCAATACATTTTGAACCTAATGCTTTAGCAAGAAAGTTGAAAATCTATTAAGGAAATTTGACAGATTGTAGTAGGTAGTGCTGGCATCCGTCTGTACAATAAAAAAAAACTTGAAAAATATGAATGAAATTATTAATTTTATTTAAAAAAAAATTGCATTTATAAAACAGTTTATGTATTCAATAGGTAAATCCTCCAGTGGTGTGCTAGCTCGTAACAATGTGGCAATCTCGACCTTTTTATATTGAAGTAAAATAAATACCTACTTAGTAATTCATTTATATTGCGTAGTATTTATTACTTAGGCAAGTCGGGTTTGCCTAAAAATGTATGAAAAGCTCGCCACTGCCCGATTTGTTATTCCAAAATTAATTTCAACAAGTATGAAAAGATTCTCAATGCATAAAAGCGGAAAAGAGCAGTTTGTATTAATTATAATATTCTTAAGTACAATGATGAATGTATGATGTTCAGAGGCGGACATTTAGGAGATTATTATGTTAATTTAAGGTTAAGATCTTTTGTATTTGTATTTTTTTTGTAATAAATTAGGTACTTATTTCATTATTTGTTTTAATTTTAATCTTCGTCGCAAAAAGAGGGGTATCATTAACTCCTGAAACAATAACTATAGAAGCTAACTACGTCTCTTAAGTTTATTTTCTCATAGAAAGGGGATGAAAAGTAGGGTAAGTATATGACTCGAGAGTAAATTATTTTTCCCTTGGGCGATGTATTAGAATATTCTATACCTAATTATATATTCTAGAATCCTTCTGCCTCGTTGGTCTAGTGGTAGCAAGCGCGACTGCTGAGCACGAGGTCCTGGGTTCGATCCCCGGGTCGGGCAAGTGTTATTGGGTTTTTCCATTAGGAAAATTCTCAGTAGCAGCACGAAGTCTGGAATTGTGCCCGGTTACTCGCCCCCTATTACATGGGACTTATAAAATAGCCGGCGAAACGTGGGTGTACTGCACACCTCTGCCTACCCCCTCTGGGGAATACAGGCGTGACTCTATATAAAAAAATATAAAAAGAATCCTTCGGTTCACTCGTTCAAAATAGCGCCCTCGCCTTAAAAATACTATTTTGCACCCTTGACATCAATCTACTACTATTTTCCAAAAGGGTTCCATCACCAAAAAAAGTTTGAGAACCTCTGGTTAATGAAATAATAAAACAACTAATAAACAGATAAAATATCTAGACTTGGCCCGCGAGGTTGTCGACATGTGGGATGTGGACTCAACTGTCATGTGCCGATAGTCGTTTCAGTCCATGGTTTATCCAAGAGCCTCGATCAACACCTTAATAGGCTATCGTTAGATGGCTGGATAAAGGGCTTGATGCAGAAGGCGGTACTCCTGGACATGACTCGCATAATCAGGAGGTTCCTCTCTCTGGACCCCTAACCACCGGTAGCTTGGACCCTGTTCCCGATACTGGTGGGTTATTATATTTTTTTATATATATTGCGGGCGTCAAGCCAGAGATGCGTAATACCTATAAAAAAAAGAGGTTTTATTTAATTTCTAAGTTTATCGATACACTTGCTGTTTTTTTCTTAACTAAAGGTAAATTACTATAAAAGATATTAATAAACTACTTTTAGACGTATAACTAAAGTTACATATTATTTTTATGCCAAAAGGCGGTAAGGGGTATTGCCTTGGTATTGCTAATACGCCTCTCTGGCTTGAAGCCCGCGATGCCGATTTGTATTTAAAAATGTATTTTGTATGTAATTTGATTGAATAAATGGAAACAACTGTAATACACGTCATATTAAATTTATTTACAGGACTAATCATAGTTACAAATAAGTTTCCAATTTCGGCATTAAGGCCAGGAGTTTTATTCTAAACATTAAGTCAACATGAGAACATCGATATGGAGTCCAATTTACGAAGAAAAACATTTTATTGATCCAATATCAACTTGAATAAGGTAGACTACTGACTGTGTACAATGAATTTTACTTTTAATATATTTATACATCTGAAAAAATAATTATAATAAGTCAATGACGAAGTTACATTTTTTGTAAAACAGATTGTTTGTTAGAGGCAACCCATTACACAGAACAGATGACGTCACGCTTAATTATTGAAGTAAAAAAACTCACTTTATACGTTACTATTTTGCGTGAAAAGGACGCCCTTAGTAACTATTAAATATATAAATGCGTGTTTTAGTTTCTGAACGTTTCTAGAATGTTCTAGCGTTTGTTTTATCTATGACATGTGTTCTTAAAAATGGCGTCCAACGAGCAACAAATTGTGGGCTCAATTAATAAATAAATGTTTCACGAAGAAGTCTACACCGTACATTAATTATTTGTAGCCATAACCCAAGAGTAACTTTAATAAAAAGGCATGAATGGTACAATTGGAAGGGGAAGACCTAGACGAACATTCTATGACCAAATCGGAGATATCCTTGAGAAAGGTCAGGTCAGGAGTACCCTAAACCGAAGAGCATGTATGAAGAACGTGATGAGAGTGAATGAGGCGAAAGAGGTATGCAAGGATCGTAGCAAGTAGAAATCCGTTGTCTCTGCCTACCCCTCTGGGAAACAGGCGTGAGTAAATATAATAGTGAATAAAAAGGCTTGTTCGACTTGCACTGTTGTAAGGCAGGTCTGCGCTCTCCTCTACACAATTTGAATGAGCACATATTATATTATATCCTCGAAAATGGTGATGCTGACCTTAATGATACTCGTAATATTACATAAAATTAATATTTACATCATAATTAAGAACCGTCGACATTATTTACAATTAAACTACTTTTCCAAGTTCCTAAGTAGTTACACTGACACACACACAATAAAAAATATTCATAAACTAAAAATTAAAATAGAAAATAAATATTTTACAAGCAGGATTGGAATCTAAAACCAATTGGTATAAGTGGTACTCTACCAAGTAATCCTGCTCGTGATAGAAGTTAATGTCACTACCGTTTGGAACAGTTGTATGTGGAAGAAAAAAATTTGAGCTTAAGCAGGATTCAGAATTGCTTTGTACTCTTAGTACGAGTAACAAACGCAGTGAATACTGACCGACTGAAATATACCTGCCTCGTTTTATCACATCCATTAGAACAAACAGGTATATTACGTTTCACTAACACTGTCAGTATTCGCATGGTGAGCAAACTTTTACTACGGATACATTTGGCTGAGAGGCTGGTAGCTTTAACCTAATGGTACGAGCAAGATTAAAAAACGCGATCAGGATTGAGCAGGATTACAAATACTGCTCGTAATTGATTCATAAAAAAACCGTTTCATTGCAATACCACTTAACTGACCACAATACCATTTTTTTGTCTTCTTTGACTCCACAGACGGAATTTATAATCTTTTTTATTAAGTTATGATTAATGTGATTTTTAACATGATTAACTATTTACAATGCAGCGGCCAGCGCTTTTAAAATAAATATCTGTCTAAAGAAGTTAGTCATACATAACCAACCCACACATGTTAAAATATACTTGCGCAAACAAACTTAATTTAATTCACGAGCACAGACATGTATACACTGCCTCGTAAGCGCAGTGCGACTGCTGAGCACGAGGTCCTGGATTCGATCCCCGGGCCGGGCAAAGTGTTATTGGGTTTTTCCATTAGGAAATTCTCAGTAGCAGCACGGAGTCTGGAATTGTGCCCGGTTAATGGCAATAGGCTCGCCCCTATTATATGGGAAAAAAAATATAGGTATAAGGTATTATCGGCACGTTTGTTAAAAGTTAGTGTTTACATGTCTGTGCTCTTGACTGTAAAGTATTTTAAATACATAAAGTAATTTGAGGCCATTTTTATAAAATAAAGTAAAAAAAATATTAATTTTAAAGTCATAATTTAAATCAATTTGATTACAAGAAAACAAAATTTAAGTCTTAAAAATATTCAAAAAAGAAAATCATATATAACTACCTACATTTTGACTATGTGCATTTTGAATTAGGGTAGGAAAGTATCTATACCTATTAACCACAGTATAATAATCATACAGTATGGTAACTACGTATAAACGCTCGAAGCGGCACACTCACACAAACATGGTTATGCGTAACGACGCGACTCCATCCTCCAATAATCTAGGTATATAATAATATATATCATAGCACTGATAGCCTAGTGGTATGACCGTCGACTGACAAATCAGAGGTCTCGAGTTCGATCCCAAGGCGCGCACCTCTGACTTTTCGTAAGTTATGTGCCTATTATAAATTAATTATCAGTTGCTAAAACGGTGAGGGAAAACATCGTGATGAAACCAGCACACCTGAGATATTTTTCAATGGTGTGTAAAGCCATGTCAGAGACCTACGGGCGGTTTAAACTCTGACACCAGGTTGCTCATCAACCATACGATAAGAAAGAAAGAATAATCTAGGTTCCCAATTAAGCTACTTAAAATTTTCAAATAAGTCACCATTGTTAAAGTCGAATTCCTGGAATCTGGACTCTTTATATTCGGAATGTGGGAGAAATTGACACTAGTTAGAGTTAGAGTCCGAGGGGCCCCCTGAGCTTGGCCCCCAGGGCACTGCCCCGTCTAGCCCTCTGGTAGCTACGCCACTGGTACTTGCACATATTTGTGTGAGTGTACCGTTTTAATTACCATACTGCATGATTATTATACTGTGTATTAACTGTCAGTTGAAAATTACGCTTTCCTAAGATTTGAAGAAGTATATACAGCAGGGCTGCAAACTGCCGCGACGCCCTGGGGCACCACAACATTAACCCAGGGGCGTCGCGAAGAAAATTATCGTTTAAATATTATTCAACACTTACTATAATAAAAATACATTGTCTTCGTAACTGAACTAACATTCAGAAATTCAATTCAGTAGGACAAGAGGAAGTACTAATTGAGCTTGGAACTTAGAGTATATAACAAAAATATAGAGCAACCCTACAGAAGTATGAACCGTGAGCACGGGTATGAACAACGCGGCCGCGACACGAGCTCCGTCCGCGATCATACCTCGATCAGCGGTCCAACTAGGCTCCACGAGCGAAGTTACAATTTTCCTTATAACATGGTTAACTGCTGTGTTAGATTTTGCAAAAACGACTTCTTCGTCTTCTTATCGTATGGTTGATGAACAATCTGTCAGAGTTTAAACCACCCGTAGGCCTCTGACATGGCTTCACACTGACACACCGTTGAAAAATCTCTCAGGTGTGCTGGTTTTATCACGATGTTTTTCTTCACCGTTTTAGCAACTGATAATTAATATACAATAATACGCACATAACTTACGAAAAGTAAGAGGAGGCCTTGGGATCGAACTCGAGACCTCTGACTTGTCTGTAGACGATCTTACCACTAGGCTATCAGTGCTATAATGAAAAGTGTAAAAAAGACTAGAAAACATAATTTAAAATATGATATTTTAACATTTCAATGGTGAGACCTGGTTACGTTTCGCACAAGGCAATGTGTTGACGTTATCGCTCTATATTTTCTTATATACTCTAAGGCAGGGGCGTGCACTTCATATAGGCAAAAAGGCACTGCCTACCCTGATAAAATTCTAATTAATATTATTATAATATATTCTATTTAATGTATCTAATTGTTAAAATCGCAATATAATTACACAGAATTACACGATTATAACGCTCAATAATATCAATTCGTAACCCTAACGTCATCTGTTGGCACATTACGCACGTAAACACCGAATCCCGCGGTGGTCGCCTTCAAAGAAACGTTGCTACTTGCAAGTCCGGCACAACTTCTTTTGCCTATCGTCTCGTAGACCAAATCCTATAACGCGCATGCGCGCAGTAGGTCACGTGGATCTTTCTACCAATTCAACCAATCACATGTCATGCTGGATGTATCCACACTGACATGTGATTGGTTGAATTACTTCAAGTTCGTGCGCGGAGAACCAATCACATCGCTTCTGTAATACCAGCTGTTTACAATGCGAAATGTCAAAAGTTTTCAATTGAAGTTTTATTTAGTATAATATTTGCATTGATTTTAATTACTTGATTAGTCTGTTAACTTACCTTTATATATGGATAATAATAAATTTTATCAAAATACTGAGAGGAGTGCTGGCTGTTTGTTTGCAGAGGTTAAAATCTACAGTGTTTCTGTGTTTTTCGTTTGTTGAATTGCGTTAAAAACCAAATTATAGAAAAGTTAATATTGGTAAGTCAATTCGATCAACATAGTTGACTTAGATAAAGGATTTATAAACATCATACAGTTTACAGACCGAAGATCGTTGAGGTGGAGTTTTATTGTTGTACTATTTTTTGCCCGGTCAATGCCGCGCGCGAGTTGCGCCGCATGCAGTAGGTATTTGTTGTATGTTTATGCAATCAATATCTTTATTTTTCTATGAAGACTATAATTATCTGCTCAGGTATGTCTTTATTAATGAAATACACTTTACAGTACAAAGATAGATATTCTATTTTTGTTCTTATGATTATTTTCTTGCCGGTCGATGATGCGCTGATGTTTGTGTGCGTTTTCGGCCTGGAAATATGTGCGCACGTACTTACACAACTATATTTAAAGGGTACAACGCCGACGCGACGTAGTGGTAGTAGATATTATAACATAAAAAGTGGTATTTGTCCCAATGAAAGTAAGTTTTTGTATCATGTACCTATGCCTGCCTACCCTGTTGAAAATGTCTGTGCACGCCCCTGCTCTAAGGCTGGGAAGATTCTATCGGAAATACATAGTCACATACATACAAGTTAAATAATAGCTTGTTAAAAAAACATCAAGAATACATTATCTGCTTATTTCATTAGATAGATATATTATTATAACATATAATTAAAAATTGTAATGCACTGTGGCGGAAAAAATAAAATAAAAAGATTTTTTTAAATGATATTATTTAATAAGAAACTCGCAAAAACAACTGACTCGGGCGGGACTTGAACCCGCGATCCCTGGCGTGTCGTGCCATCGCTTTACCAACTAAGCTACCGAGTCCTGCCCGCTTCAGTTGAACAGTTTAATTGTTAAGTTTATTTTATTTTTATTATTTGTTGTTAAAGCGGCAACAGAAATACATCCTATGTGAAAATTTCAACTGTCTAGCTATTACGGTTCATGAGATACAGCCTGGTGACAGACGAATGGACAGCGGAAACTTAGTATAGGGTCCCGTTTTACCCTTTGGGTATGGGACCCTAGAAAATATTCTAAACAAAATTCTTTCTTTTAGCCCGCCAACTTCGGCCATCGCTTTTCCCGCCACAGTGCTCGCAACCATAGACTAAACAACTTCAAGAGTTGCCACACTACAAAATATACAGACATAATTGTTAACGACAAATATTTACAATATCTACTACATAAGACTTAAAAAAAAACTTAAGTCTAGTTTTAACAGTCTTTAACTTACAAATCTATTTTTGAATGTCCACCAATTTTCCTATTATATTCTTTATCTAAGTTCAAAGAGCGCTGGACGACACAAGGAAGTAAAAAAACTGTACTTCGAGAGCGAACGAGACGTGTACACAACGCGGGATGCTAAGCTCGACTGACGCAACAATAGGCGCTTGCGCACACACACAGTATCCTGCCGGCACCTCACGACGTGTATCAAACGGATCTTTACATGGTGTTCACACATTGAAGCAACCGAACGACGGGGACTGCGCGGGCGCAGGTTGTTGTACGAGCGACGCCGACCGCAAACGTATGTAACTTGAAACCACGACTAATTTTATTATAATTTATACAGTTTTAGTCAGTTTTATTTAGATAAACACTTATATATTGCTGGTCTGACGCGAGATACTCCTACTATCAATTCAGCTCCTTTCCTTCATAAAAATCTTCTCAATCCTTCATCTGTATTTCAGTTCAGATATCAGATCATTTTCATGATTGGTTATCATCAGATCTCTGTCCATCAAGATAGGTCCAGCCCTATCTTAAAGTTCTGACAACTGATCTAACTTTCGAATCTCGTATCCCATTAGGTTGAGGTCTGATAGGAAGACGCTATGTAGAAGACTGATGAAGCTGATCCCGCTAACGTGCTTGAAGTAATAAGACAAGCAGGACCACTCTTAATAGAAATCTATTAATTATCTCATTCTTAGATTTCAGTAATGCATTTGACACTGTAGACCATGTCTTGTAGGAATATTAGGCATTGTTATATACTATTTTTTCTCAAACATAGATTGCTTGGTTCTATATAGTTACTTGTTTGACCATCGACAGTGTAATCGCATTAGAAATTTCTCTTAGTAAAGCAATATGTATGCTGGTGTCCCTCAGGGTAGCGTTCTCAGACCGTTGCTTTTCGTATACATATTTAAGTTATCACGAATAGCTTAGTGGCAAAACTGGGGGCTTTATCCAGTAGGTTGCGGGTTCAAATCCCGCTTTCTAAAAATTTAGAACTTTTATATTTAACACTTTGACTGCCTCGCCGCAGACACAATGCAATTTCTTGTTTTAACTTTTTTTTGACTTAAGTTTATTCATTATAAATCAAATGTAATCACCACAGATTGCCTTTTTAGCTTTTCTCTCTTTTAATTAGACATTCCAAGATTAATTTTTCAGTCAATTTCCAACACCTGATCGTAATCATCGTCGTGATCATGATGTCGTCTCGATTTATGCCTCTTCAAATCGCTTCTCCTTTTAGTTTGATAATCACAACGATCGCAGGAAAATTCTAATGTTTTTGCGCCTACCCTACACACTCTCACATGTCTCAACACTGCAACCTTATTATCAGATTTGAAACCACACTTTTTACACTTAAAACCCGATTTGACACCTGACTTGACACCCGATTTGACACCCTCGTGACACTGTAGGTGGTATATTAAGCTCATATTGTGTCTCGCCCGAAAATCACAGAGATGACACTTGAATTTTTTTTCTTCTTTATGTTTCTTCATATGTCGGATGAACATAGATTTGCTGGACGTCGTGTACCCACAAATTGGACAGACTTGTAGGACGGTGGAATGCTCAGCGACATGTTTATTGTATTCTAAACTACTTTTCGTATTAAAATGACATTGCATACAATAAAAATCGAAAACGCCATCCCACATAAGTTCATCTAATTTCATTTGATGTTTACCCTTCTTTGGGGTTTTACGTTTTTTTTTTCTTAGCTTTTTTTTCTGTGGTTTTTTTACTAGTTTGACAAGTGGCATGTCATCCTCGTCAGTCTCGTCGGACACTTCAACGCAGTCGATGTGAGGCTCTTGAATGACGACGTCGTCTTCATCACTTGAGGTTAATAGACTGATTGGATCCTCTTTTCTGGAAAATAAAATTTATTTATTTAGGCAATTACAACCGGTAACAATCATATTATTATATAGAGTTTAGATTAAAAATATAGATTTTGTACAGATTGAAACTCTAACATAATCGCACAGCATGACAATTTAATTATTAGATCCGCCAATGAAAAAAAACTATACAATCTAAAATTTAAAGTAGGTATCTTATAAAAATCCTACTAAAATACAGAAACTACAACAAGAAACACAAGTAACATAAATAGGTAATTTTACGCAATCTATACATATAATAAAATAGTAACGAAGTATGTATGTAATTGATTGGCGCGAAAACTACTGGACAGATTTAGTTGAAATTCGGCAAATATACTTTTTAAATTCTTAGTCAACTTATAGGGTATAAATTATTACGTTTATAATTATGGGGGATGAGCAGTATTGTAGTAAGCAGCGTATTTCTAGAATTTGCTGCAGAATTGTTGTTGTTGTTGGGAAAAATATTATTAAATTTCAATTTACAAAATATTATCACGCTATATCCACAAGGAGCTAAACATTACATAACATAACATAATAATATATTTTAGGAACGATTATTTTGTCTACAAGTCAACAGACTTCATAGCCTTCCGGTCGGGCGAACGCCTTGGAAGTGTAAGGCTTTGGGTTCGATCCCAGTTCCGCAAACTTTTTGTGGATTCTTTTGTATTTTTTTTTTGTCATTGAAATTAATATGTATTTTTGTGGTATTTCATTCTTAATGACTTTTATTACTTACCGGCTGAAACCCGAAGGAAACATGCTTTTTAATAATTTTTCAACTTATAAAAAACGTATATGCAAGGATCGTAGCAAGTGGAAATCCGTTGTCTCTGCCTACCCCTCTGGGAAACAGGCGTGAGTCTATGTATGTATGTAAAAAACGTCACCACTTTAATTTGAAACATTTATAAAATTTATATTATTTAAAACATAGTGTTCTAGATGGCGTTAGAGTCTATTTAGATCAGCGGAATTCTTTTTTAAATATTTCAATTTGAAACCCGAAGGAAGCAACGCGCATCGTGTGGGATTATACTTTTAAAAATTTCAGCTTATAAAAAAAATCCGCTTTAATTTGAAGCATTAAAATTATTATTATTTAAAACATAATGTTTCCTTTTTCTTAACTAGATGGCGTTAGGAGTCGATTTAAATCTGAGGAAAAATAATTTTCTTGGATACTCCTGATGGGACAGGAAAAATATTTATAACCACTGGCATCCTTGCAGGGAGGCAGGGCAAAATTACAATTGCAGTAGCGTCTTCGGCGATTACTGCCACGTTGTTTTCTGGTGACAAAACAGCGCACACCATGTTTAGGATTCCCATCAATTTACAAAGCAACGAAACACCTGTTTGTGATGTGTCACGAAATAGTGACAAGGCAGGCATTTGCTTAAGAATTGTTCTTTGATCGTATGATGGGATGAATGTATAATGGCAAACAGAAAAGCAGTTGATGCGGTACCTACACAGAACTCTAAAAGACATCCGTAGGAACCAACACATAATGGGTGGTGTCACAGTTATGTTCAGCGGCAATTTCCACTGAACGCTGCCTGTGGTGACGCGAGGAACTGGGGCTGATGAGGTGAATGGTTCTTTGAAACGATTATTTTTATGATCCTGTATTCATAAGTTGAGCTTGACAATAATTATGGGCGGCTGAGTAGGAATCCACATGCTCAAGAATTTTCCAACTCAAAACGCCCAAAAATAATCAAGCTGCAGCAATCAACGAATGCATTCTTTTATAAATGAAAGGGAATGAAGTGTTTTACACATTTATAAACACTGTTGTCAATCAAGATGACGCCACTCATTATCCTGTAAAATTCCTGAATTCCCTCACTGCAAGTGGACTTCCGACGGACGTCATTAAGTTGAAGGTCGGTGTCCCGATTATGCTTCTTCGGAACTTAACGCCTTTGAAATTGTGTAAAGGGACCCAGAAAATGATGGCCTGATGGCTTAATGTAAATTATCTGCAAATCATCAAGGCGCAAATTCTAACGGGTTTCGGTATTGGCGAGACAGTGTTTACACCATGTACCACTAATTCTCCACATTTATCCCTTTCAATTTAAGCGAGTGTAGTTTCCTGTGGGCGTTTGTTTCGCCATGAGAAGTCTGCGAGTGTCGATCTCAGGACCAGCTTCTCCTCACATAGACTGTATGTCGTTTGCTCTCGGGTCACCAGTCCTGACTCTCTGTACATTTTAGCTACCGAGAGCAAAACTACAAACAAAGTAATCTGTATGTTTTTCTAAATATCCTGGTTCGGATTTGATATTGATACGAAACTTTTGTTCTTTTACATAGGTTTTTCGCTTTATTAGGTCAGAAATTATGCAATAAAATATGCGAAGCGCACTTATAACTTTTTCTTTTGCCCTATACATTAGTAAGACTTAAATATAAAACTAATCTTTGTTGGAATAATTGCTCTCAAATATGCAAAACATATACAATACAATAGGTATATTTAAAAAAATCTCTCATTCTCTCCTGTGCAATAATTATTCCCACATGATAGTGGGGTCTGCTTTTTGGGTTTTTCGCTTCCCCTTCGCTCTATCCATTGCATCGTCCTGGATAATGTTTAATGGCAATATATAATGTTTTCAATAATAAATATTTTGGATAATTTAAATGTTTATGCACATGTTTTGCTTAATAAGAAACTCGCAAAAACAACTGACTTGGGCGGACTTGAACTGTCATATCATAACATTACTAATCTGCACTAATAAAAGTTTGTGAAGATGTTTGTTACCTAAACACTTTTGATTTGAATAGAACTCGGTAAATATAAAAACCATATTTCCTGGATTAACCAAAAATATAAATTTTATCCTGGTTCAACATCCACGCGGGCGAAGCTGCGGGCAAAAGCTAGTACATAAATATCTTTAACAATAATTAAGTAGGTATACACAGGGTTATTTATACAACACCAACATCCTTAAAAGGGGTCATTAAACTCATCATTATGAACAACATCATCATCAGCCTGTATTAGTCCACTGCTGAACATAAACAGGTCTCTCCCAATGCACGCGACTATTGTGCGCTCATTGGAGGTATTTGCCTATAATCGCCACGCTGGGCAAGCGGGTTGGCGATCGCAGTAGCAGATGATTGCTGTTACACAGAAGGATACTGCTGCCCATCCTCCGGATCTTTTCCTTTGTCGCTTACGACACCCGCGGGACGAGTGGGGTTCGATTCTTAGGCTGGAAACCACACGGCAAGATATAATGGACTTACTGGCTGGGGATTGGTACTCGTTCCTCTTCGGGCTCAAAGTCCGGGTCCAGCATCAGAGCTGAAGGGTCCACTTCTACTTGGACACTTTCCAATACCATCAGACAGTCCTGACTCCCAGCACCATTGATAGTGGCGTCTGCGGAGGAATTAGATATTTTGATTGTTTTAGTTTGAAATGCTTTTTTGAGGAGACGACGACAAGGCGCGCACCTTGGTATTCAGCTGCATCCGGTAAGACTGGAAGCCGACCCCAACATAGTTAGGAAAAGGCTAGGCAGATGATGATTACTTATTCACACTTGCATGCGTAATAGGCGTGACGAAAGATTTTAAATCTAATAAAATCTTTTTCCGTAATGTAGGTACACATTTACTATTTACGAAAAAACCTTTATTTCGGTAATAAACTTTAGTTTAACGAAGTATAAAGCCATTTTTCTTATATTCAATCAATAAGGTCAATCACTTGCCGCCCGGCGGCACCCGGCGCGGTGTTTGGGCGATTTTGCACTGTTTTCTTGGTTTATTGGTAAATAAGGACAACTTTTGGAGGTCACCACGTCATCTCTTAATTATTTTTTCTTTTTTTTTTTAATTCAAGTTGTTTTCGGCTTTCGGGTCACAAAATTTTAACATTGTTACTTTTTTAAACTTACCTACGGAGATTTCAATAAATACTGGTGCGTTATTGTCGCCAGGTATCTCTATGGTTTCTATGTTCACTATGGCGTCTGGCTGTGCCTCTGCCACGAGCGCAGGATTGGGGATTTTATTCTTTATCTGGTAGTTTGTTATCATGTCTTCTATATCCTCTTTGGGGTCTGGCAGAGGGCTGGGGAGAGAGAATAAAAAAAATGTGGTTTTTTTACATGTTAATGCATATAATACATACAAACGCTTTGATATTGGAATATCAAAACTAAACGTATATGCAAAAAAAATATCTGTGCTGTTGACCGTTGAAGAGTTCCTTTATCTGTAGCTAATTCTGGATATCGATTCAGGTCATGCTTACCTTAAAAATGCATTGTCATCGGAACTGGACTAACATGCAACATGCAACTGGTATACCACCATTTTGAACAACTCCGGGAGTTCCGGGACAAACCAGAATGGAGAAATAGGAAGTTTAACCGTGGATCTATAGGTTAGCGATTTCAACTGGGCTGTCTTTAACTAACCTGTATTTATTTGGCCGAACTTCTATTGGTTTGGCTTCAATCGGCTTGTCTTCAACTTTCTTAACGTCATCTGGCTTGGCGTCAACCGGCTTGACGTCAACCGGCCTGGCGTCAACCGACTTAGACTCAACTGACTTGGCGTCAACCGGCTTGGCGTCAACCGACTTAGCGTCAACCGGTTTGGTATCAAGCCGTTCTATTTCAGGGGAAGGAACAGACACTGTGGTAGATTCGCTAGTCTCTAACGCTACTGGAGGAGATTTTGGAAGAGGTATTTTGGTTACCTGAAAAAAAATGTTACCTTATTATAAAATAAATCAATGTTATAAATGTTCGTAGAAGTAATCGATAGATACCCACACGGCTTAGGCGTAGAAAGAGATTTGAAATTTCAACTGATTCGGGTAGGATACGGTGGCGTTAGAGCTTGTCAGACTTTGGGCTTCTGACTACCCGTAACGATTGTCAAAGATCTACAATTGACAGCCGGGGCCAACAGCTTAACGTGCTATCCGAGGCACGGAGAGTGATAATTAATTTATAATAATTTTCTTATTAAATAATTATGTTCGAATAAAGAAAATTTTGAATACGAGCAGGATTTACACCCGCGATGTACTGGGTAAAGCTCTGCCACTATGCTTATTCGTAACCCCGCCCTTGTTATCGAAATTCTGTTTTAAATTCAATCATCTCATGGTACTTACATCTATCCCTCGTAAGGAGTACTAGAAAGAAAGAAAAATTATGGATAAAAATGAAACTTTAATGTTCACATAATTGCTCTCATCATCATCATCAGCCTGTATTAGTCCACTGCTGAACATAGGCCTCTCCGAAAGCGCGCCACTATTGTGCGCTCATTGGAGGTATTTGCCATAATCGCTACACTGGGCAAGCGGGTTGGTGATCGCAGTAGCAGATGATTGATGTTACACAGAATCTTTCCCTTTGTCGCTTCTTACGACGACGGGACGGTAGGGGTGGTTCTATTCTTGGGCCGGAAACCACACGGCACACATACACACAATAAATCACATTACCAGTAATAAAAAATAAAATAGAAACATTTTTTATTATATACTAAAACCTTCCTCGAGATACTCCTATACTCCTCCACCAATGGATAGAGTGGTTATCCATTGGTGAAAACAGTATGAAAATCGGTGCCGTAGTTTTTGAGTTTATCGCGTACAGACAAACAGACAGACAGACGCGGTGAAGGACTTAGTTTTTTAATATGTAGTGATAATCACCTCGTCCAACAACAAGCTGGGCACCACCTTGCTCTTGAGCCGGACCTTGCCGCGAACGCTCTCGTAGTCATCTGCGTTGAAGTGCCGGCTGCACACCACCGTGCCCAGCGGCAACTTGCCCGGGATGTGAATCACTTCCAACCACTTCTTACGGAGGAGGCGACTGGTTGGAAACCTGATGAACAAGGAAAAACAGTTTTTGCGAGTTTCCTATTAAATAATGTCATAAGCAAAACATGTGCATAAACATAAATATTATATTTAATAAGAAATTTGAAAAAAATTGAAAAAACAACTGATACGGATACGCCCTAGGCGTATAAAGAGATTTGAAATTTCGACTGCTTCTGATGGGATACGGTGGCTCAGCGGTTAGAGCATCGGCACGGTACGCCGAAGCTCGTGGGTTCAAATCCCATCCGTATCAGTTGTTTTTTCAAATTTCTTATTAAATATAAGCTAACGTGTGCTAAAACATGTAAAAATTTCACAAAAAGTATGTGCATAAACATGTAAAAAACATAAATAAATAAATAAATCAGCCTGTAACTGTCCCAATGTTGGGCTAAGGCCTCTTCTCATACAGAGAAGGATTGAGCATTAATCACCACGCTAACTCACTAATACTATATTTATATTTATTTTATAGACTCACGCCTGTATTCCCCAGAGGGGGTAGGCAGAGGTGTGTAGTACACACCCACGTTTCGCCGGCTATGTAATAAGTCCCATGTAATAGGGGGCGAGCCTATTGCCATTAACCGGGCACAATTCCAGACTCCGTGCTGCTACTGAGAATTTCCTAATGGAAAAACCCAATAACACTTTGCCCGACCCGGGGATCGAACCCAGGACCTCGTGCTCAGCAGTCGCGCTTGCTACCACTAGACCAACGAGGCAGTCATCATCATCTGACATCAACTCACTAATACTGACTGAAAATATATTTAAAAAATTGGTGATATCGTTTCTATGCTTTCTAAGCTGCAAAGTTTGAAACATGGGACCGGCAGTGCGGCAGTACTCCGGTAGATGTCATCACACGCCTTTAAGGCGTTCAGAAAGAGATTCGTAATTTTAACTGAAACAGGCAGGACTCTGTAGCTTAGTTGGTAAAGCGATGGCACGGCACGCCAGGGATCGCGGGTTCAAGTCCCACCCGAGTCGGTTGTTTTTGCGAGTTTCTTATTAAATAATTATATTAAAACTTACTCAAAATAGTATGTGTTTTCCGAAATGACCTCACATCCTTCGACACAGCAGGGCCCCATGGCGACCTAATGTATCTGCAATTAAATCAAACATATTTTTTTTAGATATTTCTATAACAAATAATATCCTCCTGACCAAATTTCAGTCACAGCGGCCAATCTCAACGGAGATTAGCCAATTACGCAGGAGATATTATAGTGCACAAGTGTGTGCGCAAACACAGGTGCACTCTCATGGTCTGATGGGACGGCCCTCCGACACGATCGGAGAGAGATCAGGCGCAGGACCAACGGCTTTACGTGCTTTCCGAGGCACGGAGTAAGTGATAATTAATTTATAATACGCACATAACTTACGAAAAGTCAAAGGTGCGCGCCTTGGGTTCGAGCCCGATACCTCTGACTTGCCAGTCAATGGTCACAACCACTAGGCTATCACGACTCATCATAACAAATACAATGGCATACAGCATGGTCATATAGCAATTGCAGAGAACAGGATATACTCAATAAACCAGCCTATAAACATCCCACTGCATGTCAAAGGCCTAAAAAAGTGGTAGTGGTAGCTAGTGGTATGACCGGACTGCCAAGTAAAAGGTCGTAGGTTCAAAACCCAGGCACGCAACTCTGACTTTACGAATTCATGTGCGTATTAGAAATTAATTATCACTTGCTAAAACGGTGAAGGAAAACATCGTGAGGAAACCAGCGCACCTGAGAAATTTTTCAACGGTGTGTAAAGCCATATCAGAGGCCTATGAGCGGCTTAAACTTCGGCACCAGGACACGCTCTAAGCGTAGAAAGAGATTTGAAATTTCGACTGATTTTGAAGCGATACGGTGGCTCAGCTGTTAGAGCGTCGGCACGGTACGCAGATCACGGGTTCGAATCCCATCTGTATGAGTTGTTTTTTTAAATTCATTCTTCAAGTTCATTCTTCTGTCAAGTTAATGATATGACCGTTGACTGGCAAGTCAGAGGTATCTTCAGAGGTCAGAAGATCATTAACACTTGTTAAAAGGAATAGGTTGTCAATACCCTCATACATTTTATAAAATATGCTGACATAAATTCTTCCTTATTACTAAGTAATTTAGATATAAGTATTATAAACTACAAATATATTGTTTCAATTTTATGTAGGTAATTTAGGTTTAAATATTGTTAAAATTCTGTTTACCACATCTTCTTACTTTAAGCACTCCCTGTCGCCTGTAACACAGGTTTATCCTAGTACAGGCACCTAATATTGTATTACCTTAATTTTTTACGACTTATTTTATATTGTATTGTACTATTTTAGTTTTTGAATAAATGATTTAATTTGACATTGGCGTATCTAGGGTTTGAGGGGGGGGGGGGCCTGGCCCCTGACATTCCATGGACGCCTATGCCCTCATATAATCCTGACAACTGATCTAACTTTAGAATATCGTATCCCTTTGTGTTGAGGTCAGATAGGCAGTCGCTCCGTAGAAAACTGATATTCAGCGGCATCTGGTTACATTAGAAGCTGACTTCAACAAAGTTTGGGAATAATAAGGCTAGGAGGATGAATGTCTAATTTTAAGATACTCATGTAATTTTATGTATAGTTCGATAAACCAAAGAGCATTGCAATTTTTTTTAAGAACTTAATCAATAGTTTAAAAGTAATTTTTTAATGATACCATCTTTTTGAGTGATACCATCTTTCATACGAACATTACCTGTTATGTAAGTAATAAATTGATTGATATCATATTGGGGATACCAGCTTGAAATTATAATTACCCATTATGGAGTTGTGATAGCCTAGTGGTGGTGATCGTTGACTGGCTAGTCAGAGGTCTCAGATTCAACCCCACGGCAGGCACTTCCGACTTAGCAAGTTATGTGCGTATTATAAATCAATTACCACTCACTCCGTGCCTTGGATAGCATTTAAAGCCGTTGTCCCTGAGTCTCATCTCTCCTGTCACGGATTGCCGTCCCATCAGTCTATGAGAATGAGGGAATAGAGGGTGCACTTGTGCTTATGCACACAATTGTGCACTATTAGATCTCATGTGTATTTATTTTAATTTAATTTTAAAATAATTTGTCCCACTCTTGTTATCAAAGTTCTCTATTATGTAGTAAATATTTATTTTTCATTAAGTTCATTTTTTTGGTTTTTTTAACTGCCATAAGTTCTTTTTGAACTATTATCAGTTTTTCTGAGTAGTAAAAAAAAAAAAAAACTAGCGGGGTTGAATGAAGAAGTGAGTTTGATAGAAGATAGAGGGTCAGGAAACCAAACACTCAAATAACTTCAGCAACATTGATGTTTTTAAAAGCACACACATTTATAATGTCATAATAATATTTTAAGCCAGGACCTAATCAAAAAATATTTTCCCATAATTAAGGTAAATTATCAAAAGTTGGCAACCCTAACTAGTGAATAGGTTTGTACAGCCGAAAAGCAATAACCAGTCGCAAAGGCTTAGGCTGCGTTTCCACCAGAGATGTGCGATGGAAATGTGTCGTGCGAGGATGTCTAGCTGTGCTGTGAAAATGTGTGGGGGTTTCCACCAAAGCTGTGCGATGAAAATGTGCCTACGAGGATGTGTAGCGGAGCTGTGAAAATGCGCATTAATGTGTGGTGCGAGGATGCGTTGCGAACTTGCGAAGCTGTGAATATCTATATCTGTTTTACGCACTTCTATGTACTTCCAACAAACTCCATCTATGGACTGGCTAGTACAGTATGCGCAAACCTCGCTTCACATCCTTCTCAACACACATCCCTCGCACACATCCCTCGCACACATCTCTCGCTTGTTTTGTATGCGCAAAAATCTAGCTCTGCTGAGCCGTTTCCACCAGAGCTGTGCTAACCGAGGCTAGGTAAATGCAGCGATTCTATTGGTTCTTTAAAAACACATCCCTCGCTACGCATCCTCGCACATCTCTGGTGGAAACGCAGCCTTATTCTGAAAACGAAACCGCATTCAAAACATTTATCAACATCGACTTTATTTGTATACAGCATAGAGTTCAAAATGCCATATCAACAACAAATAATACGATCTCGTTAGCGCAGCAATTTACAGAATAACACTGCACCGATAATTAATTCATTAGGATTTAAAATCGTTAATTACTGCGTTAATCTCTAGAAATACTAATAAATTATTGTTTACAAACAATTCTTGGCCGATTTTACGCGCGAAAACATCGGTAAAAAGGTTTGAAATAGAAATTCTAAATAATACGACTTACCTCTGTTTGTAACATGTAAAACTCAATTTGGAGGCTAGAAGTAGCACTGTTGATAATATATCATTTTTATTTCACACATAATCACACAAAATCTTTATTTATTTCGGCGTTTTAGTAAAATATTCGCCCAGAAAAATATTTACTCGATCTTTTTTTTCCGCAGTTTTGACATTTGATAGTGGTGTACCATGCAGCATGCTGCGTATGTGTATCTGTACAGATTAAAAACGTTTGTTATTAAATGTTAGTCTATCGACTATGTATAGATTACAAATGTAAAATCCTTTGATTATTTTAAATAATCAAAGGTAAAATCAAAACAAACATGTAAAGAAATTCGTTAACACTTTTGGAGAGAAATGCAGAATTTTCTTAAGATATGCAAGAAATCTGATGGCGACATAGTGAAACGCAGAGCAATAATAATTATGGTGGAGCGGAAGCACCTGGATTTTGTAAAGTTTTTTTATACGCTTAGAGCATTTACAGCTTGGCAAAAAAGAGTCTGGATAAATTGAGGGCGCCTTTTTCCTACAATGGCCACCCCATATACCACGACAAAAAGTGACAAGATACTTGATCATTTTAGTCTTCAATATTTATCAAATTAAAAAAGTAAATTGAACATATTTAAAATTAAGAAAGATTTAAACTTTATTTGTAATAGTCATGATCTGGTAGTAGTTATTGTACAAAACAGTAACCAAATTATATTTAGGAAGATTGTACATTGGCGGCAATTACTACCTACTTATATAAAGCTTGGTGGCTTACTCTGTGGGAGATCTAAGTAGAATAAGAAAAATCTGACAACACAATGCATAGTCCCATAATGTAAGTACGTAATCGCTATCATTCAGACTATTGAGAATGGTCTTCTCAAGAGTTAGAATTATAGCGAGCCTCTCAGTGAGTCAATTATGGATTATGATAATAAATCTTCATTATCAACAAGGGAAATTAAATAACATGTTTCATTTTAGATTTTATTAAAATACAAAAAATTCAACGTCATCACCATCAGCCGGAAAACGTCCACTGTTGAACAAAGGCGTCCCCCTATTGAACGCCACAACGAACGGCAACTTGCAACATAAATTAAAATCATCAAGTTCTTTCTTCGGGCGACCTTTTCGGTGTTTTCCAGGTGTCGAAAAAATACTCTTACTTTTTTCACCTTCATTGACAATTGCTCTGATTGTATTTTCAGATTTACCTGAAATGAACAATAATAACTCTGTATAAATTCTATTTATACGTTTCAAGTATCAATTTAAACAGTTTAACTACACGTGATTCTTCGAATTACAAAACATAACCTCAATAATGATTTGTACACAAGACGACAAAAACTGGTGGTATAGCTATCAGAAAGTAAATATAACGATTTAATTACATTCTAGAAGAAAAAATGCATGGACTTTACCTGTCATTCGAGCAGTTCTCAGGTAAACATTGTCAATTTCAGACAAAATTTGTCCGGCTTTGCTTTCGGCCAAACATCTCAAGAAAACTTGATATTTAACAGGTCTTCCACTACTACGAACGGTTTTATTCATTATGAATAACTATATCAACTATTATTATGTAAGAATATCACACACAATTCACACGAATCTTTTAAATTTTAAAGAAAATTACTCGCAATATGTAAAGATGACAAGGAAGCTACTTGTAGTTGACAAATAAAACAGTGTTGTCATTATTATAATTTTTTAGTTCCAACTGTCACCGCCTCAGACTCTTTTTTGCCAAGCTGTATTAATCATGTAATTTTGACTAGAGTATGAGAAGTGCGCCAGTGGCGCCCCCAATTTTTCAAGCGTCTTTTTAGCAAACTGTATTTACGATTCTTTATATGTTCTGCTGCTGTTTCAATTATTATTCATGATGATTTAAATTCGACAATGTTTATATTGATTGTATTTCTTTATTCGTACCACTTGGCCATACTTACCGTCTGTGGCCAAAGACTTTGAAACAAAGTCTTTTCTGGGACGGTTTCACTAGTCTATAGAAAAGAGCGGCAAATTTAAAATATCTTTATCTGAAACTGTATAACTTATTTTATTGTAAATCGTATACAAACCCATCTGATTGAGAACCTCCAGCTTCAGCGAAAAGTATTAAAGAAGTTTTCTGATAAATGTTAAGTGTTTACAGGAGGGTTTTAATTTAAATTTGCTGCTCTAAGATTCTATAGACAGTTTTCGTTGGCCAGACTACACTTGAGATGCTACTTCAATCATGCTTAAAAATATTCGAAATTCTAATCCTAATATTATTAATACGAAAGTGAATGAACAAAGTGCAACTTTTAGATACCATTGTATGCTATTGTACGTCATATCGATATTAAGACATTACGCTAATTGTAGTGCGAGCATGGATCTTTTTATTCAATTCAATTTCTTTATAATGGCAAATGAGTCTCGGTAATACGACCCGGACAATTCTGCCAATGTTAGAGGTGTTGGAGAAGCGAGTGTTTAAAAAAAACCGAAAAACAATTAAAAAAATACTTGAATGACTAAGTGGAGCTTATTGTGAAGGTATCCCGTTGGCTTGAAATATCGATATTAAACGTCAAATTTGACACATTTTGATGAACTTTATGTCAAACTTGACACTTAAAATTCAAATTCAAAAATAGATAAATATTCGATAAAAAGTCGACTTAAAGTTCCATGCTCGCACCCCTGGACTTATGGCGATCTAGTACAAATGTGATCTAGTCCAAACGCGATCTATTCATATCGAGATTTAGTCATACAGCGAACTAGTCATATCTGCTATCTAGTCTTATCGAGATGTAGTCCTAAAGCTTCTAACCCGTTTTTTACCTTTTTACGCCTCGGACATAATCTTTCATCCCGAAAAAAAGTAGATACTGCTCCCGTGGAAAACCCAGAGTACATTCTTATATCATCATCATCATCGCGGCCCTTGTTGTACCCATTGTTGGGTGTAGGCCTCCTCCAATATCCTCCATTCCTGGCAGTCTTGTGCCCTTGCCATCCAATCCAGGCCTGTGACGCCGAAAGTCATCTACCCAACGTGTAAGGTGGTCGTCCCCGCGATACATTCTTATATACTCTAAGGGAAAACCATAATACCCAATATACCCATGGACTTACCCAGGGGACATAAGTCTTAGGTATGCGACCCCCTCTATGTTAAAGATATAACATTATGAGCTTCTGATCGCAATATTTGCAAATTTTTGAAAACTGATTAAAAATGATGTAAAAATGACAAAACCTCCATAAATGCTATACAGCTTTGGTAGCCCAGAGTATACTTTAGGTAAATCGTTAATCGTCGTTTATACAACAACACCGTGAATTTAAAAGTACAGCTTGGCAAAAAAGAGTCTGGAAAAATTGAGGACGCCACTGGCGCACTTTTCATGCTACAATTCAAAATTACAAGTTATTTGGTGCTTACATATTTATATAACTAGTTTTTTGTCATTAATTATAATCAAATGAATCACATAAAAGTTAGTTTGTTTAGTCCTCACAAAACTTAGTTTTTAAGATTTTTATTTTTAGTTCCAGCTGTCACCGCCTCAGACTCTTTTTTGCCAAGCTGTAAGTAGGTAGGTACTTAAGTAACCCCCCCGAATGTGGGTTCTCGCCTTGTCGTGGCGGGGGGGCTTAGTAGCCGTGGTGGGGCTCACGGTGAAGCTAAGAGGAACCCCAAGGAGGCGCCGCTCCGGCGGGCTTTGGCCAGAAGCCCACTTTGGAGCGGCCCTGGCGGGTTGCGGTGCTGTATCAGGGTGGAGCACCCAGCAGCACCGCAACTGAGGCGGGCCGCGGTGTTGTATGAACAACATCGCGGCTGAGGAGTGCGGGGCCGCGGTGGGAGAGGAGTGCCGGTATTACGGTGCGCCGCTCTCCCTACCTTCCGCGGCCTCGGCGGGGCCGCAACCGTCAGATTGCGGACACGGCGGGGCCGCAGGGGAAGAGGAGTGTCGGTATTACGATGCGCCGCTCTCCCTATCCTCTGCGGCCGAAGTGAGGACCATGGACGTCAGACTCGGGGTCGTCTGGCGTTCATTGCACATGGTCCTCGAAGTGGTCACGGTGGGTGGGTGTCTAACACCCACCCCGAGGAGGGTCCGGCGACGGACGTCCGCGGCGGGTTCGCGGATGTAATACATTGGGATACCGCGTTCCCGCCACTATGCGGATAAGAGGTGACATAGAAGGGGTTTTAGTCGGTATGCCGGCCGCCCACCATCTCTAGGCCGGAGAGCCCGACATAACCGTCTCGCATCCCCGAGCGGGACGGTATGCATAAGGCGCATTTCCCCTTCTGCGAAAAAAAAAAAAAAAAAAAAAAGGTACTTAAGTAATTTAACTAACTAACACTAACTAACCAATGAAAAACTTTCGCGGTGTTACAATTTTTGAATTCTGTGACAGAATTGTCAGTTTTTAAAACGCGGACTTTTTTCAGCATCCAATGACATTTAAAAAAATGCTTAATCACGTTTGTAATATAAGCTACAAAATGGTCTTGTAGCCCTTCAAATTTCAACAGTGATTAAAAAATAGTGGCATACACTATAATTATTATCAACAACTATTGGCAAATCAGTCCACTATTTTTATGATTTCTGCTACAAGACGAATAAGTTATTAATAGGAAAAGGAAAATAAAATGCCAAGATAATAATCAAAATTATTATAATTGCGCAGGTCTTACAACATATTTAACAACAATCACAGTGTGTAAGTACCCGTATTTATCTGTATTGAGTACTTACGTTAAACAATCAAAACGCAAAACAAAAAACTATCACAACAAAAAAAAAGAAAAAAAGGTTATTTAACGAATTAAAAAACAAATAAGCAAACATGCGATCCATCAGTCGAAGCTTCGTCGTTCGAATTTCAAAATACCAGAGACACTTTGTCCTCATATGCAAGTAAATAGTTAACTTAAATTATACCTGTTTATTACTGTATACAACTAAAGAACAACATAATATTTTATTGCGAGTAACTCAATCCAGACCAACTGAAAATTACATGAATATGTAGTTTAAATTAAATAATAATAATACTGCCACTGCGCACTCGTATTCCAGAAATAACCAAAAATTCTGAAATACTCAATTCTTACTAAAAGCTAACCTGGTAATTTTACAGGAAAAAAATTACTGAAACACCACTCATTAAAGTCTTAAATATTTTGCACTAATTAAATTATCTCTTTTTATAGATTAAATCAACAAAAAAAAACACTTAACCCTCAGTGCAACTCTGCGACTGAGTTAACTATCTAACACTTGATAATGCACTCCGTAACTTGGTTTTCAATTGTATAAAACAAAGGACCCCATAACTTGACAAACAGGGCGGTAATCTTTTACCCAAAGTCCAAAGAAGCACCCTAAAGAAAAAAAATTAGGCATTTAATAATATTAATTCCAAATTTAATTTGCACAGTCTTCCCCTTTTTTCTTAAACCCATACACGTTCCTTCTATGGTATAAACTTTTAATATGTCTGTCCATATTATTTTTGTCAATAAATCTAACGTTACACAATTTACACTCCACTGGCCTATCCTTCAAATGTTTATACATTGTGTGAGTTTTTAAACCCCCAATTGTGGCAAACGAGGCCTCACATTCCGGGCATTCATGTTTTTTTTTCGAATTGCCGTGATCCTCCATATGACATTTTAAAGAATCTTTATGAAAATATTGCTTTCCGCAAATTTCGCAGACAAAATTCTTTTGTTTTTCATGAGTAGTTTGATGTCGTTTCAAATTTGTCCATTGACTGAATTTCTGGCCACAAATATTACATGTAAACGGCTTTTCTCCTGTGTGAATGCGAGTATGAACATTCCTCAATGAAGTGGTACTGAAGCACTTCCCGCAGTATAAACACTGGTGCTTTTTGACTCCAGTATGCACCCCCATGTGATATTCATACATCCGTTTTGATTTTAACACTTTTCCACACTCTGCACAAGATAATGTACTAGTATATTTGTGATTTTTCTCGTGTTTTCGTAAATTAGATTCTACATTAGTGACATATGGACAGATTGAGCAAGTCAACTTTTTAACGAAATGAGTGTAGATATGACCTTTGTAGTATAGTTTATTGTAGCTTAAACCACATTCGGGGCATATGAAGGTTGTCTTAGAAGTATGAGTCAAATTGTGGACAAGATAATCGCAGTGGTCTGAGAAAGCCAGTTTGCACATATTGCAGATGAATGACTCTGTGTGTGTGGATTTATGAGCTACTAAATCTGAGTTTTTTTCAAATTTCTCAGAACATAAAGAACACGTGTACTGCTGGACGGTGGTGTGGTAACGAACGTGAAGACTGAGTGCTCTCTTAGAGTTAAATTCTTGTTGACATATGGAACATTCTAAAGAGCCTGTTTTTCTTGCTTTGTCCTTTGAACTGGCACCAGCTTCCAGTTTTAAGATTGGCGGTACTTTGTATGATTTTCTGTAAGAAGGTATTTTATTAAAATTGCGCTAAAGTAGCTTGAAATGTGGACACGACAGTCCTCGTGTTGGTAATTTGTAGACCTACGTGAGCAGAGGAAGGGGGCGCACTGCTAAAGATAGCGCTGCGCCGGTCAGAGCTCTATTCTAGTAGTGTAATGGTGGGAAATATTTCTGCACACTACCGACGATCTAAGCCATACAACCAGTATTCGACGAATAGCTTGGGGGAGGCAGATTGAACGTTACCTAGGCTTTGAGGATAGGGATAACCTAACCTAACAACTTATATGGAGGACAGCGTGGCACAAACTGACAGAATGCAGAGCATGGAAAGAGCCGCGCTTTTGTGGTAAAAGAAGAAATCAAAAGCACATTAACGCACGCCCTAGGCGTAGAATGACATTTGAAATTTTGACTGATCTTGGTAGGATACGGTGGTTTAGCGGTCAGAGCGTCGATACGGTAAAAGGTCGTGGGTTAAAATCCCATCCGTATCAGTTGTTTTTTCAAATAATTACATTTAATATTAAATAAGCTAACATGTGCTGTAACATGTAAAAAAATCTTAAAAATATTATTACAGTGAAATTAAAATGGGGGGTTCTGGCAGCTCCCTTTCCCAGCCACGAGAGCAGGTTTAGGCAAGCCGACCTGACGGAGACTCGGGAGTTGCAATGCACCAGCTCCGCCAAATGACTTCAATTATAATTTCTAATTTGCTGCAAAGATGGCGCATTAAATCTATGACGTTATATCCACTTTCTTTCGTCCTTTTTGTTTTGGCCGGGGGCAGTTAAAAATGTCCTACCGCATACCGCACGTCCGAGGACGTACGGTTATGTGGGGGTTCCTCGCACTGTATTGGACGGGGTCGGGTACTGCAACCGCGCTTCGCAGCCCCGTCCAGTGCTACCTGTAGGCCCGCTCAAAAACTGGCACTCGTAGGGGCAATGTCCTAGCGTCCAGGTTCCTGGACACCGAGTTTCTTCCGTCCTATAGCATGAGTTTTTCAAAAATCCTAAAGGAGGACCTAACGGACAAGCTGGTATTTTAATATACTTCAATAATTTCCATGGCGATTGGTTTAGATTCCCATAATGAAATCATCGAGGTAAACACACGAAACTACTATAGTCTCTGGAAAGTGATCACAGAGCCAATCAGTTGGGCAATCCCCAATCCCACCTTAGAGGATATTATATTATAATAAAATAACTAACATTAACATATGCGTGGTTGTTATTTGTCATGCAGACCAGCGTCGATACATTTTTGCCGATTCTCTTTATATCGTTTAGTTAAATCGACACGAAAGAAACAGAAGGTTAGAGTTACCCTCGAAAACTAGACGGACAATGTTGCAGTTTTAGTTTAAGGATATACAAACCTACGTGAAGAAGATTGTTCGCCACTAGTTTTATTATTATTATACAATATTATATACATCGACGATCTATTGCACAAAATTCATCCAAGATAAACAGTTTTCGATCAGAATAATAATTCGCCAGATAATCGCAAACTTGATCAACATCACTCGATCGATATTCCGTACCCAAACTATAAAAGTGTGGAGAAGTTACGATATTACCGAGGCGACAAAAATATGCTACTTAAGTGTGGACGCTTGTGTTTCCGGTATTCCTTTATGCAGCGGAAACGAGAAAGCGAGATAATGAGGGTAAATGCCCATCGAGACTGTCATGGACAGAGTTCATGAAGAATGCCTCCTTATTTCAGCAACTTAGAGTTAGGCTGCATCATTCTATCTTCGATCATAGACTAGCATTTTTGCCTTCTTGAGATGATTCTTCAATAGAACGTCTAGTAGTGTAAAGAAAGGTGGAAGGAACTCGACCGTGCGGTAGATCTCCAATGCGGTGGGTGAACCAAACTATGGCAGCTTTGGACAGCCTGCTGCATGAGATCATCAAAGTTAAAGCTGCTATGGAAGAGTGGCGCAGGTAAATTAAACCAGTCAACAACCAAGACCACTCTGATAAAAGTATACCGACAGAAGAAACATGGTTACTGATTAATATTATTGGAATAATGTCAATGTTCGATGGCAAGAAGTTTATTGAAACTGAGAATGATACAAAAAAATCAGGGCAGAAAAAACCACGCTTCATTAATGGCGATGGACAGGGTCAAGCAAGATATAAAGACAGAAGATGATCACTACAAGAAACTAACAGGATGGACAGGACCAATAAAGAAGAGAAAAAGACCACAGAAGCAGTGGATGGGACTGATAATTGCGCTGAAACCACAGGAAATTGGATGGACATTTCTTACAATAAGGAGGAAATGGATCCCGAGACCAACTTGGACCCTGAATTACAAAAAGTACTCTGTTTTTACTTACATTTGCTCAGATTTTCTTAACTTATTTTTTCTGTATACATTACTACCACCTCCAAATACATCATATGTGAATTGAGATCTTTCAGGATCTACAACTTTATCAGCTCCAAGAATTTCAAGTTCGAATGATCTTTTCTTAGCTTTTTTGCCATCTTGTCCATTGCTGTAGTCATTATTATTTTTATCAAGGACATTGGATTTTTCAGTTTCAACAGTGTTAGTCAAATTGGTTAATATATCTTGTTTATTTCTAGTATGACATTTAAGAACTTTATTTTTATCAGAATTGATTAAGTTCTCATTTTCTAAATACTTTTTTTGTTTGCTAGAATTATCACAGTTTTTAGTACCTACATTTTTTGGTTCCCTGGTACCCAAAATGATAAGATTCTGATTCTTTAAAGAGGTAGAATGTTTCTCTTTAATTATTACTTTTTTATTTAGTTTATCTAAACTGACTTTATCTAGGCTTTCAATACCTACATCTTCTTCAAAAAGTATTCTATGAGCCATATTCTAGCTTTTAAAAGATTGTGTAGAACTACTTTTATTGAATTGGCGGTAAGCTGATAATAATGTAAGAAAATGTTTGCGCATGCGTAGTACCTATGTCACTTACTTAGGTAATTCTGGTACACTGCAAAAATAAAAACAAAAATTAAATTCAATAGAAGAGTTTGGATTTAGGTTTTTAAGAATTGTTAATTATTTCGTTTAGAATTTAAATTCAAATCAATTTTAAAGTAATTGCTCCATCGATTTGATTCTGTATTTTGTACCTACTGTTGTATCGCAATGATTTTAATAACACATGACAATTAAATAAAATACATATCTTACTACAAATACTGACCGGTTATTTACACCACAGCACAATAAATAACTTACCTATATTTGATTATAAAACCATTTTACATGTTTTATAGACATTCACAACACAATCTTTCTTTTTTGTACTTCTTTTGTTTATATATTTTGATTTTCGTTTTGATTCTGGCAGTTGTAGTGATGAGAACCATACGGATGAGGTTACAAATAATTCAAATCGATCGACTTAAAGCTTGGCAAAAAAGAGTAATTTTGATGGAATGTTATCTTTAGTTTGACTACGTGTATTTTGATTAATGAGTATACAAATAGTGCGAAAAGTGTTTTTACGTGTTGAAGTCGTAGAAATGTAATCACCGCGCGTTTGTACTTTGACACGAGTCATTATCATCATCATAACTGGCAACATCGATATTTTGACAAAAGGCGAGGCATTATAGTCTATGACTCTAGCCTGGCCACTCACAGTCTGTCCTGTCACTGTCACACGAATTGAAGAAAAAAATTCAAACTTTTTGTGTCAATGTCAACATTGTTGTTTACAATTTTATAAATGCTGTTTTTGTAGTTTATTATAAAAAAATGACTATAAATCTGTATGACACATGTATTATATGTATTGTAGATGAACATATGACAATAAATAACAGGTTAGTATTCGTTCAAATTTATTTATTATTTTGAGTTTTATTTACATCTCAAATAAACCTGTAGTTAAACTAATAACAAAACACAGAAGCAAGAGTATTTCAAATTCTTACTGAATAAGTTGAAACTTTAAACGATAAACATAGATACTCTGACCTTTAACTCTACTAAATAGTTACAATACTTTAAATCCATAAAACATAGTAGGTAGATATGTGAAAAATGTAACCTATGTAGGTAAACTTTTTTAAGTTATTTTTTTCGCAGTACCTATGCATAATCTATATAGTCTGTGGTGTAGCCTAACTCTAGGTCCATGTTTCAGCTTACCATTATATTTTGAAAAATAAACTATCAATACTTTTAAATATGGCTCTCAGAATGCTGTTAGAAGATAATATTGAAGTTGAAAGCCCCAATCAAGAAATAGATAAATATAATTTAGTGAGAGAGGAAAATATGACTGCTGAAAAAAATCATAATCTAATAATCTTGGGTAATAATGTATCAAATAACATTAATACAGAAAACTTCAATAATATTGACAGAACAAATAATTTAGATCTAGAAAATGACAATTTAAAGTCTAGTGTAAATTCTGAAGGTACAAATTTAATAATTGATTATGAAGATAGGGAAAACAATTTAGGAGATGGTAATAATGAAGACTCTAGCAATAAATTAAACATCAACGATAAGTTGATAACAAATGACATAATACAAACAGAGGGTAGAACTATTTATAATTTGAAAATTGAAATAAAAAATGCTGTGGAAGTCAAGCAGGTAAAGAAACGGATATTAGAGCCAGACACAGATGTGATTGTTAAAACAGATGGATCTCAAGAAACACAAAATGTATTTGGAGATGATTGTAAAGTGTTCAGAAAAAAAAAGTTCAAAAAATCTAAGCAAAAGTAAGTTTTTATTTACTTTAACCAGCCTGGTACTGTCGCTTCCTTTCATATGCACCCCGCACGCTACGCCATTGTGTAAACAAGCTTTTTTTTTTAAATCATTTTTTTTTAATGGAACTTCTGTCACGCAGAGTGATTACGCCAGCCCCATGGGTAACATCAATTTATTTAGATTTTACAAACAAGCTTTTAAAAGTTAAGGTAAAGATTTTAAGCGCCATATAACAGTATTGCTTCAGAATTTCTAGCTTTATAGTACATTTTTCTTTCAGAAAGTCATCCATAAAACCGTCAAACTGCATAAAGAAACGCGTTAAGACTAAAGAAACAAGAAAAACAAATTCTTTAGAATGTTCCGTTTGTCTACAAGAATTTGGTTCGAAGATAGCGCTCCATATCCACGTTCGTTCACACACCAAAAAGCAATACAAGTGTTCTTTATGTCACGTAAAATTCGAGACCAACTCTGATTTAGTGGCTCATAAGTCTACACACACAGATTCATTTATCTGCAATTTATGCAGACTCGCCTTTTCGGACCACTGCGATTATCTTATCCACAACTTGGCTCATACTTCTAACACAGATATCATATGCCCAGAATGTGGTTTAGGCTACAATAAAAATAGCTTCAAAGGTCATATCTACACTCATTTCGATAAAAAGATGACATGCCCTATGTGTTCTTTCGTAACTAATGGAGAAATGAATTTACGGTCTCACGTGAACAGTCACAATTATAAGTTCACTTGTGTTGAGTGTGGGAAAGTGTTGAAAAGCAAAGAGATGTACGAATACCACATGGGGATACATACAGGAGTCAAAAAGTACCAGTGTTTGTACTGCGGTAAGTGTTTCAGAAACAAATCACAAAGGCTTGTTCATACGCGCATACATACAGATGAAAAGCCGTTCACATGTGGCATTTGTAGCCAAAAATTCAGACAACATACTGATTTGAAACGACACAAAACTTCGTGTCATGAACCAATGAAACAATTTGCTTGCAAGTACTGCGGGAAGAAGTACAGACGGAAAGTTGATATGAAGTCCCACGTGGAGACTCATGAAAATGGGAAAAAGTCTTACGAGTGCCCTGAATGTAATGCTACATACCAAACGATGCAAGGTTTAAGAAACCATACTATGTATAAACATTTGACCGAAAGGCCTGTGGAGTGTACGCTGTGTAATTCTAGATATGTTAATAATAATACATACCGGAATCATACTAAGACTAAGATACACATGAGGAATGTTTATGGGGCGTTGTTGAAGAAGGAGAGGGGAGAAGAATGAGATAGATTGTTTGGGATCATTTATGGTCCATATTCTGGAATGTTCAAGTGTTGGGGAGAGACTTCTCCGTAAGACTGCAACGCAGCAGCATTCTTTCGCTTAAGATGATGGACTTTAGCAGTTATTACACTTTTTAGGAAATAGGAAGATGTAATTGTAGTAAGAGCAGTTACAGCTTGGCAAAAAAGAGCCTCAGGCGGTGACAGCTTGAACTAAAAATAAAAATGTGCTATAAATAATATAATAATATAATATAATAAAAGTGTGCTAGTGGCGCCCTCAATTTTTCCAGACTCTTTTTTGCCAAACTGTAGATTCCGATTTAGTGCGATGCCGATTGGGAGGTCCCGACCGCACTATTTCCTAAATTGTATACGATTTAGGTGAATGTAATAGCATCGCTACGATTCTTTTTCTTAATTTCCATTGTTCCCACCATTACAGCTAGGGCAAGTTCTATCTTTTGTTTTTTTTTCCCTCTTCTTTATGGCGATCTGCTGATGACTTCAGCAATTTCTGCCAGTGTCGTGTAGTGACCACACACTATCTTTTGTTGGTTTGGATAGATACGCCGCCATCGAACCGTGCAATCCAATGTTATTCTACTATGACTGCAAGTTGTCTGTCCTATTTAGAATTCTATTTATTCTAGTGTGATTTCCTAATTAGAGTGTTCCTAAATAGATTTCCTTAAAACTGAATAGTCATAACTAGGGCCCGGAAAAATATGTATTAAAAAATTCAAAATATGTACATATAATATGGACGAAAAAATTTAAAATATGGAAAAAATATGGAGTAAAAATGTAAATATGGATTAAATATGGAGTAAAAAATAACAGTAGGTACCTGTAAAGGTAGGTACTTTACCTTTTTCACAATAAACAATGTCTTTAATTAAAGACATTGAAATGAGTAAAGTACCTAACACATACCTACCTACATTAAAAAAATTATAAAAAATGTTGAACTATTTATGTACCTATACAAATAAAAAAATAGGTTTTATTCAAGAATAGGAATCATTAATTTGCTTTGCATTTATCAACTTCCACTACATCAGCCACTACACTACACTGCATTTTTTTAAATTATCAAAATTAAATCTGACGATTTGGTCTAAATATTTATTGATTTATTTATTTATTCATTCATTTATTGCATACATGTGGTATATAGCTTTATATTGGCTAAAAAATCTTTCCACGTCACATGACGTAATGAGAGCATACATAGTGTGGAATGAACTCAGAATCAAAAATCAAAATATGACGAATAAAACGCGAGAGAAATGAAATACCTACGCGCGGCCGTATGGTCATGGTGGCGAGAATGCAAACACGTAAAATTATATCAATTTTTGTGAACTAACTCTTGTTCTATGATAAAAAAATGGAAAATATGGATGATTGTGATATATTTTTGTAAAATATGGACTTAACCTTGAAATACCTTAAAATATGGAAAAATATGGAAAATAAAAATGAGTTTTTCACATTGCAAATATGATAATCGATGTAGAAAACACATTCTAGACCGAAAATCGTGTAAATTAAAAATATGTATTTACATATTAATCCGGGCCCTAGTCATAACTCATAATGTAATAACTGCTTAAGGCGCGGACATTCGCTCGTACATTTAAGATATAAAATTAATTTAAGAAATACTATATCTCAATGTGCGAACGAGATGGCGGTTTAGCGAGTATCCGCACCTTAATACCCTCGCGAATAATGCCTTTGTAAGTAAATACTAGTAAGTCGAGTTTAAATGTAACCAATAAAAACCTACATTTTGTTATCGCCATTATAATTGTTTCTTTTTATCTATCCTGTATTCCTGTCTTTGACGCCTAAAACAAGATCATTTTGGATTTCGTGGTGGTGCTGTGGAGATGCACTAAGCATGCGATATATAAGGTGCACATCCGAGCAAATTACATCACTACAACTGTCAGTCTCTACACTAACTGTCAGTGTCAATGTCAAACGTTGACCGTTGTTGGTATGGTATTTCTTTCAGTTTCTGTTCGTAAAAAATGTTGGTAAACAAAAAGTGTATTTTATTGTATTACTACCTGTAATGGCTGGAATAATTATATAGAGTGTAGTGCAATAAGAAGTCAGTAATTATAAAAGCCGGCTCTCGGCGTGCACCAATGAACTAAAAACTTTGTCAAACACAAAATAATAAACTTTATGAAATATTACAATGAAACTACAAACTCATAGATTAAGTTTATTCTGTGTTTCGTAATTTATTGCTACAGTTGTGTTAAATTTCATTTATTTTTTTTGGATTTCACTACATTTTATTCTTTCAAAAGAAGTAGTCCTTTGGAGGGCTTGCCTGCCTGGTGACTCAGGTCCTTTCATTTATTATAATTAAATTTATCAATACTCTGACCAAAGTTAGAAGAAAGAAATAGGTATGGGTCTCTGACTTTAAATAATTTAAAGTCAGAGACCCATACCTATTTCTTTATTTAATGATCTTTCATAATTATTATGAAAGATCATTCAATTTAAAAATGTTAATTTACTTAATTTTTTTTTTCAGTTGGTTTTGTAGCTTAGAGAGATAGTCTTATTTGTGACAAATGCAAAAGTATTTTTGATTACAACTTAAAAATATGGCGCACAAAATACAATTTGAAAATGATATAACTTCACCAAACGTTGGCGAAGCCATTAATTATGATAAAGATCAGAATATAACCACAGAAAATGAAAATCTTACAATAAAGGGTACCAGAGAAGCTGTTACTGAAAACCATGGTAATAATATTGTAAATTTATTGAAATCTGATAACAATAAATTTCATAATCGAGATACCAATAATTTAAAAGATATTTTAACCAACTCTCTTACAGTTAATGAAGCCGAACCAAACAATATCACATCAAATACAGGTAATAAAAACACTGCCATAGACAACTTCAAAGAGGAAGAAAGTGAAAGTGTATCTAATTTGAAGGTTGAAAAAAATTGTGAACAAAATGCCAAGAAGGCTAAAAAAAGAACATCGGAGCTTGAACTTCTTGGAGCTGATGCAACAGTCAAAACTGACGGTTCTGAAGGTACATATGACGTGTTTGGTGATGACAGTAAGGTGTATAGGAAATATAAATTGAGAAAATCTGAGCAAACGTAAGTTTAACTTTAATTTATTAATCCACATACCACGCAATGGAAAGAAAGAAGTGGAAGGATTTGGGAGACCTTTGCCCAGCAGTGGGAGAATATAGGTTAAAAAAAATGTGTATTTTAATAAATGATATAATTATTCTCTTGCCGATTTCGATGGTGACCGTCTGTTTTGTTTGGTGGTGAGGGCTTTGATTGAGTCTCCTCATGTGGCTTATGTACTACCCTGGCCCAGGCACTGAATACTCTTGCACAGTGCAGACACGTTAACATACTATTTACACCATGCTTAGATGCCAATAAATAGTACAGTTAATCTTAATTCATCAAAGGTCGACAAATGAGACTATTGATTGAACTACCCAAGAGCAATTTCAATATAATCCCTTTTTTCAGAATCTCATACAAAGAACCTCCGAACTGGAAGCTAAAACACTATGACACTTCAGAAGACGAAGAAATGAATACCGACTCCTTAGAATGTCCTGTTTGTGAACAGGGTTTTGACTCAAAGGTAGCACTCAGCAACCATGCACGTTGTCACAACACCGCTGTCTCACAATACAAGTGCTCTTTATGTTCTTTGAAGTTCGAGAATAACACAGATTTAGTAGCTCATAAGTCCATACACACAGAATCATTTCTCTGCAAAATGTGCAAACTTGCCTTCTCGGACCACTGCGATTATCTCATCCACAATTTGATTCACACACCGAAGAACAAAATCAAATGTCCAGAATGCGGTTTAAACTACAAGAAAAATGGCTACAAAGTCCACATCTACACACATTTCGATAAGAAAACAACATGTCCGATGTGTCCGTTCGTTACTAACGGAGAATTTAATTTAAAAAGTCATATTAATTTGCAACATAAAAGTAAATTAACTTGTGTTGAGTGCGGAAAAGAGTTGAAAAGCAAAGAGATGTATGATTACCATATGGGAATTCATACGGGGGTCAAGAAGTTCCAATGTCTGTACTGCGGGAAGTGTTTCAGAAATAACTCGCAGAGAAATGTCCATACTCGCATCCATACAGGTGAGAAGCCGTACGGTTGTGACGTTTGTGGTCAGAAGTTCAGACAATCAACCGATTTGAAACATCACAAAGTCACACATGAAACCGTGAAGAAACATGCCTGTGAGATTTGTGGGAAAAAGTATTTTCACAAATATTACATGAAAGCTCACATGAGGAGCCACGGTAAAGAGAAAAAGACTTATCCGTGCCCTGAATGTGATTACTCGTCCATAACAACGTCTGGTTTAAGGACTCACATTATGTTTAAACATGTTGAGGATAGACCGGTTGAGTGCAAGGTGTGTAATAAAAAGTTTATTAATAACAGTAAGTTCAATCAACACAGAGCTACGAAGTATCATAAGAGGAATGTGTATGGGTCTATGTTGAAGAAGAATGACGGGGAAGAATGAGCTAGTTTTATTAAAATCTGCACAAATCAGATTGGCCTAACTACAAAAACAATGAAATATATTATACAGGGAAATTGAATAAATACCAGAAACCTCTAAGTGCTAACTTCGTTTGATGATCCTAAACAACGTCTGTTCTACGACTTTGATCAAAACTAAATACGTCTACTAAATATTTGTAGTGTGCAAAGTTTGCGTATAAGTACTATAGCTTTTCCTAAAAAACGAAGCAGGCACCGCGCGAGCTAAATCGAACCATATGGACTATGCGAGCCATTGGGTGTATCTACCTATCTACTTACCGCTGCGCCAGCCGCCGCCGTGCTCGCGCTCTTTGAACTAGCCGGCCTCGGAGAATACGCAAGCTACAGAGTAATTTAATTACTTTTGTATGAATTTTTTTTTGTCGAGTTTGAAAAGTCGTAGAACAAACGTTATTTAGGGTCATTGTACAACGTTAGTGTTAAGAGGTTTCTGGTATTTTTTCAATTACCCTGTATATACAATGAGGGTATATACTGGAAGGGGGGAGCCGCCCCCCTAGAATAGTCTTGCTTGAACGTTAATCATTCTGCAATCGAATTTTGTCGATTTGAACGAAAACTAATGAATCATGTGCTGCCACCTATGTTAGGAACATGTTAACAACTTTAGGCCATTCTCTAAAAACTAGATTTTACGAAAAAAAAATGTATTAAAAAAATTGGCTTATCTGGTGCAAAGCACTAGAATGAATTTTACAATACTGTGTTTTAAAATCAAACAAAATCAGTTTTAGTTTTTAAGTATAAATTTTGTTTTTAAAGTGACAATCAAAACCTCAATTATGTTAATATTATTATTGCATTCAAAAACTATCTTGACACGAGAAGGTAGTTTTACGCCGGCGAGGCGAGGCGTGGATAGGAAAAGCGAGAATTGAAATCACGCGTACCCTTTTACACCACGAGATGTCCATCGCAATACCGCGCCGTCCACGGCTGATGGAAGATTTGTATACCAGTTTTACAAAGTAAATTACCCTTTTCTTAGAGCAATAATTTCAATTCCATCTAGAGCTTTTTGCTATAGAAATTTCAATTCTCGTCCATCCCATCTGCGCCTCGCCGGTATATAAAACCCTCTTAACTATGATTTAGCAACGGAATAGTGATACAAGTGACAATCAATTCCAATTATTTTATTTCATTCAATTATTGAAATATAATTATTTAAATCAAATGATTATGGCTATTAAAATTTATTTACTTTTATCTTGTTTTTTTTTTATCCTTATTTCTTTTGTCGTATTTTTCCACAACTTCATCAAATCGAGACTGAAAAGCATCCTACATCATTTTAAACCAAACCTTTTACTAACATATATCGTATCATAGATGCTCAGTTACACATAATCGCAACTTAACTTAAGCATTTGTAGACTTATAACAAAACCCGATTGCCCTAAACACACAAATATTCTTCCCGAATTGGATTCGAATTCGAGACACCACGTGCAGAGGGCAAACCCCCCAACATGGCTCTTTTAAATAAAATTTCTACAAGTAACATTCCTACTTGCTTTCACATGTAGGTTATCAGTTAGTTTATCAACCAATCAATTCTTCTTCTTCTTATCGTATGGTTGATGAACAACCTGGTGTCAGAGTTTAAACCGCCCGTAGGCCTCTGACATGGCTTTACACACCATTGAAAAATCTCTCAGGTGTGCTGGTTTCATCACGATGTTTTCCGTCACCGTTTTAGCAACTGATAATTAATTTATAATACGCACATAACTTACGAAGAGGTGCGCGCCTTGGGATCGAACTCGAGACCTCTGACTTGTCAGTCGACGGTCATACCACTAGGCTATCAGTGCTATTACCAATCAAATTATAAGTAGTAACCAAACCAAAATATTTCACAGATATAAGATTTTAGGTGATATAATATAATAAAAACGGTTATTATAATAAAAAAAATACTTTTATTTACACATAAAAGGTCTCCTACTATCCCGTGCCGTCACTGAACCGGACCGTTCCGACATTGTTAAATATAATTATATTAAAAAACCGACTTCAAAAGGAACTAATAAAAAGCCAGTTATTTCAAGCCTTTTGAAGTCGGTTTTATTTAAAAAAATAAGAATTATGTATTTAATGCGTCTTCTATTTGATAGGAAATAACAAAAGTCTTCTATGATATATTATATTCATAGTTGCCCCATTATCTTAAAGCGCCCAGGGCCCCCGATAGATCAAAGACGGCCCTGGCGAAACCTTTAAGTACGGGACGGGATAGTAAGTAGGGCCTTTGAGGCAGTACATGGGCTTACACAATACAGTTTAAATCTTGATAGTCAAACAAATGCGGCTCCTTGCTAACAATCGTTGCCAGGGGGGCAATCGCGTTAAACAAAACAACTAAAAGACATCTGAACCTTAATCGCACAACTTTTAGACCGTTTCGTAATGCGCTAACCATTTAATAGCACAGTATAATAATCATACAGTACGGTAATTACGTACAAAAGCTCGAAAACGGCCACACTCACAAACATGCGCAACGACGCGTTGTTGCTACTGCGAGTACTGCGACGTTCGCTTAGGAGTCTCATCGTTTCGAGCGTTTGTACGTAGTTACCATACTGTATGATTATTATACTGTGTTAACGCAAGTTGAGACACAGCTCGCCGCGGAATAAAATTATTACGAACGGGATTTGAAATCGCGACCTACTGGGTAAAGGCCCCAGTCGCTCTGCCACTGAGCTATTTGCACTGGGGGCTTTGCTCACTAGATCGCGGGTTCAAATTCCGCTCGTAATTGATTCTTAAACTTTTTCTACAGTTATTTAATTAAAAATCATTTTAATCATTGAAGTCACTGTTCAATGAAAATATTTATTAAGAAACTCGCAAACTGACTCGGGTGGAACTAGAACCCGCGACCTCCGGTGTACCGTGCGAGTTTCTTATGAAATATTATCATTTAATAAGCAAAACATGTAACACATAGGTACATGAATTATATAAATCACTAAAGTTTAAAATTTTCGAATAATAATCATTAATTTACGAAACTAGGATTACTATAATTCGGATTATATTCTTAAATATTAGCTAAAGTATCCACATTAATTAAAAAAATATTTATTTACAAAATTTTCAATTAATTTTAATCTAACAGCGTCCGATTTTTACAGCGGAATGGTAAATTGGCAACTTATAACACGACAGTTAAACCATAGATTAATATTGTCAAAATGGTCTCCAGTTCCATTACTTATCCTTTGTACACCAATAAGTTTATGGTTAGGCGTGATTATACAATACTTTCGCCATAGATCTTTCTGGTTATAAAGTTAGATGCGGGTGGCATTTGCGCAAAGAGGCAAAGAGTGCAAAACAGGCGAGACTCTTATCGGCCTCTTTAAATAATAAAACTCTTTTATACAGTTTTAGACGTAACTATGCCATGAGAATAACCATCCAGCAGTTAGACACTAAAGGTGGTTTTACACCGGCGAGGCGAGGCGTGGATGGGATGGGCGAGAATTGAAATCACTATTAACCATTTACACCGAAAGATGTCTATCGACCCATCGCTATATCTCGCAAGTCAGCGCTTGACGGAGAGAGACCATGAGTCCTCGATGGCTGGTGCGAAATTAGTATAGTATATTCGTTTTTCAAAGTAAATAAACACTCTATTCTTAGAGCAATTAAGTTCAATATTGTACTAACAAACATTTCAATCCTCGCCTCGCACATCCTCGCGCATCTTGACTTTTTACACCAAAAATGAGCAACGGGGCGTGGACAGAAATTTTGCCATACAAAGTTCAATTCTCGCCCATCCCAACCACACCTTGCCTCGCTGGTGTAAAACTACCTTAAGACCCCCATGGCAATTTTAGATGACACATAAAACGCGAAATAGGAATGGTCATTTACAAGCTTATTTAACTTGCAGTTAGTATATTTAGGTCAAGAATTAGAACCACTTCCTCTTATCCTACGGAGTTGAATTTTTACATGTGGTTCAGTTCTGATGACAATGTATTTTTATGGTAATCATGACCTGAATCAACATCCAGGATTAGATCTAGATAAAGGAACTCTTCAACGGTCCACAGCACAGACACAAAAATTTTTATATACATTTAGTTTAGATAATCCAATATAAAAACTTTTAAATACAGTAGCACCCGTCAAAGCCCTACAACGAGATACAATGGAAAACAAAGTTGCAAAGCCTCCGGCGTCCATACAGACCTTAGCTGTGGAGTAAGACATATTTACAATTAGGGATCACTATGGAACTTGGAGAGGCTGTATCTCATCATAACAAGATTATTACTACCTATTATATTATTATGTAGACAATATTCATAGATTTGCTAGAGGCGAGGGATAACTTTTAATTTTGGGGGTCACTATTGATGGTCTCACAGTAGGGGTCATTATTACATTGGGGTTACTATTAATAGTAAATAGATCAGTTTTAACATTGAGGTCACTATTAACATTAAAAGGGTCACTTTTTAACATTGGGGCCATTATTAACAGTACAGGGGGTCACTTATTAACATTGGGGTTACTATTAACAGTAAAGGGTGTCACTATTTCACATTAGGGGATCACAATTCGTAGCAGTCACTTATAATAAAGGTCACTTTTCGCACTCACAATCCGCACTTAAACCAGACCTAGGCCTTGACATTATTCAACGCGACGTTTTTTGCCAGTATCGGCACCGTAGGCCTAGAACACTCTATCCTGATACCCGGAGTCTTGCACGGGCTGCGTCGGTTTCGGCTGAGCGCCGACGACGTGGTGGTGGTGGCGGAGGTGGCCCGGCCGCCGCGGGGGCGCGAGGTACTCGAACATGCTCTGCGTATGCTGCGCCAGCATGTTGGCGAGATCGCACGGCATGGGGTCCGTCCAGAAGAAGTCGTGGTTTAAGGCTGTGTCGGCATCGTATCTGGGAGACAGGAATGTGGTTTAACTTGAAAGAATTTAAAACCAGAAACAAAACTATTTTATTTTGCTATGGAATGGTTGTCCATCTGACCAGAGATACAATATTCTATGGTTAGATCAGTTGTCAGGATTTTATGAACAGAGTCCCTATACCAACTGTCAAAGATCTTCATGACAACCGGGGCCTACGTCTTAACGTGCTTATCAAGGCACAGAGCAGGTGATAGTTTATAATACACACATAACTTACGTAAAGTCTGAGGTGCGCGCCTTGGGTTAGAACCTGAGACCTTTGACTTGCCAGTCAACGTCACACCACAAGGCTATCACTAAATCAAAATCTAAATCTTATCCACAGATAATTATATATTTAAAATTTTACCTCTTTGCCGGATCCAGCTGTAACAACTTGTCCAGCAGATCACAACCGTACGGATCCTTGACATATGGCTTCAAGCGTTCCTTGACTTTCCTCTTCTGGCCTTTAGGGAGCTCCATTTTGTTGTACAGGTCCAGGTTCTCTACTCCGGGCCAAACGTCAGGGGTACAGGAACCACAGAGCTGGGATATTAAGATCAGCTGCTGTTGCTCTGTGGGACCCTGAAAAATAAGATTTAATTTTTTTAAGTGAGGAACGTGTTTCAATTTTGTTATACTCCCTTGTGCATCACGCATGTATTCCCCAGAGGGACCAGCCAAATCTTAGGAGGTGATAACGTCCATGAAACTGAATAACTTTCCCCAAGGGATGTTCCTTGAGGAAAGTTGTTAGGTCGTACTGTAAAAATCGAATTGTGAAAGTGGCTGGTCACGTGACTCACGTTTCTAAGAGAAGTTAAATTTTCGTTTACAGATTTCCTCTTCAGATTCCTCCTAAGATTTGGCTGGTCCTTCTGGGGAATACATATGTGAGACTATGTTATGTTTATAGTTATAATTTTTTTTTTCTTTTTCCTTTTATCTGCGAACAGTTCTCAAACTTTAGTTAGATGGGTTAGGCGTTCAAAATCGTGTGGGAGTAGCGGTCCATTAACCTTTCCTCTGTTTACTTAAAATCCAATTTGGTGATGTGTTTTCGTTTCAGCCTCTTTGACAGTCATCAGCAATTCTGTTGCTAGAGGGTTCGGATGGATTGCTAATCTTTTTTTGAAGGTAATCGAGTGCTGTTGATGTATTGTTATAAATAATGTTTGTTTTCAAACCTGCATAATGGGTGATCTAGTCCACATCTCAGCCATAATGCAACCCGCTCCCCACATGTCTACGGGGGGACCGTAGTTACGGTCACCTGAAAACCACATTAAAATGTAAACAATTCCCTGTCAGCAGATATTTAGTTTTATAAGGTTATGTATGAAAGAAAGAATGTCAAATTAATGTTGAGGATGAGGAAGAAATGTATTTTTTTAAAACATAAATAAATTGATGTTACCCATGGCGCTGGCATAATCACATTGTGTGATTGAAGCCTCATTAAAAAAAAATAGATAAAAAAAAACGGTTTGTATGCCTTAATTTAAGAGTTGGAATTACATGAGTGGGATATGAAACCTCATTACTACGAGAGATCTTTTTTATTTATCATATGGTTGAGGAACAACCTGGTGTCAGTTTTAACCGCCCGTTAGGCCTCTGAAATGGCTTAATATACCTCTGAAAAATCTTCAATTTAAAATTAATAATTACTAACCTAATAGCAATTCAGGCGGCCTGTACCACAGTGTGACAACCCTATTAGTGTATTTATTAACTTGTCCAGACTTGGCCACACTGAAGGCTCTTGCTAGACCAAAATCAGCCAGTTTTAGAATACCATTCTTTGTAATAAGCACATTCGCCGCTTTCATATCTCTGTGCAAGATTTTATTGCTATGTATGTAGTATAATCCATTTAATAACTGTTGCATAACCTTCTTGATCTCTCCTAAACTAAATTTCACGTTCACATTCGACAGTAAACCTGCTAGATCGTGTTCACAAAAGTCGAAAACTAAGTAAAACGTTGACCTGTATTTATTATGTAATGTCGCCTTTGTCCGACAGATTTCGATTAAATTAACGACGTTTTCATGCTTTAGCAGCTGTAAGATCTTGATTTCACGCAATGCAGTGATAGGAAACCCTTCTTTTTCATTGTCCATTAGCACTTTCTTCATCGCCACGAATTTTTTATTGCTGTTCCTTTGTCTGGCTTTGAAAACTTCTCCGAATGTTCCCTGTCCGATTTTTGCTACTTTCTCGTATTTAGAGGACTCGTCGCAGAAGGGGAAGTCGAAATCTTCGATGTATTTCTCCTTTTCTCTCATATTTAGGATGGTTGAACTTGTGCTTATTACGGGTTGCGTAGGCTCCCGTGGAGCACTAACGCCTTGCATTTTGGACGCAATTTTGCCGCCCTTTTATTAAGCCGTGGGAGAAATAATGTGGCTTTTGTTACTTTCGTACGTATTTAGAACACTCGTGGCACTAAAACAAATAAAAATTAGCAAATTTCGCAATCACAACGATCATGTCCAAACTCTGAACAAAATTCAACGTCAAAGTGACAGACTGACAGTAACTAATGACTGGTAATGACAGATCATCAGTCAGTGTAGCAAACTGTGAAAATTTTACACGAACTGAAATAAGCTGATCTATTAATCGTTGTAAAGATATTACTTTATTTAAATTTTAATTAATTTTAAACTGAAATAATATTTTAGGTTACCGTGTCCATGCACAAGATCCATAACCAAATTCATAAAGTGCTTGCATCCTATATTCATAACAGATCAAATCAAATCAAATCAAATCAAATGCGTTTATTGTAGTACAGTGAGGGCTGTGGTTCTACAATCTGACCTTTCAGGCCCAAGAGAATTTATATTAGCCGTTAACCCTTTAAAAACGGTAGATTTATACTGGCAACAATCAACATGTGCTCTTTTGCTCAGTTTTTCATGGTTTTTTACCAAAAAAAAAAAATCGACGAGAATACCATCTTTTACTGTCCATTTCACGAAAAAACCGTTACTTCAAACAGTGACAAACCGAAAAAAAATAGTCACATTATCGAAATAAGTCTGCTTTCCATATACGGAAGAAAAGGAACGTCAGTGATGTCTGTTCTGTCATTCGCTGATTCGTGTATTGGAATTCTTTATTGTTTTTAGTTGAAATTATGGTAAACTATACATAAATTACCCGACAAAAAGGTGAATATGTGGCAAATAATTAATTAAGATTAGTATATTAACTATTAGAAAGTATAAATAAAGTGATATCTAATATAAATTGGACGTCATTATCGATCCATACCAAAATAACTGGGCCAAATATTTTTGCAGGTTTTCGCGTTCATTACGTTTATTAGCTGCCCGCTATCCTTATCAGAAAATTCAGTAGAGCGTCAGTGATAGCACGCGATGTAAGTAACTGCTTTTATTTGTAGAAAAATGGAGCTTATCGTGTTAATATGCCGCCCCCTTTTTTGTTGGAATAATTGAAATTCATAAACAAATACTTGTGACATAATTCAGTCTTGTTAGTTTCACTGGCTTATTTAGAACACTTAAGACAAAAAGGTTTAATTGGCGGTAATTTAAACCATCAAAATATCTATTTACCATTTTATAGTAAAAGTTCTTTATTTTTCTGTGTAGAGTCCTTATATTAGGTAAGTACTTGAAAATTGTTATATCCTTAGTTAAGATCTCATCTCTTTGTATTTTAAACTGCTGTAAGTAACAAGTTAGCGGTGAAAAACATGGTGAGGAAATTAGCAAACTCTCACAGATCTCTCTCTGGTCGTGTCAGATTGCTGTCGCATGGAACTATGAGAGAGAGGTAAAAGAGAGTGCACCTGTGTTTGCGCACACACTTGTGCACTATAATATCTCCTGCGTAATTGGCTAATCTCCGTTGAGATTGGCCGCTGTGACCGAAATTCGGTCAGGAGGATATTATTATTATTGTCTACGTACCTTTGTTAACAAGCTTATTTCTTTAGGTATGAGTCACAAGCACTTAAGAATGCTATAATTAGTTTAATTACCTTGCATTAAACATAAAAGACCTTGTGTGACTCATTTGGCATTACAAATGTATTTTACATTCGCCGTACAAGATTTTATAGTTATTTAAACTAAGGATTAGATGTATTTATTAACCGACTTCAAAGAAGGAGGAGGTTCTCAATTCGATTGTTTGTTTTTTTTTACAAACTACTTGGCAAAAAAGAGTCTGCAAATATTGTGAGCGCCACCATCGTACTTCTCATTACAATTGAAAATTACAAGTTATTTGGTACTTACACGTTTCTATGACGAGTTTCACTTCTAAGCAGGGGCGTGCAGTTCATATAGGCAAGAAGCTACTGCCTACCCTGACAGATAAGACGCAGACGACAAATTAGTAAAACTATATAGGATTTCTATGTACTGCTTATATGCGAGATAAAAGCTATAGATGGCGGTGGATGGACAACGGTAGCCGGGGACAGAGAGGGATGGAAGGAGTTGGGGGAGGCCTTTGCCAATCAAAGGGCACACAGACGGGTGTCAGCAATCAAATTATTATAATTATAAATTGTTGATTAAATAATTAATGAATAAATTTGAAATTGTAATGTAATTGTAATGAATTAATTTTGAAAGTGTAATGTAATATGAAAGATGTCTGAATAAAGGCTGTTATTATTATTATGTACTGCTTACTCTGTCGAAAAAGTCTGTGCGCGCCCTGCTTCTAAGTAATTTTAGTACTCACAAACTCAGTTTTTAAGATTTTTATTTTTAGCCAGCTGTCGACTGAGACTCTTTTTGTCAAGCTGTGCGCTTGCGTATGAACCCAAGCAATCAAAGTTTTTGTCCCTGACTGAATGATACTGTCTGGTTACGGAACGGAATAGGGGGAATAAATAACGAAGACCTTAAGAAAACCATGTTCAACAGTGGGACAGAATATGCTGACTGTGATACGTAGATTAACCATATAACCTTTTCACAGCAACCATGGCCAGTGAGAGCAGTTCCGCAGTCCTAGAGCTGAACGACGCCGACACCGAGGACACGGAGGCGACCACAGTGACAGATGACACGCATGAGGGAATGCCCCTCATCATGGAACATGGATTTGATATCGCTGTGAAGGTATGTACTGATAGAGAACAGACAAATGACTCTGACATGACACGAAGATGACATGGCGATGTCTCTGACAGATGACATGCATTATCGTAACTAAAACTAATCTAAAGTCCCGTGTCCCCCATTGTCCCGTTTGCCCTATTGTCCCATTTGCCCCATTGTTCAGTAGACGCCGTTGCCCCTTTTTGCCCCATAAATTATAAAATTATTTATTTGAAGAAACCTCTATATTTATATTTTCTTCATCCTAAATCAATATTTTTGATTAAATTTTGACCAAATGCATTGCCCTGTTTATCCTCATTTCCATTTTTATTTCAATGCGCATTTACCCGCATTGTCCGGTTCGCTTGAGCCCCGTGGCCTTGTGTGGCGAGAAGTGGGTTATCTGACACGCTAAAGGTCGACAAAGAAAACAGTGCTGGCGTCCACTTGCAGATGGAGAGTTGAAGAGAAATGGCATAACTACCGCGTGGACGCCGGCGTCGCGTAACAATTGATTTCCTTTGTGTCTGATGGTTTAAATATTTTATGGGTTTATTTAAAAATATTGTCAACAGGTGGATGCACCAATGAAACAGCTATCGACATTAGAAACGTTCGTGACATATCGAGTACGCTGCGTATGCGCACGTTGGCCCACACCGCCCCATGTTAGAAGACGGTACAACCATTTTAAGGTAAGTGAAATACCTATTATTTTACTATATGTATAGAATTAATATTTATAATTATGTCCTAATGACCAAATTTCTTTGACATGGCTTTACACTCCGTTGAAAAATCTCTCAGGTGTGCTGGTTTCATCACGATGTTTTCCTTCACGTATTTTTTTATATTTTTTCATTGTAATTTAATTATAATAATATCTATATGATTATTTAATTAGGTATTATAATAATTATATTATTACTGTTCCCGATACCGGTGGGCTACTATATTTTATATTTTTAAATGTATATATTTTTTTTTATATATATTTAAAAATGTATTTTATATTTATTGAAAATAAATAAATGGGAATTATATTATATACAGTAAAAATAAAATTACCTATTGTAATGATGTGACCTGTAATCAACAATTACCAATAAATTACTATTGACTATTGACTATCACCGTTTTAGCAAATGATCATTAATTTTTTAATACGTCAGAGGTGCGCTCCTGGGTTTCAAATCTACGACCTCTGACTTGGCAGTCCAACGGTCATACCACTAGGCTATCACTGTTGCTATTGTTGATAAATTAAAGACGTTATACCAGGTGCTACACAAGCGGCTTGCGTCTGCGCATCCATTGATCGCTCCGCCCGCGTTGCCGCCGCTCCACTCCGCTAGACAACAACTCGACAGATATTCTCCGTCATTCGTCGCGTTGAGGACATGCGCACTCAACGCTTTTCTGGGTAAGTTTCAAAATGATGTCTTAGGTTCGAAATTTTGTAGAAATAAAAGACATTACGAGCGAGATTTGAACCTGCGATAACTTTACACTCGGTATACCTTTTTTTACAGGCTTTTATTTTGTATTTGCATTTGCTTAATTTTACTGGAGGATAAGCAGACTATGTTTAAACGTAAGTTAACCAAATACTACTTCAGTATTTGCGAACGATGATAATTTAGAACTTCAGGCTCACTTAATTCCTATAAACTAATTTTATAACTTTAGTTTTATTATATAGACTCACGCCTGTATTCCCCAGAGGGGGTAGGCAGAGGTGTGCAGTACACCCACGTTTCGCCGGCTATGTTATAAGTCCCATGTAATAGGGGGCGAGCCTATTGCCAATAACCGGACACAATTCCAGACTCCGCGCTGCTACTGAGAATTTCCTAATTGAAAAACCTAATAACACTGCCCGACCTGGGGATCGAACCGACATCCATTCGGGTGAAGCCGAGGGCATCAGCTAGTTTCAATATAAAAGCCTTATTTGAGTAACAAAATGAAGTGTTATAACGTTAACATATAAGTACTCAGAGGGCGCGACTACAAAAAAATATTTCGTTCGAGTCCCAACAGTGGGACTAGCTAATTCATTCCATTTATTCCCAGATCGAGTGGCTAAACACCCTATCCTAACACACAGTGAAGATTTTCGAATATTTCTAACGACACCTGATGATGAACTGGACAAGGTAAGATCTTTAAATACTATTTTAACCTCCGACACGAATCTTGCATGATTATAGGAGGGGGGTGACCACGTATCCCTCCTCTTCCTCTTTACTCGTCAGCCGTCGTTCTGCTATTATCCTACGAGGAGTTCCGTTCCATATCTCGTAAGTCCATGATCAGATCATGACAATATTTCTATGGGACTACTTCGGGAGTATACCCTTTCGATTACAAAAAGAATTTTGAAAATCGGTCCACGCGTCTTCGAGCAACCGGTGAACATACAAAAAAAATATACAGCCGAACATAGAACCTCCTCCTTTTTGAAGTCGGTTAAAAAGAGGGGTGTTAATATAAGTTTAACGAAACCTAATTCCTGTATTAAAAAACGGATCTATCTATATTCAAGCTCTAACCACAGTATAATAATTATACAGTATGGAAACTACGTACAAACGCTCAAAACGGCCACACTCACACAAACACACGTAATATTGCGTAACGACGAGACTCCTAAGCGAACGTCGCGGTACTCGCAGTATCAAGGACGCGTCGTTGCGCATGTTTGTGTGAGTGTGCCGCTTTCGAGAGTTTGTACGTAGTTGAGTCGTGATAGCCTAGTGGTGGTGACCGTTGACTGGCAAGTCAGTGGTCTCGAGTTCGAACCCAAGGCGTAACCTCTGACTTTTCGTAAGTTATGTGCGTTTTATAAATTAATTATTACTTACTCCGTGCCTCGGAAAGCACGTTAAGCTGTTGGCCCTGCGCCTGATCTCTCTCCGGTGGTGTTGGAAGGCCGTCCCATCGGACTATGAGAGTGAGGGAATAGAGAGAGGGATAGAATATCTCCTGCGTAATTGGCTAGTCTCCGTTGAGATTGGCCGCTGTGACCGAGACTCAATTAGGAGGATATTATTAATACTGTGCCCTAACGCATCCAACCTCCTTACGAGAGGATTCCAACTATAGGTTAAATATGTACGCAACTTTGTTGCAGGTATTTAAAAGTGAAAACAGCGCGCTCAACCTATGGGGGCTGAGCAGTGCTCTGTATGGATCAGGAGAAACTAAGACTGCGAATGGACCTAGGTATGTTATGGCATTATCTACCTTAACCGTATAGGCATAGAGGTTATGCTAATTCTTGGAGCGTCTAAGCAATTCCATATTGGTGACTTTATCTCTGCCCTTAGTATTATAAATCTGAACTCATTAATAAAAAAAAATAGAAAAAAACAACTGATACGGATGAGATTCAAACCCCTAATCTTCGGCGTACCGTGCCGACGCTTTAACAGCTAAGCCACTGTATCCATCCCATCAGAATCAGTTGAAATTTCAAATCTCTATCGGAATAAATTACGTATCCAACTCAGTGCAGTTTTAGAAGGCACCGATGCGATTATTACCAATTTTCTTAATTTTTACTTACATGTCATTTAAAAAAAAATTAAATAATTATGTTTAATAAGCGAATATGTAAAAAAAATTACAAAAAATATCTATACTCTTCATTTATGTAATAATATAATTATCTGATTCGGAGCTAATGATGAAATTTTCAAGATGGCTAAACCCAATGACACTATCTTTCCTTAAAGTCAATCCCGGGACGAGCTTGCATCAGCAGTTAAAACTAACTAAATATTCCATTTCAGAGTAAAAGACCCGGAGTTCACATCAGCGTCGGATTACCTTCAATCACTACAACACAAGTTAACTACATTATGTACGTTAACTACTAAACTACATAAAAGTACTTTGGCGCTCAGTACTGAGTTAATGGGGTAAGTTTACGGGAACCAGTAGTTATAGTTAACTACTTACGTTACGTTACTCGGGTTCGAACCCAAGGCGCGCACCTCTGACTTTTCGTAAGTTATGTGCGTTTTATAAATTAATTATCACTCTCCGTGCCTCGGATAGCACGTTAAGCTGTTGGCCCCGGATGTCAATTGTAGATCTTTGACAGTCGTTACGGGTAGTCAGAAGCCCGAAATCTGACAACCAGTCTTACCAAGGGGTATCGTGTAACCCAGTATCTGGGTTGTGGAGGTCTGATAGGCAGTCGCTCCATGTAAAACACTGGTATTCAGCTGCATCCGGTAAGACTGGAAGCCGACCCCAACATAGTTGGGAAAAGGCTAGGCAGATGATGACTTACGTTAAACATAACCGTAATTATAAGTTAACTTGCTGCCCGGCGCAACTTTGTGACGCGTGATTATAGATGCATGTGGTCTAGTACTCTAAGCCTACCCTAGCCTATCCTACCCTACCTTACCGTACTCTACACCTTTCCCTACCCTACCCTACTCTACACCTACCCTTACCCTACCCTACAGCCGTTCACGCGTGATGCCGTGACCAAGGGAATTAGGGATTTATTTATATATACAGCGTGTAACAGAAGTCCGAAATAATACTTAAGGGCATGTATGTATATCATGAAGAGAATCACCTGTGAAAATATTGAACGCAAAAGAGGCATTTTTTTTCATACAAAATAATTCCTTTGATTTAATTTTCTTCAATAATGACAGATTTCATTATCCTACGCGTGCCTAGTGCTTACTTAAAGAATTTATTGAAGGTAAATAACCGGATTCGTGTTGATTCACCTTTCAGCTGATTTCTAGGGCTGTATTTGAAAGATTTTGGTGAAAACTTTGACCATGGTTTACTCGAGTATTGTTTGGGATTCGGGTCCAAAACCTATGCTCAAGGATTGTTTATAGGGTACCTTATAAGCCCTTAATTTATTATTTCGGACTTCTGTTACACGCTGTATATATATAGATGTATAGATCAGATAGATATGTGATACAGATGTGTGGAAAAAGAGGACATACTGCGCCGACCCCAAATAAATTGGGAAAAGGACAGGAAGATGATGATCAGATATCATATCTCTATTACTTTGAACGAGAAGATAGGTGACATCAGAGTATATTAGAAAGAACAGCTTCGGTCCGAGTATACTGCCCTGAGGAACACCTAAATTAATACTGTCTTCGTGACTGATAAATATCAAAATAATGACACGCGGAGTGCAATCACTACAGTAATTATATAATACGTCGAAAGCAATTCCTTGTAGCTTAACTCTTTCAAATTTTCTTAGTAAAATAGGAATAGAAACTGTATCGAAAGCTTTGGAGAGGTCCTAAAAGACTTTTTCTTTTGATTTATTTTGTGATCAATTGACTTATTGGACAGCAAGTCAAATCAGACGTTTTACATTGGAATCCAAATTAGTATCTTCTAAAATACCATTTATTTTTCCAAATTACTGCAGAGTTTGAGATGGGCCTTCATTATTATTGTCATTACATGTAACTATGATTGTTATATTATATCTTACATGGTTTCTAAGCTAGGGATGGGTTTTTAACTATGAGCTATAAGGAAAGAGTTAATAAAAAAGTATTGGAAATTGGCAAATATTAGTTGCTCTCATCACAATTCTAAGTTGGCGTTAAAATGAAAAATGTTTCCAGAATGAAAGTATCGTGCGACGCATGGTCGTCGCAAGCAACGGGGCGAGTGTCAGGCGCAGTGGCCGCGTGTGCCGCCGGAGCGCAGGCTAGTGCGGCGGCCAGCGCTCGCCGGGCGCCGCACGCGCACCGCGCGCTGCTGCCGCTGCTGTCGGCCTACGCGGCCGCGCACGTGCACAAGATATCTCACAGAGACGCTATACACGGTGAGTGTATACAGCTGCCGAAGCGCAGGCGCAGGGTTTGCTTGAACGCACGACCACAGCTTTAGAGAATATCGTGTTGTTGAGAGACTGGTCTATCTTAGACTATAATAATCTATTTTGTTTCAGCTGCGTATGTTGCGGGCGCCAACACAACGGATGATCTTCATAATAGGTAAGATTTCTATCAAGCACTTGCTATACTAGCTTTTAATTCAGTGCAAGGCAAAAGGCAGTGTGCTCTATCGTAGACCACTACTGCTTACCATCAGATTGGCGAGTGGTTAAAGACAAACCTTCCTCAAAATAAGGCTCTCCGCCCACGACCGATTTTTTTACCGATTTTCATCATTGATTTTGTGACAGGCTTAACGCACAAAGCCATCATTTTGCAGCTAGCTTTTTTGAAAATCGTACTTCTTTTTTTAACTAATGATGTTCACTTCTCTCAGTAGCTACCGGCAAAATAACGGCCTTGTGCCAAGCCAGTCACAAAACCGGTGAAAATATCGGTCGTGGGCAGATACCCTTGAAAAAACCCTTTGGTCCACGTACGTAACTGATCTTTCGTAACCGGCTACGAACATGGAATTTTTTTCTTCCTTTGATAACCAGCTACGAAAACAGAACTAATTTGTCGTTTTCGTAACCAAGTTTCGTGAGCAGCTACGAAAGAAGAATTTTGTTTCTTTTTCTGTAACTGGTTACTAATCAAGAATAATTATTCCAGGTTTGTAACCATGTATGTGGCTAACCATGTGAGTAGGAAAGGAGGTAGGTAGGCATTTTGTCATTCATGTCATAGTAGATACTTCATAGATAATTATAATAATATTCACTTATCTAAATGTCATGTAAATGTCATACAGAAAATATTCGTTTAGTTCAGTAATAAATTATCAATTTTCTTAATGGATAGTAAAAAAGTGAACATGGACTGTAATAATTCAAATCCCATTGAATTTGTGTCGACGAAACGTGGAGGAATGAAATTACTTTTTAAAGGTCGTCAATACTATAAAAGAAAAAATTACACCAACGGGAATACATTTTGGCAATGTTACAATAAAATACAGTGTAAAGGAAACATAACATTAGACCCTAATAATATATTTATAAAAGACAAACCTCATGACGATGGCTGTATCCCGAATTTCACAAAGAATATTATATTGAAAAAAATTAACTGTTTGAAAATAAAAGTTGGAGAAAATCTCGATCCAATTCAGAAACAATTTGAAGAGGCTATTTGTCAATTGCAAGATGATGGTGTGGATTTAGTTGCTGACTTACCCAAATTTAATAACATCAAGAGTAGTCTTTACAATGAAAGACATAAAAAAATGGGCGTGACTAAGCTGCACTTTCAAAGCCCTTTAGAAGTGACAATACCAGTAAAATATGAATATTTTTTAATGGCTGACTACAAATATGAAGAGACCAGAATTATGGTATTTTGCCCTCCCGGCATTCATGAGCTTTTAAAGGACAATCAACATTTTTTACTTGACGGGACATTCAAGTCATGCCCTCCACCTTTTAACCAAATTTATACCATTCACGGCTATAAAACAACAACAAAACAAGTAATTCCATTAATATTTGCATTCCTGCACAACAAAAATCAAAAAACCTACGAAATATTATTTAACTTGCTCAAGAGTCGATTACCTACATGGAATCCAGTAAAAATGACTCTAGATTACGAAAAACCTGTAATGAATGCCATTGCAAAAGTTTTTCCAGAAACTGAAATTAAAGGCTGTTTTTACCATTTTTGCAACAGCTTACTAAAGAAGGCTAAAAAATTGGGCTTAAAGTCTAGAGTCCAAAGAAGACACGTATCAAGATGTATGGGTTTGGCTCGATTACCTCTCAAATATATCATGTCAGGCTACAAATACGTCATGAAACGAGCACCAAAATGCCCACAAGTGGTGAAATTTAACTCCTATTTTAATAATTACTGGTTAAATGACGTCCAATTTATAAAAAAATGGTGTTGCTTTGGGGAAGAATTAAGAACAACAAACCATTTAGAAGGTTGGCACGCCCGACTAAATAGATATGTGGGCCGTAAAAATCCACCTCTTGCCAAAATTCTTGATATTTTAATTAGAGAAACAAAGATTCGTACAAACACAAAGTCAAATAAAAGTAAACAATATCAAGAAATTGATTTTGAAATAAATTCAGCCGTTCAAGAGTTAGAAGACAACACTATAAGTGTAGGTCACTGTTTAGAGATAATCGCGCCTTTCTGCTTTTAATTTTTGCAAAATGTTCATAAGTTTAATTCATAATTTTATTACCTATTTGGATTTAGTATTAGATCAGTTTCTTTTTATTTTACTATATTATTATTGTCTAGGGTTTCATAATCGCTCTCATCATCGCTTCTCACACTTTGCCTTTATCCTCTGTTAGCAATATGCAAATTGATGCTGACTACACTTTACTATTTAATTTTAAGTTTAAATTTTCTCAAATACTGTAATCTAACATAGTTAATACCATGTGTAAAATAAAATATTAAAATATATTAATTTGTGGTAAAAGTATATTAGCCAGTGTATTTTTTAGCCACATACATGGTTACAAACCTGGAATAATTATTCTTGATTAGTAACCAGTTACAGAAAAAGAAACAAAATTCTTCTTTCGTAGCTGCTCACGAAACTTGGTTACGAAAACGACAAATTAGTTCTGTTTTCGTAGCTGGTTATCAAAGGAAGAAAAAAATTCCATGTTCGTAGCCGGTTACGAAAGATCAGTTACGTACGTGGACCAAAGGGAAAAAACACTAGGGCGATGTGTTAATCTTCCTTTTTTATTCACAGACTCGAACAAGCCTCTGAAGCACTCAGATCTGAACTTTCAGATTGGATCCCAAAAACTAGATCAGAAATAAAATCTTTACTTCTTGATTTAGCTGATAGACAAGTAAATATCCACACGCAAACTCTACTAGGGTGGGAACATGGGCTAAAACTAGCTACAGAGTCTAACATTGATGAAATATTTAAAACTGTATCTAAAACGGCTGTCCAAAACCTTTCCCCATCGCGATGTAGATCAGAGAACACTCCAACAGAAACTGAAAGAGATTTGGATGATTTTAGCGAAGAATTCGATGCTAATAGTCATGATGAATCTGAATCGAACCATGGTTTCGATGACTTAACTGATTCTAAAGTTGACAGAATTGATTCTAAAGTTGATTTTGATTCTAAACTTGACCAAATTGAATCTAGAGTTGATTTTGATTCTAAACTTGACCAAATTGAATCTAGAGTCGATTTTAATTCTAAACTTGATCAATTCAATTCAGAATCAGATTTGGAGATCAATGATTCTATTAACGCTAATATCAGAATTGAGAATGATATGAAAAATGGTGATACGATTGAGAGTCCAGTGAATAAAACTCAAGACGATATTTTGAATGAGATTTTGGATGATACGGAAGCATCTAGTAGCGAAGTTAAACAGAAGTCAGAAGGTTCTAAAAGTGATGAGATTTCAGATCCTTTGAGAGATTTTACTGAAGTTGATTTATCATGATTTTATGATTCACTTTTCTTTAATTTATTGAAAGAATTTTAGTTTTATTGAGGCTAGAGAACGCAAGAAATTCTTTTACGGAACTCAATTGCCTTAGACAGCTACAGCTAAAAGCCTGATTACCTAGCGCGTTAAGGAGTTATAGCGTCGCGTCAAGGAGAAATAGCGTCGCGTCAAGGAGAAATAGCGTCGCGTCAAGAAGTAATAGTAGCGCCAAGATAGATATTAAATATTTTCTACAAATGTGACGTCATAAATTTGGGACCCCTCTCGCCCCTTGACACACTTCGTCGACCCCCTCTTTCTTAACGTGTGGAGTAATTTATGGATGGATCTGTAATAGCCTTGCGTCCTAGCGCCGCGCTATAGCGTACTAGTCACTGTACGCGACGCTCTGACACGACGTCGTGACATCTACTGGTGACTGCAGCTGAGTTTGAGAATAAAGGTAGTAAAATCCCAGTTGGGAAATGTTATTATTTAATTTTTGTATAAAGAAATTCTTGTTAAAACTATACCTGGTATAAAATGTCTTTTCTTTTTTATGCGAAATATTTTATAAGATTTTAGATAAAAAAATATGATTAACAAATATATAATAAACTTACAAAAAAATTAAATAAATAAATTAGCCTGTAACTGTTCCACTGCAGGGCAAAAGCCCTCATACAGAGAAGGATCGAGCATTAATCACCACGCTAGCTCACTGCGTGTTGGCAATTTCAGATTATTAAATCCAGGCTTCCTCACGTTGTTCACGATCTATTCTATTTTTATCTATTATAAAATATTTTGCATTAAAAAAATATGACCATAGAGTAATACCAGGTTAAACTTTGGCATTTATATTCTGCCTTTATACGTATCATTGTTACAAAATACGTATCTATTAGACAATATTGTATCCAAAGCAATCTGTAAATATCATAGTACAATAATATTAAATTATTTAAAACATTAGTTATGTAATTTTTTGAACAAGGAGGAGAAATCGAGGTAACAACGAAATTGTTGTAAAATTAATTAATCAAGGTGTCAAAATTTACGTTTTCAGTACAGAAATTTGAGTATATAAGAAAGTATAGAGCAACCCTACAGAAGTATGAACCGTAAGCACGGGTATGAACAACGCGGCCGCGACACGAGCTCCGTTCGCGATCATACCTCGATCGACTGCGGCTCAACTAGGCTCCACAAGCGAAAAAGTTACATTTTAGCTTAGATCATGGTTAACTGATGTGTTAAATTTTGCAAAAAATAATTATAACATAATTTAAAAAAATATTTTTTTAGAATTCAATTGTGAGACCTGCTCACGCTCCGCACAAGGCTATTGTTGACATTATCACTCTATATTTTCTTATATTATACTCTAAGGTAGGTACAGAATCTCCTTCAAATTAGGCTTTTTTTTAAAATCTGACAACACCATCTTAATTAAAAGATGAGAAGTGAAGCCTGGGGTCAGCAGAGATCGAAGTTATGATCTTTAGGCGTTTCTCAATTGAATTCTATTATTTAGATACAAATAGAATCATATTATGATACCTAAACAGCATTCACAGATCGAAGAGAGATTTCATTACTAAGTTTTTTTTAATAATTAATAATACTTACTGTAAATGTCATAAGACCTCCTTGCGAAAGTTGCAATAAAAACTTGATGATATTTTGTAGAAGCCTTATTTATCTGTGGTCAAAAACCATTTTATTTATATCTTACTTACGTTTTCGGTTTGTTGTAAATATTACAATGCAATAAATATTTGTATATAAAGGACTATTTAGTACAGCTATTGTGTTTTATTCCTAAACTTACAACCATTTTAATTACCTACTTATTTATTTGTACATGGAAGTCCAACAGCATTTGACACAAAATTGAGGTTAAAATATAGATACAGGTAACCATTAGACAGCTATTTGTTTATGTTGTTTTTAACTGACATACAAAAAGGAGGGACACCTCACGCATGTTTGTGCTGAGACGCCATTCGTAGTGTTGTCAGAAGTTCTGGGGCGGGTACTTTATATTTATTGTGGAATGGACGGTGCAATTTTACACCGAGAAATCATCGAAAAATAGACGTTAATTTTACCCTTATCTATTAACATAGTTAATACCCCCGACGCGATGCGATAAGAAGACTGTTATAAGTTTGAAGTGTTTGTGTTTGTGACATCGTAGCTCCCAAACGGAAGAACCGTTTTTGATTAAGTGTTTTTTATTTGAAAGTTACTTGATAATGTACTTAGCTAAAAAAAATGAGAGCTCTGTAGCGGAGATTATTAAAATTTTAAATTTATATTTATTTAAATAATAAATAAAACAAAATTCACCTTACACAATACTTTAATATTTCACAAACTAGCCAGCGAGGCAGCGGGTAACCACTCTTACTAAACATCACGCTAACACAAACAGAGCTGGCAGAAGCTTCAACTAGAGTTATTTACACCAAACGTACAATACAGACAAGACATAATTATTTAATAAGAAATTTGAAAAAGCAAATGACACGGATGGGATTAGAACCCACGTTTCAGCCCCTTATATAATCATCCAAAAGGTTTCTCCTTCAAGTTTTATGAGATTCTGTAACGCATACTTCGATATAAGCGATTTTAAACCACGGCGGCAACATAAAAATAACCCGCTCCTTTCAAAAGTCGGGTTAAAATCAATTTTCTAGGTTTTGACTCTTGTACAATGTCACGTGGGGTGTGAACGATCGGGAAGGATTGTCAACATTTAAAAAAATCCCACTCGTCAACAGTGTGGACGACGGGGGGGTGTGTTACCGAACGGGAATGACCGCGTGGTAATATCTATCGGAATACATTACGTATCCGACTCAGTGCTCTAAACTTTGCAGTTTTAGAAGGCATGCGATATTACCAACATTCTTAATATTTTTGTGATTTTGTGTTTGAATCCCATCCGTATCAGTTTTTTCAAATGTCTTATTAAAAAGTGCTATAACATGTAAAAAAAATCACAAGACATATAAGGAAATTGAAAAAGGGATATAATACGAGCCGTATTTATAAATGGATATATACCCAGTAAATTCCCAAGCTTTGGGTAAATTATACCCATTTTTACCTTCCCGTTTTTAATTAATACCGGGTAAAAATGAAAAACGTTTTTATTTTAAAAAATTGGCAATATTAGTAATAGACGATAAAGTTTTTACGTTGTCTATTTAGGTTTATGATGTATAAAACATAATATTATGATGTTAAATTAGGCATAGCTCAATTTTTTCTCGTTATAAAAAGGACTGAAATGAAACTTTTACTTATATTGTATCTTCCGCGGAATCCTCGCGCATGAGAATTCTCCGGCGCCGACTTATTTTATCTATTTTGTTTCGTTATTGCATTGACTTAAAGTTCATTATGCTTTGGCCAATTATGTTCGCTTCCATTCCGTTCCGCGGGAATGTAAATTGTGCCTTAATCAAGTGTCCCAGGTTCAAACCCCGCTTGTATTGTATCTCTTTTTCAATTTCCTCTAATTTTTCTAAGGCATACATGGCCGAAGCATATAATAATCAATATATGGACAGAAAATACATTTTATTTACAAAGTCATATAAAACCGACGCCTGCGGATTGGTCTGCGTCAAATTTAATTGTGAATAATTTGAAATCTTATAACAATAAATAAATGCATCGACGCATGCGCAGCGAAACTAAACGGCCTGATACTACACGGTAATTTTACTATTTAAAACCGTTATTTCTCAAAAACCGGTATTTTTGTAATGTATACCGGATGTGGATATCGGACTGGAATAAAAAGTATTCTGTGACCGAATCTAATTCCTTCTAATTCTAATTGGACTATCCTTGCGCTTGCTTCATCCAAATTCGCAAAATTATCCATCTATATTTATAATATTTGTAGGATATACACTCAGCAGGACTGCTAAATTGCACAGTTAGCAGACCTGCTGAGAATGCCGACACTGCCGTTTGGTCTAAATAACTTAACAAATATACAGATTCAACGTAACATTATTATTTTATTTATAATAATAATAATTATTATTCACAATAATTTGCTCAAATACATAACTAAGAATTATTCTTAGATAAAATAACAGTTCTGAATAACTTGTGACCTAAGAAGCTGTTTTTTTTTAAAAATATTATTATCTCATTTAGAATTACTAAGAACAATTATGTAGGGCTATAGTTTAGACACCATAGATTAATTAATTAATTATCACTCTCCATGCCTCGTATAGCACGTTAAGCTGTTGGCCCCGGCTGTCAATTGTAGATCTTTGACAGTCGTTACGGGTAGTCAGAAGCCCGAAAGTCTAACAACCAGTCTTACCAAGGGGTATCGTGTAACCCAGTACCTGGGTTGTGGAGGTCTGATAGGCAGTCGCTCCATGTAAAACACTGGTATTCAGCTGCATCCGGTAAGACTGGAAGCCGACCCCAACATAGTTGGGAAAAGGCTAGGCAGATGATGAGACTTAGAATTACGTACCTACGTCCCTAGATAACAAACGATTAGAGCCGTTATTCAACGTGTGGGTCGCGACCCCTAGTGGTCATTAGGTCGCGAAGATTCTATAGGGTAGTAAAAGGTTGGGAAAGCTACTGCAGTAAATTATTATGTATTTATTCGAACCCTAAGGGAAGGTTCATATCTGACGGAACAAGCGTCGCGTATTATCGGTCGCGTAACGCCAGAACAGACAAATGTATAGAAAACACTTGACCGTTCACACTCAACCGATGATACATTAGTGCGACTGATGATACGCTCGGCGTATTTTACGTCATTATATGAACCTTCCCTAAGGCTCAATTTTACACTGCCGCGGAAAGGAATGGAAGCGAACAGAATAGGCCAAAACATAATGAAAATCACTACATAGTATAAAACAAAGTCGCTTTCTCTGTCCCTATACCCGGTTTTTTTAAATAGATAGAGTGATTAAAGAGGAAGTTTTATATGTATGTACTAGCGACCCGCCCCGGCTTCGCACGGGTGTAATACAAATGTATGTATGTATGTGTACATATAAACCTTCCTCTTGAAGGAATCACTCGAAAATTTCATACAAATTCTATTTCACTTTTGAATTTAAAAAATAACTATCAGGGGATGATTAGGGCTCGATACTGATGTCAAAAATGCAATCAGTAAAATTTTTGTCTGTCTGTGAAACGCCAATTTGATATCACCATGTATCTATTAAAAAAAACCGCATCAAAATCCGTTGCGTAGTTTTAAAGATCTAAGCATACATAGGGACAGACAGACGGCGGATAGCGACTTTGTTTTATAGGTACTATGTAGTGATAGTGATATTGCACCCGTGCGAAGCCCAGGCCGGTTGCTAGTAACCAATATAAAAGTTTGGTTAAAAGCGATGTTTTTATAAAAACTTATTATTTATACCTTCTCAAAACAAATAAATCATGAGTGAAAAAATAATTAAAGATTTTGAAGGGTATACCAGGGTTATTTGTAAAACACCAGCGTCCTTAAACTCATCATTATGTACAACTTTTACTGCGTGACCAACCCTGAGATCGCAAAAAAAAAATCAGCTCTTCCATACATTTTATTGAATCATGTGATATAAATGTATGGAACAGCAGATTTTTTGCGATTTCAGGGTTGGTCCCATAGTAAAAGTTGTTCATAATGACGAGTTTAATGACCCCTTTTAACGATGCTGGTGTTTTAAAAATAACCCTGCAGATACTATGGCTCATTTAGTAAAACTATTGCTATTACAAGCCCTAGAAAACTTTGCGAAAATGAAATATAGCACGAGCGGGACTCGAGTCCTGACCGTAATCTATTTCTTTTTAAAATTTCCGTACAATTTTCTTGGGCTTGTAGTACTTGAGACTTATTAATTAACTATGTGTAATGATGGTATAGTCAGAGGTCTCAGGTTCGAACCCAGGGCTTTTGATCTCTATATTTTCGTAAGTTATGTGCGTATTATAACATGAATTATCACTTGATCTGTGCCTCGGGGAGCTCGTAAAGCCGTCGGTCCGTCGGGTCAGCCATCGGTCTGTCGGGTCAGCTGTCAGACTGTCGGGTCAGCCGTCGGGCACCTGTGTATATCTTCTGCGTCGATGAGCGATCTCCTTTGAGATTGGCCGCTGTGACCAAATTTCCGTCAAGAGGACATTGTTTAGCGGAATTAAAACTACAAATTGTTTTTCGTAATTCTAAATATTAAGGATTTCCTTGCTCCATTATTTATCTAAACGAATATTCACTTTATATAAATTATACAAAGCTAGTCTTATAATAGATTTATTTTTAGAGCAGTATTATGTGTGTTTGTCTGTAAAAACACTCTGAACTCAACAAGCAGATAATTTTAGGTAAATAACATCCATGGTCTTGTTGTTTCCGGTAAATATCTTGACAATAGCACAATAGTAGAGTTTACATCTGCCTAGCTTTTTCCCAACTATGTCGGGGTCGGCTTCCAGTCTTACCGGATGCAGCTGAATACCAGTGTTTTACATGGAGCGACTGCCTATCAGACCTCCACAACCCAGATACTGGGTTACACGATACCCCTTGGTAAGACTGGTTGTCAGACTTTCGGGCTTCTAACTACCCGTAACGACTGTCAAAGATCTACAATTGATAGCCAGCAACAGCTTAACGTGCTATTCGAGGCACGGAGAGTTATAATTAATTTTAGTCGAGTTTACAGTTTGACAAAAAAAAGTTTACAAAAATTGGGGTCTCCCACTACGTAATTTTATTTCAAGATATTTACCGGTTTTTAGACTAACAGAAAATTTCATACTTATTCTATTTCATTGTATAATTTACCTAGTAGATTATATTCTTAGACTGAAATAAGAGCTTCGTCTATTTGCCTGTGTGAGACACAAATAAAAAAAAATCTTTCTTTTCTTTTTTTCTTTTCGTGTATGAAATAATCTGTTGGTTAAGCGAGCCGAAATTACGGGATTGTCCACAAACCACGCAAAGCTTTTCTTATAGCTTTTCTCTTACTTTTTAGCCTCTTATATAACACAATACGAACGAATATAAATCCGTTACTTACTTTTGTACAATAAATACAAATAAATTTCCAACAATCTTATACTTTTAGTAAGTTTTTTTTCTTAATAGTCATTCCCCTACCTCCTGAGACATGGTTGCCTATTCCTTAACATGATTTGTGGACGATCCCTTAATAATATCACTAGTACAAGTTTGCGATCGTAATTTTTTATTAAGTCATTATATCTATCTCGCTTTACGTCGCCAAAACAAAAGAGATAAAATATACCTATCCTGTAAACAACTTATATATCTTGACTGTGACAACTGAAGTCGTACTTAGAGGGTATATCGACATTTTTTTGTATTTCATAACTACTGTCTCAAATTAATAGATTTTTGATATCACCTTAAAGAATCACTAAATAGTATAAAACAAAGTCGCTTCCCGCGTCTGTCTGTCCCTATGTATGCTTAGATCTTTAAAACTACGCAACGGATTTTGATGCGGTTTTTTTAATAGATAGAGTGATTTAAGAGGCAGGTTTATATGTATAATATATGCATATTGGCGTAACCGTGCGAAGCCGGGGCGGGTCGCTAGTGGTAACATATAATACAACGGCTAAAGAATTCATTTAGCTTGGTCAAACAATGGTGCTGATTTTCTTGTATATCCCGCTATAGTTTAGCGGGATGTTGCTTTCCTGCTGACAGATTGATCTGATATTTGGTACACAGCTTTAGTTTTGATGACAAAACCGTTTTACGTAAAAAAAAATTTACTTATATTATTTAAGGTAATATCAACTTTATATTAATTTGGTCCAGTAGGCTTACATCATCAGCTACCCTTAATCCCAACATTATTTCTATACGAGGGCCTTAAATTCAGCAGGTTTAGCGCAGAGTGAGTAGTACCGCTTACAGCTGGCAGTTTAAACCGTGGTTTAGGTTAAAACCCTTCCTGGTAGGCTTTGGAGTCGAGTCTGGCTTGTAGCAGCTCTAGTTGTCGTCTCGCTTCGCATTGAGGGAAATTGTTGAGTTCGTAGTATTGTGGCGCGATTTTTAGTAACCATTCAGCTGTGGAAGAGAAAGAAAAATAATTAATAGGCAATAGATAACAGAATGATTAGTGAGTCGTGATAGCCTAGTGGTGGGGACCGTTGACTGGCAAGTCAGAGGTCTCGGGTTCGAACCCAAGGCGCGCACCTATGAGTTTTCGTAAGTTATGTGATTTTTTTAAATTAATTATCACTCTCCGTGTCTCGGATAGCACGTTATGCTGTTGGCCCCGGCTGGTAATTGTAGATCTTTGACAGTCGTTACGGGTAGTCAGAAGCCCGAAAGTCAGACAACCAGTCTTACCAAGGGGTATCGTGTAACCCAGTATCTGGGTTGTGGAGGTCTGATAGGCAGTCGCTCCATGTAAAACACTGGTATTCAGCTGCATCCGGTAAGACTGGAAGCCGACCCCAACGTAGTTGGGAAAAGGCTAGGCAGATGATGAATAACAGAATGGTAACCAGTGGATGCAAACGGCAAGTTGTCGCTCATTGTGGCGTTCTATGGGGGAGGCCTTTGTTCAGCAGTGGACGTCTTCCGGCTGATGATGAATGATGAACAGAATGAACATAGTATACCAGTATGTTAGAGCGAGATAGATAGCCAGGCCCACGTACACTAAGCACTGACAGCCAAGGTGGTATGACCGTCGACTGATAAGTCAATTGTCTCGAGGTCGATCCCAAGGCGCGCACCTCTTTTTCGTAAGTTATGTGCGTATTATAAATTAATTATCAGTTGCTAAAACGGTGAGAGAAAACATCGTGATGAAACCAGCACACCTGAGAGATTTTTCAACGGTGTGTAAAGCCATGTCAGAGGCCTGAGGGCGGTTTAAACTCTGACACCAAGTTGTTCATAAGCCTGGTTAATGGCAATTAGCTGGCTCAGGCGCAAAATGTCTCTTTCGCAAAATGTCCCCTGGTCGTAAAACGTCGCTTTCGCAGAATGTCGCTTTCGCAAAACGTCTCTTTCGCAGAATGTCTCTTTCGCAGAATGTCTCTTTCGCAAAATGTCGCGCCAGGGACTTAGAAAAAAAATTCGATTTTCAAAACAAAATCATTTATTAAAATTATAGACAAATAACAAACAACAAACGTCGTCTTCGTCGTCGTTTGTTGTTGTCTCATTTTTTATTTTTTCTTTTTATTATTATGATGTCAACATTTTGGTACTTAAATTTACTTAAGTATGTATTCCAAATAAGAAAATATATTTTGATACAGTTAAAAATAATATTTTGGTACAATTTCAAGTTTCGGTGATGGCAACACTTATAATAATATGTGAGGGTTGTTGGAAAAAACTTATAATACATTTATAATTTTTTATACATTTATGTTTTTTTCTGAATTAAAGATATATTATCTTAATTAAGGTTAATTTGAATGCGAAGACTAATTTGTTTTATTTAACATTTTATGAAAATGATAAAACTATTTTTATACGCAATATTTAATAATTAATTAAATTTAATTCCAGTGCCACAACTAAGATATATTCATTTCATATATGTTATGTTAATCATTTATAAAAATGAGAAAATATATTTTATTTGGGATACTTGAGTTGCTATTAGTAATGACTACTATTATATCTGTGGATTTATGTTACTCAGTATTGATTCTTTTGATCTAAATTTTGAATGTGTGTAAAAATGTTAATACCTATTGATATTTTTTTTATTTATAATATACTTAATTACTTAAGTCATATTATTTCATTATTATAAGTTATATTATATATAATATTAATTTAAGTACCAAAATGTTGACATCATAATTACTCTTTAATTTTAATAAATGATTTTGTTTTGAAAATTGAATTTTTTTTCTAAGTCCCTGGCGCGACATTTTGCGAAAGAGACATTCTGCGAAAGAGACATTCTGCGAAAGAGACGTTTTGCGAAAGCGACATTCTGCGAAAGCGACGTTTTACGACCAGGGGACATTTTGCGAAAGAAACATTTTGCGCCTGAGCCAATTAGCTTACCACCTATTACATGGGACTAATAACATAGTCGGCGAAACGTGGGTGTACTGCACACCTCTGCCTAGCCCCTCTGGGGAATACAGGCGTGAGGCTATGTTATGTATGTTATAATATATTAACTTACGTTTAATATCGGTGACAGTCCTGATGTAGTTTTTGGTGGTGAGTACGAATTCGTTGTAGATGACCCAGTCGGGCTTGTGGTCGAGGCACGTGCTGGGGTGCAGCTGCACCACCTGGTTGTCTTTCACCGTTAGATAGTGACCTGTTCTTTCTAAATGAGCTACCTGCAAACACAATGTTGATTAAAATTAAATTAAAACTAATTTTTTGAAGTCATAACATGTATAAATAATTATATAATAATGGGATGGGATGGGATTCGAACCCGCGACCTTCGGCGTACCGTGCCTACTTCAAATTTCTTATTAAATAATTATATTTAATAAGCTAACATGTGCTAAAAAAACATGTAAAAAATTCACAAAAAAAAAGTAAGTATAAGTAGGTAATTATTTTAATAAGTAAATTTGAAAAAAGAATAGAATATTTAAGTGAAATTTTAAGCAGTAATAGCATAGTCGTAAAACAGATAGACTGCCAAGTCAAAGGCTGTGGGTTCGAAACCCAGGCACGCACCTCTGACTTTTTGGAATCATGTGCGTATTAAAAATTAATTATCAGTTGCTAAAACGATGAAGGAAAACATCGTGATGAAACCAGCATACCTGAGGGATTTGTCTCTAAATGTCAGCGGTTTACGGCCGGTTTAAACTCTGACACCAGGGTGTCACACCATTATGTATGATAAAGAAGTGAAAATTACTTTTCTGTCATGGTCCGTATAAAAATGTCGACGGTCCGAATGCGTACCGCGGGTCCATCATTTAGTGACCCTTATTCTAGACACTATTATCACAGTATAAAGAGGTCTTCTCTTTCCCTACAGTAGTCCAACGAACACGTCTAGACAGAGCAATCGTGCGGGGTGTGTGGAGCGGGGGACGGAGGGGGGGGGCGCACCGTAGCGTAGGTAGAATTGTTGGGTCCTAGGAATTAGCGGGTGTCGCATTTTATTTATTTGAATTTTAAATGTTGATTCAATTTTTCAACGGGTGTGTTGATTATGAACACGAAGCAAATACTAAGAGGAGATGGCATAAGCATCGGCGCACTGATACCAACCATACTACATTGGCGCACGACACGCCCCCAGGTAGTAGGTGTGGCTTATCAATCGAACTGCAGTCGTTCTACGAGTACTACTAGCGTCACTAACCAAAGTTCTCATAAACATTTATCGTTTTCTTAAGTTAAAGAAAGAAAAACATGAAGTGTTGTGTATTAGACTGTAAGAATTACACGGATAGACGTCCTGATACAAAGAATGTCGTCTCATTTCATAGGTAAGTATTTTTAAACGTAATTTATGAATAGACTTCTAGAACATTTCTCGAATTTTTTCACTAGTTTCCTGTTGATTTTAGTTTTTCCACCCGACAAAAGATGGCCTTAATATATGGAGACAAATAGCTGTAAAATACATAAATATGATTTAAATCTTTACCTATTAACGTATTAAAATAGATTTTGTAATGATATAAACCTTTTTTAGTTAAGAAAAATATCGTAATTATGGTTTTAATTTGTATTTAAAAACATGAAAAACTTGTAAAAGCGACATCTATCGCTAATGCGTGTAAAAATAAATGATTTCATTCATTACGTTGACGTTGTTACCGTTTAATTTGACTTCTATGTACCATGTTGCAGGTACATTTATTTGTAAATATTACTATTTCACTATAATTTTGCCGTAGGCTTGCACAATTCTAATTACGGCCTGGAGTTCGTAACCTATGCTAGACACACTAGTGACACTAGCGGCAAATAGCAAAAACATTATGCAGTTTGGACATTTGTTATACGAGATAGTTTAGCTAAATACCGCTAGGTGCGTGGGTATTGGTGGGTGGAGTTAGCGGAGTGTAACGTCCCCCTCACCCCGCAAACTGTCACGCATTTTACCGTTGCAAAATTCCCTTATGCCATCTCCTCTTAGTATTTGCTTCGTGATTATGAATACCTACTTATGACATTAATTTAGAGATCCAACATGGCGGACGCGAGTTTTTGAAAAACATCAATATGGGTATTGTTTTGAGGTTTTCAGGGGAGGTGGTTACGATTATAACCTTTATTTTGAGATCCAAGATGGCGGACGCGAGTTTTTGGTAAAAATCAATATGGGTATCGTTTTATAGGTTTTCGGGGGCGGTGATTACGAATATGACATTTATTTTGAGATCCAAGATGGCGGACGCGAGTTTTTGGTAAAAATCAATATGGGTATCGTTTTCTAGGTTTTCGGGGGCGGTGATAACGAATATGACATTTATTTTGAGATTCAAGATGGCGGACGCGAGTTTATAGTAAAAATCAATATGGGTATCGTTTTCTAAGTTTTCAGGGGTGGCTTTGTACTTGGAGACCATGCGGACTCTCAGATATCAATTTTGAAAGCAATCGGTCCAGTAAATAAAAAGTTCAAAATGGCGGCCACCTTTTCCAATTCTGACAACGGTTATGTACTCGGAGACCATGCGGACTTTCAGATATCGATTTTGAAAGCAATCGGTCCAGTAAAAAAAAATTTCAAAATGGCGGCCACCTTTTCCAATTTTGATAACGTGTTATACATACTTACAAAAAAAAACACTATAAAAACATATTTTTGTTTTTAGTCCTGTGTCAACCCTAACACTTTTTACGTCGCGACGAATGTCTAGACGTTGTCGGCATTTCCGAAAACATCAAACGCGTCGACTGACTATATGATGTTTAGACTATGCTATTATAGTGTAAACAATAATGGTTATAGTTACCTGCATGAAGAATCCATTAACTAATGCTTTCCTTATATTAATATAGTAATCCTTGCTTGTGAACTCTGTACTCGTTCTCTTTAAATTAAACCTGAAACAGACGACATGTTGTATATTAATACGTGAAGCAAAAACTGTGGATCCCTTTTTGAGAATATTGCGCGCACGGAGGAGTGTGAAACTTGCCAAAAAATAAAAGTTTATATGGAGAAAAAATGCAGAAAGATAAAATTTATAAAAAAATACGGTCGAATTTTGACCAAAATCAAAATATTTTTATTCATGTAGACCATTAGGCACTTATGAATAGTCATAATTCTAATATTGTTTATTATAAGAGTGACTCTACCCTTCATGGAGCAGAATTTGGCAAGAAACTCCACCAGTAAGTAAGAAACCCACTGTATTAGACCACTGCTGAAAATAGGCCTCTCTCAAAGCCCGCCACTATTGTGCGCTCATTAGAGGTATTTGCCCATTATCGTCACGCTGGGCAAGCGGGTTGGCGATCGCAGTAGCAGATGATTGCTGTTACATAGAGGGATGCTGCTGCCCATCCTCCGGATTTTACCCTTTGTCGCTTCTTACGACACCCGCGGGACGAGTAGGGGTGGTTCTATTCTTAGGCCAGAAACCACACGGCATCGTGTTATGCCGCGGCATGTCAGTCAACGGGCGGTTTAAACTCTGACACTGAGTTGTTCATCAACCATACGCAGAAGACCGCGCTCCAGCCAGATGTCTGCTGAGTCTGCTGACCAACTCACCTATCCATAATTCTGCTGAGTTGCTGACGCACATTGTCGCCGGACTTCAGCGATCTGTAGTTGATGAAGTTGTCGTAACACCAGTGCGGATCCTCCATGTCTGGAAACATGAAAAAAAAACATTTAATAAAGTTGTCCGGACCAAGTTCAGTTTGATTCCATAATTTTCGCAAATCAACGTCAAAACAAAGTGTGTAATTTGGCGCAATAGCGTCAAATTATGTGTAATTTACTTTGTTTTAATAAAGATAAAAGATAAAGATATATTTATTTTGTAAAACATAAGAAATACAGTACAAGGCATAGCCTGCAATGTAGATGTTAAAAATGATATAAGAGTAGCTACATGTTTTGCCAAATAATGGCGTTCAAAATGTATTATTATTGGAGAGAGAGGGCTTCTTGCCTTCCATAAGTTAAAATTATAGATTTAATTCAAAAATAAAATATAACACATAAAATTAACATGTTATTTTTAACAATTTAAAAATTAAATAACAAAAGTTTATAAGTCAAAAGTAAATAAAAAAATATATTTCTACAGCCGCTTCCATACTTTTGTAGCAAAATATTAACTCTAAGTAAATATGATAGACTACTTATGATAGACCCAACAGATTTTGTAAAATATAAATTAGAATCACTCCAAAAAATAAAAACTTTAATTCCTTTCCAAAGACAGCCTGCACAGAAAGAAGATAGACAGGAGGAGATCCGAAACCCCTTGCCTCCACCTCTTCCCCTCCAATCCTCTCCCTTTCCTCCTACTCTCCTCCTCACAATTTCCCCACTGCCTTCTCTTCTCCCCCTCCCTTTCTTGTCCCCTCTTCTCTCCTCTTTTTCACCCCCTGCCTCCTTCCCTTCCCCTCTCATTCCCTATCACTTCCCCCGATTCAAAGGCCTACTTGCTTAGAATTCCCCTGATATTTCGTGTAGCTATTATCATCGGTGATCACTTACTATCATGAGGCTATTTTTCCGTATTTTTTCTATAAAAAGCTCGCCTGTTATTCTGACGTGGGACAATAAAATATTATTAACACAGGACTCACTTTGTTTGAACGCGTGGTACACGTTGAGTAGCGTGAGATGATCTCCGTCGATGTGCGCGAACCTCATCTTGGCCTCGTCGGCCGCCTTGCGCGCCTCGTTCGGTCGCACGAAGCATTGTTGAACTGAAAACATTACATTTATGAAATTATTCATCATCTAAATCTACAGATAGAACGTCTTCTGACGTCTAAAGCGCGCACTTACATATCATCGGCCTAGCCTTTTCCCAACTATGTTGGGGTCGGCTTCCAGTCTTACCGGATGCAGCTGAATACCAGTGTTTTACATGGAGCGACTGCCTATCAGACCTCCACAACCCAGATACTGGGTTACACGATACCCCTTGGTAAGACTGGTTGTCAGACTTTCGGGCTCCTGACTACCCGTAACGACTGTCAAAGATCTACAATTGACAGCCGAGGCCAACAGCTTAACGTGCTATCCGAGGCACGGAGAATGATAATTAATTTATAATACGCACATAACTTATGAAAAGTCAGAGATGCGCGCCTTGGGTTCGAACCTGAGAGCTCTGACTTGCCAGTCAACGGTCACTACCACTAGGCTATCACGATTCCACATACTAAATTTATTCGTAACTAGTTCAAACGTTACCTGATAACATAGCTGTAATAGACAGAATCTCGTTGGAACAGTTGTGGTTGCAGCTGGCAATCAGCATCTTTGCCAGCTGAGGGTCCAGGGGGAACTCCGCCATCACCGCGCCCAAATCCGTTAGGTTGCCGTCGTCATCTGAAAAACAAAATACATGTCACAAATGTCATAGATAAACACAATGATTTTTTCGAAGAAAGGCTTCATGGTACCAAGGTTAAGCAACACTTGACACGGTCAGTATTTAGATGGGTGACCAATAGAGCAGTTGCCTACTGTTTACGATCACCAAGGAAAAGCAACACTTGACACGGTCATAATTCGGATGGGTGACCAATAGGGTGGTTGCCTACTGTTTACAATCACCAAGGTTAAGCAACACTTGACACGGTCATAATTCGGATGAGTGACCAATAGGGTAGTTGCCTACTGTTTACGATCATCAAGGTTTAGAAACACTTGACACAGTCATAATTCGGATGGGTGACCAATAGGGTAGTTGCCTTCCGTTACATAATTATTTAATATCACCATAATGGTCTAAAAATAAAACGTGAAACGTGACGAAACGTGGGTATACTGCAAACACCTTTGCCTACCCCCTCTGGGGAATACAGGGTATTTATTATTTAGTAATTACGCCATGAATCGTCTGCAATAGACGCAAAGGCCTTATATATATATATTATTTAGTGATCGGGTATACTCGGCTCCAGTCGGACTAGTTGATAAAAACCCTGCTTTCTAAGAAACTGCATACAATAGAGGGGTCAAGCTGTATCTCATGAGTTACTTGACCAATTTTGATGAAACTAAAAACGAAACTACAAAACAATAAGAAGAGAAGAGGCCTTTGCCCTGCAGTGTGACAGTTACAGGCTGGTTTATGTAGCACTGATAGCTTAGTGGTTTGACCGTTGACTGACAAGTCAGAGGTCTCGAGTTCGATCCCAGGCGCGCACCTCTGACTTTTCGTAAGTTATGTGCGTATTATAAATTAATTATCAGTTGCTAAAACGGTGAGGGAAAACATCGTGATGAAACCAGCACACCTGAGAGATTTTTCAATGGTGTGTAAAGCTATGTCAAGCTATGGGCGGTTTAAACTCTCGACACCAGGTTGGTCATCAACCACACGATAAGAAGGCTGGTTTATTTATTTTTAAAGTACTCACCCAGTGCCGCGAGGTAGTTGAGTAGCTCAAGCGCTCGCATCAAGGTCTCAGGCGCAGGAGGGTCCATAAAGTCGAAGTGCACCAGATCATCGATGCCAAGCTTTTTCAACTGCAAAACTACAGACCCTAAGTTTGATCTGCAACGCAATTGGGCGGGGTGTTAGACTAAATTCTGGTCTCGTTTGACTTGGTCTGACACCAATTTAGGGTCATTTAGAGGTTATTGTGAGGTTAAAACTTTGAAATGGGGGTTTAAATGTAAAAAAAATAGTTGAAACCATTTTGGAATCATATTTAAAGCAGTTAAGATTATTTTTTACATCAAAAGTCGAAAACTGAGATACAACGAGAAAGTCAATGTCGCGTGCCGCCGGGCGGCACAATATTTCATGTTAAACTCTCCACTCTCTTCGTAGTTAGGCGAGGTAGCGCGAGAACGAATCTTCCCTTAGTACGAGTTTAAATCAAATATACAAATATTGACAGCTTTAGTGGGGAGTAATATACCCATCTCTTTTATACTCCTTAGGAAGGACAGAGTCGTCAAACAATATTATGTATTTTTATTTTAAGGCATCAGAATTTGTTTAAGAGATACTTGAGATTCTGACAAATTGTTTATGGCAAAGTTACTACGACAATATTATTAAAAAAGTTGTAATGCGATATGTATCAAAGTTTATAATGGTATTTCGGAGGAATTTATGTACTTATAGCTTTGTTTAAGAGATAGGAAAATAATACCTAAAATTGCACTACATCTTATAACAATAAAGAATCTATTCTATTCACGAGAATGCCTCGTTTACTCTCACGCTGAGAATCATCAAAGGCAAGACTCTATGACCTCGAATGACCTCATTAAAACCCCGCCTCATCCAACCACGACTAAAGTGAAGAGCAACATAGATTAATACTGGTTTAATTACCAAATTAAGGGTGCTGACATACAAACATACAGACCAACACGTCGCGTGTGGGATTCGAACCCACACAGCGTATAGACCAATCGTTTTTGTTGAATTTAAGTCTATGGGACATGTACTTAAACAAACCACAAGTGGGTGTATAGTCAGGGACATTAATCCATTGGCATGCTATGATTTAATTCCTTTGCACTACTCACAAGCAAACTTTGCTTGTGAGTAAAGGAGCTTTGCTCAGAGAGCAAAGGAGTTTATTATTATAAAGGAGTATGCGTATTAGTCAGTGCAAAGGGACAAACCAAGCATGGTAATGGACTTATGTCTCTGTACTGTACACCCACAACTATAATGCAGATGATTTGCATTTAAACTGCTAGTATCATAACAAGTCGCCAAAAAATCCACCCTGATATGAACACGCGTAAATGTAAATGTGCAAGAATCCATACTAATTTAATTAACGGAATTTATTTCAGGTTATCAGTTAATATTTTATTTGCTCGAATGTATTGTCTCTGTATGACTGTTCATTTTCTATGGACCAGAATAACCATAACCTATATAGGTATATATAACATTTATAACCAGAATTTAATATCAAAATTACTATTGTCCAGACTAAGGGTTTATTCGCGGTCCAATTTCGCGGTGGATTTTCATACATTTTCGCATCCTCGGTGGATTTTCATATATTTCCACGTCCACCCGAGGATGGATTTTTATACAATTCCGTGTCCACCGATGGATTTTCGGGATGGATACGGAATAACTGCAACTATAGCGGTTTAAACGCAGTCTGTCTGCATCTCCTTAACTAGCGCATAAATTATCATGCAGTTAAAAGAACTGATGAATACAAAAAAATATAGAAAAAAAGGTTGTATACTTATACCACCAATCACCTTAAAATTTCCGGATAAGTATTATCTTGCATCTCATTCTTGTAAGCCTTCTCCGTGTACAATCTGAAACACTTCCCTGGCCTTGTCCTACCAGCTCTGCCGGCCCTCTGTTGGGCAGAGGCCTTGCTTATAGGCGACACTAACAGCGACTCCACTCGAATCCTAGGGTTATACACCTTCTGTTTCGCAAACCCTGGATCTATGACGAAAACTACTCCATCTATAGTCAATGATGTCTCAGCTATGTTCGTAGACACTACCACTTTTCTCCCTATAGCTCCGTTTGCTCGATTTGGAGGTGCAGGTTCGAAGATCCGTTGCTGCAAGTTCGGTGGTAACGTCGAATATAGAGGTATGCACTTCAATTCTCCAGCGTCCGGACCTAAATTATCAATTTCTCTTTTAATTCTTTTACAAGCATCTTCTATCTCCTCTTGTCCGGTCAAAAATAGTAGTATATCACCAGTTATTTCTTCGCAAATATGAATTTGTATAACAGTACGTATGGCAGCTTCTAAATAATCGCGTTCAGGTTGTGGTGTGTAGAAAATTTCGACTGGATGCGTTCTTCCCGGTACGTTCATAAGCGGTGCATTGTCAAAGTATTGTTGAAACTTCCCCGCGTCAAGTGTGGCTGACATAATAACCAATTTCAAATCGGAACGTTGTTTTATAACCTCTTTTAACACACCCATTAAAATATCAGTAGCTAGCGTCCTTTCGTGAGCTTCGTCAAGTAGAATTACTCTGTATTGTTCAAGCATTGGGTCTGACATCGCTTCTCTTAGTAACATACCGTCTGTCATGTATTTGAGAATAGTTTGTGGTCCGGAACAGTCTTCAAAACGGATACTGTAACCGACTTGCTGGCCAAGTGCTACATCCATTTCTTCAGCGACTCTCTGGGCTACAGACATAGCGGCTACTCTTCTCGGTTGAGTGCAGGCAACCCCTTTTGACTTGCCTGCGGTAACTGCTGCAAATTCCACTGACCATTGGGGTATTTGAGTGGTCTTTCCTGACCCTGTTTCGCCTACAAGGACGACACATTGGTGTGTGTTAAGAAGTCTCATAAAATCGTTTTTATATTCCCATACAGGAAGGCCTAGACGACGTCGGAGGAGCTCGTGGTAGCGTTGGGAGTGAGGGAGACCTGAAAACAGGAATGTGTTGTTATAAATATAGTTTTTTTTATACTACTGTGCAAAATACAATAGGAACATTTTAATGAATTGTATTAGTCAATTCATTAAAATGTTCCTAGCATTAAACTTAATCGTTTTATGAGTAGGTACTTTCTTAACTACTTTGTATCTACATACCAATTGAGGCTTTTATAACTATAACTATAATTAATATTTGTATGCCAAGTACAAGTACACTTGGCGAAATGTGTTTAGCACTTATCATCATCTGCATCATCTGCCTAGCCTTTTCCCAACTATGTTGCACACGAAACACGAAGTGTTTAGCACTTATATTTTTATAAATTTTATGTACCACCTTTTGTACCACATTTTATACAAATAAATAAATTGATTGAAAAGCAAAAGTATGCAAGTTAGATTTATCTTTATATCCATATGATAAAGAAAGAAGTTAGGATAGTAGATTTGAACATGACTAGGGCGAATAGTAGCACGTTCGGACGCGGCATCAAACTTCCGAAAAGCGTCTAAATCGTTGACGTTAAAAGTAACTAGTCTGTTTTGGCTCTGATCAGTGTGATTAAAACAATGAAATACCACAATTCTTTACATCAGCTTTCAGAAGATGTATAAAACAAAATTTACCTGTAAATGGGTTGACACCCGGAGTGCTGGTGGCTGTAGGAGGCATGGACGTGCCCAGGGTCGCTACTGTTGAGTCAGATGTTTCTCCGCTGCCACCCGACTTGGCAGCAGCAGCTGCTTTCTCCTCCCTGGTGATAGATAAAAATAATTTATAAATAACGTGATTGCCACCTGATGAATTGAATTTATTTAATACTAGCTTAGTTTCATGCCAGTTTTTAATAATTTCATAACATTGAAATTTTGTTGTCATTACATTGAAGTAAAAAAAAATATTACATAATATTGTTAAATACTACAACATATCATTTCACTTTTTCATGTAGGCATGGGGAAATGACATGCACACATGGGCATGGGGGATTGAGTCAGCAGTTTTTTTCACTTCAGCCATTTTACTTGCAGGTTGTGAATGTTATAGTTATAACTAGTGACCCGCCCCGGCTTCGCATGGGTGCAATATACATATTTTATAAATCTTCCTTAAGAATCACTCTATCTATTTAAAAAAACCGCATCAAAATCCGTTGAATAGTTTTAAAGATCTAAACATACATACGGACAGACAGACGGCGGATAGCGACTTTGTTTTATACTATGTAGTGATTCAGTATCTATGCATATACATGTATTAAAAATTATTTCATAACATCGTGTTAGATATAATTATAAGTATAGGTATATAAAGTAAACAACACAATATTATGAAATAATTTTAAATCTAACAACACAATGTTATGAAATAATTTTTAATACTGAATTAATTTGAAGGGGTGCCCTACATGTTAAGTGGGGATGATAATTTTTTTTTCTACTGAGTATTGTATTACTCAGTAGAAAATATGAGTGCGTTGTAAGTTAGTAGAATTTTAGCACTCAACACTGCAAGCTGAATTGCATATTATTGTGTAATAGATAACAAACAAGATCTAAAACTAAATTAACTTCTTCTTCTTATCGTATGGTTGATGAACAACCTGGTGTCAGAGTTTAAACCGCCCGTAGGCCTCTGACATGGCTTTACACACCCTTGAAAAATCTCTCAGGTGTGCTGGTTTCATCACGATGTTTTCCCTCACCGTTTTAGCAACTGATAATTAATTTATAATCGCACATAACTTACGAAAAGTCAGAGGTGCGCGCCTTGGGATCGAACTGGAGACCACTGACTTCTCAGTCGACGGTCATACCACTTAGCTATCAGTGCTTAAAATTAACTGACATACATGCGAATCAGAAGCGTGCAGTCCGTATAGGCAAAAAGGCACAGCCTACCCTGACAGATACGATGCACGCGACAAAGTAAAACTAAGTAGGATTTGTATATATACTGCCTACCCTATTGAAAATGTGTGCATGCCCCCGATGCGAATAGACCAATAAAAATGGAAATGTACAGGACTTAATGAGATGCAACATAGATAAACGGAGCAAACCAGTGACGCACTGGTATCAGCAGAGATGGCAGAAGAAGGAGAGGATGCCAGTTCAGAAGATGAGAGTATGAGATAAATTTGACCATTGCCAAGCCCTAGTACTTGGCTATAGGCACAGAATAACCGAACAGAATGAAAGCTTCATACGAAACGTTTTGCGTAGGTACACTACTACATGCGCATCTATGTGTGCGTGACCTGTCACTGACAAGGCGCGCGGGGAGTGCACCGGCGCCCGCTCGGGTAGAAACCGGTTTGAGCCGGCCGCGGCGGGGTAAGCGCACATAATTATGTCAGGTTTGCCAGCGCGCAGCAGATAAGACGACAAACGATTTATTTTAATATTAAAGTACATATATTTTTATCAAAATGCCAACCTCATGTACTGTGTGTTTAAATAATGGCAGAAAAAACAAGGGGACTTCTTTTTTTGTATAAGTACCCAAAGGATTTTGCAAGGTAACTATCATAATTATCCATACACAGTCATGATGTTTATTACAGAAGTATTTAGTTACGAACTTATTAGCTAAGTATTATCCAAAATAACTAAGATGCCATAAGAAGAAGACGAAGATTATTTGCTATGTAGGTATATTACAGTATTGTTTGTTTCGTATTTTCGCTTTAGTAGCCTATGTTTTAGAAGGTTTGTAGGCAAGTAGGTACCAAAGTGTATTTGTTGGCTGTTTTAGTAAGATTCCATTTGACTTTTTCTATTAGATAGGTAGGTAAGTAGGTACTTAATTTACGTATGAAACATTCAGACAAGTATATTGCTTAACAATTTGAATAAAAAAATTGATTTTAATACATTTTTTCATTTCTAACAATTTAATGTAGGTAGGTAGGTACCCCGGATTTTTATTTTCAATAGCCGAGTGACAGCCCTATGAAAATAGGTAAGAATTTTGAACTCATGAATGAAGCTTTCCTTCTGTTCGGTTATTCTGTGCTATAGGTATGCCACTGCAGATGTGCCAGTTTAGAGTCTTCTTCTTCATTGTATGGCTGATGAACAACCTGGTGTCAGAGTTTAAACTGCCAGTAGGCTTCGGACATGGCTTTACACACCATTGAAAAATTTCTCAGGTGTGCTGGTTTCTTTACTAAGTTTCCTTCACTGTTTTAGCAAGTGATCATTAATTTCTAATACACGCATAAATCTGAAAAGATAGAGGGAGCCTGGGATCTGAACCTGTGTCCATTGACTTGGCAGTCCAACGTTTTACCACTAGGCTATCATAGCTTGAGCCAGTTTATATTGTTCAATTTAATTTATTTATTTTGGTGAACACATAAAAACAAAGAACGTCTTATGACAGAACTTGAAATTTGGCAGGTGCGTAGTGATACCATAGTTCAGTTGCCAAGTGGGGTAGCAAGTCCCGCTTGTGTCTTCTCTCATTTTCAATTTTTTTCATCTAACTCTCATTTTCAATTTTTTTCATCTAATTTTTCTAAGGCATTACCTTAGACTAATAACAACTATAGTTATTTTTCAATGGGCTATTATACATGGCTTTATCATTTAACTTTTTAACACTCAACTGTCAAAGATCTTCATGACAGCTGGGGCCAACCGCTTCACATGCTTTCCGGAGCAATAACTTACGAAAAGTCAGAGGTGAACGCCTTGGGTTCGAACCTGAGACCTCTGACTTGACAGTCATACTGCTAAGGTAATATTGAAGTTATTTGATAGGTACTTGTAAATTATTATTGTACTGAATATTCCCCCTTCATTGTATAAGTATAAAAGCTTAGGTATTTAAAATATTATTTTAAATACCTAAGTCGTTATTTAACAATATCTCAAAGAAAGTTTCTACGTTTCATATACGCCTAATATGAGCTTGAAATGTTTATATTTCTAGATCTTCATGCTTCATTTTAAACTCGACGAGGAATATTTATGAGCATTAAACGCGACACTTTATCGGACTCAGCTATTTTTATCGATAACAGTTTCGCTGGTTAGAAAAGAATACAGAAAAGGCAAAAATAAGAGGTACAAACCGGTGAAGACAAAATAAAATTGGGCTAGAGAAATAAAAGAGTGCGAACTTTTTTGAAGATTTCTGGTATTAAAATTATCTTCTGTATATAGGATTAAGGATAAGGAACAGTAAATTTAAGTGTGTCAACGGGGCATTCGGTAATTAAATTAAAATACAGGAAACAAAGAAACGTAAACGATGCCCGTAAAGCATGGCACAACAAACATGCCAAAAACGTGTTACTAACCTTTTCTTTTTAATAAAAGGATCCATCACTTCAATGCGGCGTTTAGACATGATGATTAACAACACATAAAACACTAAAACAAATTAATTTATGAGAAAATTCTTCGAATTTCCCAAAAAACTCAACATCCAACAAAATGGCGACTTCACAGCCATTCACAGCTTTGAAACAAAAAAGTTCGATGTTTGTTTATGGTATAGCCCGGCTCAGTGTTGCATGCAATATTATTAGATTTCCAGAGAATTTTATTGTCTCTGAGAATATTTGGCGTACAAATACAGCTCATTAAAGCAACAAAATAGAATTGTAGGCCCGCTGGCGCAATGGCAATAAAATAAAAATCTTAAAAACTTAGTATGATAATTGTTAACTTAGTCGAATATCGTTAGTTACAACTGTAGGTACGGGAACATGTGTGTAGAGGGCTCTCTCGAGTTCTCGACATTTAAAAAAGACATGGTTCTTCCATTCCACGCAGAAGAAGTTTTTCCAGCAATTTTATTTGTTTGATCTTACCAATGAGCTGACACTATAAAAATACAATTTAGCTTCTAATTTATTACATACGTTTCATAAATTGGTTTTATGTGGCTATATTGACTGCCTTTTTACTTTATATGACTGCGAATTATTTACGAGAAAATCAAGGTAAATTATTAGTCAAACGGAGTGTAATCAAACAAAAATGTCAGACACCCTAGAACTGCGTATTTGTGTGTGCTAATTTCACTAAAATTCTAATGTATATATTTGTAAAGTTGTAATTAATATACGTGTATCTCAATTGCAAACGTATACGCGTGTTTTAATGAATATTAAATACATCAGGAATTCTTTAGTTCAAGTTGGTTGACTTTTGTGTTGATAATGAACGAACGAGTATCGAGTCTTTGTGGATTGTTATAGAAATATTTCACAAAAGAACAGAATCATCGAAAATAGTACTTCAAATAAACATAGACGTAAGTAAACTTTATTATTGCGAATACATCACACGTTTATTTTTTAAGAATGTAGAATACCAAGATGGCGGAAGTCCCTTTTATTGTGATTATTTTGTTTATTTCTCTAGTTTAGCCGTCTAGCACTCGGTTTAAAGGTTTTACTGTTCCTTTATTTGGCTGCAATGAGCGTCTGTAACTAATTTTAACCGACTTTATAAAGAGGTCGAGTAAGGTTATTGAACCTGTTGAAACCTGTCCAACTATGGCCATAATAACTTTGCCTCTGAAGTTGGTGATTCCAGTAAATGTGTGAGTAGGACTCAACATATATAATATATAACTGATAGAATAATGTAAAAATTAAATAAAGTGCTATACTGGGTCGCATAATATTCCAAGCCCTAATAATTTATATTTGCATATTGTTTTTTGGTATACTCTTCATTTCGCATAACTTTTATACCGCATAACTAATATTATCCATATTAGGCATAATTTAATCCTGCATAATTTTTGTTGTCCTAAATTGTCCATAGCCCTATAATTTTTACAGTCAGAGTTAACCCTCTGACTTGGATTTACTGAGACACCCTCGGGAGTTTGCCATTTCTTTGTGAGCCCCTCCTGCCCAAAAAGTACCTACCAGTATGTAGGGTCAGAGGATACGAAACGGGGCACTATGAAAAAAAGACTTATTTTTATTCTATGCATGGTCGAGGGTGGGCTTGGTCGACGGAGCCCCGCTTCGCGGGGCTCCTACTTCTAGGTGGTTTATAAAAAAATAACCACGAAGGGGATGGCGGGGTCTATTCGACCCCGCCATCCCCTTCTAACCTAACCTATCCGAGTCGGGGTACTCTGAGTCGGGGTGTTAACCATATTATGATGCTCGACTCCGCAGTTTCGGCTTTTTGGTCGCCTTACGCCTTAGTAAATGAAATCCTTTCTTCATCAGTTTTACGGCGAACCGATGGTTGGAGACAAAAATCACCCAGACGCTTTTAGTCTTAAATTTAGGTGTTCTATACGATAGAATCGAAAACACGCGATATTTAAAAAAAATATTTTCGTCTAAATTTTTCTAAGTGTTTTTTCCTCAGTGCCCCGTTTCGTACACTCCAACCGTATGTAGCCCTATTACTTATGCAAGTAAGGTTCGAAATTAAAAGCAGAGCAACTGAGGACTTTCCAATAGGCTCAAATCCCGAGGATCACCAACATAATAACCGTAGATATTCTCAGGGATGCACATTCTCATAACTTCCTACTACGTACCAAGGTGACAAATATTTTCTTCTACGCACTTGATTATGATAAGTTAGTTTGTTTGATTTTGAACCTAATCTGCGTTGCAGGTCAAAGATTATCAGTATTACAGGAATAACAAGTATAATAAAGTAGGGAATTAACCTATTTGATCGATAATAGATGCACGTAGGCTTGCATAATGTTGCGTAACAGATTTTTGCAGTCAAGCGGTGATAGAAGTACTTGATAAGGTCTTCTTATATTTATTCTCTGCGTGTTACCTTTTGTTTGCGTAAATAAATTACCATATATTTGACCTTTGTAAACTTAGCTACGTTGAAGGTATACAGTATTAATATGGTTGATAGGATAAGGACCTCCTAATGGCCAATCTCATGGCCATTGAGTCATGATAGCCTAGTGGTTGTGAACGTTGACTGGCAAGTCAGAGGTATCGGATTCGAACCCAAGGCGCGCTCCTCTGGCTTTTCGTAAGTTATGTGCGTTTTATAAATTAATTATTACTTACTCCGTGCCTCGGAAAGCACGTAAAGCCGTTGGCCCTGCTGCGCCTGATCTCTCTTCGATCGTGTCGGAAGGCCGTCCCATCGGACTATGACAGTAAGGGAATAGAGAGTGCTCCTGTGTTTGCGCACACACTTGTGCACTATAATATCTCCTGCGTAATTGGCTAATCTCCGTTGAGATTGGTTGCTGTGACCGAAATTCGGTCAGGAGGATATAATGGCCAATCGCAATGGAGATTTGCCTCTACACAGGAGATATTTTAGTGCTAGCTTAGTTTTAGTACAAGCTTCTTAGATTTGAAATAAAATTCTGTAGTTGGAGGCCTTAATGTATTATAGGTAAATACTTTGTAAATTTGGTGGCCTCCTACTACAGAATTTTATTTCAAATCTAAGAAGCTTGTTTTTAGATTTTAAGTAGTCGGGTTTTAGTTTTTAAACTATATTCTTATCTAGTTATCTTTTATAATCTTTAATCCTAGTTTATCTTAATCCCATATCAAACCCCGAACACAACCAGTCTCTTATGTTCTTTGTCCAGGATATTCTCTTCTACATAAATATTTAAAAAGAAATTTGAAAAAACAACTGATACGGATGGGATTCGAACCCACGATCTTCGGCGTTCCGTGCCGACGCTCTAACCGCTGAGCCACCGTATCCCATCATATCTCATCTCACCGTATCTCAGCGGTTAGAGCGTCGGCACGGAACGCCGAAGATCGTGGGTTCGAATCCCATCCGTATCAGTTGTTTTTTCAAATTTCTTATTAAATATTTATATTTAATAAGCTAACATGTGCTAAAACATGTAAAAATTTCACAAAAAAGTATTCTCATCTACCTCAGCTTCGTTTCCCATATAATTTTCCCCTAATAATTAACTTCATCATTATCATTTCCCCCAATAAACAGTAAACAACAGTAACAATTCACTTTAATAAACAGTATTTATTATTTCTGTATATTATAATTATGTTCAAATTAAATGGTGTATCCCCACAACTGCACTGACACAAATCCCGTGATAATCACCACGTGCGTCGCCAATCAATTGGGACAATTAAAACTAATTTGTTCCCTCTTAACAATTATGAAGTTGACTCATTACTTAGTAAAGTGCACGCTTTACTAGAGTAATAATAATTAATGTTTACATACATATTAGCACTCACACGAACTGCGTCATTTGAGATGTGACTCATGTCTAGTACGGAGTCTTAAGGTGGTTTTATACTGGACGACCGCGGCGCGAGAGTAAAATCACGCTGACCCTTTTACACCGAAAGATGTCCGTCGCTATACCCAGTAACCGAGCCGGGCCTCGATGGTCGGCGCGAAAAATCGATGAATATTAGACGCAAACGCAACTACGAGCTATAATATGTACGCGCATACAGTGCATCCCCCACCTTTTACCCCCCACCGCATATTGTGAAATTATCTGCAAATACTAGTTTATCTTGGTACATTTTTGGATCCTCGGCGTCCGATGTGGAAGCTGTAGCTACTCCCATGAGCAAGGGAACAAAATACCATGTTACAAATTAACGGGCAGTAAATAAACTTTTAAACCTTGTGTTTTAATAATCTGGTACCATTGTTCACGGTGTGTTTATTATTTCCAGATGATAGTTCGCCGGACGAACTTTGCATGTGCGACTTAAACATAACACTACACTGAAGATGGGTCAGCAGACGTCGAGGAAGAGTAAGTATCTTGTTATCATCTTATATATCTTACTAGCGACCGGCCCCGGAGTCGTGATAGCCTAGTGGTGGTGACCGTTGACTGGCAAGTCAGAGGTCTCGGGTTCGAACCCAAGGCGCGCACCTCTGACTTTTCGTAAGTTATGTGCGTTTTATAAATTAATTATCACTCTTCGTGCCTCGGATAGCACGTTAAGCTGTTGGCCCCGGCTGTCAATTGTAGATCTTTGACTGTCGTTACGGGTAGTCAGAAGCCCGATAGTCTGACAACCAGTCTTACCAAGGGGTATCGTGTAACCCAGTATCTGGGTTGTGGAGGTCTGATAGGCAGTCGCTCCATGTAAAACATGGTATTCAGCTGCATCCGGTAAGACTGGAAGCCGACCCCAACATAGTTGGGAAAAGGCTAGGCAGATGACTAGCGTAGGTACATATAAACCTTCCTCTTCAATCACTATATCTATTAAAAAAAACCGCATCAAAATCCGTTGCGTAGTTTTAAAGATTTAAGCTTACATAGGGATATCGGGAAAGAGAAAGCGACTTTGTTTTATACTATGTAGTGATAACATCATCATCATGCTAGTGGAACCTCGCGGCTGAAATAATCTTCTAGATCAGGCGACTCTGACGCGTGCAATTCGCACTCTTAACCTTATAACAACAGAAACTGATGTATTCTGTTGTTCTCTGAGCGAGTTCACAAAGGCTGCGTTATAATACATATATTTCGTATGTTACAAATGTTAAATTGATAAAAATAGGAAATTTAAACAGGGTTATTTGTAAAACACCAGCATCCTTAAAAGGGGTCATTGAACTCATCATTATGAACAACTTTTACTATGGGACCAACCCTGAAATCGCAAAAAAATCAGCTGTTCCATACATTTATGTTCACATGACTCAACAAAATGTATGCTGATTTGACCCCTTTTGCTGGTGCTGGTGGTGGGTGATGCTGGTGTTTTACAAATAACCCTGTATTTGTTACGCTATCACATTAGGTTAAAAATAAAACGACACCTGACTAACACCTATTATTACAAGCTTTTATTTGTTTAAGGCGGAGAGTGCACGTGCGGCTGCGGCGCGTGGGAGCGGCGTCGCTACGCCGAGTCTCCCAGCAGTGTGCACCGCTACGTCAGCGCGGTAACCGATAGGTAACGTATTCAGATCCAGAAAAACATTGTGTTTTTGCGCTAGAAGAGTCTGAGCGCAAACTACGAGTGTTTTTGATGACTTAAAACAGAATAGAAAAACATTTAGGGGCTATCCATAAATTACGTCACACGTTGGGGGTGGGAGGGGGTCGACCATGTGTGATATGGTGTGACAAGGGGTGGGGAGGGGTTATTTGATGAGGTACAAGACGATGTGTAACGCACACCACTCACTTTTTACCACTGTTGGGCTGAGGAACTTCAAATTAAAACTATTGTTTGATACTACGCATTTCTATACCCTACTAAATTTTTACTTGGTATTTACTTTTAATTCTCTTGAAGTAAGGCGTATGTACTCTTTACTCACTTTTGCTTGTGGGGTTTTAAGAGGTAACTCTGATTGCACTGAGCTTGTGGGTCAGCTAGTAAAATTATTTGTTCCGACTGTACCCAAGTACCAGTTTAGGCCACGTAAACATCAACTTCTGGCTACACACACGTTGACACATACAGTGGCTTATGATAATTCTCCTTTAGTTCGAGCTCTCACATTCCTTAGAGTCATTCACAGAGTCGTGATAGCCTAGTAGTGGTGACCGTTGACTGGCAAGTCAGAGGTCTCGGGTTCGATCCCAAGGCGCGCACCTCTGACTTTCGTAAGTTATGTGCGTTTATAAATTAATTATCACTCTCCGTGCCTCGGATAGCACGTTAAGCTGTTGGCCCCGGCTGTCAATTGTAGATCTTTGACAGTCGTTACGGGTAGTCAGGAGCCCGAAATCTGACAACCAGTCTTACCAAGGGGTATCGTGTAACCCAGTACCTGGGTTATGGAGGTCTGGTAGGCAGTCGCTCCATGTAAAACACTGGTATTCAGCTGCATCCGGTAAGACTGGAAGCCGACCCCAACATAGTTGGGAAAAAGGCTAGGCAGATGATGAGTTCGAGCTCTCACATTGTTGAATGACCTTCTGACATCAGCGCCGCACTGCGATTTATTTGCATCAAGATGGATAACAGTGTGTTGTGAGTGTCTGAAGTACTGCGAGATGATGGATGAATAATAATTATTAATCTTGGTATGTACAACGAATTAGTTACTTAAGCTGTAATGTTGTACAGTAGAATCCGTTTATTATGACTCCGCTTATATTGACCAACCGCTTATTATGACGTATTACATAGCGAAGTTTGGTTTTCATATAAAATTCTTTATAAAAAAGTCGGTTATAATGACTTGGCTTATAGAGACGTCGCTTATTGTGACCAGTTTTTAATAAATTGTGTGCGTTAAAAGTGACCGACATGATTCCTAACATTCGGGAAAGTCACGTGATACCCGATGACACGTTCGGCGTGTGCCTGGCTTATTTTTTTGTTCGAAAAATAAACATACATACTTATTACGTGCAATTTTTACTTTGATTTATCTCTATTTTTCTCTCTATTAAAATAATTATGTACATAAGTACTACCAAAAACAGGAGGTTGTTTATTTTCTACAAAATGCTTTGTATGACGTCCGCTTAGTATGACGTATTTGTTATTACCCTTCGATGTCATTATAAACGGATTCCACTGTATATGTGAATTTGAATAAATAAATAAATTGTGTCCATGAGACTCTCATGGACAATAGTTTTCTCTGATGACACTTTCATGATGAGAGTACGAAAAGGTTTATTACTTCTGTCTAACCTCTATGAATTGAATGCGAATCTTAATTCGCCATTCAGCGGGCGACGGCTTACGTCATAGCGCCATCTATGACACAGTGGTTGAACTATTTGGACGCTGAACACGATGACACTTAAATAAATTTAGAACGTAAAATAAAGCAAACAAAACATAGACAGGAATAAATGATAATTGTTTTTTTTAACTAAAAATAATAAAAAAGTGCCACAAACATCAAAACGGTTACCATTTTCACGTCACCTGCAATATATTGCAAGGCGAAGGGCTTTTCGAACCTTTGACTTGGCAGTCCAACAGTCATACTAGTAGGCTACTAAGCTAGACAAGACTAAATAATAGATGTATCATAGATGGAGCGGTCGGGAGTGCGCATGCCGCCGGCGTCGTTGGCGCAGACCTGCGTGCGTGTGCACGGCCTACAGACGTGTCAGCGATGACAGGTAAATGTTGTTACCCCTTACATGGGGTAAACTTAAATTACCCCTAGATGAGGTAAACTCAAATTACCCCATTCACGGGGTAAACTTAAATCATCCTTCTTCTTCTTATCTTTAAGAGCTAGGCTCTTGTCGGTGGAGCAATCGCTACCTCTATCCTCCACTTGTCTTTTGACTTCCTGATACGTCATAATCATCATAATCATCCCTCATATGGGGTATACTCAAATTGCCCCTTACAAGGGGTAAACTCAAATTACCCCTTATATGAGCTAAGTTGGGTTTACCCAGCCTTTTAGAAAGTAAAAATCTCTTTATTTGCAATTTCAGATTGGCCGCAGTACTCACTCTCGGCGCAAGAGACTTGAGACGAGAGTTGGACGCGATTGTCATAAATACAGGTACTGTTTCTGTGCAATTTTACTTTTTAACCGACTTCAAAAAAGGGGGTTCTCAATTTGATGTGTATTTTTATGTTTGTTCACTAATTACTCTGTGATTAGTATGCTGATTTGACTAAATCTTTTTTGTTCGAAAGAGTGTACTCTGTGTCTGAGTGTACGCTTGGTCCCATATAAATATTTTCACGATGCCATAGTATGGAATATGACCAATTTTTCGGATATGTACTTTTTGTTGCAAAATCTGCTCCGTTGTGACCGAAATTCGGTCAAGAGATTATTAGTATTTACAATATAAAACAATAAAGTAGAACTCCCGAGTGACAAAAATAAATACTTTCCGAGTAATGAATTTTTGAAAATACCATTTTTTTTTGCTGAACCTAGCCTTTTCCCAACTTGTTGGGGTCGGCTTCCAGTCTTACCGGATGCAGCTGAATACCAGTGTTTTACATGGAGCGACTGCCTATCAGACCTCCACAACCCAGATACTGGGTTTAGATATTGGTTCTTTTTGGCCGAAATATGAAAAAAATAATTATTATTTACACAATTAATTAATAATTTAATTTATGGACGTATATTTTATACTGTGCGATGTGATGATGAACTTTAGAGATACAGAAGGGAACTCCTCATCCGACGAAGTGATCTCTAATTATTAATTTTATAAATTAATTAATACCATTATTTAATAAGAAAATTTGAAAAAACAATTGATACGGATGGGATTCGAACCCACGATCTTCGACATACCGTGTCGACGCTCTAACCGCTGAGCTAGTCGAAGATCGTGGGTTCGAATCCCATCCGTATCAATTGTTTTTTCAAATTTTCTTATTAAATAATTATATTTAATAAGCTATCATGTGCTATAACATGTAAAAAATTCACAAAAAAATATTAATTAATTTACCTTTGAGATTTGATTAATACCTTTGAGTAAAATGCATGTTTGTTTTGCAGATGGTGACACGAGTAGGGAGAATGGCGAGCCGACAGCTGAAGTATATGTGTTATCTGTGGCTCCTAGACAGTGAGTATTGATGATAGTAATCTATTAATAAATAATAAATCAGTCTGTAACTGTCCCACTGCAGGGCAAAGGCCTCATACAGAGAAGGATCGAGCATTAATCACCACGCTAGCTCACTGCGTGTTGGCGATTTCAGACTATTAAAGTCTGACAACCAGTCTTACCAAGGGGTATCGTGTAACCCAGTATCTGGGTTGTGGAGGTCTGATAGGCAGTCGCTCCATGTAAAACACTGGTATTCAGCTGCATCCGGTAAGACTGGAAGCCGAACCCAACATGGTTGGGAAAAGATTAGGCAGATGATATGTTTAAAAATGTATTGTACAATTATGTATTATAAATGAATATTACATTATTTCAGAGCGGAGGGCGAGAGTCCACAAGAAGGCAGACGCATGGAGCTCACACAAACTAACGATGCCATCAGGCTACATCCACACTTCCAGGTAATATTATTCAAAATCAATAATAATATTCTCCTGACCGAATTTCGGTCACAGCGGCCAATCTCAACGGAGACTAGCCAACTACGCAGGAGATATTACAGTGCACAAGTGTGTGCGCAAACACAGGTGCACTGTCTATTCCCTCACTCTCATAGTCCGATGGGACGGCCTTCCGACACGATCGGAGAGAGATCAGGCGCAGGGCCAACAGCTTTACGTGCTTTCCGAGGCACGGAGTAAGTGATAATTAAATTATAAAACGCACATAACTTACGAAAAGTCAGAGGTGCGCGCCTTGGGTTCGAACTCGAGACCACTGACTTGCCAGTCAACGGTCACCACCACTAGGCTATCACGACTCATCATCTCATCAAAATCAATATATTATACAGGGTTATTTGTAAAACACCAGCATCCTTGAAAGGGGTCATTAAACTCATCATTATGAACAACTTTTACTATGGGACTAACTTTGAAATCGCAAAAAAAAACGGCTGTTCCATACATTTTGTTGAGTCACGTGAACGTCATAGCTTATTAAATCTATCATGATAGATTTAATAAGCTATCATGTGCTATAACATGTAAAAAAATCACAAAAATACATTATTCATATTTGTTTATGATTGTTTTTGGTATACAATAAACAATAATTTATCTATCTATTTCCAAGTGGTGAAATGTTCGGACTAGGACCGGAACCGTGGACAACACTAAGCTAGCCTTATTTTGCAGGTGGTGTGTGGCGGCGAGCTGCGCGCCTTACTGCTGCGCGCTCCGCCGCTGACGCACGCGCCGCACGCGCAGCACAACGCGCATCCGCACGCTAAAGTGCACACGCAGGTACACACTACACTACATCCATTATCCTCCCCACCTACATCCACGCACCAGATAATATAGTGCACAAGTGAGTGCGTCACTCTCATAGTCCGATGGGACGGCAATCCGACACACAAGGAGAGAGATCAGGCGCAGGACCAACGGCCTTACGTGCTTTCAGAGGCACGGAGTAAGTGATAATTAATTTATAATACGCACATAACTTATATTTATATCCTATATTTGTCATTAGCATTTAGTACCTATTTTGATGTGATTATTTGAACTTTGTAAGACCTATTGACCTGAAACACAGGATTACCTAGTTCAGGCACTGTTAATATTATATGCCTAAATAAAAATAAATATTTAGTTATATCGTAAATTATAAAAAGGTTAGTATTCATTAGAGCTAATTCTGTAATAAGGTATATTGACATATCTATCGGATAAAAAGCCCCTAAACATAAATAAATATTTAAAAAAAAATATCTATTTATTCATTTTCAAAATATATAAAAAAAAACACATTTTTAAATATGTATAAAACATAAAATAATACATTTATAAATATAAAATACCAGTATCGGGAACAGAAAATAATAATAATTAATATAACTAACGAAAAGTCTGGGTTGCCTTGGGTTTTTTTTTTAAATCTTTATTATTTATAGAGGGTTTTTAAAAAAAAATATGCCACCCTTATCGTGACACTCCCAAATACTCACCCTTACAAAAACAAAAATATAAAAACAACTAAACTACCTTACTACTAATTCCTAAACTAACTATACTATATAATTTTTTTGCATCGTCGGAATCCGGAGAGGCCAGGATACTGTTTGCCTTGGGTTCGAACTTGAGACTTCTGACTTGCCAGCCGACGGTTATACCACTAGGCTATCACTGCCTGATATTAATATTGCTGTATTCATGTTCGTAGGTGGATTACATCCACTGCCTGGTGCCCGACCTGAAGGAGATCACGGCGTGTTCATTCTACTGGGGCAAGATGGACCGCTACGAGGCGGAGAGGCTGCTGGACAACAAACCTGAAGGTAACATATTTACAATTAATGTGTTATATTTATATTTATTTATTTATAGACTTCTTCTTCTTCTTATCGTATGGTTAATGAACAACCTGGTGTCAGAGTTTAAACTGCCTGTAGGCCTCTGACATGGCTTTACACACCGTTGAAAAATCTCGCAGGTGTGCTGGTTTCATCACGATGTTTTCCCTCACCGTTTTAGCAACTGATAATTAATTTATAATACGCACATAACTTATGAAAAGTCAGAGGTGCGCGCCTTGTGATCGAACTCGGGACCACTGACTTGTCGGTCGACGGTAGTACCACGGCTATCAGTGCTTAATTATTTATTTATAGACTTACGCCTGTATTCCCCAGAGGGGGTAGGCAGAGGTGTATGCAGTACACCCACGTTTCGCCGGCTACGTTATAAGTCCTATGTAATAGGTGGCGATCCTATTGCCATTAACCGGGCACAATTCCAGACTCCGTGCTGCTACCGAAAATTTTCTAATGGAGAAATCCAATAACACTGCCGGACCCGGGGATCGATTCCTCAGCAATCACGCTTCAGCAGTCGCGCTTGTTACCACTAAACCAACGAAGTAGTCAAACTACCAACTTGAGAGGATTGAAATAACTAAAATATATTGTTCAGGATCAACGTCAGTTATTTTAAAAAATTTGCACCGCAAAAAAAGATATCATATACTCGGGCGGGACTTGAATCCGAGATCCCTGGCGTGCCGTGCCATCGCTTTACCAACTAAGCTACCGAGTCCTATCTAGTTCACTCTATTTCTACCCGTCTATTTAGTCTTGTCTTGACGAGAGAGTCGTGATAGCCTAGTGGTGGTGACCGTTGACTGGCAAGTCAGAGGTCTCGGGTTCGAACCCAAGGCGCGCACCTCTGACTTTTCGTAAGTTATGTGCGTTTTATAAATTAATTATCACTCTCCGTGCCTCGGATAGCACGTTAAGCTGTTGGCCCCGGCTGTCAATTGTAGATCTTTGACAGTCGTTACGGGTAGTCAGAAGCCCGAAAGTCTGACAACCAGTCTTACCAAGGGGTATCGTGTAACGCAGTATCTGGGTTGTGGAGGTCTGATAGGCAGTCGCTCCATGTAAAACACTGGTATTCAGCTACATCCGGTATGACTGGAAGCCGACCCCAACATAGTTGGGAAAAGGCTAGGCAGATGATGATATTTGGTCTTGTCTTGTCAGCCTCATAATTTGCTTGTTTGTTTGTTTGTAGGCACGTTTCTGCTCCGCGACTCTGCGCAGGAGGAGCACTTGTTCTCAGTGTCGTTCAGGAAGTACGGCCGCTCTCTGCACGCGCGCATCGAACACTACCAACACAGGTATCCAAAAATATTGTAAGCCATTATTTAAAAGAGCAACCATGGAGTTTCTTGCCAGATTCTTCTCCATGAGGGGTAGGCTGCCCTTGGAACTGGCAATTAGAGTCACTCTTATAATAATATTAGAATTATGACTATTCATAAGTGCCTAAAACCTGGTCTACATGAATAAAAATATTTTAATTTTGATTTGATTTTGAGGTACGAAATGAACCAGCCCGTAACCACAGTATAATAATCAACAGTAAGGTAACTACATACAAACGCTCGAAAACGGCACACTCATACAAACATGCGCAACGACGCGTCCTTGATACTGCGAGTACCGCGACGTTCGCTTAGGAGTCTCATCGTTACGCAATATTACGCGTGTTTGTGTGAGTGTGGCCGTTTTGAGCGTTTGTACGAAGTTACCTTACTGTATGATTATTATACTGTGCTGTAACTGTCCCACTACAGGGCCAAGGTCTCATCTCATACCGACAAGGATTGAGCAATAATCACCGCGCTAGCTCACTGCGTGTTGGCGATTTCAGACTCGTCCAGGTTTCCTCACGATGTTTTCCTTCATCGTTAGTCTGAATAATGAATGCGAGTCGTGATAGCCTAGTGGTTGTGACCGTTGACTGGCGAGTCAGAGGTATCGGGTTCGAACCCAAGGCGCGCACCTCTGACTTTTCGTAAGTTATGTGCGTTTTATAAATTAATTATTACTAACTCCGTGCCTCGGAAAGCACGTAAAGCTGTTGGCCCTGCGCCTGATCTCTCTCCGATCGTGTCGGAAGGCCGTCCCATCGGACTATGAGAGTGAGGGAATAGAGAGTGCACCTGTGTTTGCGCACACACTTGTGCACTATAATATCTCCTGCGTAATTGGTTAATCTCCGTTGAGATTGGCCGCTGTGACCGAAATTCGGTCAGGAGGATATTATTATTAGTCTGAATAATATTATATTAGTCATAAAATGTATGTTTGTTTAGGTTCAGTTTTGATTCTCACGACCCAGCAGTATTCGCGGCGCCCACGGTCACGCAGCTGATTGAACATTACAAGGTAAATTATAGATTTATATACATTTTTAGGTTTCCGTACCAAACAGTGGGCAATGTCCCCAAAACGCTGGCTGCATTGCCACGTTGAATGGCAATGGTAAGCCTTTGAGCTAGGTGTAAAAAAAAAGTGTTTTACAATGGTGTCGATTCTCTTGTACATCCCGCTAAACTAATTTTAGTCTAACTATATCTCTTTCTAATAAACGCTATTGAAAAAGGACAGCAAACTGAGCTTTAAAATTAGAGCTGTCAAATAAGACTACGTCCTTGCAATTGACGTGAAATTAGACGAGACCTCATGACATGCCGACTAAATTCTCGTTGATAACACGCAAATGGACTAGTTTGACAGCTCTAAAAATCATCTATCCTTTTCTAATGATCTCTGTTAGAACGAGAGATAGTGAGTCTAAATTAAGTTAGAGCGTGTATAAGTGAATTAGCACCAATGTCTCTAAAAGCTGGCTGCATTGACACGTTGGATGGAAATGCTAAGCCTTTGAGCTAGGTGTAAAGAAAAGGTGTTTTATAATATTACAAAATAACTAGGTATTGTAAAAAGAAAAAAATTGAAATAGCATTAAACAGCTGTGAAGTAGAAGGTTGAGGAGCTGGTCTTTGTGGGGACATGTGACAGGCGGAACTGTTTGCTTCTGCATAATTTCATCATAAGGGTCTCCCCACATTTATCGACGCGGTGTCTCCCAAGCCGAGTACGTATAACCACACTACTCGACTTATCGCCGATCAGCTGTACAAAAGGCTCGTTTCATCGTCGACCGGCGTCGCGACGCGTTGTCCGAGCCGAGCCGACGCGAATGGTATTAGTAACCTTATTACATAGACATAAAAGCTTTTATGACCGGTGTTTGGCGATTCCGCGTCGATAAATGTGAGGGGGAGACCCTAAGCCGGCTCCATCTGTGATGATGATATATTTAGCAGTGAAAAATGGTGGTCATCCGAAAGCATATTTTGAGAACAACTTTTCTTAATTTCATTATTGAAAACGTTAAAAAGTTTGATGGTCCCGGGCCGAATTCAACGTTTCGCGGGCCGAAAGTGGCCCGTGGGCCGGAAATGGCCCGCGGGCCGTAGATTCCCCTGTAATATGTCAGCATGACGGACTGTGGGTATGTTGCAGGACCCGGCGTGCGTGATGTTCTTCGAGCCGATGCTGACAGCGCCGCTGCCAAGGAACGAGCCCTTCTCGCTGCAGCAACTGGCCAGGGCCGTCATCGTGTCGCACACCAGCTACGATGGTGAGTAGAGTGTTCAACGCAGCACCAATTTTCTTATTAAATAATTAAGTGCACTGATAGCCTAGTGGTATGACCGTCGAATGACAAGTCAGAGGTCTCGAGTTCGATCCCAAGGCGTTTTCGTAAGTTATGTGCGTATTAATTAATGATAAGTTGCTAAAACGGTGTGGGAAAACATCATGATGAAACCAGCACACCTGAGAGATTTTTCAATGATGTGTAAAGCCATGTCAGAGGCCTACAGGTGGTTTAAACTCTGACACCAGGTTGTTAATCAACCATACGATAATAAGAAGATTAAATTATTATAATTTTATGGTCGACTGTACATGTTGTGGTGGCGCATTGGTTACGGACCCGCTTTGCAAGCACGTGGGTGTGGCATGTACCAATGTGACTTTTTCAATGTCATATGTACTTTCTTAGTTACTCTAAGACACCACTAACTAACGGTGAAGGAAAACATCGTGAGGAAACCTGGACTTAATAGTCTGACGCCAACACGCAGTGAGTTAGCGTGTTGATTGATGCTCGATCCTTCTCTGTATGAGAAGAGGCCTTTGCCCTGCAGTGGGACAGTTACAGACTGGTTTATTTGTTTATTATACACTAGCGACCCGCCCCGGCTTCGCACGGTTACGCATGTATGTATTATACATATAAACCTTCCTCTTTAATCACTCTATCTATTTTAAAAAATCGCATCAAAATCCGTTGCGTAGTTTTAAAGATCTATGGATACATAGGGACAGACAGACGCGGGAAGCGACTTTGTTTTATACTATGTACTGATACATGCCAGGTTTGCTTGGAAAGCGGGTCCGTCACCAATGCGCCACCACGACATTTTCATTTCAATACGTTTTTTTTAACTATTGTAACTTTTTTTTTATTATTTCTAGGCGTTGAAAGGCTACCTCTCCCAGCGCGTCTTCGGCTCTACCTTAAAGAATATCACTACAGGCAGAGAGTGCGGGTTCGACGCCTGGAACCTGACTTATACGACGACCATCATCACTGCTAAGATGTAACTTTAACTTAAATTTTCTCTGCCTATCCTTTATAGGACATAGGCCTGATTGAGGAAGGCTGAGGACACAATTGTATCACAAATATCGCTCGTAGCGCTGTGGTATTGTCATCGTCACGATGTCTAAAGTTAAGCTGTTTAATGAAGTCAGTCCTCGGATGGGTAACCATTTATGCCATTTTTATTTTGAGTCTGTAAAAGCACTTTTTCAAATTGGGCCCTAGTGCAGCTAAATAACAATTTTCTAAGCAGCGACTGACTTTCATACAAGACAAAGAGATAATTATGATCTAAAATTAAAAATTAGATCAGTTGTCAGGATTTTATGAGGGTCAAAAAAAATCAATATAGATGGTCCGTCATATCGACTGTCAAAGAATCGCCTTACCAGTGCGTGCGCGGCCTTAATGGTCATGCAGATTAGGCGCTGAGCAGACAGCGATCATTTTGTCCGGCGGTTTAATTTCATCACTTCTGTCTGTACATACGATGACCAAAAAATTGATGTATGTCACCGCGATTATTTAATAAGAAACTATATGAGTACGCGGAGAGGAGTTGACTAAACTGACCGTCATCTGCGTGTATTAACAATCTCGTTTGATTTAACTGCCGATGACGGCGCTGGGGTCTGTTTTGCAATTTGTCCAGTAGTCGTTGTAGCTGATAAAGTCATAAGCTTGATTGTCGCGGACAACGTAACCGCCGGACAAATCGATCGCCGGACAAAATACCGCCGGACAAAACGATCGCCGGGCTAAACGACCGCTGTCTGCGCAGTGCCTTACATATGAAAATAAGCCATGGTTTTGACCATAAAGCCTATGACCATAGCGATCAAATTAAAAAAAAAACCCTAAAGGGGTAGTAGATAACTACCACTATTATGCCTTGGTATACATAATTATAAATTAGGTTATTATTTTTATTATATTAATGAAATGTATATTTTTTTGATATATAACATTTTTTTTACATCTAAGTTGTATCTTGGAGAATGCCATCAGTTTCAAATGTGGTTTTTGTTGAATATCAATGAATTTGGGGTCGTCCATAAACCATGTGAGTGTTGAAGCGGGGGGGGATATTATTTATACATTTTAATATCTTAAATAAATTGAAATTAAATTATATTAAAATAATAACCCGGTAAAATGGGGCTATTTGTAAACCAAGGGCTATTTGGTACTATAGAAATTTTAAAATCTAAAAAGAGAACTGAGCAAATAGAGACAGCGGATTCTACAACTGATACACATTTATATATTGAGGTATTTCAATAATATTAATACCATACCCAAATAGCCCCAGGTTTGCAAATAACCCCATTTTACGCTACTAAAATTCTGTATTGCCCCCCCCCCCCCGGGCCATAGCTTTCTGATTACCCCCCCCCCCCCCCGCTTAGTCAAAAGCTGGGAACGCCCATGGTACCTACTTAATAGGTCAAATAATCTGTGATAAGAGTTTAGAAAACATTCTTGGTTACTTAAGTTTACAATAAAAAAATAAAAATAGATATGCGAGGATAAGAGGGTGTTATCAATGCAGAGATATTCAGGGAATGAAGCACATGAGCGGAGATCTAGAAATTGACATTGGCAGCGCTGATTTATTCTTAGAGTATAAAAGAAAGTATAGAGCAACCCTACAGAAGTATGAACAGTGAGCACGGGTATGAACAACGCGGCCGCGACACGAGCTCCGTCCGCGATCATACCTCGATCAGCGGTTCAACTAGGCTCCACGAGCGAAAAAGTTACATTTTAGCTTAAAACATGGTTAACTGCTGTGTTAAATTTTGCAAATTATACGAGTATGACTAGAAAACATAATTTAAAAAATTACAGCTCACGTTTCGCACAAGGTAATGTTGTTGACGTTATCACTCTATATTTTTTGTATACTCTAAGAATTATTTATTTTATTAAGAAACTCGATGAGGGTACGTCGATGTTGGATTGAATCCTATATTGAATATATTATATTGGATCTTATATCATGAAGGGGCTTAAAATAGCAACAACACGTGGTTTATAGACGGTCCTTAAAAAAAACCTGTTTGAAATTCAAAATGTCTGAACTTAAATAATAAATCGTATCGAAATTGAGTGCGAAATATAAAATTTTATGTTTTTTTTTATGTGGAATAATTGCCGAGTGATTAGTTGAGAGAAGCGAAGGGCTAACCCCAAATATAAGTAGTGATAGCCTAGTGGTGTGACCGTTGGACTACCAAATCGAAGGTCGTAAGAAACCTAGACACACACCTCTGATTATTTAAATTCATGTGCGTATTAGAAATTAATGATCACTTGCTAAAACAGTGAAGGAAAACATCGTGAGGAAACCAGCACACCTGAGAGATTTTTCAATGGTGTGTAAAGCCATGTCAGAGGTCTATGTGTGGTTTAAATTCTGACACCAGGTTGTTCATCAACCATACGATTAAGAAGACGAAGGATTCTACAGATATTCAGATCACAGGGTCGACAACTCAGTATAACCTCAATATTGCAAGTCTTCAGGTCACGGTATCCTTTTCCCATCAGGGGGCTGGCAGCCATCTTGGTAGTATAAAACTCTGAATACTAACTTTTCTTGCAAGTTACACCTGTAACTGTCCCACTGCAGGGCAAAGGCCTCTCCTACAGAGAAGGATCGAGCATTAATCATCACGCTAGCTCACTGCTTGTTGATTTCAAACTATTAAGTCCAGGTTTCCTCACGATATTTTCCTTCACCGTTACTCAGTGGTGTCTTAGAATGTCTTAGATTAACTAAGAAAGTACATATGACATTAATAAATCATATAGCTCCAACAACCAATGCACTACCACGACACGTAATATAATATTATCCAAGCTATATTTTTCTCTATTCTTTCTAAATACTATCGCGGACACGAACGGTGCACCACTTTGCGATCAAAATGCTTTGAACGATGCTACGTGCGTAGGGCGGCTAGCGCTACGTTCGGACGCCGGGTGCAAGCGATTCTAACCTTAATTGTGGTGCGCCGGCTTTGTCCACGGTAGTACCTGAATATCAATTTTCTACAAAGCTATCATACAGAAACGTAAATTTTATATTACGCACACAATTAAGATGTGTAACCTAATCGTGTAATAATTATAAAGTTATTCTTATTTATATTTGTCCAATACAGTATTTTGATATTAATATTTTTAAGTACCTATAAACTTTGCGGATTTTGTAAATGCTACATTTACTACAGATAGTCCCCAGCCGAGCCTAGAAGCTTATAGTCCTCTAAAAATTATCATAATCTTGTTGCTGAAAAGAAAAAAAAAATCCACGAGTCCATAGTTTTATATTAAAGGTTACATACCCTTTTATAAATTAGTGCAATATTTAAAAAATGCCGTCCAAATCTATTTATTTCGGTCTCGGTGTATATCTATCAAATGAAATCAAAATCATTTATTTGCATTAAACATGTGTGATGATAATACAATCTCATACGATAGCATTCTTGGTGACAAGTAGTTTTAGTCCAACATGTTTAACTATAACTGCACCAACGATACCAAAAGGAGGATGTTATTAATTAGTTGCTTCTTTTAACCTACTCCCAATAAGATTTTATTTAACTTGCAATACAACCAGTCTTATCAAGGAGTATCGTGTAACCCAGTATCTGGGTTGTGGAGGTCTGATAGGCAGTCGCTCCATGTAAAACACTGGTATTCAGCTGCATCCGGTAACACTGGAAGCCGACCCCAACATAGTTGGGAAAAGGCTAGACAGATGATGATGGATATGTACGTGTGTATTCGGGTCAAATCTTGCAACTGAATTTTAAACTGCTTATCCTCAACCGATAAAGATGAAATTTTGCATATACGATTAGTTCTGATGACAATGCATTGTTATGGTAAGCGTGACCTGAATCGACGTCCAGGATTAGCTCCAGATAAAGGAACTCTTCCACGATCAACAGCACAGATACAAACTTTTGCATATACATTTAGTTTTATTATTCCAATAGCATGTTGAAAACTTTTTAACAGACTTCAAAAAGGAGGAGGTTCTATGTTCGGCTGTATGTATTTTTTCAATATATTAACAGCAGACTAGAGGTTTGAAAATTAATAATATTAATATCAAAATATTGTCTTTATAATTTGAATTAATGTACATTGTAAATTACTGTATAATAGCATAAATAATATAGTTATTATTATTAAAAATGTATTTGTGGTGGCTATCGAGGCGTGCGACTGAGATTCATACATTTTGTTGTTACTAGCGTTGCCATGGCAACAAGTGAGTTTTTTTTTTGTTAATCCCTGATTCTGATCTTTGGATCCTTAAGTATACTTACTACTTATGTTTTTCGTTACTATTTATGGTTTTATTATACTAGGTGTGGTATGTCGTGATAGCCTAGTGGTGTGACCACTGACTGGTGAGTGAGAGGTTTCAGGTTTGAACCTGACACCTGAGAGTTTTTTTAACGGTGTGTAAAGCCATGTCAGAGGCCTATGGGCGGTTTAAACTCTCTCTCACTCACTCTCACTCTCACTCGGACACCAGTTCCATCAACTAAACGATAAAGAGGAAGAGAAAGTAGAGTCATCTACCACAACTTGAATATAAGATATATTTAGCTCAAGTTCAGGATCAAGGATAGCGCAAAAAAAAGAGAGAAATTGATAAACCTTAGAGTACATAAGAAAGTATAGAGCAACCCTACAGAAGTATGAACCGTGAGCACGGGTATGAACAACGCGGCCGCGACACGAGCTCCGTCCGCGATCATACCTCGATCGACCGCGGTTCAACTAGGCTCCACGAGCGAAGTTACATTTTAACTTATAACATGGTTAATGGCTGTGTTAAATTTTGCAAAAATGAATCTCTCTTATATTTAAGAGCTAGGCTTTTGTCGGTGTTGCAAAAATGACTAGAAAACATAATTTAAAAATGATATTTTAACATTTCAATAGTGAGACCTGCTCACGCTCCGCACAAGGCAATGTTGTTGACGTTATTACTCTATATTTTCTTTTATACTCTAAGAGATAAATGTATATGGGTGTTTAACACCTCTGTCTCAACCTCTGAGGCTGCAAGCGAAATGTTATGTGTGTATTTGTCCCAGTCTCAAGTCTCGACAGTGGCGCCCTCTACAGTTATGACAAATGTATTACTAGCACTCTGTGCGTACAAAGTTAAGAAGTAAAAATCAAATATATTTTAAAATACAATTTTCTGTTTTTCATTTGACTTTATCATCAAGTTATAGGTAAAAATGGAGACCACATTTCGAATACCTACTTGAAGCATAACCTATGTATCGCTATCTCGCTCTCTGTGGGCAGATCTCTCTCAGATAGCAATATTACAGTCCACACTAAAAAGAGAGGTCGGCCCACAGAGAGTAAGATAGAGATACGTAGGTATTTGACTCAAGCTGTTGTTCAGAGTGTGGCCTCCATTTTTACCTATAACTTCATGGTATATATTACTGCTCTTTGTAAATAATCAAAGTTACTGCTATCGTTTCTAAAGTAGTTAGTAATTGATTCTGGAGGTCAACCACCGACCCTTGCTTATGTCAGCCCGGACTGAATATGTCCCTAAATAATCAATCAATTATTTAGGGATTTCTTGTTGTTTTATATGCATAAATACCTAGTTTCGCTCTTCCACCAGAGCCGCTGAACGAGGCTAGGAAAACGAATCCTATTGGTGGTTTCTTACGCGCACGTCCTCGTCTTACGCCTCTTCTGTTTCGCGTCGCGACGCTTTTATTCATTTTGTAGAGTCATGGGCGTATATAAAGGGGAGTTTAGGGGGTCGGACCCCCCCTTAGCATACGGCTAAAATATAAATCGATGAATATTACGGTAGAGTATGCGCATACAGTGCATCCCCCATCCTTTACCCGCGCACCGCATCTTGTGAAATATTATCTGTGTGAAGTTCGAGCTAAAACGAGTTTATCTTGGTATATTACGGGATCCTCGGACCCCCCCCCCCATGTCAAAGCTATAGAACCATAGACAAAAGCTATACGTCCATGATGAAAGTACATTAAAGAAGCGCTGCGTCTGCGACCTTTCCTCGTCTTACGTCTCTTCTGTGTGGCGCTTTAGGGTTAACGAGAAGATAAAAAGCGCCCTCTAGCGACCGGACCCAAGAACCATCGAAAAATAATACTAAGAATAAAATTCAACCATTTATTATATCACAAAACTTAATGTTTATTACTAAGCAAGTATTTTTATTTATTAATAGATGTCTACCAGTAGACAAACGTGAGGGACAAACGACAAAACACCATAACACCGTCTACTAGCGACATCTATTAATAGACAATTTTTAAGTTTCATAAATAAGAATTGAGATTTAACGATACGCGAACTAAAGAATTGAGCCTATGTTACGAAGAAATGGTCTAAGATACCTAAACTGGCTTTGAAAATTATTTAAAACTGCATAAAATAGTTTTATAATTAATAGCAAATCTTTTTCTCGAAAACGGCAATTTTTTTTTCTAAAAAAATCATTGTATTTTTTTTCACTCACTTCTTTTGAAGGGCGAGTGAAAGCCTTAGGCCTACAATTACGCCAATGAGGTGATGTGAAATACACAGCCAAGTAGAAATGAAATAAAATACTTCTGGGTCGGCAAAAAGTAATTTCGTATCAAGAACCATTTCTTCTTAACTATTAAATATTCTAGTACCTAGCTACCCCACGCGCTCCGTCCAATATCTCAATCCTGTTGAATATAAATATAAAATAATGGACGAGATAGTACTTACAATAATTTGTTATTTAAAAAAACTTATACAGTACGTATATTAAATATTAATTTAGTATGGTAAAATTTATTTAGTATGGTAATTAAAATTATATATTTTATTACTTATTTAAAAATTTTACTAATTTTTTTTAAGTGTGTATAATTTATTTAAATGTCATATCTTATTTAATACTTTTCAAGGTAATTGAGCGAAAATTATTGAATCAACCTTTTGATATAATATTGCTAGCTACTTGTACTATAATTATAAAGACATTACTTATGAAAATTGAAAGTGTGCGTCGATTTAGCGGTCTCTAGCTTAAAATGGAGAAGAGAAACTGCGAGGAAATCAACACCAGCCTAGCTGTGCGATTCAGGACCTTATGGCTACATTAATAACGATTATTTGTGATGACAACTGACAATTCAACAAAATACTCCTGCGAATTTATCGAAATAGCATCGGTATCAATGTGCGCTTAATATCGAACAGTGGCAGATTCGATTCCTACTGGCTACCCATTGAAAAATGGCACAGTCAATAATGACTACTAACTGTGCCAGTGGGTTGTCTGTTTTTCCGCAAATAATAAGACCACGGCAGACTTACCGAAAATCAAGGTGATACACAGAAAAGGCCAGAAGTGTTATTATAAATATAAATAATAAAGATGATGGATTTTATTTTCATTTTGTTGCCGATTGTACTTGACAGCTGTTATAATACTTTGCGTTATTTATCTATGGTTCTATTTATGATCTATTTGCATTTTCTTTAGTATCTTATTTCTCGATCTTCGAAGAATTTGATCTAGTATTTTATAATAGCAATATGTATTTAACATCCGTTGCTGTTCGTACAAATGAAGTTCGTGCAAATGGTAAAAAAAGCTGAGCAAAATAATTTGTGATGATAATGTATGAACAGTGGCGCCACCTATTTAGAATTAGGTTACCATAGCAGTCGCCAGATGGCGCTACATTATGCCCTCTTGATTTTTTTATTAGTCTTAAGGCTCATGTTCCCAAAAAGGGTTTTACCATCCGTCTGGTTGTCTATCTGTGTCACTAGGGTTTTCTTTTTAAACTGTAATACAAAGCTAATAAAAATCTTCATAGAATACTCAGTACCATAGACTGTTGAGTATAGATAAAAAAAATCGGCCGCTTACTTAATAAAACAATTTGCAACCATAGAAATTCGAATCGTATCCGTTATTTTTTTAAATAATTAAAAAAAAATATATTTCAGAAACGAATTTCCATATTGATATAGTTTTTATGAAAAAAGTTAAGTTTAGGTAATTAAACGCCAAGATCAGCGACAGAATCAATGGTAATACTACTCTCTCTGAAAATTTTAATTAGCTATGTATTACAGTTCATAGATTAGCCCTGTTACAGACAGACTGACATGACGAACGGTAACAAGGTCCTTTGGCACGCTAGGGAATCAAAACCTATAAATAACTAACCAATTTGCAGTTTTTCTTTACCAATTGCAATGTTAGCGCCATCTAACGGCTTTTTATGGAAGCTTAATATCTTGTTGTAGTGAGAAATATACACATCTCGTTCTTACTCTTCAGAAAAGACAGAAATGGGTATGTTTATAGTATTTATGTACTCGCATGGTTTTTAAAAATATATGTCTGAGTGTACGACCGGGGGGTAATGATGTTATAACCGGGGGTAATGTTGGTTTAACCGAGGGTAATGGTGGTTTAACCGGGGTAATGTTGGTTTAACCGGGGGTAATGATGGTAAGACCGGGGGTAATGATGCTAAGTTTGCGCGGTTTGTAAACTCCTACTAAGATATATTCTCAGTAGGCTATTACATTATGACTACAATTATCTATCTACTACAAAATTTCATTAGTTTTTCCCTGGAATAAAGTATGTAGTATTGTAAAGCAATTGTTCCAAGGTACTACGCGAGCTTTGATTTGAGGAGCTGGAGACGCCAGGGTCTTCTTTATGAGGTCATCTAGTGGATATCCAATGCGGGGGAAGACTATTGCCTGCAAACGAAAAAGGTATATATTTTTGCACTTCTTGACAAAAGAGAATTGTTTATATCAGAAATATAATTGACTGCCTCGTTGGTCTAGTGGTAGCAAGCGCGACTGCTGAGCACGAGGTCCTGGGTTCGATCCCCGGGTCGGGCAAAAGTGTTATTGGGTTTTTCCATTAGGAAATTCTCAGTAGCAGCACGGAGTCTGGAATTGTGCCCGGTTAATGGCAATAGGCTCGCCCCCTATTACATGGGACTTATAAAATAGCCGGCGAAACGTGGGTGTACTGCACACCTCTGCCTACCCCCTCTGGGGAATACAGGCGTGAGTCTATAATAATTGATGAAAGCCATATAATTGAAATATAGTGTTTTAGCGTACTACTTATATATTTATTCAACAGTATATATGTGATTATGTATATTACGTACGTAATGTGAATATACTTAAAGTGAAAACTGTGGATCCCATCTTAAGAATATTGCGCGCACGGAGGAGTGTGAAACTTGGCATAGTAAAAGTTTATATGGAGAAGAAGTGCAGAAAGCTAAAATTTATTTAAAAAATACGGACGAATTTCCACTGACTGGAGCACTAGTATAAAATTAAATAATGTTCAGTTGTAGTGCGGATTTCACTTGTGCTACAAAAGATGGCGCTAGTAATTGCTACATCTGACTGAGTAAGTAAGGTATGTTATAGTTTCGGCATTTCTTCAGAGATGGCGCTGTGTTTAATTTTCAATTAATAAACACCATAATATACAAACTTTAATTATGCTTTGCACTCCTCCTTGCCAGCAATATTCTTACAAAAGAAGGAGGAAAGGATTCCGGATTATCATATACATATAGTGACGATAAATAAATAATAACCCTCCTTTTTCTAGTCTGGTAATGCTTATCACTTACATCAACATTCAAGCTAGAGGCTGGACAGAAATCGTTCCTCCCATCTCCGCTGTACACAATCCTGCCGTACTCATGTTTAGCGAGCCAGTTGTTTAAGGCTTTCGTCTTGCAGAGGTTGGGGGGGCACCTGCGGCAGGAAGCTTGTCGCATACAGGGCTCTATGAAGAGCCGGCCATGTTTGAAAAAAGCTTTGTTTGTTATTATTGATGTTATACAGTCCTGGAAAGAAAGAAAGGAAAATTAAATCTTATTACCAAAGGGCAAAATCATCGGTGTACCCAGCTGTTGGCTTAGAGGCTTTATCAGAGGTGGACTAAGCCTGTCAGGGGCCCGGGGCGGCAAAACTAAATAAAGAGCCCTGGTCTCCTCCAAAATTGATGTTTTTGTAGTGTAGGTACCTACAGCTTGGCAAAAAAGAGTCTCAGAGACGGTGACAGCTGGAACTAAAAATAAAAATCTTAAAAATTAAGTTTGTGAGTACTAAATTATCATAAAAATGATTCATTTGATTATAATTATAATTAACGACAAAAAACTCTTCATAGAAATATGTAAGCACTAAATAACTTGTAATTATGAATTGTAGTGTGAAAAGTGCGCCAGTGGCGCCCCCAATTTTTCCAGACTCTTTTTTGCTAAGCTGTACATAGGTCTCAGTCACTGCCCAGATGCATTCACTTCAACGGACGCGTTCATATTTACACGCCACAGATTTTTCAACGGTGTGTAAAGCCATGTCAGAGGCCTACGGGCGGTATACTCTGACACCAGGTTGTTCATCAACCACACGATAAAGAAGGAACCCTCACCAGCAGTCCATGTACTTTCAACCAATGCTGCACAAACACAGAATTAGCGTCAGAGATCACCAACACATCCCACCGCTCTGCAGCCAGCGTGGTGATCAACTGCACGACCCCTGGCGTGGGATTCATCGAGGCTATGCAGTCTAAGATCTCGTCCTCAGATAGACCTGCAGAGTAGGCGTGCTCAAATACCTGTAAAATAGCACCTCAAATTAAATTGATAATTAATACATCTTGAACATAAAGCGGCGTAGAGGGAGAAAATTTGTGCCGCTTCACGACTGAACAACCAATCGTGTACGAAGACGCGTTTGAAATGTCCTCGCCCCTTAAAATATCACGTGATTAATGGACGGTCCCTAATAAATATGGCACATAGATATTGCAATGGATTTTAGTTTACGTCAAAAATCACGAGGTGTCGTCACACCCACTGCTGGCGTGATTCCTGAACACTGGAATATTAATCATGACCCGAGAGCGTGGAGGAAGTAGGTAGTTACGTCATATAATGGTGTTAATTCTCTAGAACTTGCTCTAAACGAATTTAAACTAGAATAGAACTATAATGATTAAATAAGAAACTTGAAAAAACAACTCAAACGGATGGGATTCGTGGAACCCACGATTTTCCACGTATCGTGTCGACGCTCTAACCGCTGAGCCACCGTATCCCATCAGAATCAGTCGAAATTTCAAATCTCTTTCTACGCCTAGGGCTATCGGAATACATTACGTATCCGACTTATTAAATTTCTTATTAAATCTTCTTCTTCTTCCTAGCGTTTGTTCCGTCCTGAGACGGGGCTAAAGCCATGACATGGCTTTACCCTCTTAGGACATTAGGTTTAAACTCTGACACTAGGTTGTTCAATGTTCATCAACCATACGATAAGAAGAAGAAGAATATTAATTAGTAGGCGAGTGATTCTACGTACGACTAATTAAAACTTAAATTAAAACCAGATGCACGTGTAGCATACGTCACAATAGGGGAAAGAAAGGCAAAACGAACCACTTAAGAAAAAAACAAGATAGAAATTATGCAACACCACCAATGAGTGAAAATTCTTTGGCTGTCAGGACTCTCACAGGACACTGCAGACTCAACAGACACCTATCCCATATGGGATATTCTGACTCAGACGTCTGCAGATTCAGCAATGAGGAGCGTGAAACCCCTAAACACCTCCTCTGTGACTGCGGACCTCTCATACACAGACGAAACACCCTTTTGGGACACTACATACTGAGACCGGAGGATGTCAAGTCTCTCCCTGCCAGCCACATCATTCGATTTATGGAGGATGTTGGTTTAAGGGAGATATTATAAAAATGTGGGCTTATCACAATAGATCTTTTTAGGTCGACGTGAGTATGGCTGTAAAGCTGCATAGCCCCGTCCCTCAATAATAATAATGAGTGAAAAAATAATGAAATGAGAGGCACTGCCACGGTGGCTAGCGGGATAGCGAGCGAGTTTTCACAACAATTGCTCGCAATGGGCTTTAGAGATAGGTCTCTTATATCCTTCTAGCCTTATTATTCCCAAACTTTGTTGGGGTCGGCTTCTAATCTAACCAGATGCAGCTGAATATCAGTGTTCTACGGAGCGACTGCCTATCTGACCTCAACACAAAGGGATACGATATTCTAAGGTTAGATTAGTTGTCAGGATTTTATGAGGGTACTGACTCCCTGTCAAAGATATTCATGACAACCGGGGCCATCGGTTTAACGTGCTATCCGAGGCACGGAGAGTGATAATTCATTTATAATACGCACATAACTTACAAAAAGTCAGAGGTGCGCCTTGGGTTCGAAACTTCGAACCCGAGATCTCTGACTTGCCAGTCAACGGTCACCGTCACTAGGCTATCACGACTCATACGTAGCGACTTGGGTATGACTCCTATGTTAATATCTTCGTATAGACAATAAATCGCTTCATCTTATGCCATCACCAGTGCCACAATTTCTCTGGCAAGAATGTAAGTACTCAAGGTTGCAATTTTGGCCAATTGCCAAAAACTAAGGATATATACCTAATATAAGATAACTACCTAGCTTCGTCATTCTTGAAAACTACCATCACGCCTGTAATTCTAAAAGCTTCAGCAGAGAGAGCGCGCGCATCTTTTGATATTTTATGAATTTATCTAAAACTAGCGACCCGCCCCGGCTTCGCACGGTTACGCTAATATGCAAGTATTATACATATAAACCTTCTTCTTGAATCACTCTATCTATTAAAAAAAACCGCATCAAAATCCGTTGCGTAGTTTTAAAGATCTAAGCATACATAGGGACAGACAGACGCGGGAACTTAGAGGAAAAATTTTTCTGTGATCATTCTTCCAAGCGCGGGAAGCTACTTTTTTTTATACTATGTAGTGATAGTGATTCTAAAGAGTTTCTAAGTGACAATAGACAACTTGTAACTCTTCAAGGAAATTGACACATATTATTATTATGATACGGAAGAAAAACTATTTGTTTTATCAATAGTCCAAGGCTTACTAAGTTTAAATAATGAAACACGATATTGTTTCACGATCAGACTACAATTCGCGTCATTCTAAAGAGTTTGCCACGATGCAGATAGGTAGGTACAGTCACTCCGTAAAATAAGTTTAAATAAAAAAAAATGAAAATCTCCTGCCCGAATTTCGGTCACAGCGGCCAATCTCAACGAAGATTAGCAAACTACGCAGGAGATATTATAGTGCACAAGTGTATGCGCAAACACAGGTGCACTCTCTATTCCCTCACTCTCACATAATCCGATTGGACAGCAATCCGACACGACCGGAGAGAGATCAGGCACAGGGCCAACGGCTTTACGTGCTTTCTAAAGCACGGAGTAAGTGATAACTTGACTGGCAAGTCAGAGGTGTCAGGTTCGAACCTAAGGCACGTCTGAATTTTAGTAAGTTAAGTGCGTATTATAAATTAATTATCACTCTCCGTGCCTCGGATAGCACGTTAAGCTGTTGGCCCCGGCTGTCAATTGTAGATCTTTGACAGTCGTTACGGTAGTCAGAAGCCCGAAAGTCTGACAACCAGTCTTACCAAGGGGTATCGTGTAACCCAGTAACTGGGTTGTGGAGGTCTGATAGGCAGTCGCTCCATGTAAAACACTGGTATTCAGCTGCATCCGGTAAGACTGGAAGCCGACCCCAACATAGTTGGGAAAAGGCTAGGCAGATGATGAAGTGCGTATTATAAATTAATTATCACTTGCTCCGTGCCTCGGAAAGCAAGTAAAGCCGTTGGTCCTTATCTCTTTCCTTGTGTCGGATTGCCGTCCCATAGGACTACGAGAGTGAGGGAATAGAGAGGGCACTTGTGTTTGCGCACACACTTGTGCAATATAATATCTCCTGTCGGGCCAATCTTTGTTGTATTGACTGCTGTGACCGAAATTCGGTCAGGAGCCCTCCTTATACTTATTTAGCGTAAACAGCGGGCAAAATTCGAAAATTTACTTTTTCTAAGTCTTAATCTAAACACAGTCTAGAAAATCACATTCATTTTTATCAATAGCTATAATATTGTTATTACTCCTAGTCACATGAATCAAACATGCGTTTCCCATAAAAACTTTATTTAAATTACGTGTAACTAAACGACACGCTCGAATTGCACAGAAGAATCAGAAAACCAAGTTATCATGATTCTTAAATGCTATTAAAACTATAGTGATGGTATATTAACTGGAAATATAAGTGATATAATCATCTGCCAAGCCTTTTCCCAACTATGTTGGGGTCGGCTTCCAGTCTTACCGGATGCAGCTGAATACCAGTGTTTTACATGGAGCGACTGCCTATCAGACCTCCACAACCCAGATACTGGGTTACACGATACCCCTTAGTAATACTGGTTGTCAAACTTTCGGGCTTCTGACTACCCGTAACGACTGTCAAAGATCTACAATTGACAGCCGGGGCCAACAGCTTAACGTGCTATCCGAGGCACGGAGAGTGATAGGTAATTAATTTATAAAACGCACATAACTTACGAAAACTCAGAGGTGCGCGCCTTGGGTTCGAACCCGAGACCTCTGATTTGCCAGTCAACGGACCACTAGGCTATCAAGACTCCGGCTGGAAATATAAGTGACATGTGATGTCTATATGAGTGAGAGGGACTTATTATGTGAGCTTGCCGAATGGAGATCTCGTCTTGATCATGCTAAGATCGATTATTTTAGTATTAATTATTGCAAGTAGTGAAAGTAAGATCGTTGGACTGCCAAGTCAAAGGCCGTAGGTTCCAAACCCTGGCACGCACCTCTGACTTTTTGGATTCATGTGCGTATTAGAAAGTATCAGTTGCTGAAACCGTGAAGGAAAACGTGAGAAAACCAGCACACCTGAGAGATTTTTGCGGGAGGTTTGAACTCTGACATCATTTGTTCTTGCAAGAATCGATTTTTAACCACCAACACAAAAAGAGGGGTGTTATAAGTTTGACGTGTGTTTGTCTGTATGTGTGGCTAATAGAGATAAATGGAAGAAGACCTATTGCGCTTGCGTTTTTTAGCTGAAGCGGGCAGGACTCTGAAGCTTAATTGGTAAAGCAATGGAACGACACGCCAGGAATCGCGGATTTAATTCCCGCCCGAGACAGTTGTTTTTGCAAGTTTCCCAATCCTTGTTGGGGTCGGCTAACCTAACCAGATGTAGCTGAATATCAGTTTTTCACGGAGCGACTGCCAATCTGACCTCAACCCAAAGGGATACGACATTCTATAGTTAGAGTTTCTTATGAATTAATTTCGATTTTCTTTTTCATCTTAACTTATTCTAAATAGCTCATCAAGTATGAATGCTTCCGTGAAGTCAAGGTTACTGCATTACAACGTTTTAACATAGACTGATCAACAACAGAATACCTAGTAAAAAGTAAAACAAATCATGAATCAATGTAATTAAGTAGGTACTCTTTTCCGATGTATCTTTTAACCGGCCGCGGCAGTCATGATGTCCATTGTAGGTACATTATACTCACGGGAATTTATTGCAAACAATAAGATTTAAATAAATAGGAATTATGTTTCCCGTGGGATAATTTTCAGAATATCTATTTATTAAAGTTAATATAATTAGTTAAGGACCCGCTTTGCAAGCGCGTGGGTGTAGGTTCGAAGTTTCGAACCTAGCAAGCACCAATGTGACTTTTTTCAATGTCATATAATAATATCAGATACCTACTTTCTTAGTAAATCTAAGACACCGGACTAACGGTGAAGGAAAACATCGTGAGGAAACCTGGACTTTAATAGACCGACTGAAAATGACCGTTTTTGTCAGTTAATGACCATTATTTGACTGATTTTGACCGTAAAAACGATCAAATCCAGTCACTTTAGTTATTTCCAACACTAGTTGCAATTACACAGGGCTGAAAAGGGCTTATTTGCAAATACCTGAATTATTATGTTTACTAACAACCCTATTAAATGAAGGAAATATTGTGGATGAAAAGTACCTACAGGATAAATACCTACCTACTAGGTATTATACCAAAAATTGCATGCTGTTTTAATAAAACTAGTTGCAATTTTATTTTTTTTAAATTTATATTTCTAATTTTGATTTCCGGAACCCAAAAAAAACAAAATAGAAAAAAAAACATGCAAAAGCAAGAAACACAAAGCAAAAAAAAGTAAGCTTACATCGCTCATGTATGGCGTCCAGTCGTGATTCCCAGCTTCCCACTCCGGCGGAGGCTGCTTTTCTCTTAATCTATTAATTATCGTAGCGTCAGAGTCATTATCAACTATAGTACGATCGAAATCAAACACAGCTAGAGACGCCATGTTCAAAATTTACGCGCGCAATCGCCCGCTGGCAGACACACACTGAGATGAACTTGAAAATCTAAGCCATACTGCGTGGCTTCCCGCGTGGTCTCAAGACATGGTAAATGAAGCTAGCAGACATCGTGACATAGAACGGTGGATTAATTATTGATGAAAACATATTTGAGGCGCGAATTGCAGTGTTAATACAGAAAAGAATACTTGTGAATTTTGACAGATAACAACTGATAGAAATCGTGCGTGAAGTGCAATGTGATGCAATGAAAAAAATCAAAGAAAAGAATTTTTGTGAAGTGACATGACGTTATCGATTTGAGTGGACCATGACCTTGTCTTTACTCTAATATTCGGTCGGAAACTTACAACAGCAACGATTTTGTAATATTATTTCTAATCAAATTATTAGAGTATTGTTGTTACACTACTGTGTCAAATTAAAAAAAATAGTAAAGCCAGATTGTCTGAAAGTTTTAAACTATTAAATACAAAATAATATCGTAAAAAAATATTTTATTTTTCCTTTTTCTATTCAAAACTTCTTTAGGAACTCAACAATGTCACGTCAAAAACAGATAAAAAAAAAACTTGACACTATCATATGACAGCTCGAATTCAAAGTTACTGCCTAACCTCTTTTTATGTGGATTTATTTTATAAATTGATAAATAATTACATAACATTAATTGCAATGACTTCATTAAACGTGTATTCAGTGGGGAGACTCGCAAAATACGTGACTGAGTCGTCATTTCGGACACTTCGAGCCAATGTTCACAGGTAAAAATTGCGCAATCAATTTTGAGGTTATAAATGACATTTTTTGACGAAATTTAGGCAAAATATCACCTAAAACTTATTTTTACACATATTTTTAATGAATTTATTGTTAATGTATCAGTTATTTAGCACCAATTTTGTATTATATTAGTACTAAGAGGCTGATGTAATTTTATTCCATGTTGAGATAAAAGTCACTTTTGCTTACATATTCAGTCAAAAGTATAGCTGTATCGTTCCTTAAGTACTTTAAGTTGTGTCTCCTACATTATATATGGAAATGGACTCACTTCCCCTCAGATAGGACACTGTTTAGAACTGATAACATAATCTTGTTATCTTTATAACCTTTAACTTATTATAGTCCTCTACTAGTACCTCTAAAAGGTCCTCCTGACCGTATTTTGCCGTTTGAGATAAGCCAACTACCCTGAAGTTATTGTAGTGCACAAGTGTGTGCTCAAACACAAGCACTCTCTATTCCCTCACTCTCATAGTCCGATAAAACGGTAATCTGACACGTTTTCAGTACTGGTCAATTCTGGCAACGTGTAAACACATGCTGTACTGACTTGATTTAAGTTTACATTATGCCTGCACCAGTTCACCACCGACTGAGACACGAGGCCACTTTGCCATTTCATACATGTGACATGTACACACATAAGTTGCACTACATTACAATATAATATTATCATCACCTGCCTAGCCTTTTTCCCAACTATGTTGGGGTCGGCTTCCAGTCTTACCGGATGCAGCTGAATACCAGTGTTTTTACATGGAGCGACTGCCTATCAGACCTCCACAACCCAGATACTGGGTTACACGATACCCCTTGGTAAGACTGGTTGTCAGACTTTCGGGCTTCTGACTACCCGTAACGACTGTCAAAGATCTACAATTGACAGCCGGGGCCAACGGCTTAACGTGCTATCCGAGGCACGCACTACAATAACATTACAATACAATATTATAATAAATAAATAATAATTTCAAGTCAAACTTCTCCAGATGCACTGTCCGGGGCTACAGCACAGAGGAGAAGCCAGCGGAGCCTGACGTAGAAATCAAGCAGCTGCCGGCAACTGTCGAAGAATGCCACAAGCAGATTGAGTCTCTCACTAACGAACTGAATGCTTTGAAAATACAGGCGAAGGATGTTGAAGTTAGTTTCTTTGTTATATTTCAACCATCATCATAATTTATTTATGACACACGGTCTATCAAGAGCCATATCAAAAGCCTGTAAGCCATGATAGCCTCTAGTATAATTTTTCTCTCCTTGCAAACTCAGTCATAAATCATCAGAACGGAACAGCGATATTGCGCTCTCGGTCCCACTTAGCGGTAGGCATGCAGAAGACTTTCGGGCTTCTGACTACCCGTAACAACTGTCAAAGATCTACAATTGACAGCCGGGGCCAACAGCTTAACGTGCTATCTGAAGCACGGAGAGTGATAATTAATTTATAAAACGCACATAACTTACGAAAAGTCAGAGGTGCGCACCTTGGGTTTGAACCCGAGACCTCTGACTTGCCAGTCAACGGTCACCACCACTAGGCTATCACGACTCTCACACGAAAAAAACCTTAAATATTGTCATATATTCCATAGGATAAATACAAGCGCGCGCTAGCCGACGGCGAGAACGTCAGACGCCGAATGATGAAACAGGTTGAAGACGCCAAGTCCTTCGCGATACAGAGCTTTTGCAAAGACCTGCTGGATGTGAGTGACCTTATAAATAATAATAATAATATGCAGAAGCCACTCCTGGACATGGCTCGTTAGTCAGGAGGTTCCTCTCTCTGGAACCCTGACCACCGGTAGCTTGGACCCTATTTCCGATACTGGTGGGCTACTATATTTTAAAAGTATAATTTTTTGTTTTGTACAGGGTTATTTGTAAAACACCAGCATTCTTAAAAGGGGTCATTAAGCCCATCTTTATGAACAACTTTTACTATGGGTCCAACCCTGAAATCGCAAAAAAAAAACAGCTGTTCCATACATTTAAGATCACGTGACTCAACAAAATGTATGGAGCAGCTGATTTTTTTTTGCTATTTCAGGGTTAGTCCCTTAGTGAAAGTTGTTCGTAATTATGAGTTCGATGACCCCTTTTAAGGATGCTGGTGTTTAACATTTTCATACATTTTTAAATGAATAACAGAATAATATCAGTCAGTGCAGAGCCTCTTCTCATACAGAGAAGAATCTAGTATGAATCACCACAGGATAATCCTGATGTTTTCTCTGGATGTAGGTAGCAGATACACTAGCAGCAGCAGCGGAAAGTGTTCCCGAGAGCGAGGTGTCTGAGGGCGGAGCCGCAGCCGAAGGAGGCGCCGCCGCCGCACTGCGCTCCCTGCACGACGGAGTGCGACTCACCAGGGCTCAGCTCACGCAGGTAACTGTACCAGAGTCCAAAGGTTACAGCAGAGTCCATTGCTTACACTAGAAACGGTATCTTTAATTAGAGTTCATAGCTTAATTGGACCCTGTTAAGCAGAATAGATCCAACCAACAATTTTTGTGAAATTGAGTTAAGAGATATAATCATAACGAGAACAAATTGTATAGATTCTCGTTATGTACTTAACTCATTTTCACAAAAAATTTTGGTTGGATCTATTCTGCTTAACAGGGTCCAATTCTAACGTTAATTAAGGGGGGGGAGGTTGTGATTCGTCCTGAATTTCGATAGTCTTCCCCGCGGAACTTACTACCTTTTTTTATGACAATATGTGCACTACAAAAACGTTAATTTTTGAAAAGACCAAAGGCCTCATTTAGTTTTTCCGCCCCGGGGGCTCTGACTGAGGCTTAGTCTGCTACTGTAGCTTACACTAGCTACCATAAGTATTACTAGAGTCCACAGGTTAAACTAAAGTCTACAGGTTAAACTAGATTCTACAGGTTAAACTGGAGTCCACAGGTTAGACTGAAGTCCACAGGTTAAACAAGAGTCCACAGGTTAAACTAGAGTCCACAGGTTAAATATAGTCCACAGGTTAAACTAGAGTCTAATGTTTGTATTTAGGTTCCACTAGAGATCACAGGTAGAAAGACCTAGGGAGTCAGTACCCTCAAAAACTCCTGGTCTAACTTAAGAATATCGTATCCCTTTGGGTTGAGGTCAGATAGGCAGTCGCTCCGTAGAAAACTGATATTCAGCTGCATCTGGTTAGATTAGAAGCCGACCCCAACAAAGTTTGGAAATAATGAAGCTAGGAGGAAGATGAGTTTAAGGAAGTATATTAATAACGGTTACTGCTGTCCCACTGCAGGGCGAAGGCTCCCAGAAAAAAAAGAATTAGAATATTGTCCACTACGCTGACACAAGGGGGATGAGACTTCACACTTCGTAGAAAACTTATCGGAGATCTCTTGTGTGAGCGCCTTCGTATTTTCTTAAAGATTTAGGCAATTTTCGAACGTAGTCTAACGTCTGCGAACGCGTCATACGATACGATGTTTTGAACCAGGCTTCTATATTGCTTTGAAACTGATGTCAAACTTATAACGTCAATTTTTCCCAGGTGTTCAGTCGACATGGATTGATCGCAGTGTCTCCGCTGCGTGAGAAGTTCGATCCCAACCTCCATGAGGCTCTCTTCCAACAGGTACGTTATACAATTATTTAATAACAAATTTGACTAAAACAACTTTAACGGATGAGATTCGAACCTACGATCTTTGGCGTACAGTGCCGACACTAACCGCTAAGCAACCGTACCCTATCAGAAATAAATAAATAAATCAGCCTGTAACTATCCCAATGTAGGGCAAAGGCCTCTTCTCATGCAGAGGAGGATCGAGCATCACGATTCAAATCTTTACAGGAATATTTATGTATTTAACATAACATAGACTCACGCCTGTATTCCCCAGAAGGGGTAGGCAGAGGTGTGTGCAGTACACCACGTTACGTCAGCTATGTTATAAGTCCCAAGTAATAGGGGACGAGCCTATTGCTATTAACCGGGCACAATCCGTGCTGCTACTGAGAATTTCCTAATAAAAAAACCTAATAACACTTTGCCTGACCCGGGGATTAACTTAGGACCTCGAGCTCAGCAGCCGCGCTTACTACCACTAGACCAACGAGATCATTTATGTATTCATTGTAAAACTCTTTCACAGGAGGTGGAAGGCGCAGAAGCAGGCACCGTGGTGGCTGTCAGTAAAGTTGGATACAAACTCCACGAGCGATGTGTGCGGCCGGCCTTAGTGGGCGTGGCCAAGTGAGACTCGTGTGTCAACAGCCTTAGCTGTGAGAGTGAGCTGGCTCAGTAGTAATTGTGTTGTTATTTTTGTTTGAGAAGGGTAATTTTTGTTACAGACAATATTTTAAAATTGTTATATAACAATAATTGTTATATATAAATTTGTTATATAACAACAATTGTTATGTGTAAATTTGTTATATAACAATAATTGTTATAATCTAAAATTGTTACATAACAACAATTGTTATATATAAAGTTGTTATATAACACCAATTGTTATGTATAAAATTGTTATAATATAACAATATCGTACCTGAATAGTGTCGAAATTTAATACTTATTTATTACACCAAAAATAAGGTTTTAATCTAATAAAAAGTCTGAAAAAAAAAGCAATTAATATAAGCCAGTTAATGACGAAGTTGCGAGGATTTCAAAATTGTTGGGTAGATACAGACTACACAGGAACCACTTCATCAAAGTCTGGATTTAAAAATGACAAGACAAAGTTATGAAGTGTCAGAACATTCTTTACAGAGGCGGCGCGTCTGACGTCACAATATAGCAATGGCGAAATAACTCCATACTAACATAAGAAAAGAGGTTAGCGATTATTCCCTCCAGGTTTCTAAAGCCTTGTAACTTCGTCGTTTATTGAACCACTGCTGCCGATTAATTGAACCACTGGTGTTAATTAATCGAAACACTGGTGTTAATTAATTGAACAACTTTGCCAATTAATTGAACCACTTTGCCAATTAATTGAATCACTTTGCCAATTAATTGAACCACTTTGCCAATTAATTGAACCACTTTGACAATTAATTGAACCACTTTGCCAATTAATTGAACCACTTTGCCAATTAATTGAAGCCATTGGGTGCTAATTAATGGAAACTTAGGTGTCGATTAATTGAACCACTTGTGCCGATTAATTGAACCACAGGTGTTAATTAATTGTATCATTGGTGCTAATTTTCTTCCACACATTCTTAATTAATTTAGACTTTCTATCTCTCTGTCTAACAAAGAACATTAAAAAAGGAGAAAAGATTTTTCGAGCTGTCAAACTAGTCCATTTGTGTAATATCGACGAGAATGTAATCTCTCTCTAGTATCAAGCCAATTACAAGGGCGCAGACTAATTTGACAGTTCTTTATGGTGTTTATTAGAAAGAGATGTAGTTAGATTTGTTTAGCGGAATATACAAGAGTATTAGCATCATTATTAATATCAGAATATAAATTTAAAAAAGGTGATATCAATTAGTATACATCTTGGACAGTTTAATCTTCGCGTATCTTAGGATGAATTATTTCGTATGGATAATGGGAAAACTAGCGATTAGTCTGGCAACACCAATATTCGCTTTTAAAGCAGATAACATGTAATAGTTAATTAATTCTCACTACTGCTCGTGCGGATAAAAATAGGATTGAAAATGGCGTTAGAACTATTTCCTTCTCGCTTTTTAATGTATCTTGTCACTCTCACCTGCAGGTTATATTCTTAAGACGCCAATTTTAACCCCATTCTTGAGACGCCATTTTTAACCCCATTTTTGAGACGCCATTTTTAACCCCATTCTTGAGACGCCATTTTTTAACCCCATTCTTGAGACGCCATTTTTTAACCCCTTTCTTGAGACGCCATTTTTAATCCCATTCTAGAGGCGCTATTTTTAATCCCATTCTTGAGACGCCATTTTTAACCCCATTCTTGAGACGCCATTTTTAATCCCATTCTTGACACGCACGGGTAGTACAAGTATTATTCTGAAATCTTCACTAATTACAATGCAGTTTCATATTTTGAACAGTAACAAAAATTACCCGTGGTTAAATATTGAGGATAAGAAACAGATATCTTCCGAATTAGTATCCGACAGTTTCTTAGACTCAATGTTGTTTAGTTATTATTAATGTTAACTATCTGGACGATAGGCGCAAGTAGACATCCAGTCTAAACCGACCAATAAAGTTTATTTTACAAGCAAATTTGTCTGTTTTAACTTATTATATTATATAATATGTATGTATATTAAAAAAAAAAAACAATATTACAAGAAGGCTTTAATAGGCACTGAAAAATATGAAGTAAACAAATCTGGGCGACTTGATTTCTGTCTAATTCTGAACGGTAGAGAAAAAAGACGAACCCCAATAAAAGGGGGGTCGCCAAATGGGGGACCATTTTGTGCGGACCCCGAAAACACAGCAACTTGCACAAACTCTGTACTCTAGTACAGAGTTTGTAGTTTAACGTCAACATAATATTTTTGTGAAACAGCATTTTAGAAGATGGAACTTAATTTCAATATCAATAGTTTTTTAATGTCAATAGTTTGCACCAATTTTAGTCCAAACTTCAGACCTTGCTTCAGACTTTAGAGGAAAAATATTGCTGTTGACAATAGTCCGCAACAAAATTTGACATTTTTATGTAAAAAATGTCATGTCAAATGTCAAAAATGTCATGATATGTAATAAATACCATATTTGTTTAGTAAATATGTTTTTTTATAAAATGTTGTGCGGACCGTGGCCTTTTCATTTTTTTTAAACGGACCCCGAGCGAAACTAATTGGTGACCCCTGCTCTAATCCCTGGTGGCTGATGAATATTTTTTTGGACTTTTAAGGTCTACATATAGGTTATAAGGTTTATTATGATAGACTGTTCATTGGACACAATAAAAAACAGTGTTTTATATCTAACATCTTTTATTACGACAAATAACTTATAAAGTGTATAGACAATATATCTTAACTTTTAATAAAAAGCGCATGCAACGCCACCTAGCGTCTCATTAAGCAACACATTCTAATAGGTACAATAACCTTAACCTACGAGAAATCTACCAAAAAGCCATTATGGTAGAAATTTTGATTTTCTATATGGCAACATCTAAATAATCTGTTTTATTTTGATATGGCAACATTGGATGGCAGTGGTCGATCAGCTTAATGGTAGAATTTCTCAGTTCTTACATTAATTTGTTACATTAATACTGATGATAATAATTAGGTCGTAAATGCGTTGATAAGTGTTACCATTTATTAAATATCTACCATTATAGTAGTAAATAAATAGGGAATGCTTTAAATTACATTTTTCTTACATATATTAAAAAGGAGTTGTGTTAGTTTGTTGTTGTTTATTTTCTTTAAAGATTAAACTATCTAGATCATTTTTATTATGCCTATATGACAGTATAATATCAGTTTGATTTCTTAAATTCTAATAAAAAAAATGATTGAATCTACTTCACCTACGTACAGCTGATGAGTGTTGTTCTCACGTGTAAAAATGCTGTAAAATGTTGTCGTGATTACTTAATATATCCCTAAATAATCAAAATCAGATCCAGCTAAGCATGCCAAGCTGAGGTCCGTGTCCCATTAGGGGGCGCCCTTAGCTGCAGTTGCTTTAGGTTTAGTTTAATTGCTTTAGCTGGAGGCCTTTAAGTCTCGCTAGAAGTCCGGTTAATCAGTCTGAGCTCCCTAGAGCTATAACTGAGAGAGACCACATAGAAAAAAATAAAAATGTGATTACTAAGAAACAAAATGGGATTATTTTATTATGGGATATAATATATGTTTATCAACTCTGTGCGCGGCAAAGCAATACAATTACGAAGATTGAACGCTGGTTCTGGTATTGTTTTGTGTTCTAAGCTTTTAGCACAACAATCTACAACAACATACTAACACAAGCCCTTGAATTCTTAAAGTAAGGTACTTTACAAGCTGATTCAGCAAACGAACTATAAATTTTATTTAAATATATTTTACAAAACACTAAAAAAAATGAGGCTTCGACTCAGGTTAGGAACGAATGATAACAGTAGTTTAATCTTGAGAATGGTTGAGGATCAAGTTACGAGTCCGAGATTGTGCTATACTTGTCTACTCCTAGCTTATTTACACACTAGGGAAGTTGCGGATTCAAAATTATTAAATTGCAGTTGCGGATGCTGATGTTTTAAAACTAATATCTGCAGATGCAGAGGTAGATGTCAAGTTTTTTCATAGATAGGTACTTAATTTACAAGATTAAATGAACTTGTCGATGAAATACTTTTAGATTTGCTTTAGTATTGCACTTTATATTGAACCCTAATATTGAATTGAACCCTAATATTGAATTGAACCCTAATATTGAGTCCTTGTTACTCGTACAATAAATATTTAAATTTAAATTTTTAATATACTCCCCTGCCTTTAATTTCTTGTCACGACATTTACAAATAACATCTGCATCCGCAAAAGTTTCGCATATATTTTTACGGATGCGGTTGCCAAAATAAATGCGGATTCGGTTATTTTGCGGATACGAGTTGGTACATAGTTACACATATCATTCGTTCCTATTCTCCATATGCTTAAAGCTAACTTACACAAATAAGTATGTATTTTACGTTTTAACATGGCAAGACTAATCCCACGTTTGAGAGACGAAATTATTGTCACCGTGACAAATTCGCTTACTTAAGTGGCAAGAAAAAAAGTTATTTAGAGAGACGAGAGCCAGCCAATATTAGATGGTGAAATATTGAAGAACTGTCATAACTTTACTAGTATTGAGATAAACGTGTTTAATTTTTATATTAAAAGGGGTGAAATAATGATACTCTCTTATATGCTTGGAGTATAATAAGAAAGTATTATTTTCTTTTACAGGGTTATTTGTCAAACACCAGCATCCTTTAAAGGGGTCATTAAACTCATCATTATGAACAACTTTTACTATGGGACCAACCCTGAAATCGCATAAAAAAAGCTGTTCCATACATTTATGTTCACATGACTCAACAAAATGTATGGAACAGCTGATTTTTTTTTGCGATTTCAGGGTTGGTCCTGTAGTAAAAGTTGTTCATAATGATGAGTTGAGTGACCCCTTTTAAGGGTGCTGGTATTTTACAAATATCCCTGAATACCTACTCTAAGCGTATAGCTAATGCTTGTTTTTTCGTCATTTTAGATTCGATCCGCTATCCATTTGTTTTGAGGTCAGTGTTATTGTAAGTCAATATGCAAACAAATTATACCTTAGGCGATAATAGTCTCTCGTCTCTGCTCACCTCAATGTACAGTCGACCGCATGACAGTGGTAACACTTGCATTACGAAAAGCAACTTTACTTGCAATAATGCTGTCAATGTCAAATTGTAACCATTGATGAGCAGTCGATTGTACGTGAAAAGTTATTACAACTTGTTATATCTACGGTTCTTGTTGAGTTTGAAAGTACGACACTATTATTTAATTCAAATTTTTAGTCCAATGATAATTCTAATAAATTGCCATTAATAAAAACTTTTCCGTAAAATAGTAGTATTCTAAACCAACTTTCCGATTTTCTACTATTCTGATAAAAGTTAAATTTTCAAATTTAAAATGCCAATTACGTTACAGATTACATAATACTTAATCCCTAACTTAAATATAATAAAAATAAACAACATATTGATTTAAATTTAAATTAATAAATAATTTAATTACATTGAGTTGAACACATTGATATCATGTTTTCATTTATTATTTTAAAATACAAAAATTGCATTTTGTCATGGTTTTTTAATTATTTCATGAAAAGTAAAAAATATTAGTACTCAAATAACACCTAAAACCGTAATTAAAAATAAATTACTAATATTTTTGCTGTAATAATAATTCTAAAAGCCTCATTGATTAAAAATAATGATTGATCAATCTTATGTATTTTTTTTTACACTAGATTGACAGACTCTTCAAAACGATTGAATTATACGGTTGATGGATAAAATTATCAGAACATTTTAAGAATACCATAAAGAATTGTTGCAAAAATTTAAGCGTATTTTGCGAAGAGGCGCAAATTATAGGTACTTACAACATTATAATTTCTAATTTAGGTAAATAGATATTTTTAACCTTTTGTTAATTGGGTTACTAAACCCATCATTTCTTCGAACCGCCATTCGGATTAAGCCTCAATATTTTGTGATATTAGAGAATTATTCCCTCAATCATATTCCCTTTCAAATATCAAACCAAGAATTTTGATGCTGAATTGATAACATAGTTCCTTATTTAAGTTTCATCCTATATTTTATTTAATAAGTATTACATATTAAGACTGGGTATACATCTAGGTACTAACATATAAAAATGGATGTTATTTTACCGAAAAGTGAAGTTATTTTGGACGCGAAGTACTGTCTTCGTATTATGAATGCGTTTCAAGTTATTTTAGAATAAATAAAACAATATTTTGATGAATTTGATGATGAACATTTAAGGTATTGCGTAGAAATGTTATAAAACTCCTTTCTGGACAGTTCAACGCGTCGATATATTTCTAGACGAATAAGGGATATAGGTTGTCTACACTATAGATTAGGCCTTTACTACTTTGTGTATAATCTTACCTTTAAAATGGGGTATAAATTCGATTCTTTATAAGTATTGGTTTTTAAGAAAACTGCATTACTTTTGATTTATGTATTACTTTTGATTGATCAATCGTAGGTATTGCTATCCTTTTTCTATTTCCTTTAACGGATTGATTGATTGAGTTGACAAATTATTTAAAAAACTAATGCAGTTTACTTATCTATAATATTTATAGTTTATGAAATATTTATTTGAAATTTAATCAACTTTACGAATAGAAATCAGATATCTATGGATCTGAGTCAATTGTTTACATTTGAAATACAACTCTGCTAAACGTCTTTTAAGATACAAGCGCGATGATAACAATTTTTTCAATAAAGTTGATGAAATTCCAAATATGGTTATTTAAATGCTAAATATTACAAATTGTAAGTTTTTATTGTAAAAAGCGTGTTTTATTGTCTATTGCCTGGGCTCGATAATGGTTTTTATTTTAATTAGTGTTGCCATGTTTTTGATAAAAATATTTTGCGAAGTACCCTTTATTGAATTAATAAACTACACTACGTAAGTTGTACTTTATAAAAACAATAATTTATAGGATTTCTACAATTATTTTCACAATAGAAAATATGTTTTTAACACAAGGATGCTGTTTCGGATTTAAAAAAAATTAGAATTTTAATTTTTTGTCACTAAAACACATTTTTTTTTATTGTTTTTTAACATGGCAACATTTTTGGACATGGCAGAATATTGCTATATTTAAATTACTTTACTACATTGTACAGTACGTTATAGTAATATAAAGGATATAAGCTACTTTTAGCTACGGACACAACATTGTAGTTCCATTGGGGCACTTTGTGGGGTAAGGTATTTTGGGGTACTTATTTAATGGCTACAGGTTATTTTTGACATGGATTTTAATTTTCATTAATGACATAAGACTACTTGAAGTATAGTGTGATATTTTTTTTTGAAGGTTAATTTTAATTATTGGGCAATTTATATTTTTTAAAAGCCTAGTTAACATAGACTAGACATAAAGGATAACTTTTTGATATAAGGTACTTAATAATTTATTAAAAAAAAAGGTGAAACTTTATGATAGAACATTTCACTCGTTTCCAAGTAGCAACATACGTTACGCCTAGAAATATTTTGTATCAAACTTAAGGGTAATTTTTTCTTCGGGTTATTTATGATAGGGTAATTTATGACATAGGGTAATTTATGACATAGGGTAATTTATGACATTGGGTAAATTATGACATGGGGTGTTTCATGGTCAGTCTTGGTTCAGTGGAATGGGGTCGTTCTCGAGCATTTCTTCCCGCAGGCGCATTTCCTGACTATTTCAACGTCTTTGGTATATCTCGTGCCGTCGGCACAGATCAATCTTATCTGGAATTGGAGAAGGTACAATTTAAAAATGATAATTAAAATCTTATTTTAATTTAATCTAAACTATTAATTTTATCATCCTCCTAGCCTTTATTCCCAAACTTTGTTGGGGTCGGTTTCTATTCTAACCAGATGTATCTGAATATTAATTTTCTACCCGACGGAGCGACTGCCTATGTGACCCCCGCAACATTTGGGGCACGTACAAACGCTCTAAAACGACACACTCACATGTTTGTGTGAGTGTGCCGCGCAACGACGCGTCGTTGATACTGTGAGTTCGACGTTCGCTTAGAAGTCTCGTCGTTACGCAATATTACGCATGTTTGTGTGAGTGTGACGTTTCGAGCGCTTGTACGTATAGGCTGTCCAGAATACCAAAATAATAAATGTAAACAATCTTGATACGTCTTTTATTACTAATATGCAAACTATAAATTCACAAATAAAATGTACTTAATTCATTGTTTTATGGAAATTAAACGTAGTAATTTCATTTATAATCACATCAAATTAATTTTTCAAGGAAAAATATAAAAAAAGACATGTCAAGATTGCTTAGGTAGGTACATTTATTTTTTTCGTATTCTGGACAGGTTATAGTTACCATACTGTATGATTATTATACTGTGGTCCGGGGCTCGGCCCTCTTCTAGATCCGGGGCTGCCGTCTGTCTGAAAGAATAGCACCGCTGTTACCTTTCTCTTCTTAGTCTTCCGTGGCGCGCAGCAGTGTCCGCGCGGGCAGGAGTCGCGGGCGTCGCGCGCCACGCAGCGCGCCCCCCGCACGGCGCGGCGCGAGCGGCACGAGCCCTCCGATATGATCTCACGCGTCGGCACCTGCAAGCGTGGCGAGTACAGCGACGAGTTTATACGACACTTATAAACTTGTACATATTTTACACTGAATTTGCCACACATATAGGATATACTCCAAAATAAATTACATTTACAATAACAACAAGGTTGAGTCAACAAGGTGGAGTCAACAAGGTTGAGTCAACAAGGTGGAGTCAACAAGGTGGAGTCAACAAGGTTGAGTCAACATGATGGAGTCAACAAGCTGGAGTCAACAAGTTGGAGTCGACAAGATGGAGTCAACAAGATGGAGTCAACAAAGTTGAGTCAACAAGGTTCAGTCAACAAGGTTCAGTCAACAAGGTGGAGTCATCAAAGTTGATTCAACAAGGTGGAGTCAACACGGTTGAGTCAACAAGGTTGAGTCAACTAGTTGGAGTCAACAAGGTTCACTCAACAAGGTAGAGTCAACATGGTGGAGTCAACAAGGTTGAGTCAACAAGGTGGAGTCAACAAGGTGGAGTCAACAAGCTGGAGTCAACAAGTTGGAGTCGACAAGATGGAGTCAACAAGATGGAGTCAACAAGGTTGAGTCAACAAGGTTCAGTCAACAAGGTTCAGTCAACAAGGTGGAGTCATCAAAGTTGATTCAACAAGGTGGAGTCAACACGGTTGAGTCAACAAGGTTGAGTCAACTAGTTGGAGTCAACAAGGTTCACTCAACAAGGTAGAGTCAACATGGTTGAGTCAACAAGGTGGAGTCAACAAGGTTAAGTCAACAAGGTTGAGTCAAAGTCAACAAGGTGGAGTCAACAAGTTGGAGTCAACAAGATGGAGTCAACAAGATAGAGTCAACAAGGTGGAGTCAATAAGGTTGAGTCAACAAGGTTCAGTCAACAAGGTTCAGTCAACAAGGTGGAGTCATCAAAGTTGATTCAACATGGTTGAGTCATCAAAGTTGATTCAACATGGTGGAGTCAACAAGTTGGAGTCAACAAGGTTGAGTCAACAAGGTGGAGTCAACATGGTTGAGTCAACATGGTGGAGTCAACAAGGTTAAGTCAACAAGGTTGAGTCAAAGTCAACAAGGTGGAGTCAACAAGTTGGAGTCATCAAGATGGAGTCAACAAGATAGAGTCAACAAGGTGGAGTCAATAAGGTTGAGTCAACAAGGTTCAGTCAACAAGGTTCAGTCAACAAGGTGGAGTCATCAAAGTTGATTCAACATGGTTGAGTCATCAAAGTTGATTCAACATGGTGGAGTCAACAAGTTGGAGTCAACAAGGTTCACTCAACAAGGTAGAGTCAACATGGTTGAGTCAACAAGGTGGAGTCAACAAGGTTAAGTCAACAAGGTTAAGTCAAAGTCAACAAGGTGGAGTCAACAAGTTGGAGTCAACAAGATGGAGTCAACAAGATAGAGTCAACAAGGTGGAGTCAACAAGGTGGAGTCAACATGGTTGAGTCATCAAAGTTGATTCAACATGGTGGAGTCAACAAGTTGGAGTCAACAAGGTTGAGTCAACAAGGTGGAGTCAACAAGGTTGAGTCATCAAAGTTGAGTCAACAAGGTTCAGTCAACAAGGTGGAGTCAACAAGGTTCAGTCAACAAGGTTGAGTCAACAAGATGGAGTCAACAAGGTTCAGTCAACAAGGTTCAGTCAACAAGGTGGAGTCATCAAAGTTGAGTCAACATGGTTGAGTCATCAAAGTTGATTCAACATGGTGGAGTCAACAAGGTGGAGTCAATAAGGTTGAGTCAACAAGGTTCAGTCAACAAGGTTCAGTCAACAAGGTGGAGTCAACAAGGTTCAGTCAACAAGGTTGAGTCGACAAGGTGGAGTCATCAAAGTTGAGTCAACATGGTTGAGTCAACAAAGTTGATTCAACAAGGTTGAGTCAACAAGGTGGAGTCAAGTCAACAAGCTGGAGTCAACAAGTTGGAGTCGACAAGATGGAGTCAACAAGATGGAGTCAACAAGGTTGAGTCAACACGGTTAAGTCAACAAGGTTGGGTCAACTAGTTGGAGTCAACAAGGTTCACTCAACAAGGTAGAGTCAACAAGGTGGAGTCAACAAGGTTAAGTCAACGAGGTTGAGTCAAAGTCAACAAGGTGGAGTCAACAAGTTGGAGTCAACAAGGTGGAGTCAACAAGGTTGAGTCATCAAAGTTGAGTCAACAAGGTTCAGTCAACAAGGTGGAGTCAAAGTCAACAAGGTGGAGTCAACAAGTTGGAGTCAACAAGGTGGAGTCAACAAGGTTGAGTCATCAAAGTTGAGTCAACAAGGTTCAGTCAACAAGGTGGAGTCAACAAGGTTCAGTCAACAAGGTTGAGTCGACAAGGTTGAGTCAACAAGGTGGAGTCAACAAGATGGAGTCAACAAGGTTCAGTCAACAAGGTTCAGTCAACAAGGTGGAGTCATCAAAGTTGAGTCAACATGGTTGAGTCAACAAAGTTGATTCAACAAGGTTCAGTCAACAAGGTGGAGTCAACAAGGTTCAGTCAAAAAGGTTGAGTCGACAAGGTTGAGTCAACAAGGTGGAGTCAACAAGATGGAGTCAACAAGGTTCAGTCAACAAGGTGGAGTCAACAAGATGGAGTCAACAAGGTTCAGTCAACAAGGTTCAGTCAACAAGGTGGAGTCATCAAAGTTGAGTCAACATGGTTGAGTCAACAAAGTTGATTCAACAAGGTTCAGTCAACAAGGTGGAGTCAACAAGGTTCAGTCAACAAGGTTGAGTCGACAAGGTTGAGTCAACAAGGTGGAGTCAACAAGATGGAGTCAACAAGGTTCAGTCAACAAGGTTCAGTCAACAAGGTGGAGTCATCAAAGTTGAGTCAACATGGTTGAGTCATCAAAGTTGATTCAACATGGTGGAGTCAACAAGTTGGAGTCAACAAGGTTGAGTCAACAAGGTGGAGTCAACAAGGTGGAGTCAACAAGATGGAGTCAACAAGGTTCAGTCAACAAGGTTCAGTCAACAAGGTGGAGTCATCAAAGTTGAGTCAACATGGTTGAGTCAACAAGGTTCAGTCAACAAGGTGGAGTCATCCAGTTGGAGTCAACAAGGTTGAGTCAACTAGGTTGAGTCAACAAGGTTCAGTCAACAAGGTTCAGTCAACAAGGTGGAGTCATCAAAGTTGAGTCAACATGGTTGAGTCATCAAAGTTGATTCAACATGGTGGAGTCAACAAGTTGGAGTCAACAAGGTTGAGTCAACAAGATTGAGTCAACAAGGTTGAGTCAACAAGGTTGAGTCATCAAAGTTGAGTCAACAAGGTTCAGTCAACAAGGTGGAGTCAACAAGGTTCAGTCAACAAGGTTGAGTCGACAAGGTTGAGTCAACAAGGTGGAGTCAACAAGATGGAGTCAACAAGGTTCAGTCAACAAGGTTCAGTCAACAAGGTGGAGTCATCAAAGTTGAGTCAACATGGTTGAGTCATCAAAGTTGATTCAACATGGTGGAGTCAACAAGGTGGAGTCAACAAGGTTGAGTCAACAAGGTTGAGTCATCAAAGTTGAGTCAACAAGGTGGAGTCAACAAAGTACAGTCAACAAGGTTGAGTCAACAAGGTGGACTCAACATGGTTGAGTCATCAAAGTTGATTCAACAAGGTTGAGTCATTAAGGTTCAGTCAACAAGATGGAGTCAACAAGGTGGAGTCAACAACGTTGAGTCAACAAGGTGGAGTCATCAAAGTTGAGTCAACAAGGTTGAGTCAACAAAGTACATTCAACAAGGTGGAGTCAACAAAGTACAGTCTACAAGGTGGAGTCAACAAGGTGGAGTCAACAAAGTACAGTAGACAAGGTTGAGTCAACAAGGTGAAGTCAACAAGGTGGAGTCAACAAGGTGGAGTCAACAAGGTTGAGTCAACAAAGTACAGTCAACAAGGTTGAGTCAACAAGGTTGAGTCAACAAGGTTGAGTCCACAAGGTTGAGTCAACAAGGTGGAGTCAACAAGGTTGAGTCAACAAGGTTGAGTCCACAAGGTTGAGTCAACAAGGTGGAGTCAACAAGGTGGAGTCAACAAGGTTGAATCAACTTGAAGTTTGATAAGTTTTAAGTGTATCAAATCTTTTTTTTTTATGTAGGATCTTAGTTTTGTGAATTTTTTTACATGTTAGCATGATAGCACATGATAGCTTATATTAAGAAATATCGCATCAGTGTCTACTAAAACTGCAAAGTTTGGAGCACTGAGTCGGGATACGTAATGTATTCCGATAGATGTCGCCACACGCCCTAGGCGTGTAAAAGAGATTTGAAATTTTGACTGGTGCCGGTGGGATACGGTGGCTCAGCGGTTAGAGCGTCGACACGGTTCGTCGTAGATCGTGGGTTCGAATCCCATCCGTATCAGTTGTTTTTTCAAATTTTCTTACTAAATACTCGTAATTATATGTAGGATCATTTTTTTTCGACATACCTTCTTGCAGGCGCCTGTAGCAGGTGTGGGTTGTGCTGGCGCGTGTTCCGACGGCTGCTGCTGCTTGTGAGATGGTGCAGCTGTAAGATAATATAACATAAATCGTAGCTAATCATTCCTTTGTATAGCCGTGTAGCTTCCGGCCTAAGAATAGAACCACCCCTACTGGTCCCGCGGGTGTCGTAAGTAGCGACAAAGGGAAAGATCTGGAGGTAGGCTGCAGCATCCTTCTGTGTAACAGCAATCATTTGCTACTGCGATCGCCAACCCGCTTGGCCAGCGTGGTAATTACGGGCAAATACCTCCAATGAGCGCACAATAGTGGCGCGCTTTGGGAGAGGCCAATCTAATGATTATATAATTTTGCTTATTATTCACAAATATCTTTTTTAATAAAAAAAACTACCGACAAAAAAGGCAACTAAAAAGTATTTATAAATAAATGATTATTTTTTTACTTTTTAGTTGCCTTTTTTTGTCGGTTATTTTTTTTGTTAAAAAGTATTTTTATTTTTAAATTTTTTGTGATAAAACGTTTAAATTTTAAAACTTTTTTTTTATGTGAAGGGGTTAACTAACTCCCCCCCTCTCTTTTTCGGAATTTGGGTATCAAGGTCACGCATAATCAGTGTTAAAATCGTCATTAACACTATTTTGCTGTTGACCGATGAGGAGCTCCTTCCTATAGCTACGTATATATAGTCCATCATCAGATCACGATGATTTTTTAATGGGACCACATTGAATATTAATTTATTATTATTGAACAATGAAAAAATCATCAAAATCGGACATTCCTGTAAAAAGTTAAGCGTGATCATACAAAAAAAAAACATACATGTCGAATTGATAACCTCCTCCACTTCGCGTTTTTTCGTCGGTTAAAAATTAGGTGAACACGGCATGCTTTACCTGGAGACGCCTGCACGTTGCTGATGGCTGGTTTCCTAGAATTAATGTGCTTGTTTCCTTGAGTAATCACGGGCGCACCACCTGAAATACAAACATTCTACTAGTATTGTTGGAATGGCTTAATATCCTTGGTGCTAATCCAAAAAAAAAACTGACCTTCAGTAATGGGAGCTGAAAAAGGAAAAGGGAAGACTTACTGATAGAAGCTCTGAGCTCGCACTGAGGTCCTGCAGTACCCACTCGGCAGCGGCACGTGTAATCTGATGGAGAACCTTCTTCTCTCACGCAGCGACCACCTCGGGCGCAGGGGTTTGGTACGCAGGGATCCTGAAAATATTTAAATTGTTAACGGCTTTTTAAGCGGCAGAACCATAGAGCTGAGACACAATGAAAAATGGGGGAGGGGGTCACGTGTTAAATTGAGATAGTCGCTAACGTGATGGTTAAAAAAGAGAATTTAGTCAAATATCATAGGTATAAACCCTAATTTGACAGCTCTAATAGATAGATAGCACTATTCTTCTTTTTCTTATTTTTGGCTACCAAGTGGATTCATTATAATCTACTAATCTGCCAGTGTGAAGTATTCTATAGATTCTATAATATTTCAAGTACCTACATACAAAAAAATTACACTATGTCTGAAAATCGGCCTTAATAGCTCTAATTTGACGGCACTAATAATTTGACGGATCTAATTCAGCACTGATTTGACAAATATATTTTGGCAGCTCTAATTTGACAGTTACATTTCAGTCTTTTAAGGCATATGGCGCAACTCATTGCCAATTTCTGAAAACCGTCCTAGGTAGGACTAATCTGATAGCACTAATAATTTGATAGCTTTAATTTTACAGCACTAATTTGAAAGATCTATTTTGACAGCTCCAATTTGACAGTTACATTTCAGCCTTTTAAGGCACATGGCGCAACTCATTGTCAAACCGTTCGCACCTGGTTATGTCTCCCAGCATCCTCCTGGATGAATACGGTAGCAGACGCAGCGCTGGTGGGCTCGTCTTCTCCACAACCTGCTGAGGTTCTTTGCACCCTCACCGCGTTGACGTAGTCGACACGCTTATGGTTGATCCAAGCTTCTTTTAGACATCCTGGAAATTAGAAAATACGTAAATAACCAATAAATAAACCAGCATGCAACTGTCCCACTGCAGGGCAAAGGCCTCTTCTCATACAGAGAAGGATCGAGCATTAATCACCACGCTAGCTCACTACGTGTTGGCGATTTCAGACTATTAAGTCCAGGTTTCCTCACGATGTTTTCCTTCACCGTTAGTCAGTGGTGTCTTAGATTAACTAAGAATGTACATATGACATTGAAAAAGTCACATTGGTAGATGCCAGGTTCGAACCCACACCCACGCGCTTGCAAAGCGGGTCCGTCACCAATACGCCACCACGACACGGGTTATGTTAAGTTAATATTTTTGTGAAATTTTTACATGTTAGCTTATTAAATATTTATATTATGTTAAGTTGTTACTAATATTGTAAGTGTAAAAAATAATTAAAATTTCATCGAAGGAGCGCATGTCTGCTTACCTTTAAAGCTGGTAATGTTTCGAAGGTGCCATTTGCTGAACGCGTCCCTTGCGATGTCCTCCGGCACTCCTCCGAGATACATAGGTCTTTCGAGACGAAGATATTCCTTTGTACCTGAAAAGAGTAGCGTAGGGTAGTGTAGGGTAGGGTAGAAAAAGCGTAGAGGTAGAATAATCACGCGTACAAAGTCGCAGCTAGTTAAATATAATTATTTAATAAGAAAATTTGAAAAACTACTGGGATTCGAACCCACAATCTTTGACGTATCGTGTCGATGCTCTAACCGCTAAGCCACCGTCACCAGCATCAGTCGAAATTTCAAATCTCTTTCTGAGACTAGGGCGTGTGGTAATATCTGACGGAATATATTATTAGCTTTTGTGTTGGGATTAAAACGAAACCTATTTGCATAATTTTAATCTGTGTTGTTGACCGTTGAAGAGTTCCTTTATCTGGAGCTAATCCTGGATGTCGATTCATGTCATGCTTACCATAAAAATGCATTGTCATCGGAACTGAACCAACATGTAAAAATTCAACTCCATAGGATAAGAGGAAGTGGTTCTAATTCAGCTTGCAAGATTTAACTATGCAATTTTATGCTCACACCATGGCCTGTGGCACTACCAGTTCTCCTACTAGCAGTACCACGTGGAAAAATGAATTCCCCGTGGTACTACTCGGTTCATTAGTACCACGGCAAATTTACTTTTCCCAGTGGTACTAATACAGTACTCAAATTAATTTCAGTATAGTAATTAATAAATAAACAAGCGAACGTTGTGAAAAATCTTGAAGATCGTACCTTCGTTGATGATGGACCTGGCTGGACCGTCGTCCACCTTCAACGTGAAGTTCTTCTTGATGGCAATCAGCTCGGCCTTGTGGTAGTTACCGTCGGACACCATCTCGAAACTGTAACATGCAACAGGAGAATGTTTAGAAAGTTTAAGTCACCATGCCAACTTCTTTATCGTCGTCGTCGTCGTGTCAGAGTTTAAACCACCCGTAGGTCTGACATGGCTTTACATACAGTTGAAAAATCTCTCAGGTGTGCTGGTTTTCTCAAAATAATTTCCTTCACTGTTTCAGCAATTGATAAATAATTTATAAAACGCACATGAATCCGAAAAGTCAGAGGTGCGTACGTTTTGAAACTACAACTTTTGACTTGGCAGTTCAATAGTAATCATACCATAAGGCATCATCATCTGCCTAGCCTTTTCCCAACTATGTTGGGGTCGGCTTCCAGTCTTACCGGATGCAGCTGAATACCAGTGTTTTACATGGAGCGACTGCCTATCAGACCTCCACAACCCAGATACTGGGTTACACGATACCCCTTGGTAAGACTGGTTGTCAGACTTTCGGGCTTCTGACTACCCGTAACGACTGTCAAAGATCTACAATTGACAGCCGACAACAGCTTAACGTACTATCCGAGGCACGGAGAGTGATAATTAATTTACAAAACGCACATAACTTACGAAAAGTCAGAGTAATTATACCACTAGGCATTGGTTTCTAACCTTTTCAATCTTGTTACCCCTTTCACCTAGCTAAGAAAACGGATACCCTCACAGTACAATATTTATAATAATCTCAAATTGACTTCATTAAACTAAAAAAAAAACAAAAATATTAAGTAAGTGCTTACATTACCTATCTGATTTTAAAGTCCGTATGTACTATTGTGGACAAAGCCGGTGCACCACTCTTAAGGTTAGAATCGCCTGCACCCAGCGTCCGAACGTACCGCTAGCCGCGCCCCTGCGCACGTAGCATCGTTTAAAGCATTTTGATCGAAAAGTGGTGCACCGTTCGTGTCCGCGATAGTACCTCGCCGCGACTAGGTATGTTATTAATTATTACCAGTTTTTTACCCCCGCATAATACTGGTTTTACCTCCACAGGGGTAATTAACCCAAGGTTATCCGTGTGACTAGGTTATCACTGCTTCAGCTATTCAAACTCATTGCTTGCAATTTACGATAAGAATAAAAAGAAGGGTCGTTCTAGGGTCGTAATTTAGATTTACCTTTCACTTTTCTACCTGCAATGGCCCTTATTACAAAGCAAATAGGATGAAAAGTTAATTGAAAATCACTGACCTGTACATAGTAGAAGTAGGGTGATTGCCTATATCGTAACTGATGCGAATACGGCCGTTGAATAGCTCCACAGCGAGATGCTCGTTCTCTCCGAAGTACATTAACACTCCGTGCAGCTGTGTTGTGCTGAATACTGGAAGATAAGGCGAGATTTTTTACAAAATACTAGCCTAGCCAGGGCCTCCAGTAGGTGGAAGACACCTAGATAGATAGGAAAGGGTAGGGGTAGGTGTACAGTAGGGTAGGAGTAGAGTTGGGAAGGGGTGGGGTAGGTGTAGAGTAGTAGATAGGATAGGGTAGGTGTAGGTGTAGAGTAGGGCAGGTGTAGAGTTGGGAAAGGGTAGGGTAAGGGTAGGGGTATGTGTAGAGTAGGGTAGGAGTAGAGTTGGGAAGGGGTGGGGTAGGTGTAGAGTAGTAGATAGGATAGGGTAGGTGTAGGTGTAGAGTAGGGCAGGTGTAGAGTTGGGAAAGGGTAGGGTAAGGGTAGGGGTATGTGTAGAGTAGGGTAGGAGTAGAGTTGGGAAGGGGTGGGGTAGGTGTAGAGTAGGGTTGATAGGATAGGTTAGGGTAGGGGTAGGTGTAGAGTTGGGAAGGGGTGGTGTAGATGTAGATTAGGGTAGATAGGATAGGGTAGGTGTAGGTGTAGAGTAGGGTAGGAGTAGAGTTGGGAAAGGGTGGGGTAAGTGTAGAGTAGGGTTGATAGAATAGGGTAGGGGTAGGTGTAGAGTTGGGTAGGTCTAGAGTTGGGAAGGGGTAGGGTAAGGGTAGGGATAGGTGTAGAGTAGGGTAGGAGTAGAGTTGGGAAGGGGTGGGGTAGGTGTAGAGTAGGGTAGATAGGATAGGGTAGGTGTAGGTGTAGAGTAGGGCAGGTGTTGAGTTGGGAAGGGGTAGGGTAAGGGTAACGGTAGGTGTAGAGTAGGGAAGCGTAGGGTAGGGGTAAGTGTAGGAGTAGAGTTAGGAAGGGGTGGAGTAGGTGTAGAGTAGGGTTGATAGGATAGGGTAAGGGTAGGTGTAAAGTAGGGTAGGAGGAGAGTTGGGAAGGGGTAGGGTAAGGGTAGGGGTATGTGTAGAGTAGGGGTAGTTAACTTACCCAATGTTACATTGGCTTGAGGTGTCGTCCGAAGAGGTTCCAGTTCCACCAAGGAGTCGTTATGATTGAACGTAAGAGATGTCAGGTATTCGCAGAGCCGACCTGGCATTAAAACATTATATTTTGAGTATGTTTTACATGTATATGCACATGTTTTGTTTAATAAACGGAGTCCATTTTCAAGAGCGTGAGGTCCGCGACGACGCCGCGTGTACGCTCTTGAAAATGGACTCCGTTTGAGTTCGAAACTAGTCGGGCACACCCCGAAATCAATACGTGAGTAAAGCCGTATCAATATTTAATTTATTGTACCTACTTTTCGCAAAGTTTATATACATATTATATATTTGTGGTCTCCTAATTAAAAGAAACAGAGATTATAATGTTTATAACTTCCATACCTGAGTATCCTGGAGCACATTTGCAGAGGTAGTCATTAGGAGAGCTGAGGAGAGGTCGCTCCATGATTATGTCATCCTGAAAAGAAACAGATTTCAATGTATTTAGTTCTAAGTGTTTTGGATAGATGGCGCTGTACTAAAATGTCTGAATAGATGGCGCTGTATTAACAGTTCTGGATAGATGGCGCTATAGTACTAAGAGTTTTAGATAGATGTCGCTACGTTAGAAAAGTATACTGTTCCGCTATTGATGAGAACTTGTATGGTAGCTAAAGCTATCGACTTTTCGTGTTTTCTAAAATACAAAAAAATGAAAGAAGTGTAAATCAGCCTCACAGTAGCGGCCCGCGTACTGCGCAGCACAACTGTCCGTGTGCAGTATGTCACAGTTACCTGCAGTCGCGCTGGTTGTGGCAGGTAGCAGACGCCGTGCACGCAGTCGTGGTGCGCGCAGGGCGAGGTGCCGAGCGCGGCGTGCGGCGCGGCCTCGCAGTAGCGGCCCGCGTACCCGGCCGCGCAGGCGCAGCGGTACTCGTCCAGTCCGTCCACGCAGGTTGCACCATTCTAAATTTAAAAGGAATAGCAACTTTTGATGACTTGTTGCATTTTTTAACCCAAATAGGTGAAGAGTAATTGACAAAAAGTACCCTCTACTGCAGCATCATCTCATATAGGTACTTCGTTTTTAAATTTTCAATAGGACTCATTTGTGTTTTTAGTAATCTTAAAAGGTAATAGCTAATAGCAGCAAATAGCTGTAACTTCATTCCTCAACGAGTTATCTATATAAAATCAATGCCACTTTCGTTGTAATTTTATAACTCAAGAACGGCTATTTTAGCCGACCGATTTGGCTAATTTTCGTCTTGAATTATCTGTGGAGATCCAAGTAAGATTTAATAGGCGAAAAAAGGGGTAGGGAAGAATAGGATAGGGTAGGAGTAGAGTAGAGTAAGGTAGGGTAGCGGTATAGTAGGGTAGGGGTAGTGTAGGGTAGGGTAGGGTAGTGGGTTGATAGACGTTGGAGTAGGATAATAAAGCGTACGAAGTCGCGCGGGGCAGCTAGTAGATTTATAAATGTTAAGAAAATCAGCCTAAAATTGGGATTGTGTTCGTATTTCAAGAGTAACCTCCCAGATCAGACGAACTCGGAAATGTGATTGATAAAGTCTTTTACACCTAACCCTTACCTGACACATATGGTTGATACAATCGTCAGCGTTGATGGTACAGTTCTGGCCAGAGTACCCCTTGGGGCACGCGCAGGTGTAATGGCTGCGATGGTCGGTGCATACTGCTCCGTTCTCGCAAGGGTTGAACTCTTTAGTGCAGTACGGGATCTTTTTCTCGCAGTATTCACCTGGATTTTAAAAGTGAAATATTTTTGTGAAGGGAAAATACATATTATATACTACTCATTCTACAATTATTTATTAAAATATAAATTTTATATACACTTGCCTATAAAAAATAACAAATAGAAAATTTGAAAAGTTTTGTTTGAATTCTGGTAAAGACTAGATCTGTTGGATTCGTTTTTACCAATAAATAAAAATATAGATAAATGTTAAGGAGATTTTTTAAATACCTAATTTGCATTTTCTTATTCAAAATTTTACATAATTTTCTTTTCAAAATACAAAAGTTGAAGTAGTAGTGGTCTCTAACTTTATTTCTAGGTAACCTCAGACATGTCCAGGAAACGATAAGCCTGTATCTGGCGACCCTAGCTATATTAATGTAAAGTTTTATCAAAATCCGTTCCGTAGTTTTTGCGTGAAATAGTATTAAACATCCGTCTGTCCATACATTTTTACAAACTTTTACATTTTTACTAATAGGATAGGATATTTAACTCACCCATAAAACCTGGTGCACATTTACACGAGTAGCCTTCAAGGCGGTCGACACACGTGGCGTTGTTCTGACACTTGTTAGCCATACAGTCGTCGATGTTGACTTCACAGCGTGCGCCTGTGTAGCCAGCCTGACAGGAACAACTAAAAAAAAATTATCATTATTGATCTGTAGAGGAGAATTATTTCATTGGGACTTGGATCTGGTCGAAGAATTCACGCTATATTTTTCTTTATTTGAAAGTTGGTCAATGGTACACGCGGCTACCTAACTTAATCAACCAATAGAAAACCAGTATGAACTGACCTCGCATTGTACAAGCTCTTCTTATAACAATATATCAGCTTATATTGGAAAAGTGTAGCTTAATTTATGTAGCCGTGACAACTTAATTTTGTTAAATGAAACATACTTGGAACGATTTTTTAAGGAGTGAGGATATTTTGAAGGATGGGTCAATACCTGCAATCAGCCACCGCTCGCTTGTTTGTGAAATGTAAAAATTCTAACAAAAACCGGACTAGCCGGACACAATTTATTTTGGCCGAACATGCAATCAAAAAGCGTACTTAACTATGTCCGGCTCTATCCGGATGCTTGGCAACGCTAGCCGTGATGAATGGCAATCGTAATTCTTTGAATAAGTCAGCTAACACTTGGTGTTTTACTTATTTTTTAACTAGCTGCCCCGCGCGACTTCATACGCGTGATTATCCTACTTCAAGGCCTATTCTACCCCTACCCTACTCTACCCACTACCCTATTCTACCCCTACCCTACTTTACCCACTACCCTATCCCTAACCTACCCCTACCCTACCCTACACTACCCCTACCCTACACTACCCCTACCCTACCCTACCCCTACCCTACCCTACCCCTACCCTACACTACCCCTACCCTACCCTACTCTACCCCAGCCTACTATACCGCTACCCTACCCTACTCTACCCCTACCCTATCCCTACTCTACCCCTTTTTCTCACCTTTAAACCTTCCCTGAATCTCCACAAATAATTCAAGACCAAAATCAGCCAAATCGGTCTAGCCGTTTTCATGCTATGTCGTGACAACGGAAAACGGGTTTCATTTTTATATATATAGATAATTAGTAAGGTGTTAAGGTCTACAGAAAACTTACTGGAATCTTCCCTCCTCCAAGACCCGGCAGTGGCCGTGCGCGCAGGGCGAGCCATAGCAGGCGTCAATCTGGTGCTGGCAGGCGTCGCCGTGGTAGCCGCGCGCGCAGGCGCACTCGTGGCCGCCCGGGCCGCGCGCCCGGCACGCGCCGCCGTGCAGGCACGGGTTGCTGTAGCAGCTGTCGCACTTCGAGATTATTTCCGCCGGCGGCTTGTCTAGGGAGATCATATCATTGGTTATAATAATAACATTATTATTACAGACATCCTCCTGACCAAATGTCAATCTCAATAAAGATCATCAGATCATCTACGCAGAATATACAGGGTTATTTGTAAAACACCAGCATCCTTAAAAGGGGTCATTAAACTCATCATTATGAACAACTTTTACTATGGGACCAACCCTGAAGTCGCAAAAAAAAATCAGCTGTTCCCTACATTTATGTTCACATGACTCAACAAAATGTATGGAAGGGCTGCTTTATTTTTTTGCGATGTCAGGGTTGGTCCCATAGTAAAAGTTGTTCGCAATGATGAGTTTAATGACCCCTTTTAAGGATGCTGGTGTTTTACAAATAACCCTGTATATTATACTGCACAAGTGTGTATAGTCGGCAAAGAAATTGGGTTGGCAGGGGCGCTAATTAAAGTAGCAATTTTACCAAGATCTCATCAATATAATTAAATTTTGCCATATTTTCTGAAAAGGCATGACTGAAACCTATACAAAACTAAACAATTTTACACAACCACATGCAAGCTTCCATAAAAAAATTCATCCTTAGCGGACCTGTCAACCTTAACTCCTTTGCTGACTGTACGAAAACGGGACGGCAACCCAATACGGTCGGAGAGATCAGGCGTAATACGGCTTTACGTGATTTCGAAGGCACGGAGCAAGTGATAATTAATTTATAATACGCACATAAATAATTATGGAAAGTCAGAGGCATGTGCCTCGGGTGCCCACTATGACCGAAATTTGGTCAGGAGGACATTCAGCAGCTCCTTCAAAGTCCTTTAATAATAAAAGTATCCATACGTTTGCCGTGTGGTTTCCGGCCTAAGAATAAAACCACCCCTACTCGTCCCGCGGGTGTCCTAAAGAGCGACAAAGGGAAAGATCCCAAGGATGGGCAGCAGCATCCTTCTGTTTAACAGCAATCATCTGCTACTGCGATCGCCAGCCCACTTGCTTAGGGCGATTATGGGCAAAAACCTCCAATCAGCGCTCAAAAGTGACGCTTATTAGGTGAGGAGGGTCATTCCCGTTGGGTAACACCCCGCGTCGTTCACACTGTTGACGAACGGGAATTTTTTTTGCCGCTCGCTCACACTTGCTTAGTTTAAGAGTCACAAATGTAGAAAAATATTTCAATTTTTGACCCCGACTTAAAGAAATGGGTGTTTTATTTGATTTCGTTTTTTTTAGAGGTGACTCGATCAAGTGTTCTGAGATAAAAAAAAAAGAAAAGGCTTTGGCAAGATTGATTTTTAAAATTACGCTCTTAAAAGTACTAGGAGAACATAATTATTATTATTATTATTCAGCCTATATTATCCCACTGCAGGGCAAAGGCCTCCCTTTCCTCCTTCCACTTGTCTCGGAACTAGGAGAACATAATCATGAAGATAATAAGTCGAACGCAGAATTTGCATCTTCATAATCCTTTTCTCCTAGTTTAATTATCAAATAAATGAAATCTTTGAAACAAATCACTTAAAACTAGAAAAGCCTTGGGAGTAGGGAATGCAATGCTGTTTCTTTGCTCAAAGAAACAGCATTGCTATCCAGCGTGGCAATGCTGCCTGCCCAGCTTCCTGGTATACATTCGGTGATATGAAGGAACCCCAATTTAGTTTTAAAAAATCCCACTCGTCAACAGTGTGGACGACGGGGGGGGGGTGTTAGCGAACGGGAATGACTGGGTGAGGACTATATTCAGCTGTGAACTAAATAAGGCTGATGATGATGATCACATACCTTTACAAACAAACGCACTAGACTGCGTGCTGAGTATAAGCTTGTCTCTCATAGCCGCAGGTTCGGAGCAGCGAGCTATACCGGGCTCCACGTACTCCCCGGCATTTTTCACCCACTCGGAGAGCCAGCGCGCGTTGCAGTCACAGTAGAGGGGGTTTGAACCTAACGCACTAGAATATAAAGATGAAAATTGGTTGTTTATTTTAACTGTTCAGCGTTTTATAGCGTTGGAACAATTTAATGTTCAGAGTTGCATAAGTTCGAGTCAAAAATCAATAATCAGTTGAACGGTAAATGAAAACATCGTGAGGAAACCGGCAAACCTGATAGGTTTTTCAAAGGCTGTTTAAATTAACTGACGCTAGGTTGTTCATTAACCATAGTGGTGCTGATTCTCTTGTACATCTCGCTAAACTAATTTTAGTCTAACTATATCTCTTTCTAATAAACACCATCGAAAAAGGACAGCAAATTGAACTATCAAATTAGAGCTGTCAAATTAGTCTACGTCCTTGCAATTGACGTAAAATTAGACGAGACCTATAACATGCCGACTAAATTTTCGTTGATATCACGCTAATGGACTAGTTTGACAGCTCTAAAAATCTGCTATCCTTTTCTAATGATCCCTGTTAGAATGAGAGATGGCGAGTCTAAGCTAGTTTAGAGCGTGTGCAAGAGAATTAGCACCACTGTCGTACTATAGAAGTGGATTTAGAGGGGGATTATGGAAGGGGCGAGAGATTACAGAGGACGAGGGGGATTTTAGAAGGATGATTACGGATGATGAGGGCCATTAAGAAAAGGATACCCCTTACTTTTTGAAATTATAAAATTGCAATTGCCATTATGATCAGGAAATGGAGGATTATGGTAAGGAACGGTGACTATTCTAGTGCTCTCACTGACCGAACGATCCTCCATAATCCCCATCGGGTTATAGAAGCGGAAGGAGATTATAGAAAGGAAGAAGGGGATTATAGAAGGGAAGGAAGAGATTATGGAAGGGGGAGATTAGATCTGCGGTGTTCCCACTGTTTAAATCTTACATAGCAGTACAAATACAACTGTTTACACGCCGATATTCTGTAAAAACTGTACTACGTCAGTTATTTAGGAAGCTATTCAAGTATTACGTAAGCAGATTTCTTATTTGCTTTCAAAGCCTTAAAAATGTTTCAGTTAAAAAAAAATACAACTTCTAAATTCGTAATAAAAAAACTAAAAGCCATTTTGAACTTTCTTGAAAAATTAAAAAAAAAGAGTAGGTACTGCTGACGTAATCACAATTCAGACTCCCCCATCCCCCATCACATCAAAAATAAGCGAAATAAAGACACCCCTCCTGTAGTGCTTACGTAATACTTGAATGGGCCCTAGCTGAATGCTAAAACCAGCATTTATTTATTTTTTATTTATTTATTACAGTTTACAGTAGGTACATAGTAAGATAATGCTCCACAAAACCGGTTTAGCGGTTTGACTGTGAATGAGTCGCAATTAATTTATATAAATCAAAGATATTGGATAATATTTCTGTGATATAAACCTAAATTATTTATATATTAAACAAATATTTTTTAAGTTTCCTCTTAAATTTTATTTTGTCATTTTCATGTCTGATGTCCGCTGGTAAGCTGTTCAAAAGATATGGCTACGTTTATTTAATGTTCTATCACCGAAGTAATTTGTAACCCTTGGGACACTAATAGCTCCCTCACTTATAGACTAAAAAAAAGAATGTATATACGTGATACTTACACGTGGGAAATAGATTCCAAATCTCTGAATACTCCGTCTGACAGCATGGATATGTTGTTTCCATGGAGCGAGAGGACCCTCAGTTGAGTCAAACCCTTGAGGGCATCGCGCTGGAAGAATCATTAAAAATAAAATAAATAAATCAGCCTGTAACTGTTCCACCAGCACACCTGAGAGATTTTTCAACGGTGTGTAAAGCAATGTGAGAGGCCTACGGGCGGTTTAAACTCTGACAGGTGTTCATAAAGAGAAGTAAAGTCAAAATCTAAAATTTTTTTACATTTCAAATTTATTTATTTTTTTATTTATAGATTCAAGCCTGTATTCCCCAGAGGGGGTAGACAGAGGTGTGCAGTACACCCACGTTTTGCAGGCTATGTTATAGGTAAGTCCCATGTACTAGGAGGCGAGCCTATTGCCATTAACTGGGCACAATTCCAGACTCCGTGCTGCTACTGAGAATTTCCTAATGGAAAAACCCATTAACACGTTGCCCGACCCGGGGATCGAACCCAGGACCTCGTGCTCAGCAGTCGCGTTTGCTACTATTTAACCAAAGAGGCAGTCATTGCTTATTAAATATTTGTATTTAAAATCTAACATACGTAAGAGGAGTCGTGATAGCCTAGTGGTGGTGACCGTTGACTGGCAAGTCAGAGGTCTCGGGTTCAAACCCAAGGCTCGCACCTCTGACTTTTAGTAAGTTATGTGCGTTTTATAAATTAATTATCACTCTCCGTGCCTCGGATAGCACGTTAAGCTGTTGGCCCCGGCTGTCAATTGTAGATCTTTGACAGTCGTTACGGGTAGTCAGAAGCCCGAAAGTCTGACAACCAGTCTTACCAAGGGGTATCGTGTAACCCAGTATCTGGGTTGTGGAGGTCTGATAGGCAGTCGCTCCATGTAAAACACTGGTATTCAGCTGCATCCGGTAAGACTGGAAGCCGACCCCAACATAGTTGGGAAAAGGCTAGGCAGATGATGATTTAAAATCTAACAAACCTGAACGCATCTCAACCTATTATAACTGACGATTAGGTTGGATAGTTTAGTTAGCCCTTCAAACGTGTTGTTAGATAGAACGCTGATTTTGTTGTTAGATAGGTCCAGCCTGGTTAGCTGGGTGAGGTGACGGATGTGCTCCGGGAGGATGGCCGTGATCTCATTGGATTCTAGGTATCTGGAACAAAAATAGGTCATATTCATCATCATCATCATCAGCCTGTACTAGACCATTGCCGAAAATACGCCTCTCCCAATGCGCGCCACTTTTATGCGCTCATTGGGGGTATTTGCCCATAATCGTCACGCTGGGCAAGCGGGTTGGATAAAGATAAAGATATATTTATTTTGTAAAAAATGAGAAATACAGTACAAGGCATAGCCTGCAATTTATATGTTAAAAATGATGTATGAGTAGCTACATGTTTACTGCCCGTCCTCCGGATCTCTCCCTTTGTCACTTCTTACGACACCTGCGGGACGAGTAGGGGTGGTTCTATTCTTAGGCCGGAAACCACCTTACGCCCGCACCTTGGACTTTTCGTAAGTTATGTGCGTATTATAAATTGTTTATCAGTTGCTGAAACGGCGAGGGAAAACATCGTGATGAAACCAGCACACCTGAGAGAATTTTCAAATCAAATCAAATAAAATTAATAAATAGGTGTTGTCACAGTTAACAATAGTTCTCCATATTTTGCCAACAAGTTAAAATAAATATTTGAATTTATATAAATCAAGTAGGTACTTAGCATAAATCAAGTACCTAGCGTAAATCAAGTACCTTGTTGCAATTCATAAAATGTTAGGTATAGTTAAAATATATAAATTTCAATGGTGTGTAAAGCCATGTCAGAGGCCTACGGGCGGTTCAAACTCTGACACCAGGTTGTTCATCAACCATACGATAAGAAGAAGGAGATAGGTAACTTAATGGTACTTACAACTCAGTAGTCTGCTTCGGTATATTCAGGGGCACAAAGGCGAGTTGGTTCCTAGAACAGCGCACCACTGTACCAGCGCACGAGCAATGCGCCGGGCAGTAGTCGGGTGAGAGACAACCTTTATCTTCCGCTGAAAAAAAAGTATCAAAATATTTTTATAAAAACTTAAGTTCCAAAAAATTTATTACGAGTAGTGGATTTGAACCTGCGACCTACTCGTTAAAGCCAGTTACGCTCTGCTAAGGTAAGTAGGGTAAGGTACCATACCTTACCCTACTTACCTTAGCAGGGTAGAGTAGGGGTAGAATAGGATAAGGTAGAGGTAGAGTAGGATAGGGCAGGGATAGAGTAGGGGTAGAGTAGGGATAGGGTAGTGTAGGGCAGGGTAGTGTAGGGTAGGGTAGTGTAGGGTAGGGTAGGGTAGTGTGGGGTAGGGTAGTGTAGGGTAGGGTAGTGTAGGGTAGGGTAGTGTAGTGTAGGGTAGTGTAGGGTAGAGTAAAATAGGGGTAGAGGTAGAATAATCAAAGCAAATACTGCCAAACTATTTTCTGTAAAATATTACTAAGGTTTTTTGGAGAAATAAATATATTAATTTATTATTTAATCATCATAAATTCGCATCGGATAGCTTTAATTATTTAAAAATAAACTTACTGCCTCGTTGGTCTAGTGGTAGCAAGCGCGACTGCTGAGCACGAGGTCCTGGGTTCGATCCCCGGGTCGGGCAAAGTGTTATTGGGTTTTTCCATTAGGAAATTCTCAGTAGCAGCACGGAGTCTGGAATTGTGCCCGGTTAATGGCAATAGGCTCGCCCCCTATTACATGGGACTTATAACATAGCCGGCGAAACGTGGGTGTACTGCACACCTCTGCCTACCCCCTCTGGCAAAAAACAGGCGTGAGTCTATAAATAAAATAAAATAAAAAAATAAACTTACCGGAGCATTTAAAATCAGACACTTCCAAATGCTGAAGATTGGCGTCTCTCAACGCTGCTGGTGTTCTACAGGTCGCTGTGGGGGAGAGGCGGCGGGTTCGAAGCCAGTTCGGAAGCCAGGAGATATGGCACGTGCAGTCCAGGGGGTTGGACTCCAAGTTTCTAAACGAAGTCATAGAAAATATAAGATGGTACGGTAGCGAGTTCAATACCTACAAATATTTTATGTAAGTAATAAATATACCCACAAATATTATTGGAAGGGGGATTGTGGAATAGGAGGGGGGATTATGGAATGGGTGGACTATGGAATGTGAGGTGGATTACGGAATGGAAGGGGGATAATGAAAGGGGAGATGGATTACGGAATGGAAGGGGGATTATGAAAGGGGAGGTGGATTACGGAATGGAAAGGGGTTTATGGATTGGGAGGGGGGATTATGGAATGTGAGGGGGATTGTGAAATGGGTGGGGGGATTATTGAAGGGGCGCTCTCATTGATTGTAAGAATAAGTCTTCATCTGCCTAGCCTTTTCCCAACTATGTTGGGGTCGGCTTCCAGTCTTACCGGATGCAGCTGAGTACCAGTGTTTTACATGGAGCGACTGCCTATCAGACCTCCACAACCCACATACTGGGTTACACGATACCCCTTGGTAAGTGATCGTAAGGATAAGTACTGTTATTTTATGCCAATATTCTGAGAGAAGGGTGGTACAGTCAATATCTGGATAGATATCTGAAATATTCAAAAGAATCACATTCTTAAACACGCCACCCTGTATACATAATATGATGTATACACCATGTATACTTTAGGTACTTACAATGTAGACAGCATAGAGAGGTGATCAAAGGCTCCCGGCGTAATGCACTTTATTTTATTTTCCGATAAAGATCTGTAAAGAAAAGTATTATTATTAAATCATAATCATAATCAGCTTGTATCAGTCCACTGCTGAACATAGGCCTCTCCCAATGTGTGCCACTAGTGTGCGCTCATTGGAGGTATTTGCCCATAATCGCCGCGCTGGGCAAGCGGGTTGGCGATCGCAGTAGCAGATGATTGCTGTTACACAGAAGAATTCTGCTGCCCATCCTCTGAATCTTTCCCTTTGTCGCTTGTCACATCTGCGGGACGAGAAGGGGTTCCAAACATACGCAACGACGCGTCCTTGATACTGCGAGTACCGCGACGTTCGCTTAGGAGTCTCGTCGTTACGCAATATTACGCAAGTTTGGGTGAGTGTGCCGTTTCGAGCGTATGTACGTAACTAGTTTCCATACTGTATTTATTATTATTATTTTTTTTTTTTTATAGACTCACGCCTGTATTCCCTAGAGGGGGTAGGCAGAGGTGTGCAGTACACCCACGTTTCGCCGGCTATTTTATAAGTCCCATGTAATAGGGGGCGAGCCTATTGCCATTAACCGGGCACAATTCCAGACTCCGTGCTGCTACTGAGAATTTCCTAATGGATTTATTTATTTATTATTATACCTTATTTAATTGATCAAAGAATATACTTACAATATACTCAAACTATAGAGTCCAAAGAACATCTTGTCTGTGACAGTCTGCAGTAGGTTTCCATCCAGCAACAATTCTTGTATGTTGGCGGCGCCGTCGAACGCGTTGTCTTCTATGACGGTAATACCTGTGGAAAGGTCAGAGTTAGTGAATGACCGAACGCTTCGGCTTCGGCTATCTTCTGCCAAAAAAACAGCCTTCGGCTCCGGCCAAAAAAACAATCTTCGGCTTCGGCAAAAAAAAACAACATACTTACGGCTTCGGAAAAAAACAACAACATTCGGCTTCGGCAAAAAAAAACAATATTCGGCTTTGGCAAAAAGAAACCTACGGCTTCGGCAAAAATGGGGCGAAGTTTCTGCCGAAGCCCAAGGTTTTTAGTAAACGCCGAAATTAATTTTTAAACCATCGTAAAATTAATTTTAAGTAAGTAAATAAATATTATATTTGAGTTTATTTCAAAGTGTTATTTATTACTTTGACAAGTTCTTTTTGACAAAGTCTTGAATTCGTTATAGCCTAGTGGTCGTGATTATTGACTGGTAAGTTGAGGTCTCACGTTCGAACCCAAGGTGACCTCTGAATTTTCGTAAGTTACGTGGGCATTGTAAATTAGTCATCACCTGCTCCGTGCCTCGGAAAGCACGTTAAGCCACTGACCCCGGTTGTCATTAGGATCTTTGACAGTCGATATAGGGAGTCAGTACCCTCACAAAATCCTGACAACTAATCTAACTTTAGAATATCGTATCCCTTTGGATTGAGGTCAGATAGGCAGTAGCTCTATAGAAAACTGATATTCAGCTGCATCTGGTTAGATTAGAAGCCGACCACAACAAAGTTTGAGAATAATAAGGCTAGGAGAATGATGATTATTAAACCTTAGGCTTCGGTTTAAACCGCAGGCGAAGGTTTAAACTATCCTAAACTTACCATTATTCCGTAAATCTAACTTCGCAAGATCTGGAAGTCGTCCAAACAGTCCGTCAGACTTGATTTGTCCCAAACTGTTGTCGGACATCAACCTGCAATGATAAATAAAACAGTTATGACCCAGCTTTTGGAGGTGGAGGAGGGAGGGGGGAAAATCAGAAACTTTTGCCACAGGGGTTAGCAAATAAGTTTGTTGTTGTTATATTATAATTAACCGGCTAAATGTTAAGGCGATCCAAATTTAGAGGGGTTAAAAGGGCCTTTGGAGGCTAGGGGCTAAGAGCCTCCCCTGGAGGCCAGGGGGCTAAAAGGGCCCCTTGTGGAGGCTAGGGTCTGGGGGGCCCTTCTGGAGGCTAGGGGGCTAAGAGGGGCCCCTCTAGAGGTTAGGGGGGCTAAGAGAGCCCCTCTGGAATCTAGGGGAAGCTGCATTTTAGCAATACAACACTTTAATTACTTTTTTTTAAAACTTTTTTAAGTTAATTCAAATAATTGTCCTTATTTCAAAATCATTACTGTTTAAGTTATAGGCATTAAGAGGGCTAGAACTCACAGGGCATCCGTGTTGAGCGGCAGGTCGCGCGGCACGTCCTGCAGCGCGGCGCGTGCGCACGTGACGCTGACCGCGCGCGCGCCGTACTCGCACGCGCACGCCGCCGGGCACGCCGCCGCTGAGCCGCACGCGTTCGCTGACTCCTCGCCAGCTGGAACAGGGGGCAAACGAGTTCAAAATATAAAATAATAGTATTAGTCCACTGCTGAACATAGACCTCTACCAATGCACGCCACTATTGTGCGCTCATTGGAGGTATTTGCTCATAATCGCCACGCTGGACAAGCGGGTTGGCAATCGCAGTAGCAGATAATTGCTGTTTCACAGAAGGATACTGCTGCCCATCCTCCGGATCATTCCTTTTGTCGCTTCTTACGACACCCGCGGGACGAGTAGGGGTGGTTTTATTCTTAGGCCGGAAACCACACAACACCTTCTAATAAGCGCACAAGATGAGTGACGCGTATGAGAAGAGGCTGACCTAGTCTCTCCGGACTAGCGCTGCGTTCCTGATCCTGCGTCTCCTGGTGGCGACCTCCCTCTTCAGATCGGCGAGCTCCTCGGACCACCACGAGTCCACGACACGGTGAGAAGTGTACTTTGTTTTTTATTGGATATTGTGTGTGTCAGAACTATAGGTATCCAGCTGTGGACTGATACAAGCTGTGTCCCTTTTGTGTGCGACACCGACTCGTACTTGACCAGTATTTTTATCTGATGATATCTGATTCTTGGAGAGTCGTGATAGCCTTGTGGTGGTGACCGTTAACTGGCAAGTCAGAGGTCTCGAGTTCGAACCCAAGGCGCGCACCTCTGACTTTTCGTAAGTTATGTACGTTTTATAAATTAATTATCGCTCTCCGTGCCTCGGATATCACGTTAAGCTGTTGGCCCCGGCTGTCTATTGTAGATCTTTGACAGTCGTTAAGGGTAGTCAGAAGCCCGAAAGTCTGACAACCAGTCTTACCAAGTGGTATTGTGTAACCCAGTATCTGGGTTGTGGAGGCCTGATAGGCAGTCGCTCCATGTAAAACACTGGTATTCAGCTGTATCCGGTAACACCGACATAGTTGGGAAAAGGCTAGGCAGATGATGATCTGATTTTTGGAAACTTACGTTTGCATTTAAAGTTTTCCTCTCTTAACGCATCAATTCTCTTCCGGTTCATACGTTTGGGAGAGTCGCACTTGGCGCCGGAAGTTTCAATGGGATTCTTCCGAAGATACGCAGCCAGCCATCGTAGGGAACAATCACAGGCAAATGGATTCCTGCCCAGATGTCTGGAATGAAAAAGAAATACGTAAGAAGCAGTAGCATGCCCATCATTTATGCCTAAAAGTAAAAATTGCTGGCCTATAAATAACGAATTTAAAAATTAATAATGAAGCTGATTCTCTAAACTAATTTTAGTCTAACTATATCTCTTTCTAATATAAAAGGACAGCAAATTGAAATATAAAATTAGAGCTGTCAAATTAGTCGACGTCCTTGCAATTGACGTGAAAATTGACGAGACCTATTGACATGCCGACTAAATTCTCGTTGATATCACGTAAATGGACTAGTTTGACTGCTCTAAAAATCTGCTATCCTTTTCTAATGATCTCAGTTAGAAAGAAAGATAGTGAGTCTAAATAAGTTTAGAGCGCGCGTGTGCAAGAGAATTGGCACCAATGTCTTTTTACTCATAAGCCTTTAAAAAAATTGTTAGGCTTGGCCTATCATTGGGTGCTAGGTAGGCTATAGAATGAACGGGACTATAGGCACTGGACGAACAGGGGGGAGACGTTTTTAGTGGGTGCGAGCCCCAAATAACCGTACGTCCAAAGACTACGGTATGCGTAAGGCTTTTCTTACTCTCCCCGGCGGCCACAAAAAAAAGGTAGGCTTTAGAACCGGAATATCCCGGTCCCGATAATGCCGGGGTTTCCCGGTCCTTATCAGTTAATGAAAGAACCGGGAATTCGAAATGAGAACCGGGTATTCCGGGATTATTCGCATTTATAATATTAGATATACTTACAGCGTTTGAATTCCAGTTAATGCGTCGAACGTTCCATTTGGCAGAGATCTGATGTTGTTGTCGTACAGAGACCTGGAATTATTCCCCAAGCATAAAAAACATTCGCTTCTCAAAAAAAGTTGGTATAGACTCACGCCTGTATTCTCCTGAGGTGTGCAGTACACCCACTTTTCGCAGTTATAAGTCACAATTCCAGACTCCGTACTGCTACTTACTGAGAATTTCCTAATGGAAAAAACCCAATAACACTTTGCCCGACCCGGGGATCGAACCCGGGACCTCGTGCTCAGCAGTTGCGCTTGGTACCACTAAACCAACGAGGTAGTCAAAAAAAGGTTTTATAAAAACAACGTTTTTAACCAAGTTTTTATATTGGAATGTCAAAACTAAACATACATGTAAAAATTTGTATCTGTGCTGTTGACCGTTGAAGAGTTCCTTTATCAGGAGCTTGTCCTGGATGTCGATTCAGGTCATGTTTACCATAAAAATGCATTGTCATCACAACAGAACCAACATGTAAAAATTCAACTCCGTAGGATAAGAGGAAGTGGTTCTAATTCAACTTGCAAGATTTGACCCGAACATATAAAAGCTTATGCTATGTGTGTAATTAGTATTTTTATTTATCCAAAATTAATAATTGGTAGAGTTGCCGTGAATAATTGAGCAAGAAGTCCTGGGTTCGATCCCCGGATAGGGCAAAGTGTTATTGTCCTTTTCTATTAGGAAATTCTCAGTAGCAGCACGGAGTCTGGAATTGTGCCCGATTAATGACAAGCTCGCCCCCTATTATATGGGACTATATAACATAGCCTGCGAAACGTGGGTGTACTGCACGCCTCTGCCTACCCCCTCTGGGGAATACAGGCGTGAATCTATGTTAATGTTAAATAAAATACTTACAATAACTTTAGATTTTGCAGATCGCGAAACGTATCTTTTCGTACGCAAGTGATTTCATTTGAATTCAGCAATCTGGAAATAAACAAATTCTTTTTAAGTTAGTTTCAACAAAAATGATGATGACAGCTTAAATAAAAATAGTTATATAAAAAAATATATAAAATAGATTTAAAAAAACTATATTAAAAAAGACTAACTATATAGCTTAGTGGTATGACCGTCGACTGACTAGTCAGAGGTCTCGAATCCGATCCCAAGGCCTTTGACTTTTCGTAAGTTATTCGAACCCAAGGCGTGCACCTCTGACTTTTCGTAAGTTATGTGCTATAAATTAATTATCAGTTGCTAAAACAGTGAGGGAAAACATGGTGATGAAACCAGCACACCTGAGAGATTTTTCAACGGTGTGTAAAGCCATGTCAGAGGCCTACGGGCTGTTTAAACTGACACCAGGTTGTTCATCAACCATACGATAAGAAGAATAATAACAGTATTGTGTTGTACTTACAATAATTGAAGAGAAGATAACCCGTGGAATATTCCTGAAGGAACATCCTTAATTTTGTTCCCGTATAACACTCTGAAATATTAAAAAAAACTCTATAATTGTACATCGTTAGCATTTTGTGACCCGAAAGCCTAAACACCCCAATATGAATTTGATTTGAAAGGTAAAAAAATACCGTGTCGGGTGCCGTCCAGCGGCAAGTGATTGACCTCCTGTCGGTGCGCGCCGATTTTCGTAATAATAAATAAAGCAATATTAATTGTTACGACAACTCTGCTATTATCCTACGAGGAGTTCCGTTTTATATCCCATCTCGTAAGTCCATGATCAGATCTTGACAATATTTCTATGGGACTTGGAAATATGTTCTTTCAAAAAAAGAATTTTCTAAATCGGTCCACAATTGACTGAGAAATCGGTGAACATATAAAAAAAAATACATACAGTCGAACATAGAACCTCCTCCTTTTTGAACAACTTGCAACTTGAATAATTTTAAGCATTTTTTGGGACAAAAATATATCATAGGTTAAAAACCATTGCAATCGATTCTGTTACTGATTCTAAACAAACTACTTTTGGCTTTCGGGCCAACAAATTCTAACGTTGTATAGGTATTACGTGAAGCGAAAACTGTGGATTCCTTTTTTAGAATATTACGCGCACGGAGGAGTGTGAAACTTGGCATAGTAAAAGTTTATATTAGAGATGAAACGGATAGTAGTTTGGCTTACCGGATATTCGGCAAGCTACTAGGCCGGAGCACCGGATATCCGGCTGCCGGATATTCGGCCCTTTATTGCGTTGACGCGATCAGTTTGATTTGAATATTGGCGCGGTGAACGAGATCTATAGCTCTCTATAGATCTCGTTCACTTCAGTATTAAACTAATAATTAATAAAACAAACATTTTTGATGTGCGATTATAAAAATAAACGGTGTCCATAACCTATTGGAGTATGATTTGCCTTGTGTAAAATAATGAGATTTTTTAAAATTTTACTATCCGGTATCCGGCTGGATACTGTATTACTATCCGGTATCCGGCCGGATAGTTAAAACAAAGCCGGATAGGCCGGATACCGGATAGTTACCGGATATCTGTTTCATCTCTAGTTTATATGGAGAAGAAGTGCAAAAAGTTTAAATTTATAAAAAAAAATGGTCGAATTTCGACCACTACAAATCAAGCTATAATCTCCAGTATAAGCTGACATCTTGTAGTACGAAGAACCTATACAATGCGAGGTCAATCCATACTGGTTTCTATAGCTTGATTAGTAACTGAACAATATAAAGCTGGTTGCTTTCTTTTTTTTTTGGAGGAAGCAATGACGTCACCGACATTGTTACGATACCAACATTGAATAGGATGTTCAACAAAGCAATTGTTGATAAAACATAATTGACAACAATTATGTTACTAGCTATACCAACATTTAATTTTTTAAAGATGTTTGTACATTAAAAAAAAACACTATAAAAGAAAAACAGCTGATACGGATGGGATTCGAACCCACAATATTCGATGTACCATTTCTCTGACGCTCTGACCGCTAAGCCACCCGCATCAGTCGAAATTTCAAATCTCTTTCTACGTATAGGGCGTGTGGATCTATCGGAATACATCGAGTCGGATACATAATGTCGAAATCGAAAATATTATGTACTTTTCATTCATTATTTCACACACACAGCTACAAAATTAAATGAGTTTGCAAAAAGTAAATGCTACCAAATTGAGAGTGTCACGGAATTATATGAGTTTGCATTAAGTTAAGGCTATCAAATTAAGAGTGTCACGGAATTAGATAATTTTACAATAAGTAAATACTAACAAAATAAGAGTGTCACGGAATTAGATGAGTTTGCAAAAGATTAATGCTGCTAAATTAAGAGTGTCACGGAATTATATGAGTTTGCTAAAAGTGAATGCTATCAAATTAAGATTGTAACGGAATTAGATCGAGTTTCCATTAAGTTAATGCTATTATCAAATTTAGAGTGTAACGGAATTAGAAGAACTTACAAAAAGTAAATGCTATCAAATTAAGAATGTCACGGAATTAGATGAGTTAGTAAATAGCTTATGAATAAATTAAGAGTGTAACGGAATTATATGAGTTTGAAAATAGTTAATGCTACCAAATTGAGAGTGTAACGGAATTAAATGAGTTTGATATACTCACAATGAAGTCAGTTGCGTTAATCCATGGAACGCATCCGCCGCTAACTTTGTGATCTTATTGTTGGATAGATCTATTCTAGCAACCCTCTTCACGGTAGCAAAGGCGCCAGCGCTGACCTCGGTTATCTCGTTCTGTTCTAGGCGTCTGGAAAGAGATAGAAGGTTTTTATTTAAGTAATGCCGGTCGCGCACTGAACCAGTCGGTGGTGGTTGCGACAGCATTATAGTGTCATGGTGGTACATTGGTTACAAACGGTTTACAATCACGTGGATGTGGGTTCGAACCTGGCATGTACCAATGTGACTTTTTCAATGTCATAGGTACTTTTTTAGATTCTTCTTCTTTCTAAGATTCCACTGATTAACGGTGAAGGAAAACATCGTGAGGAAATCTGGACTTAATAGTCTGACGCCAACACGCAGTGAGCTAGCGTGGTGATTAATGCTCGATCCTTCTTTGTATGAAAAGAGGCCTTTCCTCTGCAGTGGGACAGTTACAGGTTGGTTAAAGAGGCTAGCAGACTTTTATAAGGCTACTATTTGAAATCGTTAAAAAAAGCCCTTTAAAACTTATGAACAGCCATAGTTCTAATATTGTTTATTGTAAGAGTGACTCTAGTTGCCAGTTCCAAGGGTAGCCTACCCTTCATGGAGAAGATTCTGGCAAGAAACTCCATGGTTGCTAAAATATTTAATACTTACATTTCTGTTGCCTTATGTGGTATAGTTGCTGGCAATTCTGTGAGCAACTTTTCTCTGCAGTCTACCGTGCCTTCAGGCGTGCAACGACAAGGGGGCGGGCAACGAGGTTCCGCTGAACATTCCACTGTTATTGCTGTTGTAGGGCCTGAGAAACAGATAATATGGCACGATTACTAAGATAACCGTGATTTACCGTGTGGTTTCCGACCTAAGAATTTAACCACCCCTACTCGTCCCGCGGGTATCGTAAGAAGCTACAAAGGGAAAGATCCGGAGGATGGGTAGCAGCCTTCTGTGTAACAGCAATCATCTGCTACTGCGATCGCCAACCCACTTGCCCAGCGTGGCAATTATGGGCAAATACCGCCAATGAGCGCACAATAGTGGCGCGCATTGGGAGAGGCCTATGTTCAGCAGTGGACGTCAGTTGATGATGATAAACTATATATGTATACCTACTTAATTTTAAGTATACTATTTAGTCCTTACCATTACAGATAAGTTCATGAGATTCCATTTCAGAGAGAAGGGCACCCCTCAACGCTGCTGGAGCCTGGCACCTGTAAACATGTTAATATTTCGAAATTAATTCATTACATTGTGAAACAAATCTATTCTACGGCTTAATGTAGAACGGCTTTTCTTTTAGTGTCAATTAAAGGGTGATACCAGAAGAAAGGAAGGCTTCATGACTGATACGGTACGGTACGTCGAAGATGTGGGTTCGTATCCCATCTGTATCAGTTGTTTTTTCAAATTTTCTTTTTAAAAATTTATAAAAGAAAATAATTAAGATATAAATATATAATAACTAAAGTAGGATAGATTTGTTTTTGCTAAAATCGAGACAGAATTAAAAAAATTGTCTATACCTTGCTCCGACTCCGATTAGCCCGACAGATCGTACAGCTGTCGCCAGCCTAGCGACCCGACAGTCGCACACGATAGGATTGTCGGTCAGTCGCAAGGTGTTCAGTCGCGAAATCGTAGCCGGCTCCAAAGACAAATACGTTAGATTGTTGTTGTTTAGAGTCCTGAAAAAAAAAACGCACTTTAGACACTCTAGGTTACTTTATAGTACCTACATCGAATTAAAATAATAGTGTCATTGTATCTTTTGGTTCGAACCCAAGGTTCGCACCTCTGACTTTTCGTAAGTTATATGCGTATTATAAATTAATTTCTCCGTGCCTCGGATAGCACGTTAAGCTGTTGGCCCCGGCTGTCAATTGTAGATCTTTGACAGTCGTTACGGGTAATCAGAAGCCCGAAAGTCTGACGACCAGTCTTACCAAGGGGTATCGTGTAACCCAGTATCTGGGTTGTGGAGGTCTGATAGGCAGTCGCTCCATGTAAAACACTGGTATTCAGCTGCATCCGGTAACACTGGAAGCCGACCCCAATATAGTTGGGAAAGGCTAGGCAGATGATGTATCTTTTTCTTTTAAATGCCATAGAAAAGGGATAGAAATAATAGTGTAAAATAAGTAGTGTGATTGATCATGATTGGTCAAGTCAGAAGCTCAAGTTCACACCTAAGGCAGCTCTGATTTTTCATCAAAACACTCATCATCATTATCAGCCTGTATCAGTCCACTACTGATCATAGGCCTCTCCCAACGCACCACTATTGTGCGCTCATTGGAGCACTATTGTGCCCATAATCGCTACGCTGGGCAAGCGGGTTGGCGATCGCAATAGCAAATGATTGCTGTTACACAGAAGGATGCTGCTGCCCATCCTCCGGATCTTTCCCTTTGTCGCTTCTTACGACACCCGCGGGACGAGTAGGGGTGGTTCTATTCCTAGCCTGGAAACCACACTGCACCACCAGAAAACACTAAACATGATTAATTTAATTGTTTATAACTTTTCAATTTGACTGCCTCGTTGGTCTAGTGGTAGCAAGCGCGACTGCTGAGCACGAGGTCCTGGGTTCGATCCTCGGATCGGGCAAAGTGTTATTGGGTTTTACCATTAGGAAATTCTCAGTAGCAGCACGGAGTCTGGAATTGTGCCCAGTTAATGGCAATAGGCTCGCCCCCTATTACATGGGACTTATAAAATAGCCGGCGAAACGTGGGTGTACTGCACACCTCTGCCTACCCCCTCTGGGGAATATAGGCATGAGTCTATAAAAAAATAAAATAAAAATAAAAAAAATCTTTTCAATTTTGTTACATTTCATCTCAACAATTCATTAATTAATTTAATTGTTGTTTTCTTTTGCCTAAAACCTTAATTTAACTCGCCAGGTCCCAAAGAACCCTCAAGAAACCCAGTCTTCGTAATCAATTGACCTGTACTGACCTGCCTATTGATTCGACCCCAACTCGAGTTATTGAATCGAAAACTGACCCAATTAGGAACGTATGAAGTATTCAGGAGTTTATTACATTACTTTGAGTCGAGGTGCGTCATCGAGTGACCGGGTTTTGATTAATATTTATTTCTTGACGGTAGACAGCAATAGCGCTTGCCGTGTGGTTTCCGGTCTAACAATAGAACCACCCCTACTCGTCCCGCGGGTGTCGTAAGAAGCGACAAAGGGAAAGATCCGGAGGTAGGCAGCAGCAATCATCTACTACTGCGATTGTCAACCCGCTTGCCCAGCGTGGCGATTATGGGCAAATACCTCTAATGAGCGCACAATTATAGTGCCCTAGTGGCTTTGGAAGAGACCTATGTTAGGTAGCAGTGGACTTATACAGGCTGATGATGATTAGACAGCAATAATAGCCTAGTGGTATGACCGTTGACTGGAAGAAGACGCCCACTGCTGGGCATAGGCTTCCCTAAGCTTTCCCATTTATATATGTTTTAAACAACAAAATGTATGGAACAGCTAATTTTTTTTTGCAACTTCAGTGTTGGTCCTATAGTAAAAGTTGTTCATAATGATGAGTTTAATGACCCCTTTTAAGGATGCGGGTGTTTTACAAATAACCCTGTATATCGGTCCTGTGTTCTCATCCAGCGATTGCCCGCGACTTTCTCGAGCATTTAAATTCAATTTGATCACACTTTAAGGTTACTTACAATACTTCTATGCTCTTCAGGTTTTCGAACGCCTTCTCGTCGATGCACTTCAGGTGGTTACCATCAAGATGGAGGCTCTTCAGCGCAGTGAGGCCTCTGAACGTCCTTTTGCTTATAGCCGTCAACTCATTACGACTTAGATCCCTAAAACGTAAAAAAAATATTAGTTTTATAACATTATTGTAGATTTTTTTGTGAATTTTTCAAATGTTAGCTTTTTAAATGAAATGATTTAACATTTATTTGTGAATTTTTTACTTGTTAGCTTATTAAATATGTATAATTATTTAATAAGACATTTGAAAACATAAATGATACGGGTGGTGGATACCACACGCCCTAGGCGTAGAAAGAGATTTGAAATTTCGACTGATTCTGATGGGATACGGTGGCTCAGCGGTTAGAGCGTCGGCACGGTGCGCCGGAGATCGTGGGCTCGAATCTCATCCGTATCAGTTGTTTTTTAATTTTTTTTTTCTTTCTTTGCAAATGGAAAAAAACAACTATTACGGATGGGATTCGAATCCACGATCTTCGACGTAATGTCGATCGTAATGTATTCCGATAGATATTATTACACGCCTTAGGCGTAGAAAGAGATTTTAAACAACTGATGCTGGTAGCCGGTAGGATACGGTGGTTTAGCGGTCTGAGCGTCGACACTGTACGAAGATTGTGGGTTCGAATCCCATCCGTATCAGTTGCTTTTTCAAATTTAATTATTAAATATTTATATCAGTATAGATGAAGAATTAAGGTACAATTCTGGTATCGGCGACAGCGACCAACCTAGAGACTTATGCCGCTTGCAGTTGGCGTTTAATAAGTCGCGAACTGCAAGCGAACTGCAGCGAAAATATTTCCTTTTGATAGTGGCTTTCAGTTTTAGCTCACACTGATTATTAGGAGTTCTATCAATACCTATAAGTACCAGCAGCTAAGGGCGTCCCCTACTGGGACTCGGGTCTCGTCTTAAGGTTTTGCTTGGGGACAAGCTAGAGACAAGATGGATTTAGTAAGATCATCCCGCGCTGTCATAAGCAAGGATCAGGGAGGGTGAAATGAAAATATACAGGGACCACTATTTTTGTAAATTTTCTAGCATTTGCAGTCGGTCGCTGTCGTCGGTATAGGAACTCGCATGTCACAAACAAAAGTGTATTATCTCCAAAAACAGTGTTTTGAGTTTAAAAAATCAAAAATTTATAGCTGTCAAACTAAAGATGGTTTTCAACCGAGCGCGGCGAGACAGAGCCGAGCGGAGAGTTAAATCACGCAGACCCTTTTACACCGAAACAAAAAAATTAGCTGTTCCATACATTTATGTTCACATAACTCAACATTGTGTGGAACAGCTGATTTTTTTTGCGATTTCAGGGTTTGTCCCATAGTAAAAGTTGTACATAATTATGGGTTTAATTACCCCTTTTCACGTTTTCCCTTGTCAGTGTTTTAAAAATAACCCTTTAACAACTTTAACTTTGTACATAGGTAAGTATATAATACAATAATAATAATTTTAAAATACATTAACGATAGATTGTAAAATAAATCAACCTATTAAATAGGAATTCTTTTCACATATTCGCATAATTAACAAGGTTATTTTAAAACAAAAATTTGCGATATTGTTTTATGTTAATTGAAAGTTGTTAGTATACATGTAATGTTGATTAAATTAATACACTGTTTAGATATAATATAGGTAGTTCCGCAGTTTGACTGTTCGTATGTTTAAACGCGATCATCTCAAAACACTGTTTTTTGAGATAATACCCTTTTGTTTGTGACGTGAGAATTGTAACTTTAGAACGCTTTGTACCCAGGGAAAGTTATGTTGGGTTCACACGGCAATTTATTGACGATATCGCAGTACCTGAATTTTTTTGAATCCGTGCCTCAGATAGCACGTTAAGCTGTTGGCCCCGGCTGTCAATTGTAGATCTTTGACAGTCGTTACGGGTAGTCAGAAGCCCGAAAGTCTGACAACCAGTCTTACCAAGGGGTATCGTGTAACCCAGTATCTGGGTTGTGGAGGTCTGATAGGCAGTCGCTCCATGTAAAACACTGATTTCAGCTGCATCCGGTAAGACTGGCCAACCCCAACATAGTTGGGAAGAGGCTAGGCAGATGATAGCAGTACCAGAACTTGACACAAGTTAAAAAAAAAACCAAAACCATTTGTACAAAAATAAGGTTGCAATCGAACTTTTTAAAGTTTAGTTGTTTTTTTTTGTGGAAAGAAACATTTGATTACAGACTTTTTTACACCCCCGAAATTGTAAGAAAAGTTAATTTAACTTTATTTAACTTCGGTTACTGTTTGTGTCCGTATTTTTGTAGTGTAAAGTTATGAACAACAGCCACGCTTACAGACTTTTATATTTGAGGGACATATTTATTCTAGAAGTAGGTACTAAATGTTCATACGTCACCGTTGCATATTTTTGTTAATACTTTTCGTGTGAACCTGGATTTATAGCGTACATTTCGGATATTTGTCTAGTGAAGTCGGATATTTATTAATTGAAGTCGGATATTTATCAATTGATGTCGGATATTTACCGAGTGAAGTCGGATATTTACCGATTGATGTCGGATATTTACCGATTGATGTCGGATATTTACCGAGTGAAGTCGGATATTTATCAATTGAAGTCGGATATTTGCCGTGTGAACTCAACTTTTCATTCATAACATTATAATATTAGTTAACATTGGTAATATTAGTTTATTAATGGTTTCAAATGTCAGGTTAATTGGTTAAGGATTAATGTTTTAATCCTTAAAGATTAAGAATTATATTAAAGCATTGACGCGCTCAAACTGAAGTCAAAAAAATGGCCAGCCATAATAGTTATGACCGATGTAAAAATGACGTATAACGTTATTTAATAAGAAATTCGCAAAAATAACTGATTCGGGCGGGACTTGAACCCACGATCCTTGGCGTGCCGTATCGCTTTACCAAATTTTATCGCGGGTTCAAGTCCCGCCCGAGTCAGTTGTTTTTGTAAGTTTTTTAATAAATAATGTAAAAAAAATTAAAGATTTTGTAAAAATATTGATCGAAACAAGTTTTCCTGTTTCCAAACTCTGAAATTCGGCGGAATTCCCGCGGCGCCGGTGGCATCCGCGCGACTCGTTCGAGTTTCTCATGCGATAATAAGTATTATAGTAATGAAAATAAAGTTAAAATTCATATGATACAAACTGCATTCCGCTTCGCTGCGTTTCGACGCGCTTTTGATGTGAATTGAGCCTAATACGTGGACCTGCGGAAAATAGCCCGCCATACCAATACCAATTGTCTCTCCAATTGCAATTGAATGAGCAATTGGAGTCGTAATAGCCTATTGGTGGTGACCGTTGACTGGCAAGTCAGAGTTCTCGGGTTCAAACCCAAAGCGCGCACCTCTGACTTTTCGTAAGTTATGTGAGTATTATAAATTAAAATTAATTATCACTCTCCGTGCCTCGGATAGCCCGTAAAGCTGTTGGCCCCGGCTGTCAATTGTAGATCTTTGACAGTCGTTACGGGTAGTCAGAAGCCCGAAAGTCTGACAACCAGTCTTACCAAGGGGTATCGTGTAACCCAGTATCTGGGTTGTGGAGGTCTGATAGGCAGTCGCTCCATGTAAAACACTGGTATTCAGCTGCATCCGGTAAGACTGGAAGCCGACCCCAACATAGTTGTCACCAATACCAATTGTCTATCAACTTCCGATTATGAAATACTTTGTTTTTGTGCGTCCGTTTTCTATTACAACAACATGAATATGAAACAATTCACTGTTTGTATTGTTTGTTTTCTAAATTAGATCATGTAAATGGTACCTATCATACTAAACAAATACTGTCATTGGTGCTAATTCTCTTGCACACGCTCTAAACTAATTAAGACTCGCCATCTCTCTTTCTAACAGGGATCATTAGAAAAGGATAGCAGATTTTTAGAGCTGTCAAACTATTTCACTTGCGTGATATCAACGAGAATTAGTCGCCATGTCATATGTCTCGTCTAATTTTACGTCAATTGCAAGGAGTAGACTAATTTGACAGCTCTAATTTGAGAGTCCAATTTGCTGTCCTTTTTCGATGGTGTTTATTAGAAAGAGATATAGTTAGACTAAAATTAGTTTAGCGGGATATACAAGAGAATTAGCACCACTGTTGCGTATACAGCAAAAATTTGATTTCGGATATGTTTTTTGAGTCGGATATTTGCCGTGTGAACACAACCTTAACAGTTAAGGCCTACCTTAATAAACCTCCTTCATAGAAGATATAAAACCAATGAAGATAGTTTTGAAAAATTAAAAAAAAACTTATTTGGAGAAAACATCTACCTACAAATAATCAAAAATTAATTTTAGCCATTTTTTATGACTATACAGCATAATTGAATGAAACTAAAACCTAAATAACTTATAATAAATAGTAATTTATTAATAGACTTCATAATAAGACGCAAATAGAAACTTTTAAACAATGTTTTGCCGCGTTCAGATTAAGCTACTAAAATACTTATAATTAATAATAATTAAACTACAAATAAAAACTGATTTAGGTTGCAATTTTTATGTATGCGAACTTGTTACGATCAAACTAATATCTTTTCTAAAACTTTGTCATAGGTATTTTTTTTTTCAGTAGACTTTATATATACTGATATTTTTTCTGAAACTTTTGTACAAAACCTTTGTAATGTCCATTGTCCTGAACTTGTTTTTCTTTTGCAACTATTCATAACTATATTCAATGATTAAATAATCTACGATTAAATAGTCACTACGTAGTGTATTGAATTTTTAAAAAATTACCGGTTTTTTTCTCTTCCCTTTTATCAATAATCGGACAATTTAGTACAGAAAATTCCTGTTAATATACCGTCAATTCGTGATCCAATATCGTATCAGACAGTGGACACATGCTTAGGGGTGTAAACAGCAGTTAAAGACGAATAAAGCTACTTCGCACGCGATTTAGAACTTTAATTATTAATGATAGCACAGCCCTAGAAACGAAAGTATTGTGTGGATAAGCGCAACAAAAAATTGTAATATAGTTTACTAGCGACCCGTCCCGGCTTCGCACGGTTATGCTAATATGCATGTATTATACATATAAACTTTCCTCTTGAATCACTCTATCTATTAAAAAAAACCGCATCAAAATCAGTTGCGTAGTTTTTAAGATCTAAGCATACTTAGAGACAGACAGACGCGGGAAGCGACTTTGTTTTATATTAAGTAGTGATACCAGGGCTTATTACTGATAGCCTAGTGGTATGATCGTCGGCTGACAAGTCAGTGGTCTCGAGTTCGATCCCAAGGCGCGCACCTCTGACTTTCGTAAGTTATGTGCGTATTATAAATTAATTATCTATTGCTAAAACGGTGAGGGAAAACAAGCACACTTGATTTTTCGATGGCGTGTAAAGCCATGTTAGAAGCCTACAGGTGGTTTAAACTCTGACACTAGGTTGTTTATTAACTAAATAAAGAAAAAGATAACAAACAGATTTACTAGTCGAAGTTTAATTTCTTTCTGACCGAATTTCGGTCACAGCGGCCAATCTCAACGAAGATTAGTCAACTACGCAGGATATTATAGTGCACAAGTGTGTGCGATAGCACAAGTGCACTCTCTATTCCTTCACTCTCTTAGTCCGATGGGACGGCAATCCGACACGATCGGAGAGAGATCTATGAGATCTGAGATCTGAGAGATATGAGAGACTAGTTAATTTATAAAACGCACATAACTTACGAAAGTCAGAAGTGCGCACCTTGGGTTCGTACCCGAGACTTGACTTGCCAGTCAACGTTTACAGATAGGGATAAAAGAAAATGTCTACCATGCAGTTAACCGACGATAAAATACACAATCATTTAAATTACAAACTGTATACATAATATAAACCTGACTTTATTTCTTAGCCACACATTACCCATCAAGAGAAAACCGTCAAGTCCGAGTTGAGTTCGCGAGGGTTCAGTACCACCAGACGACGAAATAATGGCGTGAACCCGACCCACACTTGGAACACACACACTCAAAAACCATGAAAATCCGTCCGGTCGTTCGAGATAAGTGTTCGAAACTTAGAGTATATAAGAAAATATAGAGCAACCCTATAGAAGTATGAACCGTGAGCACGGGTATGAACAACGCGGCCGCGACACGAGCTCCGTTTGCGATCATACCTCGATCGACTGCGGTTCAACTAGGCTCCACGAGCGAAAAAGTTACATTTTAGCTTATATCATGGTTAACTGCCGAGTTAAATTTTGAAAAACGTCTAAAAAACATAATTTGAAAAAATGACATTTTAACATTTGTATGGTGAGACCTGCTTTCGCTCCGCACAAGGCAATGTGGTTGACGTTATCACTCTATATTTTCTTGAATACTCTATGGTTCGAAACTTCGAACCATAGAAAAATTAAATAAGAACAAACCCGACTTTGTTTTATATACATATAAAGATTCAGTGATTTCATATCTTCAATTTGCGAGCAAGATAGTTGTTTAGCGCTATTTCTTAAGCTTCCTATTAATACTCTTTTTGATACCGAACCCTAAAACCCGTAAAAATCTCATAAATAAACCCTAAAACCTTTTTTCGAATTCAGAAAATATTCACGGTTCGTGAGAGGAATCGCTTTAGAGTTATATCCACTCTTAAACTTTCGCGAATTGGAATCATGTTTTAAATATTATTTCGGGTCTATTCGCGCACAGATAATTCAAAATAGTCATTATTGAACTAACCTCGACGTTTCGGTCAAGTTGCATTGACCGTGGTCACGAGAAGACTGCTGTATGCGGGTGTCATCGTCTTGAGCTGCGGTTTTCTCAACTACCCGCGTTTGATTTTGTGAAACGTAACTGTCCCAATCACGACACACAATGCTAACAGTTTCTTTAGACTCACAGGAAGAAAAATTCCGACCCGAACCTACTAATGACTGGATTCCATGCTGGAGACAACCTGTGTAGTTCACTATTGACTATTTTGAATTATCTGTGCGCGAATAGACCCGAAATAATATTTAAAACAATCTTCTTCTTCTTCTTATCGTATGGTTGATTAACAACCTGGTGTCAGAGTTTAAACCGCCCGTAGGCCTCTGACATGGCTTTACACACCATTGAAAAATCTCTCAGGAGTGTTGGTTTCATCACGATGTTTTCCCTCACCGTTTTAGCAACTGATAATTAATTTATAATACGCACATAACTTACGAAAATTTAGAGGTGCGCCGCCTTGAGATCGAACTCGAGACCACTGACTTATCAGTCGACGGTCATACCACTAGGCTATCAGTGCTTAAAACAATATATCCACTCTATTCCAACGTAAGTAGGGACGGGCGAAAATTGTTCTCTATCTACCCGTGAATTATAGATCGTGTACTAAAATTGCCTTGCTTCACGACTCCGTCCAAGGAGGCGGAGCAGAGTGGAGGAGGTAGATTGAAATGTATTTTATGTCAATAGGTTGAAATTAAAAATGAATTTTAATGAGCGAAATGCGAGGTTGAATTTGAGAAAAAAATGCGGGTAAAAATTCTTGGGGTTTTCGATCGGGGAAATTGAAAATTAAATAAGGTTATGAATAACTTTAACCCACGGCTTGGGTTCATTTAGAATTTAATATTTAATCATTATTAGAAAGACACGTTTTTTTATATAATGAAAAGGCATGTTTTTGACCACAGTCCAACTTGATGGTTCGCTGTGATCTACGATGAAGCACACCTGCCTTTGAGATGCCTATTCACTCTTGATTTGAAGATCCCTAAATTATAATGTTCCGGGAATACAGAAGCCGGCAGGTTATTCCACTCTTTAGCTGTACGCATGAGAAGTTAGAAGCGAACCGTTTGGTCCGAAGAAAGAATATCTACCAAAGAAGGAAAGAAGGCTTTGCGTCGCAATGTCCGATAAAAGAACACGTGGCTCCATTTATTATCATAAGAACGTTATTGTTGTTTTCCTCGGGAACAGTACTTTCTTCAGGATGAAAGGTACCCTATGTACGGACATAACAAAATTTTGCATATACGTTGTCAGGTGTACAGAAACGGTTCTGTACACCTGACAACGTATACGCAAAATTTTAGGATGATTAGGATTAGTAGTTTTAAAGATTTAAGCATACATAGGGATATAGGTACAGAGAAAGCGACTTTGTTTTATACTATGTAGTGATAATAAATTGTACATGTTTTAGTTTAAGCAATTAAATGTTAAAATGCTGTTGGATATCTAAATAAATAAAATAAAATGAAATAAAAATAAAATTATAGGTTCAGTGGTTTAGGACGAAGTAACTATTTAGTTGTTATGTATTTATCGTTGCAATTAATAATATTATGTATAAAAACATAATGAATGAAGAAGAGGATTTATATGGAGGTTGTATACTCAACATTAGTAATCTGTGGTTTAGTTGTGAAAAGGTAACAAACAAATAAACTTACTTTCACAAGCCGCACTGCTATAAAACTAAGCAGAAGGTTGGGACCCGAAACAACCTACTACGTCGCTTAATTTCCACCAAATGGGGAGCATCACCCGATGTTCTTCGTACGACCGGCTTGTCATTATGCTTCTCCGCTGGTGAATTTGCGTGCCCAGTGTGGCACCGATCCACCCACGCCGCGCAAGTTGACACTGCCCTTAACGAGACGTGCCGAATAATATCGGGTTGCCTAAAGCCAACTCCTCTGAATAAGCTCTACCCGTTGGTAGGAATCGCACCTCCAGCCGTAAGAAGGGATGTCGCATGCGCGGTAGAAAAAAAGATCCAAGAATCCGATTCCCGACATCCCCTCTACACCAATAATACAATATCCCCAGGTAGACTCAAAAGTCGGAAAAGCTTCCTACGTTCATCACAGGCCATCCAGGACGAACCGCCTAAAGTGCGATGTAAATTATGGAAAGAGAAGCACCCTCCACCATCTGATTACATAAAACTACATGAACATCTGCCACCTGGTCGTGAATTGCAGTGGCCAATATGGAAGACTCTTGGCCGATTGCGTGCCCAGGTTGGCCGCTGCAAACACAACTTGGCGAAGTGGGGGATAATAGATCCATCCCTCATTCAGTGCGAATGCGGCGCTCCAGAACAAACTATGTCCCACTTGCTGGAGTGCCCCAAGTGCCCAAATGCCTGCACTATGTACGACCTAATGACTGCCACTGAAGCCGCAATCAAAGTGGCCACCTACTGGGCGCAAACTATTTAGGATAGACGTACTATCGAAACGAAAAGAAGAAGAAGACTTTCACATTTATAATATTAGTTAGGATTTCTGATTAATAGATAACTATTTAATTTTGAAATTTTGATTCGACTGACTGTTATAAGTTTAAAGTTTATAGATATATTTGTGTCTGTCAGTGACATTGAAGCTCCCAAACGGATGAACCGATTTTCGTTAGATTGAGAGGAGTTGGTGCTATTTTTCTCCACCACAAGATGTCTTGTTGGAATATTCGTAAGTTCATGTTAACCTCTCATATCGCGGTCGCTCTCTGCTCTGTCTAATTAGCACTTAATGAATATTTAATTATAGTACAATCAGCGTCATTAATAGGGGTCCCTTTGTTTCAAAATATTGTTATATAATATCATTGAACTGACTTGTTTTAAGGCGCGGAAACTTACTAATCTGCTATCTTTCTCGCATATTGAAGATATAAAATCAATGAATATAGTTATGAAAAATCTAATTAAACCAATTGAAGGAACAACATTACAAAGTTTCAGCAAAAATTTCAGTTTGATCCATACATGTTTTCCAATAAAATAATATTAGTAATTTTTTATTTATAGACTCACGCCTGTATTCCCCAGAGGGGGTAGGCCGAGGTGTGTAGTACACCCACGTTTCGCCGGCTATGTTATAAGTCCCATGTAATAGGGGGCGAGCCTATTGCCATTAATCGGGCACAATTCCAGACTCCGTGCTGCTACTGAGAACTTCCTGATGGAAAAACCCAATAACACTTTGCCCGACCCGGGGATCGAACCCAGGACCTCGTGCTCAGCAGTCGCGCTTGCTACCACTAGACCAACGAGGCAGTAGTAATTTTTTTTTTACATAAAACGGTTTTGTCATCAGAACTAAAGCTGTGTACCAAATATCAGATCAATCTGTCAACAGGAAGGGGGTGAAATATCGATTAGGTACTAAATTTGAACCAAATAATAATCTAGGTCAAGCTAATTAAACCGTTTAAAAATAGCTTTTTTTAAAATCTTTTTTTATTTGAAGGTTTTAAGTACTCATTTGCGACTATGTCAATCCCAATCCAATCCCATCGCACTAATATAAAATTCTTCATCAATAAATTAAGGTTTTGGAACATAATAAAAGAATATAATATTTTTGTCCGCTTCACAAGTGGGACTGGCAAAAATTCCATGGAACATCCATTGTCGATAATTTTAAAGACTTTAGCAAAGATAAAACAAATCCTTATCAATTAAAACCTGAAAGCCTTAATTACATCTCAAAGATATCTCGAACAGTATTCCGCTAATTAACAATCCTCTTGACTTCCGCCCGCCATTCCGCGGCTTTACAAGATGGCGGCACTTCCGGTGAGGGACCTCTTTGACATAATTACTTAAACGAATTATCATGAACCACTTTGGTGCATTAGGATGTTGGAATATTTTAGTACAGATAGATTGAATTACAACTATTCATCATCATCTGCCTAGCCTTTTCCCAACTATGTTGGGGTCGGCTTCCAGTCTTATCGGATGCAGCTGAATACCAGTGTTTTACATGGAGCGACTGCCTATCAGACCTCCACAACCCAGATACTGGGTTACACGATACCCCTTGGTAAGACTGGTTGTCAGACTTTCGGGCTTCTGACTACCCGTAACGACTGTCAAAGATCTACAATTGACAGCTGACAACAGCTTAACGTGCTATCCGAGGCACGGAGAGTGATAATTAATTTATAAAACGCACATAACTTACGAAAAGTCAGAGGTGCGCGAATTGGGTTCGAACCTGAGACCTCTGACTTGCCAGTCAACGGTCACCACCACTAGGCTATCACGACTCTTCATAATTACAACTATTCATAAAAGAAAATAGTTGAAAATTATATTGTTAAACATAGTCTCATTAATTAATTAGTTTTATTAGAGCCACGCCGCGCCACTTTTGTGCGTTCATTAGAGGTAATCCCATAATCGCCACGCGGGGGAAGCGGGTTGGCGATCGCAGTAGCAGATGATTGCTGTCACACAGAAGGATGCTGCTGCCTATACCTACTAAGGATCTTTTCCTTAGTCGCTTACCGGCCTAAGAATAGAACCACCCCTACTCGTCCACCCACATTTGCAATCTATCAATTTTTTTTTATATCTTTAAGAGATATTCAATAAAACTTCAATAAAGTCTCAATGCTTAATACGTCCGCCCCGGATGGCAGTCAGACAACGACTGAGCAAAACGGAAATGAACCCGCCGCCATCTTGCCTCAACCGGAACTAAGAACTGCTTAATGAGTTCCCGACTTTTGCGAAGTTCATACCGACAGGACTTGATATTGTTCCTGTGTGGCCTTTTGTGGGCTTTAGAGTATCGTCTTAAATGTTTAACAAACATTTTATATAGCACTGATAGCCTAGTGGTATGACCGTCGACTGACAAGTCAGAGGTCTCGAGTTCGATCCTAAATAAAAGAGATTCGTAATTTCAACTGAAGCGGGCAGGACTTGGTAGCTTAGTTGGTAAAGCGATGGCACGGCACGCTAGGGATCGCGGGTTCAAGTCAAATCAGTTGTTTTTGTAATGCTTGTAGTTCTAAAAAAAACCTAGCCACGGTTTCATTATTCCATTGAGTCTAGCGCTCCGCCATTTTGGTTTACAAAACGCGGGAAATATTTGCAAATGGCGTCTTTGTAAGCTTTTGTTACAAGTAGCTGCAGTGGGTACTCAAGTTTCTCCTCGTGGCTTTTTGTGAAATAGAAGAAATGTTTGTAAATAGCTTTGTGTAAGGTTCGAGTCTCGGGTTGTAAAAGACTTTATATTCAATTCAATTCAAAGACTATTCTCAGATATAAATACATGGGTGTTTTGTGTCAAAGATTATTGCTATGGTTAGTACCTCATACCTCCATTAAAGAGGTCTCAGGTTCGAACCCAAGACGATGGTTATTATCGTATTAACATACATAAATTGAAAGTTAAATAAAAGCTTTAATAATCTGCCTAGCCTTTTCCCAACTATGTTGGGGTCGGCTTCCAGTCTTACCGGATGCAGCTGAATACCAGTGTTTTACATGGAGCGACTGCCTATCAGACCTCCACAACCCAGATACCTATTGGGTTACACGATACCCTTGGTAAGACTGCTTGTCAGAGTTTCGGGCTTCTGACTACCCGTAACGACTGTCAAAGATCTACAATTTTATTGACAGCCGGGGCCAACAGCTTAACGTGCTATCCGAGGCACGGAGAGTGATAATTAATTTATAAAACGCACATAACTTCGCCTTGGGTTTGAACCCGAGACCTCTAACTTGCTAGTCAACGGTCACCACCACTAGGCTATCACGACTCTCTAAATAGCTAAATAAAAGGATAAGTTAAATTTTTTTACGTAAAACGGTTTTGCCCTCAGAACTAAAGCTGTGTACCAAATATCAGATCAATCTGTCAACAGGAAGGGGGTAAAATATCGATTACTAATTAATTTGAACCTTAAATAAAACCGTTAAAAAACCTAACATAAGGAATTTGACAGTCGCGATCACAACCACTACACAAGAGATCCAATTATATCACAAAAAGTGCCATGACACTAAAAGTGTCAGTTTCACATTTCATTTCCTTAAAAAGCGTTCCCATGGGCGATGGGGTTAGGACGAGGAACAGACACCATTGATATATAAAATTTATGGAGACATTTCATTTCCTTGAAGTAATGGGGGCGTATGATGTCGTAGGCGTATTGGTTACGGCCCCGCTTTGCAAACACGAGTGTGGGTTCGAACCTGGCATGTACCAATGTGACTTTTTTAATGTCAATACTTTCTTAGTTAATCTAAGACACCACTAACTAACAGTGAAGGAAAACATCGTGAGGAAACCTGGACTTAATGGTCTGAAATTAGCCGCTTTGACCGTAATTAGGCCAGGAGGACATTATTATTAATCTAGATTATGCACATGAATCAAATAAAATATATGTTGCAATAGGTTTATACTTTGTGACCTTTGCAACAGAACTTACCAAAAATCTACCAAAATCTACTAAAAACTACCAAAAGCTACCAAATTATCTGCATGGTTCTTTTATTTGTAGAAAATCAGAACTTATTACTTTTCCCATAAAATTCTTTTTACAACGTATTCACAGACACTTGGTTTGTTCAATGACATGGCGTTCTATGGTTATGTAAAAGGCTTTCCCTGTTCAATGGTGGTATAAAAACGAATTGCAGGGGTGTGAAATACCATGACTTTTCTTCGCGTGGATTTGGGAAGGACATATTTTTTTTATTTGATATTATTATAAGTGTCGTACGGACCCACTTTGCAAGCGCGTGGGCGTGTGTTCGAACCTGGCATGTACCAATGTGACTTTTTCAATGTCATATGTACTCTCTTAGTTAATCTAAAACACCACTGACTAACGGTGAAGGAAAACATCGTAAGAAACCTGGACTTAATAGTCTGAAATAGCCAACCCGCAGTGTGCTAGCGTTTAACATCTCTGCCCTACATTGGTAAAGTTACAGGCTAATTAGAGGCGTTTTAGAAATTAATGATCATCATCGTCCTAGCCTCATTATTCCCAAACTTTGTTGGAGTCGGCTTCTAATGTAACCAGATGCAGCTGAATATCAGTTTTCTACGGAGCGACTGCCTATCTGACCTCAACAGAAAGGGATACGATATTCTAAAGTTAGATCAGTTGTCAGGATTTTATGAGGGTACCACTGACTCCCTATATCGACTATAAAAGATCTTCCGAGGCACGGAGCAGGTGATAATGAATTTATAATACGCACATAACTTATCAGAGATGTGCGGTTTGGGTTTGAACCTGGGACCTTTGACTTGGCAGTCCAACCAAGATCATACCACTTATTACCATAATCGCTAAGCTGGGTAAGCGGGTTGGCGATCGCAGTAGCAGATGATTGCTGTTACACAGAAGGATGCTGCTGCCCATCCTCCGGATCTTTCCCTTTGTCGCTTCTTACGACACCCGCGGGACGAGTAGGGGTGGTTCTATTCTTAGGCCGGAAACCACACGGCGTACATAACAGTTTTAATAGGGTGGGGAAAGGGTACGAGAAAGTTTCTATCGATTCATTGATTTGTATAGTGTTGTGCGAGTGAGAAACTTGTAATGTAATAGATTGTGTTATATTTGTAAATTTTAATTAGTTAAACTGCTATTATAAGTTATAACAATGTCGTTTTTATCGTATAGTATGAAAGCAATATCATTTATTACTTTATTCTCGTACACCTAAGTTCTCAGAATTATTTGAATAAATTAATAAAAAAATATAAGAACCATGGAGTTTCTTCGTAATTGTTCTCTAACTGCAAAGTTAGACATACTAGCTAGCCCTATAGTATTCCGTACAATGGGTGGATGTTATACTATTTGATATATTTCGATAACACGGGTGGGGTTACGAATAAATTAGCGGCAGGCAGAGTGATAGAGGGCTTTACCCAGTAGGTCTAAGACGCCTCTGACTAACGGTAAAGGGAAACATCGTGAAGAAACCTGGACCTAATAGTCTGAAATCGCCAACAAGCAGTGAGCTAGCGTGGTGATTAATGCTCGTTCCTTCTCTGTATGAGAAGAGGCTTTTGCTCTGCTGTGGGACAGTTACAGGCTAATTTATTTATTCTACTTTTACTTTACTTTTAAATGGACTTTGATGGAAATCTGTCTGAGAAAAAGCCCAAAAAAAATAATGGTATATTCCATGGTACATAGTCCATAGATATCCCAAGGGACATGACCACATCTAGGGCAATGGATACCTAATGAAAAAATTTGATAATAATATCCGTTAGGAACAGTCACATACGTATAAATCATTCGCTGTCAGAACGTTTCTTACGTGCGCTTGCGCTGCTAGTGAGGGGATGCGATGGAAGTGATTATCGATGTTTTGTTAAGAGTGGTCGATAAAGTATCTCATCGAAAACATAATATTAAAACCGTAGGGTAAGTTCTTTAAATAACTAAAAAAACTTGCCCAACTGTTGGGTTTAAAAAAGAGAAATCCAAAGCGTTGTCAGTCAAGTTCTGAAAATCTCGACCGCACGAAAGTATTCTTGTTGGTTTGTCTTTCAGACCTTTTTACGCTTTAACGTATGCGAAGTGGACTTATGTAGGTACAGTCACGGACTTTAATTGATGAGCCACTTGCACTATTTTTATTTTAGCCTTGTATCTAATGTGAAAATGCAATGCAATGCAATGTAAGCTAAAAATAGTCAACCTGAGAATTTTTTTAAATTTCATTTATCAATCAATCAATATTGTTGAACTGACTTAATAAAATATTAATACAATTATTACTGACTATTTCTGATAATTACTGATTTGTCATCCTTGTTTACGAGCATGCGGTTTGAGTTCGTGTTTAATCGTGTAATCTCGTGAATGTATAATACTGCAAAATTGAAAAATTTGAAAGTGGCTCATCAATTTAAAGTCCGTGAATGTACATATCAAAGCTAATTGTATATGACGTTTGAAGAATAAGATTCCGCGCCGTTTTGTCTTATTGATATCAAATTGTTTGTGTTCCCTAATTCCTTTATTTAACAGGTATAATATAATTATAAACTTGTTAAAGCTTTGTGTAATATTAATTTATAAAAAAAAACAAAATTGAAACCAACAAGATGATCGTTAAAATAAGAAAATCTGATAAGTTTATCGTTTTGAATAAATATCGTTAGAATTGACTAGTGTTTATTTTATGAATGAGGAACAAATTCAATTTAATGTTTGTTATGTACGTAATAGCACTTCTGTGGAATTAATAAATCTACGTCACTTACAACGGGCTCAACACAAACCATTACTAAACCTTTCAAATTCAAACAATATTTTAGCCAGTAGGTACGTCGTGTACTTGAAGACATTTTTACAAATAAACGTATTCTATTCTATTCTATGTAGAAACATCACAATATCCAATACACAATTCCTACACACAAAATTTCGTGACTTATTCCAAACAAAAAATATTAAATCAACAAAACACCAACGAAATCCCATCATTAATACAGATTACATTCTCAATTCAAATAATATAAAAACGTACGTGACTGTACATTGAGTCGTATGTTTTATCGATATAAAAGTATGGAGCTAATCCCTTCCCTAGCTGTTGGAACACGTGAGGACGCTATTGTAGGATGGTTAATGCTGTGATATAAGGAATGCGTCCGGTTTTGCTTGTGTACTTGTTAAGAGATGATGACAAGTTGAAATATATGGGGTTTGGTCAAATATGTTGTGGTCGTTGGGTCATCGAGTTAGCGGTGTTGGGTTCTAATACAAAACTATGAAATTATCTATTTGTGTGAATTTTTTACATGTTATAGCACATGATAGCTTATTAAATATAATTATTTAATAAGAAAATTTGAAAAAACAACTGATCCGCGTCGACGCTCAGTGCCCTAGGCGTAGAAAAAGAGATTTGAAATTTCGATTGATGCTGGTGGGATACGGTGGCTCAGCGGTTAGAGCGTCGACACGGTACGTCGAAAATCGTGGGTTCGAATCCCATCCGTATCAGTTGTTTTTTCAAATTTTCTTATTAAATAATGATATGAAATTATCTGTCTTAGGTCTTTTTTCCCCGACGACGCAAAAAGAAGGATGTTATAAGTTAGATGAGTCTGTGTGTCTGCATGTGACATTGTAGCTCCTAAACGAATGGACTGATTTTGATTTAATAAAGTAATTTGATCGAAAGAGAAAAAAATGAAGGTTTTTAAATATTCTATGTATAGTTATGTAAATATAAGAGTCGTGATCTAGCCTAGTGGTGGTGACCGTTGACTGGCAAGTCAGTGGTCTCGGGTTCGAACCCAAGGCGCGCCTCTGACTTTTCGTAAGTTATGTGCGTTTTATAAATTTATTATCACTCTCCGTGCCTCGGATAGCACGTTAAGCTGTTGGCCCCGGCTGTCAATTGTAGATCTTTGACAGTCGTTACGGTTAGTCAGAAGCCCCAGTCTGACAACCAGTCTTACCAACGGGTATCGTGTATGGGAATCCAATGAAAGTCCGTAAGTAAAGGCAGGTAAAGTGTATTAAACTTTTTCAAATTAAAACAACGGATTACAAAAAACAAAACAATGGTTCGCCAAACAGTGTCCAAATCATAGATAACATTTCTGTAGCCAAAAACGAATCCCTCTATTTTCTAAATTGTTGCCATTACACAAAATATATTAACTATCGACTATGTCGTTTAATGTTACTATTAGAAATGAGTATTAACCATTAACTGTATGAGATATTATGTAGGTATGTATTATCACAGAATCTAACACGTGTAACCCAGTATCTGGGTTGTGGAGGTCTGATGGCAGTCGCTCCATGTAAAACACTGGTATTCAGCTGCATCCGGTAAGACTGGAAGCCGACCCCAACATAGTTGGGAAAAGGCTAGGCAGATGAGTTATGTAAATATACCGTCTACATCATCTTATACTTTATAATAATTAACCAACCTGTAACTGTCCCACTGTAGGGCAAAGGCAAAAGGCCTTTGCCCTACAGTGGGACAGGCATACAGAGAAGAATCAAGCATAAATCACCACGCTAGCTCACTGCGTGTTGGCGATTTCAGACTACTAAAGTCCAGGTTTCCTTACGATGTTTTCCTTCACCGTTAGACAGTGGTGTCTTAGATTAACTAGGAAAGTACCTACATAATTATGATATTGAAAAAGTTCCATTGGTAGGCCATATTCGAACCCACACTCACGCGGGTCCGTAACCAATGCGCCATCACCACGACATTTAGTAGTGTAGTTATGATATTCCAATAAAACTATTTTGTCTATGGTAAAATCGAAAGACTTACAAATCAAATAAAATAAGATGTAACATTAATATATTTAAGCCTTTACATATCCTCTAAAGGTATAAAGGTAAGTGTTGAAAGAATGAAAAAGCAAGATAACTTTATCTCTTATATTATGTACCTATTCGTTTGAAAAGAGCAACTTTTGAAAGCATTTCGTACCAGTCGACCGTGCGAAGGATAAAAGATTCAGAGAAGACTGGCGGACAAATAAATAGGCCAGAATTTATTTCAATTTTTTTATTTATTTATAGGTTAACAATAATTGTGTATACAGCGTGAACCAGAAGTCCAAAATAATACATTAAGGGTTTATAAGGTACCCTATAAACAATCATTGAGCATAGGGTTTGAAACCGAACCCCAAACAATTTTCGAGTAAGCCATGGTCAAAGTTTTCACCAAAATCTTTCAAATACAGCCCTAGACATCAGCTGAAAGGTAAATCAACCCGAATCCGGTTCTTTACCTTCAATAAATTCTTTTAGTTAGCATTAGCTACGCGTAGGATAATGAAATCTGTCATTATTGAAGAAAATGAAATCAAAAGAATTATTTTGTTTGAAAAAAAAAGCCTCTTTTGCATTCAATATTTTCACAGGTGATTCTCTTCATGATATACATACATACCCTTAAGTATTATTTCGGACTTCTGTTACACGCTGTATATAGGGTGAAAAAGCATAATTATTATGATTTTTTGACGCATTCAAAAAGATTTTAAAGTCACCCGTTTTTTTTAATGAAGAGGTGAAAAATTACGTGCTTGCAATACTAGATTAGGTACTCAAAATATTGTTAAAATTGTTGGAAATGTGGCTATTCAGAACTTGTTTTAAATTGAGACACTAACGGCGGATTCAAACGCTATATATCCAGTTTGTAATTTTGCACGATTCGTCATTGATTGATGCTTTTGTGAATTCACCGTAACATTTTTTTTCTTTCTGAGCGAATACTAAAGATAAAATGATTTTATTAACATGTTACCGTGTACCTAGTAATGGCTTAATCAATTTAGAGGAAAATAAAATCAGCTGTTCCATACATTTATGTTAAAAAGCGACAAAATGTATGGAACAGCTGTTTTTTTTTGCGCTTTCAGGGTTGGTCCCGTAGAAGTTGTTCATAATGATGAGTTTAATGACCCCTTTTAAGGATGCTGGTGTTTTACAAATAACCCTGTATATAGCACTGATAGCCTAGTGGTATGATCGTCGACTGACAAGTCAGAGGTCTCGAATTCGATCCCAAGGCTATGACTTTTCGTAAGTTATGTGCATATTATAAATTATTTATCGGTTGTTAAAACGGTGAGGTAAAACATCGTGATAAAACCAGCACACCTTAGAGATTTTTTAACGATGTGTAAAGCCATGTCAGAGGCCTACGGGAGGTTTAAACTCTGACACCAGGTTGTTCATCAACCATACGATAAGAAGACGAATTTCTTATATTTGTTATTTTATTTTTTACTACTATTTATAGGTGTGGTTTTGTCTTTGTCAAAATTTAAATCAAAATATTTTTATTCATGTAGACCACACTTATGAATAGTCATAATTCTAATATTGTTTGTTGTTGTCTAATAAATGTTGCTTTCTTTATTTCTTTCTTTCTATATTATACTCTAAGGTTGGAACATAATTTTGGGCTACAGTGTAACAGCACAAAGGCGCAGTGAGCCGCGCGAACACTGTATGGTTTCGTTCACACCCCCGCGCCAAGAAAATGGCTTCCTTCTAAATATTATACATGTTTGAAATAAAACGATAGATATTTAGAGGTACAAAGGTTTGCATGTAATTCGATTTTCTTTTAAAAGTTTAGGTGTAAGTTTAGGAGTGTTTGCTTTGTAATCGATGATGATGATGATGATTCAATATAGTTAATTCAATTTAATTAATTCAATAACAATATACAGCGTGTAACAGAAGTCCGAAATAATACATTAAGGGCGTATAAGGTACCCTATACATAATCCTTGAGCATGGGTTTTGGAACCGAACCCCAAACAATACTCGAGTAAACCACGGTCAAAGTTTTTACCAAAATCTTTTAAATTCGGCCCTAGTCAGTTGAAAGGTAAATCAACACGAATCCGGTTATTTACCGTCAATAAATTCTCTAGGCACGCATAGGATAATAAAATCTGTCATTATTGAAGAAAATGAAATCGAAAGAATTATTTTGTATGAAAAAAAAAATGCCTCTTTTGCATTCAATATTTTCACAGGTGATTCTCTTCATGATATACATAGTATGCCCTTAAGTATTATTTCGGACTTCTGTTACACGCTGTATATTGTATTTCACGTTATATTATAATTATATTTGTAACAATACATTTTGTAGATCAGTCGCCGACAGGACCAACGGTTTAACGTGCTTTTCGGGGCACGGAGTAAGTGATAATCACTACATAGTATAAAACAAAGTCGCTTCCCGCGTCTGTCTGTCCCTATGTATGCTTAGATCTTTAAAACTACGCAACGGATTTTGATGCGGTTTTTTTTTAATAGATAGAGTGATTCAAGAGGAAGGTTTATAATGTATAATACATGCATATTAGCGTAACCGTGCGAAGCCGGGGCGGGTCGCTAGTTAATTTATAAAACGCACATAACTTACGCCTGGGTTTGGACCTGCGATCTTTGACTTGCCAGTCAACAGTCCAACCACTACGCTATCACGGCTCTGAAAAAGAAATAGGGTACTATCGGGAATCAAACCCCTTGCCGTACTAAGGCATCCCTGTAACCGTTGCATTCTGTTCATTTTCTTTACCATTTATTATTATTTTTTGTGTTGTTTTATTTTACCATTTTTTTTTGTGTATGTATTGTGTACTATCGTGGACACGAACGCTGTACCACTTTGCGATCAAAATGCTTTGAACGATACGTGCGTAGGGGCGGCTAGCGCTACGTTCGGACGCCAGGTGCAAGCGATTCTAACCTTAAGAGTGGTGCACCGCCTTTGTCCACGATAGTACCTCTGCCTAAAGGGAATAAAACCTTTTTATTTCTTCCGTACGTTTTTATTTCTTTCGCAGACGCTAAGTTTCGAACCCAACACTTACGTAACGACATCTTAAATTAACCACTGAACTACGTATTTCTAATTAATGCAATCACACGCCCAAAGACGGTGTGTGGCATAAAATTTTATTAAACCGGAACCGCCATCTTGGCACCGGAAATGAAGTGTAAATTGATTACTTATACAAGTATACTGCCGTGTGGTTTCCGGCCTAAGAATAGAACCACCCCTACTCGTCCCGCGGGTGTCGTAAAAAGCGACAAAGGGAAAGATCCGGAGAGGCAGCAGCATCCTTCTGTGTAACAGCAATCATCTGCTACTGCGATCGCCAACCCGCTTGCTCATGGGCAAATACCTCCAATGAGCGCACAATAGTGGCGCGCTTTGGGAGAGGCTTATGTTCAGCAGTGGACTAATACAGGTTGACGATGATACACGATGGAAGCAAGGGTGTGCTTACCATAAATTTTTCCGAAGCATACATTACGTCATACAAATATAGTATTTCTTTCTCGTAGTTGATGAACAACCTGGTGTAAGAGAGTACCGCGTAGGCCTCAGACATGGCTTTACACACCGTTGAAAAATCTCAAGTAAGCTGGTTTCCTCACGATGTTTTCCTTCACCGTTTTAGCAAGTGATAATCACTACATAGTATAAAACAAAGTCGCTTTCTCTGTCCCTATATCCCTAAATAAATCATTAAAACTACGCAACGGATTTTGATGCGGTTTTTTTTTAATAGATAGAGTGATTGTAGAGGTTTATAATTATGTATATTGCACCCGTGCGAAGCCGGGGCGGGTCGATAGTTAATTATAAAACGCACATGAATCCGAAAAGTTAGAGGTGCCTGGGTTTCGAACTTATGTTAGATTTGGCAGACCAACGGTTAAACTTTAGAGGAAAAATTTTTTGTTTGACATTAGAGGGATAACTATATAAGCGTGTCCGTTTTTTGATTGTCTAAAGAGACGATTCCGAGTTAATTATTCCTCCTACAGTCGTTCTGGATGGACATTATACAGCTGAGCATTAAATATTTTCACTCATTATTTCTTTTTATAGAATTATTGGGATAAATAATAATATTTTTTAAATATTGCTAGTAAACGTCAATCAAATGAACAAGATAGTTTGTCACATACGTAACAGACAGTGCAGCGTGCCAGACTTACATTTTCTATCCGTTTTACTCGTTGCTAGGCTCCCTACATCAGAGAGGGATACATGATTCCACGTATGCTGCAGTTAACTTTCTTAGGCTCTTTCCAGTCTGATCATTCTTCTAAGGGTTAAAATATTAGGCTACCACGACGAAAGTGTCAAAATAATAATAAGATCTTTTTATTTTAAACGACAAAAGAGATCTAATCTTTCGAGGTTCTACTCTTTCGTCATTTTTAAGACAAAAAAAGAATAATACTGTCTGAATAAAATTGTCTTTAACTTTTTACATAATAAGCAGAATAATAAAACGGAATAATGGATATTATGTGTGGTCACAATTAAAAGTTGCAACTGATTAATAATACGGCGCGCCATCAAAGCGAATCATAATCGATAATAATTAATTTTCAGGCGAACGTTTAATATCTATAATAAAAAAGAAGAAAATAAATTTAAACTGCCACAATATAGGCAAGTTACAGTAAAAAAAAAACTGAATAGAATAAAATATTTTATGCGGAAACGTGTTTAAAAACTTTCCTTTTTAAAAATTCAAATCGGATAGTTTGTAAATCAAAATTCATATTTAAACATCATTCTTGAATTAAAAAATCGATCTAGGTAATTCAAAATAAGTTAAGGTAAGTCCTAAAAAACTGCTTAACCCTTTGAACGCCACGCCGGTCATTGGTGACCGGCAAACAATAAAAATTGCATTGTGTCTGCGGCGTGGCAGTCAAAGTATTAAGTAAGACATAAACCGCTAATAAATCTAGAGTCGAGATAGAGTCAAAATTCGGAAGCATTTTCCGCATATATTTTCGTTACGAAAATTATTTACCAAAAACTGAAGCAAAAGTGCTTCAGTTTTTGGTAAATATTTGGGGGAAAATATCGCGCACGCCTTGACCTCAGTATAATTAACATACAGTACAGAAACTACGTACAAACGTTCGAAACAGCACACTCACAAAAACACGCGTAATATTGCGAAACGACGAGACTCTTAAAGTAGGCACTGACCGGCGTTACGGGGCGTAATGTAACGTTACACCGCGAGCATTCGAGCAGTCAGTACGTCGTGTTACGGGGAACAAGCAACGAGCCGCTCGTTGCTCGCTTTGAGTGCTCCACCCGGCTGTCGGTTTTTTGGTAAATCCTTTGAGTGTTACGCGGTTCGATCAGTACGCTCTTGTATCTTGAGTGAACTAACGGCGAAAGCGGAGCACAGAGTTTTGACGAGCATGTTACGCCGATTTTAAAACACAGCGTAACATGCTCGATGCGCACACGCTCGATGCGAATGTTACATTACACCTCGTAACGTTGGTCAGTACCCACCTTTATGCGAACGTCGCGGTACTCGCAGTATCAAGGACGCGTCGTTGCGCATGTTTGTGTAAGTGTGCTGTTTTCGAGCGTTTGTACGTAGTTTCCATACTGTATGATTATTATACTGTGCCTCAACCCTCGATCAATGCGCGACTGGCTCTAAATTACCTAATAATTGTTTATTTCAACAGTCCTCTTTACAAATTAGTTGTTAAAAATTCATCAGTTAACATAGTTAAAATTCGTATCTTAGTTAAAAACAGTATTTTGTTACAGTTTTACAATGAAAGCTGTTACGGGGTAAGTTAGCCGTACTATGGGGTAACACCGTAGCAAAGCTATGGACAAGCGGTAGTTAGGCTTGGTATGGGGGCTTTTATGACGAATTTAAAACATTTTTGCGGGAAATTTCTCTATTAAAGACGTTAAATTGTAGACACGATTGAAATCTATTAGTATTATGACAGATCGCAACTAAGATGAGAGGGGATTTAGGGCTCCCAGACTGGGTAAAGTCGGGTTTGCCCACACCTCGCGCCTGTGAGCTGTCATTCCCTCAGTGTTAAATTTCTTTAGATCACAAATTTAGAAATAGAAGGCCCCGTGAAAGGCTCCGTTGAATAATCAGGGCTTGAACTTAACGCTGATCATTTATAACCATATATTTTCATTTTTCTCGCTCGCATATCGAAGTTGATTGAAGATATAAAAACAATGAATAAAAAGTAATATATTTTTTATTTTATGCCATTTTTATGTATGAAAACATGTTAAGTCAAGCTGAAATTTTTTCTGAAACTTTGTAATGCTGTTCTCCTTTAATTTAGTTCGATTTTTCATAACTATATTTAATTGATTTTTAAATAATTTTACTTAGCTTATACTTATTATTTGGTTCAAATTTAGTAATCGATATTTCACCCCCTTCCTGTTGACAGATTCATCTGATATTTGATACACAGCTTTAGTTTTGATGACAAAACCGTTTTACGTAAAAAAAATTTTTACTTATATTTTTATCTTCAATATGCGAGGGAGATAGCAGATTACCGCGACGAGGCGTCTAATATAACGCCAGTAAACGGTCAAATCTTAAGCCTAATAAAAAAAACAGTATCCATTTCTGAACACAAAAGAAAATTCCCACAAAAATTACGAAAATTCGTCACAAAATAAAACACAAATGATTTCGTTTGTTGTTATAAGCCAGCTGGTGGGTGAAAATTAAAGAAATTATAATAATTTGTTTATAGACAACAAGGATCCCGGTTTAGGCACAAGCTTAGAGGGGCGGGGGGGCGGTACAGGTGCTGTGACGTCGAATGTTGAGTCAAATACCGATGTGTTTAGGGCTTCTATTCTATAGAGAAACCTTTTTTCCGTAATCTTCATTGATTAAAATTAAAAAAAAAAAATTTTCTCTTCTCATTTTTTTTTCTTTTTTTAGTATCTATCTATCTATACTATAATAAAATCGTAAAGGCAACAAAACATAAATCTATTTTTTTTTGAATTCTTGTCTGTCTGTCTGTTTGTTACCTCATCACGTGAAAACGGCTAAACGGATTGTAATGAAATTAAAGGAGTAAATAGGCATTAGCTCAACTTAAAAACTGGTGTTTGTTTTATCAAAATCGGTCAAGTGAATCACAAGATACAGCTTGACCCCTCTATGTATGCAGTTTCCTAGAACATAGGGGTCTTGATCCACTGGCAATTCAATCCCGGACAAACAATTTTGTGCCGATTGTAATAAAAATGTACATAGAGATAGCCTGGGCGGCCTCGTTCGTTGTCTCTCCATGATATTTTTCAACTTCCACGCGAACGAAGTCGCGGGCACAGCTAGTTAGAAATAAATATGCAAAGTTCCCTCTTTTTTAAGTAGATACTACCATTTTTCTCTTAAACTATTTCTAAGATTTTTAAAATTAATAAACCTATTTTTTTAAATTTATTTTAACTTGCTAATTTAATTCCTTTAGAGGAACCAATACCTAACCCTAGTCAGTAGTGAGACTGATGTCAGTAGTCTGTACATAATTTTTAATTTTGTAAGCATTTTACTTAGGCATAAATTTTTCCGTCCCTGTCCCGATTTTTTCTCATCTAAGTCCCGATATTTAGAAGAACGGAGCAACACTAGCGCATAGTCGCATTGCGTCGAAATATGTAATTTTTCACGACGTCAACACGTCACTTATTGAAAAGGGTACGGTATGGAACAGTCGCTTTCTTTATCGTAAATTCTATCGTTACCATGACAACCCATTTATTTAATTCAAAATTCTTTATTTAATATCCTTTGAGATGTTTCTAAAAGTATCGTGTGTATTGTAGCCCTAAATTAGCGGATAGACCTTTAATAGTTTTACCCTAATTTGACTTTGTATGTGTTGGAGCCCTAAATTAGCGAATAGACCTTCAATAATTTTCCCTAATTTGACTTTGTTTTTATGTGTTGTAGCCCTAAATTAGCGAATAGACCTTCAATAGTTTCACCCTAATTTGACTTCGTGTGTGTACTAGCTCTAAATTAGCGAATAGACCTTCAATAGTTCCACCCTAATTTGACTTCATGTTTGTTATAACCCTAAATTAGCAAATACACCTTCATTTTAGTTATTTTTGCCCTAATTTGACTCCAATTCGACGCACAGCACTGTCCGGAGGGGTAAGTGTACACCGAATACCGAAGGGGGAATGGGAACCACACCATTGGACCTGGAAACACCAGACCAATTACTCACAATCGTTGGAGGTGTCTCAATCTCAAAAATATTCCATCTGGCAAGTGACTCAGTCGGTTATTGTTGAGTCTCCTGGAAGGAAATTGTAAATATAGTCCAGCGTTTCTTAATCTGTGTTGACAGAGCATAAAAAAAATTTTTTTTCTTTTGTTTACGGGGATTTGGTCGACAATGACGATGTCGTCGAGTAAAATGTCAAAATCTTTAATTGTGTGTTTGTAATTTAAGTTTTTTGTTTGAAAATACTACTACAAAAGTCGTTTTTTGTTTTTAATAATTGCTGTTTAGAAATAAATGCCTTATCTTGTGAAAAAAAATCACTTATAACAGACCTCGTTTAATAAAAATTATAAAAGTAATGTGTTTTTTTTTTATTTCTTGCGAAAAAATATACCCATTATCTTATTTTTTTTATAAAAGCATGTTTGTTTTTAATTTATTTCGCAATCCATAAATCTCTTTTTTTATTAAACGCTATTTACACTAGAAATAAAATATTATAACTTGTTCTGTTTATCAAAAAAAAAAAAAATTTTTTTCAATTCACTAAAATCTATAGCAAAAAATAATTTACAAAAACTCTACTTTCTAAATATTTACAACGAAAGGCAGTCTAAAAAATCTACAATGAAATAGAACATTTTATTCTTATTGAAATACTTATTCAAATCATAAAAGATTCAATGGTCTGAGCCTGACAATGTAAAAGGCTTGCCTCAGGCAAAGCACGTCCATAATGAATAAGAATTTATCACACAAAGAAGCCTTGAGACTAGCTTAGTAACTACATGTTAGCGATTTTTTTTTAATAAGTAATTGTCTCTGTTACATATATTTTGTCAGTAGATAAATTAATATTTCAATTTTAACAAGATATAGTTTATGGCTGTAAAAAAATAAAACACAGTAGATTAAAAAAATATCCGAGATTGGAAGTTAATAAAAAAAGATTAAGAAACGCTGAAACGTCGGTTCGAAGTCATTGCACACGGAACAACACAATCAGCTATTCCGATTGGCAGTTTAAAATATGGAACGTCATACTTTTCTGCATGATGTAACTTTGTAAGGAGGTATTGCATTTTGAATTTTAATGGTTTCAAATTTAAATTACTTTTACGACATTAAAAATTAACTTTTTAGTCAGAATAATTCACGCTACCTTTAAAACCATTAAATTTCTCCATGTATTTAATTAGATATCTTATATTTTTAGTACTTACAGTCTTTCCAATGAGTTAAGCTCTAGAAACGCGTCCCTCTCGATCGTATGAATCAAATTTTCTGATAATTGTCTGAAAAGAATAATATTTATTTATTATTACGTACCAGCATTGAAATGTCATATCATGCATCCTATACCAAACCATCATCATCATCATCTGCCTAGCCTTTTCCGAACTATGTTGGGGTCGGCTTCCAGTCTTACCGGATGCAGCTGAATACCAGTGTTTTACATGGAGCGACTGCCTATCAGACCTCCACAACCCAGATACTGGGTTACACGATACCCCTTGGTAAGACTGGTTGTCAGACTTTCGGGCTTCTGACTACCCGTAACGACTGTCAAAGATTGATTGATTAATTGACAGCCGGGGCCAACAGCTTAACGTGCTATCCGAGGCACGGAGAGTGATAATTAATTTACCTATAACCAAATCCATCCTATCCTATACTAAACGTTCAGGTGATTTATGGCATTATAATATTTTTTTTTTTACATTTTGAGTTACACGTACGAATATCTCCTATCTCTCATTCCAATCCTACTAATATTATTTATATGGATAGATGTTTGTTATACTTTCACGCAAAAACTACTGAACGGATTTTGATGAAACTTTACAGTAATATAGCTTATACATCATTATAACACATACGCTACAATTTATATATGTAACTTATGTGTTATTCTGATGAATAAGCTATTATAGTGTAAAGTTTCATCAAAATGCTATTATAATGTGTAAAGTTTCATCAAAATCCGTTAAGTAGTTTTTGCGTGAAAGAGTAACAAACATCTATATAGTTAATCCTATTTAAAAATCGTTATTAAAGTCAATACTTACAAAGTTTTCAAATCCTTTAGGCTTTGGAAGTCGCTCTGAAAGATAATCGTGATATTGTTGCCTTGTAGGTCTCTGAAACAAAAAAAAAACAATCTTTACTCTTACTGCTATCTTACATCATCCCACAGCTGGACAAAAGACTCCCTCCATGATTTCCACTAAATTTCCAATTAATCTTTATAAAAACAAATAAAATTCAAGTGTCTGTATGTATGTAGGTAATATATATGTGCCGTGTGATTTCCGGCCTAAGAATAGAACCACCCCTACTCATCCCGCGGGTGTCGTAAGAAGCGACAAAGGGAAAAATCCGGAGGATGGGCAGCAGCATCCTTCTGTGTGACAGCAATCATCTGCTACTGCGATCGCCAATGATCGCACAAAAGTGGCGCGCATGGGAGAGTCCTAAGTTCAGCAGTGGACTAATACAGGCTGATGATATTCGATTTTGAATATAACACTCCAGATATCGAATTTCAAAATCATTACGTCTATTTACCTTCTAAAATTTAAGGATTTTAACCCCAATTGACCTTAGTCAAGGGTTCAAATTCCAATGACATTTAGTATCCTACAATTTAGTTGTTAACATGTCTTTATTGCTAGTCTTTTATAGTCCAAGTGTATCTAATGGCTCCTCTACATTATCAGGAACTCGCGAGCACGAACGTTTAGAAAGCATACTCGGCTGTACTCGCTGATCATCGTCTGTCATCGCCTGCGAGTTGCGACCCGTGAATTGTCGGTTTTTCAGGCACGCCGCATGCATCAACTCGGAAAGTACGTAAAACCGTTGGCCCCGGCTATCATGAAGATCTTTGACAGTCGTTATAGGAAGTCAGTACCTACATTAAAATCCTGACAACTAACTAACTAATCTAACTTCAGAATATTGTATCCCTTTGGGTTGAGGTCAGATAGGCAGTCGCTCCGTAGAAAACTGATATTCAGCTGCATCCAGTTAGATTAGAAGCCGACCCCAACGAAGTTTGGGAATAATAAGACTAAGATGATGATCAAAGGAAGCGCTGCGTGGTCCGTTGAGGTGGCCATACGTTCGCCGATCATTCATTCCCCATCGGAAAACGAAAGAAATGGATTAGATTCTATTCGTTTGTTTTGACCACGTGACATAACAATAAAAGTAATGTCATCCAATACATTTCTTTCGTATTTTATAGCGTTAGCGATTGTAGATAGTCAACTTGGCTAAGCCCCCAGACGTGCGCGTCTAAATTAACTAATCTTCTTTCCCTCCTTTTTTTTACAACTTTTTGTTGAACATTGACACAATGATTGTACGGTATATAATTAAAATAAATAGTTGCAGCAGCAACAGCAAAACACTCCATGTCCATCTTGACCAGCCTTTCCCAAAGTGGACGCCCTCTTATGGGCGCTACAGGCCTAAACGTAAGAGACCCAGAAAAAAATCTAAGTTATACTAGTTTTTAAGTAGATGAAAAAATGGGCTAAAAAATTTAATCTCAAAGTAGAAAAAATAAGTTTGGGAACCCCTGTTCTTGTCGCTTGCCGTTCGACAAACTACTACAAACAATCGTGTGAAGGCTTCCACGATGATAGTGGCGATTATAGACGATGACACGATTACCGATCATCGCCGATAATGTAGAGGAGCTTTAAGAATATAAACTATTTATTGATAGCATTTGTTTTAATGGAGTCCTGTAGAGTACATTGTATGGTTGTAAAAGGATTGTATATTATTATTTATAGCTTAATGGTATGATTATTGGACTGGCCAGTCCAAGGTTCAATCAAAGCACGTAACATTGACTTCTTCTTATCTTATGGTTGATGAACAACCTGGTGTCAGAGTTTGAACCGCCCGTAGGTCTCTGACATAACTTTACACAGCATTGAAAGATATCAAGTGTGCTGGTTTCATCACGGTGTTTTCCCTCACCGTTTTAGCAACTGATAATTAATTTATAATACGCACCTAACTTACGAAAAGTCAGAGGTGCCTTGGAATCGAACTCAAGACCATTGACTTTTAAAAAATGTTTTATTGAACGAAGCCAGGGGCAAAGCTCCTAGCTAGTTTTCTCTTACATTACCCCTTTCTCCAAGTTGTAGCACTTTAAGACATTAGCGAAGTACCACTTAGTTGACTTAGTACCATTTAGGTGCCATTTTAGTGTGACCGCGGGGTGCCATTATTTAATAACTCAATGAAATATAGTTAGAGTTCTCTAAATGACTGCTGAATAGGACTGAAGTCAGAGAGTAAATAATAGTATGTAATAATGTCGCCCAGACTGAATTTTGGCGGCTAATCTCCGTAGCGATTTGGATAATTTTGGTTTTAAAATATGTGTGAAAGTCTAGGGAAGGTTTATTTATACATCTTTATTCATCTGCCTAGCCTTTTCCCAACTATGTTGGGGTCGGATGCAGCTGAATACCAGTGTCTTACATGGAGCGACTGCCTATCAGACCTCCACAACCCAGATACTGGGTTACGCGATACCCCTTGGTAAGACTGATTGTCACACTTTCGGGCTTCTGACTACCCGTAACTACTGTCAAAGATCTACAATTGACAGCCGGGGCCAACAGCTTAACTTGCTATCCCAGGCACGGAGAGTGATAATTAATTTATAAAAGGCACATAACTTACGAAAAGTCAAAGGTGCGCGCCTTGGGTTTGAACCCGAGACCTCTGACTTGCCAGTCAACGGTCACTACCACTAGGCTATCACGACTCTATACATCGAATATATCTCTCTATATCTCGAATTTATACATCTTTATTGTACACCAGTAAATAAACATTTTAAGATTACGATACATTGAACAAGATAAAGTACAATGGTCATATCGGACTTGGCAATTTCTTCCTGACAACCTTTGGATGGAATTTGAGAAGTTAGAAGGTTTAAAAGGTGAGAAAAAGGGGTAGGGTAGGGGTAGAGTAGGGCTCTTCTTATCGTATGGTTGATTAACAACCTGGTATCAGAGTTTAAACGCCCGTAGGCCTCTGACATGGCTTTACACACCATTGAAAAATATCTCAGGTGTGCTGGTTTCATCACAATGTTTTCCCTCATCGTTTTAGCAACTGATAATTAATTTATAATACGCACATAACTTACAAAAAGTCAGAGGTGTCTTGGGATCGAACTCGAGACCTCTGACTTGTCAGTCGATGGTCATACCACAAAGGCTATCAGTGCTTCTTCTATCGGATAGGGTAGGGTAGGGGTAGAGTTGGGTAGGGGTAGAATAGGCATTGAAGTAGGATAATCACGCGTACGAAGTCGCGTCGAGAAGCTTATAGTAAGTAATAAATAAAACTTGTAGCGCGCTATAATTATGTTAATTAAAAAAAACAACACTGACAATGTTGTACCATAAACACAAATAACAACTTTTTAATCATTATAAACTTGTTCCAAAATTAAATTAGTCAAATCCCTGGCTAATAAAATTAAAATCGACGATTATTACTAATCGAATCAATGGCTTTCTCACGTCGTATACGATTGGTAATCGTATCGATTATCGAACGATTGGGTCCGTCGATAATTGGCTATTTCGATAATTATTGGATTAACAAACACGGGTTGTAAATTGTAATAGTTATGTGGTTGTCTATCGATTGTTATAATATTTTTAAATAACATATCGTAATAATTAATAAGAGTCGTGATAGCCTAATGGTATGACCGTTGACTGGCAAGTCAGAGGTATCGGATTCGAACCCAAGGCGCGCACCTCTGACTTTTCGTAAGTTATGTGCGTTTTACAAATTAATTATCACTTACTCTGTGCCTCGGAAAGCACGTAGGTAAAACCGTTGGCCCTGCGCCTGATCTCTCTCCGATCGTGTCGGAAGGTCTAATCGTCGTTGATTTGGCAGTCTAATGGTCATACCACTAGGCTATCATCTGCTCCAGATAGCTTGTAAAATCGAGTCTCGAGTACGATCCCATTATTATAAATTAAAAGTATTATGAATTAATTATCACCTGCTAAAACGGTGAGGGAAAACATCGTGATGAAACCAGCACACCTGAGATTTTTCAATGGTGTGTAAAGCCATGTTAGAGGCCTACGGGCGGTTTAAACTCTGACAGCAGGTTGTTCATCAACCATACGATAAGAAGAAGCTTGTAAAATAGAAGTCTGTTGGTAGGTATATCTTTGAAGTTTTTAGATCAAAAGAATTTCATCATTGCATTGTTTACTAAAACATATTTTCTGTGTAAATAAATCTTTTAGTTTTAAATTAGAATAATTTATAATTGTTTATTAAAATGATTAATAACTTGTTGTAAATACTGTCTTATGCTAAACAAAGGATATCCTAACTAATATTATAAATGCGAAAGAGGCGGATTGTTTACGGACCCGCTTTACAAACGCGTGGGTGTGGGTTCGAACCTGGCATACCAATGTGACTTTTTCAATGTCATATGTACTTTCTTAGTTAATCTAAGATACCACTGACTAACGGCGAAGGAAAACATCGTGAGGAAACCTGGACTTAATAGTCTGACGCCAACTCGCTGTGAGCTAGCGTGGTGAATAATTCTCGATCCTTCTCTGTATGAGAAGAGGCCTTTGTCCTGCAGTGGGACAGTTACAGGCTGATTTATTGTATGTACTGACTCCCTTTAACGACTGTCAAAGATCTTCACGCTTTCCGTGGCACAGAGCAGGTGATGATTAGTTTATAATACGCACATAACTTACGAAAAGTCAGAGCGTGCCATGGGTTCGAATTTGAGACCTCTGATTTGCCATTCAACGGTCATACCACTAGGCTATCCCTCAAGATATACGTCATAAATAATCCAGTAATATAAAACGTCTACACCAGCTTCAGATCAGCGAATCATTTCAACACAACGCGCATAATTCATTCGTTAAATGCAAACGTTGTGAATGGCATTCATCATTGTTATGATGGCGTAACACAAGAATATCAGAAGATCCAGTAAGGATTTTTTATTTATTGCGTATTTATGTTTATGTATGTAACATAGAGTATTCAAAAAAATATAGAGTGATAACGTCAACCACATTGCCTTGTGCGGAGCGAAAGCAGGTCTCAACATAGAAATGTTAAATAATAAATAAATAAATCAGCCTGTAACTGTCCCAATGTAGGGCAAAGGCCTCTTCTCATACAGAGAAGGATTAAGCATTAATCACCGCACTAGCTCACTGCGTGTAGATTTCAGACTATTAAGTCCAGGTTTCCTCACGATGTTTTCTTTCACCGTTAGTCAGTGGTGTCTTAGATTAACCAAAAAAGTACATTTGACATTGAAAAATTGAAAAGCTCGCACATTGGTACAGAGCAAAGCTATTAGCGGTTGGCAGGGCTAGATAAGGTTGTGATGTTTTTCAAGATGTCATCAATACAATTTAATTTTACCATATTTTCTGAAAAGGTATAACTGAAACCTATTCAAAACCAAACAATTTTTCACAATCACATGCAAACTTGAAACTTTATCCTTAAGTTTTTTGTAGAAGTTTGCATTTGCAACTAGAGTAGGTACCTAAACCTGTATAGTCGGTGGAATCTTATTATTATTAATAAAACGAATAGGTGAGGTCTTCAGGAGGTATACCTATTTCTAGATTTTAGAAGTATTTCTTAATATTAATATAATTCAACCTTTTCAAGTCAGGAGTCCAAAGCAAAGAGACAGAGCCCAGCGAGGTTGTCAATACCATCTGTCATTGTCATTTTGACAATGACATTAGAGACGTTCCTTAATACAAAACATAAACCACTGACTAACGATAAAGGAAAACATTGTGGGGAAACCTAGACTTAATAGTCTGAAATCGCCAACACGCAGTGAGCTGGCGCGGTGATTAATGCTCAATCCTTCTCTGTATGAGAAGAGGCCTTTGCCCTGCAGTGGGACAGTTACAGGCTGGTTTATTTATATGTTGACCTTCTGTAAATGTTTCTGCATTGCGTCACTTCCTGACACAAGAGTAATTGTTTACGCAATGCAGTTTATTTTAAAATTTAACTTTTTATTGTTTCAACATTGTTTTAACTTTTTGTACAAAAACAATACACAGGTTTTATTTCTTTTTATTAATAATAATATCTTCCTGACCGAATTTCGGTCACAGCGGCCAGTCTCAACGGAGATTAGCCAACTACGCAGGAGATATTATAGTGCACAAGTGTGTGCGCAAACACAGGTGCACTCTCTATTCCCTCACTCTCATAGTCCGATGGGACGACAATCCGACACGATCGGAGAGAGATCAGGCGCAGGGCCAACAGCTTTACGTGCTTTCCGAGGCACGGAGTAAGTGATAATTAATTTATAAAAGGCACAAAACTTACGAAAAGTCAGAGGTGCGAACTCGAGACCACTGACTTGCCAGTCAACGGTCACCACCACTAGGCTATCACGACTTTATTATTATCCTTTGAACGGAACTTTTTTTATTTTACGTTATTTGATCTTAAGACGTTTCCCTCCACGTATCTGTCTCCTCATTACTCGTCGACCAACACTCAATGCACGTATAAACAAAGCAATATTACTTGTTTTTACGACAATTCTGCTATTACCCTACGAAGAGTTCCGTTCCATATCTCCTAAGTCCATGATCAGATCATGACAATATTTCTATGAGATCACCTCGGGAGTATACCCTTTCAATTACTAAAATAAGTTTGAAAATCGGCCCAAAATTCAAGGAGTAATCGCGTAACAAATATACAAAAAAAACATACAGTCGTATTGAGAACCTCTTCCTTTTTGGAAGTCGGTTAAAAATAAACGCTATAAGATTATTTATACGGTACCAAAATTAAACATCTTTCTTTCATAATACTACAAAAGTATGCCATACCACGTACCTTTTTAAAATCTTTAATCTATGGTATATAGACGTAATCCTCTTTGAAAATACACAGACGTTATTTAATCTCCAACTTGTCTATGGAAGACTTATAAGTTTTTATGAATATAGACGAAGAATGTTTTTTATGTTAAACTGGTACTGATTATAATCTCGTAACAGCATTCCTAGGAAAAAGAATAAATTGAAGTAATCAAGTCAAGATCTCTCGGGTTCAAGTGTGTTTTAGAAATTAAATAGCGACCCGCCCCGGCTTCGCACGGGTGCAATATACATATAAACCTTCCTCTTCAATCACTATCTACTAAAAAAGACCGCATCAAAATCCGTTGCGTAGTTTTAAAGATTTAAGCATACATAGGGATATATAAGGACAGAGCAAGCGACTTTGTTTTATACTAAGTAGTGATTGTCACTTGCTAAAACGGTGAGGGAAAACATCGTGAGGAAATCAGCACACCTGAGAGATTTTTCAACGGTGTGTAAAGCCATGTCAGAGGCTTACGAGCAGTTTAAACTCTGACACCAGGTTGTTCATCAAACATACATTAAAGATTTCGTTCTTTCCTGGGTCTTTAAAGCGGGACGTGAAAAAGCTTTTCTCAAGGCCGTCAAGGTGAGGGCGATCATGCCACATTGCTATATTGACTGCTGGGATGATGGTCATCACTATGGGACTCCACTGGCTGCTTTCCATCTGGCAGCATGGAGTCTAAGCGGCAGTAAGAATAAAAAAAGTCACATTGATACAAGGTTCGAGTCCCATCATGCATACAAAGCGGATCCAGTAACCAATGCGCCATCACGACTTAATACATGAAAGCTAAACAAAAAACTACCAACATCAGCACAAGAATCTTCAGAACAAAACTCCGTCTAAACTCCAAACGTCTCACAAAGTAATGAGTTTAAGTTAAACTCGGTTTAATTAAAACTAAGTATTTGCATTGATTAATATCTGTCTGCGCTGGTACAGTTGACGGCACCAGTGAAAAGATTAAAGATTAATTTAACCGCGACGCGACGCTCTCGCGAATTTCGTTCGCGTGAAATAACACGAACTTTGAATGTGAAAACGTTTTTTTTTCTCTTTTTTTCTACCACTAGGTAACGTAAAGAAAGAAAAACGTTTTATTTTTTAGACAGCATGCACACGCCAAATCAATAAAACAAAAAAAATAAGGCATGTACGGGCCGGTACGATACGTACATGAAGAAGATGTTGTGCAGACCGTGAGGCCTACATTGTGGTGAGTGCAGAATAAAAGATGTTGCTCGGCCGAAGATGTTTAATGCACTGATTTATTGTATTTTAACTTATTTCTAATACAGTTAGTTTGTGACGCATACGACGCGCTTAGTTAGCACAAAATTCAAGGTTACACGTTCCTCATATTATTGCTAAATATGCTTACATGTACAAGTAAACTTAACTAGAGAAAATGTACTGTTTTGCCCTTACAAGGCACAAATAAAAATAATAATACAGAAAAAATGTAGAGTAAACAATTTACGTGCGTCGTAGCTGTCACAAAGAAAGGTACCTCGCTCAGCAATGTGCTGCTGTGTGGCAATAACAACACAACAACGCTGATTTTCAGCGGAGACCTCGGTATGATCGTCGACTGACAAGTTGAGGTCTCGTTGGTAAAGCGATTGCACAGCACGCGAGGGATCGCGCGTTCAAATCCCGCTAGTCAGTGGTTTTTGCGGGTTTCTTCACTACACAGTATAAAACAAAGTCGCTTTCCCTGTCCCTATATCACTATGTATGCTTAAATCTTTAAAACTACGCAACGGATTATGATGCGGTTTTTTTAAATAGATAGAGTGATTGAAGAGGAAGGTTTATATGTATCTTGCACCCGTGCGAAACCGGAGCGGGTAGCTTATAGAATTAAATAATTTCGTTTAAATAAAGCACTTTTCTCCGCGCCTGTACCAACATTTCTGTGAGCGCGTCGAAGTTGAAGTATGCATGCTAATGATTGTGAAGTTTACAACTGAAACGATTACTTAGTACAACTATTTGTCATTTACTCAGTCGCCGGTACTGGAACGTAATCAGCTTGATCGAAACATGTTTTCATATAATATACATAGTCTCAAACTTTCAACCTTTTTTTGAGTCTGCCTACGACCACGAGATCTGCAAAGATCTCGAAACGTCAGGTCATCATCTGCCTAGCCATTTCCCAACTATGTTGGGGTCGGCTTCCAGTCTTACCGGATGCAGCTGAATACCAGTGTTTTACATGGAGCGACTGCCTATCAGACCTCCACAACCCAGATACTGGGTTACACGATACCCCTTGGTAAGACAGGTTGTCAGACTTTCGGGTTTCTGACTACCCGTAACGACTGTCAAAGATCTACAATTGACAGCCGGGGCCAACAGCTTAACGTGCTATCCGAGGCACGGAGAGTGATAATTCACGGTAGTCAGAAGTCCGAAAGTCTGACAACCAGTCTTACCAAGGGGTATCGTGTAACCCAGTATCTGGGTTGTGGAGGTCTGATAGGCAGTCGCTCCATGTAAAACACTGGTATTCAGCTGCATCCGGTAAGACTGGAAGCCGACCCCAACATTGTTGGGAAAAGGCTAGGCAGATGGTGATGATGACTTAAAATGGCATTAAAAAAATTAAAATTCATTTAAAGCTATTTTTAAACGGTTTTACTTAGCTAAACCTGTTTATGATTTGGTTCTTTAGTAATCGATATTTCACCCCCTTCCTGTTGACAGATTGATCTGATATTTGGTACACAGCTTTAGTTTTGATGACAAAACCGTTTTATGTAAAAAAAAATTACTTAGTTATATTATTTTATTTCTTAACTTCTCCTTCTTATCGTATGGTTGATGAATAACCTGGTGTCAGAGTTAAAAACCGCAGTAGGCCTCTGACATGGCATTACACACCATTGAAAAATCTCTCAGGTGTAATTTCATCACGATGTTTTTCCTCACCGTTCTAGCGACTGATAATTAATTTTTAATACGCCCATAACTAACGAAAAGTCAGAGGCGCGCCTTGGAACTCTATTTACTACTCGAGACCTCTATTTTGTCAGTCGACGGTCATACCACTAGGCGACCAGTGCTATAGTTAGCTAAATGTCACTACATAACCATTATATAACATGAAGTCGTATAAGACTGGACTATACGACGATTTTGCCTTTTGGGTAGCCTCTATAAAACTTTCAGCCTGTAATTTTCAGTTGAACAAAGTCTAGTGCTAATAAATCGTGTATTTAATTTGGTCGCGCCAATTGAACAGAGGTATAACGCTAGCCTCACTGCGGGCTTGGCAGAGCGCCAGCTACGTACTGCGGGCAATTGATCAAGTAGGGAAACTGTCTTTTTAGGTGTAGTGGTTAATATTTACTGGGTAGCAGAAGCAGTGGTGCAAGGTCTCAAGTTCGAATCACTAAACACCTCGGATTTTTGGAATTTATGTCCACTGCTGAATATAGGCTTCCCAATGCGCGCCACCATAGAGTATTCAAGAAAATATAGAGTGATAACGTCAACCGCATTGCCTTGTGCGGAGCGAAAGCAGGTCTCACCATACAAATGTTAAAATGTAATTTTTTCAAATTATGTTTTCTAGACGTTTTCAAAACATTAACTCGGCAGTTAACCATGATATAAGCTAAAATGTAACTTTTTGCTCGTGGAGCCTAGTTGAACCGCAGTCGATCGAGGTATGATCGCGGACGGAGCTCGTGTCGCGGCCGCGTTGTTCATACCCGTGCTCACAGTTCATACTTCTATAGGGTTGCTCTATATTTCTTATATACTAAGCGCGCCACTATGTACGCTCATTAGAGGTATTTGCCTATAATCGCCACGCTGGCAAGCGGGTTGGCGATCGCAGTAATCTCCAGATTTTTCCCTTTGTCGCTTCTTACACCCGTGGGATGAGTAGGGATTGTTCTATTCTCAGGCCATAAATTTTAGTTACAACGGCCAATCTCAAACGAGATTAGCCGTCTACCCAGAAGATAATATAGTGCACAAGTGTACACAGATGCACTCTCTACTTTAAGACCCAAATTGTACACTTAGTTTGCAAATAAATGATTTGTGATCTATTCCTCACTCTCATGCCGATGGGACGGCAATCCGACACGACCGGAGAGAGATCAGGCGCAGGACCAACGGCTTTACGTGCTGTCCGAGGCACGGAGTAAGAGATAAGCAATTTATAATACGTATCTTTAAAATAGACGCTCATATATTTCAAGATAATTTACTGTCTGGAAAAGCGGTTTCATGATTTCCTACTTTTCGCGCCCTCTTTTGATAAATAGCCCAATAATAGAGTATTTGGCGAAACGCTTACGAATGATAATTGATATTAATTGCTTGGGGGGCCGGCAGAAGTAAGATAGATACATGTTGCTTCCTTGGGGATACCATCTTTACACACTATAAAACAAAGTCGCTCTCCGCCGTCTGTCTCTCTGTACGCTAACATCTGCCTAGCCTTTTCCCAACTATGTTGGGGTCGGCTTCTAGTCTTACCGGATGCAGCTGAATACCAGTGTTTTACATGGAGCGACTGCCTATCAGACCTCCACAACCCAGATACTGGGTTACACGATACCCCTTGGTAAGACTGGTTGTCTGACTTTCGGGCTTCTGTCTACCCGTAACGACTGTCAAAGATCTACTATTGACAGCCGGGGCCAACAGCTTAAGCTATCCGAGGCACAGAGAGTGATAATTTATTTATTTATTTTATCCAAATATCGTATAAAATCAGCCAAATTTAGGTATCCTACAATAAAACTAATTACAGTTCATCTCTAAAAATAACATGGACGAGATTTTGAACACGATTTATTTCTTTTTAATAAGAAATTTGAAAAAACAACTGTCACGGATGGGATTCGAACCCACGATCTTCAGCGTACCGTGCCGACGCTCTAACTGCTGAGCCACCGTATCCCATCAGAATCAGTCGAAATTTCAAATCTCTTTATACGCCTAGGGCGTGTGGTAATATCTATCGGAATACATTACGTATCCGACTCAGTGTTCCAAACTTTGCAGTTTTAGAAGGCACCGATGTGATATAACCAATTTTCTTAATACTTTTTGTGAAATTTTTACATGTTTTAGCACATGTTAGCTTATTAAATATAAATATTTAATAAGAAATTTGAAAAAACAACTGACACGGATGGGATTTTACGGGACGATTTATTTCTCTTTAAAACCACATAATATAACTACAATCCTTCATTTAGAGGACTCTAAGGGATACGAAGAAGCTATTGAGCGGAAACAACCAATAGACAAACGCGAAGCCGCGGGCATTTACTAGTGCAGCCATGAGCGAGCAGCGAGAAGGATAGTCCGGGAATATTCCAATAAAGGTCGACAGCCTATAGGCATTATTATCAGTCGATAATGATGCTAATTCTCTTGTACAACCCGCTAAATTAATTTTAGTCTAACTATATTATCTCTTTTATATCTCTCTATAAATATAAATAAATAAATCAGCCTGTAACTGTCCCATGTAGGGCAAAGGCCTCTTCTCATAGAGAGAAGGATTGAGCATTCACCGCGCTAGCTCACTGCGTGTTGGCGATTTCAGACTATTAAGTCCAGGTTTCCTTACGATGTTTTCCTTCACCGTTAGTCAGTGGTGTCTTAGATTAACTAAGAAAGTACATATGACATTGAAAACGTCACATTGGTACATGCCAGGTTCGAACCCACACTCAGGCGTTTGCAAAGCGGGTCCATTACCTATGCGCCAGCACGACGTGTTCTTTCTTTCTTTCTCCTTTTAATAATATAAGTAAAATTTATTTTTAAGGAAAACGGTTTTGTCATTAAAACTAAAGCTGTGTACCAAATATCAGATCAATCTATCAATTCTATTCGCTTCATGGTATTCACAATCGATAAATCGAGATTGTCCCACAAAACCCTGAAACATACAACCCCTACCAACAGCCGGAGGCACCCTACTTTCATAAAACGCTTTCAACAAATCCTGGAAATGATCTTCATCCTTCCAATAGGGGTAATAGGGGGTAAGTTGAGAAGCTACTACTTTCTTTTGATTTTTCGAGAGAAGCAATTTCTTTTGTAAGGCGATATCCTTGGTGTAGGCTTATTGCACTTTTGAGTGGTGATAGCCTAACGGTATACTGTTGTGAGTCAGACTGGTAATTTAGAGGTCTCAGGTTCGAACCTAAGGTAAACCTCTGTGTAAGAGTTAAGCTGTACATTGACCTTAGCTAGTACGGCAAATCACTACTATAAAACAAAGTCGCTTTCTCTGTCCCTATATCCCTATGTAAGCTTAAATCTTTAAAACTACGCAACGGAGTTTGATGCGGTTTTTTTTAATAGATAGAGTGATTGAAGAGGAAGGTTTATATGTATATTGCACCCGTGCGAAGCCGGGGCGGGTCGCTAGTATATTATAATAAATAACTTAATTAGGTATACAGATTATATGTATATTGATTACAACATTGTCTGCATAGCAACTAGTTGTTTATAATGATGAGTTTAATGACCCATTTTAAGGATGCTGGTGTTTTACAAATAACCCTGTATATAGCACTGATAGCCTAGCGGTATGACCGTCAACTGACAAGTCAGAGATCTCGAGTTCGATCCCAAGGCGCGCATCTCTGACTTTTCGTGAGTTATGTGCGTATTATAAATTAATTATCAGTTGCTAAAACGGTGAGGGAAAACACCGTGATGAAACCAGCACACCTGAGAGATTTTTCAAGGGTATGTAAAGCCATGTCAGAGGCCTACGGGCGGTTTAAACTTTGACACCAGGTTGTTTAACAACCATACGATAAGAAGATCGAACTCGAGACCAATGACTTGTCAGTCGACGGTCATATCACTAGGCTATCAGTGCTATTAATAAATAAGTAATATAATTATTTAATAAGAAAATTTGAAAAAACAACTGATACCCGGGATGGGATTCGAACCCACGATCCCTCGATCCCGATCACGATCGATGAGTCGGGATACGTAATGTATTCCGATAGATGTCGCCACACGTCCTAGGCGTGTAAAAGAGATTTGAAATTTCGACTGGTGCTGATGGGATACGGTGGCTCAGCGGTTAGAGCGTCGACACGGTACGTCGAAGATCGTGGGTTCGAATCCCATCCGTATCAGTTGTTTTTTCAAATTTTCTTATTAAATAATTATATTAAATAAGCTATCATGTGCTATAACATGTAAAAAAAATTCACAAAAATAAGTAATACTTGAATGGATGATCACAATTTTTTTAACAGAACGCGTGGTTTATTTCTACCGAAAACCACGTTACGAAATATAACCAACCATTTTCCGGAAAAGTCCAAAGCCCTCTGTATTTTATTACACCAATTTGCATGTAGTAGTACACTTGCATCCGGAAATGTAAATTTTTCCTTTTTTAGGGCCCCGTAAAATAAATGGGTCAACGAGACCAAATTATATTATAATTATGTGATATTATTATTTTAGGTAGCGGTCTTTTAGATTAAGTTTATATTTTTAATTAGTTTATACAGGGTGGCCCATTTATAGTGGTCCAAAAAGTATTTAATGACCTAGTGCATACAATGTTCATTTCTGAAGTACTTACTGTAGTTACACCGCAGTATTTTTTATTTATGTTATCCTCACACTTCAAGGTACTTTTTACAACCATAAGCAAAATTCGTGTAGTACATTTGTTTTGTCTTTAGAATTTTTTGAAAAATGTGCTTCATCAATCGAAAATTACAAATAATTCACCAAAAGGTCTAAAACCATGTTAAGATTTAAGGTTGACCTTAAAAATAGCTCTTTGCTTGCCTGCTACATGTCTATAGTACTTACACACCAAATTTGATTCGATTTAACTAGTGCAATCACTTTCAATCTAAAAAGGTTTACATGACTAAAGTAGAAATTTTAAGAAATTAAATTTAAAAAATCATAACTTTTAAACTACTGATTTTCGCGGAACATATGTTGCGTTTAGATTAATCATTGGGATGTCCTAGATGTAAAAAAAAATTTTGGACCACTATAAATGGGCCACCCTGTATATACCTATAGTATATAGATAGTTTATTTCTAGGTGTATATAGGTATAGTTAGTTATTATTATTGTGCTCGACCTTTTATCTATTTAATTATAAATTATTTTTATTAATAATTTTATAATCTATCTATTTCACCATCATCATCATCATCAGCCTGTATTAATCCACTGCTGAACTTAGGCCTCTCCCACTATGGTGCGCTTGGAGGTATTTGCCCATAATCGCCACACTGTGCAAGCGGGTTGGCGATCGCAATAGCAGATGATTGCTATTACACAGAAGGATGCTGCTGCCCATCCTCCGGATCTTTCCTAATTCATGAGATGAGTGATATAAATAGATAGAACTAAAAGTAATTAAATTAAGTCTGACAAACCAGTGATAGTCTAGTGGTATAAACGGTCTCAAGTTCTTGACTTTAAGTCGTGTAAAAAAATTAAATCCATAGTGGGTACGGACCCCTCGGCCCTCTCGCGAGTCTGACCGAGTCGCACTCAGCATTTTTATTACCTACAACGAACGGAAACATTTCCACCGCTATGCGCCTTTGTGTAAATGAAAGAAGGCTTTCTGAATATAAATATAAATATTTATTTGTTTTTATTAACTACAAAAGGTTCTGAGTAGAGACGCTACGAATATTGAGCTATGATTCGGAAATCGGTCAATTCGGCTTATTTTACTTAAACGGCTATTTTGACATACTTAATAATTTTGGGTTAAAAGGTCGAGCATAATAATAATAACTAACTATATATACACCTAGAAATAAACTATGTATATATGTATATAATATAAACTAATTAAAAAGATAAACTTAATCTAAAAGACCGCTACTTGTAGGCAACGTTCCCAAAATGGCTGCGTTGCTTCGCTGGATGGCAATTTTTGGGTTTAATATTTTTCGATTTATAACTGCAATTTATATGTGCAAAAATATCTGTTCCTCCTCTCAAGCCAAATGCCTGCGGGTAAAAAAATCTGTAATAATTCTCAATAATAATAATATCAGGCTTGATTCACTTAAATTTTACTGAAGTTTCAAGTACCTACATTTTTTTAAAACCGGGTTTAGATAGACAAATAATGCTAATACATCATCATCATCAAAGGCCTTTATACATCTACAAGAGATGATTTATATAGCGTCCGATTGGTTGCAATGCTAATACACGATTTTGTAAAACTAAGAAAAATATTAATAAAAAAGAATTACATTTAATAATAAAATATACAGCGTGTAACAGAAGTCCGAAATAAATAAGGTTCCCTATAAACAATCCTTGAGCATGGGTTTTGGAACCGAACCCCAAACAATACTCGAGTAAACCACGGTCAAAGTTTTTACCAAAATCTTTTAAATTCGGCCCTAGGCATCAGTTGAAAGGTAAATCAACACGAATCCGGTTATTTACCGTCAATAAATTCTTTAAGTAAGCACTAGGCACGCATAGGATAATAAAATCTGTCATTATTGAAGAAAATGAAATCGAAAGAATTATTTTGTATGAAAAAAAAATGCCTCTTTTCCATTCAATATTTTCACAGGTGATTCTCTTCTTGATATACATACATGCCCTTAAGTATTATTTCGGACTTCTGTTACATGCTGTATATTAGAAAAAATTCCCTTTATCGGTAGAAAACCCGGCCCTTCAAAGAATCTTGCGCATGATATTATGTAGACACCTATAGACAATAAATAGTTTAAATCAATAGATGTAGAGGAACATAACATTCGTGAGTATGAAGACATATTGTCGACACGTGTGCGCCGACCAATATAATGCTAATATGAACCCACCCTTAGGTACACGCGAAGAGACAAGTGTTTCGGAATTGACACGACTCGACACGAAATTGAATATAGTTATACCATTTTTTTCGTACTCTGAGTTCAAATAATGTACTTTTTTTTGTTAATATTTATTTCTAGGAAAAAAAATTAAATAAAAAAAAAACATATAGGTATTATGATGACGTCACTTATACGGTGCAATAAGTTACCTTTTCCTAAGCATTTCAATGTTTAAGATGAAAACATCAATGACAAGACGAGTGACATTTTGACATTTAACAATTTTCTTTAATTCGGAGAATTGTGCATACATAATAAATAATAAATGCATAACATATCTATATATTATTTTTAGGCTCGCCTGAGTTATTTCAAAGCCGATCTATACAAGCTTATTTTAAGTATGACCTAAACCTGAAAGTAGTTTGTTCAGAATCAGTAACTAAAGGGTAGGTACTTAAATTCTATACCTGTGGCGGATACTCATCAATATTTTTTTCCCGCGCCGCATGTCGGTGTAAGATAAAACATATGAGAATGAAAAACACATGAGCAGGATTTAGATGAACTTTTATGTCAAAATTGACGTTAAAAATTGGAAAACTTTCAATAAAATGTCGACAAAAACATCCATGCTCGCACCGCTGTACATTAAATTCTTTTTATAAATAATTAAGTAGGTATTTTACGTTATCAAATCGTTATGAGCAAAAAGAATCCAGAATTGCGTGTCGTCCGTTAGACGCCAAAACCTTTATATGGTGCTAAACACGCTCTAAACTAATTTAGACTCACCATCTCTCTTTGTAACAGGGATCATTAGAAAAGGATAGCAGATTTTTAGAGCTGTCAAACTAGTCCATTTGCATGATATCAACGAGAATTTAGTAGGCATGTTATATTCTCGTATAATTTCACGTCAATTGCAAGGACGTAGACTAATTTGACAGCTCTAATTTGATAGTTCAATTTGCTGTTCTTTTTTTGATGGTATTTATTAGAAAGAGATATAGTTAGACTAAAATTAGTTTAGTGGGATGTAAAACTAAAAAAAAAAATATTAAAACTTCTCTATCCGACTGTACATCTACCCTCGCTATAGAATTACGAAACGGTAGAAATGGCAATACTTTTTATTATTTGAATATAGAATAAAATGTTGCCTTTCCGTTAGATTTGGGTATCGTAAAATTTGAAAGAAAGGTAAGGGTCTGAATTATTAAATGGTTCTCATGTGAGATGTATATTGTGATGAAGTTTGTTTTTATTAAATATTGATACGAGGGTCCTTGTGTGTCCCTACTATTGGCAATAGAACGTCAAGTGGCAACAGTTTTATTATTATATAATTTTATCTATTTTTAATTTAAATCATTGTATTTTAATTTTAATATATTTAATATTCATTAACCTTAATTCAATTGTTATGATTATGTGTTTTAAATGTATTTAAGAAATTAATTAATCAATACCCTCTATTACTACCTACTATTACTATTAAATGAATTTTATTTATTTATTAGATACTAACTGTTGCCCGCGGCTTTGCCTGCGTGGATGTCGGTTATCGCGATCAAAAGTAAAATAAATAAATAAATCAGCCTGTAACTGTTCCAATGTAGGGCAAAGGCCTCTTCTCATAGGATTGAGCATTAATCACCACGCTGGATTTAAGAGTCTGAAATCGCCAACATGCAGTGAGCTAGCGTGGTGATCAAAAGTAATCATGATATTAATTATGATAATTATAGATTCCGTTCCAAATCGCAAAAAAAAACAGCTGTTCCATACATTTATGTTCACATGACTCAACAACATGTATGGAACAGCTGATTTTTTTTGCGATTTCAGGGTCGGTCCCATAGTAAAAGTTGTTCATAATGATGAGGTTAATGACCCCTTTTAAGGATGCTGGTGTTTTACAAATAACCCTGTATAATGTAGAGCTAGCCGTGAAAACCTGTAATTGGCTCCATGAATCTTATTCCACCTGTAATTCTACTTATGAATAATTAGCTGTTGGTTTTCCATCTGTTAAATAAATAAGATACCTACTTGAGCCTTTTGGGGTCGAGACGCTGGGGTCGTGGGGGCCGGGAGCCCGAAAAATGTTTAAAGAACTATCGGGGCGTCTGGTCGAAGCTACTCGGGATCAAAACGCTGGCCTATACCTAGCTCAAAGGCTTAGCATTGCCATTCAACGTGGCAATGCAGCCAGCGTTTTGGGGACATTGCCCACTGGAAGCGGTCTTTTAGATTAAGTTTTTCTCTTTTTATTTTACTTTTAGTTTTAGTATTAGTTTTTAGTTTTAATTGTATTTTAATCATTTTAATGTTTATATCTGTATACCTAAAAAAAACAGAGGAAAAATTCGGTAATTTGTTCGAGTCTATACCTACTAAAGTCTACAAATTCTTTCATGGGGTTCCTTCCCCATGGAAAATATCGGGTGCAGTTTTTCTATAATATTAGGGTATATTACTATGGGTTTTCTCACCCCCATAAAATACTCTATGGTGTGTTGATACGGAATTGCGATAGTTTTCATGGTTTTCGATATCAATATGGTTTTAAGGTGTTTTGGTATATTTTACGCTTAAAATGAACTCGATGAAGTGTAGTAAGAATTGCGATTTTTTAGTCGTGATGCGATTTTTTTGTCGCATGAAATAATCGTATATTTTTTTTGGATAAGGGTGGTGTTTGTATTTGTATTCACACTAAACAAAAATGGTAATATCGAATTGGTACGTTTGTATTCCGATAGATATTACCACACGCCCTAGGCGTAAAAAGAGATTTGAAATTTCAACTGATTCTGAGATACGATGGCTGAGCGGTCAGACGTCGAAGATCGTAGGTTCAAATCCCATCCGTATCAGTTGTTTTTTTGAAATTTCTTCTTAAATAATTATATTTTACTACCACTTTAAATACCTATTCAAAGAGAAAAAAATTGCGGCAAAAAAATCGCAAGCGACTTTTAGTCGCAAAAAAAAATCGCATGCGACTTTTAGTCGCAACAAAAAAAGTACTCACAATCGATGCGAATCCGTTGGCAATCTCTTCGGGACGTGCAACAACCCTCTATGCGCACAATCCGCGGCGGACGCGCGACAGGAACACGCCCATGGGCATGTCGCAGCTCGTGTCAGAGTTGTAGCAGTGACTACCACTGCGCATAGCCACAGCAAGCGCAGAAAAGGTGTCATCTCGGCAATTTTCTGCCGGAGTTTTGTCGTGAGAAGTCGTATGGTGCTTAGGTCATTCTAAGGCCTGAAAAAAAAAAGAGAAATTGGTTATAAACACATACATACACAGCTAATAGTCCACTGCTGGACATAGGCTTGTCCTAAAGCGCGCCATTACTGTGCGCTCATTGGAGGTATTTGCCCATAATCGCCACGCTGGGCAAGCGGGTTGACGATCGCAGTAGCAAATGATTGCTGTTACACAAAAGGATGCTGCTGCCCATCCTCCGGATCTTTCCTTTGTCGCTTCTTACAACACCCGCGGGACGAGTAGGGGTGGTTCTATTCTTAGACCGGAAACCACACGGTACGATTAGTAAACTATCATCATCTGCCTAGCCTTTTCCCAACCATGTTGGGATCGGCTTCCAGTCTTACCGGATGCAGCTGAATACCAGTGTTTTACATGGAGCGACTGCCTATCAGACCTCCAAAACCCAGGTACTGGGTTACACGATACCCCTTGGTAAAACTGGTTGTCAGACTTTCGGGCTTTTGACTACCCGTAACGACTGTCAAACTCAAAGATCTACAATTGACAGCCGACAACAGCTTAACGTGCTATCCGAGGCACGGAGAGTGATAATTAATTTATAAAACGCACATAACTTACGAAAAGTCAGAGGTGCGCGCCTCGGGTTCGAAACCGAGACCTCCGACTTGCCAGTCAACGGCCACCACCACTAGGCTATCATGACTCAAGATACAAAAACTTTTTAATAAAAAATAAAACCGACTTCAAAAGGAACTAAAAAGCTTGAAATAACTTTAAAACGTTTTGGAGTCGGTTCCAAGTCAAGTTCTTAATGAGAAAGTTGAAGAGGCTGGAACTTGACTTGGAACCGACTCCAAAACGTTTTAAAGTTATTTCAAGCTTTTTAGTTCCTTTTGAAGTCGGTTTTATTTTTTATTAAAAAAATTTTTTCACGATTTTTAGTGGTGCCTAAAATTAATCCCCCTCCCAGACTTTTGTGAGGCTAATATTTGAAATACTTATGAAAAACCCCTTCCAACGATACCGCACACGATATTTTTTATCTTGAATGATTATAGGAGGGGGGGGGGGTGACCACGTATCCCCCCTCTTCCTTTTTACTCGTCAGCCATCGACTGCACGTATAAACAAAGCAATATTACTTGTTACGACAATTCTGCTATAATCCTACGAGGAGTTCCGTTTCATATCTCGTAAGTTCATGATCAAATCACGATAATATTTCTATGGGACCACCTCGGGAGTTTTGGAGTGGACCCCTTTTGATTACAAAAAGAATTTTGAAAATCGGCCCACAACTGAAGGAGTAATCGCGTAACAAACATACAAAAAAAAACATACAGTCGAATTGAGAACCTCCTCCTTTTTGGAAGTCGGTTAAAAACTATAATAAATAAAACATTGATCTTTAACAATTACCACTCCTTTCACTCCTGTCTACCCCACAACTGTACAGTCGTAAAGCTAAATGAAGCGAGGTCACACCAGATCAATTGTTCGGCATTGGAATTGAATTTATGGGTTCGACGCCCGACTCGGTACGTTGGAGTTATAGCTGGCAATGCTATTGTTGTTGCTTAGGTACGAAGCCACGAAGCTGGCAATGTGACTTTGCCTTTTGAAGTTTCTTCCACTTTGTGGTGAAATAGAATAGAACTTCAAAAACATAACCCTTCCTAACAGTCGGGTAAAATTCGACTGTATGTTTTTTTTTGTATGTTTGTTACGCGATGACTCCTTCAATTGTGGGCCGATTTTCAAAATTCTTATTGTAATCGTAAGGGTATACTCCCGAGGTGGTCCCATAGAAAAATTATCGTGATCTGATCATAGACTTACGAGATATGGAACGGAACTCCTCGTAGGATAATAGCAGAAATGTCGTAACAAGTAATATTGCTTTGTTTATACGTGCAGTCAATGGCTGACGAGTACAAAGGAAGAGGGGGGATACGTGGTCACCCCCCTCCTGTAATTATCCAAGATTATAAATATCTTGTGAGGTATCTTTTGAATGGGCTTTTCATAAGAACACAGAAGAACACAGAAAAACACAGGTGCACTCTCTATTCCCTCACTAGCCTAGTGGTATGACCGTCGACTGACAAGTCAGAGGTCTCGAGTTCGATCCCAAGGCGCGCACCTCTGACTTTTCGTAAGTTATGTGCCTATTATAAATTAATTATCAGTTGCTAAAACGGTGAGGGAAAACATCGTGATGAAACCAGCACACCTGAGATATTTTTCAATGGTGTGTAAAGCCATGTCAGAGGCCTACGGGCGGTTTAAACTCTGACACCAGGTTGTTCATCAACCATACGATAAGAAAGATAGTCCGATGGGACGGCGATCCGACACGACCGCAGAGAGATCAGGCGCAGGCCCAACGGCTTTACGTGCTTTCTGAAGCACGGAGTAAGTGATAATTAATTTATAATATGCACATACTGTCTTGATCGCAATATTTGGCGCCACAAAGAATTGGTTAATTATTTCACACTTTTGCAGTTATAGCAATTTTAGAGAATGGAACTACGCTATTTTGTTTCAGTAGGTACCTTAGAGTACCCATATAAGAAAATATAGAGTGATAACGTCAACAACAGTTTGTTTTTTTTTTAAATTTCATTTAATCAACATTTTTAACCTAACTATGGAGGCTTGTAATTAGCAACTAGTTTACCTAAATTAATTAATACAATAATGTAATTAGTCTGTAAGCCTTCTTAAAATAAATAAAATAAAAATAAATAAATAAATACAACATTGCCTTGTGCGGAGCGTGAGCAGGTCTCACCATTGAAATGTTAAAATATCATTTTTTTTCTTGAATTATGTTTTCTATTAATTTAACTCAGCAGTTAACATTGTTAAGCTAAAATGTAACTTTTTCTTTCAAGGAGCCTAGTTGAACCGCTGATCGAGGTATGATCGCGGACGGAGCTCGTGTCGGCCGCGTTGTTCATACCCGTGCTCACGGTTCATACTTCTGTAGGGTTGCTCTATACTTTCTTATATACTCTAAGGTACCTACTCAAATGTAATAGACCAAACATCTAGCACATTTTGCACTCCAATGAAATGAAAACACAATTCAATTCAATAAAATTTCAAGTGCTTTCCAAAAGCTTTGAAAAGGGGTTGACACCATTTAAAAAAGAAAAAAAGGTTCACACTTCACTTTTTTAAAACACTAACCCCATTGTGCGGGTTCGATTCCCGTGTCGCTCAAGTGTAAAACTATTCTAGTGGTACTTTTATAATAATTCTTTTGTAAATTCTTGCGATGGATTTTTTTGACGCGACGCTTGTAAACTCACGGTCCTTGGTTTAGTTCCGCAGAAAACAAAACTATCATCATCTGCCTAGCCTTTTCCCAACTATGTTGGGGTCGGCTTCCAGTCTTACCGGATGCAGCTGAATACCAGTGTTTTACATGGAACGACTGCCTATCAGACCTCCACAACCTAGATACTGGGTTACACGATACCCCTTGGTAAGACTGGTTGTCAGACTTTCGGGCTTCTGACTACCCGTAACGACTGTCAAAGATCTACAATTGACAGCCGACAACAGCTTAACGTGCTATCCGAAGCACGGAGGCACTATCGGACTTACGAAAAGTGAGAGGTGCGCGCCTTGGGTTCGAACCCGAGACCTCTGACTTGCCAGTCCAACGGTCAAACCATGGCTATCACGACTCTAACGTTTATGGGGGTTACAAATAGCTTACGGTTATGACTGCTGTTACACAGAAGGATGCTGCTGTCCATCCTCCGGATCTTTCCCTTTGTCGCTTCTTACGACACCCGCGGTACGAGTAGGGATGGTTCTAATCTTAGGCCGGAAACCACACGGCACTATAAGTTAAAACCCAGGTGTGCTGGTTTTGTGTAGAGAAATTTGAAAAAAATAAGATAAATAAATAAGAAATCTGATGGGATACGGTGGCTCAGCGGTTAGAGCGTCGGCACGGTACGCCGAAAAATGCGTTCGAATCCCATCCGTATCAGTTGTTTCAAATTTCTTATTATATTTTATAAGCTAACATGTGCAAATACCTGAGACATTGTTCAACGGTGTGTAAAGCCATGTCAGAGGCCTACGGGTGGTTTAAACTAGGACACCTGGTTGTTCATCAACCATACAATAAGAGAAATGCTGCCAGCCTTCTGGGCACGTTGCCTGCAGACGACGGTGATGGGCAGGAATTCTTTGACGCCTTCGCGTAACTTTTGTATAAATCTTTAATTGTAAATGTATATATAAGTTATATTATTATTTAGTTTATTGTTATTTATTAAGTATATTATAGTTATGTTTATTATAAGAGAAAGAAAGAAAACTTATAGTCACTAACTGCTCTGCTTACACCATTAAACTTTAAAAGGTATTATATTATACATGCGCGTGATTGTTTTAAACGATGCCAAGTGCCCATCATGCGCGGCGCAATGATAACACGCACTATATTCTTGAGATATACCTGCTAGGGTTGTCACGCCACAATTTTTATAACGAGGAAAGTCTAATTTTTTGTTTGGTACAATTTAACTCAAAAACTACTCGAAACTATTTTTGCTGTGCCCGACAGGGTCTATAATGATCTCAATAATTTTACGTTACCACCTAAGTACTACATTGTGGAATGCAATAAATGTTTGAGTTTGAGTTTGACAAATTTTACCGAAAGCTCCTCGGAGTAACTGGCTGTTTTATGTTTTCTGTTAAGGTGCCTCTTACCGATAATTTGCTATCTCGCTCGCATATAGAAGATATAAAATCAATGAATATAGTTATGAAAAATCGAACTACACCATATGAAGGAGAACAACATTACTAAGTTCCAGAAAAAAAATCTGCTTGATCAAAACATGTTTCAATTAAAAAAATAGCTTTAAGTGAATTTTTATTTTAATCCATTTCTATGCATGACATGATTGTTTCGGTCAAGCTGGTTTTTTTGCTGAAACTTAGTAATGTTGTTCTCCTTCATATGGAGTAGTTCGATTTTCATAACTATATTCATTGATTTTATATCTTCAATCAACTTCAATGTGTGAGCGAGATAGGAAATTATGGGTAAGAGGCGCCTTAAGAACCCGAGCGAAGCCGGGTTGCTTAGAATATATTGGTACTGATATTGTAAGATCTTTTTTGTTACCGTGTTTATGAGCAAATAAATCCAATTTCATAAATTAGTAATTTCAGAGACAAATTTTCAATGACCGCGTCGTCTCTTGCACGAATTTTTTTTTTAGGCTTCTTTTTATCCCTGGAATAGGTGCCCATGGGTTGCGGGAACGAGATAAAAATTTCATGATTACGTGAATGATTACGATTAAACGTGAATGAGGATTAAAAAGTTTGTGCAACGCACGTACAATTTTTTCGTCGCGACAACCCTAGAAATGCACTTAATATTATCATTGCGCTCGTCGTAATGGAGGTCTGCTGTAATGCATGGTAGCTAAATATATTCTACTGACCCTTGGCTTTGCTTGCATTACCAGATTGCAAGATTCAAAATCAAAATTCTAAATCACTACATAGTATAAAACAAAGTCTCTTTCTTTTTCCCATATTCCTATGTATGTTTAAATCTTTAAAACGACGCAACGGATTTTGATGCGGTCTTTTTAAATAGATAGAGTGATTGAAGAGGAAAGTTCATAGGTATGTATAGTGCGAAGCCGGGGCGGGTCGCTAGTCTAATATATAAAAATCTCGTGTGACTATATTTATACTATCTTATACAATTTGAGAGTCGTGATAGACTAGTGGTTGTGACCGTTGACTGGTAAGTCAGAGGTCCCGGGTTCGAACCCAAGGCGTGCACTTCTGACTTTTCGTAAGTTATGTGCGTTTTATAAATTAATTATCACTTACTCCGTGCCTCGGAAAGCACGTAAAGCCGTTGGCCCTGCGCCTGATCTCTCTCCGATCGTGTCGGAAGGCCGTTCCATAGGACTATGAGAGTGAGGGAATAGAGAGTGCACCTGTGTTAGCGCACACACTTGTGCACTATAATATCTCCTGCGTAATTGGCTAATCTCCATTGAGATTGGCCGCTGTGACCAAAATTCGGTCAGGAGGATATTATTACTTATACAATGTAGTGATAGTGACGTGGCGTATTGCCAAAATCTTCATGTCTGTAACCACTTAAAACAACTCCTAATGGATTTGTCCGATTATTTCCAGCTGATCGACTCGAAGGCTAATCGGCCACAGCTTAATTGGCTGACAATTAATCGGTAGAAACAATTAATTGACATACATACCTACATAACTTGTTTTTTTAAAGTAGCTTAGTGTTAGATGAGTTTTTTTTAAGTTTAAAAAAAAGTAATAACACAAAATCGTGTGGTTTCCGGCCTAAGAATAGCACCACCCCTACTCGTCCCGCGGATGTCGTAAGAAGCGACAAAGGGAAAGTTTCAGAGGATGGGCAGCAGCATCCTTTTATGAGATACCTAACCACGGAGCAGGTGATAATTAATTTTCTAATACATACTTAGCTTACGAAAAGTCAAAGGTCAGGGTTCCACCCTGAGACCTCTGACTTGCCAATTCATGTGAGATATTTGCCCATAATCGCTGGGCAAGCGGGTTGGCGATAGCAGATGATGATTACTGTTACACAGAAGGATGCTGCTGCCCATCCTCCGGATCTTTCCCTTTGTCACTTCTTACGACACCCGCGGGACGAGTAGGGGTGGTTCTATTCTTAGGCCGGAAACCAGACGACACAATCCAAAGTTTTAATGTATCAAAATGTATTTCGCAAGATCCGAGTCGGTCCAAATACTGTTCTCTATACAGCGTGTAACAGAAGTCCGAAATAATACTTAACATGTATGTATATCATTAAGAGAATCACCTGTGAAAATATTGAATGGAAAAGAGGCATTTTTTTTTTCATACAAAATATTTTTTTCGATTTCATTTTCTTCAATAATGACAGATTTTATTATCCTATGCCTAGTGCTTACTTAAAGAATTTATTGACGGTAAATAACCGGATTCGTGTTGATTTACCTTTCAACTGATGCCTAGGGCCGAATTTAAAAGATTTTGGTAAAAACTTTGACCGTGGTTTACTCGAGTATTGTTTGGGGTTCGGTTCCAAAACCCGGCCATGCTCAAGGATTGTGTATAGGGTACCTTATACGCCCTATAGTATTATTTCGGACTTTTGTTACACGCTGTATAGTTTTAGGTATAAGTTTGTAACTATGTAAGTTTTAGAAGTCTATGCTACGAGTCGGTGAGTCACGCACTAATGACATTGAATATTGATTGGTTTACTGTCCCCGTCGAAGTTTAAACTGTAGTAGAACGACTAGGGCACTATGTCCTTTATCAAATAACTATTGATTTTGACTACTCGACAGCACACGTGATCAGAAGGCTGGCTATTTCTTTGCTCAAAGAATCAGCATTGCCATTCAGCGTGGCAATGCTGCCAGCCTCCTGGGCACGCTGCCTGCAGATGACGGTGATGGGGAGGAATTTTTCGACGCCTTTGCGTGATTTTTGTATATAATTCTTTTTTTTTTTTTCTTTTAGTATTTATTAGGTTTAGTGTATTTATAGTAAGTAGACTTAATTTGTAAATAATTTTAATACTTTGACTGCCACGCCGCAGACACAATGCAATTTTTATTGTTTGCCGGTCACCAATGACCGGCGTGGCGTTCAAAGGGTTAATGTAGTTTTAATTTTATTTTTAAATGTATTATTAATTGTTAATTCCTGAATAAATAAAAGTTCTCATTCATTGATTTCTAATACGTGTTACGGGATATTGAAATACGCTATGAATAGCTGTGATAGCCTAGTGGTGACCGTTTGGCTGGCAAGTTAGAGGGTTCGAACCTAAGCTCGAAAATCTTTTGGCCCCGCGCCGGATCTCTTTCTAGTCTTGTTGAATTAATAAATAATACTGTCCTCCTGACCGAATTTCGGTCACAGCGCCCAATCTCAACTGAGATTAGCCAACTACGCTAGAGATGTCATGTTTAGGTATAACGCGTTCATTGGCATCTTGCGTTTAAGGTAACTCGATCAAGAGGGGTTATTTCGTGCACGAGTGTGTGCGCAAACGCAGGGTGCTCTTTCTATTCTCTCACTCTCATATTTGTAGTCACAGAAATCTAAATAATAAGGCATTATTTAGATTTGCCTTATTATTTAGATTTCTGTGGTTGTAGTAGATGGGACAGCAATCCGACAGGACCGGAGAGAGATCAGACAAAGGGCTACGGCAACGGCTTTACGTGCTTTCCGAGGCACGGAGTAAGTGATAATTTATTTATAATACGCACATAACTTACTAAAAGTTAGAGGTGCACGCACCTGAGACCTCTGGCTTGCCTGTCGATGGTCACCACCACTAGGCTATCAAGACTCAAATGTGTCCCATCAAACAATAAGAGTGAGAGAATAGAGAGTGCACTTATGTTTGCGCACTCTCTCATTGTCCTATTACATCTCCTGCGAAGTTTAGGACCGCAATTCGGTGAGTAAGGTTTATATTTTTATCAAGCACTTATATTGGTTTCATGACTAACCCGTAATCTTTTTTAATTGCAACCAAACATCAGCTTTACATTTCTTTCAACGCAATTACACTAAAAAAACTTTAATGCCTACCGGTAACCCATTCAAAAATCAACCGTGACAAACACTGCTTAACTTCAGTGATCGTTAAAATCACCGCTCTGGCTTCTGAGAAAACCATAAATCATGTTTTTTTTCTTTAGCAATTAAAAGGCTGAATGGCGGGTTACCTCTGCGTGCTTTTATAAAAAGTACAATTGGAACGTCAAACAGCTATTGTCAAGTTTGACACCTAGAATAATGGTATTGTGTATTTGTGTGGTGTTGTTGAATTATAATTAAATTGGTTCCGTATATTTTATTTTTGGTGTCACACCTTTTAGGCCCAATTTCACCATTCACTTTAATAACCGAGTTTAATTAAACTAAGTTCAGCCATACACAAATTGCAGTTCTGAACTCAGTTAAACGCTTGAACCGAGTTTAACTTGAACTCGTTGGTCTAGTGGTAGCAAGGGGACTGCTGAGCACGGGGTCCTGGGCTCGATCCCCGGGTCGGGCAAAGTGTTATTGGGATTTTCCATTAAGAAATTCTCAGTAGCAGTACGGAATCTGGAATTGTGCCTGGTTATTGGCAATAATAGGCTAGTCCCATAATACATGGGACATAAGTCCGGGCGAAACGTGGGTGCACTGCACACCTCTGCTTACCCCCTCTTGGGGATACAGTCGTGAGTTTATGTTAGTTTTTAATTAGGTATTTTAAGCAGTTCATCCCATTTTTCTATTTCTTTATTTTTTTTCAAGCATTTTTCTTTTCCATCCCACTGAACCCCAAATTCATCTCTGCGTGTGCGCATCAAAACGTGACATTTTAATTAGAATTATCTTTTTGTCTGTTTGTTTGTTACTTTATTGGTGAAAGCTTCTGTCCGCTTTGTTTATTTGAATGGCACTTGTAGCGACAAGCACGGTCCGTCAGAGGATGGGTTACCGTTTAGGCACACATTTTAGACAAAAACATAACAATGTAATATACTTTCCCCATCTCCATTATCATCATCCTCCTAGCCTTATTATTCCCAAACTTTGTTGTGGTCGGCTTCTAATCTAACCAGATGCAGCTGAATATCAGTTTTCTACGGAGCGACTGCCTATCTGACCTCAACACAAAGGGATACGATATTCTAAAGTTAGATCAGTTGTCAGGATTTTATGAGGGTACTGACTTCCTATATCGACTTCTTCTTCTTATCGTATGGTTGGTGAACAATCTGGTGTCAGAGTTTAAACCGCCCGTAGGCCTCTGACTTGGCTTAACACACCATTGAAAAATCTCTCAGGTGTGCTGGTTTCATCACGATGTTTTCCCTCACCGTTTTAGCAACTAATAATTACTTTATAATACGCACATAACTTACGAAAAGTCAGAGGTGCGCGCCTTCGGATCGAACTCGATACCTCTGACTTATCAGTCGACGGTCATACCACTAGGCTATCAGTGCTACATCGACTGTAAAAGATGACAGCCTGTAGTACCTAATAAGGTTGGCCTAGATATTTTTGTGTTTTTGGTACTCCCGAATACAATTTCAACATTTAGAAAGAGACAGACTATGCATCGAGATCTTCTATACCATAAATCAGTACCACACAGTACATGCAGTCTGCAAATTGAAGTATAATTGGTCAGGGGGGACCTTAAGTAAGATGGACGGGCGACACGCGACTCTGTACTACGGATAGGAGCTATGCTGCTGTCTGTACCAAGTTAGCATATATTAGCATGTGTTTCGAGCTTTATTATGAATAGGTACATTTATAAAAAAAAATTAATAAAAAATAAAACCGACTTCAAAAGGAACTAAAACGCTTGAAATAACTTTAAAACGTTTTGGAGTCGGTTCCAAGTCAAGTTCTAGCCTCTTTAACCTTCTCATTAAGAACTTTCAACGTTTTTAGTTCCTTTTGAAGTCGGTTTTATTTTTTATCAAAAAATTTTTTTTTACTGTTTTTAGTGGTGGTGGTGGTAAAATTAATCCCCAGACTTTTATGAAGCTAATATTTGAAATCCTTATGAAAAGCCGATATTTTCAAAATTGGATAACTATAGGAGGGGGGAAGGGGGTGACCACGTATCCCCCCTCTTCCTCTTTACTCGTCAGCCATCGACTGCACGTATAAACAAAGCAATATTACTTGTTACGATAATTCTGCTATTATCCTACCAGGAGTTCCGTTCCATATCTCGTAAGTCCATGATCAGATCATGACAATATTTCTATGGGACCACCTGGCAGCTATTTCGCGTCGAACAAAAAAAGAATCACGCGAATCGGTCCATTAACCGCGGCGTAATCGATGTACATACATAGAAAAAAAAACATACCTACCGGCCGAATTGAGAACCTCTTCCTTGGAAGTCGGTTAATAAAATAACGCTTTAAAATAAGCTTTTATAATGGAATACCTATCAAAATTATATGTAAGTGTTAAAGTGTATGCAAAAAGTTATGTCTGCGCTGTTGACCGTTGAAGAGTTCCTTTGTGTGAAGTTAATCCTGGATGTCGATTCAGGTCCCCGATTCTCGTTTTCTAGAGATAATGTCTAATCAGAGGTAACCTCTAATTTTAAATTTAAATCTTTAAGGAAAATATCGCCAAAATGTCTACTGCGATACAGCACCCGTTGCATGTCGAGCGCTGAGTGGTAGACTTATCTAACGTGACATTCCGAGAATACGAAAATAAGTTTAAAAAATGTCTAAAGCGCGAGAAATATATATCTCATGTTTATTATAAAAATGCATTGTCATCGGAACTGAACTAACATGCAAAAAATCAACTCTGTAGGATAAGAGGAAGTGGTTCTAATTCAGTTTGCAAGATTCCACCCGAACAAACATACATTGCAAGTTAAATAAAAGCTTGTTAAAATGTTAGTACTTATTGAGCCGTTTAAAATAACATGTCATTAAAGTTATAACCGTACCTACAAAGTTTGAACCTTAGAGTACATAAGAAAGTATAGAGCAACCCTACAGAAGTATGAACCGTGAGCACGGGTATAAACAACGCGGCCGCGGCACGAGTTCCGTCCGCGATCATACCTCGATCAGCGGTTCAACTAGGCTCCACGAGCGAAGTTACATTTTAGCTTATAACATGGTTAACTGCTGTGTGTGTGTCAAAAATTACTAGAAAACGTAATTTAAAAAATGATGTTTTAACATTTCAATGGTGAGACCTGCTCACGCTCCGCACAAGGCAATGTTGTTGACGTTATCGCTCTATATTTTTTTATATACTCTAAGGTTTGAACTTAAAAAGTCAGTTATAAGTATCAATCAATCATGTTAGGTATCTATCGTCTAGGGGAAGTTATGTATTAACTGCTAGGTATCTATGGATCAAAGTTAGATAATTTTGACATAATGATAGATCGCGTCAATAAAGAATGGAGTGATAGCCCAGTGGTATGACCGTTAGACTGGCAAGTCAAAGGTTCAAAACCCAGACACGCACCTCTGATTTTTCGAATTCAAGTGCATAGAAATTAATTATCACTTGCTAAAACGATGAAGTTAAACATCGTGAGGAAACCATCACACCTGAGAGATTTTTCAACGGTGTGTAAAGCTATGTCAGAGGTCTACGGGCGGTTTAAACTCTGACACCAGGTTGTTCTTCAACCATACGATAAAGAATAAGAAGAAGACTTTTATCGACCGTTCGTCACAACCACCACACTACCGGCGGGACTACAACGTCTGCGCTTGCGCCTCGCCGTCGCGTCCGTCGTGGCGACAGTGTCGTAATGACAGATAACTCTGCTTACCTCACTACCGTTTAACAGCGAGATATAACGGAAACCCTATTATCTTGACAGCAAGACATGAGCAGTACAAACATGTCACCTGTCGCAGATAAGTGACGCATGCGCCGTTAGTAGTAAACCTACGTACTTTTTTAAATATTAAATAAAGCAATTTGTAACGAATTTTTTTATCATACTTGCTCATATTGTAGGCTTTATAATTATTATGTGTGGTTCCTGCCTAAGAATAGAACCACCCCTACTCGTCCCGCGGGTGTCCGGTGGATGGGCAGCAGCATCCTTCTGTGTAACAGCAATCATCTGCTACTGCGATCACCAACCCGCTTGCCCAGCGTGGCGATTATGGGCAAATACCTCGGATAGCACGTTAAGCTGGCCCCGGCTGTCAATTGTAGATCTTTGACAGTCGTTACGGGTAGTCAGAAGCCCGAAAGTCTGACAAACAGTCTTACCAAGGGGTATCGTGTAACCCAGTATCTGGGTTGTGGAGGTCATAGGCAGTCGCTCCATGTTAAACACTGGTATTCAGCTGCATCCGGTAAGACTGGAAGCCGACCCCTACATAGTTGGGAAAAGGCTAGGCAGATGACCTCCTATGAACGCACAATAGTGGCGCGCGTTAAGAGAGGCCTATGTTCAGCAGTGGACTAATACAGGTTGATAATGATTATTTTTTAAGTAACCTAGGGATGCACTAAAGAAGGATTTTTGGAAATTTTACCGCTCGCGCTAGTTAAAAAAGGGGACTATAGTTTGTATAAAAGTCCGTCGTTTTTAAAGTGAAATGAACGAAACTTGTACACAATAAAACCGAACAATATTACTCATTAGATTTAAAAAAGCAATGATAGCCTTGTAGAGTAACCGTTGGACTGCTAAATTGAGGATCGTAGAACGTTTCGTTCCCAAGGCGCGAACCTCTGACTTAATAATTATAAATTATGTGCGTATTATAAATTAATTATTTACTCCGTTCCTTGAAAAGCACGTAAAGCCGTTGGCCCTGCGCCTGATCTCTCTCCGGTCATGTCGGATTGCCGTCCCATCGGACTATGAGAGTGAGGGAATAGAGAGAACACCTGTGTTTACTATAATATCTCCTGCATAGTTGGCTAATCTCAGTTGAGATTGGCCGCTGTGACCGAAATTCGGTCAGAAGGACATTATTATTAACTTAATGTTAGACTCTAGAGAGACATGGATTAAACCTAGATATGTTTTTAACTAATATAAGTAAAATTAGACACGATTTTTAACTAAGATTAAATTATTATCTTTAGAGGATATCCTTTAGCAGTACCTAATCTACGTTAGTAGGTTATGCAATGGTAGTTAAGCTTAAACAAGGCTTAAAAAGTAAACTTTGCATATAAGTTACGTTACGAACTACGTTTACGAATAGCTTACTGGCAGAGCGGTGGCTTTACCCTGTAAGTCTCGGGTTCAAATCCAGCTCGCAATTTTTGGTTGGAACAAAAATTTTTGTCTTAGAGAATATAAGAAAATATAGAGTGATAACGTCAACAACATTGCCTTGTGCGGAGCGTGAGCAGGTCTCACTATTGCAATATTAAAATATCTTGTTTAAAATTATGTTTTCTAGTCATTTTTGCAAAATTTAACCCAGTGGTTAAGCATGATACCTATATATAAGCTAAAATGTAACTTTTTCGCTCGTGGAGCCTAGTTGAACCGCAGTCGATCGAGGTATGATCGCGGACGGAGCTCGTGTCGCGGCCGCGTTGTTCATACCCGTGCTCACGGTTCATACTTCTGTAGAGTTGCTCTTTACTTTCTTATACTCTAAATTATATATTCTAAGTTTAAATTCTATACCTCGATAGAGGTCTACTAGAAATTTTAAGCTTGGACAAGGTTTATCATTAATCATTTCGATAGGAAGATCTCATCAAGCTTATTTATTAGGTCCAAATACCCTGCCTATACAAATATAGTTATGTCCCACCAAATTATACATTTAAACTAATCACCAACTACTCTGCCGTCCCTTTAAGGGAAGCTAGCGTAATAATAAGCCATGACTGTGGTCTTAGATAACATCTGCAGATCACGTTACGACAGAGGCGCGCAACATTTTGTAACTAGAGTATTTCGTCTCCTAAACACAGAATAGGCAAAAGTAATGAACATAGAAACCAACATAAGTCGCATTTATGTGACGTTTTGTGATTTAATAAGTAATAAATAAATCACACAGCTACAAGCTGATTTACCTACTTTTCTTATACAGAGAAGGATCGAGCTTAATCCCACGCTAGCTCACTGCGGGTTGGCAATTTCAGACTATTTAGTCCAGGTTTCCTTACATATTTTCCTTCATATTTAATCATTGGTATCTGATACATGCCAGATTCAAACCAATACGCCACGACTCGATATTCTTTTTAACAAACATCATTTTGGAAAACCATCTGAGATGGTTGAATGTAGAATAGAATTTCGATAGCACGGGCGGGTTGGAGCGACTGTTCGGACCAACCAGCGGGTGAAAAATGTGGAAATCCTGCTTGTATTTCTTTCTAACAACAAAAATTTAGAAAATTTAGAAATTATGAGTTAAAAATGCATAGCTTGCATAAATGCTTTATAAACAATTATGTTTATGTTTATACAGCAAAAATGTTGCGCACCCCATCCCTTACAAGATGGCATCAGCGGTTCGTTAAGCACAACTATTATATAAATATAATATAACTACTAGTGATGTTATAAGGCTCTTCAAATGGTGGAAGACTAACCAAGTGGCTTAGGTCAACATTAGGCCGTAGCCTAGGCTATAGTCCTCCTGACCAAATTTCAGTCACTGCGGCAATCTCAACGGAGATTAGCCAACGCAGGAGATATTATAGTGCACAAGTGTGTGCGGAAACACAGGTGCACTCTTTATTACTTCACTCTCATAGTCCGATGGGACGGCCTTCCGACACGATCGGAGAGAGATCAGGCGCAGGGCCAACGGCTTTACGCGCTTTCCGAGACACGGAGTAAGTGATAATTAATTTATAAAATGCACATAACTTACGAAAAGTCAGAGGTGCGCGCCTTTGGTTCGAACCCGAGACTTCTGATTTGCCAGTCAAACGGTCAAACCATTAGGCTATCACGACTCATTAATTAATGCAAGTTAAATAATATAGGTAATAATTATATTTAAGTAATTTTTTTTTACGTGAAACAGTTTTGTCATCAAAACTAAAGCTGTGTACCACATATCAGATCAATCTGTCAACAGGAAGGGGGTGAAACATCGATTACTAAATTTGAACCAAATAATAAACAGGTCAAGCTAAATAAAACCGTTAAAAAAGCGTGTAAAAAAAAACTCATTTCAAACTATAACAACAAATCAAAAGGACAACTATTTCTTACATTTCTAATTTTAGAAAACCGACGATTCATTTCCTAAATTTAAGTAAACAAAGGAAACGTTACCATAAATATTATCGACAATAAATATATCGACAACGCTCATCCTTACTTGCTAAGTGATTTACTTGCATTGCTCGCATTCCACCGACGTTTGTCTCACTCACTCTTTAGTCAAATAAGTGTACAGGAAAGAGATGGATGTTTTGGAGAAATAAGTTAGATTTTTGTACTAGGAATCTTAGAGAACAAGTTATGAGTGTCTATGTTCACGACTTTACTTAAACAGGGTAAGCACGTGTGTTGAATGGAATTACAGACCGTTTTTTTTTAAATATACATAGGTAATTATATCTGTGGTTGTAATAATAGCAGCGGTTTTTTTAATATCCGGTTTTTAAAGTTAAATATCCGGTATTTTAGGTAGTAATTAAGTAAGCCGTTTAAGCTACCGAGTCCTACCCGCTTTAGTCGAAATTACGAATCTCTTTCTTAATGCTTTAGACGCCAGGGATCGCGGGTTCAAGTCCCGCCCGAGTCTTGTTTTTGCGAGTTTCTTATTAAGTAATACCATTTAATAAGTAAAACATGGGCAAAAACATGTAAAAAACATACATAAAATAAGTAAAGTATTTTTAAGTCTTTGAAAAATATTTTGCAAGCGCTTAGAAGCTACAACCAAAAAACCATTAAATTATCAAAATATAATTATTACCTAATTAACTTTATGAAAATATTGTAATTTGCAATTGGAAATAGGTACCTCTTCAAAACAAAAAAATAATTACTCAAATTGGCCCACTAATTTCGAAGTAATCGGTGTAACTGTGAAAATATAAAAAAAAACTTGCTTGTTTGCCACTACAGTAGAATTAAAAGTTTCTATAAAAACAACGGTTTTAAAGTTTTTTAATCATTGGAATTGGTATGGTATATTGATATTTTATTTAATTTTACATATACGAGTATATGTTCTTCTTCTTATCGTATGGTTGATGAACAACCTGGTGTCAGAGTTTAAACCGCCCGCTGGCCGTAGGCCTCTGACATGCCTTTACACACCATTGAAAAATCTCTCAGGTGTGCTGGTTTCGTCACGATGTTTTTCCTCACCGTTTTAGCAACTGATAATTAATTTATAATACGCACATAACTTACGAAAAGTCAGAGGTGCGCGCCTTGGGATCGAACTCGAGACCTCTGACTTGTCAGTCGACGGTCATACCACTAGGCTATCAGTGCTTATAACACATGTATGTAATAATAAACCAGCCTGTAACTATCCCACTGCAGGGCAAAGGCTTCTTCTCATACAGAGAAGGATCGAGCAATAATCGCCACGCTATCTCATTGCGTGTTGTTTATCAGACTATTAAGTCCAGGTTTCCTCACGATGTTTTCCTTCACCGTTAGTCAGTGGTGTCTTAAATTAACTTAGAAATTAAACTTGAAAAAGTCACATTGGTACATGCCAGGTTCGAACCCTCTACAATAACGGGTAACAGGTTAATAAACTTACATATTATTCTTTGTTCCCCGCGGTAAGGGATTGTGTTTCGGTTATAATTTGATTCATTCCATCACGTCTCACTTCGTCGAGGGGAATTGATATAGTTACTTTGTATTGTTTGAGAATTATATTTAGGTCTTCACGTCAAAAACCATTACTATAATACTGCCGCCGATAGTTGAATAGACGTATCTCACAGTTTTTCCAAAATTGAGTTATACATATATATACTTACTGCCAGAATCAGAAAAAAAGGCGCATCTGCTGGTATTTTTAATATTTCGATATCTCGTTCCGTTAATGATTTAGCATAACGAAAATTGGCGCAACTTCAATTTTTTTCTACTAGTCAGAAGAAGAAAAAACGGATTTCATTTATATCAATTGAAAATACATTTACTTAGAAATGCCATTTAGTGTTATAATATTGATAATCTATTAGTGTTATAAATGCTTAAATGAAAAGACGTAAATAGCCATATGCGCCTTATTTTCTTAAAAGTGGAAAGTAGCAAATAAATTTGAGAATAAATCACACGTTGTTGAAAGTTGAAGGGCGCTAATGGTTATTTGCGTCCTTTTAATTAAGCATAAGACATTTTAATCTATTTTTTTTGCTAAGATGAAAAGGTTTTTTAATAATAGTAACTAAATGAAAGGTGCAATGTTGTTTTAAACTAATGGGAATCAAAGATGGATACTTCGCCCATCATTCAGCATTCATTTTTAAAAATTTTAAGGCTTTTTTAGAGACAGCAAAGAATTTCCCGATTTTGACATTCAAACATTTTTTTCTCCATTTTACCTTTTTGTTAGATCCGTCTATTCAACTATCGGGGGCAGAATACATGGTGTAAGGAACATCACAATGAAAACTTAAACTATGGATTTTGGAATTTATAAAATTTTAATTTATATTTGACTAAATAGAGCACAAAAATATTATTGATATCTATCTCAAAGCGATTTGGATTAAAAAGCAATGAATTAATTTCATTTGAAACGGTGAGTGCTTCTGATCAGCCGTTTCGCTAATAAAGTACGCTTATGGTCATTCCAGTACGTGGCGAGAAAGGGGTAATTACACCAGTGAACCCCATACTCACGTTCAGAGGTGTGTCAAGGAACACCGAGTGGTTTTTAGTCCATGCGAGTCGGACAAAACCCCATCACTGGCTCTTAGTGGTTGAGTACCTTTAGGATCAATTCCCACTGAAGGAGCAGCGGCCAGCAGCGGCTTTTTAAGGCAAAATATTTTGAATCTTATTATTGTGATTATAAAGTTTATAAACATTTGAAAGCAAAGGAGAGGCAGCGCGACTTCGCGAGGCCATGGTGGCCGTGCCATCCCTTTACCAACTAAACTACCTATGTCATGCCCACTTCATTTTTATTTTTTTAAACGATACCACCATTTTTAAAATATATTTTTAAAACATATCTTTATACAATTATGTAAAAAGAATATAATTTAACTATCCCGAATATCCGGTATAATTTACCTTTCCTTCATAAATGGCCCATTTTTTTTATTTTTATTTTTACCCGACTACAAAAAAAAGGAGGGTTATGATTTTAGCAGTCTATGTATGTATGTATGTATGTATGTATGTATGTAAGTTTGTTCATCTGTTCCCTCGTAGCACCTAAACTATTTGTTGTAATTCAATAAATAAGGTGTCTATCGATGCGTCTTAATGGTCTGCGGGTTATAGGATTTATGAAATTTCGTAAAATCAAATAAGGTGGATTTTAAAAACAAATTAGTCAGCTCGAAAAAAATAAAGTTATGGTAAATTTATCGTGTTTGATATCAAATGGAAGGTCTTGATGAGCACATTCAGAATATGTATATATTATCTATATATTCTGGACCACTTTTTGGAATATCAGGCTTCTAACTACCCGTTACGACTATCATAAATATATGTGATTATAACACTGCATACAATGTGAAAACGTGATAACAATAAATATTTACTAATTAAATTAAAGTTTCTACACATCACTGCCTATTAAATTATGATTATATTTTAAAATAATGTTAATTAAATTGAGATTTCTTTTTCGTAACTAGATGGCGTTGGTTTGCGGTTTTGTGGAAGTAAGTAACATAGAGTTAAAAATACCTCCTCAAAAATCCCGAAATCGACATAACAATTAAATCCCGGGATTTTATTAATATGGACTGGACTTTGACCTATAGTTTTTATTAGAATTAATTTTGTATGTAAAATAAAACTCATTAATTTAACAGTTTTAGTACCGAACTAGGTACTTAAGTATTACATTATCTGTTACGGATGTCTAAAAACATAATAAAGACTTTTTATTATAATAATTTAGTTCATATGTATTTAAAACGTAAAATTTATATTTTGGAGAATTTATTACATGTTTTAACACATGTTTCTTATTAAATATAATAAAGTATTTAATAAGAAATTTGAAAAACAACTACGGAAGGGATTCGAACCCACGATCTCTCAATTTCTTATTAAATAATTATACGTAAAATTAATTTCTTATTTCCCGGGAATTAATTGTAATGTTTATGATTTCGGGATTTTAGAGCAGGTATTATCAACTCCATGTTACTTACTTCCTCGAACTTTAGGTAAATGTACTCTATCTATGATGATATCCCACAAAAAAGGTTTCATGTGTACATATACAGCTTGGCAAAAAAGAGTCTGAGGCGGTGACAGCTGGAACTAAAAATAAAAATCTTAAATAACTACGTTAGTACTAAAATAACATAAAAATGATTCATTTGATTATAATTAATGACAAAAAACTCGTCATAGAAATATGTAAGCACTTAATAACTTGTAATTTGAATTGTAGTGTGAAAAGTGCGACAGCGGCGCCCCCAATTTTTCCAGACTCTTTTTTGCCAAGCTGTACTTCTTACTACTTTTCATGTATACTTCTAAGAAATATATGAGGCCATGTTTTAATAGCTCGAAGTCGCGGACGACACCTTTGAAATAAATTTAATTTAAATAATAAATGACATTGACTAAAGATTTGAACCGAAGTTGACAGTTAAAGAAATCTACCTATTTATGAACTACCACATTCTAAAAAATTGTGATTAAAATGAATTTTATTGGTTTCTTTACCACTAAAAATCATTGAAAAAAAATATAGTTTAAAAACTAAAACCCGACTACTTAAAATCTAAAAACAAGCTTCTTAGATTTGAAATAAAATTCTGTAGTCGGAGGCCTTAATGTATTATAGGTAAATAGGTACTAGATAATCTTCCAAGGGTAAATACTTTGTAATTTGGTGGCCTCCGACTACAGAATATTATTTCAAATCTAAGAAGCTTGTTTTTAGATTTTAAGTAGTCGGGTTTTAGTTTTTAAACTATATTTTTTTTTCACCGAGTTTGACCATTTGTACCACAAATAACGAATTTTAAATCAACCATATGTCATTACTACCATTCTAAACACCAACAAAAACCACATTGTTTTTTAAACACATTCTATACCCGACTTATGAAATATGAAACTGACAAAAAATGGTTTGGACGGAAAAAAATTGGGTATACCCAAAAAAATATGACATGACCGCAAGAGATAAAAATGGGGTGTCATCTATCAAAGGCGCCTGTCCTTTCGACCCTGGACCACAGCCTCCACAGGTAATATCATCACGCTGTTTTATTACAGGGTATCAGTAGGGTTTTATTGTAAATTGATATCATTGTAGTCAAAATTATTAAGCTTTTTAACTTCAATCTTTAATAACACTGATAGCCTAGTGGTAACCGTCGACTGACAAGTCAGAGGTCTCGGGTTCGATCCCAAAGCACTTCTGACTTTTCGTAAGTTATGTGCATTGTAAAATTAATTATAAGTTGCTAAAACGGTGAGGGAAAACATCGTGATGAAACCAGCACACCTGAGAGATTTTTCAATGGTGTGTAAAGCCATGTCAGAGGTCTACGGGTGGTTTAAACTTTGACACCAGGTTGTTCATCAACCATACGAAATGATGATGATGATTGTACTCGAAAATTTTAACCGACTTCTAAAAAGGAGGTTCCCAATTAGATACGTATTTTTGAATGCCTTGTTGGTTTGGTTGGTAGCAAACGCGACTGCTGAGCACGTTGTTCTGGGTTGGATCCCCGGGTCGGGCAGTGTTATTGGGTTTTCCATTAGGAAATTCAGTTTAGTTAAAGCATTATGTTAGTCATTGGGGGAGGCCTATGTTCAGCAGCGTCTTATGGCTGAAATGATGAAAGCATTATGTTAGCATATAAATATTATTTTTATTAAGAACATTTAAAAAAACAACTGATACGGATGGGATTCGAACTCACGATCTTCGACGTACCGTGTCGATGTTCTGACCGCTAAGCCACCGTATCCTACCAGCATCAGTCGAAATTTCAAATCTCTTTCTACGCCAAGGGCGTGTGGTAATATCTATCGGAATATATTACGTATCCAACTCAGTGCTCCCAACTTTTCAGTTTATGAATTCATCTGCCTAGCCTTTTCCCAACTATGTTGGGGTCGGCTTCCAGTCTTACCGGATGCAGCTGAATACCAGTGTTTTACATGGAGCGACTGCCATCAGACCTCCACAACCCAGATATTGGGTTACACGGTACCCCTTGGTAAGACTGGTTGTCAGACTGGGGCTTCTGACAACCCGTAACGACTGTCAAAGATCTACAATTGACAGCCGGGGCCAACAGCTTAACGTGCTATCCGAGGCACGGAGAGTGATAATTAATTTATAAAACGCACATAACTTACGAAAAGTCAGAGGTGCGCGCCTTGGGTTCGAACCCGAGACCACTGACTTGCCAGTCAACGGTCACCACCACTAGGCTATCACGACTCTCTTTTTAGTTTATGAATTGTTATTAAATAATTAGTTATAATTCTTTTTTTTTACAGAGCATACTCTCCAACTGGTTCCTATTATATAAAAAAAACTATGCCTCATCTAGGAACCGAACCCGTTACCAAAGCTACGTAAACAACTACCAAGCCATCGCCATATTGAATGACATTTACTCCCCTCCCAGGATTCTTGGTCCTCATAATCCAATATCTGAATCCCAAGAGGCGTATTGTTCAGTTCACCCCACTTCGAAGAGTCGCGATGCTAACCGTCAATTATTAATTTTATTAAAATAGGTTCGTTGAACTTTCAATTGAAGGAAGCGAGGTATGCATGGGTTTTGTATGGGATTATGTTGTGTGTGTGTGTCGATAACCATATGCATTAGTCAAGAGTTGTGATAGCCTAGTGGTGGTGACTTGACTGGCAAGTCAGTGGTCTCAGGTTCGAAACTTCGAACCCAAGGCGCGCAACTCTGACTTTTCGTAAGTTAAGTGTGTTTTATAAATTAACTAGCGACCCGCCCCGGCTTCGCACGGTTACGCTAATATGCATGTATTATAGGTACATAATAAACCTTCCTCTTGAATCACTCTATCTATTAAAAAAAACTGCATCAAAATCCGTTGCGTAGTTTTAAAGATCTAAGCATACATAGGGACAGACAGACGCGGGAAGCGACTTTGTTTTATACTATGTAGTGATTATCACTCTCCGTGCCTCGAAAAGCGCGCCGTTGGCTCTGCGCCTGATGTCTCTCCGGTCGTGTCGGATTGCCGTCCCATCGGACTATGAGAGTGAGGGAATAGAGAGTGCACCTGTGTTTGCGCACACACTTGTGCACTATAATATCTCCTGCGTAGTTTTTGACCAAAATACGTTTAGAAGGACAATAAAATAAATAATAATCATTATGGATAATTAACTACACATATCAGGCGGCGCGGGCGCGGCGTAAAATTATACAAAATTATTCAATAGTGTTTTTAATAATGAACCCTTGAGCCACCGGGGGGCCGCGCTTAGCAAATTGACCTACGGTTTATGGCCCCCCCGCTAAAAAGATTAGGGTTAGTAGGGTTCCCATATAGTAGGGTTTTTTGTGAAAACCATTATTGTTTTTTTTTTATGACAAGCGGCAATACTTTTAATGCTTTGGAGCTTAGGTGAAAAGACAAAAAATCTTATTAAGTTTATAATTACGGGGCTATGTTCTTGATTTTTTTGTGCAGTTATCGTGGGTTACAGTGAATCTGTAATGCACTATTCGGCGAATAAAATGGCTCTGACAAACAGATGGACCGATGGATGACATAATTATAAAGGTTTCTTGTTGGTTTTTATACAAATATTATATAATTATTAGTAAATTTAGTATTGGTGATAGTAGATTATTTCTTTCTTACGGAAACTTAAGGCGCCATCCTCGCTAATCTGTAATCTCGCTCGCACATTCTTAAAAAGGCGAAGAGGCGTCTTAAAAACTGATAGTGTCCGAGTACTCCTATCATTATTTAAAAGATCAACCATATAGTTTCTTGCCAGATTCTTCTCCACGAAGGGTAGACTGCCCTTGGAACTGGCAACTAGAGTCACTCTTAAATAATATTAGGTTTTTTTATTTTTTTTATTTATAGACTCACGCCTGTATTCCCCAGAGGGGGTAGGCAGAGGTGTGCAGTACACCCACGTTTCACCGTATATGTTATAAGTCCCATGTAATAGTAGGCGAGCTAATTGCCATTAACCGGACACAATTCCAGACTCCGTGCTGCTACTGAGAATTTCCTAATGGAAAAACCCAATAAGTAACAATTTACCCGACCCATAATTCGAACCCAGGACCTCGTGCTCAGCAGTCGCGCTTGCTACCACTAGACTAACGAGGCATTAGAATTATGACTATTCATAAGTGCCTAAAATGGTCTACATGAATAAAAATATTTTGACTTTGATTTCATGGTTACCCTACACAATGCGTGTGTTCATTTCCAAGGGGAATTTTGAGATGACCATCGGACATTTTATTTTGGTAGTTTGGTAGTTTTGCATAAACGCCTGATTGCAATGGTAGTTTTTATGCGACATTGGGTCCGGACAATCGGGTATAGGATATTGGAATGTTTGGGGTGAAAAAAAAAATTAGTAACGTTTTTTTTAAGATCAAGCCGCCGCACGATGAATTGATGGGTGTTCAGCTACCAATTAATGTGTATTAAGCTTATTTGAAGTTTAATAAATTGCAAGATTGGGTAGACAGAAATCAAATCGGGGATTTGAATCCAGGACTTTGCATTTAGCAGTAGCGCTTACGACATGAACAACAAGGCACTCTTTTATGGTGATAGTGTTTTAGCCGTGATAGCATGACTGTTGACTGGGAAGTCTCAGGTTCGAAGGCCACTTCTGACTTTTTGTCAGTTACGTGCGTTACTGTTACGGTTACTGACAGCTTCTATCCCATTGCTAGGCAAAAGCCTCTTCCTCTGATTACAACGTCTTTCGATCCAGAGGCAGTGTGGACCAGTTACCTACGTGCGTATTTTAAATTAATTATCACTTACTCCGCGCTTCGGAAAGCACGTAAATCCGTTGTTCCTGCGCCTGATCTCTCTCCGGTCGTGTCGGATTGCCGTCCCATCGGACTATGAGAGTGAGGGAATAGAGAGTGCACCTGTGTTTACGCACACACTCATGCAATATGAGATCTCCTGCGTAGATAGCTAATCTTCATTGAGATTGGCCTCTCAGAAGGATAGGTTCTGATTCTCTTGTACATCCCGCTAAACCAATTTTAGTCTAACTATATCTCTTTCTAATAAACACCATCGAAAAAGGACAGCAAATTGAACTATCAAATTAGAGCTGTCAAATTAGTCTACGTCCTTGCAATTGACGTGAAATTAGACGAGCTCTATGACATGCCGACTAAATTCTCGTTGATATCACGCAAATGGACTAGTTTGACAGCTCTTAAAATCTTCTATCCTTTTCTAATGATCTCTGTTAGAAAGAGTGATAGCGAGTTTAAATTAGTTTCGAGCGTGTGCAAGAGAATTAGTACCATTATCCTAAAAGCAAAGACAAAATTCGCTTTTTTAATCTCGTAAGTGCAAGCTCTATTGATCCATAGACTAATTCACCATGAAGACATAGAATCCCTTTTATCATCGCATTCCGGCACAATGGACCCCTACGTAACATATTTGCATTTGATCTTAATTGTAGGGGTAGTTACTACCCCCTGGGGTAACTATCACCCGTGTAATTTAGTTATGTTCTACAACTTGGCTAGCTATAGACAGGGTTAGGGGTTATAATGACCTTTTTTGTAAAACTAGAAATAATTTAGGGACGAATTTGCCTCGTTGGTCTAGTGGTAGCAAGCGCGACTGCTGAGCACGAGATCAGTTCGATCCTCGGGTCGAGCAAAGTGTTATTGAGATTTTTCATTAGGATTTCTCAAGAGCAGAGCGGAGTTTGGAATTGTCTATTACATGGGACTTTTAACATAGCCGGCGAAACGTGGGTGTACTGCATACACCTCTGCCTCTGGGGAATACAGGCGTGAGTCTATGTTAAATAAATAAATAAGTCAGCCTGTAACTGTCCCACTGTAGGGCAAAGGCCTCTTCTCATACAGAGAAGGAGCATTTATCACCACGCTAGCTCACTGCGTCTTATCAAATTCAGACTATTAAGTCCAGGTTTCCTTACGATGTTTTCCTTCACCGTTAGTCAGTGGTGTCTTAGATTAACTAAGAAAGTACATATGACATTGAAAATGTCACATTAGTACATGCCAGGTTCGAACCCACACCTACATACTTGCAAAGCGTGTCCGTAAACAATGAGCCACCACGGTATTAGTAAAAAACGTGATAATGAAAGTGTAAACTTATTAATAAGATTAGCAAGTGTACGTTAATTACCTACTTAATTAGTTCCCTTGAGAACTTTAACATCATCTTTATTGAATAAACTTAATGTTACTGTTAGCCTATCATCCCACTACTGGGCAAAGGCACAATATAATAAACATACGAGTACAAGAGACCTAAGAGATTAGACGCAGGGCTAACGGCTTTACGCTTTATGCTATCCGAGGCACGGAGTAAGGGATAATTAATTTATAATACGCTTAGCTCGGGTTGCAACCTGAGATCTCTGACTTGCCAGTCAACAGCATACCACTAGGCTATCATGACTTTAATATTAGGTAAATGAAAGTTTTGATTCCATAAATCTCACAAACGAAATGGCAGCCAAAAGATTTTACCTAAAAATAGTTAAAAAAACAAACGACTCTATCTTCAACACCTTTTGAAATCACAGGCATTTCTAACCTAAAATATCCAAATGACAGATGGACGGAAACGCACTCGAAATCGTGTTTATTTTGGCGTGAATTTCAGACTATTTCCAAAAGTGATGATTGAAAAATTCTTTCACAGATTATATTATCTTTTAGTTAAATTGGAATGATGGAAATAATTATTATTGAAAGTTTGGCTACTGCGATCGCCAACCCGCTTGCCCAGCGTGGCGATTATGACCGACGACTGACAAGTCAGAGGTCTCGAGTACGATCCCAAAGCGCGTACCTCTGACTTATCGTAAGTTATGTGCGTATTATAAATTAATTATCAGTTGCTAAAACGGTGAGGGAAAACATCATGATAAAATCAGCAAATCTGAGAGATTTTTCAATGGTGTGTAAAGCCATGTCAGAGGCCTACGGGCGGTTTCAACTCTGACACCAGGTTGTTCATCAACCATACGATAAGATAAAGAAGTGCTTTTTTGGGGATAAAACGATTATGGGCAAATACCTCCAATGAGCGCACAATAGTGGCGCATTGGGAGAGGCCTGTGTTCAGCAGTGGACTAATACAGGCTGATGATGATGATGCAGTATGATTCACGAAAGTATATTCTAGCTAGAGTAGGTATTCAACCTCCGGTATCGATTATAAAAGAATCTATTAAGTCATCTGATCTCATTAAGCCTTTTCCCAACTATGTTGGGGTCGGCTTCCAGTCTTACCGGATGCAGCTGAATACCAGTGTTTTACATGGAGCGACTGCCTATCAGACCTCCACAACCCAGATACTGGGTTACACGATACCCCTTGGTAAGACTGGTTGTCAGACTTTCGGGCTTCTGACTACCCGTAACGACTGTCAAAGATCTACAATTGACAGACGGGGCCAACAGCTTAACGTGCTATCCGAGGCACGGAGAGTGATAATTAATTTATAAAACGCACATAACTTACGAAAAGTCAGAGGCGCGCCTTGGGTTCGAAACCGAGACCTCTGACTTGCTTGACATCAGTCAAACGGTCATACCGGCTATCACGACTCTTCCCTTCTTCCTTTATTACGAGCAAGTACAATTGAAAAATAATTACATAAACCTCCCTGTATTTAACTAATTAGCCAATAATCAGTTATACACACAACTCCTTATTTGATTGCCTGGGTAAGATTATCGTAAACATTTCAATGAACGAATATGAAGCCATTAATTCCCAAGTTTGTTGCACGACGTCTGATGTTAAGGGGAAGTGATGTCACGGAGTAAAATCCAGACAATGGTGCTGATTCTCCTGTACAATACACTACATTACCACCAACTTATTAGTTATCATCATCAGCCTGTATTAGTCCACTGCTGAACATAGGCCTCTCCCAATCCCAATGCGCGCCACTATTGTGCGCTCAATGTAGGTATTTGTCTATAATCGCCACGCTGGGCAAGCGGGTTGGCGATCGTAGTAGCAGATGATTGCTGTTACACAGAAGGATGCTGCTGCCCATCCTCCGGATCTTTCCCTTTGTCGCTTCTTACGACACCCGCGGGACGAGTGGGTGGTTCTATTCTTAGGCTGAACACCACACGTCATCTATTAGTGCAGGTAGATAAAATTGTAAGTTACCGATAGACTCAGCCTTACGCTTGTATTCCCCAGAGGGGGTAGTGATAGCAAGCGCGACTGCTGAGAACGAGGGTTTGATCCCCGGATCGGGTAAAGTGTTATTGGTTTTTTCCATTAGGAAATTCTGAGTAGCAGCACGGAGTCTGGAATTGTGTCCGGTTAACGGCAATAGGCTCGCCTCCTATTACATGGGACTTATAACATAGCCGGCTAAACGTAGGTGTACTGCATACACCTCTGCCTCTGGGGAATACAGGCGTGTGTGTATGTTTTATTACAATAAATTTTAAATTTAAAAAACCCCCGACACAGAGAAAACAATATTTTTTTAGATAAGACCATTCTCGGTCAAGTTCCTTTCAAATAAAAAATCTCAATTAAAATCGGTTCATCTGTTTAGGAGCTACGATGCCACAGACAGACACACAAGCTCGTCAATCTTATAACACCTCTATTTTTGGGTTAAAAACCATGTTCAACACGATGCTTATTTTCTGTCGTTATAGTCTTCGCCTTAACATAGCATGTTTGTATGCGCCCACGCAGCTCCTAAACTGCATGTTTGCGTTGTCAGTTCAATGCGAGTATCCGTTTGTGTGTGAATTTCTCTGCAACTGCTATGTTTCTTGGGTTTTATGACTTAATAATATTTTTGTAGGTTTTTACTCTTTTAGTATTTCTATGTAGGTACATCATACCACCATAGATGATTTTTTCTAGTGGTATGATTGTACTGGTAAGACAAAGGTCTCAGGTTCGAACCCAAGGCGCGCACCCCTAACTTTTCGTAAGTTATGTGCGTACATAAATTAATTATCACTTACTCCGTGCCTCAGAAAGCACGTTAAGCCGTTGGCCCTGCGCCTGATCTCTCTGATTTTTCTAAATATCATGTAATATGGTGCCAATTTTTTGAACCCTTCGTTATAAGGTGCCATAATTTCATTGATTTCGACCCGAAGTCACCTCTGACTTTTCGTAAGTTATGTGTGTATTATAAATTAATGATCGGTTGCTAAAACGGTGAAAGAAAACATCGTGATGAAACCAGCACACCTGAGAGATTTTTCAATGGAGTGTAAAGCCATGTCAGAGGCCTACGGGCGGTTTAAACTCTGACACCAGGTTGTTCATCAACCATACGATAAGAGAGAAAGGATATATTGATTTTGTTTTTAATAAAATGGGCAAAGGTATTCGGATTCGTTGCTTAATAGTGATATAAACTAATCAAAACGAAAAAAATACAATAATTTATGGTTACTCGTTTATTTTTAACGTCAAATAAATAAAATATTTAATTATTTATGATGCAATCTGGTCGATTGCAACCACGCCTTGCTTTTTTTTAATATAGATGTTGGGTTATTTATTAGGTAGGTGCAGTCAGAGGTCTCAAGTTCGAATTCAAGGCGCGCACCTCTGATTTCATGTAAGTTATGTCATTATCAGCCTGTATTAGTCCACTGCTGAACATAGGCCTCTCCCAACCGCGCCACTATTGTGCGCGCATTAGAGGCTCATTTGCTCATAATCTGATGGTAAGTGATCATCAAAAATAAATTAAATTAAAAAAAACTTATCGCTCGTAGCGCTTTAATACTGAATTAGTTGACTAAGGTTAAGCAACACTTGACGCGGTCAGTTTTTAGATGGGTGACCATTGATTTTTATACTTCTAATTCCTTTTTTAGTCATGATAGCGTTAAAAATATTAAAGTTTATCATACTGAATTGGTTGATTAAGGTTAAGCAACACTTGACGCGGTCAGTTTTTAGATGGGTGACCATTGATTTTTATACTTCTAATTCCTTTTTTAGTCATGATAGCGTTAAAAATATTAAAGTTTATCATACTGAATTGGTTGATTAAGGTTAAGCAACACTTGACACGGTCAGTTTTTGGATGGGTTACCATAGCTTTTAACTTCTGCCTTTTCCTTTTTAAGTTATGATAGCGTAACTACAGGAAGTACACGCTACAATCAGTCTATTCCCAATAGGCCTGTGATAATTAATAATGTACTCGTAATTATTATAATTAATAATTTTATAATTAATGTGTCTGCCTTATCAGCAGTAATTAATTTTAAATTTAGGCTCAATTTAGACTCGGCGACAAAGTTCTTGATCATTTTTTATGGCTTGTCACTCAAATCCAAATGTCAGTCACTTTTAGGAGGAGTTTTCTATTTTTACGATTTGTACCTACTCTCTCCCTTGGTTCGTATTTTATATAAGTAGGTATATAGAAAGCAAAAAAATAAGTTGTAAGTATTATAATATATCTGTTCTTATTAAAATATTTAACTTATTGTTTCTCATTATTATTTATTGAAAGCTCGTAAAGCTGTTGGCAAAATGTCTATTATTTATTTCATATGCAGTTTATAAGTCTAGTTATTATTATTTAAATATATTAATTTTATAAAATAAAATGTAGGTAATTGCCTTTTTACCCGACTGCCAAGGCAAGGTTGTTTTTCGCGCGTATCTTGTAGGTATCCTATTTGGTCGATAGTAATATTCTTTATTACCTCGTATCTACCAAATGGGTGGATGGATTCCAAAATCAAAATCAAAATATTTTTATTCATGTAGACCATTAGGCACTTATGAATAGTCATAATTCTAATATTTTTAATAAAAGAGTGACTCTAGCTGCCAGTTCCAAGGGCAGCCTACCCTTCATGGAGAAGAATCTGGCAAGAAACTCCATGGTTGCTCTTTTAAATATAGTGGCTTACAATATTTTAGGTTACATTGTTCTGAGGTCTTATGTGAGAACAATGTCAGTCGACTAAACAGCAAGGGTATCGTTATATTCGTCTTAACAACCCGAGTGCTCTTAGATAGGTGTTTGAAAAAAAAATAGGCTCATCCCCTATTCTTCGTCCTCGTTCCCTCAATTCTGAGGATCGCGACTACAAATGTGCCTCCACTTAGTTCTGTCTGCAGTTGAATACGGCTAGTTGTATGTTGTCGCCAACAGTGTCTTCACGGTGTCGCTCCATCTAACCGGCGCTCGACCTCTCGGTCGCCTTCCATTCATGTGACCCAGAATAAGCTCTCTCTCTAAGGTGTGCTTTGGAGATCGACCGATGACCGAAAAATTTTAGAATATTTTGCTTGCAAATGGCAGAGAGCCGTGCCTTAATATTGAGTTCCTCGAGAATGGATTCATTTGTTCTGAATGCTGTCCACGGAATTCTGAGCATTCTCCTCCAGCACCACATCTCGAAGGCATCAATCTTGCTGACGTCACGACTCTTCATGCTCCAGGTTTCAGCACCATGCATACAAAAATATGGAGAAAACCAGGGCTCTGACTAGACGAACTTTTGTCACACGTCGAATGCCTCGATTCCTCCATATCTTGACGAGATTGATTAGATTGAGAGATCATCCCCTATTACATGGGACTTATAACATAGCCGGCGAAACGTGGGTGTACTGGCATACACCTCCTGACCTCCGTCCTCCACCTACCCCCTCTGGGGAATACAGACGTGAGTCTATATTAAGTATTAGTGTACCGACAAATCGTAAAGTCGTCAGTCAGTAACCAGCCTTACATAGCGACCTCTTGTGTAGTCGTGTAGGTCACTTACTGTCGTGAGAATTGTAAACAAGTGTTCGTTAATTAGTAATTATATCATAGTTATATAATTTCGTGTTTATTTTGATTGCAAATTTAATCTATACTTACCTATAATAAATCTGTAGAGAGGCCAATTCTGTACATGAAATATATTTAAAAAATAACTATTAGGGGGTGATTAGGTATCGATACTGATGCCAAAAATGCAATCAGTAAAATTTTTGTCTGTCTGTCTGTATGTTCGTTATAGAAACAAAAAGTACTCGACGGATTTTAACGAAATTTGGCACAATTATTCTTCATACTCCTGGGCAGGTTATAGTATACTTTTCATTACGCTACGATCAATAGGAGCAGAGCAGTGAAGGGAAATATTGGGAAAACGGGAGAAGTTACTCCATTTTTTAAGCTTCCGTCGCGTGTGCATAATAAAGCTCTTGATGTCCACTTTTTCTTCTTATCGAATGATTGATTAATAACCTGTATTATACGTGAAGCGAAAACTGTGGATCCCTTTTTAATACTTTGACTGCCACGCCGCAGACACAATGCAATTTTTATTGTTTGCCGGTCACCAATGACCGGCATGGCGTTCAAAGGGTTAAGAATATTGCGCGCACGGAGGAGTGTGAAACTTGTCATAGTTCAAGTTTATATGGAGAAGTGCAGAAAGTTAAAATTTATATTTTAAAAATACGGTCGAATTTCGACTGGAGCACTAGAAAAGAAAGAAAGAAAGAAACCATTTATTCGCTTTAGGGCAGAAACACAAAAACCAAATACAAAAATAACGAAAATAATTAAAAAGAAAAAAAAAATACAAACAATATTGACTGCGGCATAGAGTATTCAAGAAAATATAGAGCGATAACGTCAACCAAATTGCCTTGTGCGGAGCGAAAGCAGGTCTCACAAAGAAATGTTAAAATGTCATTTTTTTAAATTATGTTTTCTAGACGTTTTTCAAAATTTAACTCAGCAGTTAACCATGATATAAGCTAAAATGTAACTTTTTCGCTCGTGGAGCCTAGTTGAACCGCAGTCGCTCGAGGTATGATCGCAAACGGAGCTCGTGTCGCGGCCGCGTTGTTCATACCCGTGCTCACAGTTCATACTTCTATAGGGTTGCTCTATATTTTCTTATATACTCTAAGGTGTAGCTTTATGAATTGAATTTAAATTTAATTCAATCATCTTAGATGGTAGTTAGGTAGATAGATGTAACATATAAAAACATAGGTAAATATTTTTATAAATTATTTCAAACAAACAGCAAACTTTCAATAACTTTCTTTGTACAAAAATTTCGACCTTTAAAAAAGACATTTTAAAACCAATCATCGATAACGATCTATCGATAACCACCACATCACTAGGTTGTCAATATTGACACAATTCACTGTCTGTCATGTCAATTGTAAACAGTACCGTTCCGGCGACGTGTCAACAAATTATAACGCTTATTGTCTATACGAAATGAAGTTAGTTCACACGATTTTAATAAATTCATTCATTATATATTTCAACCTAGTAGAGTCGTGATAGCCTAGTGGTGGTGACCGTTGACTGGCAAGTCAGAGGTCTTGGGGTCGAACGGTCGAACCCAAGGCGCGAACCTCTGACTTTTCGTAAGTTTTGTGCGTTTTATAAATTAACTAGCGACCCGCCCCGGCTTCGCACGGGTGCAATATACATACATATAAACCTTCGTGAAGAATCACTCTATCTATTAAAAAAAACCGCATCAAAATCTGTTGCGTAGTTTTAAAGATCTAAGCATACATAGAGACAGACAGACGCGGGAAGCGACTTTGTTTTATACTATGTAGTGATTATTAACTTATTTATATCTAAACCTTGTCATCTATTTTTAATGTTTAGGTAAGTACATATTCGGCAAGTTTCTAATTTAACCAGTGGTGTCATTATTATATTTTATGATTTTAATGTGGGTGAGTGGGTGTGGGTTCGAACCCGGCATGTACCAATGTGACTTTTTCAATGTCATATGTACTTTCTTAGTTAATCTAAGACACCACTGACTAACGGTGAAGGAAAACATCGTAAGGAAACCTGGACTTTAATATTTTGAAATCACCAACCCGCAGTGAGCTAGCGTGGTGATTAATGCTCGATCCTTCTCTGTATGAGAAGAGGCCTTTGCCCTACATAGGGAGACAGTTACAGTTCGGTTATTCTGTGGTTACAGGCTAATTTATTTTATTTATTTATTTATATGATTTTAATATTTTGGCTACGGGCACAATGATAAATAGTATAAATAAAGTCTGAACCAGAGGCCTCTGACAAGCCAGTCTACTGTCTATCTTACTGTCTGTCTGTCTGTCTGTCTTACTGTATGTGTGTCTATCTTACCCAACCACCACAAAACAGCGCCCATCAGAATTAGCTTTCTACACTCGAAGGCTCGAATTGTGATGTTCGTAGTGAGTACACGATCGATACGTCAATATTTGTAGTGCTAGGGATGGGACAGTCTGAAACTATCGATAAATTTATGAAGTTAGATTAAACGATAATGGTCTACATGAATAAAAATATTTTGATTTTGATTTTAAACGTAAAATGTTGCCGATGGTGCAAGAAAACTATAAAGAAATCTTACAACTTGATGTGGACGTCAAAACGGCTATCATAATGTCCTCCTGACCGAATTTCGGTCACAGCGGCCAATCTCAACAGAGATTAGCCAACTACGCAGGAGATATTATAGTGCACAAGTGTGTGCGCAAACACAGGTGCACTCTCTATTCCCCCACTCTCATAGTCCGATGGGACGGCAATCCGACACGACCGGAGAGAGATCAGGCGCAGGGCCCAGTAAGTGATATTTAATTTATAAAACGCACATAACTTACGAAAAGTCAGAGCACGCCTCTGCCTTGGGTTCGAATCTGAGACCTCTGATTTGCTAATCAACGGTCATATCACTAGGCTAAAGGCTAGATAAAGAGTCGTGATAGCCTAGTGGTGGTGACCGTTGACTGCCAAGTCAGTGGTCTCGGGTTCGAACCCAAGGCGCACCGCTGACTTTTCGTAAGTTATGTGCGTTTTATAAATTAATTATCACTCTCAGTGCCTCGGATAGCACGTTAAGCTGTTGGCCCCGGCTGTCAATTGTAGATCTTTGACAGTCGTTACGGGTAGTCAGAAGCCCGAAAGTCTGACAACCAGTCTTACCAAGGGGTATCGTGTAACCCAGTATCTGCGTTGTGGAGGTCTGATAGACAGTCGCTCCATGTAAAACACTGGTATTCAGCTGCATCCGGCAAGATTGGAAGCCGACCCCAACATAGTTGAGAAAAGGCTAGGCAGATGATGAGGCTAGATAAAAGGTTATTAAACGAAAGTCAAAAACTAACTAACCTTCGATCCATCAGTCGAAGCTTCGTCTTGCCCCAACTATCGATAAGTATTAACCATGTATTAACCGTGTCCAAAGAGATACAGGCAGCGATGTCGCAACAAGCGCTTCGAAAGGCTGATTAATTGCTTTTAATTACATTAGATAAATAGCAGACAGTATGACTAATACATGTTCATAGCTCTTAGCCAAATAATAATTTATAAAGCGCTATTAATGTCCTACTGCTGGCAAATGCTGGCCTCTTTTCCACCAACGCCAATAGACAACTGTTTAAAAGTTCTGCAGAATTATGAATTATGGCTTAGAGTATTTAACTGCCAGCTCATCGCCTTAGAATCGGTCATCCGTTCGGTAGCACCCCCACGTCGTCCACACGGTTGACGAGTGGGATTTTTTTTAAGTGTTGACGATCCTTGCCGATCGTTCAAACCCCTCGTGACATTGTACATGTACAAGAGTCAAGACCTAGAAAATTGATTTTAACGTAACTTTCTAAAGGAGGGGGTTATTTTTATGTTGCCGCCATGGTTTAGTCAAGTATGCGATATAGAATCTCATAAAACTGAAGGAGAAAACTTTTAGATCATATATAAGGGGCTGAAGAGGTGCGTAATATGGCTAGTCAGAAATGGTAAAGTATAATATCCTTCTGACCGAATTTCGATCACAGCGGCCAATCACAACGGAAATTAGGGTTCGCACCTGAGACCTCTAATTTGCCAGTCAACGTTCATACCCTAGGCTATCATCACTTCATTCTTTATCACTCCTTTTAACAAAACAATCTTCTTTATTTCCTTTTTTTATAGACTCACGCCTGTATTCCCCAGAGGGGGTAGGCAGAGGTGTGCAGTATACCTACGTTTCGCTGACTATGTTATAAGTCCCACTTAATAGGGGGCGAGCCTATTGCCATTAAACGAGCACAATTCCAAACTCCGTCTTGCTACTGCGAATTTTCTAATGGAAAAACTCAATAACACTTTGTCCGACCCGGGGATCGAAGCCAGGACCTCGGGCTCAGCAGTCGCGCTTGCTACCACTAGACCAACGAGGCATTGCTTCTTCCTCATCATCATTCACGTCATTACATAACGATTGCTAGTTCCTATCATATATTGCACTAATTACTCTCAAAGTCTCAACTATTCCAATTAATGCGCTCGTAGATGACAACGCTTTGTAACAATTTTATTAGAAATTAGTACTTATTTCTATTTGTACAAAGTCCATTGTTAATTACTACTGAAGTGTTAATGAGTTCGAGCAATTACAATTTAAACACTGTCGACCACACAGAGTGATCATTTTTCTTAAGCACTTAAAATGATTACTATTTATTGTTGAAAGAAGATGATCTAACTCAGGGCTGTCCAAACAAAGGCCCGCGGGCCGCATGCGGCCCGCGGCTTGTTTTCATGCGGCCCGCGACACACATTTTATCTAAAAATAGTTTTGGGCACAAATAGTTTGGATAATATTATTCGTTGTCAAAACATGTACTCAATACTTGGTATAATTATTTATCTTCGGTCTTGCAACATTCCATTCGCATGATCACTTAAAAGTGAAGCTACTTTTACTATTATTGGGGGAATTCCCGGAAAGTATTTTGTTTTTGTCGAGTGAGGATTTGCTGTTGACCGTATTAGTTAAGTTTGTGCTTCCACTTAGTTTGTATCGGAACTTCTTACTTACACCGCTTTGAATTTTACACATTATAATAAGTAATTAGCAGCAGTTTTTAAAAAAAACCTTAACTAACTGCATTATGTCTACGAAGAAGCGAAAATTAAGTGATGAACATCGAGTATTTAATGAGAGGTGGGAACTTGACTATTTTATATGCAACAACAATAATAAAATTCAATGTATGATTTGTATGCAAGTTTTATCTGTGAGTAAAGAATACAATGTTAAACGTCATTATACTACTTTACACGAAGAAAAATATAAAGGACATGTCGGTGAAGCAAGGAAAATTGTTGTGGCTGAGCATAAGAAAAAACTAATGCAACAGACAAGTTTTTTTTCAAAAGTAAATACAGACAATGAACAAAGTTTGGCTGCTTCTTATGAAGTTTGTTTGCAATTAGCCAAAGCTAAAAAACCATTCAGCGATGGAGTTTTTATAAAACAATGCGCAATTGCCATGGCTCATCGCTTCATGCAGCCGAAATTGGCGCAAAAATTTGAATCTGTAGCGTTATCTCACCAAACAGTTGCGCGACGAATAGATGATATGGGCGAATATGTTTCGAAAAAATTATGTGATTACATTGTACAATGTGAATATTATTCATTATGTTTGGATGAAAGTACCGACCAGACAGATATCGGTCAATTAATAATTTTTATTCGCTGCATTTCGAAAGATTTTTCAATCACGGAGGAAATGTTAAATTTAGTGCCACTACATGGCGCAACTAAAGGCAGTGATATCTTTGAAGCTGTTAATAAAACTGTTATGGAATACGGTGGGTTTCAAAAATGTTCTTGTATTGTGACCGATGGAGCAAAAGCAATGACTGGAAACGTTACAGGACTTACGGGACTTTTAAAACAAAATGGCATTGACTGCCCATTAATCCATTGCATCATACATCAAGAAGCCTTATGTGGAAAATCTTTGCGCCAAATGAATGCCATGAAAATAGCTGTTAAAATAACAAATCTTATTAGAGGCGGAAACAAAGCTTTGAGTCATCGTAAATTTCGTAACTTTTTAACTGAAATTGACGCAACATACGGAGATCTGCTATTGCACTCAGAAATCCGATGGTTAAGTGCTGGTCAGTGCTTGCAGCGCTTTTTCGCTTTACGGAAAGAAATTCCCATATTTCTTAAAAATGAAATAAAGTCTGATACAACTGATATGGAAACTAAAATGCAAGATCCTGCATTTCTTGCTGATCTTGCCTTTTTAACTGATATGACACAACATTTGAACGAATTAAATTTAAAATTACAAGGCAAAGAACACAATATAGCCAACTTGTATGGATATGTGAATGGGTTCAAAAATAAATTGGGATTATTCAAAACATCACTGGAACAAAATGATTTTTCTTTTTTTCCATGTTGCAAAGAACTTTATAGCGAAATAGAGGGATGCAATTTTTCGGACCACCTCGAGTATATCGACGAGGTAATATTTGAATTTGAGCGGCGTTTTGCTGATTTCAAAGGATTAGAGAGCGATTTATCTCTTTTTACGAATCCATTAACAGTTGAAATAACAAGCGTAAAGACTGAATACCAGTTAGAATTATGTGACGTTCAGTCAGATCCCTTTTTCAAGGGTAGAAAAGAGACAGGAATGGATTTTTTTAAGATCCTTGGCGACCGTTTCCCCAAGCTAAAAAATTTTGGCTTGAAAATGGGATCGATGATGGGCAGCACTTATTTATGTGAAAGTGCATATTCAACAATGAATTTTATAAAATCCAAGTATAGATCTTCACTGTCAGATAAATCGCTTCTTCATGCAATGCGTCTGGCAACAACGAATGTAGACGTGGATATCGATACTATTGTTAAAGATAAATTAACGAAAAATCAATAAACATAGAAAGACAAAATTACCCTGTATTTTATTTACTTGACAACTGAAAATATTTTTCTGGCCCTCCAGCTTTTGTATGAAATTTAATTAGCCCGCGAAGGTGTATAGTTTGGACAGCCCTGATCTAACTAATAATGTAACCTAAAATATTATATAAAAGAGCAACCATGGAGTTTCTTGCCAGATTCTTCTCCATGAAGGGTAGGCTGCCCTTGGAACTGGCAACTAGAGTCACTCTTATAATAAAAATATTAGAATTACGACTATTCATAAGTGCCTAATGGTCTACATGAATAAAAATATTTTGATTTTGATTTTGATCAGATTTGGAATCGTAGTTTGAAATGTTATTTTTAAAATGGTATACTTAGTACCGTGTGGTTTTCGGCCTAAGAATAGAACCACCCCTACTCATCCCACGGGTGTCGTAAGAAGCGACAAAGGGAAAGATCCTGAGGATGGGCAGCAGCATCCTTCTGTGTAACAGCAATCATCGCTTGCCCAGCGTGGCGATTATGGGCCAACACCTCCTATGAGGGTACAATTATAGTGGCGCGCATTGGGAGAGGCCTATGTTCAGCAGTGGACTAATACAGGCTGATGATGATACTTTCTTGTAAGAGCTTGTAGAATAGTTTTAATTAAATGCTCCGTGTTTCGGAAAGCTTGTTAAGCCGTTGACCCCTGTGTTGTGCTATTGTGTTGAGCTGTTCCATACATTTATGTTCACATGACTCAACAAAATGTATGGATCAGCTGATTTTTTTTGCAATTTCAGGGTTGGTTCCATAGTAAAAGTTGTTCATAATGATGAGTTTAATGATCCCTTTTAAGGATGCTGGTGTTTTACAAATAACCCTGTAAAATTCTGTTGAGGAAAAAATATTTTTATCGACATATTCCCATTATTCCCATCACTATGCATGAGAAGAGCCAATAAGCGTTCGTGACAGTCACATTAACGACACGCGACTGTCCCACACTAACGGCGTGACTTTTTTTTAAACTTTTTTTTTAAACTGACAATACAGCTAATGAGTTTACCACGAATATGAATGACATTTGGAGTTCAGACCAAGAAGTTTTGTTAAAAGGAGTTTTTGTTAAAACATAGCTATACGACTATACAAAGAGGCTTTACCTTCATAATCAGCCTGTATTAGTCCACTGCTGAACATAGGCCTCTCCCAATGCGCGCCACTATTGTGCGCTCATTAGAAGGAATTTGCGGGCAAGCGGTTTGGTGATCGCAGTAGCAGATGAATGCTTTCCGAGGCACGGAGCGATTCATAATTAATTTATAATACGCACATAACTTAAGAAAAATCGGAGGTGCACACCTTGGGGTCGATCTTGAGGCCTCTGACTGGCCAGTCCACGGTCAAACCACTAGGCTTTTATCCTGTATCAGTCCACTGCTGGACATAGGCCTCTTCACCATACGCATCACTTATTATGTGCGCTCATTAGGTGTTTGCCCTTAATCACCACGCTGGGCAAGCGGGTTGGTGATCGCAGTAACAGATGATTGCTGTTACACAGTAGAATGCTGCTGTCTATCCTCCAGATTTTCCCTTTGTCGCTTCTTACGACACCCGCGGGACGAGGGGTGGTTCTATTCTTAGGCCGGAAATATGGTTTACACGAATAAAAATATTTTGATGAAATTATTTAATAAGAAATTCGCAAAAACAACTGACTCAGGCAGGACTTGAACCCGCGATCCCTGGCGTGCCATCGCTTTACCAACTAAGCTACCGAGTCCTGCCCGCTTCAGTCGAAATTACGAATCTCTTTCGCCTTAAAGGCGTGTGGTACTATCTACCGGAGTACTGCCGCACTGCCAAACTTTGCAGTTTAGAAAACATACATAAAACGATGTCACCAATTTTCCGCTCGAGTCAGTTGTTTTTGCGAATTTCTTATTAAATAATTTCATTTAATAAGCAAATCATGTGCATAAACATGTTAAAAACATAAATAAATAAATTAGCCTGTAACTGTCCCTATGTAGGGCAAAGGCCTCTTCTCATACAGAGAAGGATTGAGCATTAATCACCGCGCTAGCTCACTGCGTGTTGGCAATTTCAGACTATTAAGTCCAGGTTTCCTTACGATGTTTTCCTTCACCGTTAGTCAGTGGTGTCTTAGAATATTTAAGAAAGTACATATGACATTGAAAAAGTCACATTGGTACATGCCAGGTTCGAACCCACACCCACTCGCTTGTAAAGCGGGTCCGTAACCAATGCGCCACCACGACATCTACAAACATACATAAAAAAAATATATTAATTTTGTTTTTGATTTTGATCTCTTACGGAACCCAAAAAAAGATAGATTTAATTAAAATATTCAAATGTTACGTCTCCCATTCAAGAATTTGATGATCTGTGTAAACACAATGATTACAATTTTATTCAAATCAAGACATTTGTATGTTAGTTCTCACTTTTAACGCAGTGATAGCGCAGTGGTAAAGCGTCAGGTTATCAGTGTGAGGTAACAGGTTCAAATGGCACTGACACACCCATTATTGAAGTTTAGAAAGCTGATCATCATAATCTTGAAGAGGAAGGTTGCGAAATCGATTTACTGAATATGCCAATTTTCTTACTGCAAGTCAGAGGTCTCGAGTTCGAACCTCTTACTTTTCGTAAGTTATGTGCGTATTATAAATTAATTATCAGTTGCTAAAACGGTGAGGGAAAACATCGTGATGTAACCAGCACACCTGAGAGATTTCAACGGTGTGTAAAGCCATGTCAGAGGCCTACGTGGTTTAAACTCTGACACCAGGTTGTTCATCAACCATACGATAAGAAGTTTTATTTAGCTTGCCCTGTTTATTATTTGGTTGAATTAACCTAATTGAAATTTCACCCCCTTCCTGTTGGCAGATTGATCTGATATTTAGTACACAGCTTTAGTTTTGATGTAAAACCGTTTTACGTAAAAAAAAATACTTATATTATTATAATTGGACTGCCAAGTCAAAGGTCTCAGGAACGAACCCAAGGCGCGCACTTCTGGCTTTTCATGAGTTATTGTGCGCATTTAAAAAATAATTATCACTTATTCCGTGCCTCGGAAAGCGCGTAAAGCCGTTAATCTTGCGCCTGATCTCTCTCCGGTCTTGGATTGCCGTCCCATCGGACTGAGAGTGAGGGAATAGAGAGTGCACCTGTGTTTGCGCACACACTTGTGTAATATAATATCTCCTGCCGCAGTTCGCTGTGACAGAAATTTGGTCAGAACAATATTATTAGTAAATAAAAACTAGTCCCTAGATCAATATACACATCCCCATTAAGCCCAGAAGTGGGCAACAGTAAATTTGAATCAATTACTTCTAAAACATATTAATCCTGTAATTTACGTTTTTTAAACTCTTACAAAAGCAATACAAATGCGTCAATTGGCAATAAAATTTGAATATTATAATTGATTCTGTTTTTTATGATATCTTGTTAGCAACTGGAGGTGGTTTAAATTTATGGTATAGGCAGATTTGTGTAATCACTAGCTTAAAGAGATTAAAAAAGCCGCAGTCTGTATCAAATGGTTATAACTTTTAGAGATTAACTTGAATTAGGTACTGATTCATCATCCTCCTAGCCTTAATAATCCCAAACTTTGTTGTGGTCAGCTTCCAATCTAACCAGATGCAGCTGAATATCAGTTTTCTACGGAGCGACTGCCTATCTGACCTCAACCTAACGGGATACGATATTCTAAAGTTAGATCAGTTGTCAGGATTTTATGAGGGTATTGACTCCCTGTAACGACTGTCAAAGATCTTCATGACACCCGGGACTAACAGCTTAACGTGCTTTCCGAGGCACGGAGTAAGTGATAATTAATTTATAATACGCACATAACTTACTAAAAGTCAGAGGTCTTGGGTTCGTACCTAAGATGTCTTGCCAGACAATGGTCATACCGCTAGGCTATTACTGCTTTTAGATAGAAAAACGGTCAAAAGCTTCAAACTTATAAAACCCCTCTTATTCCGTAAGTTAAAAGAAAAGCGACCCTCTGCCTCTGCCTGTGACAGTTCGGCAATGTGATTAATAGTGCAAATTTGTCTTGCATACAAACAACTTCTGTTTTAGTAGATAGAGGCTAATTACACGGATGGGGGAGTAGTGACAGGAAGATATCGATAGAAATTTTATTATCGTATCGGTAATGAACAACCCTCGTTTTAAAACTAGGTATATTCTCAGATTAGATTGATTAGAATCCGACCGCAACAAAGTTTAGGAATAATAAGGCTAGGAGGATGATGATTGGCCTCTTCTCATACTGAAAAGGATCGAGCATTAATCACCACGCTAGCTCACTGCGTGTAGATTTCAGACTATTAAGTCCAGGTTTCCTCACGATGTTTTCCTTCACCGTTAGTCAGTGGTGACTTAGATAAACTAAGAAAGTATATTATTATGACAATGAAAAAGTCACATTGGTACATGTTAGGTTCGAACCCACACCCACGAGATTACTAAGCGATATTTAAACGGGATTGGTTTATGTATTTTAGAGAAAAAAAAATTGACGCTCTACCAAAATTTTAATTCCAATCCTCCAGTAAGATCCTATTTTGATTGGTATAAGTATTTTAAATAAAAAAAAATTACATTTTATCAAAATTTTGGATCCCAAAAGTCAAAAAGATCCAATTTTAATCGGGTTTTTGTGATCAGATTTTTATGTACCCAGTATCCGAATCCCGCTTTCAAATTCTTATCGATAAACCCACACCTGTATCCCATGATCCCATCCCTAGTGCAGAAGCACTGCACTGAGCCGATAACGTGTTCAAATAGTGATGTGCATACCATCTGCATAAATATGAGGGAGGCAGACGAACGGGTGCGTTTACTTTGTCTGCGGTTTGATTCCAGGGTCAGTAAAAATGTAGGAAAGAGGCAGAGATGAGGAAGCTATCTAATGAATGTCCTCCTGACCGAATTTTGGTCACAGTGGCCAATCTCAACGGAGATTAGCCCGTTTCGTTCACTTATTACGTGCTTTCCGTGGCACGGAGTAAGTGATAATTAATTTGTAATACACACATAACTTACGAAAAGTCAGAGGTGCGCGCGCCTTGGGTTCGAACCTGAGATCTGACTTGCCAGTCAACGGTCACCACCACTAGGCTATCACGTCTCAAACTAAAGAAATACTAAAAAGTTAAGATTTTACACTTGAATCTTATACAAAGGCCATAGGGTCCATCGATTTCCAGGTTAATCTGACCTTCCAAACCCTACTTTTATCAGCACCTTATTTGATTTCGATAAGCGACCAATATTTGGTTTATCAAATCAATATTTAGTTTCCCACGCAAAGGTAAACATACATAATGATTGCTATGACCATAGCTATGTTGATACAGTCCGTATGTAGCACGAAATAAGCATAATCAATTAGTTTTTAATCTTAGACTTAAATATAATCTATGGATAATAAAAAAAATAGCAGAGAAATCGTGCCGTGTGGTTTCCGGCCTAAGAATAGAACCACCCCTACTCGTCCCGCGGGTGTCATAAGAAGCGACAAAGGGAAAAATCTGGAGGATAGGCAGCAGCATCTTACTGTGTAATAGCAATCATCTGCTACTGCGATCACCAACCCGCTTGCCCAGCGTGGCGATTATTTGCAAACACCTAATGAGCGCACAATCATAATAAGTGATGCTTATGAGAAGAGGCGATTATTTGCAAACACCTTCTAATGAGCGCAAAATAAGTGATACGTATGAGAAGAGGCTTAGGTACGTCCAGCTGTGGACGGATACAGGATAATAGCCTAGTGGTTTGACCGTGGATTGGCAAGTCAGAGGTCTCAAAATCGACCCCAAGGTGTGCACCTCCGATTTTTCGTAAGTTATGTGCGTATTATAAATTAATTATTATGAATCGCTCCGTGCCTCGGAAAGCATGTTAAGCCGTTGGCCCCGGCTGTCATGAAGATTTTTTACAGTCGTTACGGGTAGTCAGAAGCCCGAAAGTCTGACAACCTGTCTTACCAAGGGGTATCGTGTAATCCAGTATCTGGGTTGTGGAGGTCTGATAGGCAGTCGTTCCATGTAAAACACTGGTATTCAGCTGCATCCGGTAAGACTGGAAGCCGACCCCAACACAGTTGGGAAAAGGCTAGGCAGATGTAGATGATGATAGGGAGTGTTTTTGCGAGTTTTTTATTAATATTTTCATGTGATACCAACGCTTAAAGATTTAAAATTCAATGTGAAATGAAAATAGATTGACATCGCCATCTTATTTCGATACCAAACTCTATTTTAAAAGGAAATTGAATCGATCAAGTTTAGAGAGTTTTCCTGTCTAGACGAACGAATTTGTCTCGTGAATTGTGTTTTGCTTTTAAGAATTCTATTTTATCTGTGGTAGTACACCTACAGCTTGACAGAAAGAGTATGCGATGACAGCTGGAACTAAAGATCTTAAAAACTAAGTTTGTAAGTACTAAAATAACTTAAAAGTGATTCATTTGATTATATTTGATGACAAACAATTAATAATAAAATAAATAAATAAAATAAACCAGTCTGTAACTGTCCCACTGCAGGGCAAAGGCCTCTTCTCATACAGAGAAGGATCGAGCGTTAATCACCACGCTAGCTCACTGCGTGTTGACTTAAAAGTCCAGGTTTCTTCACGGTGTTTTCCTTTATCCGCAAGCTGACTGAAAAACTTGGATATAGAGATCTGATCCAAACAGGATGAATGCCATACGCATTGATGATGAGTGTTACGCCCGCCACCTTGTTATTGCAACTGAGTGTAATCTTTTAAAGGATAAGTCTGATCAATGATATAAGAGTCTGAGGGTATAATGCAAGTGATTAACGAACTGGATACAACAATTAGTAGTGCAATCAATCTCAAGTAATTTATAGTATGACTCATTGCTAAATTGTCGTGTGAAGCTATATTAATTATCACATATTGTTTCTATATATTAATACGTCTACGACTGCCTCGTTGGTCTAGTGGTAGCAAGCGCGACTGCTGAGCACGAGGTCCTGGGTTAGATCCCCGGGTCGGGCAAAGTGTTATTGGGTTTTTCCATTAGGAAATTCTCAGTAGCAGCACGGAGTCAGGAATTGTGCCCGGTTAATGACAATAGGCTCGCCCCCTATTACATGGGACTTATAAAATAGCCGGCGAAACGTGGGTGTACTGCACCTCTGCCTACCCCCTCTGGGGAATACAGGCGTAAGTCTATAAATAAAAAAAAATAAAAAAACTAATATTATTTAAGAGTGACTCTAGTTGCCAGTTCCAAGGGCAGTCTACCCTTCGTGGAGAAGAATCTGGCAAGAAACTCCATGGTTGCTCTTTTAAATAATGATAGGAGTACTCGGACACTATCAGTTTTTAAGACGCCTCTAATTTCAACAGTCTAGCTATCACGGTTCATGAGATAAAGCCCGGTGACAAACGAACAGTCTAACAGTTTAACCAAACAATATAGAAAGGTCATTGTGTTTTAGTAGATATAACATCAAATATTGGAAAAGACAGATAAATGTTTAACTACATTGTAAAATTAGTTATTTCACACTAACTTGTCAATTGATGGCAAGATATTTAGTCAAATATCATAAAAATAGCAAGTTTTTTTTATCATTGTTTTTGATAGGGCTGTCAGTGTCCGCCTCATGTATAATAAAATATTTTTACAGACAGAAAGATAGGGAGGTTTAGAAGAAGAAGGGGGAGGCCTTTGCCCAGCACTGGGACAAATTCCTAGGCTAAAAAAAATTACAAGCTTTTATTTAACTTGCAATGTATGTAGGTGTTAATACTATGTATGTTCGGGTGGAATCTTGCAAGCTGAATTAGAACCACTACCTCTTATCCTACGGAGTTGAATTTTTGCATGTTAGTTCAGTTCCGATGACAATGTATATTTATGGTAAGCATGACCTGAATCGACATCCAGGATTAGCTCCAGATAAAGGAACTCTTCATCGGTCAAGCACCGACACAATTTTTTTGCATAAACGTTTAGTTTTGATATTCCAATATATAAAAGTTTGGTTAAAAACATCGCGTTGTTTTTTTATAATCTGATATCACTTAAATCTTGCCTAGCACTGATAGCCTAGTGGTATGACCGTCGACTGACAAGTCAGAGATCTTGAGTTTGACTGTTTGATCCCAAGACGCGCACCTCTGACTTTTCGTAAGTTATGTGCGTTTTATAAATTAATAATCAGTTGCTAAAACGGTGACGGAAAACATCGTGATGAAACCAGCACACCTGAGATATTTTTCAATGGTGTGTAAAGCCATGTCAGAGGCCTACGGGCGGTTTAAACTTTGACACCAGGTTGTTCATCAATCACACGATAAGAAGAAGAATTTCAAAATGTAATTTCAGTGACTTGTAACGCAACAATTATCAAATAAATATGCCTATGTCTAGGAGTATATGTCTATCGTTCCATCTTCCAACCAACCAATTTCCCTCTCACTCTGTCACTGACAACCATTTTTTTAATTTGTTTTTTTTTTTAAATGTTTTTGTGAATTTTTAACCACACGCCCTAAGCGTAGATAGAGATTTGAAATTTTAACTGATTCTGATGGGATACGGTGGCTCAGCGGTGAGAGCGTCGGCACGATAAGTCGAAGAACGTGAGTTCGAATCCCATCCGTATCAGTTTTTTTTTTTTTTTTGGAGGTTGCCACATACTGGTCAAATAAAATTTGAATTAGGTCTTGACTCGACAAGAAGAAGAAGTTGCTTTTTCAAATTTTTTATTAAAATAATTATATTGTTTTTCTTTTCCCGGAATCGTAAACATAACAATTAAATCCCGGGGTTTATTAATATGGACTGGACTTTGAGCTATAGTTTTTATTAGAATTAATTTTGTAAGTAAAATAAAACTCATTAATTTAACAGTTTTAGTACTGAACTACTTAAGTATTACATTATCTGTTACCGATGTCTAAAAACATAATAAAGACTTTTTATTACATTCTTACTGACAACCCTAAAGAAGTGTCATGATAAGGGACCGATATTTTTGTTTTTACTATTTTCAGATGTGGCCAGATATAGATAAAGTTCATTCACACTTGATAACAATCAATCATTTCTTCTTAGAAATGAGATAACATATTTTAACAAGGTTTAGAGATACCGCAGTCAGGAATTTGATATTTGCTCTAAAATATTATAATTTATAACTATGGGTTCGTCGTGATAGCCTAATGGTGGTGAACGTTGACTGGCAAGTCAGTGATCTCGGGTTCGAGGCACATCTGATTTTTCGGAAGTTATGTGCGTTTTATAAACTAATTATCACTCTCCGTGCCTCGGAAAGCACTTAAAGCTGTTGGCAAATGTCTGTGCCCTGCTGAACAGTATAAAAACCAATCTTCTTCTTATCGTATGGTTAATGATCAACCTGGTGTCACGAGTTAAAACCGCCCGTAGGCCTCTGACATTTTTATTATCGCGAAATCGCGGAAATCGGCGCGAACACCGAACAGGTCAATCACTTGCCGCCCGGCGGCACCCGGCGCGTGGTTGGGTGCGTTTGTGTTGTTTTCATGATTTATTGGTAATAAGGACAACTTTTGGAGCTTGTCAACACGTCAGTTTTGTTTTTTTTTTAGCTAGAAAAAAGTCGTGATAGCCTAGTGGTGGTGACCGTTGACTAGAAGTCAGAGGTCTCGGGTTCGAGCCCAAGGCGCGCACCTCTGATTTTTCGTAAGTTATGTGCGTTTTATATAAATAAATTATCACTCTCCGTGCCTCGGATAGCACGTTAAGCTGTTGGCCCCGGCTGTCAATTGTAGATCTTTGACAGTTGTTACGGGTAGTCAGAAGCCCGAAAGCCTGACAAACAGTCTTACCAAGGGGTATCGTGTAACCCAGTATCTGGGTTGTGGAGGTCTGATAGGCAGTCGCTCCATGTAAAACACTGGTATTCAGCTGCATCCGGTAAGACTGGAAGCCGACCCCAACATAGTTGGGAAAAGAGTAGGCAGATTACATTATTTTGTATTTTTTTTAGCTCTCAAATCAAATTCAAGTTTAGGTGTTGCGGCTATCGGGTCACAAAATTCTTATGTTGTATGACCAATGACGTAATTATTTTGCTTTTAAACAAGGCTGCGCGTGAATTATGAGACATTAATTAGCTTATGGTTGCGGTCAGAAAGGTTAATTCTGTGATTACCACGACTGCTAATTATAATAATTATGTACGTACACGATTTTACTACACATGTTAAAAAAAGGCTTGGTCAGAAACCACAACTTACGACTGAAGATATTTTTATTACTTTTACTTTTTTTTTATCTGTAAGTGTATCATTTATTTAAAGGATAAAGTGATTTACATATCACTACATAGTATAACACAAAGTCGCTATCCGCCGTCTGTCTGTCCCTATGTATGCTTAGATCTTTAAAACTACGCAACGGATTTTGATGCGGTGATTTTTAATAGATAGAGTGATTCTTAAGGAATGTTTATATGTAGATATATTGCACCCGTGCGAAGCCGGGGCGGGTTGCTAGTTAACGATAAAACGAAAAACCTAAATAACTTAGAAATAAAATAACGACTAACCTATAAATAAAGAACTGAATTTAGGTTGCTGCCCGGGGATATCATGCTTTAGGACTTTTACTTAATTAAATCAAAGTTATAATTACTTAAATGTCACCAAAAAATAATGTCTTCCTGGCCGAATTTTGGTAACAGTAGCCAATCTCAACGGAGATATTATACTGCACAAGTGTGTGCGCAAACACAGGTGCACTCTCTATTCCCTCACTCTCATAGTCCGATGGGACGGCAATCCAATAGATTTAGGGCCAGGCAGGGCCAATAGATTTATGTGCTTTCCGAGGCATGGAGTCAGTGATAATTAATTTATAAAACGCACGAAACTTACGAAAACTCAGAGGGCGCGCGTTGGGTCGAACCCGAGACCTCTGATTTGCCAGTTAACGGTTATATCACTAGGCTATCTACTTATTACTGCGCTATAAGATGCTATATGCATACCTACCTACCTGCACAGCCGCATACGCGTCACTAAACTCATTTTGTACGCTTATTAGAAGGCCTTTAATCGCCACGCTGGGCAAGCGGGTTGGTGATCGCAGTAGCAAATGATTGCTGTTACACAGAAGGATGCTGCTGCCTACCTCCGGATCTTTCCCTTTGTCGCTTCTTACGACACCCGCGGGACGAGTAGGGGTGGTTCTATTCTAAGGCCGGAAACCACACGGCATGAGAAGCTATATAGGACAACAATTTTTATATTTTAATGTAACCGTGCTCAGAAGCTATACATATAAAGGTATAAATAATAGCATTGTTTTTTTTTAATCTTTGGCCCACAGATCTCCCCCCAATCCTTTACTGTTAAATTAAAATATAAAAATAATATTGTGTACGACTGTTGTGTCGACCATACTGGTTTCTTATGGTGTTATGACCTGTCACTACACATCATAATTAATATTAGAGAAAAAAAGGTTTGTATGTTTTTCTGTTACACGACCTTTTCGGTCGACGGTATTTTTATGGCTTTACAAAAGATGGTATTTAAATTTTATGGTGAAGTATTTTGTTTTGGGTTTGGACGTTGTAATTCCTGTTTTAACTTTATAGTTTTTAGTTAGTGAGGGATAGTTAATCTAAGACACCACTGACTAATGGTGAAAGAAATTATCGTAAGGAAACCTCGAGTAAATAGTTTGAAATCACCAACGACGCCAACACGCATTGAGCTAGCGTGGTGATTAATGCTCGATCCTTCTCTGTATGAGAAGAGGCCTTTGCCCTGCGGTGGGACAGTTATAAAAATGAAAATGTCATGAAAAAATCAGTTTTTTCATAAGAAAAAACTATTTTTATAAATAATCTAATCGTGCCACGGATAAAAACTATTTGTAAAACATTAGGTTAACAAATAAATATTATTGATTGGATTGTTATCAAAAAAACCTCATCATCAGCCTGTATTAGTCCACTGCTGAACATAGGCCTCTCCCACGCGCCACTATTGTGCGCTCATTAGAGGTATTTGCCCATAATCACCACGCTGGGCAAGCTTGACGATCGCAGTAGCAGATGATTGCTGTTACACAGAAGGATGCTGCTGCCTACCTCCGGATGTTTCCCTTTGTCGCTTCTTACGACACCCGCGGGACGAGTAGGGGTGGTTCTATTCTTAGGCCGGAAACTACACGGCAATAATGTGTAATGATTATGTAATAGTAAGCACAAGTTATTGAGAAAATTATTTATTGTTATTTATATGAATAGGTACTCAAAGAAAATTAATTATACTAAATAAAACTATCTATAATTATTTGTAATTATAACAACAACAACAAACTAAGTACATAATAGTAATTGTTGTGAATGACATAGATATGTTTTCATACTTCATGATTATGCGATCATATCATCTGCCTAGCCTTTTCCCAACTATGTTGGGGTCGGCTTCCAGTGTTACCGGATGCAGCTGAATACCAGTGTTTTACATGGAGCGACTGCCTATCAGACCTCCACAACCCAGATACTGGGTTACACGATACCCCTTGGTAAGACTGGTTGTCAGACTTTCGGGCTTCTGACTACCCGTAACGACTGTCAAAGATCTACAATTGACAGCCGACAACAGCTTAACGTGCTATCCGAGGCATGGAGAGTGATAATTAATTTATAATATGCACATAACTTACGAAAAGTCAGAGGTGCGCGCTTTGGGTTCGAACCCGAGACCTTTGACTTGCCAGTCAACGGTCACCACCACTAGGCTATCACGTCTCTCTTATTATGCGATCATTCGTTTATTATTTTTCTAGTTGCTATCATTGACATTTTCTAGCTGTCAAAATTTTGTAGAAAAGAAAAATAAATTTTGAGAAACAAAACGAGAATACTAAAATCGGCCCATTAATAACTCTTTTGGTCTAGAGGTAGCAAGCGCGACTGCTGAGCATGTTAGCGTGTTATTGGATTATTCCATCAAGAAATTCTCAGTAGCAGCACGGAGTCTGGAATTGTGCCCGGTTAATGGCAATACCGGGCGAGCCGTGGGTGTACTGTATACACCTCTGCCTACCCCCTCTGGGGAATACAGGCGTAGGACTATGTTATGTATGGCCCACTCATCACGGGAGTAATCAGCGGAAAAATAAAAAAACTACGAATCGATGATCTCCTCTTTTTTAGGAAGTCGGTTAGAATTTTAGAAAGATATGCCTAGTAGAGTATACAAAACCTTTAGACACCATAGACAAGCGATTTTTTTTTATTATGATCGCTTCCTGTTAATTACTAGAAAAGAATTAGTCATAACATCGTTGGCGAAATGTAATTTACACTTCTGTGTAAGCCTTCCGAGAAATACAAGTAAAACAATACGCTCATATTACAAATAATTACTTAAAAATAAAAAAAGAGTCGTGATAGCCTAATGGTGGTGACCGTTGACTGGCAAGTCAGATATCTCGGGTACGAACCCAAGGCGCGCACCTCTGACTTTTCGTAAGTTATGTGCGTATTATAAATTAATTATCACTCTCCGTGCCTCGGATAGCACGTTAAGCTGTTGGCCCCGGCTGTCAATTGTATAACTTTGACAGTCGTTACGGGTAGTCAGATGTCCGAAAGTCTGCCAACCAGTCTTACCAAGGGGTATCGTGTAACCCAGTAACTGGGTTGTGGAGGTCTGATAGGCATTCGCTCCATGTAAAACACTGGTATTCAGCTGCATCCGGTAAGACTGGAAGCCGACCCCAACATAGTTGGGAAAAGGCTAGGCAGATGATGATGACAAATTAATAATAACTTTAAAAAAATACTAAAAATGTTTACCTATGCAAAATTTTATATCTGTGCTATTGACCACTAAAGAGTTCCTTTATCTGGAGCTAATCCTGGACATCAATTCAGGTCATGCTTACGATAAAAATGAATTGTCATCGGAACTGAACTAACATGCAAAAATTTAACTCCGTAGGATAAGAGGAAGTGGTTCTAATTCAGCTTGCAAGATTCCACCCGAACAAACATACATTGCAAGTTAAATAAAGGCTTGTAAAAAATTTACTGCCTCTAGTCTCGTGGTAGCAAGCACGACTGCTGAGCACGAGGTCCAATCGATCCCCGGGTCGGGCAAAGTGTTATTGGGTTTTTCCATTAGGAAATTCTCAGTAGCAGCACGGAGTCTGGAATTGTGCCCGGTTAATGGCAAGCTCGCCCCCTATTACATGGGACTTATAACATAGCCGGCGAAACGTGGGTGAACTGTATACTACTCTGCCTACCCCCTCTGGGGAATACAGGCGTGAGTCTATGTTTTATTGTTGTAATTAATAAATAAACCGACTTCAAAACAAGAAATAATACATAAAGTTCGTTTTGTAGTCGCTGCCAAGCTTAGCGGCTCATCCTAAGCCTTGGCATCGACTTCAAAACCAACATTTTTGTGGATTTTCTAGATTTCTAGTGCTTGAAGTCGGTTTTACTTATTTGTAATTTTTTTTTTCTTAATTTTGAGTGGCATTAACTTAAATTCCTACTATAATCTCTGTTATTGAAATAAATATTTATTCCATTTATTCATTTACAATACCTACATATAAAATACATTTTTAAATATACCTATATAAAAAATTAAAATATACATTTAAAAATATAAAATATACTGAGTAGTAAATAGGTATAAATATTTATTTATTATTATTTATTTATTAACTTCAAGACGAAAAACTCTACTTTTTCGATCTAGGTACAATACATACAAACATATTGAAATTAGTCGTAACAAGAGGTTTGCTATCGTCTGATGAGGATTCAGTTCTGTATTTTCGAAGTTTATCATCAGATCATGACAATAAAAAAAAATACATAAAAAAATAATAATAATACCTAAGTAAGTATATAATATGACAAAAAAAAATAGGTAATTGCCAAAGGTCTCGCGAGTTCTCGCGAAATTTGCGCCAGATCGCCAGTTGACGAATAAGTCTATTTATATAGGACTATTAGGAGGATATTTTTTGTTAACCTACTGTATCCCACTGCTGAGCAAAGGCAAGCCAACCTACCCAATATCCTTCCAATTATTCTTTATACAAGCTACCAAACAAAAACCGAATCATCAAAATCTATTAGCAAAGTAATCGCGTAACAAACACAAAAACATACAGTCGAATTAAGAACCTCCTCCTTTTCGATGTCGGTTAAAAACAAGAGTACTGCTACGTTGAAAACTAGTCCAGAAACACCTAGTTCTTGGGCAATTCAATATTATTTTGAGTAAAATTGAAGTCGACGAATTGGTCAAATTGAAACAATAAGTAGGTACCTACACAATTGATGACAAAACTCAATCAATAAAAGAAAAGTAATTACAAACAATTAACACACAAAAACAAGTTTATAACACATACAATAGTACACAAATAAATAATATTTCATACATACATACACATAGAAACGTGAAACGAAACACTAAAAACAATTCCTTGTGTTCCACAACACAACTTGACACACACATAAAAAAATACAACTTACCTTTTAATAAAAACGGCCAAAATACACTGTAAAATTCACAAAACACTGATTGTACACGACAAAATTGATAGAATACACAATTGTACACAGATAATTTCACAAAACACGACTCTCGCGACCCGAGGGTGAATGAGAACTGGCTGGCGAACGCCCGTCGCCGTAGTGGTTCGATGTTGCTGGTTGTAGAACAAAAGCTCCCTAAAAGCTGTTTTACCCGATTACAGGGTAAGAGGTACAGCAGCTATTACAGTATGATCTTTTTAAGAAATCTATTTAGAAATAATATACCTAAGTAATTTTTTTTTACGTAAAACGGTTTTGTCATCAAAACTAAAGCTATGTACCAAATATCAGATCAATCTGTCAACAGGCAGGGGGGAAATATCGATTACTAAATTTGAACCCAATAATAAACAGGTCAAGCTAAGTAAAACCGTTTAAAAAGGAAGATGTAACTTATTGAAGAAAGAGCAGTTAGATTCCTATTTATAAAAATATTATATTTATTTCTAAAAAGAGAATAGTGTAATTGAGGCTATTTTACCCGATTACATTTGAGGTAGAGTCAGTCGGTTGGCTGACAAGTCAGAGGTACGCGAACCTCAGACTTTTCGTAAGTTATGTGCGTTTTATAAATTAATTATCACTTACTCTGTGTCTCGGAAAGCAAATAAAGCCGTTGGCTCTGCGCCTGATCTCTCTCCGGTCGTTCGGATTGCCGTCCTATCGGACTACGAGAGTGTGGGAAAAATCTAGCAGAATTCGACTCTGCGACCTTTTGGGATAACACATGTCCGAAAGTACGAATCCGTATAACGCTAACACAACAGTAGGTAATTGAAAAAAAAATCAATTTCCTTAAAAAAAAAACCAAACATGTTATAATTAAGTAATTATTGAATAAGAAATTTGAAATAAAATTCACAAAAAAACAAATATGTTGTTTTTTTAACTTTAGTGTTTAAATTACTTTATAATTAGATAGTAAGTTTCTAAGTTTATATACGTATATTAATTTATTGTAATCAAATAATTATATTATTAATAATTAAACAAAAACCACTCTTCAAAAATCTTCCCTATCACACCGAAATTTACCCACAAAAATGGCAAAATTTTCCCCTCACCAACACTTCACCGGCTACCTGTATCACTCACACATAGACATTGCTTTCACACAATTTGTATACATACATTAGGGCGTCACACACACATAGTAAAAGTAAGACGGAAACGGCAATAGGGTAAATCTTAGCGTAAGAAAGAGATAGCAAAACTGGATTGTAATATAAGCATAGAGGGGTAGACAGGAATCTAGGTGATGAGATATTACACTTATTTGTAAAGCACTTCGGTGTAGTAGTTAAAAGCGCGGCTGTCGGACGCGAGATTGAAGTTTGATATCTAATTTTACTGATTTCGGTCTTCTTATCGTATGGTTGATGAACAACCTGGTTTCAGAGTTTAAACCACCCGCTGGCCCCTAGCTTTACACACCATTGAAAAATCTCGCGCACCTCTGACTTTTCGTAAGTTATGTGCGTATTATAAATTAGTTATCAATTGCTAAAACGGTAAGGGAAAACAGCGTGATGAAACCAGCACACTTGAGAGATTTTTCAACGGTGTGTAAAGCCATGTCAGAGGCCTACGGGCGGTTTAAACTCTGACACCAGGTTGTTCATAAACCATACGATAAGAAGATGCAACAAAAAAAAATACCTCAATATTAATTATAATTTTTTTTGCTAATTATCATGGAAATTCCTTCATCATAGTTATTCATTGTTATCTCATGTGGTGTCCTATTGTGTTGGTCCAATAAACTGATCATTCATTCAAAAACAATGGATCAACTATTCCCCACCATTATCTTAGCTGTGATACCCTAGCAGGGGTGGTCAACCCACGACCGCACGCGACCTTCAGGGGGAGTAAAAAATGTCTTCCGCATACCGCATGTCCTCGGACGTACGGTTGCGGGGCTCGCACCCACTAAAAACGTCTCCAACAACGTAACATTTTTTGTGGTATTTTATATTTATTCTTCTTCTTATCGTATGGTTGATGAACAACCTAGTGTCAGAGTTTAAACCGCCCGTAGGCCTCTGACAAGTGACATGGCTTTACACACCATTGAAAAACTTCTCACTTATGCTGGTTTCATCACGATGTTTCGCTCACCGTTTTAGCAAGTGATAATTAATTTTTAATACGCACATAACTTACGAAAAGTCAGAGGTTGGGATGGGATCGAACTCGAGACCTCTGACTTGTCAGTCGACTGTCATACCACTAGGCTATCAGTGCATTGAATTATTATTAAATATAGAGTCATTTGCGGCCGTAAAACAAAAGTTTAAAATATTCTTGGCTATCTAAAAGGTTGTATACCCCCTGCGAGCCTATATACCTAAGTGGTATTGCGCAGTGAATTTACAAGTGAATCCTGTACTCCCCCCGTGGATCTTCCTCGAAGACCACCGTGTGGATTTTACCCGACTGCGGCGAAGCCAAAAAGGAGGGTTATGTGTTTGACCTGTATGTATGTATGTTCATCTCTATGTTCTCTCGTAACTACTAAACGGTTAAAGCGATTTTGATGAATGATATGTCGTCGACTCGTCTTTATTGCGCGAGTGTCACTGGGTATATACAAATTTTTAAAAATTGATATGGCAGATTTTTGGCGCCAAAAGGTATGATTAATTTTTAAAAAAAGCCCCAAACCGATCGTGAGGGGTATCAAAATGAAGAGTTTTAAAAGGTGATTACAAAAATATATACAACTTATATGTTTAAACTTGATATGGCCCGCGATTTCGTCCGTGAGACCTACAGGAACTATGCATTTTTTCGTGATAAAAGATTGCCATAATATAAGGACATACATAGTTTAACGACTATATTATAAATAATAATAATATAATATAATATAGTTCTTAAACTATCTCTTGGGAAAAAAAAATACTAAACAAACGCAGTCGGAGGCATTATTTAGGTAATATTCTTCTGGGTTTAGAGAGAGAGAGAGAATGAATAGTTAATGCCTCCGACTGCGTTTGTGAACACTGTGTAAAGTATGATCTATCTATAACCAACTTGTTTCTATCTTTTTAGTTAGCAGGCGGGTTTTTTGTTTTTTAATAATATTTTTTTTAGTCCGTGCGAATAGGACATCACTCATGATAGCCGGGCTAGGCTTAACGTGCTTTCCGAGGCGAGGAGAATATTGTCACAAAAATTTCAAGTCTCTAGGTCCACCGGTTTAGGCTGTGCGTTGTCTGTCAGTCAGTCAGTCACGGTACTGTTTTATAAGTATAGATTAATTAAAGGGATTCAGCATACTACACACACTGCATATAGGGATACAGCACTGATAGCCTAGTGGTATGACCGTCGACTGACAAGTCAGAGGTCTCGAGTTCGATCCCAAGGCGCGCACCTCTGACTTTTCGTAAGTTATGTGCGTATTATAAATTAATTGTCAGTTGCTAAAATGGTGAGGGAAAACATCGTGATGAAACCAGCACACCCGAGAGATTTTTCAATGGTGTGTAAAGCCATGTCTGAGGCCTACGGGTGGTTTAAACTCTGGCACCAGGTTGTACATCAACCATACAATAAGAAGAAGAAGCATACTTACTATCTATCCCATTTTCCTTATTTATAAAAAGCCTGTTAATAATTTCCCAGCTTTTTACTATATCCCGTTCAAAATGGCGTCGAGTGTATACGACACATGACAGATGGCCGCCATTTTGTCAAAATTTATCGTCCGCCATATTTATAAGGTTTTATAGCTGACATAAATTATGTAGAAAATGGAAAATCATTTTACGGAGAATGCATATGATGGGTAGTGTTTTGTTCATGGTTTTAAATAGCTAGCCGGCTCTCTATCGCATCGTTGATTAACCACTTACTTAGAGCAGAAGTTTAAACTTTAAACCGCCTGTAAGCATAAACCTCTTGTTTTTCTTAATCGTATTGGCTGAACCATCTGGAGTCAGAGTTTAAACTGCCCGCCTCTGACATGACTTTACCCATTGTTAAAAAATCTCTCAGGTGTGCTGGTTTCCTCACGATGTTTTCTTTCACCGATTTAACTAGTAATAATTATTTCAAATACGCTTATGAATCCGTAAAGTCAGAGGTGCGTGCCTGGGTTTTGAACCTACGCCTTTGACTTGCAGTCCAACGGTCATACCACTAGGCTATCAATACTAATAGTAAAAGTAACGGCGAAGAAAAACATCGTGAGGAAACCTGGACTTAATAGTCTGAAATCGCCAACACGCAGTGAGCTAGCGTGGTGATTAATGCTCGATCCTTCTCTGTAAGAGAGGCCTTTGCCTTGCAGTGGGACAATTACAGTTTGGTTTATTTTATTTTATTTAATAATATTTAATTACTAATAATAATTATTATTAGTGGTAGCAAGCGCGACTGCTTAGCACGAAGTCCTGGGTTCTACACCCGGGTCGGGCAAAGAGTTATTGGGTTTTTCCATTAGGTAATTCTCAGTATTCTCAATAGTAGCTGCATGGAGTCTGGAATTGGGACCGGTTAATAACAGGCTCGCCTCCTATTACATGAGACTTATAACATAGCCGGCGAAACGTGGGTGTACTGCACACCTCTGCCTACCCCCTCTGGGGAATACAGGCGTGACTCTATGTTATGTTACAATATGATTGAGTAGGGCGATGGCTGATGCATACGTCATATATATATCTGTTGGGACTGATCAGCCCATAGCTGTTATAGTAATTTTATCAAAAGTATAAATATAAGTATTTAAGGCGCGTATCTATGTTTGTTTAGTTGACTCGCATTGTTCTCACATAACACCTCAAAACTCACCCACTAATAGTCACTCTTATAATAATATTAGAATTATGACTATTCATAAGTGCCTAAAATGGTTTACACAAATAAAAATATTTTGATTTTCGTTTTGTAAATTACCATATTATTATTATTCATTATTAATAAATAAAACAAAAAACCTTTTAATTGTATAATTTAATAAGCTAACTGGTCTTAGACGGGGCCAGGAAGATTCATAATTCCAGCACATCTAAGGCCAGACCCATAGAGTATTTAAGAAAATATAGAGTGATAACGTCAACCACATTGCCTTGTGCGGAGCGAAAGCAGGTCTCACCATAGAAATGTTAAAATGTCATTTTTTCAAATTATGTTTTCTAGACGTTTTTCAAAATTTAACTCAGCAGTTATCCATGATATAAGCTAAAATGTAACTTTTTCGCTCGTGGAGCCTAGTTGAACCGCAGTCCATCGAGGTATGATCGCGGACGGAGCTCGTGTCGCGGCCGCGTTGTTCATACCCGTGCTCACGGTTCATACTTCTATAGGGTTGCTCTATATTTTCTTATATACTCTAAGGCCAGACCACACTCTCAATCCAGGGCACGTAATATGACACTCTAGTATAGATGCCGGGGACTCCAACTTGAGCACAGTTAGCGTAGCCGAATGACGTCACACCAAGTATCAGGTACATGCAATAGATGCTTCTACTTTTGATTTGAACTGGTCCACCGCTGTCTCCCTAAAAAAAGAAATTATAATTGCAATAAATCAATAAAGACTGCCTCGTTGGTCTAGTGGTAGCAAGCACGACTGCTGAGCACGAGGTCCTGGGTTCGATCCCCGGGTCGGGCAAAGTGTTATTGGGTTTTTCCATTAGGAAATTCTCAGTAGCACCACGGAGTCTGGAATTGTGCCCGGTTAATGGCAATAGGCTCGCCCCCTATTACATGGGACTTATAACATAGCCGGCGAAACGTGGGTGTACTGCACCTCTGCCTACCCCCTCTGGGGAATACAGGCATGAGTCTATAAAAAATGTTGAGTCATCATCTGCCTAGCCTTTTCCCAACTATGTTGGGGTCTTACCGGATGCATCTGAATACCAGTGTTTTACATGGAGCGACTGCCTATGAGACCTCCACAACCCAGATACTGGGTTACAAGACCCCTTGGTAAGACTGGTTGTCAGACTTTCGGGCTTCTGACTACCCGTAAAGACTGTCAAAGTTCTACAATTGACAACCGGGGCCAACAGCTTAACGTGCTATCCAAGGCACGGAGAGTGATAATAATTTTTTTAAACGCACATAACTTGAAATCACAAAGCCTGAAATCACAAAAAAATCAGCTGTTCCATACATTTATGTTCACATGACTCAACAAAATGTATGGAACAGCTGATTTCTTTTGCGATTTCAGGGTTGGTCCCATAGTAAAAGTTGTTCATAATGATGAGTTTAATGACTTCTTTTAAGGATGCTGGTGTTTTACAAATAACTCTGTCTATATCATTTTGCTGGGGAACCTTAAAAGTCCCGATACATACCGAGCAGGTATCCCTGATGATGCCATCATCACCGTAACACATCTGAGTAGTTCCATTGTAACCGTGAGCTAAGTGTCGGTGCGGCGGGAACTGCCACCTGCAGACCTCGTGCGGCGTCTTCCAGAGAGGGACCTGTCGAATTTAGATAATAAATGTTGGATCGGGATGTGGAAGAAAGTAGGATTTGCTTCTTTAATATTATATTTCGATAAACAGACAAAAAATAATAAAAATACCTCGTCGTTAAACCGTCGTCGTCGTCGTTCGTCGTAAAACAGGATCTGCCATTTCCATCTTTTATACTCGTTCATTCATCCCAGTCCCACACATACTTCACTCGTTCACTCTCGTACGTATACGTTCCATTTCATCCATCATCATCCCACACTCGGTCATCCTGCACAATGTCTGCCCTCAGACATTCAACACCAATCCAGTCAACAACAACCATAACAATAATTCAAACATCAAATAAATACACACCAAACTTAACAATAAACGTAACAAAACATGTTACAAATAACACATAACTTAATACTAAACACAGGTTAATATAACACAGGGTTATTAATAATTATAATATTCATTTGTATTATTTATTTATTATTATTTATTACATCCCACATAAATAATAAATAAACCAGCCTGTAACTGTCCCACTGCAAGGCCTCTTCTCATACAGAGAAGGATCGAGCATTAATCACCGCGCTAGCTCACTGCGTGTTGTCGATTTCAGACTATTAAGTCCAGGTTTCCTCACGATGATTTCCTTGCTATCTTAGTCAAATCAAAAAGCTAGTCTATTGACTGGCAATCCAAGGCGTTCGAACCCACGTCGCCTCAACCTCTGACTTCGTAAGTTATGTGCGTATTAAAAATTAATTATCACTTACTCCGTGCCTCGGAAAGCACGCAAAGCCTTTGGCCCTGCGCCTGATCTCTCTCCGGTCGTGTCATTACCGTCCCATCGAACTATGAGAGTGAGGGAATAGAGAGTGCACCTGTGTTTGCGCACACACTTGTGCATTATAATATCTCTTGCGTAGTCGGCTAATCTACGTTGAGAATGGCCGCTGGGCAATGAGCATTATATAAAAAATTAAGATTCCCTTACATTCTGCAATATATCAGCATTCTCCTTCCTATGTCCCAGAGCTCCCCACCCAGAAGCGAACGCTATGCCGTCGTCGACATCATCACCCACATGGAGACACGCTGGTATCACTCTGGCGTTGAACTTGATCCTGGACAGCATATAAATAAACTTTAGCACCACTTATTCCGTACATAGATATACCTACGTAATAAGTATAAGTATTTTTTTTTACGTTAAACGGTTTTGTCATCAAAACTAAAGCTGTGTACTAAACATCAGATAAATCTGTCAACAGGAAGGGGGTGAAATATCGATTACTAAATTTGAACCAAATAATTAACAGGTCAAGCTAAGTAAAGCGTTTAAAAAGTTGTATTATGTACCCGCTTGCCCAGCGTAGTGATTACGGGCAAATACCTCCAATGAGCGCACAATCATAATTTTTCAAATATTCAGACAAAATTTATTCAGGGTTTTTTGTAAAACACCAGCATCCTTAAAAGTGGTCATTCAACTCATCATTTTGAACAACTTTTATTATGGGACCAACCCTGAAATCGCAAAAAAAAAATCAGCTATTCCATACATTTATGTTCACATGACTCAACAAAATGTATGGAACAGCTGATTTTTTTTGCGATTTCAGGGTTGGTCCCATAGTATAAGTTTAATGACCCCTTTTAAGGATGCTGGTGTGTTATAAATAACCCTGGATGTGTTTACTTACTCTCTATCCGTTTCCAGGAGAGCTATGTCATGGTATTTTGATGGTGGCTTGTACTCTGGGTGTTTTATAATGGTTTTGATGCCGTACGTGTTGTGAGGAAGCGGTTTTGTTTTACGTGTGTAGACTCCAAATGCAGCGTACTTTACACTTCCTCTGAAAGATAATTAACAACATTTCATATTTTTAAGATGCATATAAGTACTTACATATAATAATAATAATAATAATAATCCTCCTGACCGATTTCGGTCACAGCAGCCAATCTCAACGGAGATTAGCCAACTACGCAGGAGATATTATAGTGCACAAGTGTGTGCGCAAACACAGGTGCACTCTCTATTCCCTCACTCTCATAGTCCGATGGGACGGCCTTCCGACACGATCGGAGAGAGATCAGGCGCAGGGCCAACGGCTTTACGTGCTTTCCGAGGCACGGAGTAAGTGATAATTAATTTATAAAACGCACATAACTTACGAAAAGTCAGAGGTGCGCGCCTTGGGTTCGAACCCGATACCTCTGACTTGCCAGTCAACGGTCACAACCACTAGGCTATCACGACTCGACTTACATATACTATAATACTAGCTGTTGCCCGCGACTTCATCCGCGTGAACCACCCTTATCACTTACAGGTTTAAAAATAGCCTACGACCTGTTTTCATACCTACCATTTCCACCATTAACCATTTCCCTCCCTTACTTTCCCTACCTTTTGTGTAACGTAAAAAAAAAATCTGCTGCGATTTCAGGATTGGTCCCATAGTAAAAGTTGTTCATAATGATGAATTTAATGACCCCTTTTAAGGATGCTGGTGTTTTACAAATTTAGATTACGTTACATAAAAGCAAATCCAAAAAAAACCCGTTTTTTTTTCAATTTTCCTTTGACATTGGGCTGACCGAAATTCGGTCAGTAGGACATTATGATCGAGACTTCACTTAGACTTACAATTCCTGGGATGAGATGCAATGTCCAGCTGTCAGAATGAACTTTTCACTGATAAGCGAACCTCCGCAAAGAAACTTGGCTACTTCTAGAGTTTTTCCATAGCCTAGGAGTGCCTGGAAATTAAAAAAATATTATTAATCCTTCATCATCCTCCTAACCTTCTTCTTCCTCTAATATTTAAGAGCTAGGCTCTCATCGCACTCAATCAATCGCCACCTCTCTGCATGTCTATTCTATTTATTGTCTATTAGTCTATTTTCTATCATCCAAGTACTATTGTGTTGATATAAAAATAAAAATTTTAGTGATGTTGATATTTTGTTAATTAATAGATTGAATATTAGTTTTAAGTCAGTAAGTTTATATAAAATATAAATTGCAATACCCTAACGGGGTGCATGGTCGGCACTATAAGATAAATACCACCTAAGATACCACATGTAAGCAATAAATAAATAAATAAATGTCTTTCGACTTCCTGATAAGTCACAACTCCTACCTTTTTTTTTATTTATTATTTGAGGCAGCGCACAAGAACACAAACAAACCAAATAATAGAATAAGAAAAAAAAACAAGAAACAAAAAAATATCAATTAAAAATTCCAATTCATGGGGTTTGTGTCCCACGGCTGCACCAAATAGGTCTCCAGATCAGCTTTATGTCAAGTACTGGTAGGTACTTGACGCTGATTTTCATCTGGAGCCTAGCTTTTTCCTTTCATCTGCCTAGCCTTTTCCCAACTATGTTGGGGTCGGCTTCCAGTCTTACCGGATGCAGCTGAATACCAGTGTTTTACATGAAGCGACTACCTATTAGACCTCCACAACCCAGATACTGGGTTAACGATACCCCTTGGTTAGACTGGTTGTCAGACTTTCGGGCTTCTGACTACCCGTGACAACTGTCAAAGATCTACAATTGACAGCCAGACAATAAAAAAATTAGCTGTTCCATACATTTATGTTCAGCAAAATGTATGGAACAGCTGTTTTTTATTGCGATTTCAAGGTTGGTCCCATTTTAAAAGTTGTTCATAATGATGAGTTTAATGACCCCTTTTAAGATTGCTAGGGTTTTACAAATAACTCTGTATATTTCTACAATTACTTACCATATGGGGATATTCTCCTGCATCAGCATCAACCCCACCTCCTACTATGCGGTCATCATCGCCATGGTCGTAAGAACAGTGGTCATCAAGAACCTTCTCTTCATCTACGCATGGAAAGACCGCCTGACTCTGGTACTGAACGCATTCTGAAATTAGAGAAAAGAATTTTTCGTAAGTTATGTGCGTATTATAAATTAATTATCACTCTCCGTGCCTCTGATAGCACGTTAAGCCGTTGGCCCCGGCTGTCAATTGTAGATCTTTGACAGTCGTTACGGGTAGTCAGAAGTCCGAAAGTCTGACAACCAGTCTTACCAAGGGGTATCGTGTAACCCAGTATCTGGGTTGTGGAGGTCTGATAGGCAGTCGCTCCATGTAAAACATTCAGGTATTCAGCTGCATCCGGTAAGACTGGAAGCCGACCCCAACATAGTTGGGAAAAGGCAGCAAGATAGCAGATTAGCGCGAAGAATTTAAGAATTTAAAATTTATGATTATCCAGTGCGCAGAGTACTTACTTTCCCAAGCTTTGTGGCCTTGTTTCAATGCTGGAGGTGGCGTATTGATGCCTGTTAGTGGTGGACACCCATGCGTCGCTAGTAACTCCAGGAGTCTGCAATAGAAAATGATTTATTTAATTTTCCTATCTAATTAATATACTATCGCGGGCACGAAAGGTGCACCACTTCGCGATCAAAATGCTTTGAACGATGCTACGTGCGTAGCGGCGGCTAGCGCTACGTTCGAACGCCGGGTGCAAGTGATTCTAACCTTAAGAGTGGTGCACCGGCTTTGTCCACGATGTTACGTCCCGTTTTTTTTTATCGTATGGTTGATGAGGAGCCCGTAGGCCTTTGAGAATCTTGTAGGTATACTGGTTTCCTTACGATGTTTTCCCTCACCGTTCTAGCAAGTGATAATTAAATTCTAAAACGCACTTAGACTTTTTCTGTAGAATCTAAGACCCTTTTTTATGATTAATTAATGGCGCCAAGAGTCGTGATAGCCTAATGGTTTGACCGTTTGACTGGCAAGTCAAACGGTCCTTTGTCTCGGGTTCGTACCCAAGGCGCGCACCTCTGACTTTTCGTAAGTTATGTGCGTATTATAAATTAATTATCACTCTCCGTGCCTCGGATAGCACGTTAAGCTGTTGGCCCCAGCTGTCAATTGTAGATCTTTGGTAGTCAGAAGCCCGATAGTCCGACAACCAGTCTTACTTAAAAACTGATGTAACCTTAGAATATCGTATCCCTTTGGGTTGATGTCAGATAGGCAGTCGCTCCGTAGAAAACTGGTATTCAGCTGCATCCGGTGAGACTGGAAGCCAACTCCAACATAGTTGGGAAAAAGGCTAGGCAGATGATAGATGGCGCCGCGTCGAATCATGGTTGAATATAAAATTCTAAATTAAAGGCAGCGAACCCGAGTTAATAAGCAAGTTAGTTTAGTAATATTTACTCTGTTCTGCCTGGTACTTCCTCCTCCAAACAGCATACATCAGGTATCGTTCCGTTAAAGGAGCATACCTGAAAATTACATAAACATAATTAGTTAATCAGAAATTTGAAAAACAACTGATAAAAATTTGAAAAACAGTTGAAGAACAACAAAAATTTAAAAATACTAGTTTTTCGGTTCTAAAATGTGTTTATTTTTGGCGTACCTACCGTGCCGACGCTCTAACCGCTGAGCCACCGTATCCCGTTCGTCGAAATTTAATATCTATCGGAATACATTACGTATCCGACTCAGTGCTCCAAACTTTGCAGTTTTAGAAGGCACCGATGCGATATTACCAATTTTCTTAATTTTTTTTTTTATTTTTTACATGTAAGTACCTATAAATCATCCGTATCAGTTGTTTTTCAAATTTCTTATTAAAGAATTATATTTAATAAGCTAACATGTGCTACATGAAAAAAAATCCCAAAAAAAATTACATAAACATTAAGAAACTGGAATAGAATTTTAATTGCATACATGTAGCGCCATCTATTGTGTAGCAAGTAGTAGAGTTTAATCCTGGTAAACTTAAAGTTGTAACCAGACACTACCTAAGATAACCTTTATCTTAGGACACTACCAATTTTACAATACAGTTTGTCAAAAAGAGTCTGCAAAAATTGGGGCGCCACTGGCGCAGTCTCATACTACAATTCAAAATTACAAGTAATTTTTTATTTATCATTTCTATGACGAATATTTTATCATCAAATAATCAAATGATTCACTTTGAAGTTATTTTAGTACCTAATCAAGAACTTAGTTTTTAAGATATTATATATTTTTAGTTCCAGCTGTCACCGCATCAACTCTATTCCCCGTGGATATATTTTAATCTAGTTTAGTGTTCTCAATAACAGATGTCGCTAAAATGAATAGTATCAACCATGATCACTAGATGGCACTTTAACTTTAGTACTTTTACCCACCAATAGATGGCGCTAACAGGTTAAAATTCAAGTTCTGGTTTCATTGTTGAAATAACTTTTTAGATATTTTGGAGTCGGTTCTAATTCAAGCTCTTATCACTGTCATTATAAAGTTTAAAGTCATTTCAAGGCAAAGGGCAGCGAGACGCCGCCGCCGCAAGGCTGTGGTGGCTATGCGAGGCTGTGGTGGCCGTGCGAGGATTGCAACTCCGTGGCACAGTATAATAATCACACAGTACGGAAACTACGTACAAACGCTCGAAACGGCACACTCACACAAACATGCGTAATATTGCGTAACGACGAGTCGACGAGACTCCTAAGCGAACGTCGCAATATAATCGCAGGCGCGTTGCGCACTATTTGTGTGAGTCTGACGTTTTCGAGCGTTTGTACATAGTTTCCGTACTGTATGTTTATTAAGGCGCGGTGAATAGACAACTTTTGTAAAACTGAGGGGGTGAAGTGGATGAAGTGGGGAACGAGCCGTCGACTCGCCCCTCCCGTCTATTGCGAGGTACTTACCTATATTTTTTTTTACCAAAAACGTGTTTTGAAGACAAGAGTTCCCTCACAAAATATGATCAAGAATAACTTTTTTTTTTGCTACTCTAAAATGTATACATTAAGCTAAAGAACTGTTTAATTAAGCCTATTTTGACTGTGCCCACCGCCTTAAACTGTGGTTTGTATGTAGTTTCCATACTGTACGTTTAATATACTGTGTCCGTCGAGGTCAGTCACTTCATGACTGTCTTGCTTTTACAGCCGCTACGCGCCGCTCACTGCTCTTCTAAGGCGCGAGCCACACAAAAGAGGACACGCCCCGTCTCTTCTGTATGTTTTGCGTCGCGTCTGCGCCCTCGTCTTACATCTCTTCTGTGTGGCCCGCGCCTTAGGGTTTAAGCGCGGTTTAAGGTTCATATCTGACGGAACATGCGTCGCGTAACGCCAGAACAGACAAATGTATAGAAAAACACTTGACCGTTCCAACTCAACCGATGTCAATACGTTAGTGCGACTGATGATACGCTCGGCGTATTTTACGTCAGATATGAACCTTCCCTTAGACTCAGTATAAAAAAGTTACTCACTTGTGGGTATATTTTAAATTTGAGATCCCTCTGCGCTGACGCACATTCCTTGAGATTGACACATCTGCCTAACTTGCCCTTGGACTTGTTAAAACAATTTTCATCTAGAAAAGAAAAACAAAATTAAATGTACAAGTAAAATAAGTGTAGATATCAAGCTATACATTTCCAGTATAACCTGATATCTTGTTGTACGAAGAGCATATTTAATGCGAGGTCAGTTCTTACTGGTTTTGTAGAGCTTAATGTGTAGTTGTGTGTACGATGCCACAGACGCATCCCTCTTTTGTCGTCTGAGGTTAAAAAATAAGGAAGGCAAGTCTCATGATTTTCAACCGACTTCAAAAAGGAGGAGGGTTTGTGTTCGGCTGTATGTATTTTTTTTTGTATGTTCACCGATTTCTCAGTCAATTGTGGACCGATTTTGAAAATTCTTTTTTTGTTTGAAAGAACATATTCCCAAGTTGGTCCCATAGAAATATTGTCATGATCTGATCATCTGATCTAGCCTGTTTAACCTTCTCGTTAAGGACTTGACTTGGAACCGACTATTATATATTTCGAGCTTTTTAGCTTCTTTTAAAGTCGGTTTTATTTTTTGTTACTTTACTTACGAAAAGTCAGAGATGCGCGCCTTGGGTTCGAACCCGAAACCTCTGACTTGGCAGTCAAACGGTCAAACCTAATGGCTATCACGACTCTCCGTACTAAAAAATAATTATCACCTTCTAAAATGGTGAAGGAAAACATCGTGAGGAAACCAGCGCGGTACCGCTGTCCACTAGGCTATCAATTCAAAGAGGAAGAACTATTTGTAATTTTATTTCCTGCCCACTGCAATCAGACAGACATCGATTTAAATATGTATGTCTTGCACATAATATGCATAACAGTCCATAAATGACTAATTACAATAAAATGAGGTAAACATTCGTTTATTTCACTATTTACCTTATTTACCATAGTTGTTATTCAATAACAAGGTTGTTATTTGCCTTATTTACGATTCCTTACCCAAAGGGGAAAAACGGGACTATTACCCTTGTCTGGCACTAGGCTGTACCTTTTTTTTTTTTTTTTGTTTACGGGGGGAAACCTTCAAAAGGCACCCGGCCTCTAGGGGAAGAGACCGGGGAGTGTGGGATTCTTACCTCACTAAAACCACCCCGGTGATCACCTCTCCTCATGAGGGGAGATCCCGGGTCCTCTTAAGAGACCAGCTCCGGGACCTCCCCTGCGCAACGCCTATTAGGCACATCCCTGGAGAGACTGTAAAGGGGTCTCTCCTGAGCCTCGCTGTGCACGGTAGCATGTGACCACTTTGCCACCGTCTTCTCTGGGGTCGCTCAGTGGGCGCACAAACTATGAACCGTGAAAACTAGATAGTTGAAAGGGGTTCGAACTTTTGTGGCATAGCGGGCCATCGCCATTTTGTTTTTTTTTAAAGTGGCGGCGCAGGATGAGACTTATATTTGGATAGAGGACATCTTAACAAAAAAGGTTATCAACATGATATCCTAAAGTCATATGACAACAATGGCAATCATGCAAAATAAACTAATTATATTCGTGTTTATATGCCTTAGATTGAATTCTAGTTAGTTCTCTTCCAATGCGCGCCACTATTATGCGCTCATTGGAGATATTTGCCCATAATCCCCACGCTGGGCAAGCGGGTTGGCGATCGCAGTAGCAGATGATTGCTGTTACACAGAAGGATGCTGCTGCCCATCCTCCCAATCTAACCCTGTCGCTTCTTACGACACCCGAGTAGGGGTGGTTCTATTCTTGGGCCGGAAACTTAAGAAGCTCTCGTTAGATGGCTGGATCGAAGGCTTGATGCAGTAGGTGGTACTCGTAGACACTGCTCGCACAGTCAGGAGATTCCTCTCTCTGGAGCCCTATTAAAACCACCGGTAGCTTGTATCTTGTTCCCGATACCGGTAAGCTATTATATTTTATATTTTTAAATGCACTGTATAGGACGACTGACAAGTCAGAGGACTCGAGTTCGATCCCAAAGAACCTTTGATTATTCGTAAGTTATGTGCGGATTATAAATTAATTATTAGTTGCTAAAACGGTGATGAATCATGATGAAACCAGCACCCCTGGAGAGATTTTTTAAAGGTGTGTAAAGCCATGTCAGAGGCCTACGAGCGTTTTAAACTCTGACACCAAGTTGTTCTTTAACCATACGATAAGAAGAAGAAGAATTTTTAAATGTATATTTTATTTTTTATGCATATTTAAAAATTTATTTTATGGTCGAGGTTAGTTCAATAATGACTATTTTGAATTATCTGTGCGCGAATAGACCCGAAATAATATTTAAAACATGTATTTTATGCTTTAAATGAGAATAATAAGCAATATAATTGATTTCATTCTTAACTCTGAATGGAGGATAAAGATAAATGCGCTTAATTTTTGTCTAATTGACTGTAGAATCATCCAATTACGACGTAGGTACTCGCGTCACCGTTAGAAAAAAATATTGCAACGAAAATGCAGTGTCTATCTTTTAGAATACATTATAATTAATATTTACTTTATTTTCCTCAGTCTTCATCTATCTGTCTTAGTAGAATAACGTGTTATAAGAACCATTATACAAATGTTTTTTATTTTATTATAAGACCAGTTTATTTTGTCAAAACATGTTTTTAAAAGTCAGTTTCGTGTTAGGTTTTTATTTTATGTGCATACATTGTGGAAATTTGGACAAACAGATAGGTAATTATTATTAATTGTATCTCTTTTAATTCACGGGTTCTCTTCCACAAGAGAGAGGCCTTTTGGAAGGCTTGCCTGGGGACACAGGTTCAACACGGCCCCATTGAGAACTTTAATCTAAAATGGGGTGGGGCACCCATCGGGAACTTCCCACGTTTACACTATAGAAATGTAGTCCTGGATTGTCCCTGGCGAGATTGTAATTATCCTTTATTCAATCAAATTACCTACATACATATAAAATGCATAATTATACTAGTAAAAAAAAAGATGTAAGTACATATAAAAATATAAAATATATTAGCCCACCGGTATCGGGAACAGGGTCCAATCCGGTGGTTAGGGCTCTAGAGAGAGGAGCCGCCTGACTTATATAACTATGACGGTCTTTAACTCTAAATATCTCGGAAACGTGACACTTTAGGACATCATGTTGTCTACATTTTTTGTTGGTTAAGATGTCCTCTAACCAAATATACCAGTCTCATCCTGCGCCGTGACTTTAAAAAAAAAAACAAAATGGCGACGGCCCGCTATGCCAGCTCCCATACAAAAATGTTCAAAGCCGGTATACCTAGGAATGATTTATCTAAAGAATTTAATATTGTTTTCAGGCGATAAATGTGAAAAAGATGGTGTTGTCGGAGTCTGCAAGTCTATTGAAGTTTGTCAAAGTGCTCGCGCTGATCTTAAACTGAGGAAACAACCAAAGGTATAGGTATTTTCTTCTTTCCTAATTGTAAAAAAATAAAATGCTGAAGTAACTTAGAGTATTATTATTAAGTACTAGCTTTTGCCCGCAGCTTCGCCCGCGTGGATGTTGAACCAGGATAAAATTTATATTTTTTGTTAATCCAGGAAATATGGTTTTTATGTTTACCGAGTTCTATTCAAATCAAAAGTGTTTAGGTAACAAACATCTTCACAAACTTTTATTAGTGCAGATTAGTAATGTTATGATATGACAGTTCAAGTCCGCCCAAGTCAGTTGTTTTTGCGAGTTTCTTATTAAGCAAAACATGTGCATAAACATTTAAATTATCCAAAATATTTATTATTGAAAACATTATATATTGCCATTAAACATTATCCAGGACGATGCAATGGATAGAGCGAAGGGGAAGCGAAAAACCCGAAAAGCAGACCCCACTATTATGTGGGAATAATTATTGCACAGGAGAGAATGAGAGATTTTTTTAAATATACCTATTGTATTGTATATGTTTTGCACATTTGAGAGCAATTATTCCAACAAAGATTAGTTTTATATTTAAGTCTTACTAATGTATAGGGCAAAAGAAAAAGTTATAAGTGCGCTTCGCATATTTTATTGCATAATTTCTGACCTAATAAAGCGAAAAACCTATGTAAAAGAACAAAAGTTTCGTATCAATATCAAATCCGAACCAGAATATTTAGAAAAACATACAGATTACTTTGTTTGTAATTTTGCTCTCGGGAGCTAAAATGTACAGAGAGTCAGGACTGGTGACCCGAGAGCAAACGACATACAGTCTATGTGAGGAGAAGCTGGTCCTGAGATCGACACTCGCAGACTTCTCATGGCGAAACAAACGCCCACAGGAAACTACACTCGCTTAAATTGAAAGGGATAAATGTGGAGAATTAGTGGTACATGGTGTAAACACTGTCTCGCCAATACCGAAACCCGTTAGAATTTGCGCCTTGATGATTTGCAGATAATTTACATTAAGACATCAGGCCATCATTTTCTGGGTCCCTTTACACAATTTCAAAGGCGTTAAGTTCCGAAGAAGCATAATCGGGACACCGACCTTCAACTTAATGACGTCCGTCGGAAGACCACTTGCAGTGAGGGAATTCAGGAATTTTACAGAATAATGAGTGGCGACATCTTGATTGACAACATTGTTTATAAATGTGTAAAACACTTCATTCCCTTTCATTTATAAAAGAATGCATTCGTTGATTGCTGCAGCTTGATTATTTTTGGGCGTTTTGAGTTGGAAAATTCTTGAGCATGTGGATTCCTACTCAGCCGCCCATAATTATTGTCAAGCTCAACTTATGAATACAGGATCATAAAAATAATCGTTTCAAAGAACCATTCACCTCATCAGCCCCAGTTCCTCGCGTCACCACAGGCAGCGTTCAGTGGAAATTGCCGCTGAACATAACTGTGACACCACCCATTATGTGTTGGTTGCTACGGATGTCTTTTAGAGTTCTGTGTACCGCATCAACTGCTTTTCTGTTTGCCATTATACATTCATCCCATCATACGATCAAAGAACAATTCTTAAGCAAATGCCTGCCTTGTCACTATTTCGTGACACATCACAAACAGGTGTTTCGTTGCTCTGTAAATTGATGGGAATCCTAAACATGGTGTGCGCTGTTTTGTCACCAGAAAACAACGTGGCAGTAATCGCCGAAGACGCTACTGCAATTGTAATTTTGCCCTGCCTCCCTGCAAGGATGCCAGTGGTTATAAATATTTTTTCTGTCCCATCAGGAGTATCCAAGAAAATTATTTTTCCTCAGATTTAAATCGACTCCTAACGCCATCTAGTTAAGAAAAAGGAAACATTATGTTTTAAATAATAATAATTTTAATGCTTCAAATTAAAGCGGATTTTTTTTATAAGCTGAAATTTTTAAAAGTATAATCCCACACGATGCGCGTTGTTTCCTTCAAATTGAAATATTTAAAAAAGAATTCCGCTGATCTAAATAGACTCTAACGCCATCTAGAACACTATGTTTTTAAATAATATAAATTTTATAAATGTTTCAAATTAAAGTGGTGACGTTTTTTACATACATACATAGACTCACGCCTGTTTCCCAGAGGGGTAGGCACAGACAACGGATTTCCACTTGCTACGATCCTTGCATACCTCGTTGCATATACGTTTTTTATAAGTTGAAAAATTATTAAAAAGCATGTTTCCTTCGGGTTTCAGCCGGTAAGTAATAAAAGTCATTAAGAATGAAATACCACAAAAATACATATTAATTTCAATGACAAAAAAAAAATACAAAAGAATCCACAAAAAGTTTGCGGAACTGGGGATCGAACCCAAAGCCTTACACTTCCAAGGTGTTCGCCCGACCGGAAGGCTATGAAGTCTGTTGACATGTAGATAAAATAATCGTTCCTAAAAGATATTATTATGTTATGTTATGTAATGTTTAGCTCCTTGTGAATATAGCGTGATAATATTTTGTAAATTGAAATTTAATAATATTTTTCCCAACAACAACAACAATTCTGCAGCAAATTCTAGAAATACGCTGCTTACTACAATACTGCTCATCCCCCATAATTATAAACGTAATAATTTATACCCTATAAGTTGACTAAGAATTTAAAAAGTATATTTGCCGAATTTCAACTAAATCTGCCCAGTAGTTTTCGCGCCAATCAATTACATACATACTTCGTTACGATTTTATTATATGTATATAGATATTTAGCTATTAGCCATGAGCGGAGGTGCAACCAATTGGACGCTATATAAATCATCTCTTGTAGATGTATAAAGGCCTTTGATGATGATGATTTAGCTAAATATTTATATTTAATAAGTAATTTGAAAAAACAACTGATACGGATGGGAGTTGTTTTTTCAATAAGCTAACATGTAAAAAATTCACAAAAATATCAAACTATGTTAATAGGTATGCTCGTATAATGCGGACGACCCAATTGTGTGCTGTTTTGACGAGAGTTCAGGACCAACAGCTCCGAAAACGTAAGAGCCTTATTTAAGTTTATTTTTTAAGGCGGTTTTCACACTGCCCCGCATCATGCTGCATATTGCGTGTCGACACACCTACGCGCGTTCCTGCGGGAGTGCAGATCTGCATCATCGTGCGGGTTTTTTGCGCACTCACGCGCGTAGGTGCGTTTTGTAGATTCACGCACGGCGGCTCTCATTTATTCGCCGTTCTCTGTGGTGGTCGTGCAGTACTGAGCATCACGATTCAAAATCACGCGCGACACTGCGGGATTCGGTGTGCCATACCTTGCGTCTCGCCCCGCACCTACGCGCGGGGGTGCATGTTTCTCCGCGTGTATGCGCGTGATCCACATGAACGCGCGTGGATGCATTTTCAGTGTGTTAGACTGTGCGTGTTTTCCATACAAACGGAGATACTTACAAGCAACGGAAGAACACGCATCCACGCGCTACGCTGCATCATGCGAGGCAGTGTGAGAATCGCCTAAACGCCTTCCTGACTAGTTTTTAACCTACTTCCAAGGAGGAGGTTCTCAATTCGGCCGGTATGTTTTTTTTTTCTATGTATGTACATCGATTACGCCGCGGTTAATGGACCGATTCGCGTGATTCTTTTTTTGTTCGACGCGAAATAGCTGCCATAGAAATATTGTCATGGTCTGATCATGGACTTACGAGATATGGAACGGAACTCCTCGTAGGATAATAGCAGAATTGTCGTAACAAGTAATATTACTTTGTTTATACGTGCAGTCAATGGCTGACGAGTAAAGAGGAAGAGGGGGATACGTGGTCACCCCCTTCCAACGTTTCGGAGTCGGTTCCAAGTCAAGTTCTAGCCTCTTTATCCTTCTAATTAAGAGCTTGACTTGGAACCGACTCCAAAACGTTTTAAAATTATTTCAAGCTTTTTAGTTCCTTTTGAAGTTGGTTTTATTTTTTATTACTTAAGTAATTCATTTATATGTTTCGTATAAATCAGACAATCTGGAACGAACCCAAACTCCAATAAGAAACCGGATCACAGCGGAGAATGTGAACCTGTACCTCCAACTCATACCACCAGTAAAACTGGGCAGAAGGCTTTTGATAGTAAGTAGAATATGACTAGCAGCTATTAAATAAATAAATAAATAAAGCTTAATAAAATCTGTTTTAAATGAAAAAGATGCGCTTAATTTATTTTGAAGCACACTTAAAAAAATAAGCTCAATATTTTAACGCGTTTTAAAAATAAGTACAATGTTTATATTCGTTTAAAAAAATAAGTACAATGTTTAAACGCGTTAAAAAAAATAAAAATAAGCACAAAAAACACGGACGACTTCGGTACCACGGGGGGGCCGTGTTATCGAAATTTAGAAATTTTGTCTTTCTACAAAATTTCTAAGATTAGGAACCTAAAATTATTTTCGATTTCAGAGTGCATTGAATATCAAGAGAAATACGTGTACCCTTGCGAGAAGAGTGTGGGTCTGACTGGTGGCAAGATCAGGAACTACCACTGTTACCATACCGTTGATGAGCTCATCGTTGGAGGATCAGAAGCTGCGGAATATGAGTTCCCACACATGGCTCTCATCACTTCAAGGGTGATTACATATTATTTATTTAGCTGTCCTCTGCCTCTTTTTCCTTCAATTTTTCCTCCTAATAATATTCTCCTGACCGAATTTCGGTCACGGCGACCAATTTCAACGGAGACTAGCCAACTACGCAGGAGATAAAGTGTACAAGTGTGTGCGCAAACACAAATGCACTGTCTATTCCCTCACTCTCATAGTCCGATGGGACAGCCATCCGACACGATCGGAGAGAGATCAGGCGCAGGGCCATCGGCTTTACGTGCTTTCCGAGGCACGGAGTAAGTGATAATCACTACATAGTATAAAACAAAGTCGCTTCCCGCGTCTGTCTGTCCCTATGAATGTTTAGATCTTTAAAACTACGCAACGGATTTTCATGCGATTTTTTAAAAAAAGTGATTCAAGAGGAAGGTTTATATGTATAATACATGCATATTAGCGTAACCGTGTGAAGCCGGGGCGGGTCGCTAGTTAATTTATAAAACGCACATAACTTACGAAAAGTCAGAGGTGCGCGCCTTGGGTTCGAACCTGACTCTGACTTGCCAGTCAAACGGTTATACCATTAGGCTATCACTCTTTTTGTAATGCAGGTTAAGGATAAGCAATGGAACTACGGAGGCGCTATCATCAGTGAGCAGTTCGTTCTTACCGCGGCGCATTGCATCCCCGAGACGAGTGAAGAGTAAGTACATAATCATTCTTCTTCTTATCGTACGGTTGATGAACAACCTGGTGTCAGAGTTTAAACCGCCCGTAGCCGTCTAACATGGCTTTTCACGCCACAAAAATCTCTCAGGTGTGCTGGTTTCGTCACGATGTTTTACCTCACCGTTATAGCACTTTAAATAATACGCACATATCTTACGAAAATCAGAGGTGCGCGCCTTGGGATCGAACTCGAGATCTCTGACTTGCCAGTTGACGGTCATACCACTGGCTATCAGTGCTTGTTAGCTATTCTAGTGCCATAAAAAATAGGCAAAAATAGAGCCGTTTTATTATAATATAAATAAATAAATGAACTATAATTTCAGTGGACAATTTCATTACGTGTTCATCGGAGTACTTCGGCAGAAAGACACTTCTCAACGAAACTTGTACAACGTGAAAAACATCATCATACACCCGAAGTACAGGGCAGGCTTCAAATACAATGACATTGCCTTAATACAGACTAAAAAGACGTAAGATTTCATTATCTATAAGTACTAATATTATACAGGGTTATTTGAAAACACCAGCATCCTTAAAAGGGGTAATTAAACTCATCATTATGAACTACTTTTACTATGGGACCAACCCTGTAATAGCAAAAAAAAAAAGCTGTTACATACATTTTGTTGAGTCATGTGAACGTAAATGTATGAATCAGCTGATTTCTTTGCGATTTCAGGGTTGGTCCCAGAATAAAAGTTGTTCATAATGATGAGTTTAATGACCCCTTTTAAGGATGCGAGTGTTTTACTAATAACCCTCTATAAATCGGAAATTAATTGACGTAGTGAATTAATTCTTTCACTTGTATTTTTTATTTTTGACAGAGAATATGGAGAGCTTATATTCAAAATTTGTTAACATTCATTGTGTGATTTTTCAGGATGGCTTTCAGCCAGTTTATTGTGCCTGCGTGTCTTCACGTAGCTGGGGAGAGAGTAGATGATAATAGTGTCCTCGCTACTGGCTGGGGGTACACCAAGTTCAACGGCAGCGGTTCTGACATCTTACTGAAGGTATGGTATCCTTACATAATAATTATCAGCCTGTATTAATCCACTGCTGAACATAGGCCTCTCCCAATGCGCGCCACTATTGTGCGCTCATTGGAGGTATTTGCTCATAAACGCAACGCTGGGCAAGCGGGTTGGCGATCGTAACAGATGATTGATGTTACACAGAAGGTTGCTGCCCGTCCTCCGGATCTTTTCCTTTGTCGCTTTTTACGACACCCGCGGGACGAGTAGCGGTGGTTCTATTCTTACCAAAGATAGATGTTACCAAAGATAATAAACAATGTTCTTTTCAGGTGAAGTTGAACAAATATAATCCCGAAAAGTGTAATCAAAATTTTGAAAATATTTCTAACCGGGACTCCATCAATCGTGGCATTGACAGTCAGACACAGCTCTGTTACGGGCACAGCTCAGAATCCAAGGATACCTGTCAGGTAACTAAATTATTATATTAATTATCATATACAGGGTTATTTGTAAAATACCAGCATCCTTAAAAGGGGTCATTAAACTCATCATTATGAACAACTTTTACTAAGAGACCAACCCTGATATCGCGAAAAAAAATCAGCTGTTCCATACATTTTGGTAAACATAAATGTATGGAACAGCAGATTTTTTTTTTGCAAATTCAGGGTTGGTTCCATAGTAAAAGTTGTTCATAATGATGAATTTAATAACCTCTTTTAAGAATGCTGGTGTTTTACAAATAACCCTGTATATTAAGTAGCGTCTTGCGCAATATTGCGTGGGAATCTATGATTTCTTTCTTTCTTTCTAGGGAGACAGTGGCGGCCCGATACAGATTAAAAATAAGAAAATACAATGCATGTACACCATCGTCGGGGTGACGTCTTTTGGTAAAAACTGTGGTTTGATTGATGAACCAGCTGTGTACACGAAGGTGGATTATTATGTACCCTGGATTGAAAGCATTGTATGGCGTGAAGAATAAAAAAATTAATGATTAATTATTCATATTTGTTTTAATTCATATCCTTAACCTGATTAAATGTAATGTCCTCCTGATAGAATTTCAGTCACAGCGGCTAATCTCAACGAAGATTTGACTTTTCGGTTATTATATTCGGTTATTATAAATTATCACTTGTTTCGTGCCTCGAAAAGCACCTTAAGCCTTTGGCCCCGGTTGTTATGAAGATCTTTGACAGTTGATATAGGGAGTCGTAACCTCATAAAATCCTGACAACTGATCTAACTTTAGAATATCGTTTCCCTTTGGGTTGAGGTCGGATAGGCAGTCGCTCCGTAGACAACTGATATTCAGCTGCATCTGGTTAGATTAGAAGACGACCCCAACAAAGTTTGGGAATAATAAGGCTAGGAGGATGATGTAATAACTGCTCCACTCATACAAAGCTGTTCCATTAGTACGAGTCACTAGTTTATGATGAAATCTATATTCTATATAGTATAATATAAAAATCGTAAAGGTCGAAAAGTCTGTACATTGAATATTTTTTTGCAAAAATCAGCTTAAAAGGCTAAAAATAAGCAACAAAACATAAATCTATTTTTTTTAGAATTCTTGTCTGTCTGTTGGTCTCTCTGTCTGTCTGTTTGCTACCTCATTTAATAATTATAAAATTTGAAAAAACAACTGGTACGGATGGGATCCTTTCATGATCAGTTGTTTTTTCAAATTTTCTTATTAAATAATTATATTTAATAAGCTATCATGTGCTATAACATGTAAAAAAAATTCACAAAAAAATGTTTGTTACCTCATCACGCAAAAACGGCTGAACGGATTTTAATTAAATTTTAGGGGTAAATAGGTATTAGCTTAATTTCAAAACTGGTGTTTGTTTCATCAAAATCGGTCAAGTATATCATGAGATACAGCTTGATCCCTCTGTTGTATGTAGTTTCCTAGAACGTAGGGGTCTTGATCCACTAGCCATTAATCCCGGACAATCCACTGTGCCGATTGTGATGAAAATTTACATGGAGAAAGCCTGAGACTTGGAGACAGGGATAAGCTACTTTTTAACCAACTTCAAAAAAGAGAGTTATGTTTTACAAGTTTAATTGTTTTTTAATGTTTCCTTTAAACGTCGCGCGTCGGCGTCGTACGTTGGTATTTTTCGACTTCCACGCGAACGAAGTCGCGGGCACAGCTAGTAAAACATAATAATAATAATATACCTATTTATAATTAGGGCCCGGAAAAATATGTATTAAAAAATTCAAAATATGTACATATAATATGGACGAAAAAATGTAAAATATGGAAAAAATATGGAGTAAAAATGTAAAATATGGAATAAATATGGAGTAAAAAATAACAGTAGGTACCTTTAAAGGGAGGTACTTTACCTTTTTCATTGCCTTTTTGCATTAAAGACATTGAATAGAGTAAAGTACTTAACACATACATTAAAAAAAAAAAAAAGATGTTGAACTATTTATGTAATAGGTACTTACAAATAAAAAAATAAGTTTTATTCAAGAATAGGAATCATTTTTTTGCTTAGCATTTATCAATTTCCCCTACATCAGCCACTACCTACACTACATGGTTGCAGTAGACAATCAAGTGCTTTTTTTAAATTATCAAAATGAAATCTGACGATTTGGTCTAAATATTTATTGATTTATTTATTTATTCATTCATTATAGCTATATATTGGCTGAAAAATCTTTCCACGTGACATGACGTAATAAGAGCATACATAATGTGGAATGAACTTAGAATCAAAAATCAAAATACGACGAATAAAACGCGAGAGAAATGAAATACGCGCGGCCGGTCATGGTGGCGAGAATGCAAACACGTAAAATTATATCAATTTTTGTGAACTAACTCTTGCTCTATGATATAAAAAAGGAAAGGAGAATAAAAAAGAAGAGGATTGTGATATATTTTTGTAAAATATGGAATAAACCTTGAAATACTTTAAAATATGGAAAAATATGGAAAATAAAAATTAGTTTTTCACATTGTAAATATGATAATCGATGTAGAGAACACATTCTAGACCGAAAATCGCGTAAATTAAAAATATGTATTTACATATTAATCCGGGCCCTATTTATAATAAATTAACTTACCTGCCGCTGCAGCTGCGACCATAAACAGGAAAACGAAACACAAACCAGTCTTAAGCATTTTTTAAATAAAAAAAAAACAATAATTATTACTAATAAATATTATTATGTGTTATTCTTTTTAAACATTATCTCTGTATAACGTCATATATGTGACTGGTTTTCGAACGAGATTTGTTGTCTAATAACATTTAAATCACTGCGTATGAATAAGATGTGGAGCTCTGTGTTCTTACGCCCCGATTACGAGTGAAGATTCGTTCTACGAATGTTCTATAACACAGCCTACTAGTATACAGGGTTATTTGTAAAACACCAGCATCCTTAAAAGGGAAAAAAACAGCTGTTCCATACATTAATGTTCACATGACTCAACAAAATGTATGGAACAGCTGATTTTTTTGCGATTTCAGGGTTGGTCCCATAGTAAAAGTTGTTCATAATGATGAGTTTAATGACCCCTTTTAAGGATGCTGGTGTTTTACAAATAACCCCTGGAACGCGTTAAGAAAAAGACAAAAATGAAAAGTAAATATCAATTTAATAGCCTAGTGGTATGACCGTCGTCTGACAAGTCAGAGGACTCGAGTTCGATCCCAAGGCAACCTCGACTTTTCGTAAGTTATGTGCGTATTATAAATTAATTATCAGTTGCTAAAACGGTGAAGGAAAACATCGTGATGAAATCAGCACACCTGAGAAATTTTTCAATGGTGTGTAAAGCCATGTCAGAGGCCTAGACTCTGGCACCAGGTTGTTCATCAACCATACGTTAGGTATGAAGAAGAATTTATTCCCATAACATGCAAATGCTAATGTCAACTATATGATTATTGGGGTACCCAGGTTTTAGTTTCAGGCAATTTGATTAGATCCCCATAAATAGTTAATTTAGTTTTTCAAAAAGGTTCCGTTCGGGGCAAAAAAGTTTGAGAACTGCCTGGTCTAATTTATACCCTAAGACTGCTGACGTCACAAGAGGATGGCAATGTTCTGCCAAGTTTGTAGAACCGGCTCTGACATGTTATAGTGACCTCTATTTGAACTGTTAGCAGTTAATTAAAAGCTTAGAGTATACAGGGTTATTTGTAAAACACCATCATCCTTCAAAGGGGTCATTAAACTCATCATTATGAGCAACTTTTATTATGGGACCAACCCTGAAATCGCAAAAAAAAATCATACCATGAGCATTTTGTTGAGTCATGTGAACATAAATGTAAGGAACAGCTGATTTTTTTTCACGATTTCAGAGTTGGTCCCATAGTAAAAGTTGTTCATAATGATGAGTTTAATGACCCCTTTTAAGGATGCTGGTGTTTTGCAAATAACCCTGTATATTAATACGTAAAGCGAAAACTGTGGATCCCTTTTTAAGAATATTGCGCGCACGGAGGAGTGTGAAACTTGGCATAGTCAAAGTTTATATGGAGAAGAAGTGCCGAAAGCAAAAAAATATTGTAAAAATAAGTTTTTCTAAAAACAACGTTTTTAACCAAGCTTTTATATAGGAATTTATTTATTATTTTTTTAGTTATTGCAATAAAAACATAAGTTTACAGTACATTATACCAAAACACTTACATTTTTAAATTCCTTACATTAATTAACAATTTTATTATCTGTGCTGTTGACCGTTGAAGAGTTCCTTTATCAAGAGCTAATTCTGGATGTCGATTCAGGTCAAGCTTACCTTAAAAATGCATTGTCATCGGAACTGAACTAACATGCAAAATTCAACTCCGTAGGATAAGAGGAAGTGGTTCTAACTCAGCTTGCAAGATTCCACCCGAACAAACATACATTGCAAGTTAAATAAAAGCTTGTAAAAATACCGATTTCGACCACTGACTGGACTTCAAGTAATACAATGCAATACAATACAAATCCTCTTTATTGCATACCAAAAAACATTTTACAATAACAATACTTATTTATATGTAGAGTAGTACAATAGGCGGTCTTATCGCAGCAAGGCGATCTCTTTCACACAATCGTAAATGGACTGGAGTGTCTAGTAATCACAAAGGCAATAATAATAGGTAATAGTTATAAAATAATAATAGTAATAAATAAAATTTTATAGACTCACGCCTGTATTCCCCAGAGGGGGTAGGCAGAGGTGTGTAGTACACCCACGTTTCGCCGGCTTTGTTATAAGTCCCATGTAATAGGGGGCGAGCCTATTGCCATTAACCGGGCACAATTCCAGACTCCGTGCTGCTACTGAGAATTTCCTAATGGAAAAACCCAATAACACTTTGCCCGACCCGGGGATCGAACCCAGGACCTCGTGCTCAGCAGTCGCGCTTGCTACCACTAGACCAACGAGGCAGTAATAAATAAAATGCAAGGCTAAAATGGGAGTGTCGCATGCCTGATGAGCTGTGGGCCAAAATAGCCACTACGTGGAGCCCTGATACAGCAAGACGGCGTCCCGGCAGACCACGTATGAGATGGCGGGACGAATTGGACAAAACAAATAGCAACTGGACCACACTGAGAGGCCTTTGCCCAGCAGTGGGATGATATGAGCTGACAGTAACAGTAAAAGTAACAATATTTAATTAGTAAGGATTCAGTTGGGCCAAACAATGCTTTCGATCCAGGGTAGATAATGGATAATCCTGGTGTACATTACAGCTCTTTGTAATCTACAGGTATTCCCATAAGACGCGACTCCAACAATGGTATACATGCAGTATATAGTCTTGCTTTCAATCTGGATTGGGCCACCGTCCATCTGGAAAATTTAAAAATACAAGATCATCTGCCTAGCCTTTTCTTAACTATGTTGGGGTCTTCCAGTCTTACCGGATGCAGCTGAATACCAGTGTTTTACATGGAGCGACTGCCTATCAGACCTCCACAACCCAGATACTGGGTTACACGATACCCCTTGCTAAGACTGGTTGTCAGACTTTCGGGCTTCTGACTACCCGTAACGACTGTCAAAGATCTACAATTGATAGCCGGGGCCAACAGCTTAACGTGCTATCCGAGGCACGGAGAGTGATAATTAATTTATAAAACGCACATAACTTACGAAAAGTCAGAGGTGCGCGCTTTGGGTTCGAACCCGAAACCTCTGACTTGCCAGACAAACGGTCATACCATTAGACTATCACGACTCTTAAAAATACTAGATATAAACATAGATATTTCTTTTGTGATTTTTTTTACATTAACAAAATACATGTTAGCTTGTTAAATATTTAATAAGAAAATTTGAAAAATTAACTGATACAGATGGGATTCAAACCCACGATCTTCGACGTACCGAGTCGACGCTCTGACCGCTAAGCCACCGTATCCTAGCTTCAGTTGAAATTTCAAATCTCTTTCTACGACTAGGGCGTGTGGTAATATCTATCGGAATACATTACGTATCCGACTCAGTGCTCCAAACTTTGTAGTCATCGATGCGATATTACCGCTACTTCCAAGATTGTGGGTTCGAATCCCATCAAAATCAGTTGTTTCTTCAAATTTTCTTATTAAATAAAATAGGTACAAGATTAAACATTAATAAATAAACCAGCCTGTAACTGTCCCACGTAGTACAAAGGCCTCTTCTCTTACAGAGAAGGATTGAGCATTAATCACCACGCTAGCTTACAGCGTGTTGGCGATTTCAGACTATTAAGTCCAGGTTTTCTCACGATGTTTTCCTTCACCATTAGTAGTGTCTTAGATTAACTAAGAAAGTGAGATGACATTGAAAAAGTCACAGCAGATTTACTGCTGTTACACAGAAGGACGCTGCTGCCCATCCTCCGGATCTTTCCCTTTGTCGCTTCTTACGACACCCGCGAGACGAGTAGGGGTGGTTCTATTAGGCCGGAAACCACACGGGATATTTTTACGGCATTTTTTCACTTACCTGGCACGAATCTAAAGAGTCATATTTATCTTTGTAACACATCTGAGTTTGTCTGTCGATTCCCTTCGGCAGCATGCGGCCCACTGGGAACTTCTGGGAGCATTCTTCGTGAGGCAATTTTTGGTATTTCACCTGAATAAAGAGACGCGTCAACTTATTCTTCTTATTGTTTCTTGATGACAAAGGTGCCTAAATATAAATATTGAATAAGAAATTTGAAAAAACAACTGATACGGATGGGATTCGAACCCACGATCTTCGGCGTACCGTGCCGTCGCTCTAACCGCTGAGCCACCGTATCCCATCAGAAACAGTTGAAATTTCAAATCTCTTTCTACGCCTAGGGCGTGTGGTAATATATCGGAATACATTACGTATCCGACTCAGTGCTCCAAACTTTGCAGTTTTAGAAGCTATGCACAAATGCGATATTACCAATTTTCTTAATATTTTTTTGTGAAATTTTTACATGTTTTCAACCAACTACAACTAACACAGATGAAAAACAACTAATACGGATGGGATTCGAACCCACGATCTTCGGCGTACCGTGCCGAGCACGCCGACGTTTAAACCGCCTGTAGGCCTCTAACTTAGCTTAAACACCGTTGAAAAATCTCTCAGATTTGCTAGTTTCCTTACAATGTTTTTCCATCACCGTGAACGTAAAGGTTCGTCATGCTTTTTGCTATTTTCTAAAATATATCCACCACCTAGCCTTATTATTCCCAAACTTTGTTGGGGTCGGCTTCTAATCTAACCAGATGCAGCTGAATATCAGTTTTTAGAGCGACTGTCTTGATCTCAACCCAAAGGGATACGATATTCTAAAGTTAGATCAGTTGTCAGGATTTTATGAGGGTACTGACTCTCTGTATCGACTGTCAAAGATCTTCATGACAGCCAAGACCAATGGCTTAACGTAGCTTTTCGAAGCATTTTCAACTTTGCGACTTTTATGGTAATGGTGGTAATTTTCTTGCACACGCTCTAAACTAATTTAGACTCACTATCTCTCTATCTACAGAGATCATTAGAAAACTAATATTATATAGATATAGACATATAGATATAGATATACAGCGTGTAACAGAAGTCCGAAATAATATATTAAGGGCGTATATATAAAACCGAACCTCAAACAATACTTGATTAAACCACAGTCAAAGTTTTCACCAAAATCTTTCAAATACAGCCCTAGAAATCAGCTGAAAGGTGAATCAACACGAATCCGGTTATTTCCCTCCAATAAATTCTTTAAGTAAGCACTAGGCACGCGTAGGATAATGAAATCTGTCATTATTGAAGAAAATGATATCAAAAGAATTATTTTGTATGAAAAAGAAATGCCTCTTTTGCATTCAATATTTTCACAGGTGATTCTCTTCATGATATACATACATGCCCTTAAGTATTATTTCGGACTTCTATTAGGTACACGCTGTATAGATAGAGAGATAGTGAATTAAAAATCAAAATTAGAGCTGTCAAACTAGTCCTTTTGCTTGATATCAACGAGAATTTAGTCGGCATGTCATCGGTCTCGTCTAATTTCACGTCAATTGCATTTCACTTCACTTCTTTTGAATGGCGAGTGAAAGCCTTAGGCTCACAATAACGACGTCAATTGCAAGGACGTAGACTAATTTCATCATCATCATCTGCCAACAATGTTGGGGTCGGCTTCCAGTCTTACCGGATGCAGCTGAATACCAGTGTTTTACATGGAGCGACTGCCTATCAGACCTCCTCAACCCAGATATTGGGTTACGCGATACCCCTTGGTAAGACTGATTGTCAGACTTTCGGGCTTCTGACTACCCGTAACGACTGTCAAAGATCTACAATTGACAGCCGGGGCCAACAGCTTAACGTGCTATCCGAGGCACGGAGAGTGATAATTAATTTATAAAACGCATATACCTTACGAAAAGTCAGAGGTGCGCGCCTGAACCCGAGACCACTGACTTGCCAGTCAACGGCCACCACCACTAGGCTATCACGACTCGACGACGAGGACGCCCGGACGTAGACTAATTTGACAGCTCTAATTTTGATAGTTCAACTTGCTGTCCTTTTTCGATGGTGTTTATTTGAAAGAGATATAGTTAGACTAAAATTAGTTTAGCGGGATGTACAAGAGAATCAGCACCATTGAGCCGGGGTCCTACAATTTAAAACAATTATTTTAATTCAAAGACAACACTGTATTCATTACTAAAACAACTTTAGCAGAATCACAAATTCGCTAGTCGCACTCGAAGATCGCTCGCTGTATCGTAGAACAATACAGGAGGCCTACTCCGAAATTTTAACAACGAAGCTTCGATTCGATAATATAATATCTTCGATAATAATGAAGATTCGATAATATCTATGGGCAAAAACTAAATAAAGTTGACGGTAGATCAAAAATAATTTTAAATAACTGTTCAGACGCTTGTCAACCTCAGTCTGCCTGCGACCACGAGTGCTGCAAAGTACTCGAAACGTCAGGATTGTATTAATCAAAATAAAAACGCGAACTATATCCGTTAAAAAGTTGTTTCATTATGAAGCTTCGATTGTCGGAACGCATGTTTGTTCGCTAAATTACCTTTTAATAGATTGTTTTTTTAATGGATTTGTAACGAAACGACAAATGAAAGCACTAAGTACAATTAAACAGTGGTAATTTGTTGGTAAGGATTGTGTTTGATGGTCTTCATTAAATTACGTTCCGATCCGAAACATCGATCGATTTTCGGAGTAGAGCCCCTGTGTCGTCCGGCGATCGCGCTTCCTTATAGGGCTTCTAATATTCACGAACAATACTAGAAACTTCGACAAGGTTCCAGTAATTTCTATACCCATCATCGAACATTCTCGAACAAACTAGAAATTACTAGAAGCGTCTACAAAGTTCTTGTAATTTCTAGACTTTTCTACTCGAGAATACTGTCGCTACTCGATAATAGATGGCGCTAGGAGCGCTTATAAATGCAATGCGTAACAATATTTATGCTAAAAAGAAGGACAGCAATAGGCCATAGTCTTTTTTCTTCTTCTTGATAATAACCTGAAGTAACCCAATGGAATTGTCTGATGATGTCAATCCCCAGCCGCTGGCAATGACCGTGGTGTCATTGACGTCATCACCGGGGACGTGGAGACACGCAGGGACCACAAAAGAACTTAATGGTAGCCTGAAAACAATAATTCATAAACATTTTTAATACTATGCGAAGACTAAAGTTTGAAATTTTATAGAAATACAGGTTGGCAAAAAAGAGTCTGAGGCGGTGACAGCTGGAACTAAAAATAAAAATCTTAAAAACTAAGTTTGTGAGTACTAAAATAACATAAAAATGATTCATTTGATTATAATTAATGACAAAAAACTCGTCATAGGAATATGTAAGCACTAAATAACTTGTAATTTTGAATTGTATTGTGAAAAGTGCGCCAGCGGCGCCCCCAATTTTTCCAGACTCTTTTTTGCCAAGCTGTAAATTATTGTAATGAGCGAGAATGCTGCTACTGAGAATTTCCTAATGGCAAAACCCAATAACACTTTGCCCGACCTGGGGATCGAACCCAGGTCTTCGTGCTCAGCAGTCGCACTTGCTACCACTAGACCAACGAGGCAGTTTAGACCAAAAGTTGAATTTAATTTGGTACTTACTGTTTTTCAGTCTCAATCAATGCGATGTCGTTATATAGGGCAGGAGGCTTGTACTCGGGGTGGTTGATGATGTTCCTGACTTTGTACACCTTCGATACATCTTCAGCATCTCGTGGACTCAAGGCATCGATCAACACGTATGATATGGGGCCACTGGAAACCTTACTAATATTACTAGAGGTCGTCTGTTGGTTAATTTATTGATTTAAATTAGCCTGTAACTGTCCCACTGCAGGGCAAAGGCCTCTTCTCATACAGAGAAGGATTGAGCATTAATCACCACGCTAGCTCACTGCGTGTTGTTCAGACTATTAAGTCCAGGTTTCCTTACGATGTTTTCCTTCACCGTTAGTCAGTGGTGTCTTAGATTTACTAAGAAAGTACGTATGACATTGAAAAAGTCACATTGGAACATGTCAGGTTTGAACCCACGCCCACATGTTTGCAAAGCCACCAATGCGTCAATACCACTATTTTTGAAAAAAATTACCTAATAAACAAAAAAAAAAGATTTAAATCGACTCTATATCAATAATATCGAGGTTTTTTATTTTTACTTATATATTTTTTATATGTATGTACCTTAGAGTATATAAGAAAATATAGAGTGATAACGTCAACAACATTGCCTTGTGCGGAGCGTGAGCAGGTCTCACCATTGAAATGTTAAAATATCATTGTTTAAATTATGTTTTCTAATTATTTTTGCAAAAAAACACAGCAGTTAACCATGTTATAAGCTAAAATGTAACTTTTCGCTCGTGGAGCCTAGTTGAATTCCTAGTTGAGCCGCAGTCGATCGAGGTATGATCGCAAACGGAGCTCGTGTCGCGGCCGCGTTGTTCATACCCGTGCTCACGGTTCATACTTCTATGGGGTTGCTCTATTTTTTTCTTACATACTCTAAGGGTAACACACACTGGTTGTAGACTTTCGTCTTAAGGCACTGAGGTATGTTGGACGACAAGATGTTGTGTAGTTTCCCGAACGCTGCCCAGCCGAATTAAATTCGACGATTGACTTCCATCTCGAAACTGGACCTACCCAACTGGATCACTTGTCATTGGAGGTATTTGCTCAAAATCGCCGCGCTGGGCAAGCTTGGCGATCGCAGTAGCAGATGATTGCTGTTACACAGAAAGATGCTGCTGCATTCTCCGGATCTTTCCCTTTGTCGCTTTTTACGACACCAGCGGGACGAGTAGGGGTGGTTCTATTCTTAGGCCAGAAACGGCATCTTTTTGTATACTTACTATCAAAGGCCTTTTGTCCTGTTTTCTTGGATGTCATTTCTGCAGGTATAGGGTCGCAGACATCTTTGCTTCCCACAAACTCATCGTGAGATGTTTTTGGCGGCCTGAGGGTAGATATACATTTTAAACAATGGTGCTAATTCTCTTGCACACGCTCTAAACTAATTTAAACTCAGTATCTCTCTTTCTAACAGAGATTATTAGGAAACGATAGAAGATTTTAAGAGCTGTCAATTTAGTCCATTTGCGTGATATCAACAAGAATTTAGTCGGCATGTTATAGGTCTCGTCTAATTTTACGTCAATTGCAAGGACGTAGACTAATTTGACAGCTCTAATTTTATAGTTCATTTTGCTGTCCTTTTTCGATGGTGTTTAATATAAAAAAATATTTATGTATAATAATGTCTCGAACTTTCGCGAACGTTTGATATAATGAAACAACTTTTTAAAGCGTTCATCGCGTAAATTTTATTTATCTGTCAAGAATATTATTTATCTGTCAAAACCTGACATTTCGACTGCTTAGCAGGCAAAATTTTTCCTATATGGATTAGCAGCTCTCGTGGTCGCAGGCAGACTGAGGTTTCAAGCGTCTGAACAGTTATTTAAAATCATTTTTGATATACCGTCAACTTTATTTAGTAATTTTGCCTTTATTATATGAAAATTTAGTTTAATTTTATAAATACAAATGCTATTATTAATGAAAAGTAAATGGTAGATCAAAACTAATTTTAAATAACTGTTCAGACGCAGACGAAATATTAACTTTTACCTTTCGGTGGTGGTTGTCAAAGACCCTGGTGGTGAGACCGGGTCTAGGCAACACACAATGGGATCCACCTTATCAAAGGAACATATCTGTTGAAGAAAAAAGTGTCAATCAGAAAACGTGAAGTTCGATTCCCTGGTCAAACATAACATAGACTCACGCCTGTATTCCCCAGAGGGGGTAGTCAGAAGTGTAAGCAGTACACCCACGTTTCATCGGCTATTTTATACTTATGTCCCATGTAATAGGAATAGAGATTAGCCAACTAGATATTACCTATAGTACCTACGCAAGTGTGTGCGCAAACACAGGTGCAGTCTCTATTCCCTCACTCTCATAGTCCGATGGCACGGCAATCCGACATGACCGGAGAGAGATCAGGCGCAGGGCCAACGGCTTTACGTGCTATCCGAGGCACGGAGTAAGGTAAGTGGTAATTAATTTATAATATGCACATAACTTGCGAAAAAGTCAGAGGTGCGCGCCTAATTGGGTTCGAAAATGAGACTTCTGACTTGCCAGTCCACGGTTACGACCACCATCACGTCTCAATTATTACGAACTATTAAACATGTGACTATAACTAATTATATTATATGTGTATTACCTATAGGTGTTAGTCGTGATAGCCTAGTGGTGGTGACCGTTGACTGGCAAGTCAGAGGTCTCGGGTTCGAACCCAAGGCGTGCACCTCTGACTTCTCGTAAGTTATGTGCGTTTTATAAATTAATTATCATTCTCCGTGCCTCACGTTAAGCTATTGGCCCCGGCTGTCAATTGTAGATCTTTGACAGTCGTTACGAGTAGTCACAAGCCCGAAAGTCTGACAACCAGTCTTAACAAGGGGTATCGTGTAACCCAGTATCTGGGTTGTGGAGGTCTGATAGGCAGTCGCTCCATGTAAAACACTGGTATTCAGCTGCATCCGGTAAGACTGGAAGCCGACCCCAACATAGTTAAGAAAAGGCTATGCAGATGATGATGATAACCTATAGGTGTTTACCTGTGGTGTTTTCCTGTTCCTCAGGTCATCGATGGCAGATTTACACTTGTTTAAATTGCGACAAACACCAATGACATCATCTTTGAGACACTCATCGCCTGAATTAAGAAAATAAGTAGCTGTACTACATACATACAAAGCCTGTATCAGTCCACTGCTGGATATAGGCCTAGGGTTGCCAACTATAGGTACTGTTAAAAACAGTATTATACTGTTTTTCACGCTAATATACCTACTTTTTACTGTTGAACAAAAATAAAGGTAACTACTCCTATCTGCGTGAGAGATTCTCCTATGCTCGTCCTTCCAGTGCTCCCTGTAGGTCTCACCTTAAAACCCTCCTAAAATTCCCATCCCATAAATCTGACTTTTATTCCTATTTTTTTACTGTCCATGCAGTGAGACTGTGGAACTCGCTTCCGCCTAGCATACGAGACTCGAAAACTGTATGTGCTTTTAAGAAACGTGTTAAGGATTTATCTATCCCTTTAATTATGTTATTGCTTATATATTTATAAGTATGTATATTTACTTATTTAGTGTATGTATGTGTATTATTATTATTACTATTTTTTATAATTATGTTTATATTTTTATATACCATATCTAGTTATACCATATACTAGGTATTATACATATATTAGTTGTAGTTTTTAGTAATTATATGTAGTTTATCTTACACACTGGGTCTACATTTTCAAAACACTTTCACCTATCCCGGGTGTGCTGGAAGAAATTCCATTAGGAATAAGCATCATCATACATCGCCTTACCTTATGCCTTATTTTGTATATTATGTTGTGTGTACAAATAAATTAAATAAATAAAGTATACAAAATACTGTTTTCAGCATCAAAATGCTTATAACTTAATGTGTTACTGTTCATTTTTCTAAAATACTGTTTAATATTCTTCTCAGACCTAAACATACTTTATTTCTTGTAAAAAAAGGTGGCAACCCTACATAGGCCTCCTCTCATACGCATCACATATTTTGTGCGCTCATTAGATGTTTGCCCGTAATCACCACGCTGGGCAAGCGGGTCGGCGATCATAGCAGACGATTGCTGTTACACAGAAGGATGCTGCTGCCTATCCTCCGGATCTTTCCCTTTGTCGCTTCTTACGACACTCGCGGGACGAGTAGGGGTGGTTCTATTCTTAGGCCGGAAACCACACGGCACGGTTTACTATATAGCTTACACAATATCAGAACTAGCGCCCCGCCCTGGCTTCGCACGGGTGCAATGCTGATACTAATGAGAAACCTCAAAAATAACAGTCTTATTATACATATAAACCTTCCTCTTCAATCACTCTATCTATTTAAAAAAACCGCATCAAAATCCGTTGCATAGTTTTAATGATCTAAGCATACGATATAGGGACAGAGAAAGCGACTTTGTTTTATACTATGGAGTGATAGATAACAGAATAAAAGGCTACAATTTATTAAGATACCACGCGGGCTAAGCCACAGGTCTAAGCTAGTTATATATTTTTCTTAAAGGTCAACGACCAAGCCTCAAATTTTGGTTTTTTATTTTCCTCAAACATTTAAACTCGTAAATCATTTCAAAAGCAGGTTTTGATTTTTTCAATGTTGTAGGTTTCTCGACGATATATTTTATTTAATACTAAGTAGATCCCGCTTGTGGCTCCGCTCGCGTGGTATATTGATAAATATGTAGCTTATGTGTTATTCTGATGTATCTGCCACGGCTGCAATGGGAGATAATATTGGTTATTTATATTACAATAGTGAAGTAATTTTTTTTTATCTAACGTCATATTTTTTTTCTTTTGCCTGCGTTTTATTGCGTTGGCCTAATTCTGCTCCATGCTCCAATTTTTTTTTTACTGTTCCGGGGTACGAAATTTTTTCACTATTGTAATCTATAGTAATCTAATTCTATTAATAGTAATAGTATTACTATTAATAGTAATATAGTAATCTATTTCTCCCATTGCAACCGTGGCAGATAATTTAGAAGCACCTTATATTAATGTAAAGTTTTAGCCAAATCCGTTCAGTAGTTTTTGCGTGAATGAGTAACAAACATCTTCACAAACTTTTACATAATAATTATTAAGTAGAATTGAACACCACTAGACCAGACAAGTTAAGTACTTACAAGTTTATTAATATAAAACTTGTAATGATAAAATCCCACCGTACAAGTACTATTAGTACCTACAATAATAACCGGCAGACAGTTCACTACACAGACAAACTTGTAAATTTTTTACGTGTTTATTGTCCTCCTGACCGAATTTCGGTCACAGCGGCCAATCTCAACAAAGATTAGCCATCGACGCGGGAGATATTATAGTGCACAAGTGTGTGCGCAAATACAGGTGCACTCTCTATTCCCTCACACTCATAGTCCGACGGGACGGCAATTTTGTGCACTATAATATCTCCTGCGTTGGTTAATCTCCTTTGAGACTGGCCAGTGTGACCGAAATTCGGTCAGGAGGTTCTGTATGATATGAAGTTTCAAAAGTGCAAATGTTTACAGTTAGAATGTGCTTGCGACTGTGCGCCTGCGCGATATAGGATCATCTATTAATGACTGTACATGTAAACTAACTAAATTATACTTGTGTCGTGTGGTTTCCGGCCTAAGAATAGAACCACCCCTACTCGTCCCGCGGGTATCGAGGAGCGACAAAGGGAAACATCCGGAAGATGGGCAGCAGCATCCTTATGTGTAACAGCAATCATCTGCTACTGCGATCGCCAACCCCCTTGCCCATCGATTATAGGCAAATACCTCCATTGAGCGCACAATAGTGGCGCGAGAGTGGAACCCCAATACTCTTAATACGCTTTGTCAGCAATAACAAACCGACAAGCCAGCACTCCACCAAATAAATTGCATAACATTGTATCGTTAGCAGATAATTAGTAGGTATATAATTATGATCTTACTATTGTTAAATTTAATTAATTACTGTTTTGTAGTCATAACTCTGTCCAAATAAATATATTTTTTTGGTATTTATTGTTGTTGGTTACTTAAATCGCGCATTGGGAGAGGCCTATGTTCAGCAGTGGACTGATACAAGCTGATGATGATTGTAAAGTAAAGACATTATCTTACCTTCAAAAGCAGCTTTAGTTAACACAACATATGACAATAATAAGTAGACTTTAAAACTCATTTTTCTATTTAAAATTTCATTTCACAAACTTATAAACTTATCTTACGTCAAGACTCTCTCGTAGATGAATTAAGACTGAGGAAAATGTTTAGTTTTAATGTTGGAGGACAAAATACTATGTACGTAAATACTGCGAAGTGATTTATATGAAGGTAAAATCCTTAATTATTATAAACAAGCTTATGGCTCCGCCCACGTGGATCATCATCTGCCTAGCCTTTTCCCAACTATGTTGGGGTCGGCTTCCAGTCTTACCGGATGCAGCTGAATACCAGTGTTTTACATGGAGCGACTGCCTATCAGACCTCCACAACCCAGATACTGGGTTACACGATACCCCTTGGTAAGACTGGTTGTCAGACTTTCGGGCTTCTGACTACCCGTAACGACTGTCAAAGATCTACAATTGACAGCCAATCCAACAGCTTAACGTGCCCGAGGCACGGAGAGCGATCATTAATTTATAATACGCACATAACTAAGGAAAAGTCAGAGGTGCGCGCCTTGGGTTCGAACCCGAGACTTCTGATAGCCAGTCAACGGTCACCACCACTAGGCTATCACGACTCTGCATGGTTATGATGTCGGTATAGGGGGATATTATACTCAAGGAGAATAAAAAACAAAATTTAAAAAATCGTAGATATATTTTAAACTTATAATGGCAATCCTTACTATAAAATTAAGATTAGACGTAGGCACAACATTATTTTCTTAATTAATGAGTCGATTCGAAAAAATCTAAAAGAATTCTTTCACAAATAAATATGTATAATTATTAAAATACGTTTTTAACCAAGCCATTATAGCTTTTGTATGGGAATATCAAAACAAAACTTAGGTATAAGTATGCAAAAAATATATCTGTGCTGTTGACCGTTGAAGAGTTCCTTTATCTAGAGCTAATTCTGGATGTCGATTCAGGTCATGCTTACCATAAAAATGCATTGTCATCGGAACTGAACCAACATGTAAAAATTTAACTCCGTAGGATAAGAAGATGTGGTTCTAATTCAGCTTGCAAGATTCCACCCGAACATACATACATTGCAAGTTAAATAAAAGCTTGTAAAAATATTAAAAATAATATTCCCTAAACATCCCTACGTGTTCAGTGTCTCAAATTAAAAATTAGTACTTTAATTACTAAGGCCACACAATTCTTTCTATCCAAGGTAAATAATGAACCACTCTCGTGTAGATCCCTGGCTCGCCGATGAAGCCACAACCTTTGCCAAAAGACGTGACTCCAACTATGGTATACATGCAGTACACTGATTTACTTTTTATTTGGATTGGACCACCGCTGTCACCCTGTAAGACACAAGAATTATATAAGTGTTACACGCACAATACAGGGTTATTTGTAAAACACCAGCATCCTTAAAAGGGGTTAAAACTCATCATTATGAACAACTTTTACTATGGGACCAACCCTGAAATCGCAAAATAAATCAGCTGTTCCATTCATTTTGTTGAGTCATGTGAACATAAATGTATGGAACAGCTGATTTTTTTTGTGATTTCAGGGTTGGTCCCATAGTAAAAGTTAGGCAGTTTAAACTCTGACAACTTTGTTCAACAACCATGCAAAGAAAAAGTGTTAAAACTAATCTTCCTGATAATTACCTGGCAGGTATCTTTTGACTGGAGTTTGTCTCCGAAACACATTTGTGTCTGACTGTCGAAGCCGCCCTTCATTAGTCGAGACACCTCGTACTTCTGAGAGCATTCCTGCTGAGTGAATTTTTGCAATTTGACCTGAAAAATTATAATATAATATAATTATTTACTCCTGACCGAATTTCGGTCACATCCGCCAATCTCAACGGAGATTAGCCAACTACACAGGAGATATTATAGTGCACAAGTGTGTGCGCAAACACAGGTGCACTCTCTATTCCCTCACTCTCATAGTCCGATGGGACGGCAATCCGACACGACCGGAGAGAGATCAGGCGCAGGGCCAACGGCTTTACGTGCTTTATAAAGCACGGAGTAAGTGATAATTAATTTATAATACGCACATAACTTACGAAAAGTCAGAGGTGGGTTCGAACCCGAGACTTCAAAATCTGTGCCTTTATACCAACCTTTTGTAAGACTTGAGACGCAGAACCGCTGTACTGGGTTAGTCCCCAGCCAGTAGCGAGGACTGTGGAGTCATTGACAGCATCAGCTGGAACTTGAAGACATGCGGGAACCACGAACTGGTTTAGCGCCATCCTGAAAAACAAAACATAACATAGACTCACGCCTGTATTCCCCAGAGGGGATAGGCAGAGGTGTATGCAGTACACCCACGTTTCGCCGGCTATGTTATAAGTCGCATATAATAGGGGGCAAACCTATTTCCATAACTCCGTACTGCTACTAAGATTTTCCTAATGGAAAAACCCAATAACGCTTTGCCCGACCCTGGGATCGAAACCAGGACCTCGTGCTCAGCAGTCGCGCTACCACTATATCAAACGAATTACTACTACGTAATGTCATATATTCATTTAAAACAAACTTACATAAATATATAAGGTGCTTCTAAATTATCTGCCACGGTTGCAATGGGAGAAAGTATTGGGTATATAGATTACAATAGTGAAGAAATTTCGTACCCCGGAACCGTAAAAAAAAATTGGAGCATGGAGCAGAATTAGACCTACGCAATAAAACGCAGGCAAAAGAAAAAAATTATGACGTTAGATAAAAAAAATTACTTCACTATTGTAATATAAATAACCAATATTATCTCCCATTGCAGCCGTGGCAGATAATTTAGAAGCACCTTATATAGACTGATAAAACCCTCCTTTTTGTAGTCGGGTAATGACAGAAGTACTTACGGATTCTCAGTCTCAATCAAGGCGATGTCATGGTATTTGGAAGGAGGCTTGTACTCAGGGTGTCTGATGATTTGCTTCACTTTGTACACTTTCGATCTGTCGGCTGCATCCTGCCGCCTCAGCGCACCAATTAACACGAATGTTATTGGACCACTAAAATAAATAACAAAATCAGTTTTTAGAAAGCTTATAGAGACGTGATAGCCTAGTGATGGTGACCGTTGACTGGCAAGTCAGAGGTCTCGACTCTCTCAACCTCTGACTTTTCATAAGTTATGTGCGTATTATAAATTAATTATCACTCTCCGTGCCTCGGATAGCACGTTAAGCTGTTGTCGGCTGTCAATTATAGATCTTTGACAGTCGTTACGGGTAGTCAGAAGCCCGAAAGTCTGACAACCAGTCTTACCAAGGGGTCTCGTGTAACCCAGTATCTGGGTGGTGGAGGTCTGATAGGCAGTCGCTCCATGTAAAACACTGGTATTCAGCTGCATCCGGTAAGACTGGAAGCCGACCCTAACATAGTTGGGAAAAGGCTAGGCAGATGAGTTTTTAGAAAGCTTATACTCAGTGAAGCTTTAGATTTTAGAAGCAGTGCTAACTAATAGCCTAGTAATAGTTCTGACCGTTGGCCAGCCAACTCAAAGATCGTAAGTTCGAAGTCACGCACCTCTGACTTTTCGGATTTATATGCGTATTCATCACCATCAGCCTGTATTAGTCCACTGCTGAACAGGCCTCCCAATGCGCGCCACTAATGTGCGCTCATTGGAAGTATTTGCCCATAATCACCACGCTGGGCAAGCGGGTTGGCGATCGCAGTAGCAGATGATTGCTGTTACACAGAAGGATACTGCTGCCTATCCTTCGGATCTTTCCCTTTGTCGCTTCTTCTTTTCTTTCTTCGGAAACCACACGGCACAATTATGTGCGTATTATAATCTAATTATCACTTGCTCTGTGCCTCGGAGAACAGATCTCTCTCTTGTGTGTCAGATTGCTGTCCCATCGGACTATGAGAGTGAGGGAATAGAGAGTGCACCTGTGTTTGCGCACACACTTGTGCACTAATATATCTCCAGCGAAGTTGGCTAGACTCCGTTAAGATTGAGTGCTAGAAATTCAGTAAAGGACATTTTTTTTAATAAGAAATTTGAAAAAAAACAACTGATACGGATGGGATTCGAACCCACGATCTTCGGCGTACCGTGCCGACATGATTCGGCACGGTACGCCATCGCCAGCAGTCGTTTTTTCAAACTTCTTTTTAAATAAGTTAAAATGAGCTATAACATGTAAAACATTCACAAAAAAAGAAATTATTTTTTCAATAAAAAAAATAAACTTACAGTTCTCGACTGGCTATGCAGTGTCCAGCTGTGAGGATGAATCGTTCGCTGATGATGGCTCCTCCACAGAGCCATTGCACATTATCAGTCTGGTCTCCATACCCAAGCATTACCTGTAGAAAATTTAGGTAGGTACCTACTTAATTGGTTTACAAGCTTTTCAGTCCCTTGATTTTATGCGAGGCGGGGCAAAAGCTGAAAAATGCCGCCCCTCCCACCAAAATTTTTACCTTCATCATCATCATCATTTTAGCCATAAGACGCCCACTGATGGGCATAGGCCTCCCGCAAAGAACACCACAGCGGTCAAGCGCTGTATAATCTAAATAGTGTAGGTATTCATGTTTAATTTGCCACGAGCCCCGGCTTGCGCCCCACTAGATCCGGGGCTAAAGCATTTGAAGGTATTTACTGCTTTTTGAAACAGCAGGATGTTTTAATAAATAATTAATCATTATCCTCCTAGCCTTATTATTCCCAAACTTTGTTGGAGTCGGCTTCTAATCTAACCAGATGCAGCTGAATATCAGTTTTCTACGGAGCGACTGCCTATCTGACTTCAACCCAAAGGGATACGATATTCTAAAGTTAGATCAGTTGTCAGGATTTTATGAGGGTACTGACTCCCTATATCGACTGTCAAAAGTCTTTATGACAGCCGCAATGGCTTAACGTGCTTTCCGAGGCACGGAGCTGGTGATAATTAATTCATAATTATTGACATAACTTAAGAGGTGTCGTGGTGGTGCATTGATCACGGACCCGATTTACAAATAAGTACGTCGGTATGAATTCGAATCAGGCCAATGTGACTTTTACAATGTCATAAGTACTTTCTTAGTTAATCTAAAACACCACTGACTAACGGTGAAGGAAAACATCGTGAGGAAACCTGGACTTAATAATCTGAAATTGCCAACACGCAGTGAGCTAGCGTGGTGATCAATGCTCGATGTTTCTGTTCGAGAAGAGGCCTTTGCCCTGCAGTGGGACAGTTACAGGCTGGTTTATTTGTTAGATAACTTGCGAAAAGGCAGAGGTGCGTGCCTTGGGTTCGAACCAAACCTACCATGTGAGGGAACTCCCATTGTGCCGCTTCTACTCCTCCGACGATAAGTTCATCAGCGTTGTGTTTACAGTTGTTACTCCTACTTAGGTCCCCTGTCAGTGCCACTCCTCTCTGGCAAGGGAACACGTATTTCTCTTGGTATTCTAGACATTCTGAAAGAAAAATATTTTTTTATATAATCAACGTTTTTAATCAAGTTTTTATAGTTTTACATCCTGTTGAAATTTCACGTATAATATTAATATAATAATATATATATTATATGTACCTATATTATACAGCGTGTAACAGAAGTCCGAAATAATACATTAAGGGCTTATAAGGTACCCTATAAACAATCCTTGAGCATAGGTTTTGGAACCGTGCCTCGGATAGCTCCGTGCCTCGGATAGCTCCGTGCCTCGGATAGCACGTTAAGCTGTTGGCCCCGGCTGTCAATTGTAGATCTTTGACAGTCGTTACGGGTAGTCAGAAGCCCGAAAGTCTGACAACCAGTCTTACCAAGGGGTATCGTGTAACCCAGTATCTGGGTTGTGGAGGTCTGATAGGCAGTCGCTCTATGTAAAACACTGGTATTCAGCTGCATCCGGTAAGACTGGAAGCCGACCCCAACATAGTTGGGAAAAGGCTAGGCAGATGATGAGGTTTTGGAACCGTACCCCAAAAAATACTCGAGTAAACCACGGTCAAAGTTTTCACCAAATCTTTCAAATACAGCCCTAGACATAAGCTGAAAGGTGAATCAACAAGAATCCGGTTATTTACCTTCAATAAATTCTTTAAGTAACCACTAGGCACGCGTAGGATAATAAAATCTGTCATTATTGAAGAAAATGAAATCAAAATAATTATTTTGTATGAAAAAAAAAATGCCTCTTGCATTCAATATTTTCAAAGGTGATTCTCTTCATGATACACATAATTATATACCCTTAAGTATTATTTCGGACTTCTGTTACACGCTGTATAATAATATAATATAGGTACATATAATATTCTGACCGAGTTTCGGTCACAGCGGCCAGTTTCAACGGAGATTAGCCAACTACGCAGGAGATATTATAGTGCACAAGTGTGTGCGCAAACACAGGTGCACTCTCTATTCCCTCGTTCTCATAGTCCGATCATCCGATGGGACGGCAATCCAACACGACCGGAGAGAGATCAGGTGCAGGGCCAACGGCTTTACGTACTTTCCGAGGCTACTTCCGGTGTAAATGATAATTCATTTATAATACGCACATAGTCAAAGTCCGAAGTGCGTGCCTTGGGTTTGAACCTGAGACCTCTGACTTGCTCAACGGTTACCACCCACTCGGCTATCACGACTGACTTTAATCAAACTTTTATATTAGACTTATAAAACTAAACGTGAAATCTGTGCTGTTGACCGTTGAAGAGTTCCTTTATCTGGAGTTAATCCTGGATGTCGATTCAGGTCATACAAACCACAAAAATGCATTGTCATCGGAACTGAACCAACATGTAAAACTTCAACTCCGTAGGATAAGAGGAAGTGGTTCCAATTCAGCTTGCAAGATTTGACCCGAACATACATACCACGAAGCCATCTGCCTAGTCTTTTCCCAACTGTGTTGGGGTCGGCTTCCAGTCTTACCGGATGCAGCTGAATACCAGTGTTTTACATAGAGCGACTGCCTATCAGACCTCCATAACCCAGATACTGGGTTACACGATACCCCTTGGTAAGACTGGTTGTCAGACTTTCGGGCTTCTGACTACCCGTAACGACTGTCAAAGATCTACAACTGACAGCCGGGGCCAACAGCTTAACGTGCTATCCGAGGCACGGAGAGTGATAATAATTAATTACATACATTTCAAGTTAAATACTCACTATCAAAAGCCTTCTGCCCTGTCTTCTGGGAAGTCAAGCTCGTTGGTATGGGCTCGCAGCCATCACCACCTCCCACCACCTCATAGTCATAGACAGGAGGGATGTACTCCGTTACAGTTGAGGGGGCAGGTCTGAAAAATGAAAAAAAATTGGGATAAAGTCTTGAAGAGAGGTCTAACATGTCTAACTTTGCAGTATAGACTAAGACAGTTATTTAAGTAAGTATTTGCAAAAATATGGGTTCTTCTTCTTATCGTTTCGATAGCAAACTTTATTATTATTTGCAACAACGAACTATAGGCGTAATGCTTTCTGTTACGTAGTGCATCGGAATTAAATAAACTTCCCCATGATTTAAATATTGACTTGTTTTGCACTGATGCCAGCACGGTAAAACGGCTTCTAGCCAAACCATTTTTCTCAGGTGGCACCGGTTAACGGCAGACAAACAGTAGTACTACACAATTAAATCCATTTAAATTATACCAACCCTTCTGGTGAATTCTGTTTTTACCTACTTTAAATATATTTTTTTAAAGTTTTTAAATTTAATATTATCTACTTCAATTTTTTTTTTGTTTAGTATTATATAAATTTTATCGATATCTTCTTACTTAACTGTGGAGGCTTGTTATTAGCAACTCCGTTAATCAAATAAGTTACTAAATTTAATGTAATTAGTCTGTAAGCCTTCCAAAAAATAAATAAATAAATAAGCGGCCCAGAAAGTAGCGACGCTGACTGGGTTATCAGAAGCAGCCATTAAATCCTCCTGCGTGCAGGTTTCAGGGCAGGCAGGGCACGATGATAAGTGAGACATCGTTTGCGTTACCTCACCGCATGGGCAGCCCAGGTTTGTGCCGTCTGTGAATCCCCACCTGAACATGTTTTCTTTACGCCAACCTGAGTCCGAAGTCTATTTAAAGATTTCCAGACTGGCCATGGCAGTTTATGTCCAGCCGGGAGACTCTTAGCAAGGGGCACGAATGGCGAAGGAAGGGACATTTCTTTTCCAAAAATTTCTTTTCAAAATATGGGTGAGGACAGGGTATAGACAGAGAGATATTAAAAAATAAAAATAGCTGCAAGTCCATTTGTTATTTTAAAATCGTATTTTAAATCCATATAAATAATGATTATTATTTAGCCTAATAGGTAATATTTCGCATAATTATGCCAATAGCAATTTGGAGTAGCATAATTTTAGGGCTTATTATAGATTTAGGCATATCTTCTAAGGCGGATCCGATTCGGTTAGGTTAGGTTAGTTAGATCTTTCTTTCTTATCGTATGGTTGATGAACAACCTGGTGTCAGAGTTTAAACCGCCCGTAGGCCTCTGACATGGCTTTACACACCATTGAAAAATCTCTCAGGCGTGCTGGTTTCATCACGATGTTTTCCTTCACCGTTTTAGCAACTGATAATTAATTTATAATACGCACATAACTTACGAAAAGTCAGAGATGCGCGCCTTGGGATCGAACTCGAGACCTGTGACTTGTCAGTCGACGGTCATACCACTAGGCTATCTGTGCTGTCAAACACTCAATAGCAAACAAATACAAATGTAAAATAATTATCAGAATATTTCAATAAGAAAGACTACTTGTAAAACTTAAGATTAAGCATCCTTCTTGCCGTGTTACCATTAGTTACAAATGGGTCCAATAAAAACTCTTTGCATATTTTATTAAAATCATTACTTGCTCGCACCAAATATTAATTCTGTCTATAATTAGATGTAGAAAAAGGCACAGAAATAGGAGGATTATAACGAATGTACCTGTGAGGAACGTTAAAATGCAGCTTATGTAAAAGGTCTGGACAGTCGATTTCGTTTGAGATTATTTTAAATAAAAGTGTACAATCACCGGATCGCCGACGTTCAGTTAATGGCAAAATGTGAATTTTTTTGCACATATTAATGTAATTATCCGAATGATAGGGGATTCGCAATCGGTAGCACAGTCTTGACAAATCGTTTTTGAATGCTTTCAATACAACAACATTCCAAAGTGAATTATCACAATAAATTGATACTTGTCATAAATAAACCACTTGCGAACACTAGATCAAGAATTACTGGGAAAAGATCAAACCTTCTGGTGGTAGTGGCGACAGGTCCTGAAGAAAATGCCTGGTCTAAGCAGCATACGATCGGATTCACCCCATCAAAGGAACATATCTGTGGAAATAGATAATAATTAATCATCGTAATCGTAATCAATAACGAGTCGTAAAAGCCTAATGGTATGACCGTTTGACTGGCAAATCAGAGGTTTAGGGATCGAACCCAAGGCGCGCACCTCTGACTTTTCGTAAGTTATGTGCGTTTCATAAATTATCACTCTCCGTGCCTCGGATAGCACGTTAAGCTGTTGTCCCCGGCTGTCAATTGTAGATCTTTGACAGTCGTTACGGGTAGTCAGAAGCCCTAAAGTCTGACAACCAGTCTTACCAAGGGGTATCGTGTAACCCAGTATCTGGGTTGTAAGGTCTGATATGCAGTCGCTCCATGTAAAGCACTGGTATTCAGCTGCATATGGTAAGACTGGAAGCCGACCCCAACATAGTTGGGAAAAGGCTAGGCAGATGATCTGGGTCCTTTAAGCGGGACGTGAAAAAGCTTTTCTCAAAGCCGTCGAGGTGAGGGCCATCATGCCACATTGCTATGCTGGCTGCTGGGATGATGGCCATCACTAAGTTTAGTCTGCTTTCCATTAAGCATCATGGAGTCAATTTGTGCGGCAGTAATAAAAAAAAAAAAAATTATCCTCCTAGCCTTATTATTCCTAAACTTTGTTGTGGTCGGCTTCTAATCTAACCAGAGCTGAATATCAGTTATAATCATTTAATAAGAAAATTTGAAAAAACAACTGATACGGATGGGATTCGAACCCACGATCTTCGACGTACCGTGTCGACGCTCTAACCGCTGAGCCACCGTATCCCACCAGCAACAGTCGAAATTTCAAATCTCTTTTAAACGCGTAAGGCGTGTGGCGACATCTATCGGAATACATTATTTAATAAGCTATCATGTGCTATAACATGTAAAAAAAATCACAAAAATATGAAAATCAGTTTTCTACGGAGCGACTGCCTATCTGACCTCAACCCAAAGGAAAGGTATTCTAAAGTTAGATCAGTTGTCAAGATTGTTTTTACTCCCCCGGGCCACAAAAAAAACCCAGCGGCTAAGTAATTATAATTAATTACCTGTGGATTTTTCCTGTTTCGTATATCTTCCTTAGCTGTTTGACAACTATTTATATTTCTACAGACTCCAGTGATACCATCTTTGGTACATTTAGCACCTAAAACAAAACAAAAGTATTATTTCTGTATGGTATAGTCATGCAATGAAAAAAGCCATGAAAGTCTAGGCGCATTAGTTGCGGACCCGCTTTGTAACCACGGTGTGGGTTCGAATATATTCTCCTGACCGAATTTCGGTTACAGCAGCCAATCTCAACGGAGACTAGCCAATTACGCAGGAGATATTATAGTGCACAAGTGAGTGCGCAAACACAGGTGCACTCTCTATTCCCTCACTCTCATAGTCCGATGAGACGGCCTTCCGACTCGATCGGAGAGAGATCAGGCGCAGGGCCAACAGCTTTACGTGCTTTCCGAGGCACGGAGTAAGTGATCTTAATTAATTTATCTGTGTGAAGCTCGGGCAAAAACTAGTTTATCTTGGTACAATTTGGATCCTCGGACCCCCCCCATGTGAAAGCTATAGCCACATGAGTAAATAAAAGGAACTATAGCTACGCCGATGTAAATCACCACTGACTAACGGTGAAACCTGGACATAATAGTCTGCAATCGCCAACACGCAGTGAGCTAGCGTGGTGAATTGGTGATTAATGCCCTGCAGTGGTGTGAAAGGGTGGGCCGTATCTATGAAGTAAGTAACTCCGTCCTATTCTTATTAAAACACAACTAATGATCAGATGCATGGCTAGCTAAACACTCCGACAAGCGCCGTTATAAACATCGGGTCATAAAACGAGGGCTAAGTTGTCCCGACAGGTGACCGGTGTAAAAATATTCTACAGGTTTCCTAGCACCTGTTTGCCGTTATCAAATTCCAGTTTTTTCAAGAACGTTAAAGATATTTGCTACTTATAAATAGCTATTGAGGCTCAGACCAAATTCTCAGAAAGAAAAAAAAAAGAAAAAAAAATTAAGTAATAAAAAAACTAATTAAACCGACTTCAAAAGGAACTCATCATCATCTGCCTAGCCTTTTCCCAACTATCACGCTATCACGACTTCAAAAGGAACTAAAACGCTTGAAATAACTTTAAGACGTTTTGGAATCGGTTCCAAGTCAAGTTCTAGCCTTTTTACCTCCATTAAGAACATATTCCCCCTCTTCCTCATTTCTCGTCAGCCATCGACTGCACGTAGATATTCTAGGAGAAATATTACATGTTACGACAATTCTGCTATTATCCTACGAGGAGTTCCGTTCCATATCTCTTAAGTCCATGATCTGATCATGACAATATTTCTATGAAACCAACTTAGAAATATATTCTTTCAAAGGAAAAAAGAATTTTCAAATTCGGTCCACAAATTGACTGAGAAATCGGTGAAAATACAAAAAAAAAATATATGCAGCTGAACATAGAACCTTCTCCTTTTTGAAGTCGGTTAAAAATAAATAAAAAAACGGAGGTAGGTAGTTTGTTAACCTTGAAAATAGAATCCATTTTGTTTTTGAGGAATAGGTAGGTACTTACAATCCGATGACGCATTGTTTTTGAGATAGGAACTTTGATTTTTAAAAGGTTTTACTTAGTTTGACCTGTTTATTATTTGGTTCAATTTTAGTAATCGATATTTCACCCCCTTCCTGTTGACAGATTGATCTGATTTTTGGTACACAGCTTTAGTTTTGATGACAAAACCGTTTTACGTAAAAAAAAATTTACTTATAACTATTATGATTTATAATGTTAACTAATCCCTTTCTATATCAATCTATGGTAACGCGCATAAAAAACTTTTGGAACATAAAGTAATTGTTTTCTTAATTAGAACTTAATGACGAAGAAAAAAATTAAAAAAAAAAACAAGGTAGTAGATTGTTTATTACTTAAAACTATGAGTAGATTATCATTTTACCTACTTTAGTAAGTTAACAATCTTAAAATAAGGGCAATTAATAAAGGTACCTTCTAATGAGCGCTCAAAATAAGTGATGCGTATAAGAAGCCTTTGTCCAGCAGTGGACTATGGCTGTGAGTGTATGTAATGTAATCTTTTTATCCATATTTTGATAAAAAGTTAAAATATTATTCATTATCATCATTTCAGTCGGAAGACGTCCAGAGCTGGGCATAGACCTCACTTTAAGTATTACCTACACTAACAAAATTATTTTAATCCCAATTTAGGTACTTACTTAGATAAAGAGTCATTTCAGTCGGAAGACGCCCAGAGCTGGGCATAGACCTCACTTTAAGTATTACCTACACTAACAAAATAATTTAAATCCCAATTAACTTAGATAAAGAGAATAAAGTTGTTTATTTACCAAATTACCTACAATCACAAGATAACCTTTATTATTTTCTTAGTCAATTAAACTCAATGTGAACCCAAGTCTCAAAACATAACCATAAAAAGATTATATTAAAAAAAAACATCTACCTTCGTAAGCAGCGTCACTTCCTACTAAATAAAAAAACAGTAGACACAATTTCAAAATCATTTTTCTAACTAAAAACTTTATCATTGACACCACATACGACAAACAAAGGAAATATACTTAAAATTAAACAGATATTAACGTCTGCCCGCGAAGACGGACACAGACGGACTGAATTCGAGATTATGTTAATTTACTCTGTGGACTTAAGAGGTCTTTTGAGGAAAAATAGTGCATTAAATATAAGATTCGTCGTAAAGGCAAGTACAGATTGACAACTAATACAATACTTCAGATACAATTAATAAATATTTAAGTAACTAAATAAATAAAATAAAAAAAGCCTTAGGTATATAATATTTGTCGAGGTGGCGCATTGGTTATGGATTCGCTTTTCAAGCACGTGCGTATGGGTCCGAAATACATAATACGAATGGCATGTACCAATGTACTTTCTTAATTATACAGCTTGTTAAGAAAACCCTGTCCAACCCGAAAGGGGCACATAGGTACTTCAATAATATAACCAAATATGAATAAACAATTTACATTATTGATAAGGATAACGTTGTAATATTTTTTTTAAATGTGTGATTTTTACACAAATTAACTTAAAATTTGGTAAAATTCCAAAAACTGACAACACTATATGACTTCGCTACGCTACCCGAAAACTGACGAGTGCGCCGACCGTCGCCCGTCTGTGTTGTCATGTAAGTTTCCTCATTTTTTAATTTTTTAATCATTTTTATTCGGGGTAATTTTTTTTACTTATTATGTGAAAAAAATTACGCAAATAGAATCACATCCCGATACCTACTAATACCTTCACGGATCGGACAGGGTTTTCTTAACATATTGTATACTTTCTTAGTTAATCTAAGATACCACTGACTAACGGTGAAAGAAAACATCGTAAGGAAACCTGGAATTCATAGTCTGAAATCGCCAACACGCAGTGAGCTTCCTTCTCTGTGCTTATATAAAACAAAAAATGTGCCATGTGGTTTCCGGCATAAGGATAGAACCAACCCAACTCGTCCCGCGGGTGTCGTAAGAAGCGACAAAGAGAAAGATCCGGAGGATGGGCAGCAGCACCCTTCTGTGTAACAGCAATCATCTGCTACTGCGATCGCCAACCCGCTTGCCCAGCGTGACAATTATCATGAGCTTTAGAACCACAGATGTACATCAAAGAATTGAGTTACTTTCCTACTGGAAGATGGTACCTGCCGAATTCCTAAGTGTACCTTTAAAGAAATACCTCCAATGAGCGCACAAACGCGCGCGCATTGGGAGAGGCCTGTGTTCAGCAGTGGACTAATACAGGCTGATGATCATGATGAAAACAAAAAAATTATTACGAGAGGGATACATTTTATTTATTTTTAAAAAAGGGTACCATTGAGCATAGACCCTTATTCCGACTGTCTATACACGTTATCAACTGATATTTTTAATAAACTGTGCGCCCAAAAAACCGGCTCGCATCCGTCATTAACAGTAAAACATTGAAGAAAATAATCAAAATACGATTAAATAATCAATATTCTAGGTTTCTTTGATTTCACTATAAACACTGATAAACTAGCACTGATAGCCTAGTGGTATGACCGCCGACTGACAAGTCAAAGGTCTCGAGTTCGATCCCAAGGCGTGCACCTCTGACTTTTCGTAAGTTATGTGTGAATTATAAATTAATTATCAGTTGCTAAAACGGTGAGGGAAAACATCGTGATGAAACCAGCACACCTGAGAGATTTTTCAATGGTGTGTAAAGCCATGTCAGAGGCCTACGGGCGGTTTAAACTCTGACACCAGGTTGTTCATCAACCACACGATAAGAAGAAGACTAAAAACAGGATAATTTTTTGCGGTGCGAAAATTTTTAAGGATCTTGTTTTCCTGATCGAATTTCGGTCACAGCGGCCAATCAACGGAGATAACCAACTACGCAGGAGATATTGTAGTGCACAAGTGTGTGCGTAAACACAGGTGCACTCTATTCCCTCACTCTCATAGTCCGGTGGGACGGCAATCCGACACGACCGGAGAGAGATCAGGCGCAGGGCCAACGGCTGTGCGTGCATTCCGAGGCCTTTGGAGGGCTTGCCTGGGGACACAGGTCCAACACGCAGAGGCCCCTTTGAGAACTTTAATCTAAAATGGGGTGGGGCACCCGCCGAGAACTCCCCACGGCTGCACTTTAGGAATGCAGTACTGGATTGTTCCCAGCGGTAAAATCAAAGATATTCTTCTTCTTCTTATCGTGTGGTTGATGAACAACCTGGTGTCAGAGTTTAAACCGCCCGTAGGCGTCTGGCATGGCTTTACACACCATTGAAAAATCTCTCAGGTGTGCTGGTTTCATCACGATGTTTTCCGTCAACGTTTTAGCAACTGATAATTCATTTATAATACGCACATAACTTACGAAAAGGCAGAGCCTTGGGATCGAACTCGAGACCTCTGACTTGTCAGTCGACGGTCATACACTAGGCTATCAGTGCTATAAATGATATCAAAGATATAAATTAACTAGTCTATTGAGTTGGGTGATAAGTGGATAGTTTTATGTGCTTATAGATTCCGGTATTCATTTAGGTTACATTTATCTGTAAAATGTTATTTATAGATGTGATTATAGAGAGATCAGGCGCAGGACCAACGGCTTTACGTGCTTTATAAGACGGAACTATACATTTTTTTAAAGCATTTAGCGATGTAAAATCTGTCGATCGGACACTAATTAGGTACTTACTCAAGAGTAGGTACATCCGAATTGATTGTTTGAAGGATCTAAGTTTGAAACATGGGACCGGCAGTGCGGCAGTACTCCGGTAGATGTCACCACACGCCTTTAAAGCTTTCCTATGAGATTCGTAACTTCAACTGAAGCAGGACTCGGTAGCTTCGTTGGTAAAGCGATGGCACGGCACGCCAGGGATCGCGGCTTCAAGTCCCGCCCGAGTCAGTTGTTTTTGCGAGTTTCTTCACTACATAGTATAAAACAAAGTCGCTTTTTCTGTCCCTATATCCCTATGTATGCTTAAATCTTTAAAACTACGCAACGGATTTTGATGCTTTTTTTATATATTTTTAATATAGGTACCTAGGTACATATTTTAATTTAATATTTTTAGATAGAGTAATTGAAGAGGAAGGTTTATTATGTAGGTATATTGCACTCGTGCGAAGCCGGGGCGGGTCGCTAGTATTAAATAATTTCATATAAATCTAAAACTATGTAATTCCTAAAAGTCATGTTGGAAAACCTTAGATTTACAAGTGAAACCTGATTAACCAATATTTGGGATTTTACAATATGTAATATTGGTTTTTCCTTCAAACTATGCACTATTGTTTTAAAGACTTGCCAAATTTTAGGAAATACTTAATAAGGCCCGTGAAACTGAACCACTTTCCTCAAGGAAAATTAAACTTTTCGTACTAAACTGAGTCACGTGACCGTAAACGTGTTTCTAGTGGGGTTTTCCAATAGGTTTTACTTCTCATTCTGGAATTGTGCCCGGTTAATGGCAATAGACTCGCCCCCTAATACAAGGTACTTATAACATATCCGGCGAAACGTGGGTGTACTGCATGATGTCTTCCTGACCGAATTTCGGTCACAGCAGCCAATCTCAACGAAGATTAGCCGCAGGAGATAGTATAGTGCCCAAAAGTGTGCAAACACAGGTGCACTCTCTATTCCCTCACTCTCATAGTCCGGCACGGCAATCCGACACGACCGGAGAGAGATCAGGCGCAGGGCCAACGGCTTTACGTGCTTTCCGAGGCACGGAGTAAGTGATAATTAATTTATAAAACGCACATAACTTACGAAAAGTCAGAGGTGCGCGCCTTGGGTTGAACCTTTGACTTACTATAGTCAACGGTCACTACCACTAGGCTATCACATCTCCTCTCCCCTCCTGCCTCTGCTTACCCTCTGGGGAATACAGGCGTGAGTCTGTTATGTTTATTTACAAGATATTTTACGATGGCGACGTCAATAATATTAATAACATAAATAATATGACTAAGCTTATTGTTGTCTCCACATTGTACAAGGAAAAAGCACGTGTTTTCCTTAAAATTAATTGCAGTTCATTTAGCGAACAATAATTATAATCACGCATGAGAGCATCGACTTGAAATAGCGTTCGTTTTTTTTTTATTATTAAAAAGGTTAGACGGATTTTAAATGTCGAGAGCGCCAAATAAGCACCTAATCGGCGCCTCACTAGCACATTATAATAATCATACAGTATGGTAAGTATGGTAAGCACCGATAGCCTAGTGGTATGGCCGTCGACTGACAAGTCAGAGGTCTCGAGTTCGATCCCAAGGCGCGCACCTCTGACTTTTCGTAAGTTATGTGAGTATTATAAATTAATTATCAGTAGCTAAAACGGTGAGGCAAAACATCGTGATGAAACCAGCCATCTGAGAGATTTTTCAATGGTGTATAAAGCCATGTCAGAGGCCTACGGGCAGTTTAAACTCTGACACCAGGTTGTTCATCAACCATACGATAAGAAAGAAAGAAAGTATGGTAACTACTAACATGCGCAACGACGCGCGACGCGGCGTTGATACTGCGAGTACCGCGACGTTCGCTTAGGAGTCTCGTCGTTACGCAATATTAGCATATTTGTGTGAGTGTGCCGTTTCGAACGTTTGTACGCAGTTGGCAACGTTTGGCCCCACGATCTTCGGCATCGATCTGATGGGATACGGTGGCTCAGCGGTTAGTCGGCACGGTACTCCGAAGATCGTGGGTTCGAATACCATCCGTATCAGTTGTTTGTTCAAATTTCTTATTAAATAATTATAAAGAAGAAAGAAAGAAAATATAGGGTATTTTCTATCTTTTATCCTTCTCTGTATGAGAACTGAGAAGAGGCTTTTACCCTGCAGTGGGACAGTTACAGGCTGATTTATTTATTTATTATAGGTATACCTACCTAATAACTGATAAAGCGCCAACATAGTTTCACCCCCATCTCGTAACAATTTCGAAAGATCAGGCGCAGGGCCAACAGCTTTACGTGCTTTCTGAAGCACGGAGTAAGTGATAATACGCACATAACTTACCTACCTACTAAAAGTCAGAGGCTTTGGGTTCGAACCTGAGACCTCTGACTTGACAGTCGACGGACATACCACTAGGCTTTCACGACTCTACAAATTAATAATATAGCTGTATAATGGTGGTAACATTTCTCAATCTTACTGAAAAAAGATAGGAATTTTGTAAAAAGTCAGGTAATTAAATCAAAAAGCACGGCAATTTACAATTTACTTTATTTTCACTTTAGGATTACAATCTTATACAAACCACAGATAATCTATAACTAAATTTTTTGAGATCAGCCAACATCTATACAAATAGGGGCGGAAGGGGGTGGTCCGTCCCAGGCGGGATCTAAGAAGTCCCCCCCACAGAGTCATATCATCTGCCTAGCCTTTTCCCAACTATGTTGGGGTCGGCTTCCAGTGTTACCGGATGCAGCTGAATACCAGTGTTTTACATGGAGCGACTGCCTATCAGACCTCCACAACCCAGATACTGGGTTACACGATACCCCTTGGTAAGACTGGTTGTCAGACTTTCGGGCTTCTGACTACCGGTAACGACTGTCAAAGATCTACAATTGACAGCCGGGGCCAACAGCTTAACGTGCTATCCGAGGCACGGAGAGTGATAATTAATTTATAAAACGCACATAACTTACGAAAAGTCAGAGGTGCGCGCCTTGGGTTCGAACCCGAGACCACTGACTTGCCAGTCTACGGTCACCACCACTAGGCTATCACGACTCTCCCCCCACCGAGTATATTAACTTACTTTTACAAAATATATATTACAAAAGCCTTCATTTTTAAAGAGAGCAGGGGCCTCTTAGATTACTTATATAAGAAAATCAAAATATAGAATAATCTTGGATGTCGATTCAGGTCATGCTTACCATAAAAATGCATTGTCATCGGAACTGAACCAACATGTAAAAAATTAACTCCGTAGGATAAGAGGAAGTGGTTCTAATCTTAGAGTATATAAGAAAGTATAGAGCAACCCTATAAAAGTATGAACTGTGAGCACGGGTATGAATAACGCGGCCGCGACACGAGCTCCGTTTGCGATCATACCTCGATCGACTGCGGTTTAACTAGGCTCCACGAGCGAAAAAGTTACATTTTAGCTTATATCATGGTTAACTGCCGAGTTAAATTTTGAAAAACGTCTAGAAAACATAATTTGAAAAAATGACATTTTAACATTTGTATGGTGAGAGCTGCTTTCGCTCCGCACAAGGCAATGTGGTTGACGTTATCACTCTATATTTTCTTGAAAACTCTATCGGTTCTAATTCAGTTTGCAAGATTCCATCCGAACTAAATAAATAAATTAATAATAAATTGCAAGTTAAATAAAAGCTTATAATATTATTATGATACATTATATGTATATGATTATATTATATTACATAATGATTATTACATTCTCATTTACTCATTTACAATACATATAAAATACATTTTTAAATATATATAAAAAAATATAATATAATGTATAGTAGCCCACCGGTATCGGGAACAGGGTCCAAGCTACCGGTGGTCAGGGCTTCAGAGAGAGGAACCTCCTGACTATGCGAGCCGTGTCCAGGAGTACCGCCTTCTGCATCAAGCCCTTGATCCAGCCATCTATCGAGAGCCTCTTAAGATGTTGATCGAGGCTCTTGAATATCAATTCATGTTATATATTAATGATACATCACTACATAGTATAAAACAAAGTCGCTTTCTCTGTCTCTATATCCCTATGTACGCTTAAATCTTTAAAACCACGCAACGGATTTTGATGCGGTTTTTTTTAATAGATAGAGTGATTGAAGAGGAAGGTTTATATGTATGTTGCACCCGTGCGAAGCCGGGACGGGTTGCTAGTTATATTATAATTATGAATATGATATAATTATTAAGTTTTTCTGCCCTGGGCTCATAATAGGCTTAGTCCTACAGCTAGCCATTTTGAGTAGAAGCTTACAACCACGCTTCCCACCCGGGAGGGGTGACGGAAAGGATTTTTGGGTCCGTACAATGTTGAAGAAGACAAGATACCTGGAAACAAAAACAGTACCGTATTTTTGAGATTTTTTTAGATGTTACATGCACATTTCAGCTATTAAATAAATAAAAATAAATAAATAAATCAGCCTGTAACTGTCCCAATGTAGGGCAAAGGCCTCTTCTCATACAGAGAAGGATTGAGCATTAATCACCACGCTAGCTCACTGCGGGTTGGCGATTTCAGACTATTAAAGTCCAGGTTTCCTCACGATGTTTTCCTTCACCGTTAGTCAGTGGTGTCTTAGATTAACTAAGAAAGTACATATGACATTGAAAAAGTCACATTGGTACATGCCAGGTTCGAACCCACACCCACTCGCTTGTAAAGCGGGTCCGTAACCAATGCGCCACCACGATGACTAGCTTATTAAATAATATAATAATTATTTAATAAGAAATTTGAAAAAACCACTGATACGGCTGGAATTGGAACCCACGAACCACTCACAACAGTGCTTATAACTGCAAAGTTTGGAGCACTGAGTCGGATACGTAATTGTATTCCGATAGATATTACCACACGCCCTAGGCGTAGAAAGAGATTTGAAATTTCAACTGCTGCTGGTAGGATACGGTGGCTCAGCGGTTAAAGCGTCGGCACGGTACGCCGGAGATCGTGGGTACGAATCCCATCCGTATTAGTTGTTTTTTCAAATTTCTTACCCTTTAACCGCCGCACGTTACTTCAAGGAATCGTGCCCCTAGCGCCGGGCGCTCTTTCGTGTTAGTATTTCTAGTGATGTGAAACACTGATGAAATTCTGTATAAAAAAATAAATTTAATCAAAGAAAAGTTGTTTTCATTAATTTTACCCCAATCAATATAGTTATTTAAAATATAACTGATTATTTATATAAGCAAGGGCATCAGAAACTTGCAAAGAAATGCTATTTGATCTTATAAAGATCTCTGTAAAATATCGATATGATGCAATCCCTAGTCCGGACCTGACGTCACAGCCTGTCGGATTTATACGACTCTGGCGCTGGAAGTTTTGAAAATGTTGGAGTTGATAGTGAGTGGAAACTACTTATTTCAATTGTGATAAAATTTAGTTATAATGTCGTTTTAGTTAATAATTTGAATAAAAAATTTACAACAAAAAAAAGCCTGCGCCTAAAATATTTTGTAATACTTAAACAAGTATATTTAGAATATTATATTCAACATTAATTGTAAAAGACATGCCATTCACGGGTGCGCGAATGTTCTCGAATATCCACATGGCGTATGTAATACTGATAATATTTATTCGTGCATCTTGCTATTTTAGCGATCAACGCTCCGTCAGCATAGTATTCAAAGTATTCCAACTCACGGGAATCTTTAGTTAAATTTAAGTTTGTAAAGCCAGAAATGAAACTATCAAAAGGTGCTATAGATGGTCTAGTTCCTTCTCTTGACCATGCCCATTCTAACGTGCCAAAAAAACAACAACCCTAAAAAAGGCGTTAATATGAGAATCCCATTTAACGACCCTATAACGTACCTGTGGTTCGTCTAACTCCAATTCTTCATCCGATTCAAATACTTCCGTATTTACTTCTTGGCCTTCCAAAATATTTAATAATTCCTCTACACTCGACATGTCGATGACCTATGCTGTAGTTAGTGAACATTCAATTTGTGCTAACTACCCACTAACAACTAGGTAAATTATAATGTAAAATTTTTGCTACTTCCCCTCACTATAACAATCTTTTCCTCATTTATGACGTCACAAGCGGTCGGATATAAACGACTCCGGCGCTGAGACACAGGATATTACTGAAACTTTTAGTGATGTGCACGTAAAGAAATTTTAGGATAATCGATGAATATTTTTTAATTCAAAATAGTCTTTTAATTCTACCTAATCATTAAAAATATATTGTAATGAAGAAATTCTTACTATATATAAAGAAACTAATAATTTTAGCATTTTATAACTGAGAATAATACGTACTACCATTATAATTTATCATATTAATTGTCGACATTTACCTCAACACTACTGTCGGATTTATACGACTGCGGCGGTACAAACTCAAAAACAAACATGATTTACCACTAACTAGTTTTAACATTTTTCTGAATAGAAATTTAGGTGTTTTCAGTGGATTATTTAGAAAGAAAGAAAACAAAGAGTCTCTTAAATAGTTTATCTAGGTTTATAATTTAAAAGTTTCAGAATATGTTTAAAAACGTCGTTACACAGGATAACTATAATACAGTCGTAAATATCCGTCGCTGGCGCTGGGGGCACAAAACTATGTGGTCGGATATTTACGACTCCGGCGGTTAAAGGGTTAAATAAAATCAGTAGGTACAGTTTTTAAACGTAGTCATTGATACATAACACTGATAGCCTAGTGGTATGACCGTCGACTGACAAGTCAGAGGTCTCGAGTTCGATTCCAAGGCAAGCTTTGACTTTTCGTAAGTTATGTGCGTATTATAAATTAATTATCAGTTGCTAAAACGGTGAGGGAAAACATCGTGATGAAACCAGCTCGCCTGAGATTTTCAATGGTGTGTAAAGCTATATCAGAGGCCTACGGGCGGTTTAAACTCTGATACGAAGTTGTTCATCCACCATACGATAAAATAATTACCTGTTCTTCAACGCTGTAAGAATGTTTTTCAGCAAAATTCTCGAAAACTTGGTTCAGTAACGAGATGTAGTGTTCTTTATATTTTCGATTTGAATTTTCTAAAGAAGCCTTGGTTAGTTCATAGGACACTGTGTTTCCTGCGAGAATATCTTGTATGTGTTTAATCTGAAAAATAAATAATAATATAATAAATAAGTTTTAAAAAAACCAACGTTTTTAAACCAAGCATTTGTACCTATTGGAATATCTATCTATCTATACTATAATAAAATCGTAAAGATAGAAAAGTCTGAACATTCAATGTTTTTTTGCAAAAATCAGCTAGGGAGGCTAAAAATATGCAACAAAACATAAATCTATTTTTTTTAGAATTCTTGTCTGTCTGTCTGTTTGTTACCTCATCACGTGAAAACAGCTGAACGGATTTTGATGAAATATTAGAAAAAAGTAGGTATTATCTTAACTTAAAAACTGGTGTTTGTTTTATTAAAATCAGTCAAGTATATCATGAGATACAGCTTGATCCCTCTATTGTATGCAGTTTCTTAGAACGTAGGGCTCTTGATCTACTGGCCATACAATTCCGGACAACCCACGCTGTCGATAGCCTGGGACTTGGACACATAGGCTACAATTTTTTTGTGAATTTTTTTACATGTTATATAGCACATGATAGCTTATTAAATATAATTATTTAAGAAGAAAATTTGAAAAAACAACTGATACGGATGGGATTCTGAGAAAATTGGTAATATCGCATCGGTGTTTTCTAAAACTGCAAAGTTTGGAGCACTGAGTCGGATACGTAATGTATTCCGATAGATATTACCAGACGTCCTAGGCTTAGAAAGAGATTTGAAATTTCGACTGGTGCCGGTGGGATACGGCGGCTCAGCGGTTAGAGCGTCGACACGGTACGTCGAAGATCGTGGGTTCGAATCCCATCCGTATCAGTTGTTTTTTCAAATTTTCTTATTAAATAATTACACATAGGCTACTTTCGTCGTCGGTTAAAAATATGATGGTCAAAGACTACCTCGGTAAAGTGTTCGCCTTGCCAATGGAATGATGTCCTAATGAATGCTTCATACATCTTCCTACTGTTCCGAAGTGACATCAACGTGTTTTGTAGCCGGCTTTCTAGCACTGAAAGTGACAGAAATTAATAATTAGTTAGAGAAAGAAATAAAGAAAGAAAGAAAGAAGAAGAAAGGAAAGAAATAAAGGAAGAGGACGAAAGAAGAAGAAAGAAAGAAATAAAGGAAAAGAAAGAAGAAGAAATAAATAAATAAAGGAAATAAAAGAAAGAATGAAAAACCATTTATTCCCTTTTGGGCAGATACATAAAAAGAGAGAAATTGTGGGTAATAGCGACAGGCTCGCCTCCTATTACATGGGACTTATAACATAGCCGGCGAAACGTGGGTGTACTGTACACCTCTGCCTACCCCCTCTGGGGAATACAGGCGTGACTCTATGTTATGTTTTAATTTTGCGAAGTCTGAAATTGTGCTTGCTACTGAGAATTTCCTAATGGAAAAACCCAATAACACTGCCCGACCCGGGGATCGAACCAAGGACTTCGCACTTAACAGTCGCGCTTGTTACCACTAGACCAACGAGACAGTCGTGCTTTTCATAATAAAATTTTTTTAACTTGCCTTTGACATCACAGACTGCTAACAAGTTAGCGGTCAATCTCGCTGGAGGTAATTCGTGGCTACCGTACTGGAAGATGGACGCCCAGTCCACACCGCAGAGCGAGCCATCCCGAACATCGTACATAATGTTTTGGAGATGGCGATCGCCTACACCTATGAATATTAAATAAATAATTTATAATCTGTATACAGAAAAAAAATCAGCTGTTCCATACATTTTATGTTCACATGACTCAACAAAATGTATGGAACAGCTGATTTTTTTGCGATTTCAGGCTTGGTCCCATAGTAAAAGTTGTTCATAATGATGAGTTTAACGACCCCTTTTAAGGATGCTGGTGTTTTACAAATAACCCTGTATCACTGTATCATTAATCACCACGCTAGCTCACTGCGTGTTGGCGATTTCAGACTATTAAGTCCAGTCTCACGATGTTTTCCTTCACCGTTAGTCAGTGGTGTCTTAGATTAACTAAGAAAGTACATATGACATTGAAAAAGTCACATTGGTACATGCCAGGTTCGAACCCACACCCAAACGCTTGCAAAGCGGGTACGTAACTATATATCTATATATATCTATCAGAGTCCGATATCTACATATTATCACTATAATAATAATAATATCTTTCTGACCGAATTTCGGTCACAGCGGCCAATCTCAACGGAGACTAGCCAACTACACAGGAGATATAAAACACACTTGTGCACTATAATATCTGCACAATATCCGCAGAGATGCACTCCCTGTTCCCTCACTCTCATAGTCCGATGGGACGGCAATCCGACACAAGGAGAGAGATCAGGCGCAGAGCCAACGGCTTTACGTGCTTTCCGAGGCACGGAGTAAGTGATAATTAATTTATAAAACGCACATAACTTAATAAAAGTCAGAGGTCGCCTTGGGTTCGAACCCGATACCTCTGATTTGCCAGTCAACGGTCACAACCACTAGGCTATCACGACTCTAAATGATAAAAGACTAAATTATATTCATGTATTTTCTTACCGAATAACCAATTGACAATGGTCATAGCGCTCAATGTATCTTCAAAAGTTCTTTTCTTGGCGATAAACTCCTTTACACAAGAGCTGTTGATTTCTATTGACGATCTGAAAACATTAATATTTTTATTATGTTTCGACTGCTGAGCACGAGGTCCTGGGTTCGATCCCCGGGTCGGGCAATGTTATTGGGCTTTTCCATTAGGAAATTCAGTAGCAGCATGGAGTCTGGAATTGTGGGTAATGGCAATGTTACTGGGTATCTCCATTACTCTCAGTCGCAGCATGGAGTCTGGAATTGTGGTTAATAGCAATAGGCTCGCCCCCTATCACATGGGACTTATAACTGCACACCTCTACCTACCCCCTCTGGGGAATACAGGCGTGAGTCTACTATAAACATGTAAAAAACATACATAAAAAAAATTATATATACTTATAATTAATTATTAATGAATCAATTTATTATTGTAATTCTTTATTTTTTTATTTCTTTTGTATTATTATTATTTAATTATTTACCTGAGAACATACGTGGGTACGGCATCACACATCGTCTTGTATTGTTCCAGCGCCAACGACGGAGCTAAAATTAACTTGTCATTCGCGATTCTGTTAACTGCAACTGAAATACAAGATAATTAACCGCGATTTATTATAAGTAAGTATCTGGTAAGAGGTCTTGGGTTCGAAACCAAGTCCACCTCTAACTTCTCATAAGTTATGTCATATAGCATTAACATATAGCAATCTAGCCTCGACAAATCCTCTAAGCTAATCCATATTATGGGCCCCAAGATCTATAATCAACTGCCTGATAGTAATAACATCAGCAAAATCCAACAATATATTTAGTAAGAGGTTAAAGTTATGGCTTATCGAGCAACGACCCTATGACTACAAAGAATGGTACAAAAAACTGTAATTTTAATAATATTGGCGAAATTGTATAATTAATTAAGTACCTAAATTGACAATTCTGTAATATGATTTTAATTTCAAAATGTAATTCAATGACTTGTAATGTAACAATTACCAAATAAATATGTCTATGTCTATGTCCATAGGCCTCTCCCAATGCAGGTGGGGCCTTTGGTTTCGCGGGCGCTCAGATTGGGGAGTCTGTCCGCCCAATAAGCGACTCCAGAGATGACGGTGGCACGGTGATCAAGTGCTGCCGGTCACAGAGGGAGTGTGCCTAATAGGCTTTGCGCAGGGAAGGGTCTCTTAAGAGGACCCGGGACCTCCCTCCATGCGCTGATGGTGATCACCGGGGTGGTTTTAGTGGGTAAGAATCCCACACTATCCTGTCTCTTCCCCGGAGGCAGGGTGCCTTTTGAAGGTTTCCCCCCGAAAAAAAAAAAAAAAAAAAAAAAAAAGGCCTCTCCCAATGCGCGCCACTATTGTGCGCTCATTGGAGGTATTTGCCCATAATCGCCACGCTAATCAAGCTTTGCGATCGCAGTAGCAGATGATTGCTGTTACACAGAAGGATACTACTGCCCAATGCCGTCCCATCGGACTATGAGAGTGAGGGAATAGAGAGTGCACCTGTGTTTGCGCACACACTTGTGCACTATAATATCTCTTGCGTAGTTGGCTCTCCTCGATATTGGCCGCTGTGACCGAATATCGATCAGGAGTACATTAATTAGTAAAAATGACTTACTGTTGTTTATATCATGTTTTTCCTCCATCAAATCTCTGAGTCTGGCGTAATCTTCAAGAAACTCTATGATAGCCGAATCATCGCCCAACGGAGTTACCTGTCAGAAGAAAATTATAAAACTTTTTAACAAAAAAAAAATAACCGACAAAAAAAGGCAACTAAAAAGTAAAAAAAATAATTATTTATTTAAATATTTACAAAAATCTGTTTTTTTTGGAGTCGGTGCTAAAATGATAAGATGCTTTATTGTATTAATTAATTTTATTCATATAATATGCTTAGATTTTAATTTATTTTATTTTCTATTTTTTTGTGATTATATGGATTGATATTTTCTTTCTGAAATAAAATGATTAATAAAATAAATAAAAGCTGCTCATGAGCTTAAGTTAGTTTATTAGGTATTTTTTATTTTTTTATAGACTCACGCCTGTATTCCCCAGAGGGGGTAGGCAGAGGTGTGTAGTACACCCACGTTTCGCCGGCTATGTAATAAGTCCCATGTAATAGGGGGCGAGCCTATTGCCATTAACCGGGCACAATTCCAGACTCCGTGCTGCTACTGAGAATTTCCTAATGGAAAAACCCAATAACACTTTGCCCGACCCGGGGATCGAACCCAGGACCTCGTACTCAGCAGTCGCGCTTGCTACCACTAGACCAACGAGGCAGTTATTAGGTATTTGTGTGTTAAATATTTGATTTGTGGTTTTCGCTGGTTTATCTATCGGAATATATTACGTATCCGACTCTACTATACGTAATGTATTCCGATAGATATTACCACACGCCCTAGGCGTAGAAAGAGATTTGAAATTTCGACTGATTCTGATGGGATACGGTGGCTCAGCGGTTAGAGCGTCGGCACAGTACGCCGAAGATCGTAGGTTCGAATCCCATCCGTATTAGCGCGCCTTTGGTTCAAACCCGAGACCTCTGACTTGCCAGTCAACGGTCACTACCACTAGGCTATCACGACTCCTCTAATTCATCAACCACACGATGATAAATAAGACTTACATTATAACTCCTAGCCTGCAAGCCCGGGCTGATACTCTTCAACACAGCTACAGATCTTTGTACCGAAGCATCTCGGTACATAGGCTCGCCCGTTTTAACTATAAACCTCTTGGTTATACCATTGGATAGGAGCGCCTTTACTACGCAAGGTCGTCGGATCGAATCCGTGAACACGGTGACCTGAAATTTTAAGTGAAATCAAAATATTTTTATTCATGTAGACCATTAGACACTTATGAATAGTCATAATTCTAATATTGGTATAATTATTTAATAAGAAATTTGAAATAAAATTGGAATTCGAACCCACGATCTTCGGCGTACCGTGCCGACTCGCAGCGGTTAGAGCGTCGGCACGGTACGCCGAAGATCGTGGGTTCGAATCCCATCCGTATCAGTTGTTTTTTCAAAATTCCTAATAAATAATTATATTTAATATGCTAACATGTGCTATAACATGTAAAAAATTCACAAAAAAAAATCTAATATTGGTGTTATTTCAACTAATTTTAGACTAACTATATCTCTTTCTAATAAACACCATCGAAAAAGGACAGCAAAATTAACTATTAAATTAGAGCTGTCAAATTAGTCTACGTCCTTGCAATTGACGTGAAATTAGACGAGACCTCTATGACATGCCGACTAAATTCTCGTTGATATCACGCAAATGGACTAGTTTGACAGCTTTAAAAATCTTCTATCCTTTATTTATTTATTGTTAAAAAAGTGATAATTAAAATTAAGTACAAGTGTACTGCTTATTCCATTTAGGAATTTCTGCCAGCAGACCTGCGATGCGAAAGGTGAAATAAAAATGTGGCTAAAAAGTTCATTGATAAACATATTTTTTTTGCAAGTTAAATAAAAGCTTGTCAAAAAAAAACTAGTACATAAATACATTGCAAGTTAAATAAAAGCTTGTCAAAAAAAAACTAGTACATAAATACATTGCAAGTTAAATAAAAGCTTGTCAAAAAAAAACTAGTACATAAATACATTGCAAGTTAAATAAAAGCTTGTCAAAAAAAAGCTAGTAAATAAATACATGTCAAGTTAAATAAAAGCTTGACTTTAACTGACTTGTTCTTGGAACTTGACGACGTATACGTTGTGTGGGAGCGACAGCAGCGCCTGCAGCGCCCGCTTCTTGTCCTCCAGCGCCCCCTCGCGCCGGAGGGGGGCGCACACCTGGGACAGCTGCACAGAACTCCTCATACGTTTAGACAGTCCTTCTAATACTTGGGTAAGTAATACGGATTTGTCATCTGAAAAAAAAAGCATTGCTTTGTCACTTTCCATCAGGTGAGATAAAGAAAGAAGAAAGAAAGCAGAAAGAAGAAAGAAAGAAAAAGAAGTAGGAAAGAAATAAAAGATATTTATTTGACGACTAGCGACCCGCCCCGGCTTCGCACGGTTACTTTAATATGCATGTATTATACATATAAAACTTCCTCTTGAATCACTCTATCTATTAAAAAAAATCGCATCAAAATCCGTTGCGTAGTTTTAAAGATCTAAGCATACATAGGGACAGACAGACGGCGGATAGCGACTTTGTTTTATACTATGTAGTGATGTACAAGACGATGACAATTACATTAATTTAAGAAGCCGCTCGCCAGCTCTCGTCAGGGTGCAGGATACTGCCGCCTGCGCCGGTCCTGGATATTGCCGCGCGTCGGATCGGGTCAGAAGATCGGAAGACCTAAATTCTACGTTTATAGTACTTACCATAAGACGTCATATCTTCAAGCTCATAGAGTTTATTTTTGATTGTATTAAGAGTTTGGTAATCTGATCCCCCGTGTTTAGATTCAAAGAGCCTTTTTTTCATTCTTTCAAATACATTATCCCATTCAGTGTCATCTAGAACTGAAGATCAGTTTTATAAGAACAACGTTTTTAATCAAGCTTTTATATTACACTAGCCTTCGCCCGCGGCTTCACCCGCATGGTTTATTGTTAAAAAGTAGCCTAAATCCTACCCCAGGCTTTAGATTATCCACATCAAGTTTGATCATTAATAAAATTCACATCAATTAAATTTAGATAATTAATATGTCGACTGCTGAGCACGAGGTCCTGGGTTCGATCCCCGGGTCGGGCAAAGTGTTATTGGGTTTTTCCATTAGGAAATTCTCAGTAGCAGCACGGAGTCTGGAATTGTGCCCGATTAATGGCAATAGGTTCGCCCCCTATTACATGGGACTTATAAAATAGCCGGCGAAACGTGGGTGTACTGCACACCTCTGCCTACCCCCTCTGGGGAATACAGGCGTGAGTCTATAAATTAAATTTAGAATTTAATTATAATTCAAAAGGGACACTAGATGAGGTATTTGCCAATAATCGCTGGGCAAGCGGGTTGGCGATCGCAGTAGCAGATGATTGCTGTTACCCAGAATGATGCTGCTGACCATCCTCCGGATCTTTCCCTTTGTCGCTTCTTACGACACCCGCGGGACGAGTAGGGGTGGTTCTATTCTTAGGCCGGAAACACGTTACATTTATTTATTTATTACTAGCGACCCGCCCTGGCTTCGCACGGGTGCAATATACATATAAACCTTCCTTAAGAATCACTATCTATTAAAAAAAACCGCATCAAAATCCGTTGCGTAGTTTTAAAGATCTAAGCATACATAGGGACAGACAGACGCGGGAAGCGACTTTGTTTTATACTATATATAATTAAATCACTATAATTGACTTACCATTTCTTTTCAATTGCTCACAATATTGTAGTAATGAATAATTAACATCGCATATTAGTTGGAAGTACTCTTTGCATTCATCCAGGCTGGTGTCGTGGAGTTTGTCGATGTAGTCTTGAGTGACAACGCTAGGTGGCAGCACTGAGACCACTTTTTTTAATATGTCTATGGTGATAGAATCTAGGTTGTGGAATACTCTGTAAATCTGAAAAAAGATATAATATTAAATTACTTAATCATATGTCGAGTCGTGATAGCCATGACTGGCAAGTCAGAGGTCCGGGTGCGAAACCAAGGCGCACCTCTGACTTTTCGTAAGTTATGTGCGTTTTATAAATTAACTAGCGACCCGCCCCGGCTTCGCACGGGTGCAATATACATAATTATAAACCTTCCTCTTCAATCACTCTATCTATTAAACAAATATATATATAAAAAAAATATAACAAAGTTGGTTTGGAACACGGGACCGGCAGTGCGGCAGTACTCCGGTAGATGTCACCACACGTCTTTAAGGCTTCAAAATTTCAACTGAAGCGGACAGGACTCGGTAGCTTAGTTGGTAAAGCAATACCACGCCAGGGATCGCGGGTTCAAGTCCCGCCCGACTCAGTTGTTTTTGCAAGTTTCTTATTAAATAATAAGCAAAACAAGCGATCTGGAAGTCATTGTGGGAGGCCTATGTTCAGCAGTGGACGTCTTATGGCTGAAATGATGATGATGAAGCAAAACATGTAAAAAACATACATAAAATATAGATACCTGTTTTAATAACTTCTTCGCGGTCTCGTCACTCATAGTAGTCTCCGAGTAGGCCAGTCTATTCAACAGTATACTGAATAATAAATTATAATCTTGTGCCAAATTGTAATCCAGGACTTTCTCGATAATCTCCGCCATATTTGATATTATCTCGTTCTGTGTTAGTTCATCTAAAAATAATTAAATGCTTTTTAGGATCATTTATTTATTACATTAAAAATTTTGTAGAAAGAAAAATCGTTGCAAACGGGATTTGAACCCGCGATTTGAAGATCCCAGTCATTCAGCCACTAAGCTATTTAGTTTCGTTCACAGCGGTCAATCTTAGCGGAGATTAGGCAACTATGTAGGAGACATTATAGTGCACAAGTGTGTGCGCAAACACAGATGCACTGTATTACCTCTCTCTCATAGTCCGGTGGGACGGCAATCCAACACGATCGGAGAGAGATCAGGCGCAGGGCCAACGGCTTTACGTGCTTTCCGAAGCACGGAGTAAGTGATAATTAATTTACGCAAAGTCAGAGATGCTTCTTGGATTCGAACCTGACACTTCTGACTCGCCAGTCAACAGTCATCCTAAGCTATCAAAGGCGCGCCTGACTTTTCCTAAGTTATGTGCGTATTATAAATTAATTATCACTTACTCCGTGCTCTGAAAGCACGTAAAGCCGTTGGCCCTGCGCCTGATCTCTCTCCGGTCGTGTCGGATTGCCGTCCCATCGGACTATGAGAGTGAGGGAATAGAGAGTGCACCTGTGTTTGCGCACACACTTGTGCACTATAATATCTCCTGCGTAGACGGCTAATCTCTTTTGAGATTGGCCGCTGTGTCCGAAAGTCGGTCAGGACATTATTATTTTTATTTTACTTACCATCTTCTATCCACAACTCATCGTAAAAGATGGTCGCCATTTCATACAATGACTTCAAGGCTTGCTTGTTATTTGAACACATGACTCTGTCTCTGCCATTCCTTATCGTGTGACCCGTCACTTCCTGCATGATTAGGTCGACATTATTCAATGTTAATGCTGTAAAAAAAAGAAATTATAATTACAAAAAGAAACAATTTTGTGGCAAAATTGTAATTACAAAAAAAATTAAGGAACTATTTCTAGGCAAAATTGTAATTTAAAAAAAAATATGAACAATTTCTAGGTGAAATTACAATTACAAAAAAAAATTAGGGAACAATTCTAGGCGAAATTATAATTACAAAAAAAATAAGGAACAATTTTGCAGCAAAATTGTAATTGACATTTATCTTACATCACTATTTAGTACAGTTTGCCAATGGTCAATAATAATAATTCATATAGATTTATATTAAGATCATAATTTAATAAATAGGTGAAATAAAATTATGCGTATGTCCGGCTCTTTAGCCTGAGACACGACCTAGGTAGGCCACTGCCTATCCGTTCTTTCCATGTAATTGTGAATACCAAATAAACAATATGTACTGAAGACTGGACTATTATTTATGAACATGTAGGCTACATTAAGATCATAGAGTATTCAAGAAAATATAGAGTGATAACGTCAACCACATTGCCTTGTGCGGAGCGAAAGCAGGTCTCACCATACAAATGTTAAAATGTCATTTTTTCAAATTATGTTTTCTAGACGTTTTTCAAAATTTAACTCAGCAGTTAACCACGATATAAGCTAAAATGTAACTTTTTCGCTCATGGAGCCTAGTTGAACCGCAGTCGATCGAGGTATGATCGCAAACGAAGCTCGTGTCGCGGCCGCGTTGTTCATACCCGTGCTCACGGTTCATACTTCTGTAGGGTTGCTCTATATTTTCTTATATACTCTAAGATTAAGATATAAGATTTGATATGATATATTTGTGTCCATTTCTAATAGTTTGAACTATTAAAATTTTATTTATCAGCCACTTACCTGCCGGCTCTGACAGATACTTACATTTCAAATCATGATTTATTTCAAGAATCAACTTCAGCATATTAATATTAGTGTCAAAAGACGATAGCTTCGCAAATTGAGTGGTTTGCTTTCCTGAAAGTTTAATATTATTAAATGACTAGCTGCCGAGCGCGACTTTGTACGCATGATTATCCTATCTCTATGCCTATTTTACCCCTACCTTACCCTACTTTACCCCTACCCACTCTACTTGTACACTACCCTACTCTATCCCTACTCTACTCTACCCCTACCCTACTCTACCCCTACCCTACTCTACCCCTACCCTACTCTACCACTACCCTACTCTACCAATACCTTACTTAACCAATACTCTACTCTACTCTAAACCCTACTTTATTATACTCTACCCCTACTTTAATCTACTCAAACTCTACTACACTACTTTACACCTACTTTACTCTACTTTACCTCTACTTTATTCTACTCTACCCCTTTTTTACTCTACTTTAACACCTACTTTACTCTACTCTACTCTATCTTTACTCTACTCTCCTCTACCCTTCAGTAGCGTGCCTAGTACTTAACAACAGTGCAAGCACAATAACCTGTTTAATGGTTACATTGAAGTAATAAACTTATTTGGACCGCCTCTGGGGAATACAGGCGTGAGTCTGTTATAATGTTATGTTTATAATATAATCCTTACTTGCAGCATCCAACGCCTTTTGAAGAATGCTTTCATTATTTTCTTTGAGTCCTATTATCCTAGAAGCTTTGACTTTTTCACGAATCCATGGAAGCATTTCAACGTCCAATAAATCTCTGGAAAATAAAAACATTTTGTTGCATGATGAACATGTATTTTATACAAAAATGAATTGCTGTTCGTTAGTCTCGCTAAAACTCGAGAACGGCTTGATCGATTTGGATAGTTTTGGTTTTGAAATATATGTGAAAGTCTAGGGAAGGTTTAAAAGGTGAGAAAAAGGGGTAGGATAGAGTAGGATAGGGGTAGAGCAGGGAAGGGGTAGAGTAGGGTAGGGGTAAAGTTGCGTAGGGGTAGAGTAGGGTAGGGGTAGAATAGGCGTTGAAGTAGGATAATCACGCGTACGAAGTCGCGCCGGAAGCTAGTGTACAATAATATAAAACAACAAATTAAAATTTCATAAATAAAATATGAATGTTAATTCACATAAAAAATAAATAATAAGCCTATAACTGTCCCACTGCAAGGCAAAGACCTCTGCGTGTTCTTCGCACTGTATCGGAGGGGCTGGGTACTGCTAGCGCCTCGCAGCCCCATCCAGTTTCTGCCTGTAGGCCTCCTCAAATTTGCATTTGGGGGGGGGGGCGATGTCCTGGCGTCAAGGTTACAGAACATTACCCTAACACGCTCTATGGTTTTCGCTCCTACATCGGGAAAGGCGGGCAGCAAATGATTCAGGCGCCCTCAGCTCTTATCAAGGGGTAGGCACATTCCTGATACTATCTGACAGATAAGTTAACCGAAACTAATCTGGCACTTACTGTTTATTCCTCTCAATGCACTGCAAAGCTAATTTAGGTAAACCTCTCTCGTTGGCTTCTGTACACCATTGCAATTCATCTGCACGCGTATCTCTGCTTACACCCTCTTGGCATTGAGATGCTATATTTTGTTTGTTAAAAGCTGATCTGAAATTTAAAAAAAAACTTTTTTTATCTTATGGTTAACAAGCACCAGGTGTTAAATCTAGTGTCAGTTTAAACCACCCGTAAGCCTCTGAAATGGCTTTAAACACCATTGAAACATCTCTCAGGAGTGCTGGTTTCCACACGAACTTTTCCTTCACCGTTTTAGCAAGTGATAATTAATTTCTAATACGCACATACATCCGAAAAGTCAAAGGTGCCTGTGTGTCGAACCTACGACCTTTGCCTTGGCAGTCCAACGGTCATACCACTAGGCTATCACTGCTTTTTTAAAAAACGCTACAAAACAAACCCTATAAACATTTAATAGTACATTGACATTTAATAGTCATAAGGGCGGGCGGTATGTATGAAATTACTATCGAAGAGACAATCGAAGCCCGAGCCGCAGGCGATGGATCAGATTGTCGTAACGCGCGATTTTTTATTTTGATGAAATCAGTCTAGTCAGTCTAATCAGAATCAGGCTAGGGATATAACCATTGTCAAAGGTTCGAAACCCAGGCAAGCACAACTTTTAAATTGATCTGCGTAATAGAAACTAATTATCAGTTGCTAAAACGGTGAAGGAAAACATCGTAATAAAACCAGCACACCTGAGTGATTTTTCAACGACGTGCAAAGTCATGTCAGCGGCCTACGGGCGGTTTAAACTCTGTCACCAGGTTGTTCATTTACGGTACGATGAAGATGAAATCTGAAATCGCAAAAAAAATCAGCTGTTCCATACATTTAGTTGAGTCATGTGAACATAAATGTATGGAACAGCTGATTTTTTTTGCGATTTCATGGTTGGTCCCATAGTAAAAGTTGTTCATAATGATGAGTTTAATGAACCCTTTTAAGGATGCTGGTGTTTTACAAATAACCCTGTATATGCTAAACATATAAATATGTCGTGGTGGCGCATTGGTTACGGACCCGCTTTACAAGCGAGTGGGTGTGGGTTCGAACCTGGCATGTACCAATGTGACTTTTTCAATGTCATATGTACTTTTTTAGATATTCTAAGACACCACTGACTAACGGTGAAGGAAAACATCGTGAGGAAACCTGGACTTAATAGTCTGAAATTGCCAACACGCAGTGAGCTAGCGTGGTGATTAATGCTCAATCCTACCTGTATGAGAAGAGGCCTTTGCCCTACATAGGGACAGTTACAGGCTAATTTATTTTATTTTTATTTATGCTAAACATGTTGCTAAAAACTTTATAAAAAAAATATGTACCTTATCATGAGTCTCGCCGCCCACTCAGCTAGACAGTCTGAAGAGCTTATATCTGTGACGACGTTATAATCGCTCTGATGCCACTGTATTGCTTCAATTACCTGTGAATTAAATTGAGGTGTTAAACACCCACATTATATTAGTTCACTAGCTGTGCCCGCGACTTTGTTCGCGTGGAAGTCTAATAATTGTGTAATAACAAATTAATTTATAGAATGTTACTAACATAGTCTTAAGTTTCTACTAACAATAATATGGATTTTGTCTGATATAAATAAATTAAATTAAATTAATAATAACATGGAGACAGGTAACAAAATATAATATTCGGCTTCAGTGGAACAAGATCCTTGCGTTGTAAGAAACTATATACAATAGAGAGGTCAAGCTGCATCTCATGATTTACTTGACCGATTTTGATGAAACAAAAACTTAAGTTAAGTTAAGCTTATACCAGCTTATTTTTTTATGGATTCAGTTCAGCCACAGAAAACACAAAACCGTCAGAATCAGACAGACAGATAGACACACAGACGGACAAAAACAAAAAAAAATGTTTTGTTGCTTATTCGTAGCCTACCTAGCTGATTTATGTAAAAAAAATACAATGTACAGACTTTTCAACCTTTACGATCTTATTATAGTTAAATGATAATCAGGTGTAAAACACCCACACTGTCAATAACGTTACGAGCGAAGTGTAAACATTTATGTTTAGGGGTGTTAAACACCTATATTTTGAAACAACTTTTTAACGGATATAATTCGCGTTTTTATTTTGATAATACAATCCTGACGTTTCGAGTACTTTGCAGCACTCGTGGTCGCAGGCAGACTGTCAAACGTCAGGATTGTATTATCAAAATAAAAACGCGAATTATATCCGTTAAAAAGTTGTTTCATTATGTTGAGTGTTCGCGAAAGTTTGAGACCTATATTTTGTCAGTTGTAATGAAGTGTTAAATGCCAACCATCACCGAAATTTGTCAGTAATGTTATGAGGTGTTAAGCACCCATATTTTGCCAGTAGTCTTATACTTACAGCAGACGTAACAAAATCACTCGTCGGCCATTTGTCCAGTCCTTTCAGCCAACTGATCCTATCTTGGGTCACTTCCTCAAAATAATATGAAGCCACCATCTTGTGGAACCATAGATTATAATCTGTTGAATAATATTAAAAAAAAATTTGGGTCGTGATAGACTCGTATGACCGTTGATTGGCCAGTCAGGGGCCTCAGGTTCGAACCGGGTATGTTACGCATCCGCAAATCCAGAGCTTCCGCATCGATTTGGACACCTGCATCCGCATCCGCAATAATCGATACAAATGCGGATGCAGTGCAGGTCGCGACAAGAAAGAAATATAATGGAGCTTGCGAGTGGCACGTGCCGTGAGCACGTGGTGATTGACCAATAGAAGCGAAGATTTCGGTGACAAGATCCGAGGCGTTTGTTATGTTGTATATCATTTATATTTCGTAAATCAATCAAAATATTTTTATTCATGTAGACCATTAGGCACTTATGAATAGTCATAATTCTAATATTTTTATTATAAGAGTGACTCTAGTTGCCAGTTCCAAGGGCAGCCTACCCTTCATGGAGAAGAATCTGGCAAGAAACTCCATGGTTGCTCTTTTAAATATAATGGCTTAAATGTAACATAATTATAACGTGAACAGAACGTATGAACATTACAGTTTTTTAATATCATTGTGGTTTTTTTTTTGAGTATTCAGGGAGTATTATATGTTAATCGACTCTGCAGTTATTAGTACAATGGACAAGCGAATTCACAATGCCACCACCACATGCTCTTTAAAAAAAATTAGGATCCGCATCCGCGGATGTGGGACTTCAAATATTCGCATCCGCATCGGCATTTGACATCCGCGGATGCGAATGTTTAAAATCAGCATCCGCAACATCCTTGATTCGAATCCAAAAAGGTTACGCCTAGAAAGTTATGTGTCTAATGTTGTATAGATAATGAAGATGATTGTGCCGTGTGGTTTCTGGCCTAAGAATAGAACCACCCCTACTCGTCCCGCGGGTGTCGTAAGAAGCGACAAAGGGAAAGATCTGGAGAATAAGCAGCAGCATCCTTCTGTGTAACAGCAATCATCTGCTACTGTGATCGCCAACCCACTTGCCGATGGCGATTATGGGCAAATACCTCCAATGAGCGCACAATAGTGGCGCGCATTGGGAGTAATACAGGCTGATGACGATGATGATGTCGCTGGATGAGAACAGCGCAGGGCCTTAGAAAAAACCTTGATGGAGGCTTATGCCCAGCAGTGGGTCAGTCTTCTGCCTGAAATGATGATGATGATGATGAATGATGATGATAATGCACTTACCAAGTTTTTTATCAGATTTTTCAAAGTATTCTCTCAAGCTTACAACAAAATCATCTTCCTTGGTCCACAAAGGGGGTAAGCTGTCTTGAATATTGTCCTTCTCTTGGGACCTCAAATCATCCCAGTTTGATAGACAGCCAAATATCTTTGTTATAGCTAAAATATAATAAAATAAAAATAAAAATTTTCATGATTTTTCTTCTTCTTATCGTATGGTTGATGAACAACCTGGTGTCAGAGTTTAAACCGCCCGTAGGCCTCTGACATGGCTTCACACACCATTGAAAAATGTCTCAGGTGTGCTGGTTTCATCACGATGTTTTCCTTCACCGTTTTAGCAACTGGTAATTAATTTATAATATGCACATAACTTACGAAAAGTCAGAGGTGCGCGCCTTGGGATTGAACTCGAGACCATTGATTTATCAGTCGACGGTCATACCACTAGGCTATCAGTGCTTGTTACACTTTACAGGTTATACATCAGAGTAGCACATAGGCTACAATTTATCAATATACCACGCGGGTAAAGCCGCGGGCTAAGCTATGCTTTATAAAAATATTTGTGTATTCAATTCTTACCATCCAATGAAAATTCCGAGCTCTTCATTTCTATATCAATGTCTTCTTTCGTGAAACTGAAATTAATAATATTATTTACACAAATATTAATTTTATTTGTATAAGGATTAATAATTATAATCGCAAACGCAAACGCGCCCAAAGACCGTGCCGGGTGCCGCCGGGCAGCAAGTGATTGACCTCTCTGTTCGGTGAGTTTTTAGATTAAATAACAAAGTACTCTTTACACAAGTATTTACCTTAAAACAAATAGTTTTCTGTCTATATTTCTTAACTGTAGATCTTCGTATAAAATACTGGTGTGTAAGTACCCGTCGGTGTTATAAACACCTTGTTTTAATTCACATACGGACTCTTTGAACCTGAAATAAGATTAAATGTGTCACTGTATTCATAATTATCACTTTCTGCTAATATTTGTAGGGTAAGCATATTTTACGGCGACGAATTTCGGTCACGGCAGCCAATCTCAACGGAGACTAGCCAACTACGCAGGAGATATTATAGTGCACAAGTGTGTGCGCAAACACAGGTGCACTCTCTATACCCTCACTCTTGTAGTCCGATGGGACGGCAATCCGACACCACGAAGCAAATACTAAGAGGAGATGGCATAAGCATCGGCGCACTGATACCAACCATACTACATTGGCGCACAACACGCCCCCAGGTAGTGGGTGTGGCTTATCAATCGAACTGCAGTCGTTCTACGAGTACTACTAGCGTCACTAACCAAAGTTCTCATAAACATTTATCGTTTTCTTAAGTTAAAGAAAGAAAAACATGAAGTGTTGTGTATTAGACTTTAAGAATTACACGGATAGACGTCCTGATACAAAGAATGTCGTCTCATTTCATAGGTAAGTATTTTTAAACGTAATTTATGAATAGACTTCTAGAACATTTCTCGAATTTTTTCACTAGTTTCCTGTTGCTTTTAGTTTTTCCACCCGACAAAAGATGGCCTTAATATATGGAGACAAATAGCTGTAAAATACATAAATATAATTAAAATCTTTACCTATTAACGTATTAAAATAGATTTTGTAATAATATAAACCTTTTTTAGTTAATAAAAATATCGTAATTATGGTTTTAATTTGTATTTAAAAACATGAAAAACTTGTAAAAGCGACATCTATCGCTAATGCGTGTAAAAATAAATGATTTCATTCATTACGTTGACGTTGTTACCGTTTAATTTGACTTCTATGTACCATGTTGCAGGTACATTTATTTGTAAATATTACTATTTTACTATAATTTTGCCGTAGGCTTGCACAATTCTAATTACGGCCTGGAGTTCGTAACCTATGCTAGACACACTAGTGACACTAGCGGCAAATAGCAAAAACATTATGCAGTTTGGACATTTGTTATACGAGATAGTTTAGCTAAATACCGCTAGGTGCGTGGGTGTTGGTGGGTGGAGTTAGCGGAGTGTAACGTCCCCCTCACCCCGCAAACTGTCACGCATTTTATCGTTGCAAAATTCCCTTATGCCATCTCCTCTTAGTATTTGCTTCGTGTCCGACACGCAAGGAGAGAGATCAGGTGCAGGATCAACGGTTTTACATGCTTTCCAAGGCACGGAGAAAGTGATAATGAATTTATAATACGCACATAACTTACGAAAAGTCAATTGACTAAAAAAAAATTATACGTCATCCTTCTAGCCACCCTAAACTTTTTTGGGGTCTCATCATTTCCCCTTAGCCTTATTATTCCCAAACTTTGTTGGGGTCGGCTTCTAATCTAACCAGATGCAGCTGAATATCAGTTTTCTACGGAGCGACTGCCTATCTGACCTCAACACAAAGGGATACGATATTCTAAAGTTAGATCAGTTGTCAGTCGTACAATATTCGTCAGTGTACAATATTGAACTTTATTACGCAAAGAATAGAGTATGTATTTACTTTTAAAACGGACACAAATCACGCGATGGTCTGCTCCGCGGTGTAAAAGAGTCCGCGTGATTTCACTCTCTGCTCTGCTCTGCTCGGCCACGCTCTGCCGGTATAAAACCACCTTAAGGGGATAGAGTGCACCTGTGTTTGCGCACACACTTGTGCACTATAATATCTCCTGCGTCGATGGCTGCTCTCCGTTAAAATAGGCCGCTGTGACGGAAATTTAATTTGGAGGACATCATTTTATTTTATTTATTTATTTATACTTCATGCACAAAGCAAGTACATAAGGCGGACTTAATGCCTTGAGGCATTATCTACCAGTCAACCTTTGGGTCAATAGAAAGCCTTTTGAAAAAGGTACAAAATAAAGTATAATAAATAAATGGAATAATAATATCGACAAACATCTGAAGAGGCTCTCGTTAGGCAGCTGGATTGTGAGCCTGGCGCAGAAGGCAGTATTGCTGGACACGGCGCGAATAGTGAGGAGGTTTCTCTCTCTGGACCCCTAACCACCGGTAGCTTGGACCCTGTTCCCGATACCGGTGGGCTACTATATTTTATATTTTTAAATGTATATTTTTATTTTTTTCATATATATTTAAAAATGTATTTTATATGTATAGAAAATAAATAAATGGAATAATAATATTACTTTTATAAATATATACATAAAAACATACATAAGTCTACACACATAGATAATATATACCTAATACTACTGATAGATACTAATACTATTATTAAGATATAGGTACTTACCCTTCAATACTGCTAACTTTATTTATAAAAATTCTGCAAGCGTCTATTATCAAAGGTGTTAAGCAGTTAGGTTTTTTCTTCATAATATCGAATAGTTGTCTAGACATCGCCGCATCGAGGTCGAACCTACGACCCGTGCCTTGTAGACACTTCATTATTTGAACACAAAGTTCATGGCAGATTTCAGAGTTTATCTGTAACAAAGAGATATATAGTTTTTTTTTATTTTCAAAAGTTTATTTTCAAAAGGCGCGCACCTCTGACTATTCGTAAGTTATGTGCGTTTTATAAATTAATGATCACTCTCCGTGCCTCGGATAGCACGTTAAGCTGTTGTCGGCTGTCAATTGTAGATCTTTGACAGTCGTTACGGGTAGTCAGAAGCCCGAAAGTCTGACAACCAGTCTTACCAAGGGGTATCGTGTAACCCAGTATCTGGGTTGTGGAGGTCTGATAGGCAGTCGCTCCATGTAAAACACTGGTATTCAGCTGCATCCGGTAAGAGTGGAAGCCGACCCCAACATAGTTGGGAAAAGGCTAGGCAGATGACATAATATAGATAGATGTTACCTTGGACAGTTGCAAGAAAACTTCTAGAATATCTATGATGGGCATTTGGACGTCTATTTCTCTTTCTGGATCTGTAACAATATTATTTGATTTTTACTAAATCATAATCTACGATATTTCATTATTAATAAAATAAATCAGCCTGTAACTGTCCCACTGCAGGGCAAAGGCCTCTTCTCATACAGAAAAGGATCGAGCATTAATCACCACGCTAGCTCACTGCGTGTTGGCGTCAGACTATTAAGTCCAGGTTTCCTCACGATGTTTTCCTTCACCGTTAGTCAGTGGTGTCTTAGATTAACTAAGAAAGTACATATGACATTGAAATAGTTACATTGGTACCGTATCGTGAGGAAACCTGGACCTAATAGTCTGAAATCGCTAACACGCAGTGAGCTAGCGTAGTGATTAATGCTCGATCCTTCTCTGTGTGAGAAGAGGCCTTTGCTCTGCAGTGGGACAGTTACAGGCTGATTTATTATATATAAGGTGCTTCTAAATTATCTGCCACGGCTGCAATGGGAGATAATATTGGTTATTTATATTATAATAGTGAAGTATTTTTTTTTATCTAACGTCATAATTTTTTTTCTTTTGCCTGCGTTTTATTGCGTAGGTCTAATTCTGCTCCATGCTCCAATTTTTTTTTTACTGTTCCGGGGTACGAAATTGCTTCACTATTGTAATCTATATACCCAATACTTTCTCCCATTGCAACCGTGGCAGATAATTTAGTAGCACATTATATATTATTTATTATGTTTTTTTTTCTCATAAATATATCATACTCACTTTTGACCTTTGGTCTGAAGGTAACGCCGGATCTTAGCAACGATTTCGTATAACTCTTAGATGTAATACTAGCGGCAGCGTTTAGAATACTGCAAAATAATAATATATATTTAATCTCTCTTTTATATTATAATATTTAATATCTAGCAGGTCATAAAAATAGATAAGTTTATGGTAATAATAATATTCTCCTGACTGAATTTCGGTCACAGCGGCCAATCTCAACGGAGACTAGCCAATTACGCAGGAGATATTATAGTGCACAAGTGTGTGCGCAAACACTGGTGCAATCTCTATTCCCTCACTCTCATAGTCCGATGGGATGGCAATCCGACACGACCGGAGAGAGATCAGGCGCGAACCAACGGCTTTACGTGCTTTCCGAGGCACGGAGTAAGCGATAATTAATTTATAAAACGCACATAACTTACGAAAAGTCAGAGGTGCGCGCCTTGGGTTCGAACCCGAGACCTCTGACTTGCCAGTCAACGGTCACCACCACTAGGCTATCACGACTCACCTCTGTGGTAAACCTTCATCCCTCAGCTTGATATCCTTGAACGCATCCTGAGCTCTGAGCTCACTGAACAGCAGCCCGACCAACGTTGAGCAATAGTTGGGCAACTCTCCGTCAACTTCGCTAACACTGCTTTGGTAAACTATCATGTAGAATAGTTCAGCGAATCTGTAATGAAAAATATAATAAAGTTTAATTATGTTATATGTCGTGGTGGCGCATTGATTACGGACCCGCTTTGCAAGCGAGTGGTTGTGGGTTCGAACCTGGCATGTAACTATGTGACTTTTTCAATGTCTAATGTACTTTCTTAGTTAATCTAAGACACCACTGACTAATGGTGAAGGAAAACATCGTGAGGAAACCTGGACTTTAATAGTCTAAAATCGCCAACACGCAGTGAGCTAGCGTGGTGATTAATGCTCAATCCTTCTCTGTATGAGAAGAGTCCTTTGCCCTATATTGGGACAGTTACAGGCTGAATTATTTATTATTTATGTTATAAGAAAATTAAAAAAAAAACAACTGATACGGATGGGATTCGAACCCACGATCTTCGAACCGTGTCGACGCTCTAACCGCTAAGCCAGGCGTCTGGTAATATCTATCGGAATATATTACGTATCCGACTCAGTGCTCCAAACTTTGCAGTTTTAAAAGGCATATTAGATTCGATGTGATGTTACCAATTTTGGAGCCTAGTGGTATGACCAAGATCTCGAGTTCGATCCCAAGGCGCACCTCTGACTTTTCGTAAGTTATGTGCGTATTATAAATTAATTATCAGTTGTTAAAACGGTGAGGGAAAAAATCGTGAGGAAACTAGCACACTTGAGTTTTTTCAATGGTGGGTAAAGCCATGTCAGAAGCCTAAGGCGGTTTAAACTCTGACACTAGGTTGTTTATCAACCACACGATGAAAAGAAGAATGGCAATAGGCTCACCCCCTATTACATGGGACTTATAACATAGCCGGCGTAACGTGGGTGTACTGTATACACCTCTGCCTACCCCCTCTGGGGAATACAGGCGTGAGCCTATGTTATGGTTGTTGTTTGAGTCGTGATAGCCTAGTGGTTGCGACCGTTGACTAGCAAGTCAGAGGTATCGGGTTCGAACCCAAGGCGCGCACCTCTGACTTTTCGTAAGTTATGTGCGTTTTATAAATTAATTATCACTTATACCGTGCCTCGGAAAGCACGTTAAGCTGTTGGCCCTGCGCCTGATCTCTTCGATCGTGTCGGAAGGCCGTCCCATCGGACTATGAGAGTGAGGGATATAGAGTGCACCTGTGTTTGCGCACACACTTGTGCACTATAATATCTCCTGCGTAATTGGCTAATCTCCGTTGAGATTGGCTGCTGTGATCGAAATTCGGTCAGGAGGATATTATTATTATTACATGGGACTTATAACATAGCCGGCGAAACGTGGGTGTACTGCACACCTCTGCCTACCCCCTCTGGGGAATACAGGCGTGAGTCTATGTTATGTTAATCTAACCTCATAGCAACATCCTTAGACAACTTCTCCTCAACACCATCGATCACCATATTAGCTACATCATCATCATTATCAAAAATCCCGTGGAATATTTTATTAATTATGAATTTATCGAATTCTGTGGAGTCGATAATGTTCAATATGGTACTGCTGTCTACCGCTTGTCGCTTGGTAGCGTGATGGTTAGTTTTAACGAGATCTGAAAAGATAGAAGAAATTTTGTATAAACAAAAATTAATTAAGAGTGGGATTTGAACCCACCACCTATTGGGTAAAGCCCCCAGTCGCTCAGTCAATAAGGGGCCGTCCATTAATCACGTGAAGCTCGAAGGGGGGGGGGGGGGGGGGTTGGCAAAAATCACGAAATATCACAAGGGAGATATCAGATGAATTTATTATTTCGCCGAATGTGCGGTGTAGTGTGACCTTGTCTCGCGTTGCCAGGTATCGAACGAAATTAGATATATTATACCTGTATTTAAAGATAATAATAAATAAATAAATAAATTAGCCTGTAACTGTCCCTATGTAGGGCAAAGGCCTCTTCTCATACAGAGAAGGATTGAGCATTAATCACCGCGCTAGCTCACTGCGTGTTGGCAATTTCAGACTATTAAGTCCAGGTTTCCTTACGATGTTTTCCTTCACCGTTAGTCAGTGGTGTCTTAGAATATCTAAGAAAGTACATATGACATTGAAAAAGTCACATTGGTACATGCCAGGTTCGAACCCACACCCACTCGCTTGTAAAGCGGGTCCGTAACCAATGCGCCACCACGACATTATTACAACTATTCTATAAATTTTAAGGTTCTATGTAGGTACTAAAAAATACACGTGATTTTGGGTGGTAGGGGGGTTTAGTCTTAAACCTAACCACGTATCACCAAGAGGGGGTAAAAATGCTAAAAAAACCCACACGTGATCAATGAACGGCCCCTAAGCTATTCAAGCTGCTTGTGTTATGGAAACTCTCTTCTAGTTTCAACCATCTCAGATGGTTACCCTGCAGGTCGCGGGTTTCAATCCCGCTCAGAATTTTTTTTTTCTACATATCTTTAGTGTTCGCATACAATGCATAAATCTAAATAAATAAAAGAAAGTCGGGTTATTTAATAAAGGTTTTTTCGGAAAAAATACAGGTTTAAAAAAGCCTACTTGAAAAGCCTTCTTAATGTGAAGCAGGCCTTTTTTTTATGTGAAGGTATTTTTAACGACGGGTTTATTTTAATAAAGGGTTTTTTAAATTAGAGACTTTTTAATTAGAGGTACTTTTAAAAAGATTTTTTTTTTAAATGAGCAGGTATTTAGGGTTTATAAATTAAGGATTTTTATATTAGGGTTTATTTAATGACGTTTTTAATGGTGGTTTTTTAATTAGAGCTAATTTTTAATAAAGGATTTTTACTAGTGTTTTTTAAATAACCCTTTATATTTTTTTAAAATACAGGTTAAAAATAACCTACCTTGAAAAGCCTTTAAAATAACGCTAAACGCCTCCTTCCTAACTGCCACCGAGGAATTCCTACAATTATCACCAGCAGCTTGCACTATCTCCCTCCTCATGCCAACTTCCATGAATTTCAAGCTGTTCTTGGCAATTCTCATGGCTTCGACCCTCAGTTCCGTGTCAAAGAGTTCCTTCAGAGAAACTATTTGGAACATATCCGTGAAATAATCGTTGGGTTCCGTCACGTGTTCCAGGTAACACGATATTATAGATAGACATTTTGATTTTTCAACTTTCGGCGCTAAATCTGTGATTATTCTGAAAAAAAAAACAAATTATGATATCTCAAGTCTTCTTATCGTGTGGTTGATGAACAACCTAGTTGTATCGTATCCGATTGAAATTAGAATAAGTAATTTTATCATATAGTTGCAACCCACAGTTTTGGATGGCAACATTTCCAAAATCTCAATCATAGAGCGTTACGGCACGGCTCGGCCAATAGCGAAAGCGAATTCGAATCTCGCATGCAAAACTTACCAATTAGAGCCGGCGGCCGTAGCACTAGCGCCTCCCGCGCAAACGCATGACATCGGTTGAGATCGTGCGAGAACTGAACGAAGTGAACGTGGAATCCGTGCCTCGCTGACTTTTACCATTTCAAACAAATAATAATTTCAAATAATAAGTGCATTGTGAATCCCTTTATCTACATACATCGAATTGACGTGAACTCAGTGTTGGTGTTCCGATATCAGTGTCACAGCCAAAATAGCTCACCACTTCGCCGGCCGGCAAATCCGTGGGACCTCAAGCAAGCAGTGCAGATACGGCAAACCGAGTAAGTTATTTGCATTATATTCGTTGTCGGCCTACCCCGTGACCATAACGCTACCCTTTAGATATCGAAATCAAGTGAGGAGTAAAATTCTAACTTGACCCCAGACGCGGCGAAACCCCACGCGATCGGTATAACTTGGTTCCGCCACATCTTTTTGGTGCCGAAACCCGGGAACTGAGTGGTTCCATTAATTCCAATACATATTAGAGTCCAATTAGTCAGATTTCAATAGTTACATTATCAGTTTACTAAAATACAATCATATTTCTTGTTCGCCATCTTGACTATTTCACATAATTTAACGTAATTATTCTCGAAAAAGTTTTTTGCGAATATTATCCGTATACGAGCAATTTACTAGTTGGCTATCATTCTAATATTAAAATAAACAGTGTAGTAATACTTTAAACTAATTCCCTAATATAAATATCGAAGTTTACGAAATCATAATTTCGTTTGTTTACATTTGATATTAGGTGGGTACTCCGTCGATTGTAGGTAAAGGTATTAAATAGCACCGCAAAGGTATCTATGCGCACAAACATCACTCGTTTTAAACGACTATCGTAATTTGTCGCATAATAGTTCGTTCAATTAATTTGTTTATCTTATATTAGTGTTTGAAATAACAAAATACGATACACGATCCTCCGTAGGTTAATTCATTTCTTAACTTTATTGTTTACAATAGTAAAGTATCAATTTAAGTGATTATATAAACACATACGTCGACACAAGTGTAGTGAGTGTAATTACGAGAAAATTGTTGCTCTCGCAGGACAGTTCACATGTAAATCTTTTCTATTCGGTGCACGTGAACTTGTACTTGTCAATTCGTTACAACAATTTAATCGGTTTACCTCAGTTTTACCTATCGTTTATAGCTATCCGTATTATTATCACTTAAGTACAGCCAGCGTCATAAATAGTAACAACTACCAGTGAGTACATTATATTAAGTAGGTACATAAAGTCATACGTCGTTAGTAGGTATACCTAATTGTTCGCAATGGCAACGTATCGTACTACGAAACGAAGCAGTGTCTCGAAGTCTAAGGCTGCTGGTAAATCATTCGATATGAGTTATCCTAGTGTTCATGACTTGCCGTCGCTGAAACGGAAGCGTTCTTTAGCATACAATCGTATGAAAAAGATGCTAGAAGTGGCTCTTGAAGCGAAGTCTACTCGTCACGCCGACGCGATCGATCTATTTCTCGCTCACTACTCGTCCGTCACTAAGTATGTTGACAGTTTTGAGGCAGCTCACGCGGATATTCTTACATTAACTGATGGTGAGTGCATCGATAACGAAGACGATCACCGGGAAGAGTTTGACACGCTTTATTATGACGTTGTTGCTATCTATCGTCAGTTAACACGTAGTACCGAAGGTAATTCTACATCTAACTCGGACCGACCGATTCAGTCATCGTCTGTGAAATTACCTAAAATCGAGATACCGAAATTCTCAGGTAGTATAAAGGCCTGGCCTGAATACTATGATATTTTTAATAATTTAATACACAACAATAAGTCGCTTTCTGATACTGAACGGATGCATTATCTCGTCTCCACGTTAACCGGCGATGCCTTGGGACTTATTCGTACTTTTCCCGCCCAAGGTATATACTACGAGGAGGCCTATCGCACGCTCGTCGCGCGCTACCGTGACAAGCGTGAACTTGCATTCACGTGTTGGAGAGAGATGCAAAATGTTGTCATTAAGACAAGCTCGCCGATTGAATTTCGTCGGGTGCTTGACTCATTTAACGAAAACCTTACTATTTTGAAAGGTCTCAACTTACCTACCGAACAGTGGGATTTTATTTTATGCTATTTACTGCTTTCAAAAATTGACTCGAAATTACGGTGTGAGTTCGAACAAGCGCATTCTACACATGAGTTGCCGTGCTACAAAACGTTAAAGGATTTTCTTTATTCTAAGTGCGAAGCTCTTGTTCGTGACACGCATTTCTCTTCTCATCCGCAGCGTAGTAGCATTGATAAATCACGCAACTCCAGCGCAAGTAAACCTCATCAAGGTCAGAAGACTACACCCTCCGTGTTCTTATCTAAGACTGATAAACCTGAAACGCAAGGGATCAAGCAGCCATTGAAAAACGCGCAATCCGCACCGCCTCGTGCGGTTGCATCGACTTCGCAACCTGTCGCTACTATTAAGTGTTCATATTGTGCTGCTGATCACTCGATCACTCATTGTACCACTTTCGCTAGTCTTTCTGTTCCAAATCGTATCGAACACGTTAAAACACACCGTTGGTGTTTTAATTGCTTAAAATCATCTCATGGAGTTAAGGAGTGTAAGTCGCTTTTCAGGTGTCAGAAATGTCGCCAAAAACATCACACGCTTTTACACGACAATGACGAGTGTTCGCCCGAAGAAGTTAAGACACCCGAAGCTCAACCTCAGCCGCCCGTACGTGTACTTACAAGTATGGGTGACAATTCTGTAGTTCTTTTGTCTACAGCTGTTATCTATGTCCGGGATTCAGCCGGTCAGTTTTGCACACTTCGAGCTTTAATAGACTGTGGCAGCCAAGCTCATTTTATCACCGAGCGCGCCGCGACTCGCTTAGGACTTAGTTGCACCCCCTCAGCTCGAAGTATTAGTGGTTTAGGAAAATCTTCGGCTTCAGCGTCTGGCGTTCTGCATTTGGAGATTGGTTTGAACAATAAGATAGTCTTCAACGTCGAAGCGCTAACTATTCCTAACATCTGTGGACACGTGCCCAGCGTTCGTGTAAATAAATCTTCGTGGCATCATCTGCGTGACCTGCAACTGGCTGATCCCAATTGTCACAAACCCGGGCCGATTGACGTTCTTCTCGGTGCTGAAATCTTCTCGTCGCTTCTGCTCCCTGGAAAGGTGAACGGAGGTCCTTCTCAGCCTTCAGCACTTAATACGGTCTTCGGCTGGATTCTTCTTGGTAGCGTAGGCTGCAATAAAGATAAAGAAGTTAATTCGCTAATTGTGACAAATGAGCAACTTTATGACGAAGTAAAGAAGCTTTGGGAGCTGGAAGATATTCGTCGACCTCCGCAACTAACGCCTGAAGAAAAAAGGTGTGAAGCCATCTTCTTAAGCCAACATTCTCGTGATGCTTCTGGCAGATACACCGTCGTCTTACCATTCAAAGAAGATAAAGAAAACCCTTCCTTCCCAGGGTCTCGTCAAGTGGCTTTACGCCGCTTCCATTCGCTTGAAAGAAGACTAACTGCAGATCCAGTTCTTAAAGAACAATATTCTGATTTTATGGCTGATTATCTGAGTAATGGCCATATGAGCCTCGTAGCTGCTAGTGAGTTGGCAAACGGAAGGTACTATATCCCTCATCATTGTGTTCTTCGCCCCGACAGTACAACCACGAAGCTGCGCGTCGTATTTGATGCCTCGGCAAAGGATCTTTCAGGAAAATCGTTAAACGAAACATTACTCATCGGTCCAAGATTGCAAGTTAACATCTTGGAAATACTTCTTCGGTTTCGTATCCATCCTGTAGTCTTTACCGCAGACGTTCGGCAAATGTACCGTCAAATCCTTATTCGAGAAGAAGATCGGGACTTCCAAAGAATCTTTTGGCGCTCGGATCCATCCCAACCAATCCAAGAATATCGGTTAAACACCGTTACATATGGTGTGTCTTCTGCACCGTACCTCGCATGCCGCGCTATACGTCAGCTAGCTGAAGATGAAGGCGATCTTCCTCTTGCGCGTTCTATCGTAACATCTGACACGTACATAGATGACATAGTTACAGGTTTTGGCGATGTTCAGCAAGCCTCTCAAGCCAAATCCGAAATCATCCAGCTTCTTGGTAGAGGTCAAATGGAACTTCGCAAGTGGGCAAGCAATATGCCGGAACTTCTCGCAGACTTACCTCCGGATCACTGTCTCACCATGAATCCAGTATCGATGGATGTAGAAGACTCCAGCACGTTGAAGATTCTAGGGTTGATATGGGATCCTTATAGCGATGTCTTCTCATTCAAAGTAACACCTCTAAACCGAAAGTGTACTCGTCGGACTATCCTCAGCGAGCTAGCGCGTATTTTTGATCCTCTTGGTTTTTTGTCTCCATTAACTTTAGCTTCCAAAATTTTGGTACAGAAGTTATGGATTTTAAACGTATCTTGGGATGATGATCCTCCAGATCAAATTATTCAACAATGGGAACGTATTCTTTCTGAATTACCAACCATTAAGGACTTAAAAATTCCTCGCTGCATTGCCGCTTCTTCTCCAAAATCGTGTCAACTTCATGGATTCGCCGACAGCTCCGAAGCAGGATATGGAGTAGTCGTATACTTACGTTGTATCGACGACGATGATTATGTCAGCACCTTTCTCGTAGCTGCGAAGTCCCGTGTAGCTCCTACCAAGAAAGTATCCTTACCTCGTCTCGAGCTCTGCGCAGCCGTTCTTCTAGCGGACTTTCTTAAAATTATAAAGGGGATATACTTACCGAAGCTTCCTGTCACGGAAACATTTGCGTGGTCGGATTCCACCGTAGCATTGGCTTGGATTGCATCGCCATCCCACAGGTGGAAGACATTCGTGGCTAACCGTGTAAGCCATATCCAAGACACTTTACCTGGAGCTAAGTGGAATCATGTACTTTCCGGCGACAATCCCGCGGATGTCGCTTCTCGAGGCCAGTTCCCATCAGAGCTTGTACACAACTCCTTATGGTGGGCGGGGCCTTCCTGGCTTATTGAACCTATTGATAAGTGGCCGATAAGTAACGCTGATACAAACCATGAAGTTGTTCGAGAAGAGGAGAAGATCCAAACGCTCTTAGTAACCGAAAAACCACATTTTATCGATAGCTTGTTGGACAGATTCTCTTCCATTCGTAAAGTACAACGGATCTTGTGCTATTGGATTACTTACTCACGTTACTTAAAAGATAAGAAAAGGGCTGTTTTTAAACTTCCTTTAAGTAGAGCGGAACTTCATCATGCGCTTTTAAACATAGTTACCCGTATTCAAGCTCTACATTTCGAGAAGGAGATAGCTCAACTTACCGAAGGAAAAGTACTTCCAAAACAGTTACGGAAACTTAGTCCGTTCCTAGATGATCGTGGAGTCCTCAGGGTGGGCGGTAGGCTTTCCCGTTCGGGTCTAGAGTTTGAACACAAGCACCCAGCCCTACTGCCTAGAAAATCACGATTGACAAATATGATAATTGAAACACTACATATGGAAAACGGTCACCCTGGAGTGAATACTCTCTGGTATCTCCTTACTCAACAATTTTGGATACTCTCTCCAAAACGGGCTATCCGTCAATGCCTTTCAAAATGCGTTAGATGTTACAAAACAAAACCGACTTCTTTAGAACCATATATGAGTGATTTACCTGCCGTGCGAGTTAACCAAGTAAAACCTTTTTCAATTGTTGGTACAGACTACGGAGGCCCATTCCGCATAAAGCTCGGCCCACACCGTGGAGCCAAAATTGGAAAGGCTTATTTATGTTTGTTTGTTTGCCTCAGTACAAAAGCACTACACTTAGAAACCGTTTCTGATCTAACATCTGATGCTTTTGTTGCCGCACTACGCCGTTTTGTTGGCCGACGTGGTAGAGTCAGTATAATCCAGTCGGATTGTGGAACTAACTACGTTGGAGCGAGTAATCAACTTAACTCTCTCATGAAGTCAGCAGCTCATTGTCAAAATATCGAATTTCGTTTTAATCCGCCTTCGAGTCCCCACTTTGGAGGAGTGTGGGAAATTCAAATAAAATCGGTCAAGACCCATTTATATCGTGTTGTGGGAACGCAAACGTTAACATTCGAAGAGTTAAACACTTTATTCATACAAATAGAAGCAATGCTTAATTCGCGTCCCCTGTATTCAATTAGCTCTGACCCAAACGACATTAATGTCCTAACGCCTGGACATTTTTTAACCCTAGAGCCCCTCACGGCTGTTCCTGAGGAGGATTTAACATCTCTTAATATTAACCGTTTAGGACGTTGGCAACTTATACAACGCTTCCAACAAGACATTTGGTTACGTTGGAAAAATGAGTATTTGCAGTCTTTAATGCAACGCGCCAAATGGACATCCAAGGAGAAACCTCTAGAGGTTGACTCTGTAGTCATCGTAAAAACGGATTCAACTGCTCCCTTATATTGGCCGTTAGCCCGCGTTCATCAACTTCATACCAGTCCTGATGGTGTTGTGCGTATAGCTACCGTTCGGCTGGCCAATGGGACTGTTCTTACGCGACCGTTAACTAAACTGTGTCCTTTGCCTAACAAATCCGATTAATATACATTCGTTTTAACATATTACTAGTTTTTAAGTAACCTTAGCATATTTCGCCAACTTAATATACAATTGCTCGTCTACGTTTTTTCATTTTATCTGTTTTAATCAACCATTAATCTTAAAATACTGGGTTGTATTTTGGTGGGCGGAATGTATCGTATCCGATTGAAATTAGAATAAGTAATTTTATCATATAGTTGCAACCCACAGTTTTGGATGGCAACATTTCCAAAATCTCAATCATAGAGCGTTACGGCACGGCTCGGCCAATAGCGAAAGCGAATTCGAATCTCGCATGCAAAACTTACCAATTAGAGCCGGCGGCCGTAGCACTAGCGCCTCCCGCGCAAACGCATGACATCGGTTGAGATCGTGCGAGAACTGAACGAAGTGAACGTGGAATCCGTGCCTCGCTGACTTTTACCATTTCAAACAAATAATAATTTCAAATAATAAGTGCATTGTGAATCCCTTTATCTACATACATCGAATTGACGTGAACTCAGTGTTGGTGTTCCGATATCAGTGTCACAGCCAAAATAGCTCACCACTTCGCCGGCCGGCAAATCCGTGGGACCTCAAGCAAGCAGTGCAGATACGGCAAACCGAGTAAGTTATTTGCATTATATTCGTTGTCGGCCTACCCCGTGACCATAACGCTACCCTTTAGATATCGAAATCAAGTGAGGAGTAAAATTCTAACTTGACCCCAGACGCGGCGAAACCCCACGCGATCGGTATAACTTGGTTCCGCCACACTAGTGTCAGAGTTTAAACCGCCCGTAGGCCCCTGACATAGCTTTACACACCATTGAAAAATCTCTCAGGTGTGCTGGTTTCATCACGATGTTTCCCTCACCGTTTTAGCAACTGATAATTAATTTATAATACGCACATAACTTACGAAAAGTCAGAGGTGCGCGCGTTGGGATCGAACTCGAGACCTCTGACTTGTCAGTCGACGGTCATACCTCTAGGCTATCAGTGCTAACAAATATAAATATCTCAAGTAAATCATCATATTCAAGGGCGTCACCTAGGGGGGCAACAGCCCCTGCAGAGGGGCTGATACCCCCTGCTGCTTAGAGAACCGAAAAATGTAGTCTTTACAATTATTTGTCCCAAAATTATTTGTTGAAAGTTCTATCAATTACTATGTTTACAGCTTGGCAAAAAAGAGTCTGTGGCGGTGACAGCTGGAACTAAAAAAAAATTCTTAAAAACCAAGTTTGTGAGTACTAAAATAACTTAAAAGTGATTAATTTGATTATATTTGATAACAAAAAGTTCTTCATCTATACTAATATTATAAAGAGGTAAAGTTTGTATGTATGTAATAATGTACGTATGTCAAGGGTAATCTCTGGAACTACCGATCCGATCCTAAAAATTCTTTCACCAATAGGAAGCTACTTTATCCCTGAGTGCTATAGGCTATTTTTATTCTAAAAAACAGTTCAGTTTTCAGTAAAAAATAACAATATCTGCGATTCAAGTAAGAAAAAAAAAGGCAATCTGGCTGCTTTATAAACGTGTTTACGGGAAAATTTAATTTAACGCGGACAAAGTCGCGGGGAACAGCTAAGTATATAAGTACCAAATAACTTGCAATTTTGAATTATAGTATGAGAAGCCTTTTTTGACAAACTGTACAAGTTATTTTTGTCGTGAGGTTTCCGACCTAAGAATAGAACCACCCCTACTCGTCCCGCGGGTGTCGTAAGAAGCGACAAAGGGAAAGATCCGGAGGTAGACAGCAGCATCCTTCTGTGTAACAGCAATCATCTGCTACTGCGATCGTCAACCCGCTTGCCCAGCGTGACGATTATGGGCAAATACCTCTAATGAGCGCACAATAGTGGCACGCATTGGGAGAGGCCTATGTTCTCCAGTGGACTATTACAGACTGATGATGATGAAAATGATGATAAAATGATGATGAAAATGATGATGATGAAAATGATGATGATGAAAATGATGATGATGATGATGAAAATGATGATGATGAAAATGATGATGATGAAAATGACGATGATGAAAATGATGATGATGAAAATGATGATGATGAAAATGATGATGATGATTATGGTGGTGGTTTTGATTATGATGAAAATGATGATGATAAAAATGATTATGATGATGAATGAAAACTTACTTGAATTGACGAAAATCACAGCACTTTTCACAGTTTTTCTGAGCATAAAACAGTATTTTCACATAACTATTAACACTGCTTGGTCTAATAGTATTCAAGATAGACCAAAATTTAGCCAAAAACTGTTCTCTAGACACAGAATCGGCTAAAGAAAATGCTAAACCAGCGACTTCGGCTAATTTGATGGAACTGGCCCACTGTTTGGCATTCAACGCAAATATGTTAGGCAATAGGTCTGGTAAATTCACTTTGTTTTTTAATAGCCTTTCGAATATTGGTAGTAGAGATGTTATGAAGGTGGTTTGGCCTGAAAAGAAAACGTCAATTTAAAAAACATATAGCATCAAATAAATTTAACTAAATTAATTTATTAAATAATTTAATAAATTAATTAATCAGCCAGTAACTGTCCCCCTGCAGGGCAAAGGCCTCTTCTCATACAGAGAAGGATCGAGCATTAATCACCACGCTAGCTCACTGCGTGTTGGCGATTTCAGACTATTAAGTCCAGGTTTCCTCACGATGTTTTCCTTCACCGTTAGTCAGTAGTGTCTTAGATTAACTAAGAAAGTATATAATTATGACATTGAAAAAGTCACTTTGGTATTATTATTATTTAGTTTAATAAATTCTTTATAATTTTTTAAATTGCTTGAATGTAAGTACAGTCAACCGCATTAAATTATTTAATACTAATATTAGTATAAATAATATTACCTTCAAATACATCCCATTTAACTTTAACATTATTTCCATAGAGCTGCAGTATTCCATTCAAAGTGTTCAACAGTCGTCTATAGATACTTCGTCTATGCTTGTTCTCTATGCAAGTACAGATTAAATATTCAACAGTAGTGTCCACGTAAGATGAGTGAGGTAGATCTGTTGGCTCCCACCTAATTATTGTTGTTAACTGAAATAGTACATAGTTTTAATCTATACATATAAAATGCCTCGTTGGTCTAGTGGTAGCAAGCGCGACTGCTGAGCACGAGGTCCTGGGTTCGATCCCCGGGTCGGGCAAAGTGTTATTGGGTTTTTCCATTAGGAAATTCTCAGTAGCAGCACGGAGTCTGGAATTGTGAGCAGTTAATGGCAATAGGCTCGCCCCCTATTACATGGGACTTATAACATAGCCGGCGAAACGTGGGTGTACTGCACACCTCTGCCTACCCCCTCTGGGGAATACAGGCGTGAGTCTATAAAAAAAAAAAATATAAAATGCTTTGTCCTGAATGATTGACTGACGGATCAACGCACAGCTTAAACCGCTGATCGTAGACACCTGAAACTTGGAGGGTGTATTCTTTGTATGACTTAGGCATCCGATTAAGAAAAGATTTACCGGAATTCTACCTCTAAGGGGGCTAAAAACGGGGGCAAAGTTTGTATGGGACTCATGGGCAGTACAATTTATTGATTTATCATTTGTCTAGGTACCCAGACTATATTACTTCGATTTAAATAAATAAAATCTGTATAAATTTTTTACGTGAGCGAAAACACGCGGGAAAAGCTAGTGTTAAGAGTAGGGTAAGAGTAGAGTGGGGAAGGGATAGAGTAGGGTAGGAGTAGAGTGGGGAAGGGATAGGGTAGGGGTAGGTATAGAGTAGAGTAGGGAAGGAATAGGGTAGGGGTAGGTATAGAGTAGGGAAGGATAGTGTAAGGTAGGTGTAGGTGTAGAGTAGGGTAGGAGTAGAGTAGGGTAGGAGTAGAGTAGGGAAAGGGTAGGGGTAGGTATAGAGTAGGGTAGGGGTAGAGTCGAGTAGGATAGAGTAGGGTAGGAAAGAGTAGGGTAGGAGTAGAGTAGGGTAGGGGTAGAGTTGAGTAGGGTTATACCTTCAAATCAAATTCAGGTTATGGTGTTTCGACTTCGGGTCACAAAGTTCTAACGTCGTATACTTACCACGTCCACGTGAAGATTATTTAGAACACTTATGCCATTGTTGGTTTCGGGTGTATCAGCAATAAATTGGAACAATCCCGGGCAGAGGTGACTTGAGTGCGGTTTAAGAGATTCATCTGAGTTGCAAATAGCCTGGAACAAGTAATAATGACCTGATCGAATTTCGGTCACAGCGGCTAATCTCAACGGAGATTGGTGCTGATTCTCTTGTACATCTCGCAAAACTAATTTTAGTCTAACTATATCTCTTTCTAACAAACACCATCAAAAAAAGACAGCAAATTGAACTATCAAATTAGAGCTGTCAAATTAGTCTACGTCCTTGCAATTGACGTAAAATTAGACGAGACCTATAAAATGCCGACTAAATTCTCGTTGATATCACGCTAATGGACTAGTTTGATAGCTCTAAAAATCTGCTATCCTTTTCTAATGATCCCTGTTAGAAAGAGATGGCGAGTCTAAATTAGTTTAGAGCGTGTGCAAGAGAATTAGCACCATTAGCCAACTTCTTCTTCTTCTTATCGAGTCGAGACACTGCTCTTAAATTTTGCTAAACGCTACACTGAAGATATTATAGTGTTTGAGCGGGGCTACAGGCAGGCACTGGACGGGGCTGCTCGGGCACTAGCAGTACCCGGCCCCGATTTCATTGCGAGGAACGCAGGGGGGAGATGGTTTTAGTGCGTGCGAGCCCCACATAACCGTATGTCCGAGGACGTACGGTATGTCGTAGGCATTTTTGACTCCCCCCAGTCACAAAAAAAATGAGATATTACAGTGCACAAGTGTGTGGGTAAACACTGGTGCACTCTCTATTCCCTCACTCTCATAGTCCGATGCGACGGCAATCCGACACGACCGGAGAGATCAGGCGCAGGAAAACAGCTTTACGTGCTTTCCGAGGCACGGAGTAAGTGATAATTAATTTATAATACGCACACACTGCATTACGATGACGCATTTTTATGGTAAGCATGACCTGAATCGATATCCAGGATTAGCTCCAGATAAAGGAACTCTTCAACGGTCACCAGCACAGATATAAAATTTTACTTGGTTAAATAGCCTATTGACTGACAAGTCAGAGGGTCCGAGTTCAACCCCAAGGCGCGCATCTCAGACTTTTCGTAAGTTATGTGCGTATTTTAATTAATTATCAGTAGCTAAAACGGTGACGGAAAACATCGTGATGAAACCAGCACACCTGAGAGATTTTTCAACGGTGTGTAAAGCCATGTCAGAGGCCTACGGGCGGTTTAAACTCTGACACCAGATTGTTCATCCACCACACGATAAGAAGAATAATCGAACTGGCTTACCTGAGCTAACAAGTACTTTTCGTTGCGATGTGAATTCTGAGTGAGGGCTTCCAGTAACGTGGTCCTCCAGTTAGTGTGGGAGAGCGTGCTAGCGTGCTCAAGCATGGCCGTCACGCTGGATAAGCAGCCCTGAGCATTAAGCCCGCTGTCTTCAATTTCTAATGGAATATCGTCTTCTTCCTGCAAAGAAACATTATAATTAAATTACTTAATAAAAAAAAATTTAAAAAACAACTGATACGGATGGGATTCGAACCCACGATCTTCGGCATATCGTCCCGACGCTCTAACCGCTAAGCCACCGTATCTCACAGAATAAGCTGAAATTTCAAATCTCTATCTACACCTTGGACGTGTGGTAATATCTATCCGAATACATTACGTATCCGACTCAGTGCTCCAAACTTTGGAGTTTTAGAAGACACCGATGAAATATTACCAATTTTCTTAATATTTAATAAGCTAACATGTGCAAACTTATTTTAAAAAATCACAAAAAAAGCTTTATAATATAATCTCCTCCTGACCGAATTTCGGTCACAGTGGCCAATCTCAACGGAGATTAGCCAACTACGCAGGAGATATTATAGTGCACAAGTGTGTGCGCAAACACAGGTGCACTCTCTATTCCCTCACTCTCATAGTCCGATGGGACGACAATCCGACATACAAGGAGAGATAAAGGGCAAACACCTTCTAATAATGAATAATCTTCTTCTGCTGAGCACAAGGTCTTGGGTTCGATCCCATGTCGTGCAAAGTGTTATTGGATTTTTCCATTAGTAAATTCTCAGTAGCAGCACGGAGTCTGGAATTGTGGGCAATGGCAATAGGCTCACCCCCTATTACATGAGACTTATAACATAGCCGGCGAAACGTGGGTGTGCATACACCTCTGCCTACCCCCTCTGGGGAATACAGGCGTGAGTCCTATAAAAAAATATAAATTAATAATCACTCTCCGTGCCTCGGATAGCACGTTAAGCTGTTGTTGGCTGTCAATTGTAGATCTTTGACAGTCGTTACGGGTAGTCAGAAGCCCGAAAGTCTGACAACCAGTCTTACCAAGGGGTATCGTGTAACCCAGTATCTGGATTGTGGAGGTCTGATAGGCAGTCGCTCCATGTAAAACACTGGTATTCAGCTGCATCCGGTAAGACTGGAAGCCGACCCCAACATAGTTGGGAAACGGCTAGGCAGATAACTTACTTCATCATCCTCTTCATCTGGTATCATATCATACTGCAACGGGTTTTCAGATAGGGTCGTCAAAAATAACCTGCTCCGAACAGTTCCGGAAATAGACGAAGATACGGCGAACGTCTCTACTGACTGCTTCATAGGTTTGGAGCCCTGAAAGTTAAATTAAACTTGAATTACAAATCAATTTAATAAGAAACTCGCAAAACAACTGACTCAGGCTTGAACCCGCGATCTCTGGCGTGCCGTGCTATTGCTTTAACAACTAAGCCACCGAGTCTTGCCTCTTTAGTTGAAATTATTAATATTGTATAAACTCTATTGTATTATAATCTTCGGCGTACCGTGCCGACGCTCAAACCTTGTGCGTCGGCACGGTACGCCGAAGATCGTGGGTTCGAATCCCATCCGTATCAGTTGTTTTTCCAAATTTCTTATTAAAGAATTATATCTTTTATAACATGTTATATGCGCATGTTTTGCTTAAGGCCCGTTGTCAGTACCCTCATAAAATCCTGACAACTGATCTAACTTCAGAATATCGTATCCCTTTGCTTTGCGTCGCTCCGTAGAAAACTGAGAAATATGTATCTAGTTAGATTTGAAGCCTAGGCTAAGGCGAGGAGAATGAAAATTATTATAAGGGATATTATTAATCGAGCGAATCACTACATAGTTTAAAACAAAGTCGCTATCCGCCGTCTGTCTGTCCCTATGTATGCTTAGATCTTTAAAACTACGCAAAGGATTTTGATGCGGTTTTTTTTAATAGATAGAGTGATTCTTAAGGAAGGTTTATATGTACATTGCACCCGTGCGAAGCCGGGGCGGGTCGCTAGTAAAAAATTATTTGCAACTGTTAATGATGATACTTTAATATGAAAGTGGCCGAACAAAAATATTGAGTGAGCGACCCAGTAAGGAAGAGCAAGCGAAGCGAGCTCTGGACTTGGGACACCCCGACTCGAACTGTTTAGATTAGAATGAGCGCATAATGTGTCGTGTGGTTTTCGGCCTAAGAATAGAACCACCCCTACTCGTCCCGCGGGTGTCGTAAGAAGCGACAAAGGGAAAGATCCGGAGGAAGCAGTAGCATCCTTAGAGTATATAAGAAAATATAGAGCAACCCTATAGAAGTATGAACTGTGAGCACGGGTATGAACAACGCGGCCGCGACACGAGCTCCGTTTGCGATCATACCTCGATCAACTGCGGTTCAACTAGGCTCCACGAGCGAAAAAGTTACATTTTAGCTTATATCATGGTTAACTGCTGAGTTAAATTTTGAAAAACGTCTAGAAAACATAATTTGAAAAAATGACATTTTAACATTTCTATGGTGAGACCTGCTTTCGCTCCGCACAAGGCAATGTGGTTGACGTTATCACTCTATATTTTCTTGAATACTCTATGGTAGCATCCTTCTGTGTAACAGCAATCTTCTGCTACTGTGATCGTCAAGCTTGCCCTGCGTGGCGATTATGGGCTAATACCTCTCGCACACAATAGTGGCGCGCGTTGAGAGAAGCCTATGTTCAGCAGTGGACTAATGCAGGCTGATGATGATGATAATGATGATGAAAATGATGATGATAAAAATGATTATGATGGTGGTAGTGGTTTTGATTATCATGAAAATGATGATGATAAAATGATGATGATGGTGGTGGTGGTGGTTTTGATGAAATTGATGATGATGATGAAATTTACTTACCCGATGTCTAGAGTACGCTTGCAAGGGGAACTTAAAAGTAGCCCTCTTGTCCACTATACTATCCCACGCTTGGAGATTAAAAATGCGGGTATATAGCTTCTGTTTCGGCTTACGACGAATAATGGCGGCCACCAAACAGTTGTATGAGGAACAGTAGAACGAACTGAAAAGATAAAAATACCGACTTCATAAGAAAGAAAGAAAGAAAGAAAGCAACATTTATTAGACATAACAAAACCACACCTATAAATACGTAATCTATATATATAAAAATGAAACCCGTTTTCCGTTGTCACGACATAGCATGAAAACGGCTTGACCGATTTGGCTGATTTTGGTCTTGAATTATTTGTGGAGATCCAGGGAAGGTTTAAAGGTGAGAAAAAGGGGTAGAGTAGGGTAGGGGTAGAGTAGGGTAGGGTAGCGGTATAGTAGGGTAGGAGTAGAGTAGGGTAGGGTAGAGGTAGGGGTAGGGTAGGGTAGGGGTAGTGTAGGGTAGTGTAGGGTAGGGTAGGGGTAGTGTAGGGTAGGGTAGGGGTAGTGTAGGGTAGGGTAGGGGTAGGTTAGGGATAGGGTAGTGGTTAAAGTAGGGTAGGGGTAGAGTAGGTTAGGGGTAGAGTAGGGTAGGGGTAGAGTAGGTTAGGGGTAGAATAGGGTAGTGGGTAGAGTAGGGTAGGGGTAGAATAGGCCTTGAAGTAGGATAATCACGCGTACGAAGTCGCGCGGGGCAGCTAGTAAAAAATAAAATTACAAATCCTTAATAAATAATAAATAAAATAAAAAAAATACAACAATAAGCATAATAAATTACCTATATACTAAATAGCATTCTATACAATACACGCGTCCCGCATCCCCCGGGCACCGCTCTGCTCAAACACGACTACAAGCCGCACTACGTCAGTCAGACTCAGTGCGGGTGCGCCCCGATGACAACAACTCCCAGGCAGGCATAACATAGTAAATCTCTTCTTATTATCGTATGGTTGACGAACAACCTGGTGTCAGAGTTCAAACCGCCCGTAGGCCTCTGAAAGGCTTTACACACCGTTGAAAAATCTCTCAGGTGTGCTGGTTTCCTCACGATGTTTTCCTTCACCGTTTTAGCAACTGATAATTAATTTATAATACGCACTTAACTTACGAAAAGTCAGAGGTGCGGGCCTTGGGATCGAACTCGAAACTGAGTTGTCAGTCGACGGTTATATTACTAGGCTACCAGTGCTATCAACTAGTCGGTGAAAGATCGATATGCCAAAAGAATATGCAAAATTTTAATCAGGGCGATATTATTTAAGAAACTCGCAAAAACAACGGTCTCGAGTGGGACTTGAATCCGCGATCTCTGGCGTGCCATGCCATCGCTTTACCAACTAAGCTACCGAGTCCTGCCCGCTTCAGTTGAAATTACGAATTTCATTCTTAACGCCTTAAAGGCGTGTGGTGACATCTACCGGAGTACTGCCGCGGCCGGTCCCATGTTCCAAACTTTGCAGCTTAGAAAGCATAGAAACGATAAATCACCAATTTTTTATGTTTTTTTACATGTAAGTATATATACACATGTTTTGCTTATAAAATCATTTAATAAGCAAAACATTTCTTAAACATGTAAAAAACATACAGGGTTATTTGTAAAACACCAGCATCCTTCAAAGGGGTCATTGAACTCATCATTATGAACAACTTTTACTATGGGACCAACCCTGAAATCGAAAAAAAAAATCAGCTGTTCCATACATTTTGTTGAGTCATGTGAACATAAATGTATGGAACAGCTGATTTTTTATGCAATTTCAGGGTTAGTCCCATAGTAAAAGTTGTTCATAATGATGAGTTCAATGACCCCTTTGAAGGATGCTGGTGTTTTACAAATAACCCTGTATATTAGGGTTTGAAATACTATGGAACCCTTTTCAAGTCGGTTAAAAATGTAATGTCGTTGTACTCACAAACAAGTTTCCTTGATGCTATAGAAGGCGTTTGGCGGGCACTTGACCACGCCGCGCAGAGTCACGCAGTACATACACGTCTGCTCCACAAAGTACCACGGCTTGGGCGAGCCCGCACTTTCATTCAAGGGCCCCGTTTTTAAGTTTTCTTCTGGTACCTAAAAAGATTGACCAAGATTTACTAATATATCACTCCATCTGCCTAGCCAAACTCTGCCTTTTCCCAACTATGTTGGGGTCGGCTCCCAGTCTTACCGGATGCAGCTGAATACCAGTGTTTTACATGGAGCGACTGCCTATCAGACCTCCACAACCCAGATACTGGGTTACACGATACCCCTTGGTAAGACTGGTTGTCAGACTTTCGGGCTTCTGACTACCCGTAACGACTGTCAAAGATCTTCAATTGACAGCCGGGGCCTACAGCTTAACAGCATGCCGCCGCGTATACACCCGCTCTTGAAAATAGACTCCGTTTGAGTTCGAAACTAGTCGGGCATTCCCGAAATCAATGCGTGAGTACAGCCGTATCAATATTTCATATAAAATATTTTTTTAATTTAGAGTCGTGATGGCCTAGTGGTGGTGACCGTTGACTGGCAAGTCAGTGGTATCGGGTTCGAACCCAAGGCGCGCACCTCTGACTTTTCGTAAGTTATGTGCGTTTTATAAATTAATTATCACTTACTCCGTGCCTCGGAAAGCACGTAAAGCTGTTGACCCTGCGCCTGATCTCTTTCCGATCGTGTCGGAAGGCCATCCCATCGGACTATGAGAGTGAGAGAGTAGAGTGCACCTGTGTTTGCGCACACACTTGTGCACTATAATATCTCCTGCGTAATTGGCTAGTCTCCGTTGAGATTGGCCGCTGTGACCGAAATCCGGTCAGAAGAATATTATTATTAAAAAAAATTTTGTACACTTACTTTCTCAAAAACCACTTTGAGTATGTTAAAAGCGTTGGTGTAGGCCACAACTCGTTTTCTGTATGATTCTGCGTTCGAGGGCTCTCTGGACCCTTTCTTCAAGGTTTTGAACAGGTCACCCACTATAGTACACGTGTACGTCTCACAGAATTTACGGGAACTATGTCTGAAATATAATTAATGCATGTTTTTACATTTGTATACAGGGTGTATCCGAATTCGTGTAGTTCCCGTAAACCATAGGTTCTATTGCTGATATAGATTGGCCCTGCACAGGTTTTAGCTTGCATAAAAATAAAAATAAAAATTGCCTTATTTTGTCTTGCAATAAGTTCAAATAATCTTATTATTACCATCTAATACGATTTTAATTAAAAAACAATTAAGAAAAAAAACTTAAATTAATAAAAAAAATAAAGTTGAGATGAGCAGTTTCTGTCGCGGCCTGCCGCGGTCACTTACAGCCTGCCGTTCGCTGGTAAGGAAAAAAAGTGCCGCGTTCTAATTTTTTAATTTTTGTAAAGTTCATATTTTTTGGTCAGTGTTTTTTTATGCAAGCTAAAACCTGTGCAGGTCTAATCTATATCAGCAATAGAACCTACCGTTTAAGGGAACTCCACGAATTCGGATACAGCCTGTATAGGGCGTCCCATGGACATGCCACACGGAGAGAAAGTACCAAGAATATTGTAGATGGAACATTTTACTGAAAAAAGACATTATTGGAATTTAAAAAACAGTTTAAACTGCATTCATAGATATTTAAATAATTACATGGTTGAACCGGGAATCGAACCCGTTACATGAGAAAAATTATCAACCTGCTTCTTCTTCTTATCGTATGGTTGATGAACAACCTGGTGTCAGAGTTTAAACCGCCCGTAGGCCTCTGACATGGCTTTACACACCATTGAAAAATCTCTCAGGTGTGCTGGTTTCATCACGATGTTTTCCCTCACCGTTTTAGCAACTGATAATTAATTTATAATACGCACATAACTTACGAAAAGTCAGAGGTGCGCGCCTTGGGATCGAACTCGAGACCTCTGACTTGTCAGTCGACAGTCATAACACTAGGCTATCAGTGCTGTTAAATAACAACCAACCTGCTAAATAACATAGAGTCACAAATAAAAGGAAAAACATGAATTTATATGTAAAAAATTCACAAAAATATAAAAGTTAGTACCTCAATAAAGGCAAGAAAATCTTCTTACAGATGACCATATCAGAGCTGGTACCAATTCTTTTGTAGGCTTTATTTAATATATTCACATCTTCCTTAGCGGCCAGAGATTTAATACAAGCGTCTATAGCGTGATCCCACCATCCAGTCGTGTCCCCTGTAAACAATATTTATTTATTTATTTAAACTTCATGTCACACAAGTGTACATTGGCGGACTGAATGCCTTAGGCATTCTCTACCACTCAACCATAGGGTGGTGCAGAGATGAAGTGGTAGGCGATTTATATAAATCAAGATACAACTAATCTAAGTATATGTCATCATCTGCCTTGCCTTCTCCCAACTATGTTGGGGTCGGCTTCCAGTCTTACCGGATGCAGCTGAATACCAGTGTTTTACATGGAGCGACTGCCTATCAGACCTCCACAACCCAGATACTGGGTTACACGATACCCCTTGGTAAGACTGGTTGTCAGACTTTCGGGCTTTTGACTACCCGTAACGACTGTCAAAGATCTACAATTGACAGCCGGGGCCAACAGCTTAACGTGCTATCCGAGGCACGGAGAGTGATAATTAATTTATAAAACGCACATAACTTACGAAAAGTCAGAGGTGCGCGCCTTGGGTTTGAACCCGAGACCTCCGACTTACCAGTCAACGGTCACCACTAGGCTATCACGACTCTCACTAATCTAAGTATATGTAAATAATAATAATTACTTCAATTAATAAAATCTTACATTATTAGATACATACAGTCAAATACTTAGCTTAACAAAATATACATAAAAACATATATCACAAATATATATTAAATATGATGCATAAATATATATAATACAAAATATATACATAAATAATTACATATTATATTATAATTAATAAATAACAGTAAGTTTTATACAGATGATTCTGCCAATGTTTTAATATAATTGTGGCGATATCATAAATAACATCATCTTCTTTGATAAGTTGATTAAAGTACCGTTATGCAAGCGCGGCAGGAGCGAGGTGCCGAAGATGCCCGAGCGTGTATTCGAGTGCATTCGGTTTTCTACGCCTGGGCAGTGTTAAAACGATCTCGACGGAGGCCGCGCGCACGCCGAACCGCGGGCCGTTAATTTAAATAGGTACGTTTGCATAAGACGCGTGAATAGAGCCGTATAATATTTATAAATAAATAAATAAATCAGCCTGTAACTGTCCCACTGCAGGGCAAAGGCCTTTTCTCATACAGAGTAGGATCGAGCATTAATCACCACGCTAGCTCACTGCGGGTTGGCGATTTCAGACTATTAAGTCCAGGTTTCCTCACGATGTTTTTCTTCACCGTTAGTCAGTGGTGTCTTAGAAAAACTATTAAAGTACATATGACATTGAAAAAGTCACATTGGTACATGCCAGGTTTGAACCCACATCTACGTGCTTGCAAAGCGGGTCTGTAACCAATGCGTCACCACGACATTTAATAATTAATAATGCTGCTAATTCTCTTGCACACGCTCTAAACTAATTTAGAGTCGCCATCTCTCGTTCTAACAGAGATCATTAGAAAAGAATAGAAGATTTTTAGAGCTGTCAAACTAGTCCATTTGCGTGATATCAACGAGAATTTAGTCGGCAGGTCATAGAGGTCTCGTCTAATTATATTCATGATTAGTCCTCGATATCGTGATATAATTTACTATGTAGTCCCACTACTTAACACGATGACACGCGAATTTCAGAGGATTCAATCCTGAAATTAAAAAAGGTTGCGCTGGCAACACTACCCAGCTTACGTCATTCACTATTTTTTCGCCGTGATCACGCGCACGTTATTTTTTCCCTAATTTTTATTTGGGTGATAAAACCGAATATTATTGTTGTAAATACAATTACATTACAATATTTCCCATATGCAACGTGTAAGACGGGTCAAGGAAAGAAATAATATGGAGAATACTAAGGAAAGCAGCGAAAAAACATGGACGTCATAGAACTTCATAGAACTTCATAGAACGTCATAGAATCGTCATAGAATGTCAATAGAACTTCACTTAAGGTAAGTTCGTTTAATTTAGTAATTTCACGTCAATTGCAAGGACGTAGACTAATTTGACAGCTCTAATTATTTGCTGTCCTTTTTCGATGGTGTTTATTAGAAAGAGATATAAATAGACTAAAATTAGTTTAGCGGGATATACAAGAGAATCAGGACCAATATCTGAAACTATTTTAGTTATGTTTTATTGAAATGTTACCTGCTATGTTATAATCAATCATCGGGGCCATGCGCTGCCCTGCAAACATACAACATTAATCACGCATAATATGTAAGTAAATTCACTATTCACTATATGTCAGTGTCGAATTACAGAACTAGGGCATACAATACCGGTTTTATTTTAACCGGTAAACCGCTTTCGGTAAGTAATCGGTAAAAAATATAAAACCGGTATTTTACTGGTACCTATGTAAAATTAATAATATATTTTTGTGCAGTTCGAATTTGAAGTTAATTTAAATTTATATAATTTTTGTTTAAAATATACGCTAAATAATAAATAACGCTTCGCGGGTAGAGATGGGCAGTGGGTAAAAAATGGTTAGGAAATAGTAAAAAAAAGGTAAAAATTAAAAATACCCATTTTTACATATGTATACAGGGTTAATTGTAAAACACCAGCATCCTTAAAAGGAATGGGTCATTAAATTTATCATTATGAACAACTTTTACTATGGGACCAACCATGAAATAAAAAAAAATCAACTGTTCCATACATTTTGTTGAGTCATGTGAACATAAATGTATGGAACACCTGTTTTTTTTTTTCGATTTCAGAGTTGGTGCCATAGTAAAAGTTGTTCATAATGATGAGTTTAATGACCCCTTTTAAGGATGCTGGTGTTTTACAATTAACCCTGTATATTATATTAAAAATACCGGGTTAATATTCAGGTTGTACAGTGCCCGGTATAAATTAAAAACAGGAAGGTAAAAATAGGTACAAATGGGCATTTACCTAAAGTTCGTATATTTACCGAGTAACTGTCCATCTCTATTCGCGGGCCGTAGTTTCCCCATCCCTGTTTGGGTTATGCGCAAAATGATTACCGATTAAAGAGATTACCGTTTTGTAATTTAACTAAAAGTTGGTTATAAATATTTAATAAGAAATTTGAAAAAACAACTGATACGGATGGGATGGGAAATTTCTTATTAAATATTTATTTTTAATAAGCTAACATGTGCTAAAACATGTAAAAATTTCACAAAAAAAATATTAAGATAATTGGTAATAATCGTATCGGTGCCTTCTAAAACTGCAAAGTTTGGAGCACTGAGTCGGATACGTAATGTATTCCGATAGATATTACCACACGCCCTAGGCGTATAAAGAGATTTGAAATTTCGACTGATTCTGATGGGATACGATCCGTATCAGTTGTTTTTTCAAATTTCTTATTAAGTATTTATATTTAACATGTGCTAAAACATGTAAAAATTTCACAAAAAAAAAGTTGGTTTTTTTTTTATCAAAATAAATGTTTCGTTTTAATTAAATTAATAATGTAGGTATTACATCTATGTGATTACCGTATACATAAGAAGTTCATGTCGAAGATCTAAATTAATAACAAAAAACACTGATGAAAAAACATTAGATTTTTATTAAAACCACATTACAAAATTTTGCACATTTTGCGAATTGCTCTTTTTGAGAATGGCTCATTTTACGAACTGCACATTTTGAAAATTGCCTCTTTTGAGAATTGCCTCTTTTGAGAATTGCTCTTTCTGCGAATTGCTCTTTCTGCGAATTTCTGAGAATTGCGCCGATTGAGAATTGCGCCGATTGAGAATTGCGCCAATTAAGAATTGCGCCAATTGAGAATTGCGCCAATTGAGAATTGCGCCAATTGAGAATTGCGCCAATTGAGAATTGCACCAATTGAGAAATGCGCCAATTGAGAATTGCGACCAATTGAAAAATGCGCCAAATGCGAAGTGCACATTTTGCGTCAGCTGCACATTTTGCGAATTGCTCATTTTGCGCTTAACTTGTTTCAGTGAGACAACATACCTGACGTGTAACTCCACAACAAGTCCGTGTCATTAACTGTCAAAAAAAAAAGTACTTCATTAATCATGGAAAACATTTAAAGAGATTCACCATAGGTCAGTAAGGGTTGTATTACAGAACCTAACTCGGGACTCAAGTATTACTTGAAATTAAGTTAGTATTTTGCTTTACATATTCTTTATTTTTCTATTTTATTTACTATTTTTACTCACGCCTATATTACCCAGAGAGGATAGGCAGAGTTGTAAGCAGTACACCGACGTTTCGCCGGCTATGTTATCAGTCTCGTGTAATAGGGGGCGAGCCTATTGCCATTAACCGGACACGATTCCAGACTCCGTGCTGCTACTGAGAATTTCCTAATAAAAAAACCCAATAACACTTTGCCCGACCTGGGGATCGAACCCAGGACCTCGTGCTAAGCAGTCGCGCTTGCTACCACTAGCTAAACCATCGAGAAAGAGATTTAAAATTTCAACTCATGCTGGTACGATGCGGTGGTTTAGCGGTCAGTACGTCGAAGGTCGTGGGTTCGAGTCCCTCCCATATCAGTATTTTTTCAAATTTTCTTACAAAATAATTATAATAAAAATATTTTTTGCTGACACTTCATTCTTAGTGACAATAGTAACTTCCATCTAACCATCTACATTTTAACGTTGCCAACCGTTGCTTAAGCCTCGTATCCACTAGGCAACATTTGGCGCGCGACATGTTGCTTAACATGTTTCGCAACTTGTTGAATGTTGACGCGGAACATTTGTTTAACAACGTTGTCTGTCCACACATTCTCAGTCGTCGACAACATGTCGCCAGAGGAACTTGTGTTGATTTCAGCGGCAGTGGTTATAATTTTTAGTTTTTTAAATTTATTTTTATAGTCTCTGTGAGCTATCCCATAAACATTCATAGTTTTGGTACAGTTCGATTAATTTGAGCACTCGTTCGTTACACCACACTACGGACATTGTTGCGCGTCACGTCTCCACTCGACAACAATTGATGCTCAACTAACGATGCTCTTTAAACAAACAACAAGCCGCGCGTCATGTTGCGCGCCAGCTGGCAACGTCGCGCGCTGTTGTGCAGCGTTGCCGTACATGTTGAGCGTCACGTGTCGCGCGCCAAATGTTGCCTAGTGGATACGAGGCTTTAACCTTGATGATACTCACATCCAACTAAAGTGATGACAATATCTAGCAGAGTCAAGTCCCCATTACTGGATAAGGTGTCCAACAGTCCTCTAAACGGCGTTATGAATTCCCCCTTCATTTCTGCCAGACGGGAGGGAAGACTGGCCGCGAACGATTTGTAGTAGATGCTGAAAAAAAAGTCAAATGAATGCGCCTGCGCAGTTAAACTATTGGCCTACCCAGGATAAATATGATAATAGCACTGATAGCCTAGTGGTATGACCGTCGATTGACAAGAGATCTCGATTTTTTTTTGTGAATTTTTTACATGTTATAGCACATGATAGCTTATTAAATATAATTATTTAATAAAAAAAATTTGAAAAAACAAATGATCCCATTCGTATCAGTTGTTTTTTCAAATTTTCTTATTAAATAATTATAAGAGATCTCGAGTTCAATCCTAAGACACGCACCTCTGACTTTTCGTAAGTTACGTGCGTATTATAAATTAATATCACTCTCCGTCACGTTAAGCTGTTGTCGGCTGTCAATTGTAGATCTTTGACAATCGTTACGGGTAGTCAGAAGCCCGAAAGTCTGACAATCAGTCTTACCAAGGGGTATCGTGTAACCCAGTATCTGGGTTGTGGAGGTCTGATAGGCAGTCGCTCCATGTAAAACACTGGTATCCAGCTGCATCCGGTGAGACTGGAAGCCGACCCCAACATAGTTGGGAAAAAGCTAGGCAAATGATGGCAATGAATGATTTCATACAACTAACTTAATTTATTTTAATTTTAAAGTAATTAGGCCTACATACCTATACTCGTTCCGCGCCGGCAATGTACAAATAATTTTGCTTTTATGATCAATTCTCGTTTCTTCTGATGTCAGCAGATTGATGCCCCACTGCACCGCTTTATTATTAATTTGTACTCTCTTGGGTAGACGATGTAAATTTAGGAGAATGGATAACTTGTCGTCAAACGAAGATGTTTGTTCGAATTTTGGCCAGTACTGGAAGGAATAATAGATTATTGAAGTGCTTTCTTGAAGGTTTAAAAAGGTACAGACGCACGCAACTAAAAAACGCGCCTTGAAAAGAAGGCGCCACGAAAAGAAAGGTGCCCCAATCAGTAATGTGCCCTAAAAGATTGGTGCCTTAAAGAAAATGGTGCCCTAAAACAAAGGTGTCCCAAAAAGGTACCCTAGGTACTAAAAGATGACCCAAAAAGAATGGTGCCCCAAAAAGATAGGTACCTACCCCCTGGGGTACCTATGAATCTTTTGGGTGTAGGTTGGTTTTGGGTTTAGTACCTGTACTAACCCAAAAATAAATATGCCCCAAAAAGAACGGTGCTCTAAAAAAGGTGCCCCGCTTAGCATAACGCAGTTACGCGACACAAGCAATGCACCACTGACATCTAAAATTACCTTAAGCAACTATTTCAGTACCTGAATAATTTTAAATCTTACTTAGATGTAACATAATATAGACTCACGCCTGTATTCCCCAGAGCGGGTAGGCAGAGGTGTATGCAGTACACCTACGTTTCACTAGCTATGTTATAAGTCTCATGTAATAGGGGCGAGCCTATTACCATTAACCGGGCACAATTCCAGACTCCGTGCTGCTATTGAGAATTTCGTAATGAAAAAACCCATAAACCCAACTCGGAGATCGAACCCAGGACCTCGTGCTCAGCAGTCGCGCTTGCTACTACTAGACTAACGAAGCAGTCTTAGTTAGATATGAAAAAATATACTCACATAATCAACCAACTCCAAAACATTCTCAAAATATTCTTCCTTGAATGTTTTAGAAAAATAATCCACAATATCAACTAATAACTGAGTTTTATCCCCCAACGCAAAAGGTTTAGCAATTAACCTCTTAAAATAAACCGAAATATAACTCTTCACAAAATCTATATTCTCCAAAATATTCTCAAATTCTTCAACTGTCAAATTCTTCTCCGCAACACAGAGCAGGTCTGTCAAAAAAATCTTGCCCCATTTTATTTCCAAATCTGACAAATTCTCTACAATTAAACCTGTCCAATTTTTTACTTGTGACAACGGGGTGTTGAATATATTTGACAGTATTTTTACAGAGAGTATTACGTCAGAAAGTTGATCAGAAAATTCTGTGAATAGTCTTTTTTCTTCCAATAACTCTGTGATGTTGTTTAAATTTTGCATTTTTGCCCATTTTTCGTAGCTGGCAATTAATTCGTCGGACTTGTAGAGATGGAAGCATTCGTATAGGTTGTTTTTTAATAGTAATACATAGGATGGTGTTATGTTTTCTATAAGATTGCTGAGACATTTTAGTGTTTTCTGAAAAATGAAAAAATATTTTTTTTGTGATTATTTTTCATGTTAACTTATTAAATACTAGCTGTTCCCCGCGATTTTGTCCGCGTTCAATAATTTTTTTCCGTAAACACACGTTGATATAGCAGCCAGATAGCCTGTTTTTTTTCTGACTTGAATCTAAAAATAGCCTATAGCACTCAGCGATAAAGTAGCTTCCCATTAGTGAAAGAATTTTTAGAATCGGATCGGTAGTTCCAGAGATTACCCATGACATACATACATAATTACATACATACAAAGTTTACCTCTTTATAATATTATTAATTAATTAGTATAGAAGTATAGATAATTTTTTTCATAAGAAATTTGAATGAATATCGCGTCGGTGCCTTCTAAAACTGCAAAATTTGAAGCACTGAGTCGGATACATAATGTATTCCGATAGATATTACCACACGCCCTAAGCGTAGAAAGAGATTTGAAATTTCAACTGATGCTGGTAGGATACGGTGGCTTAGCGGTCAGAGCTTTGGCACGGTACGCCGAAGATCGTTCTAATTCGGTTCGAATCCCATCAGTATCAGTTCTTTTTTTTAAATTTCTTATTAAATAATATTTCGAAAAAATAACTTTACAACAAACGAGTATTTTTAAGTATAACCAAAATATTGTTATCTCAGTTTTTTAGGCCCAATTTCATCAGAAGCAGCGCTAAGAAACCCCTATCTATAAAGGTTAAATACTGCTACCGAATTATACCAGTATGCATTAAAAACCTCAAATTTTCGATACTGAAATATACCGGTATTCATAAAAGTCCGATACGGAAATATACCGGTATTCATAAAAGTCGGATATCTAAATATACTGGTATTCTCAACATTCCTACCGAAATATTCCGGTATCCATAAAATATCACCAAAATAAAATATAGCTAGATTTTTTAAAATCTTACCTCTAAATTCTCCTCTTTAAGCTCTTCAGCGTATTCCTTAAAAAATACCAATACCGCATTAATTTTGAACGCATCGATATTCACTTCAACATCCAATATCTGTTCTAAAATGTAATAATTTTCGAATCCAACAATTTTTCGACGAATTTCCTTTGGAAACTCAAACGTTTTATTAGCAAAAGCAATCATAGCAACTAGATTCAAAAATTGTGGAGACAAAATGGTTAATTTTTTACACATATCCAGAACTTCGTCTACAAAAAAGTAATCATATTTCTTTAAATCTATGACACTTTTTGTAAACTCCATAATTTGCGTGATGTTAGCTTCGCTCAAATCAGTGTTTGTGGCTGATTTATCGTACAGCTTAACAATATTATTTTTAATTTGATCATCTGTAAATAAATCTATTTTATCTAAGAAGAATTTTGTTGATATTTCGAAGGTTTTTGAGGTATTTTCGTTTGTTTTTGAGGTATTTTCGTTTGTTTTTGAGGTATTTTCGTTTGTTTTTGAGGTATTTTCGTTTGTTTTTGAGGTATTTTCGTTTGTTTTTGAGGTATTTTCGTTTGTTTTTGAGGTATTTTCGTTTGTTTTTGCGGTATTTTTGTTTGTTTTTGAGGTATTTTCGTTTGTTTTTGATGTTTTTTTTTTGGTTTTTGCGGTATTCTCGTTTGTTTTAGAACTAGTTCCGACAGGTTTTAAGGTATTCATTAAATCAATCAAATCTGGATTTGTGGGAGAATCACCGTAGATTGCAATTGGTACATCAAAATCTATTCTTCTTTCCATGCAGAATTTTGTTGCTCTTTCTAAGGTTTCTGTGACATTTTCATTAGTTTTGGAGGTATCTTCGTCAGTTTCCGAGATATTTTCGTAGGTTTTTGAGGTATTTTCGCAGGATTTCGGGGTATTTCCGTAGGGTTTTGAGGTATTTCCGCAGGTTATTGAGGCAATTTCGTTTGACGTGTTAATTATGATATTTGGAAGATATTCTACTGTTAAAGAATTGTTGTCTTTAAGAGCTGATATGAAGGCTTTAGTGATGTCTAAACCTGGTATGATTGTAGAAGCTGAAACAAAAAAAATATTTTATTTTTTCTTCAACGTCAAAATGGTTGATGAGCAATCTGGTGTCGGAGTTTAAACCACCTGTAGGCCTCTTAAACAACGTAACACACCGTTAAAAAATCTCTCAGGTATGCTGGTTTCGTCACAATGTTTTCCTTCACCGTTTTAGCTAGTGATAATTAATTTCTAATACGCACATGAATTCGAAAAATCAGAGGTGCGTGCGTAGTTTCGAATCTACGACCTTTGACTTTGCAGTCATACCACTAGGCTATCACAACTTCCCCTTCCTAAAATATTGAATTATTTGTTAATAATTGATTCATTTGTCAATAATTGATTCATTTGTCAATAATTGATTCATTTGTCAATATTGATTCATTTGTTAATAATTGATTCATTTGTCAATATTGATTCATTTGTTAATGATTAATTCCTTTTTTAAATAATTGATTCATTTGTTAATAATTGATTCATTTGTCAATAATTGATTCATTTGTCAATAATTGATTTATCAATTTTATAATGAAATATTACATTAATTAATTTATCTTTTTTAATGTACTTCACCCTGGAATGAAATCTCTCACTAACTGTAATATCTTAGTGAAAACGCTATAAATAATTAATTAATACTTTATTGTTTTAACACGTTACATGAGCACATTGACAATCTCAAGAGCCGGCGAGAGAGAGAGAGAGACGGTTAGATTAATCGCTCTCGCTTATTTGGGGATACCGCACTAACCATAGAGGAAATTGCACTTACCATCATCTCTACTAATCATAAAGAGCGCCTGTTCCCCCACGATGTTCAACAGCTGGGCTGTGCTCTCCGACCCTGGATCATGGGTCAATAGGAACTCCAGACATTCAGACAGAATTCTTCTTACATCTGGTGATGATTCTTCTGTGATAGCCTGTAATAGATGTAAACATAATATAACATAACATAACATAGACTCACGCCTGTATTCCCCAGAGGGAAGGCAGGGGTGTATGCAGTACACCCACGTTTCGCCGGCTATGTTATAATATATAATAGGGGGCGAGCCTATTGCCGTTAACTGGGCACAATTCCAGACTCCGTGCTGCTACTGAGAATTTCCTAATGGAAAAACCCAATAACACTTTGACCAACCCGGGGATCGATCCCAGGACGTCGTGCTCAGCATTCGCATTTGCTACCAGTAGACTAACGAGGTATTGTAACAGATGTGTTATGGAATAGGCTAAATATTTAGAACTATCACAAAACAAACTTATTTTGAATTATTTAATAAGAAATTTGAAAATACAACTGATACGGATGGATATGGATAATATAAATGGGATTTTTCAAATTTCTTATTTAATAATTATATTTAATAAGCTAACATGTGCTATAACATGCAAAAACATCACAAAAAAACATGATTTTTTTGCAGTTTTTTGCTCGATATTAATAACGGCAACAGGTCTACCTGTAATAAATAATAAATAAAAAATAAAAAAGCCTTTTATTTCTTGCTTTTCCTGATAACAATTCATTCACAATGTGCATGCAAAAAAAAAAATCTTCTCAGTTAAAATTTATCATAATTAATAATAGCTGATAATAAGCATGCAGAATTATTCTTTACAATTTTAAAGTTTGTTGTTAATACACAGTATAATATTGCATTTATTTATTTATTATATTAAAAATAAGATAAGTAGTAATGTAATGTGAAATTTTTACATGTGCTAAAACATGTAAACCTACTAAACGGTCTACCTGTATAAATAAATAAATCAGCCTGTAACTGTCCCAATGTAGGGCAAAGGCCTCTTCTCATACAGAGAAGGATTGAGCATTAATCATCACGCTAGCTCACTGCGTGTTGGCGATTTCAGACTATTAAAGTCCAGGTTTCCTCACGATGTTTTCCTTCACCGTTAGTCAGTGGTGTCTTAGATTAACTAAGAAAGTACATATGACATTGAAAAAGTCACATTGGTACATGTCAGGTTCGAACCCACACCCACGCGTTTGCAAAGCGGATCCGTAACCAATGCGCCACCACGACATACTGCGCACATGATACGATTTTCAAATTTTCTTATTAAATAATTATAGTTTTTTGCTCGATATTAAAAGCGGCAATAACAGGTAGATTACATTAATGACTGCATGAATATCTAATGTTGTATGTACGAAACCCTTCGTGCGCGAGTCCGTCTCGCACTTGGCCGGTTTTTTTAGGTACCTACGTTCATAATATGTTGTACACTAGCAGGAGATTTGCACATGACGAGCGCCGGCAGTACGAGCGACAGCTTCGAGTCCGCGCTGTGTTTGAACAGAGCGTGGATCACTCGTATTGTGGCCTCTTGAAGATGGGGGTCAGGGCGGTCGCAAACTGTAGAAACACAAATAAATTCAGTTAATATAGTTATTTAATGAGAAAATTGCCTCGTTGGTCTAGTGGTAGCAAGGGTAGTCGGGTAAAAGTGTTATTGAGTTTTTCCATTAGGAAATTCTCAGTAGCAGCACGGGGTCTGGAATTGTGCCCGGTTAATGGCAATAGGCTCGCCTCCTATTACATGGGACTTATAAAATAGCCGGCGAAACGTGGGTGTACTGCACACCTCTGCCTACCCCCTCTGGGGAATACAGGCGTGAGTGTATAAAATAAATAAATAATAATAATTAATGAGTAAATTTTGAAAACACCACTGATACAGATGCATCGGTGCCTTCTAAAAACTGCAAAGTTTGAAGCACTGAGTCGGATACGTAATGAATTCCGATAGATATTACCACACGCCCTAGGCATACCTACTTATAAGCTAAAATATCGTATAATTCCAAACTTATAAGACTTCATGTTATATAACGGTTACATAGCGACATATTAAACGATAATATTGTCATTACCGAAGTCAGTTAATGACAAATATTATCGTTTAATAGTCATGTAAAAGTCGCTAAATGTAAATATAACAAAAAGACTATTGAACGACGATGTTGTTATGTTTTCTGGGCCTAATTCAGGTTTTATAAACGTTTACTTGACCATTATAAAGCATTAATTTGTTAGTTGGGTACGTACGATTAGCAGATAGGATCACTAGCAGACAGTATAAAGCGTCTGTTTCTCCCCAAAGCAGGCAGAGTTGAAATATCCTTTGGAGGTCAACCTGTAATAGGATAGATGTCAACTATTAAAAAAGTACTCATTGTGGCGACCAACACTCTATCAGGGCCTCGGTCAATTGGCTACATCATACGTCAGGCGCCACACTACCAGGGCCTCGGTCAATTGAATATTTGACAGTCTTTGGAAATTTCACCATCCGTTGTTTGTGATTATATTTGTACTTCATCGTCATCATCATCAGCCTGTATTAGTCCACTGTTGAACATAGGCCTCTCTCACGCGCCACTATTGCGCGCTCATTGGAGGTATTTGCCTAAAATCGTCACGCTGGGCAAGCGGGTTGGCGATCGCAGTAACAGATGATTGCTGTGACATAGAAGGATGCTGCTGCCCATCCTCCGGATCTTTCCCTTTGTCGCTTCTTACGACACCCGCGGGACGAGTAGGGGTGGTTCTATTCTTAGGCCGGAAACCACACAAATTTTGTACTTAGCAAGACTAAATAAAGAAATATATGTAGTAGTAAATACTTACCAAGACTCTCATTCCTGACTTCTAAGTAAAACATATTTTGATATCATTTTACAGGTTTAAAAAAACAAATTTAAAAATATCAAAAACCCTGATTAAATTTTTTTATTTGATTTTTTGCAAAGGACACTCGATTAAGCCACCCTTCAAATAATTAAATGAATAAACCAGTTTGAAACTATTCCACTGTAGGGCAAAGGCCTTTTCTCATATAGAGAAGGATCGAGCATTAATCACCACGCTACTCACTTCATTTGATTTCAGACTTACGTCCAGTGCTGTCAATACATTTTATATCTATGTGGTCTCAGTTTTAGCTAAATTTCTAGCGAGGCCTGAAAGGACTCCAGCTAAAGCAATAACTTAACTTAAAGCCTAAAACAACAACTAAGGGTGCCCACTAATTCAATGGTGTGGCGTGGATTTTCGCCCCCCTTCCCCACCAACTTACAAATTATTTTAATAATTTGTAATTTTTTCCAGTGCAACATACCTACCTATGGGCGCGATTTGGAGTACTTATTTTTTTTCTAATTGTGTTTCTAATTTTGTCATTGCTTTTAATCATTATGTCCGAGCGCTTTGTGCCATATAAATGCTTTTCTTTCTTTCTTAGTTTAAAAAAATCATGGAACTTGCCGCCAGCCCCTTTCGAATGCCACCCGGGGTCACGGCTGTGGAGACTCACCTTATACGAAGTCCCCTCAATAACGTTAGGTATATTCAAAATGATTTTATTTTTAAATTTCAATACATAAAGGTCTTCAGTAAAGTTTTCTTCGTGAGCCAAGTATCCGTATTTACCTATAAAGAAAATAAATATTAAATGAAATTATTTAATAAGAAACTCGCAAAAACAACTGACTCGGGCGGGACTTGAACCTGCGATCCTGGCGTGCTGTGCCATCGTTTTACCAATTAAGCTAACCGAGTCCCCAACAAGGAAAAACATCGTATAATTCCAGTCTTATACGACTTCATGTTACATAACAGTCATATAGCAGCATTTAGCTAACTATAAAGTTATTGAGATGTTATCTTGCGATGTTTCAGTCGCGTGATTGAAGACTGACCTCTACATGACTATTAAAAGATAATATTGTCATGTATTTGGTCTAAATTCTTGTTATATAATCGTTTATATTTACTTTTAAGAAACGTTTATTTGACCACTATAAAAAATAATTTATTAGTTGGGTCTTGTCCGCTTCAGTTGAAATTACGAATCTCAAGTCCTCCGCCACGTCTGTCTGTCTGTACGCAAAAAACTCAAAAACTACTGCATCGATTTTCATGCCATTTTCACCAATAGATAGAGTGGTTGTCGAGGAAGGTTCTAAGATATAATTTGTTAAGTTTTTTCATACATTGGCTAAAATATAATGATAGGTATTTGTTGGTGTCAGAAAAAAAAGCTAATGAAGAAAGCGAATGATGATGATGATGAAATTGAATGATGATGAGAAATGAATTTCATGATGAAAATTTCATCTTTTGGTCGCGATAACGTCGGTTATAGGATGCCCGCGGCTTTGCATCAGCTTTGATGCATTAGCTAGTAGTATTTAAAACAAGAATTATAATTTCTTTTATTCATTTTTAAACATATAAAATACATTTTTAAATATATATCACTACATAGTATAAACCAAAGTCGCTATCCGCCGTCTGTCTGTCCCTATGTACGCTTAGATCTTTAAAACCACGCAACGGATTTTCATGCGGTTTTTTTAAATAGATAGAGTGATTCTTAAGGAAGATTTATATGTATATTGCACCCGTGCGAAGCCGGGGCGGGTCGCTAGTAAAAAATAAAAATATACATTTAAAAATATAAAATATAGTAGCCCACCGGTATCGGGAACAGGGTCCAAGCTACCGGTGGTCAGGGCTCCAGGGAGAGGAACCTATGTTAATTAATTAGTGATAACTTACCTAAGAACATGGCGACATCTTTCTGGAATATTCTGGCGTTTTTATCATCCAAGTCTAGAACGCTTTTAGATTTTAACTTCATCATCTGACTTATTATCTGAAAAAGTCATTTACAGTACAAGGGCGGTAAGTACGCAATTACTAATGAAGCAACTAAGAGCCGCTTTCACCACTGACACTAAACGCGATCAATTCAATTATATTCAGTTCAAGCGTTTAACTGAGTTCAGAACTGCAATTGACGTAGGGCTGAACTTAGTTTTATTAAAGTGATTGGTGAAATTAGGCATAGCATAAGTCTAGATTAACTAACTCACCATAGACAATTGTTGTTTATTTAAATTATTATTTTCAGTTCTTAATAACAATTCCAATTTGTTTAAAGCTTGTGTTAATAATTCGAGATCAGCGCCTTCCCTTGAGAATATAACCTAAAAACATTTATTTATAAGTTAGTGACATATAAAGGGCGCTGTAGTGCTGCGGATAGCGCCATCTATACAATAGTTTTCATTTGGTTTTTGCGAACAAGACATGATCGTCAATAGAGGTAATGTGAGGAAGGCGCGGTGATGACGAGGAAGGCTAGGTTATGGCAAGGAAAGCGAGGTGATTGTGAGGAAGGCGAGGTGATGGCGAGGAAGGCGGGATGATCCTGAGGCCGGCATGGTGATGGCGAGGCCTTTGGGGTGATAGGGGTGATTGCAAGGCCAGTGGAATCATGGTGAGGCCGGTGGGGTGATGACGAAGACAGTAGGGTGATGACGAAGACAGTAGGGTGATAGCGACGACAGTAGAGTGATGGCAAGGCTGGTGGGATGATGGCGAGGCCGGTGGATTAATGGTGAGACTGGTGGGATGATGGTGAGGCCGATGGGGTGATAGCGAGGAAGGGGAGCTAATGGCGAAGCCAGTCGGTTAATGGCGAGTCCTGTAGGGTAATGGTGAGGGCGGTGGGTTGATGGTGAGGCTGCTAGGGTGATGGCAAGGCCGGTGGAATCATGAGAATAGCGAAGAGAATAGGGTGATGGCAAAGACAGTAGAGAGATAGCGAGGCCAGTGGTTGATAACGTGGCTGATGACGTGATGGTTAAGCCGGTGGGGTAAAGGCTAGGCTAGTAGGGGGACTAGAGTATATAAGAAAATATAGAGCAACCCTATAGAAGTATGAACTGTGAGCACGGGTATGAACAACGCGGCCGCGACACGAGCTCCGTTTGCGATCATACCTCGATCGACTGCGGTACAACTAGGCTCCACGAGCGAAAAAGTTACATTTTAGCTTATATCATGGTTAACTGCTGAGTTAAATTTTGAAAAACGTCTAGAAAACATAATTTGAAAGAATGACATTTTAACATTTGTATGGCGAGACCTGCTTTCGCTCCGCACAAGGCAATGTGGTTGACGTTATCACTCTATATTTTCTTGAATACTCTATGGTAGGTAGACAAACTTACTTGTAAGTCCGTCAGCGTATCGTTTTGCGAAGTACCCTCTTTACTCAAAGTAGATAACAGCTTACTAAGAACTGTGTCTTCTTCAAATTTCTCCACGTAAATGACCTGGAATCCAAATCCAAACTAATATTATAAATGCGAAAGTAACTCTGTCTGTCTGTCTGTCTGTCTTTGCTTCACGCCTAAACTACTGAACCGATTTGTGTGAAATTTGGTACAGACATAGTTTGGAACTTGAGAAAGGACATAGGATAGTTTTTATTACAAAAAATAAAATAAAAAATAAAATTTATTCCGGACATACAGCGCCATCTATTGGTCAAGAGTCGAAGTCACTATTCCACGCGAACGAAGTCGCGGGCAAAAGCTAGTAATGTATAATTCAATTCATAACATAGCAGCACTGATAGCCTAGTGGTATGACCGTCGACTGACAAGTCAGAGGTCTCGAGTTCGATCCCAAGGCGCGCACCTCTGGCTTTTCGTAAATTATGTGCGTATTGCTCAATCCTTCTCTGTATGAGAAGAGGCCTTTGCCCGATATTGGGACAGTTACAGGCTGATTTTTTACTATATGTGCGTATTATAAATTAATTATCAGTTGCTAAAACGGTGAGGGAAAACATCGTGATGAAACCAGCACACCTGAGAGATTTTTTCAATGGTATGTAAAATGTCAGAGGCCTACGGACGGCTTAAACTCTGACACCAGGTTGTTCATCAACCATAAATAGAAAATCTTATACGCTCAAAATTCCAAAACCAAAATATACCGCTACCGATAAAAATTAAGTTACCGGTATTCGGTAACCGTTATTTAACGGTATAATCATAGAAATTTAAATAAGGAGAAGTGGCAAGGGGGCGTTCCCACGTCTACGCCGTACGACTCTTCGAGTCGTACGTGGCTAAATAGCCGTTACCGGTAGCCAGTACACTTTTGACCGCGACCGAGTAATTTTAACGAAATGACGCGTTGTTTACTGGAATCTTATAAAAATCGATATAAAACAATAAACTTAATTAGTAAAACAATCATTTACCATATTAATTATATTAGATTTATCTTTAAATTCATTAAAAACAAAAAATCTAAAAATATTTGCTGTCTTTATTATGTTATTTTGGTTTTCATGGAGCTCAACGACTTTATTATTTTTGTACGAAATACATTGCTTCTTAAGTACTATCTCAGTTCGATACTGTGTTAATAAACGAAGCAATGTAAAAATAACATAACGATATTTTCAACATTAGAATTTATGTCGTGGTAGCTCCGCAGGTATCGGTCGCGAAAGTACTCGCTGTAGATCCATGTGTGAGTAAGACTGAGTAAGGGCAGTGCATGTTGCATGATCGCTGTGTATAAAGTAATAAAGTGCATATTTGTTTGTGCAGCATGCACGGAGTTGTTGTATGCGAGAATGTCTGAGATTGGTCCGAGACATTGCGTTTATTGAATTGCGTGTGTAGTTGTGGCGAGTGGTAGGGACAAACTGGAGACACTAGGTTCCTGTACATTTTATACCACACGGGCATATCTCCTTCTTTCCAATATCTTTGGGTATAATAATACCAAAATTTTAAGGTACCGTTATTTTTCGGTAATTCAAACCCTGGTTTTAAGGTTTAAGATTACTTACCTCATTCTCAGGAGTTTCGCTCAACATCTTCAACGGGGTAACATATAACTTTTTAGCTAAATGTACTATAGTTGGAGAAATCGATAAACACCAATCACCTGTCTGTAGTTCCGTCTTTTGGAGACTTAGTAGAATCGATAAGAGGGATAGGATTGGCCTTAACTCTTCATAAACCTGTAAAAAAAATATTTAATTATTTAATAAGCAAATTTGAAAAAACAACTGATACGGATGGGATTTGAACCCACGATCTTCGACGTACCGTGTCGACGCTCTAACCGCTGAGCCACCGTATCCCACCGGCACCAGTTGAAATTTCAAATTTCTTTTACACGCCTAGGGCGTTTATTAAGAAAATTGGTAATATCGCATCGGTGTTTACTAAAACTGCAAAGTTTGGAGCACTGAGTCGGGATACGTAATGTATTCCGATAGATGTCGCCACACGCCCTAGGCGTGTAAAAGAGATTTGAAATTTCGATTGGTGCCGGTGGATACGGTGGCTCAGCGGTTAGAGCGTCGACACGGTACGTCGAAGATCGTGGGTTCGAATCCCATCCGTATCAGTTGTTTTTTCAAATTTTCTTATTAAATAATTATATTTAATATTTAATTATTATTTAAAAAGAAAATTGAAAAAAGAAGCAACTGATCATCCCACCACCATGACCCACGATCTTCGGCACCGTACGCCAAAGATCGTGGGTTCGAATCCCATCCGTATCATTTTTTTTTTTCAAATTTCTAATTAAATAATTATACATAATTATATTTCTACTCACTTTATCTGACTCCTCAACGCAAGAAGCTAAGACTTCTACCAAATGATGTACAGCTTCTTCGAACATTATCACAGCTTTGCCTAAGTCTGGGCCGCTGGTATTATCCAGCAGAGTTCTCCATAAGTCTATGTAGGTATCCAAGTGATCTTGGAGACATAGTTTTAATAATAATACTAGTGCTGCCTGTAATAATTTAATTATGGTTAAACATTTTTAAATTTAACTAGCTCCGCCCCGCGCGACTTCGTACGCGTGATTATCTTACTTCAAGGCCTATTCTACCCCTACCCTACTCTACCCACTACCTTATTCTACCCCTAACCTACCCTACTCTACACTACCCCTACCCTACCCTACACTACCCCTACCCTACTATACCGCTACCCTACCCTACTCTACCCCTTTTTATCACCTTTCAAACCTTCCCTGGACCTCCATAAATAATAAAATTCAAGACCAAAATTAGCCAAATCGGTCCAACCGTTCTGGAGTTATAGCATCAGGAAGGAAAACCCGACTTATTTTTATATAGTAGATGTTTACAGCCTAGTGGTATGACCGTTGACTGTCATGACAGAGGTCTCAGATACGAATTTCGATTTAGTCAAAATAATAAGAATGTGTTCTTTTACTACGAAACGAAACTTTATTACGAAAACTATTTGCACCTGCAACCCAGGGCCATACAGTTCATAAAAGCACTGCCTACCCTGTCAAAAATGTCTGTGCAAGTCCCTGCTGCAACTTTTTTTTTTTAAATAATTCGCTTCGTACAAGTTAAAGTAGTAGGTATTAGAACTGTCGCCCTCCCCCTCCACTCCCCTCCTTTCCCCTTCTGCTTATCCCCTCTCCCCCTACGATTCTCTTTTCTCCGCACCCATTTCTCTTGTCTCCCATACTGCTTTTATCCTCTCCCCTTCCCCTTCCACTCCTTTCCCACTCCTCCTCTTTTTTCTAAGACCGTCTACCCATCTGCAATTCCTCTAGTTTTGCTCTGCTCACGACCTACCAGTTCTTTTGTGCTCCGTTTAAAAAATAAACTCACCTTCCGAACAACATCCGAAGCCTTGAGAAAGCCTTTGACGATAATATCTGTCTTTTTATGAGAGGGTAGATTGTCATAGTACATTATGGCATTCAGTAACATCGTATCACTGTTGCTGACACTGGATTCTATGCACCAGGAGACCTGTAGGAAATAAGAATAGGTAAATAAATAAACCAGCCTGTAACTGTCCCACTGCAGGGCAAAGGCCTCTTCTCATACAGAGAAGGATCGAGCATCAATCACCACGCTAGCTCACGCTGGCGATTTCAGACTATTAAGTCCAGGTTTCCTTACGATGTTTTCCTTCACCGTTAGTCAGTGGTGTCTTAGATTGACTAAGGAAGTACATAATTATGACATTTAAAAAGTCACATTGGTACATGCCAGGTTCGAACCCACAATCCGTTACCAAAACTAAGTCCAGGTTTCCTCACGATGTTTTGCTTCAACTGAAATCAGAAAGTGTGACGTCACACCGTGACCGCCATTTTGGTTTTGTATTTGACATTTTCGCAGACCCGACAAGGTTTTGTCACGCCGCGCCCGTGACGTCATTGAAGACAGTTTTGAGTATTTTTGGAGTCAATTTCAATTTGTTTTTAAAAATGCAAAATAAATACTTAATGTTAATGTTATTTTTATTGAAAAACTAAAAAAAATATGGATAAAGTACCTATGTCCTAGCTAAAAATGCAAGTACACTATTACCTAATTTTTAAAATTTAGTCAATAAGCCTATTTTAAACGGTTTTACTTAGCTTGACCTGTTTATTATTTGGTTCAAATTTAGTAATCGATATTTCACCCCCTACCTGTTGACAGATTGATCTGATATTTGGTACACAGCTTTAGTTCTGATGACAAAACCGTATTACGTAAAAAAAATTACTTATATTATTTTACTTAGGTATACTATTTATGTATGACAATTTGTTCTGATCAATCTGAATTTTTTGCTGAAACTTTGTAATGTTATTCTCCTTAAACATTTTTTTTCCATTTTTTTTTATAGACTCACGCCTGTATTCCCCAGAGGGGGTAGGCAAAGGTGCAGTACACCCACGTTTCGCCGGCTATGTTATAAGTCCCATGTAATAGGGGGCGAGCCTATTGCCATTAACCGGGCACAATTCCAGACTCCGTGCTGCTACTGAGAATTTCCTAATGGAAAAACCCAATAACACTTTGCCCGACCCGGGGATCGAACCCAGGACCTCATGCTCAGCAGTCGCGCTTGCTACCACTAGACCAACGAGGCAGTTTTTTCCATTTTCCGTAAGTATAATCAGTGAATTTATTTGTTCAATGTGCGAGCGAGATAGAAGCCTTTATGGAGGAACAGGGTGAGGCGTTCCATTTAAAAGGGAGGATCCTCCGACCAGGTGTTCTGCCTGTCGGGCACTTGCCCAACGGTGGTAGTTGGGATGTTGAATATCAGTTCAGATGTTATTATATTATTATAACTTTGCTTGCGCGATGTAGGCTTGTCGTGAGTTGTTCGTCGTTGTGTACTAGATGGCGCTATGTGTCGTCGAGGTGCTCGTTGCTGCGTATAGATGGCGGTGGTCGCCACACCTTAATTAAAATAGTGTGCTCACCGTATCAGCCTCTTCATAGGACAGTTTCCTGCTGCGCAACAGGAACTCGATGTCGACGTGTCCGGCCGCGCCGCACGCCGCCATGTTGGCGCGCTGCACGACCAGCGCCGCCGTGTGCCGCACCAGCGCGCACGGCTGCTGCGCACGCGCATTCAGCTCTGACGTCACGGCGCTCTGGGAACATTTTCACAATCCAAGATGGCGACTTTTTAAATAGTCTTAAATATTGTTTGTGTTCAATTTTTCCTTCTCAAACTGTCTCAAACATCTCTTAATGTCTATAGTATTTATTTATTTATTTATTAAAGTACAGCCACATCACATACATTTAAGTTATTGCTTATTAGAATTATACAGTTAAATTGCTAATGTATATGACAATTACGGCGTACATAACACTTATAATATATTGGCTATGGCACTAATAGAAAACAGAAAACATTATTATTATCTTATAAATAATAATGACAATTAAAAACTTAAAACTTGGTACAAAAATTATCAAAATACAATTGAGAAACACAACACACGTAACAGATTAAACAAGAATGAATTAAACAAATTAATGAATTAATTTAGTATATATATATATATATCTCGAAAAATTATTTTAAAAAAGTCACTATTTCTAGTAGTATTCCACAGAAGAGGTAGATGACGGCCAAGAAAGACTTTTTTTCATCAAGTGAAGAAAAAAATAGGAGTCGTGACGTATCAGGAAGTCAAAAGACTAGAGAAGGATAGAGAGAGGTGGCGATGTCTCCACCCAGAGCCCAGCTCTTAAAAAAAAAGTCGAAAGTCGTATTAGTTACACTATTTATAACTGAAAAACGGCTGAACCGATTTGGTTGAAAATTGGTGAGGTAGCTTAGAACCAGAAGAAGGATATAGGATACTTTTTATAAGTTTTTTTTTTACGGGTGGACCGATTTTCATGGTTTTAAGTTAGTTACACTATTTATAACTGAAGAATGGCTGAACCGATTTCGCTGAAAATTGGTGGAGAGGTAGCTTAGAATCAGGAGAAGGACGTAGACTTTTTATACGTTTTTTTTTACGGGTGGACCAATTTTCATGGTTTTTTATTTGTAGAGGTAGAGTAGAGTAGGGTAGGGGTAGAGTAGTGTAGGGTAGGGGTAGAGTAGTGTAGGGTAGGGGTAGAGTAGTGTAAGGTAGGGATAGAGTAGTGTAGGGTAGGGATAGAGTAGTGTAGGGTAGGGGTAGAGTAGTGTAGGGTAGGGTAAGATAGGGTAGGGGTAGAATAGGCGTTGAAGTAGGAAATCACACGTACGAAGTCGCGCCAGGAAGCTAGTATAACATAAGAGAGAGATGTTTGTTAGAATCGTGTTAGGGTCTGTTCAACGCCCTTGCGGTCTTAAACAAAGGTTTTTTATATTGTACAATTAATGTGTTAAATTCTAACTAGATGGCGTTGTAGATTTATTTAAATTTCTGAACGGCGCTATCGAAATTTGCCAGCAATGTGTTGTAATACTAGTATTTACGAGACATACAGACAGAAGAAAATAAACCATCAGTGAATCAAGCAAAGTATTGTTTTACTCATACCTGTGTGCTACACACACGGAAGCGACTACTGCCAAGTAACCAGGCGGTTGTTCAGGGTCTAACTAATGCATAACAAGTTTCTAACATAATATAGTCTCAAACTTTCGCGAACACTCAACATAATGAAACAACTTTTTAACGGATATAATTCGCGTTTTTATTTTGATAATTTATAGCATATATATATATTTATAGCACTGATAGCCTAGTGGTATGACCGTCGACTGATAAGTCAGTGGTCTCGAGTTCGATCCCAAGGCGCGCACCTCTCACTTTTCGTAAGTTATGTGCGTATTATAAATTAATTATCAGTTGCTAAAACGGTGAAGGAAAACATCGTGATGAAACCAACACACCTGAGAGATTTTTCAATGGTGTGTAAAGCCATGTCAGAGGCCTACGGGCGGTTTAAACTCTGACACCAGGTTGTTAATCAACCATACGATAAGAAGAAGATTTTGATAATACAATCCTGACGTTTGACAGTCTGCCTGCGACCACGAGTGCTGCAAAGTACTCGAAACGTCAGGATTGTATTATCAAAATAAAAACGCGAGTTATATCCGTTAAAAAGTTGTTTCATTAAGTTTCTAACATACCTGAATGTGTAATTCAGTAAATATTTGATCGTAAACACTGCTGAGAGCATCCATAGCGGTCTGCTTCTCAATCTGCCACAAATACTGTCTTACTGCGATGTCTTCTGATAGGCGCTCTTTGAAGAGGTTAGCGTGATGTTTGAGAATCATGAGGACACCTGAAAAAAAAATCACCATCACTATCACTACATAGTATAAAAAATAGTTTAAAAACTAAAACCCGACTACTTAAAATCTAAAAACAAGCTTTTTGGATTTGAAATAAAATTCTGTAGCCGACTACAGAATTTTAAAATGTAGGGCCTAAATGTAGGTATTATAAGTAAATACCTACTATTCTTCCAAGGGTTATAAAAAACTTACATACATACATACATACATAGACTGCTAAAATCATAACCCTCCTTTTTTTGTATTTGGGTAAAAATGTAGAGGCACATTGGTTACGGGCCCGCTTTTCAAGTACGTGAATGTGTGTTCGAACCTGGCATACGAGTGTGAGTTTTTTTTATGTCATATGTACTTTCGCGGTCTCGGGTTCGAACCCAAGGCGCGCACCTCTGACTTTTCGTAAGTTATGTGCGTATTATAAATTAATGATCACTCTCTGTGCCTCAGATAGCACGTTAAGCTGTTGCCTCCGGTTGTCATGAAGATCTTTGTCAGTGGTCAGTACCCTCATAAAATCCTGACAACTGATCTAACTTTAGAATATCGTAACCCTTTGGGTTGAGGTCAGATAGGCAGTCGCTCCGTAGAAAACTGATATTCAGCTGCATCTGGTTAGATTAGAAGCCGACCCCAACAAAGTTTGGAAATAATAAGGCTAGCAATGAGTTAAATATGTAAGTACCAAGTTAAAAGTCGTTTTTATTTTGAATTGTAGTATGAGAAGCGACAGTGGCGCCCCCAATTTCTTCACTCTTTGTTCCCAAACTATAAATAGAGATTCTTACCATCCAAACACACGGGTATTTTTAAAAACTCCTTGGTCATCCTATCATAGAAGCTGTTCAATTGATTCGTCTCCAATTCATCTCCAAAATACTCGAATAATCCGCTTATACCCAGAAGAACTGCACTCACAATGTTGTCCTGAAATTATAAAACAATCTAATTATAATAATAATATAAATATTTAATAATAATAATATAATAATAAATCTTTATTTTCGGTCCTTGGACCATAATACTTTACATTTTAAAAGATAAAATTAAATACAAATTAAATTAAATAAATAAGCAATATCATTAAACTTTTCATACAATTAAAATTTCAAATTATTAAAATATTAAAATTGTGATCAAATTATTAAAATATACATTAAAATTATGAAATTCCTAGCGCTAAATCAACCCAGTGTCTCTGGAAGGGACAGTCAACCCGAGACGCAATTGTTTTTAGAAAGCTGTTGCCGCTGCTTCGTAGACGCTGCAGTAAGGACGCTGATCTTTTACGCATTATAGCGGGAAATCCATCAGTGCGCGTCTCGGCAAACATACCAGAGGCACTACAACGCCACGATAGCCCCAACAGCTTCCTAAAGACATTATTATACTGGACGCGCAGGGCTCCGTAGGCACGCTGAGTGTATTTAACCCACAGGCCACCAGAGTAAAAGGATTGGCAGTACGCTTTAAACAGGGTTATTTTTACTGCATTAGAGCAACGCGCGAACCTGCGGGTCAGCATATTGCCTCTCACCGCCAGAGCCCTGCGCTCCCTCTCAATGTCCTCGTCATCTTTAAGGTCACTTGTAACAATGTGACCAAGGTACCTAAATTTTTCAACCAGCTTGAGAGCAACACCGTTAAGCATTACGGGGGGCACCAATAAGAAATTTGAAAAAAAAAGAAAAAAAAAACAACTGATACGGATGGGATTCGAACCCACGATCTTCGGCTTACCGTGCCGACGCTCTAACCGCTGAGCCACCGTATCCCATCAGAATCAGTCGAAATTTCAAATCTCTTTATACGCCTAAAATATTTATATTTAATAAGCTAACATGTGCTAAAACAAGTAAAAATTTCACAAAAATATAATAATAATAATATCTTCCTGACCGAATTTCGGTCACAGCGGCCAGTCTCAACGGAGATTAGCCAACTACACAGGAGATATTATAGTGCACAAGTGTGTGCGCAACCACAGGTGCACTCTCTATTCCCTCACTCTCACAGTCCAATGGGATGGAAATCCGACACGACCGGAGAGATCAGGCGCAGGGCCAACAGCTTTACGTGCTTTCCGAGGCACGGAATAAGTGATAATTAATTTATAAAACGCACATAACTTACGAAAAGTCAGAAGTGCGCGCCTTGGGATCGAACTCGAGACCACTGACTTGCCAGTCGACGGTCACCACCACTAGGCTATCACGACTCCAATCTAAGTATACTAATATTATAAAGAGGTAAAGTTTGTATGTATGTATGTCATGGGTAATCTCTGGAACTACCCATCCGATCCTAAAAATTCTTTCACCAATAGGAAGCTACTTTATCCTTGAGTGCTATAGGCTTTTTTTATTTTTAAAAAAAATTGAGCTTTCAGTAAAAAAATAACAACATCTGTGACAGAAAAAAAAGGGGAATCTGTCTTACAAAAATTAATTTAACGCAGACAAAGTCGTGGGGAACAGCTAGTAGTAAATAAAGGGGTCTCAGAAATCAGGAGAGCCCTTTGCCCAGCAGTGGGATGATGTGGGCTGACAGTAACAGTAAAGGGGCCTCTGCGTGTTGGACCTGTGTCCCCAGGCAAGTCCTCCAAAGGACCGGGTCTCTTTCTTTTAGAATAGAGCCCGTGAATTTAAAAAAATATAAATAATAAATAAAACCAGCCTATAACTGTCCCACTGCAGGGCAAAGGGCTCTTCTCATACAGAGAAGGATCGAGCATTAATCACCACGCTAGCTCACTGCGTGTTGGCGATTTCAGACTATTAAGTCCAGGTTTCCTTACGATGTTTTCCTTCACCGTTAGTCAGTGGTGTCTTAGATTAACTAAGAAAGTACATATGACATTGAAAAAGTCACATTGGTACATGCCAGGTTCGAACCCACACCCACCACTTTTTTAAAAAATAACTATAAATTTAGACTTCTTTGTTGGTCTAGTGGTAGCAAGCACGACTGCTGAGCGAGAGGTCTTGGGTTTGATCCAGTTTCGGGCAGTGTTATTGGGTATTTCATATAGTTAGGGTTGTTAATTGTTATCGCATAATTTTAAAAGTTATGCGAAAACGTTATGCCAAACGGTATTATGCCTTTAAATTTTATGCGAAGAGGAGTATTCTCTTCGTAAACTGTTCAAAATATCTTCTCACCGTTTTATTATTCGGCTGAAGCATGTTTAGGTATACCCGCCATATTCTGCTGAAATGCTCCTGCACTTTCTCCGGATGATATCTACATATTGTACCTGAAATAGTATTAATTATGCAGGGTTATTTGTAAAACACCAGCATCCTTAAAAGGGGTTGTTAAACTCATCATTATGACCAACTTTTACTATGGGACCAAGCCTGAAATCGCAAAAAAAAATCAGCTGTTCCATACATTTTGTTGAGTCATGTGAACATAATGTGAATGTATGGAACAGCTGATTTTTTTTGCGAATTGACTATTGTCTCTCAATCGAAATTGAGAGACAATAGTCATAAAAAATATTCATTTAATTTTCTATATCATTCGGCAACTAAAACACAAACATAAAACTATTTAGTTACCTACTTGTAATAAACATAACCTCTAAATGACGCACGAATGACGTCACCCGTCGCCGTGTGACGCTTGTAGCGTTTTCGCGGGTTTTCGTGGCATTTTTTAAATAATAACTTTTGGACATGGTTTTATATACTTAAATGACTTTATTTGATTAAAAAAATATTTTTCATAGCTTTATATATCCATAATGAGTAATTTTAAATACTTTCTGAAAAATTGTCCGATCCCCTATTAAACTCACCAACATTCAGAGCCAGTGGTGCCTTACAAGTCTTAGACTGTTCTAGCGCTCCAACAAGTCTCCTGACGACGTCATCACTGATGTCGACGCTGGGACGCCGTACGACAGACAGGAGACATATGAGCGCCGCTTTACGAGGTTGTGCGCCAAACGATAGCATACACAACTAGAAGAATAAGAGATAAGCATTTGAATATGATAGAAATGTGGTATAATTATTATATTATGATTATATATTATATTATGATTATATATTATATTATTATATTATATATAATGGTGCTGATTCTCTTGTACATCCCGCTAAACTAATTTTAATCTAACTATATCTCTTTCTAATATACGCCATCGAAACACACACAACATAATTTATATTACAAAATAAGGCATTACAGGGTGATGCTTATTCCTAATGGAATTTCTTCCAGCACACCCGCGATAGGTGAAAGTGATTTGAAAATGTAGACCCAGTGTGTAAGATAAACTATAATTACTAAAAACTACAACTAATATAAGTATAATATCCTCCTGACCGAATTTCGGTCACAGCGGCCAATCTCAACGGAGATTAGCCAATTACGCAGGAGATATTATAGTGCACAAGTGTGTGCGCAAACACAGGTGCACTCTCTATTCCCTCACTCTCATAGTCCGATGGGACGGCAATCCGACACACAAGGAGAGAGATCAGGCGCAGGACCAACGGCTTTACGTGCTTTCCGAGGCACGTAGTAAGTGATCTGGTGATTAATTTATGAAACGCACATAACTTACGAAAAGTCAGAGGTTCTGGTCTGGTCAGAGGTCTGGAGTCAAAGCCTTGGGTTCGAACTCGAGACCACTGACTTGCCTGTCAACGGTCACCACCACTAGGCTATCACAACTAAATATAACACTCTTAGACCTTAATATAACACACAAACCTCAATAACATCACTGTAATAATTCTCCACGACATCCCAATACTTATCTATAATTTTAGACAAGATCTTGAAGGAATCCGATATGATTTTCTGCCACTCTACACTTGCTCTTTTAGTAGTAATGGTTTCAAATAGATAGATAGGCTTGAAGAGTAATGTGTGAGCTAGCCATTCTGTGAAAAAAAGAAAATAATTAAATGAGTAATTAATTCAAAATTATTGTCTATGATTTTTTTCTGAAACTTCTCTATTTTGTGCCAAATTGCAAAAAAAAACTTGTATGTTACCACTGCTTTTTAAAATCATCATCATCAACAGCCTGTATTAGTCCACTGCTGAACATAGACCTCTTGCGCGCCACTATTGTGCGCTCATTGGAGGTATTTGCCCATAATCACCATGCTGGGCGAGCGGGTTGGCCATCGCAGTAGCAGATGATTGCTGTTACACAGAAGGATGCTGCTGCCCATCCTCCGGACCTTTCCCTTTGTCACTTCTTACGACACCCGCGGGACGAGTAGGGGTGGTTCTATTATTCTTAGACCAGAAACATGGCACAGCAAGGCTTTATTAAATAATATTTGTTTAATTTTAACAACCATTTTAAACATCACTGATAGCCTAGTAGTATGACCGTCGACTGACAAGTCAGAGGTCTTGAATTCGATCCCAAGGCGCGCGCCTTTTCCTGCCTTTTTGTAAGTTATGTGCGTATTATAAATTAATTATCACTTGCTAAAACGGTGAGGGAAAACATTGTGGTGAAACCAGCACACCTGAGAGATTTTTCAATGGTGTGTAAAGTATGTCAGAGGCCTACGGGCGGTTTAAACTCTGACACCAGGTTGTTCATCAACCATATGATAAGAAGAAGATTTTAAACATCGTAAGGAAGCTTGGACATAATAGTTTGAAATCACCAACACGCAGTCAGCTAGCGTAGTGATTAATGCTCGATCCCTCCTTGTATGAGAAGAGCCTTTGCCTTGCAGTGGGACAGTTTGTGCTGATTTATTATTTTTAACATAAAAGTTTTGCATAACTTTTATGCTAACTAAGTACTTATATTGAAGTCGATTAGGAAGTCATTGGGGGAGGCCTATGTTCAGCAGTGGACGTCTTATGGCTGAAATGATGATGATGATGATGATGAAGTACTTATAAAAATATCAGATGTAAATTCTTAATGATAATAAAAAACATCAAACCTATTTCAAATGGCGCCAGATCTCTCGACAGAATGTTTTGAACAGTTTGGATTGCCTTCTCATAATCTTTAGGTTCAGGGTTATCGGGGTACGCAGTCACCACATCCCGCCAGTTCTCCATTTTCTAAAATAAATATTTTTATGATTCTTATAATGTTAGCGTTAAATATAACTATTTATTAAGAAAATTTGAAAAACATCAAAATCAAAAAATCAAAATATTTTTATTCATGTAGACCAGTTTTAGGCACTTATGAATAGTCATAATTCTAATATTATTATAGGAGTGACTCTAGTTGCCAGTTCCAAGGGCAGCCTACCCCTCATGGAGAAGAATCTGGCAAGAAACTCCATGGTTGCTCTTTTAAATAATGGCTTACAATATTTTTGGATACATTGTTCTGATATAGATGGGTTTTGAGCCCACATCTCAGAGCTCAGAGTCAGAGTGGAGTGTCGACACGGTAAGTCAACAATCGTTGGTTCGAATCCCATTTGGAATATAAATAGTTATAGAATATAATTTTTTCAAAAACTGCAAGTTTCATAGTGGCGTATTGGTAATAAACCCTTTTTACAAGCACATGGTTGAGGGTTCAAACCTGGCATGTCAGCATCATTCAAAACTTCTTCAATGTCATATGTTTATGACTAGTTTCGGACCCAAACGGAGTCCATTTTCAAGACCGAGAGATCCGCGACTACACTCCCTCTTGAAAATGGACTCCGTTTGAGACCGAAACTAGTCGAGCATTCCCGAAATCAATCCGTGAGTACAGCCGTTAGTATTTGATAATATATTATAAGGAATTAATTCTAATAAGTTTACATATGGGATTCACTGAGATGGGATGGAAAGTATATAGCTAGCAAGCTAGGTTTTATACAATTCAGTATGAAATATTTTGTACTGCAGGCGTTTATAATTATAATAGTACCTACCTACTGTATATTATAGGTGTAAAATTGTAAAGTAACTTACCCGGCATTCATGAAATCGAAGAAGAACACCCGCAAAACGTCCGTCACCGTCTTGACACAGCGAAGGATAATAAATAAAGAATCAGTAAGTATTTATTTACCCTCAAAATACACAAAAATACAAGGATAAATTAAAAATATCGATTAATGATTATTGATTAGCGCAGAAAAACATTGACAAGTTTTATCAAGTACACAAGACATGAAAAAAGTAAAGTGCAAACATGATATTATTGACGAAAAATATCGATATTTTTCCTGACTGCGGCGCGCGGCGGCCGCGGCGGAGCAGAGCCGTGTTTTACGTACCCACTTGTGCGATATAATATCTCCTGCGTAGCCGGCTAATGTCCGTTGAGTGAGTTTAACCACTGTGATCGTAATTCGGTCAAGAAGTCAGGAGGACATTATATTCAAATTAGTTAAAGACACTTCAAAATATGTCGATATTTTTTGTAACTTTCTACATCCCTTAAAGATACCAGATGACACTGTCAATGTCATAACAATAGTAAATCATGACAGTTTCAGTGTTGCACACTAGGTACCCATCTTGTAGGTAAACAGTCACATAATATTTGAGCTTTTTGAGGATTGATCGAGGTTCATGGATATTACAATTCATGGCCTAAAAAACACCTGAAACTACTATCGGACCAGCCACGCCCACATTGTCTGTTTTAAACGGAAATCATTGCCAATTTTCCAGATTTAGAAAATACAGATTAGGCTTATTCCTGCATAGAACCGAACGTAACCCACGAATTATAACCCTACTAAAATAAAAAGAGGTTACGTAACAAAAGATTGAGTGAGAAAACATGACTTTCTTATTTAGTCTTATTTTCTGTCTGACACAATTCAGACTGAATCGATAAATTTGTTAAATTAAAATCCTTGTTTTTTGTGATTATCATTGAAGTTAAGATATTTATCTAAGCACACAGTCAAGCTGGCACCAAGAAGAGTTCTTTGGTTGGGATTCCAATATTATTCGCCTGTTCTACATCGAGTAACTACATATAGGTTAGAATATCTTATTTACGTATATTCGCAGTAATTTTTATCGTAAAAACTGCTTTTATGATAGTCTAAAAATCTGTGTTTTGTTTACAAAAAGGCTTGAGATATAGGCAGATTTATCTAAATAAAGCTTCGATACTATATTTGAATGTTTTTGTTATGCATAGGTACCTAGTCAGTATATCAATGCTTCTGTGAACTGAGTTACAACTTACAAGCGTATTGCTGTCTCAGTTGCGCGCTCTCGTTAATACTTATTTGCGTCTCTATCACTCATTTAGTGTGAAGTTTTTGAGTCTTGATAGCCTAGTGGTATGACCATTGACTGCCAAGTCATAGGTTTCAGGTTTGAACCGAAGGCACCTCTGAATTTTAGTAAAATATGTGCATTGGACGACGTACCGTGTCGACTTGGTACTTCGAAGATCGTGGGTTCGAATCCCATCCATTTATTTATTTATTTATTTTTATTTTTAGCCTGTATTGTCCCACTGCAGGGCAAAGGCCTCCCTTCCCTCCTTCCACTTTTCTCGGTCGAATGATATCTGAGACCAATCCTTTTTAGGCCCTGCGCAGACGGCACACTTTTTGTGCGATCGAGTCTGCGGCGCACAAAAAGTCAGCATGGCGCGCAAAAAGTCAGTCGCGGATTTTTCACAGACTCAACGCACACGACGCACATCTTCGATCATTTTGTCGGCAGAGCTGTAGGGACAAATCGTGCAGAGATCGCGAAGATTGCCGACTAAAGTGTGCGCCGTCTGCGTTAGCGCGCGTTGAAGCAAACGTTCAATTTGTTTCCCACACTTCTTGTGCGGAGCGGCGCGCCGCGGCGCGGTGCGGTCTGCCCGAATTACACGGATTTTTTGTGCACCGGACTTTTTGCGCGTCGTGTGGGTTACTGTATATAATTGCATAGGTTCTATTTTCACAGACTAAAAAGTGCGTCACGGATAGTCTGTCGTCTGCGCAGGGCCATATCCCATCCATATCAGTTGTTTTTCAAATTTTCTTATTAAATAATTATATTTAATAAGCTATCATGTGCTATAGCATGTAAAAAACTCACAAAAAAAATGCATATTATAATTTAATTATCACTTACTCTGTGCCTCGGAAAGCAGGTAAAGCCTTATAAAATAGCCGGTGAAACGTGGGTGTACTACATACACCTCTGCTACGTTCTTGTCCCAGCCAAGTCAGTTGTTTTTGCGAGTTTCTTATTAAATATTTTTGGTCTAAAAATTGTCTCACTTTCCGTAATTATTAATATATACTATTTAACTTTATGCTGCTTCCCGTCTGAAGATAGAGAGGTACGTGGTGTTTCGTTGTCCTATAAATTATGTAATTTCTTACCTCTAATCTGATGACATGTGGGGCATTATTTATACATATAAACATGAATAGCACATACAAACAAAGTGTAATTAGTTGTTACGAGAGGTTTGCTATCGTCCGATGCGAAGTTCCGTTCTGTATATCCAAAGTTCATCATCAGATCATCAATAAAAACCAATCGGAGAATATACTCTTTCAAAAAAAGATAAAATTACGTAATCATTCCACTAATCACAGAGTAATCGGTGGACAAATCATCATCAATCATCGTGCATCGAATTGAGAACCTCCGTTTTTGAAGTTAGTTAAAAGCAAAATTGACATACAATACGTTTTAAACGCGCAGTTAACTTCATTGTATGCAGAATTTGCTTTATCTATTTTTATTTTTTCCAGCTACCCTCAAAAGCGTCGCTTCTCAAGGATGTCGGCGCAATTCTCGCCGGAAGGGGGCAATTCGCCTCCTAAGGGGACGCCAGGGATGATTAACATTAGTGGGCCTGGAGGCGTGCCCGGGCAACCTGGTGTGATCAAGAGATATGACGAGATCATCAAGTCGCCGGAAGATAAAAGAAATTATAGGTGAGTTGGACCTTGGAGCAACCATAAGTGGCGTACTGCTGTACCCCTTTTCCCTTGCTTGGGTATGGCTTGCCTACCATAGAACCTTCACATTTAAACAGTTTGTCAACATTTCTAATTTGACCCCCCCACCCCCCTAGCCAAAAGCTGGGTATTGTCCCCCATAAGCAAAAAGCTTTGTATTGTCCCCCATAAGCAAAAAACTTTGTATTTTTGTTAATTTTTCTTACATGTTATAGCACATGATAGCTTATTAAATATAATTATTTAATAAGAAAATTTGAAAAAACAACTGATACGGATGGGATCCCATCCTTATCAGTTGTTTTTTTAAATTTTCTTATTAAATAAGCTTTGTATTGTCCCCCATAAGCAAAAAGCTGGGTATTGTCTCCCATAAGTAAAGAACTGGGTCTTGTTCCCCCTAAGCAAAAAGCTACTTATTATCCCACTCAAGCAAAAAGCTGGTTATTTTCCCCCAAAAGCAAAAAGCTGGGTATGAGTCCATAGCTATTAAGTTTTAATTTGATAGGTTTGTAGCGATACAATAGCTTAGTTGGATACCAATGCCACTCTACGGCAACTGTCACAGGTTCAAACCTTGCTTGTAACCGTCTCTTTTTCAATTTCCTCTCATTTTTGTAAGGCATTACCGACAAAGGGAAAGATCCGGAAGATGGGCAGCAGAATCCTTCTGTGTAACAGCAATCATCTGCTACTACGATCGTCAACCCGCTTGCCAAGCGTGGCTATTTTGAACATTTACCTCCAAAGAGCGCACAATAGTGGCGCGCATTGTGTTCAGCAGTGGACTGATACAAGCTGTATTAAAAATCAATATAATTATGCTTGAGTATATTTTTCTTTTTTTAGGGGTTTGGTACTATCGAACCGGTTAAAGGTGTTGCTGGTTAGTGACATGACGACTGACAAGTCCGCAGCCGCGCTAGATGTCAATGTCGGTAAGTACATCGGCCAATCTTAGCGGAGACTCATCTTCCTACCCTTATCACAACCCCGACACGCCATAAAACGTGATCGACTGCTCGTAATAGCCTACCTACACTACAAGCGAGCGGGAGCAATTGAATTCGAACCCAAGGCGCGCACCTCTGACTTATGTTAAGTTATGTGCGTTTTATAAATTAATTATCAGTCTCCGTGCCTCGGATAGCACGTTAAGCTGTTGGCCCCGGCTGTCAATTGTAGATCTTTGACAGTCGTTACGGGTAGTCAGAAGCCCGAAAGTCTGACAACCAGTCTTACCAAGGGGTATCGTGTAACCCAGTATCTGGGTTGTGAAGGTCTGATAGGCAGTCGCTCCATGTAAAACACTCGTATTCAGCTGCATCCGGTAAGACTGGAAGCCGACCTCAACATACACACATCAAAAGTGTCTAGGGATCAAGCATTTTTATGCGGATTTCTTGAGATTGAGATGTGACTTTGTAATAAATTTATGATTTTATAAATTTATATGGATCCTTTTTGGTGCATTTCATAATTTGAATCAGGAACTGTGAATCAAATTCGAGTAAAAGATGAAAATCAGCTGTCAATATTTTCCCTATAAAAACATACAACGCATTGAAGACATTATTAGTGGTACTGTTTCCCTACTACTGATTAAAACCAACGTTATTATGGAGCGGCGACGTCATTTAAGCAGGGAAGAAATGCTCAGAGCCGTGGGAATGATAGAAGCTGGTTCCCGGCAACGTACTGTGGCTTTAGCTCTGAATACAAGTCAGAGTGTTATCAGTCGACTTTGGACACGTTACCGAAGCACTGGTACCGTGGCTGAGCGCCATGGAGGACGGTATCGCTGCACCACACGGAGACAAGACCGATACATTCAAATCTTAACTCGAAGAGCTCCAACAATAACCGCCATGATGTTAGCCGTGAGGCTTCATCACTCTTCAGGGAACTTAATTAGCGACCAAACAGTCAGAAACCGCTTGCATGAAGTGAACCTTCATTCCCGAAGACCGCTACGGGTACCACCTATAGCAATGCACAATCGTAGGATTCGATATCAATGGGCTCTTGAACACAGAAATTGGGCAGAAGAACAATGGCGTTTCGTGTGCTTTTCTGATGAGTCTCGTTTTGGTATGAGACCGGATACAAGACGTATACGACACTGGAGAACCCCTGGACGCCAACAGCGATTAAAATCCTGCCAGGAAGTCCATCCTTATAGTGGTGGAACCATCATGGTATGGGCGGGTATTTGGATCGGCGGAAGAACTGAGTTGATTTGGATCAGAGGCAACTTCAACGCTCAAATTTATGCTGAGACGATTGTATCAGACGTCATCGTTCCTCTACAAGTGCAAATCGGTCCCTTATTTCAGTTAATGCATGATAATGCACGACCGCACACCGCAAGAGTTGTAAGACATACTCTCGCCGCAGCTAACATCAATGTCCTGCCCTGGCCTGCTCAGTCGCCAGACTTGAACCCGATTGAGCATGCATGGGATATGCTACAGAGAAGAGCTCTGCCGAATATGGAGGGTATCCCGTCGCAAGAAGACCTTTTTTTGTTGTTGCAACGAACATGGGCGGCCATTCCACAGCGTGATTTGGATGAACTCATTTTGAGTATGCCAAACCGATGTTCTTGTGTTGTTAGTGTTCGCGGTAGAAACACGGATTATTAATTGTTTAAGTTACCCAATAAAATTTTAAAGAAAACTGTTATTTCAGTCTTTTTTTTGAACTTTAATGTTAGTGGTTCAAATGTCAAAAATCCCTTTATTAGGAAAATGGCAAATTTCTTTATTAATGCAAAGGTGACTTGGTTTATCGTTACTGTGACAAACGAAAACACTTTATTTGATGAATCCTTAAAGAAAATTTTAATTAATATCAATCAGGAGAAAAGTTATTGCAAAAATATATGTTGATCCCTAGACACTTTTGATGTGTGTAGTTGGTTGATGAGATGCGGGGAACAATAAACTGGCGGGGGGAGGTGAGTGTCGCTTCCTTAAGAAGTAATAGTATATATTTTTTGGCCTTATTATTCCCAAACTTTGTTGAGGTCGACTTCTAATCTAACCAGATGCAGCTGAATATCAGTTTTCTACGGAGCGACTGCCTATCTGACCTCAACCCAAAGGGATACGATATTCTAAAGTTAAACCGGTATCAGGATTTTATGAGAGTACTGACTCCCTATATCGACTGTCAGAGATCTTCATGACAGCTGCAACGGCTTAACGTGCTTTCCGAGGCACGGAGTAGCTGATAATCTTGTTCATTCTTTATCCTATGGTTGATGAACAACTTGAAATATCTCTCAAAGGGAAAGATCCGGAGGATGGGCAGCAGCATCCTTCTGTGTAACAGCAATCATCTGCTACTGCGATCGTCAACCCGCTTGCCAAGCGTGGCTATTTTGAATAAATACCTCCAATGAGCGCACAATAGTGGCGCGTTAGGAAGAGGCCTATGTTCAGCAGTGGACTAATACAGGCTGATGATGATGATGAAATATGACAGTGAGATCTTAATGAATATTTTCAGGATACCTAAGTGACCCGGAAGAGTTGCCAGGACTAGCACACTTCTGTGAGCATATGCTGTTCCTGGGGACAAAGAAATATCCTGAGGTATGATTGTCATAATTTTTTTTTTATTCACTCGCGCCTGTATTCCCCAGAGGGCAGCAGAGGTGTGCAGTACACTGCACTGCAACTCTACCCCTACCCTACACTACCTATCCTACCCTATACGACTCTACCCCTACCCTACACTACCTATCCTACCCTATACTACTCTACCCCTACCCTACACTACCTATCCTACCCTATTCTACCTATCCTACCCTATTCTACCTATCCTACCCTATTCTACCTATCCTACCCTATTCTACCTATCCTACCCTATTCTACCTATCCTACCCTATTCTACCTATCCTACCCTATTCTACCTATCCTACCCTACACTACCTATCCACCCTACACTACCTATCCTACCCTATTCTACCTATCCTACCCTACACTACCTATCCTACCCTATTCTACCTATCCTACCCTATTCTACATATCCTACCCTATTCTACCTATCCTACCCTACACTACCTATCCTACCCTATTCTACCTATCCTACCCTATTCTACCTATTCTACCTATCCTACCCTACACTACCTATCCTACCCTACACTACCTATCCTACCCTATTCTACCTATCCTACCCTATTCTACCTATCATACCCTATTCTACCTATCCTACCCTATTCTACCTATCCTACCCTATTCTACCTATCCTACCCTATACTACTCTACCCCTACCGTACCATACTCTTACCCTACCCTAGGGGTATAATTCCCTTTCTTTTTTGTTTTATTCTGCTATACTAAGCAGAAACAAACCCAACAAATCAAAAACCATCATAATCGGTGCAGCAGTTCTCGAGTTATAAATGGTGTACATAACTAAAAATTATTGGTATGTTCCAACAGGAGAATGAATACAACAAGTTTCTGGCGGAGCACGGGGGCTCGTCGAACGCGTCCACCTCGTCTGATCACACCACCTACTACTTCGATGTATTGCCTGAACACCTGCACAAGACCCTGGACATGTAAGTTGACATGTAGACCATTTTGTGGTCACGGTGGGTGGGTGTCCATCACTCCACCCCGAGGAGGGTCCGGCGACGGACGTCCGCGGCGGGTTCGCGGAAGTAGTACTTTTGGGATACCGCGTTCCCGTACTATGCGGATGAGAGGTGACACAGAAGGGGTTTTTGTCGGTATGCCGGCCGCCTACCATCTCTAGGCCAGAGAGCCCGACATAACCGTATCGCATGCCCGAGCGGGACGGTATGCATAAGGCGCATTTCCCCTTCTGCGAAAAAAAAGGCACTTATGAACAGTCATAATTTTAATATTGTTTACAGCAAGAGTGACTCTAGTTGCCAGTTCCAAGGGCAGCCTACCCCTCATGGAGAAGAATCTGGCAAGAAACTCCATGGTTGCTCTTTTAAATAATGGCTTACAATATTTTTGGTTGTTTTAGGACTTTTCGTAAGTTATGTGCGTATTATAAATTAATTATTATTTCGTGGATAGGAAAGCACGTAAAGCTGTTGGCCCTGCGACTGATCGCTCTCCGATCCCTCACTACCACAGACACGAGTCTGTGGTAGTGAGGGAATAGAGAGTGCACCAGTGTTTGCGCGCACACTTGTGCACTATAATATATCCTGCGCAGTTGGCTAATCTCCATTGAGATTGGCCACTATGACCAATTTTTTCTTTCCCCAATTTCGAACTTTACAAGCTGATATATTTTTCGCAGCTTCGCACAATTCTTCATTTCTCCGCTGTTCACGGAGTCGGCGACGGGTCGCGAGCTGAGTGCCGTCAACTCGGAACATGAGAAGAACGCCTCCTCAGACACCTGGAGACTGGATCAGCTCAACAAGAGCACGGCACTGCCCTCCCATCCTTTCCATAAGTTTGGGACAGGTAAGTTAAGTCGTAGTGAACCGTTAATAGCAAGTACATTATACCAAAGTATTAATAAATAATAAATCAGCCTGTAACTGTCCTAATATAGGGCAAAGGCCTCCTCTCATACAGGGAAGGATCGAGCATTAATCACCACGCTAGCTCACTGCGGGTTGGCGATTTCAGACTATTAAAGTCCAGGTTTCCTTACGATGTTTTCCTTCACCGTTAGTCAGTGGTGTCTTATATTAACTAAGAAAGTACATATGACATTGAAAAAATCACATTGGTACATGCCAGGTTCGAACCCACAACCACGCGCTTGCAAAGCGGGTCCGTAACCAATGTGCCACCACGACACCTCTACTCTCTCTACTCGACAAAGTATTATTATACTAATAAAAGTTATGCTAAAACGTTATGCCAAACAATATTATGTGTGTTCTTGGCATTACATTTTAATTATATGACTTAAAATGTTATGCCAAGAGGGGGATTCCCGACCCATGCAGGTGCCGTGTGGTTTCGACAATAGAACCACCCCTACTCGTCCCGCGGGTGTCGTAAGAAGCGACAAAGGGAAAGATCCGGAGGATGGGCAGCAGCATCCTTCTGTGTAACAACAATTATCTGCTATTGCGATCGCCAACCCGCTTGCCCAGCGTGGCGATTATGGGCCCGTCCCATCGGACTATGAGAGTGAGGGAATAGAGAGTGCACCTGTGTTTGCGCACACATTTGTGCACTATAATATCTCCTGCGTAGTTGGCTAGTCTCAAAAAAATCGGTCGGGAGGACGTTATTAATAGACCGTATGCCTCTCCCATCCTATCAATAGTTAAATATCCTTTCTTTTTCAGGTAACAGGGAAACCCTAGAAACTATCCCCAAGTCCAAAGGAATTGATGTCCGGAAAGAACTGCTGAAGTTCCATAAACAATGGTATTCCGCTAACATTATGACGTTAGTGGTCATGGGGAAAGGTAAGCTCGTTTAAAGGCGAAATACTCGCTAATCTGCTATCTCGCTCGCACATTGAAGATATAAAATCAATGAATATAGTATTGTTTTCGGGGAATGCCCGACTAGTTTCGAACTCAAACGGAGTCCATTTTCAAGAGCGGGTGTACGCGGCGGCGTCGCGGACCTCACTGCTGCGCCGCTCGCGCCCAGCGTTCGGTCTGCCTCTGCTCTCGCGCTGTCCCTCTCGCACGCAATGTAGGCGGAGCGTGCGGCGCGCGCGTCGTCACCGTCGTCGGCGAGGGAACCTCTGGTACTGGGTTCGATGCTCGGGTGTTGCATACCGCGCTAACTGTGTCACACTCCAGGCTCGCTGCGCTATAATATACACTGCGTATATAATATACGCTGCGTATACACCCGCTCTTGAAAATGGACTCCGTTTGAGTTCGAAACTAGTCAGGCATTCCCCGAAAACAATACGTGAGTAAAGCCGTATCAATATTTATATATTAGTAATGAATATAGTTATGAAATATCGAACTAAACCATTTGAAGGAACAACATTACAAAGTTTCAGCAAAAATTTCAGCTTGATTGAAACAAGTTCTCAAATGAAATTATATAAGTAAAAATTTTTATTTCGTAAAACGGTTTTGTCATCAAAACTAAAGCTGTGTACTAAATATCAGATCAATCTGTCAACAGGAAGGGGTGAAATATCGATTACTAAATTTGAACCAAATAATAAACAGGTCAAGCTAAGTAAAACCGTTTAAAAATAGCTTTATAATGTACATTTTATGCCAATTTTATTCATTCATTTTATATCTTCAATGTGCGAGCGAGATAGTAGATATAATTTTAACATGTTTGCTAAGTTTCGATGACAATACATTTTTATGGTAAGCATGACCTGAATCGACATCCAGGATTAGCTCCAGATAAAGGAACTCTTCAACGGTCAACAGCACAGATACAATTTGTTGCATATACATTTAGTTTTGATATTCCTATATAAAAGCTTGGTTAAAAACGTTGTTTCTATAAAAACTTATTTAACCAACTTCTAAAAAGGAGGTTCTTAATTCGATGACTTATTGTTTAGAGATTACAAAGAGACACACCTGAGAGGAGTGATATCCTAGTGGTATGATCTTTAGACTGCCAAGTCAAAGGTCGTGAGTTCGAAACTCGACCTCAGACTTTTCGGATTCATGTGCGTATTCATAGAGCCGATTTCACCACTGACACTAAACGCGATTAATCAAGTTAAACTCGGTTCAAGCGTTTAACTGAATTCAAAACTACAATAGTTTTATTAAACTCGGTTATTAAAGTGAATGGTGAAATTGGGCCTAAATTAATTATCACTTGCTAAAATGATGATCGAAAACATCGTGATGAAACCAGCACACCTGAGAGATTTTTCAACGCTGTGTAAAGCCATGTCAGAGTCCTACGGGTCGTTTAAACTCTGACACCAGGTTGTTCATCAACCATACGATAAAAAAACAAAGGCAGACCACACAGCAGCTTAATAAATTTCTTTATTTTCAGAATCCTTAGATGAATTGGAGTCGATAGTGGTGCCCCTATTCTCAGCGGTAGAAGATAGGTCTGCGATCGCCCCCTCGTGGCCCGAACACCCCTTCCCCCCCAACTACCGGCGGAAGAGGGCGTATTGCGCCCCCGTTAAAGATCTGAGGTCGTTGTCCATTGATTTCCCGATTCCGGATACAAGGAAACATTATAAAAGTGGGGTAAGCATTGAAAAGATTTTACATTATAAAAATAATAAAATAAATCAGCCTGCAACTGTCCCACTGCAGGGCAAAGGCCTCTTCTCATACAGAGAAGGATTGAGCATTAATCACCACGCTAGCTCACTGCGGGTTGGCGATTTTAGACTATTAAGTCCAGGTTTCCTCACGATGTTTTCCTTCACCGTTAGTCAGTGGTGTCTTAGATTAACTAAGAAAGTACTTATAACATTGAAAAAGCCACATTAGTACGTGCCAGGTTCGAACCCACACCCACGCGCTTGTGAAGCGGGTCCGTAACGTGCTTCTACTCAGAATATTATAAAAAACCAATAACACTGCCCGACCCGGGAATCGAACCCTCGTGCTAAGTAGTCGCCCTTGCTACCACTAGGCCAACGAGGCAGAGATCTTAACTTAAGTTGAAAAATAATAATATTTGCTATAAATTAATATTGTTAATATTATCTCCTCAGCCAGGACACTACCTGTCCCATCTGCTGGGTCATGAGGGACCTGGAAGTTTACTGTCAGCTTTGAAGGAGCGAGGATGGAGTAACAGGTTAGAACTTCTAATCCAAACATTCCTCATAGCACTGTTGAGCATGGAGATTGTCTTGTGGTATGACCGTCGACTAGCAAGTCAGAGGTCTTAGCTTCGAACCCAAGGCACGAACCTCTGACTTTTTGTAAGTTATGTGCGTATTATAAATTAACTAGCGACCCGCCCCGGCTTCGCACGGGTGCAGTACATATAAACCGTCCTCCTCAATCACTCAATCTATTAAAAAAACCACATCAAAATCCGTTGCGTAGTTAAAGATTTAAGCTTACATAGAAATATAGGGACATTCGCAAAAAAAAAAAAATCAGCTGTTCCATACATTTATGTTCACATGACTCAACAATATGTATGGAACAACAGATTTCTTTCGCGATTTCAGGGTTGGTCCCATAGTAAAAGTTGTTCATAATGATGAGTTAAATAATCCCTTTTAAGGATGCTGGTGTTTTACAAATAATCTTGTATACGTTTAGTTTTGATATTCCTAAATGAAAGACTACTAATTAATTTTCCCCCTACAGCTTAGTGGGTGGTACTCGTATCGGCGCTCGCGGGTTCGGTTTCTTTGGCGTGCAAGTCGACCTGACGGAGGAAGGAGTCTCCCATATTGATGATATCATCAAATTGGTGTTTGAAGTAAGTTTATTTTAAGTCTCAGCATATAAACATTTCTAAGTCAGATTTAAAAATAAAGTTGCTTAGTGAAAATTGTTAGGAAGTTATAAAAATTGTTGGGAAATAATGAAAATTGTTGGGAAATAATGAACATTGTTGGGAAATAATGAACATTGTTGGGAAATAATGAACATTGTTGGGAAATAATTAAAATTGTTGGGAAATAATGAAAATAGTTTGTAATTAATGAAAATGAATGAAAATCTAATACGAGCCGGACATGAACCTGCGACACTTGCTATACAGTGGCATTGCTCTAAATAACTGAGGTACTATATATTTTCCTGTTATACTTTTTAAGAAAATTAAAATATTTCTTATAATTCAGATAAACTTACACTACTGAACCCTAGACTGTGCGAGTCCGACTCGCACTTGGCCGGTCGTTCAATATAAGCTAATTTAACCATTTTTTCTTCAGTACATCGCGATGCTCCGGGCAGAAGGTCCTAAGAAGTGGGTGTGGGAGGAGCAGAGAGACCTGATGGCGCTGGAGTTCAGGTTCAAGGACTTACAGGAGCCGAGGGGATTGGTGACAGGACACGTCCATTTATTACAGGCAAGTACTATGAATGAATGAGTGAATGAGAGAACGAATGATTAATTGAATGAGTGAACGAATGAATGAGTGAACGAATTATCGAGTGAACGAATGATTGAGTGAACGATTGAATGAGTGAACGAATGACTTAGTGAACGAATGAATGAGGGAACGAATGATTGAATGGACGAAAGAATGAGGGATCGAATGATTGAGTGAACGAATGCTTGAGAGAACGAATGATTGATTGAACTAATGATTGAGTGAACGAATGATTGAGGGAACGAATGTTTGAGTAAACGAATGTTTGAGTGACCGAATGATTGAGTGAACGAATGAGTGATTGAATGAGTGAAATAATGATTAAGTGAATGAGTGAAAGAATAAGTGAATGTACAAATGAATGAGTTAAACATTTAAAATGAATTTAACATTTATTTAACACACCACACGAGAACACAAACAAAATAATAATAAGGGAAAAAAGTAACAAATAAAAATAAAAGAAAATAACAATTACAATATAATTAATTATTAAGAAAATTGACCTGATGGACGCTACTGAAGGTGCCAATCTCGTAGCCCAGTTCTGGGCTGACACAATTTAAATTGCCATCGACACGCTAAGAAGAAGATTAATAGAAAATTTGAAAAAACAACCGATACGGCTGGGATTCGAACCCACATGGGGTCCCGAGTCCGTTATTTTTGCGAGTTTCTTATTAAATATTTTCATTAAGTAATACTTGTACTTACTGTGTTGTGCTGCCTTTATCTGGACCAGGATGTCACTGTGTCGCTCGACAAACCTGTCTCTGAAGAAATCGAAGGCGAAGGGGTAAGATATTTAAAAAAAATTGCCATACATTGAGAAATAAAAAAGATTTCAACTTTCTAGCTTAAATGGTTTGGGCTGGGCGGTGAAGCTGATGAGTCGAGAGTTAGTCAGAACATTGCCTTTTATACAGGGTTATTTGTAAAAGACCAGCATCCTTCAAAGGGGTCATTAAACTCATCATTATGAACAACTTTTACTATGGGACCAACCCTGAAATCGCAAAAAAAAATCAGCTGTTCCATACATTAATATTCACATGACTCAACAAAATGAATGGAACAGCTGATTTTTTTTCGCGATGGTCCCATAGTAAAAGTTGTTCATAATGATGAGTTTAATGACCCCTTTTAAGGATGCTGGTGTTTTACAAATAACCCTGTATAGTAGAATATATATAGAAAAAATCGTATATGAAAACTAGCCAAGTCAGACCTTAGGCTACAATATATTTTCCTGAGTTATATTAAGCAATATTATTTTAAGTTGTTATAAAATATTTTATGTTGTAAATAAATTTCAGGACTGACCATTGAACTTGGCACCCATTTAGATATCACTCCTTTTGTCGTTGAAGTCATCAACCAAGGCATATAGTGAATTTGGCTCTCATTTTATATTTATGTTTGAATTAATGATGGGATTAAGAATTATACTGCCTCGTTGGTCTAGCGGCAGCAAGCGCGACTGCTGAGCACGAGGTCCTGGGTTCGATCCCCGGGTCGGGCAAAGTGTTATTGGGTTTTTCCATTAGGAAATTCTCAGTAGCAGCACGGAGTCTGAAATTGTGCCCGGTTAATGGCAATAAGCTCGCCCCCTATTACATGGGACTTATAACATAGCCGGCGAAACGTGGGTGTACTGCACACCTCTGCCTACCCCCTCTGGGGAATACAGGCGTGAGTCTATAAAAAAAAAATATAATAAATTAAGAATTATTCAAATTGCAAATTATTCAAATGCTTTTGTCTTAGAGTGACTGTGTGTAGCTACAGTCGATTCGGCACATTCGATTCGGTATTTTAGAAGAAATTTCGTCGGGACTTCTTCGAAAATTCCGTGCCGAATCTATTATGTGTGTACCTAAAATGACTTAGGATAAGTCATTTTATGGACTATTAAAAATATTTATTCACAGTTTTTCTTTTTTGAGAAGAGATATACGCGTAAGTTATTTTATTTTAATGGTCAGCATCTGTAATTGTATTTTTTTTGTGCTGCATTTCGCTGTTCAGGAGAAAATTGATTCGGACGAGAAAAAAGAAAATGATCAAGAGGTAAGGATAGGAAAATGTCTGATTTGACCTTGAAGTATGAACTGTGAGCACGGGTATGAACAACGCGGCCGCGACACGAGCTCCGTTTGCGATCATACCTCGATCGACTGCGGTTCAACTAGGCTCCACGAGCGAAAAAGTTACATTTTAGCTTATATCATGGTTAACTGCTGAGTTAAATTTTGAAAAACGTCTAGAAAACATTATTTTAAAAAATGTCATTTTAACATTTGTATGGTGAGACCTGCTTTCGCTCCGCACAAGGCAATGTGGTTGACGTTATCACTCTATATTTTCTTGAATACTCTATGGATTTGACACTTTGATAGCGATATAGAAAAAATTATATTATTTTTAGAAGGAACTTTTTTTCGGCAAGAAATTCCATGGTTGCTCTATTTAACCGCCGACGCAAAATAATGAGTGTTATAAGTGTGACTTGTCTAAGTATGCGTGTGACTGTTGCATCGTAGCTCCCAAACGAATGTACCGATTTTGATTAAGTTTTATTATATTTGAAAGGTGTTTAATCAGGAGTGTTCTTAGCTAAAAGAAAATTGAGGTATTTGTGTCGATGGTTATTAAATTTATAGATAAATTAGCTGCTCTACACTACCCTACTCTACCCTACCCTACTCTACCCTACCCTACTCTACCCCTACTCTACACTACCCTACTCTATCCTACCGTACTCTACCCTACCCTACTCTACTCTACCCCTACCCTACTCTACCTCTACCATACAAAACTACCCTACCATACCCTAGGGGTATAATTCCATTGTTTTTCATATTTATTCTGCTATTCGGAACGGAGACAAATGCACAAATAAAAAAGCATAAAATTCGGGCCAGTCGTTCTCGAGCTATAAGTGTTAGAACAAACCTAACTTTGTTTTTTTTTATTATTATTAAACGGTTTTACTTAGCTTGACCTGTTTATTATTTGGTTCAAATTTAGTAATCGATATTTCACCCCCTTCCTGTTGACAGATTGGTACACAGCTTTAGTTTTGATGACAAAACCGTTTTACGTAAAAAAAATTACTTATCAAAATCAAAATATTTTTATTCATGTAGACTATTTTAAGCACTTATGAATAGTCATAATTCTAATATTATTCTAAGAGTGACTAGTTGCCAGTTCCAAGGGCAGCCTACCCCTCATGGAGAAGAATCTGGCAAGAAACTCCATGGTTGCTCTTTTAAATAATGGCTTACAATATTTTATTTTTTATATTATACATACCTACCTATATATTAGATAGATTGCTCGGTTTAATTTGAAATTATTGTCACCAGGAGTTTCCGATGGAGGATGTCCTGAGCGCGTACTATCTGATAACAGAGTGGAAACCAGAGCTGATCGACGAGCTGTTAGCGTTGCTGACCCCAGAGAACGTGCGCATAGGAGTTGTAGCCAAGTGAGTATGTTTATTATCAGCCCTGGATTTAGGGGGGGTAAGCCAGGGCCCGTGCCCCGGGCAGCACTCAGATCTCAGTGCTAGACCGGTCGTTGTAGTATTCTTTGCGAGAGGTTTATGTATGTACATCGGTGGGTGGTTTATGTAAAAAAAGTAAATATATGTGCGGGCCGGGGCGGCATTTTTTAGTTTTTGCTGTTTATTATCGTAAGGAAACCTGAACTTAATAGTCTGAAATCGCCAACATGCAGTGAGCTTCCTTGAGATCCTTCTCTGTATGACGAGGCCTTTGCCCTGCTGTGGGACAGTTGCAGGCTGATACAATACAATTTTGTTAAACACTATACAAACTTATGAAGTTAACCTGGCTTGGCTGAAGTCGACTAGAGCCGAGTTCACCCGATTCAGCGTCAACGGCCCGAGCGTGACGACTCAGATTCTTAGGCGCTGTCTCCACGAGCGAGAGAATCGCGGCGATATTATCGTCGATGCCACGTATTTCTATACACTCTCTATGGAACCGTCTCCACACGGCGATATTGTCGTCGAGTGATTTTGTATGAAAACGCCGCGAATCTCTCGCTCGTGGAGACAGCCCCTTACACTACCCAGAAAAGACGACTAAAGCCGAGTTTACCCGATGTAGCGTCATCGACACGAGCTAATTAAATGCGTAAGTAAATATTGTGTAAAAAATATAAAACTTCTATACCCACTTACTTACGCATAGTGGGTATAGTAGTTTTATATTTTTATTTCATTTGTTTCAGATCATTCGCAGATAAGTGCACTATGACAGAATCTTGGTACGGAACTAAATATCTGCAAGAAGATATAGAAGATTCTAAAATTAAGGTAAATATTGGTTCTGATTCTCTTGTATATCCCGCTAAACTAATTTTAGTCTAACTATATCTCTTTCTAATAACCACCATCGAAAAAGGACAGCAAATTGAACTATCAAATTAGAGCTGTCAAATTAGTCTACGTCCTTGCAATTGACGTGAAATTAGACGAGACCTCTACGACATACCGACTAAATTCTCGTTGATATCACGCAAATGGACTAGTTTGACAGCTCTAAAAATCTTCTATCCTTTTCTAATGATCTCTGTTAGAAAGAGAGATGGCGAATCTAAATTAGTTTAGAGCGTGTGCAAGAGAATTAACACCATTCTTTCTTTATTAAAATTCTTTCCTTATTTTCTAAAATTTTTTACATGTAAATTCGGTCATGACGACATTATTATTTTTATTAATAGCCTAAAATATAGACTTTTGACGGTTCCATAGGAATGGCAGTCAGCTGAACCTACAAAAGAGCTTCACCTGCCCCCTCCCAACGAGTTCATTCCGACACGACTGGTGCTGGAGACCGGGGAAGACAGCACGACTGATGCTCTCGCACCCGTTATTATTAAGGTAAGCATGTAATAATATAAACCACGACACGGTACGACACGGGTTCGACACGGTACGTCGAAGATCGTGGGTTCGAATCCCATCCGTATCAGTTGTTTTTTCAAATTTTCTAATTAAATAATTATATTTAATAAGCTATCATGTGCTATAACATGTAAAAAATTAAGAAAATTGGTAATATCGCATCGGTGTCTACTATAACTGCAAAGTTTGGAGCACTGAGTCGGGATACGTAATGTATTCCGATAGATGTCGCCACACGCTCTAGGCGTGTAAAAAGAGATTTGAAATTTCGACGTGCTGGTGGGATACGGTGGCTCAGCGGTTAGAGCGTCGACACGGTACGTCGAAGATCGTGGGTTCGAATCCAATCCGTATCAGTTGTTTTTTCAAATTTTCTTATTAAATAATTATATTTAATAAGCTATCATGTGCTATAACATGTAAAAAATTCACATAAAATATAAACCAGCCTATAACTATATGAAATATTGATACGGCTTTACTCACGTATTGATTTCGGGGAATGCCTGACTAGTTTCGAACTCTAACGGAGTCCATTTTCAAGAGCGGTTGTATACGCGGCGGCGTCGCGGACCTCACTGCTGTGCTCGCGCTGTCCCTCTCGCACGCATTGTATACATCAAATATACACTTGTACACACAAGTAGGCCTACGGGCGGTTTAAACTCTGACACCAGGTTGTTCATCAACCACACGATAAGAAGAAGAAGAATCCACCTTATTTACTTTTAGTGGACACAAGCCTATTCACGTTGTCACATTGGTACATGCCAGGTTCGAAGCCACACCCACTTGTTAGCAAAGCGAGTGCATAACCAATGCGCCACCACGACATTTAAGTTAATATTTTCTTAATATTTTTGTGAATTTTTTTACATGTATATTTAATAAGCTATCATGTGCTATAACATGTAAAAAAAATCACAAAAATATTAAGAAAATTGGTAATATCGCATCGGTGTCTACTAAAACTGCAAAGTTTGGAACACTAAGTCGGGATACGTAATGTATTCCGATAGATGTCGCCACACGCCCTGGGCGTGTAAAAGCGATTTGAAACTTCGACTGGTGCCGGTGGGATACGGTGGCTCAGCGGTTAGAGCGTCGACACGGTACGTCGAAGATCGTGGGTTCGAAACTCACCGTATCAGTTGTTTTTTCAAATTTTCTTATTAAATAATAATATTTTCTTAATTTTTCAGGATACTCCGCTAATGAGACTCTGGTTCAAGAAAGACAATGAATTCAATTTGCCAAAAGCTGTCATCACCTTTGATGTAGTCAGGTACATATTAGGCGCCATGAGTATTTAGTTTATTATTTTATATAAGGTGCTTCTAAATTATCTGCCACGGCTGCAATGGGAGATAATCATCATCTGCCTAGCCTTTTCCCAACTATGTTGGGGTCGGCTTCCAGTCTTACCGGATGCAGCTGAATACCAGTGTTTTACATGGAGCGACTGCCTATCAGACCTCCACAACCCAGATACTGGGTTACACGATACCCCTTGGTAAGACTGGTTGACAGACTTTCGGGCTTGTGACTACCCGTAACGACTGTCAAAGATCTACAATTGACAGCCGGGGCCAACAGCTTAACGTGCTATCCGAGGCACGGAGAGTGATAATTAATTTATAAAACGCACATAACTTACGAAAAGTCAGAGGTGCGCGCCTTGGGTTTGAACCCGAGACCTCTGACTTGCCAGTCAACGGTCACCACCACTAGGCTATCACGACTGCAATGGGAGATAATATTGGTTATTTATATTACAATAGTGAAGTAATTTTTTTATCTAACGTCATAATTTTTTTTCTTTTGCCTGCGTTTTATTGCGTAGGTCTAATTCTGCTCCATGGTATAATTTTTTTTTACTGTTCCGGGGTACGAAATTTCTTCACTATTGTAATCTATATACCCAATACTTTCTCCCATTGCAACCGTGGCAGATAATTTAGAAGCACCTTATACAGGGTGTATCCGAATTCGTGTAGTTCCCTTAAACGGTAGGTTCTATTGCTGATATAGATTGGCCCTGCACAGGTTTTAGCTTGCATAAAAAATAAAAATAAAACTTCTTTATTTTTACTTGCCATAGGTACAGAAAGTCATAATATCACTAGGTAATACGATTTTAATTAAAAAACACTGACCAAAAAATATGAACTTTACAAAAACTAAAAAATTAGAACGCGGCACTTATTTTCCTTACCAGCGAACGGCCGGCTGAAGTAGTTGCGCGGGCGCGCGGGGAGTGCTGGCGAACCGAGCGTTGAGCGTTGACCGCAGCGCGGGCGGCCGGCGGGGTCAACGATCGATGCTCAGTTCGCCAGCACGCCGCTCGCGCACCTACTTCAGCCGGCTGTTTTGGATTGGACGATTGGATTGGATAATTAGGAATCAACTCCACTCAACTGAAGAAAAACATCGTGTTGAAACCAGCACACCTGAGAGATTTTTCAGTGGTGTGTAAAGCCATGTCAGAGGCCTACGGGCGGTTTAAAGGTTTAAACTCTGACACCAGGTTGTTTCTTAATCACAATAAGAAAGAAAAGACTCTAAGTAAAACACAGGACTCGATAAGTAGCTAAAGCTATGTTTTCAACTCGATAAGTAGCTAAAGCTATGTTTTCAAATTAACTAAGCTAAACAAATCGGCAAATAAAAATCACAAATAAGTAAATTTATTCTACCTATCTTAACCCGATAAGTCAGTAGTAACTTAGTATCTACACCTACCGAGGTTAGTTTACCTAGATCTGGTACCTAGCTATAAGCAAATCATGAAAACTGAAAATGAACCAAATCGATAAGTTCCTAGGTACCTACGCCCATAACAGCACACGCAGTTGTTTAATGTTAACTTATTCAGCACAACACATTTACATACCAAAGAACCTTTCTAATTCCATTTTCATTTTACATTAACTTTCCAAGTTTCTACCATACTGCGTTAATTATTCAGTCAATAAAAAAACAAAAATTAGGTAATAAAAGAAAATACTTGATGGATAAACGGTCAGTTTATCCCTCTTCTGGCCTATTCTACCTTCCGACAATCTCCCGCCATTAGGTACTCACACTATCTTCATCACGTTTACAGTTAGGTATCTACCTACTGCGCTCCCGGGCTGAAGTTAGTAACGATCACGTAACGATTCACGACCGGCGCGTCGTAGTAGTACTAGGTACAGTACACATAGGGACAGAGGCATTTCTAACCGAGCAAGTTAGAAGAAAATCGATGCGAATCTAAGATCGATAACTTCAGCCTAGCCGTGTAAGTCTGCGCCTACTGTACCTACCTACCTATGCGAAATTCAATTAACTTTTACGGACTTAGCTTAGCTTAGCTTTAATCAGAAATTATTCTTTTAAAAACACCATCCGAGTACCTACCTAACAGAAATTGAACCTAAACCCCGGTCAACAACTTCATTTATGACCATTAGCCAATAAAATAGTCTTACATATCTAAAACTACCTAGTTAGGCTTGTTCGTTTTAGGTACGTTTGACTCTTTTATTGGCTAACCTAACTATCTAACCAAAAACGAAACACGAAATCTTCACGACGAATCTTCTACCACGACATGGAGATAGGGTGTACCTACCTGCGTCTGATAGGTACGCACAACACAAAGTTACTTAGGTAAATTAGGTATTTAATTTATGAAAAAAGATCCAGGAATCGAACACGATGGCCGTGTTTCCATTTTTCCCATCAATAATCAAAGGAGGTAAACGTAAGTCTCGAATTCAACGTTTTCGGTAGTAGGTACCTACTGTGGTACTGGTGGTCCATTTTCAGTAGGACACGGTGAAAACATGAACTTCTTATTTCATCGGTTTAATTGATTCTGAAATACCTACTCAGGTAACTAATCTAAAAAACCAACCACAAAAACTTCTCACTCAAAGAAGCTAACAATAAAAATTTTACTCACGGCTAAAATAATGAAAGGTCAGTCATTGACTGATATGAATAATTATTTGATTTTGTGATAATTAGTACATAGGTAGTATAATTTGAACACAGCATTAACTCATACAAACACAGTGTAAGTAGGTACCTTAAAATCGCACTAGCTAGTCAAATAAAACACCACACATCACGATACTCGGTAGGTTTAGGTACCTACAGGGCTTAACTACCGCAAAGCTTAGGATCTTTAATAATTATGTTGGCCTAACTGAATACTCACGCTCCTCCAAGTTCCTAAAATCCCTACTCGCACCTAAAATCTCACACTCTAAAGCCGATATAAACTGTCACGCTGCAAACAACCCTCAATGGCAAAGAACAATTATTTTTTAAATTACATAATATCTTTTTTTAAATTTTAGGTACTTACCGAATAATGAAGTAGGTAGGAGGTCAACGATAAAGAAGGCTCAGCCTTATTGGGCCTATTTTATACCATTTCCACAATAATTTCCTTCTGTGAAAAGAACTAAAAGGGGAGCACATAGCACTTGCTTTGCCACACCACCACACCACAAGTCTACAACACAGAATAGGTATGTTTTCGTATTAGCTACCAAGTTAATTGAAAAACCAAAAAAACTCACATCACTGCACATGTAGATTCACCATTAAATTCACAATGTGTAATTATTCTACAATTTACCTACATTAAAACTACAATCTTCGATAATACACTATCCTCGCGCACATAAGAGCGTGAGTTGTTAGTTGACTGTCGATGTCGACGTAGGTACTCGTACAATATCTACTATTCCAACCGATAGGTAGGCAGTCTAGTAATAAAAAGCTAATTCAGTTAGCTCTCGATTTGTTAGAGCGGACATACCTACCTAATAATTTCGCGATGTGCACACGTATTTCGCGATGTGTACGTCCCAGCAAAATGATGGCTGGCTGTCGACTGACCAGTGACCAGTGATTTGCTTACATTACATACACGTGGAGTGATGCAGTCAAAGGTACCGCCATCATGGCGGCACCTTTGACCGCCGTGGCGGTACGAGGCATCCACAAAGCGTCATGCGGTCAAAGGACAATAAAAAAGCCGCCCTAACATCTTTTTCGATTCAAAATGATCTTTATGCACACGCAATAACTATTAAATTCGTTTGGCACTTATTTTTGATTAATAAAATGGATTTTTTTAACTTAATCGAAACTAACAACATGTGTATGTGTGTGTGCGCCTTGGCACGTGTAAGTAGTACACGAGCAAGTAGATTGAAGGTACCTAGGTATTACGGCTTGGGAAGTGCAACGGCGCGGCGTGCCCTCAGCGCGGCCATCCGCCAACAGCAACAGGGCGTCTCGCTGTCGGCCGTAGTATGAGCTGTAGCCGACAGGGAGGAGTATTGGGAGGCGTTCGCGTCCTTCCGCGAGGAGGTCGTCTCGCAGAAGGAAGCGGCGGAGCGGGTCAGGGAGCGCGATGCGCGGGCTGACCCGATCCATCGCGCGCGAAGCGGCAGGCGCAGGCGGCAGTATGCTCTCCTGCACCCACCTTGACGAGAGCTGGCGGGCGGCCTGATCTCGGTATGCCGCCCGCCTTGCCCGATGTAGGGGCGAAGGCCATTGAGCGTTACCCTAGCAAGTAGCAATCGATTTTCAATGTCATGGACATGGTTCTTAGTAACCACACAAGCTTATTTTATTTACTTATAAAAGAGTTCCTTAGGTAATTCCGTCGTGACTGAATGTCGAAGAAAAGTATGTAGGTAACACGACGAAATAACATAGGTAAACAAAAATAAAAACAACTAAAAGTAAACTAAATAACGAAAATTAAAACGGAAAAAATACAAAAAGAATAATTTACGTCCCTCAGGATCGAACTTGAACTTATTAAATCTCAGTCCGCCTGGTTAAGGGCTTGTACACAAAACTGCGATGCGACGTCGCATCGCAAAAGAATACACGGCAAATGCCGCGTTTTATAGGAAAGTTTTTGCGATGCGACGTCGCATCGCAGTTTTGTGTACAAGCCCTAACTTAGAGCTGACTCAACCGACAGGCAGCGCGCCGAATATGTGGATCTGTTCGTAGGCTTCTTTCTGTCAGTAAGTGCAACCACCAAATAAATCTCTGCCTGCCTACCGTATCGGCTGCTTGCATTCGATTCCTAGATCGATTTTGCTAAGTAAGCACACATTTTGTGTTGTTTGATTGTGTACCTATCGGACAAGTCAATGTCGTGGTAGTGGGGTGATATTAACGAAATATCATTTCGTGTAGGTTTTTGGTTAATTAAATAGGTACCTATTACTTATGTTAGTTCCAGGTTTGTTTGATTCTGTCATTGCCTAATGGTCATAAACGGGGTAATTGACCGGGATATTGGGTTCGATTCCTGAGTCATTCACAGTTAGGTAGGTACCTACTGAGGCGGTGGCTTTTTAACAAGAATGAATTAGTAATTAGAAATGCAGCTACCATCGATGTCTTGCGTTCGATTCCTGGATCGATTTTGCATTGATACTTAAGCACTTCACTTTGTGTTGTTGTGTATCAGAAAAGATTAACGGCAAGGTCGGTGACACCCCCGCCCGCCTACCGCGGCGCCCGCCCGACTCCCGACAGACAGTGTGACTCATACGCACGCGCTATCGTGACACATGAGTAAATAAAAGGTACAGAGGCAAAGCTTCGAACAACCGCGCGAATCGATCGCACCACTACAAGCACGCGGGGCCTGTGTGGGTGACCACTCGCCGCTTGTCACGTACGCGGCAAAACGGGACCTAACTGGTTTACGCCGGCACAGCCAGTTGACCGACACAGGGCAATGCAACGCACGTTTTTTGTTTTGTTAGTTGCAAGTTTGTGTATTTATATTGTAAAAACGTTATTATTGTAAGTAGTAATAGTAATAATGGTTGTGTATTGTACAGTGTGTATGAATAATACAAGAAAAACAAAAATATATCGTATTTTAACTATCCCAAAGAGTACAATAGGTAAGTAAATATTAATTTGATTATTACTTTTTCAAGTAGGTAAGTTTAAGATCCTTTGTTTAATAAGAAGAGGGATTATTATTGTTATAAGCTTTTACTAAACATTTATATGTTTACGTACCTTGTAAGTAGATAGGTAGGTATGTGTGTTAAGTTCAAATATTACAAGTAAGATTTGAACCACTTCCCGATATCTGTTTGAGCTGAAATTTTGTATACCTGCGTAACTTCGGTGACAATGCAATAATATCATAGATATAACCTAACGCTGCTGCCAGGATTGTCTCCTCACTAGGGAACTCTTCAACGGTTAGTAGCACGGTCATGAAATTTTGTACCTACCTATGTTAAGTAGTTTAATTTTGATAGTTCAACATGATTTTTATCATGAACTAGGTACTGCTGCAGCCAGCTCCAGGGAACTCTTTAACGGTTAGTAGCATGGACTCGAAACTTTGTATTTATATTTAATTTTGTTTGCTAAACATAATCTTCACCATAAACTGCTGCTGCAGACAGGATAGTCTCCTCACGAGGAAACTCCTCAACGGCTGTAGTGGCATTATAAAAGTTTGAATAGGTATGTGTTTAAAAAGCATTTTGAATGAAAATTTATCATTAATAGATAGTCTAGTGGTATGACCGTCAACTGATCGATTCGATCCCAAGGCGCGCACCTCTGACTTTTCGTAAGTTATGTACCTATTACCTATAAATTAATTATCAGTTGCTAAAATGGTAAAGGAAAACATAGTGATGAAAAAAGCACACCTGAAAGATTATTCAACGGTTGCATTTTGCCTAAAACTATTGTGACAACCCTACAAGAATAGGTAACAATTTTGCTAGCTCTTTAGAAGCTTTGCCTCTGTACCTTTTATTTACTCATGTGATCGTGACGTCTGTGTTGCTTTCCCGCGCAAGCGCCGCCGCCGCCGCGCCGCGCCCGTGTCACAGAATAACCGAATTCGGTTATTCTGTGCCCGTGTCACCCGTGCGTGCGTCATGTTCGATTTCAGTAACCACGAGTTTTATGAGATGGTGCGAGTTTATCTCCTAAGTGGTGAAAGTTTAGCAGCAGCTTGCAGAATGTATGAAAGTGAGAGTACCGTGGCCGGCTAGGTCCCCGGACCTTACTCCCTGCGACTTTTTTCTCTGAGGAGAGGTGAAACGCCGAGTGTATGTGGACGAGGTCCAAAACTTAGAGGACTTAAAAATAATAAACGTGTTTAATGAAGTGAAAAATGAAACTAGTGTACTTAACAAACTGAATGACAATTTAATAAAACGTGCACGTTTATGCCTTGAAAGAAGAGGCCTTCATTTTGAACAATTATTAAAATACTGTGATTAGTGCATTACACGACATGTCCCCTACGTGTACCTAAGAAGAAGTACAGAAGTACCTAAGCATTTAATTTCAATTTATCATAATGCTTTATTTTCTGCATTTTGATGGTCCTAAGCCCATGAAAGTATGAAGGAAAAATTATGGAATCACTTATCAAGGTCAGTGACTGCCTAAACTGTAAAAGACTAATTCAAATGTGATAAATTTAGCGTTTAGTAACCCGCATAGGTACCTAGGTATGTCGGCGGTCGCCGGTCGGCGGCCGGTGCATCGGCATCGTGCGAGCGCATCAGCGCACAGCTGATTATCCAAGTACCTACGTAGAACGCACGCGCCGCCCGCGTGGGCCGATCACCCCGCGCGATGACAATAAAATCAGTTTCAAAATAAACATCTTTCGCATGCAATAACTTCATTTTTTAGTACTAAGACGTATTAAACTAAAAAATACGAATTTATTCAAATTCGTTAAAGTTTATTTTTTCAAAGTATCCGCACTCCTTAAAAAGTCTTCCTGTAGGTATTATGGCACAAGTCTAAGACACAACGGTCGCTATAACTTGATACGGGATACAAGTCGCCTCTAATTTTTTACTTTTGGTTTGAGAAAATGAACGATTGCGAGCAAATAAGACAGCGATAAACTTGTCAAGTAAAGATGTAGGTAGTGACTCAAGTGAGTGACGGTGGAGTGGTGGCTAGTTCGTAATGGTTGGTAGGTAATGGCGAGAGATAGTAGGAAGCAAGGATAGCCAGTCTGTCAGAGAACAGAGATAAAGGTAACCTAAAATTTCGTTTGTTTCATTATGTTTTATTTGAATTAAAATTAACCGCATAATTAAGGCAGCATGATGGAATAAAACATTTAGAAAGGGGTCAGTATCATTTTAGGCATGGAATTCTTTAGCATTTTGTTAAGTTAATTTGATTGTGTCAATGACTTGTCAGAAAAGTGATCGTTAACCAGGGAACGGAATTCGATTCCAGGGTCATGTAAAAGTGCTAGATTTCGCATAAATACCTACACAAGTTTCTTTGTTGGGCCCAATGTAATTTCGTATTTTGTAAGAACATTTTGGTTGATACTTAGTAAGTTTTCATTAGTTTGACTGTGTCTAGTACCTAATCGCAAACGTCGTGAGTGGATGTTCTCTAAATGAAGGCCTGCTGTCCCGGCGCGGCGGCTACTTATTTAAAACCATGTTGCCCCACGTTCTTCCACGTTGCCCTTCACATGATATCACTAATAAAACCAGATCAACTGGACCGTAGTATCTCTGATATTAAAATCGTCTAGTTCTACGTAAATTGTAAAGCCAAGAAGTGGTTGAAACATCAGCTGGCCGGGCGCCACGCGACGAAAGTCCGAGATCGTGACCTCGACGAGCGCGCTCGACAACGCGGAACGCGCGTCGCTTCGCCCGCCGCTGCGCCGCCGCCGCCGCGCTGTGTCAGTGACCCCACGGCCGCAAAAATAAATATCCCATCCCAAATTTTTATTATTTTTTATTTTAAGTTTTTTTATTAATTGTTTTTAAGTGATTTAGGCATCAGTGGGTAATAATAAGACTATCTGAACTTATTGCAAGTCAAAAAAAGGAAAAAATATTTATGATTTTTAATCAAGCTAAAACCTGTGCAGGGCCAATCTATATCAGCAATAGAACCTACCGTTTAAGGGAACTACACGAATTCGGATACACCCTGTATAATAGATAACTTCTAAGCGCGCGTTGCCGTTGACCAAATGTCAATTTGGTTTATAAAATAGCAAAATTTAGTCAAAATTCTTATTTTTATTAACATTTTAATTTAAGATGTGATGTCATCTTTGACTGGACAATTAAACTGGCTTACTTGTGACTTAATGCAAAATTTGGCATGATACACATTTTTTCATCGTGCCGTTTTTGACATTAATTTTGTTAATTTTCTTCGTATTCCTATAATAAAACAATCTGTCCTCCCGCAATTTAAACCGTAAGATCTTCGACATGGATTTAAACATCATTGATACGATTGACACGATGTCAAAAACGGCACGATGACAAATTGATATCATGTCAAATTTTTCATCAAGTCAGAAATTACATAATGTCAAAATTTACAAAAAATATGTCACTGTGCCGTGTAGTTTCCGGCCTAAGAATAGAACCACCCCTACTCGTCCCGCGGGTGTCGTAAGAAGCGACCAAGGGAAAGATCCGGAGGATGGGCAGCAGCATCCTTCTGTGTAACAGCAATCATCTGCTACTGCGATCGTCAACCCGCTTGCCCAGCGTGGCTATTTTGAGCAAATACCTCCAATGAGCGCACAATAATGGCGCGCATTGGGAGAGGCCTATGTTAAGCAGTGGACTATACAGGCTGATGATGATGATGATGATGTCACTATATTATTGTTTTGTATTCCAGTCCTCTGGCTTACGCGGACCCTCTCAGCTGTAACCTGACTTCTGTATGGGTACTATTACTGAGAGACAGTCTTCAACAATTCGCGTACGCCGCAGAATTAGCGGGGTTGCGCTGGAGTATCGGCAACGCTAAATACGGAATAAGTGTAAGTTTAAAAAAAAAAAGATACGAGCGGGGTTTGAACCTGCGATACTTGCCGAACCATAATCATCATCTGCCTAGCCTTTTCCCAACTATGTTGGGGTCGGCTTCCAGACTGCGACTGCCTATCAGACCTCCACAACCCAGATACTGGGTTACACGATACCCCTTGGTAAGACTGGTTGTCAGACTTTCGGGCTTCTGACTACCCGTAACGACTGTCAAAGATTTACAATTGACAGCCGGAGCCAACAGCTTAACGTGCTATCCGAGGCACGGAGAGTCATAATTAATTTATAAAACGCACATAACTTACGAAAAGTCAGAGGTTCGCGCCTTGGGTTCGAACCCGAGACCACTGACTTGCCAGTCAATGGTCACCACCACTAGCCTATCACGACTTGCCGAACCATAATAGAGTAGATAATTACTTAAGTTTTCATGATCGATGCTCATAATTAAACTTTTTAACCGATGTTGTATATTTTTTTAACTAACGAACTGCCTGCAGTGTTGCCAGATTCTTCTTCATAAGAGGAAGGCTGCTGTTGGAACTGACAACTAGAGTCACTCTTACAATAAACAATATTAGAATTATGACTATTCATAAGTGCCTAATGGTCTACATGAATAAAAATATTTTAATTTTCCCTCGTTGGACTAGTCGTAGCAAGTGCGACTGCTGAGCACTAGGTTCCTGGGTTCGATCTCCGGGTCGGGCAGAGTATTATTGTATATACAATAACACGCGTTCCTTTCGCGTACAGAACCCAAAAAAAGTTTTATAAGAAAGCGTTTTACAAAAAAAAATCCAATTTTTTTTTACTTTTTCCAAATTTTTTTTTTTTTTAAATTTTGTCCGTTGTCACCAACTAAGGCCATGGCAATGCTGCCATCATGCCGGCTCGAGGCTATGTAATTTGTAATGCAGCGTGGTCCACAGGTCACCATAGATGGGTACGACGACAAGCAGCACGTGCTCCTGGACAAGATCATTGAGCACATGGTCTCGTTCACGTGCGACCCTAAAAGGTTTCATATCATGAAGGAGAACCATGTCAGGGCTATCAGGAACTTTGAGGCTGAACAACCTTATCAGGTAAGTGGTGTCCTATGAAAAGGACATACTTACACTGAACTGCCTTTTTGAAGGACATCAATAATGATGTCCTTCAAAAAAGCAGGTGTGCAGTACTCGCAACCGGCGCGTGTCAAAGCAAAAGCTTGCTCCCATGTCAACTTTGTCATCACCAATGTCAATTCTACCACCATGTTAACTTTGCCCGAGATTGAAATACTATCATATAAACACACCGTGTCAACGTTTCCACACTTTCAACTTTGCCACCAAGTTAATTTTCTATCTTGTCAATTCTACCACCATGTCAACTTTGCCCAATGTTAACTTACTACCGTATAATAATAATAATAAAAACCTTTATTTTCAGGCTGCATAGGCCCATAGATATATACCTTATTCTAGCATACATATTATATAATAAAGTTTAAAGTTTTACTTTTTTTATAACAACCTTAATATACCTAATTTTATAGAAATACTAGCTTTCCGCCCGCGACTTCGTCCGCGTGGTTTTTAAATTTTTCAAAATTCAAATTAAAGAATAGTACTTATAGTTCAATATTTACTACAAAATTCTGTCACTCTTTTTATAATTTTTAAAAATCAATTTTCAAGAAACAGCTGAAACACGTTTTATTATCGTCGCGCGCGCGGGTGGAAAACTATAAATATATCGATTAATATATTAATACACTAAAAAAAAACTTTCACCATGCCAATCTTTTCTCATTGTCAAATTTGCTTCAACTTTGCCATCATGTCAACTTTGCCCCAATGTCAGCTTTGCTCCTATGACAACTTTGCCCATATGTCAACTTTGCCACAATATAATTTGGTCAATATTACAAATATTTGTTCAAGTTTTTATCGTAACATCAAGCTTTGTATTTCAGCATGCCGTGTACCAACAAGCGCTATGTCTATCAGATGTAGTTTGGACTAGATGTCAGTTGCTAGAAGCTGCCGACGGTAAGAAATTTTTAGTCACTAGCTGCCCCGCGCGACTTCGTTCAGTTAGGCGGCACACCCCAGGTGTCTTTTTAAAAAAAACTACAACTACACACACACGCACTCTATTGTTCAAGTCACAATTTTTAGCACTGTCCTCGATGATTCCCCAAATATTGTTCTCGCGACGGCGTCCAGGATCTAACTAACTTATAACCGCTATGCATTAGTGCAGTAAAGCAAAAATGCAATTCAGCACTAAATTGTATGGAAATATACGGTGTGCTGATACAGCATTTAGGCTATGGAAATAAGGGTTGTAACAGTTCGCGTGATTATCCTACTTCAGCCTACTTAGCCTATTCTACCCCTACCCTACTCAACCCCTACCCTACTCTACCCACTACCTTACCCATACCTTACCCTACACTACCCCTAGCCTACTATACCGCTACCCTACACTACTCTGCCCCTACTGTACCCTACCCTACCCTTAGCATTTAAAAAAAATTAAGTTATAAACCTATTCTCATACCTACTGAATATACATATAAAATTTTATCAAAATCGGTCAAGCCGTTTCGGAGGAGTATAAACACTAAAAGAGAAGAATTTTATATATCAGATATTTTTTTTTGTATTTAGAAACATTTGAAGGCACCTTAGAGTATATAAGAAAGTATTGAGCAACCCTACAGAAGTATGAACCGTGAGCACGGGTATGAACAACGCGGCCGCGACACGAGCTCCGTCTGCGTCACCATTCACATGTTAAAATCATATTTTAACATGTGACTGGTGAGACACATGTTGGCCTAAGAATAGAACCACCCCTACTCGTCCCGCGGGTGTCGTAAGAAGCGACCAAGGGAAAGATCCGGAGGATGGGCAGCAGCATCCTTCTGTGTAACAGCAATCATCTGCTACTGCGATCGTCAACCCGCTCGCCCAGCGATTATGGGCAAATACCTCCAATGAGCGCACAATAGTGGCGCGCATAGCCAATGTTCAACGTGTATTAATACAGGCTGATGATGATGATGATAGATTTTCTTGCCAGATTCTTCTCCATGAAGGGTAGGCTGCCCTTGGAACTGGCAACTAGAGTCACTCTTACAACAAACAATATTAGAATTATGACTATTGGTGCCTAATGGTCATCATCATCTGCCTAGCCTTTTCCTAACTATGTTGGGGTCGGCTTCCAGTCTTACCGGATGCAGCTGAATACCAGTGTTTTACATGGAGCGACTGCCTATCAGACGTCCACAACCCAGATACTGGGTTACACGATACCCCTTGGTAAGACTGGTTGTCAGACTTTCGGGCTTCTGACTACCAGTCACGACTATCAATGATCTACAATTGACAGCCGACAACAGCTTAACGTGCTATCCGAGGCACGGAGAGTGATAATTAATTTATAAAACGCACATAACTTACGAAAAGTCAGAGGTGCGCGCCTTGGGTTTGAACCCGAGACCTCTGACTTGCCAGTCAACGGTCACCACCACTAGGCTATTACGACTCATGTCTACATGAATAAAAATATTTTGATGATGAATAATCAATAATTTGATTACAGAGATGACACCAGAAGCTCTTAATGACTTCGTAGCTAAGCTGATCCGTAAAGTTCATATCGAAGGATTCATGTTTGGTAACCTCAACCGAGAGAGGGCGCTGTACATCTCCGACACTGTTGAACAAAAGTAAGTTTAAACTAACTTACAGCCGATTTTAACAGTGACACTAAACGCAATTCAAGTTTAAGTTCAAGAGTTTAACTGAGTGGACTTCAGTTAGCGTTTTATCACTTTAATATAATAAATCAGCTTGTAACTGTCCCAATGCTGGGCAAAGGTCTCTTCTCATACAGAGAAGGATCGAGCGTTAATCACCACGCTAGCTCACTGCGTGTTGGCGTCAGACTATTAAGTCCAAGTTTCCTTACGATGTTTTCCTTCACCGTTAGTCAGTGGTGTCTTAGATTAACTAAGAAAGTACTATGGCATTGAAAAAGTCACACCGGTACATGCCAGGTTCGAATCCATACCCACGCGCTTGAAAAATGGGTCCGTAATGCCACCATGACATATTTGATGACAAAATAAAGAAAAATAAAACGTATGCCACGTTGGTCTAGTGGTAACATGCGACACTGCTGAGCACGAGGTCCTGGGTTCGATCCCCGGGTCGGGCAAAATTGTTATTGGGTTTTTCCATTAGAAAATTCTTTCAGTAGCAGCACGGAGTCTGGAATTGTGCCCGGTTAATGGCAATAGGCTCGCCCCCTATTACATGGGACTTATAACAAAGCTGGCGAAACGTGGGTGTACTGCACACCTCTGCCTATCCCCTCTGGGGAATACAGGCGTGAGTCTATAAAAAAATAATAAAACGTTTCCAAAATGCTGACTGCGTACGTATTAGGCAGGGATTTCTTTGTAAATTAGGGATGTACTCGTAACTTATTACTCACGATTTAAAAATTGTTGTAAGATTTGTGTAATCTACTTGTGACGTCTGTGCCCAGCAGTGGGACAGTTGGGACTAATATTATTTTTGTTCACAGATTACCAAAGGACGCGACGCCGCTACTAGCCCAACAGTTGTTGTTGCACAGAGAAGTTGAAATTGAAAAAGGTAATTATTATCATCACTTTTTTTATCATTAAATTGGCATGTATTTGATGTGAGGATTTTTTGAGATCATGACAGAGGCCTACGGGCGGTTTAAACTCTGACACCAGGTTGTTAATCAACCATACGATAAAAAGAAGGATTTTTTATATTTAAAATTAAATTTGTTTTAAAATTATTGTTTTTTGCGTATACAGGGTTATTTGTAAAACACCAGCATCCTTAAAAGGGGTCATTAAACTCATCATTATGAATTGCATTCATTATACAATTAAAATTATTATTACAAAATTATTTAAAATTATAACCCTAAAATTATGTAATAACTTAGTCACGCTTTGTCTGTTGCTCTGAGATTGATGTTTGTCAAAATTACACCTATTTAAATTTTTAGAGTGCATGTGGTGCTTACCTATAAGAGATTGTAACACTAGACTTATTTTTTAAGAAAGTCCTATTGTAATTGTATAAGTGTTAACAATTGTTGGTGAGCCAATAAATAAATAAATGGGACCAACCCTGAAATCGAAAAAAAAAAGTTGTTCTATACATTTCGTTGAGTCATGTGAACATAAATGTATGGAACAGCTGTTTTTTTTTGTCGGCGCAAAATGTCTTCTTCTTCCATTCCTCTCTATCAGCCGTCATCTGAGAAGTTACTCCTTTTTCATTCACATCAGTTCTTACACACTCCATCCATCTTTTCTTTGGTCTCCCTCTCCCCTTCCATCCATCAACACTTATATTCATCACTCTTTTAGATACTTTTTTGTTTAGATAGTTGACTGCCTCGTTGGTCTAGTTGTAGCAAGCGCGACTGCTGAGCACGAGGTCCTGGGTTCGATCCCCGGGTTGGGCAAAGTGTTATTGGGTTTTTCCATTAGGAAATTCTCAGTAGCAGCACGGAGTCTGGAATTGTGCCCGGTTAATGGCAATAGGCTCGCCCCCTATTACATGGGACTTATAACATAGCCGGCGAAACGTGGGTGTACTGCACACCTCTGCCTACCCCCTCTGGGGAATACAGGCGTGAGTCTGAGTCTTTTAGATACATGCGTTTCATCCCTCCTCATCACATCCCCCACCAAGCCAAACAATTTCCACGATGAATTAAAATTTAACAAAAAATATTACTAGTGGGGACGATAATCCTTACCTTCGAAGTTTAGGAGAGTGAGTGTAGATAAAAGTAAAAGTAGAGTGGCATTGTGCGCAGGCGCATGGCACGTGCGCGAGACCAGCAACAGTGTGCACCGCTCGTCGTGCGCGTCGCTGTACTACTCGTGCGGCGTGCGCGCCACCCGCGCCAACGTGGCGCTCGAGCTGCTCGCGCAGACGCTGGCCGAGCCCTGCTTCAACGTGCTGCGGACCAAGGTACAGCCCACGCTGACCCTTTTACACCGCGGAGCAGACACGCGATGGCCAGCGCGAGATTTGTATAACCATTTTACAAAGTAAATACATACTCTATTCTTAGAGCAATGAAGTTCAATATTGTACTAACAAATACTTCAATTCTCGCCACGCACATCCACGCGCATCGAGACCTTTTACACCAAAGATGGGCAGGGAATTTTGCCATACAAATTTCACTCTCTGCTCTGCTCTGCCACGCTCTGCCGGTATAAAACTATCTTAACATATAGGATAACATAAAAAAAAGCCTTTTTATTTCCAGTAAATTTACATTTCTTATAATCTATTCATGTGTTAGTTTGGTTTATTCTATGTTATTTATTTATTTATTTGTATCTCAATATAAATATAAACTAATTTGTAATTTGTACCTAGTTAAATTTATATTTATCTATAATGTGCTTCTAAATTATCTGCCACGGTTGCAATAGGAGAAAGTATTGGGTATATAAATTACAATACTGAAGAAATTTCGTACCCCGGAACAGTAAAAAAAAAATTGGAGCATGGAGCAGAATTAGACCTACGCAATAAAACGCAGGCAAAAGAAAAAAAATATGACGTTAGATAAAAAAAAATACTTCACTATTGTAATATAAATAACCAATATTATCTCCCATTGCAGCCGTGGCAGATAATTTCGAAGCACCTTATACAGGGTTATTTGTAAAACACCAGCATCCTTCAAAGGGGTCATAAAACTCATCATTATGAACAACTTTTACTATGAGACCAACCCTGAAATTGCAAAAAAAAATTCAGCTGTTCCATACATTTTGTTGAGTCATGTGAACATAAATGCTGATTTTTTGAACAGCAGATTTTTTTTTGCGATTTCAGGGTTGGTCCCATACTGGTGTTTTACAAATAACCCTGTATTTATCTATAGCTACTCTTAATTTTTTTTTAATCTACCGTAACTCCAGAAAGGGTAAAGGCTTCTTCCAGTGATGCCCATTTGACTCTGTCTTGAGCTATTTGTCTTCAGTTTGGACCATTTTTGTCCTGGCTTGACCTTCTCCTCTCGTCACCAGGAACAACTTGGCTACATAGTCTTCAGTGGCGTGCGACGTTCCAACGGCGTCCAGGGTTTCAGAGTAATCGTCCAAAGTGACAGACATCCGGAGTACTTGGAGGAAAGGATAGAAAACTTCTTGCAGAATTCTCTGGTAAGAATAGTTTATCATCATCAGCCTGTATTAGTCCACTGTTGGACATAGGCTTCTCCTAATGCGCTTCAATATTGTGCGCTCTTTGGAGGTTTTATAATTGCCGCGCTGGGCAGGCCGGTTGGCGATCGCAGTAGCAGATGATTGCCGTTACACAGAAGGATGCTGCTGCCCATCCTTCGGATCTTTCCCTTTGTCGCTTCTTACAACACCCGCGGGATGATTCCGATTCTGTTCTGGCCACATTCCATTGAACAAGATTGTTGAAGTTGTGATGCGCAAAATTAGTTCTCGAAAAAAGTCGAGGAAATTGAAAAAACCTGACAGTTGCAAAAACACTGCCATTCTATTTATTCGCCATACACTGCGATTTGATCTAGGCCTTCGATAACGTTGACCACAAAATTCTTTAAGATAAACTCGAAAGTTACAGTCTAAGACGGAATGCCTCAAATGTTTTAGATTATTATCTATCGAACAGCTAAGCAAGCAACTGTAACTTTTAAAAAATACTATAACATCAAAAAATCTTTATCCAGTCGAATGTCTGTAGGTTTCGGTGTTCCATAAGGAAGTGTATTGGGACCTCTTCTATTGGTTTTTCAATCAAAATATTTTTATTCTCGTAGACCATTAACTTAAAGACTTTTTATTCATCAAGTGAAGGAGAAAGTAGGAGTCGTGACGTATCAGGAAGTCAAAAGACAAGCTGAGGATAGAGAGAGGTGGCGATTGCTCCACCGACAAGAGCCTAGCTCTTAAATATACAGCGTGTAACAGAAGTCCGAAATAATACATTAAGGGCGTATAAGGTACCCTATAAACAATCTTTGAGAATAGGTTTTGGAACCGAACCCCTAACAATTTTTGAGTAAACCACGGTCAAAGATTTTACCAAAATCTTTTAAATACAGCCCTAGACATCAGCTGAAAGGTGAATCAACACGAATCCGGTCAATTACCTTCAATAAATTCTTTAAGTAAGCGCTAGGCACGCGTAGGTTAATGAAATCTGTCAATATTAAAGATAATTAAATCAAAAGAATTATTTTGTATGAAAAAAAATGGCTTCTTTGTACTCCATATTTTCACAGGTGATTCTCTACATGATATACATACATGCCCTTAAGTATTATTTCGGACTTCTGTTACACGCTGTATAAGAAGAATTCTAAAATTATTGCAAAAGTGACTCTAGTAGGCAGTTCCAAGGATAGCCTACTTCTCATGGAGAAGAATCTGGCAAGAAACTCCATGGTTGCTCTTTTAAATAATGGCTTACAATATTTTTGGATACATTATACTGAGGTGTAATGTAAGAATAGTGGATGCGAGCCCCACATAACCGTACGTCCTCGGACGTGCGGTATGCGCATTTTTTACTCCCCCCGGCCACAAAAAAAGAAGGTGTAATGTGAGAACAATGTGAGTCGACGTTCAGTAATTTAAGTTATTTTAAAAATAATTCGACAACTAAGCTCGAGAAATGAGTCGCCGGCGTTCTTGTGGTGGTTGAAATGCCTTACCTTAGACTACCGCAATATAATGTATAATGTTGTTTGTTCAGGAATATCTACAAAACATGTCTGAAGAAGAGTTCGCAAAGCACAGATCTTCGCTCGCTGCGCAGAAGCTTGAGAAACCAAAGCGTATGTCCAGCAAGGCTTCGCAGATGTGGTCCGAAATTACTGCTCAGGTAATTAATCCTCTTAGCCTTATTGACCCACGCGCCGGATGCCGCCGGGCGGCAAGTGATTGACCTCTCTGTTCGGTGTGCGCCGATTTTCGTCATAAAATGTGTCCAACCTTAATAATTTTTTGCATGTTTTGGGACAAAAATATAACATAGGTTAAAAACCATTGCAATCGATTCTGTTACTGATTCTAAACATTACTTTCGGCTTTCTGGTCACCAAATTCTAACGTTATATATACTCTAAGCTATTAACCATGTAATTATTATTTTATTTTTAGGTGTACAACTTTGATAGACCGAGGGTAGAAGTCGAACAGCTGAATTCAATCACCAAGCAAGAATTGATTGAGTTCTATAAAGTAAGTCAGCAATAATAACTAATTAATTTAAAGCCGTGATAGCTGTTATAGCCTAGTGGTATGACTGTTGCCAAGTCAAAAGTCTATGGTTCGAAACTCACGCACCTCTGACTTTTCGGATTCATGTGCGTATTATAAATTAATTATCAATTGCTAAAACGGTGAAGGAAAACATCGTGAGGAAACCAGCACACTTGAAAGATTTTTCAATGGTGTGTAAAGCCATGTTAGAAGCCTACGGGCGGTTTAAACTCTGACACCAGGTTGTTCATCAACCATACGATAAAGAAGAAGTAATAGCATAGTGGTATCACCATTGACTGGCAAGTCTTAGGACTTAGGTTTAAACCCAGGGCGCGCAACTCTGACTTTTCGTAAATTATGTGCGTTTTATAAATAAATTATCACTCTCCGTGCCTCGGATAGCACGTTAAGCTGTTGGCCCCGGCTGTCAATTGTAGATCTTTGACAATCGTTACGGGTTGTCAGAAGCCCGAAAGTCTGACAACCAGTCTTACCAAGGGGTATCGTGTAACCCAGTATCTGGGTTGTGGAGGTCTGATAGGCAGTCGCTCCATGTAAAACACTGGTATTCAGCTGCATCCGGTAAGACTGGAAGCCGACACAAACATAGCTGGGAAAAGGCTAGGCAGATGAGTGAACATTATTTTGATGTTTTCCAGAAACACATCAGCTCGTCTTCACCAGATAGGCAGAAGTTATCCGTGTATGTTGTATCTACTGCGGAGGGGGGAGCAGGGAAGAATGGGGAGAAAGAGGAGGAGACTGAGACCTGTGAAGGAGAACAGGATGACAAGGAAACCCAGGTTTGTATATAACTTACTAAGCTGTCACGCTGTCGGTGACGCTGGTTCGGGAAAAATCGGCTATAGTCGACGGTGCCGAGGTAACGTACCGTGCCATCGCTTTGTAAGAGATCGCGGGTTCAAGTCCCGCCCGAATCAGTTGTTTTTGGGATTCTTTTGAATAAATTTCATTTAATAAGCCTCGTTGGTCTAGTGGTAGCAAGCGCGACTGCTGAGCACGAGGTCTTGGGTTCGATAGGCTCGCCCCCTATTACATGGGACTTATAACATAGCCGGCGAAACGTGGGTGTACTGCACACCTCTGCCTACCCCCTCTGGGAAATACAGGCGTGAATCTATAAATAAAAAAAAAAATAATAAGCCAACCAAGCCAAGTTGCCCTTCGTTGCGGCGTTCTATGGGGGAAGCCTTTGTTCGCCAGTAGACGCCTTCCGGCTGATGATGATGAACCAAAACATGTGCATAAATATACATAAAATAATAAACAAATTCTCTTTGTTTCAGCCTACAAAAATTATCGACCTAGTCGAGTTCAAATGCAGAAGGTCCCTCTACCCTCAACCCATGCCCTACATACATATACCAAGGAAAGGAGCGCAGTGCAAACTGTAAACACCATACAACACCATAAGAATAGGTTTATAATACGTTATATATCATTTACAGTATCTGTTGCTAGTCGGGACGGTAATTGGCTTAGGCGGTAATAATTGGCTTAAACGGTAATATAATTGGCTTAGGCGGTAATATAATTGGCTTATTTGGGCTGTAGAATGTAATACTGGCAGGGCCATCTTTTTAAGCCCTTGGAGGGAATGAGCGCTAGATAATGGAGCCTCTTTGACTATGATATATGATAGAGGCCTTTTTTTATCGATATTCAAAAAGAGTAGGTAATTATTGTTTGATTTTTGGAAAATTAATATGTTTTATTGGTATTGTAACGGTTTGTGTTTTGGTAGGAATTATGGGGGCCCATTTGACTTCGTGGCAATGACCAGCGGTGTATTTACTCTAGGGTCAAAAGGGCCATCGCCCTGGGCGGTAGGTTGCAAAGGGCGGCGCTCACCTTATATGCCTGAAGGAATTAAAAAAAGCTTACCTAATTACGTAATTAAAACTCATTTGGTTATTAAGTTTGATAGTTATCAAGACGCTAGGGCTAATATGGGGTGGCCGTATGCCCAGGGCGTTGAATCTTAAAATGTGTCACTGGCACTTGTCCATAGTACCCAATGGAAGAGAAGGGTACAGTACCCGAAATCTCTTAAGATTAACTGTGTATTGACTGAACAACTTTTCTTTAGACGGCCTTTCAAAATTCGATATATTTTTTTTCGTACAGAAATATTAAAATTCTGTGTAGTTTGCGTATACTAAGTGAGACATTCAACGCGGAGGAGAGCCCAGGGTCGTCGGCTGCGCGGCTAGTTGATACAACAATCAGGCCACGTATGCTATAGTACAGCTTGGCAAAAAAGAGTCTGAGGCGGTGACAGCTGGAACTAAAAATAAAAATTCTAAAAACTAAGTTTGTGAGTACTAAAATAACATAAAAATGATTCATTAGATTATAATAAATGACAAAAAAATCGCCATAGAAATATGTAAGCTCTTAATAACTTGTAATTAAGAATTGTAGTGTGAAAAGTGCGCCAGCGGCGCCCCCAATTTTTCCAGACTCTTTTTTGCCAAGCTGTATATGCAAATTTTACGCACTCCAAATAAAGAAAACAATTTGTTTTTTGATAACCTGTTATTTTTAACTGAGACAGTCGACGAGCATAAGAGCCCAGGGTTGTCTACTGGGGCTAATTATAACAGCACAAGCAGGCCGCGCATGGTATAGCTATAGTATATGCAAATTTTACACACTTCAATTAAAGGAAAGAATTTTTTTTATAACCTTATCAGTCAAAACTGTCAATCAAAATTGTCATTCAAAACTGTCAGTCAAAACTGTCAGTCAAAACTGTCAGTCAATACTGTCAGTCAAAATTGTCAGTTAAAACTGAACGTATGTAATTCCCTCAGTCATTCAATACAATGTTAAAATATTCTCTTGCAGTGAAGAAAAACGGGAATCTTTATACTGCAGCCTAAAGAAAACAGCTATGTCATATTACCAGAGACTGTTTAACTGGAGGACGTTTGAAAAATTGTGTTATTATATATTTATATATATCTTACTGTTTATTTATCGGTAGAATATGAAAGTACATAATATGGTTTACTGAAAATCACTGAACATAAAATTATGTTTTGTTTTTTACGATTTTTATTTACGACAACAACTAGCTCGTATCAGAAAAGACATTTCAAGTTTATCATTTAAAACAGCTAGGTCAATGCGACCGGACTTTCCGAAAAAGTCTTGTTTGAGCCTTTTTCGAATTCAGATTGGCGTTTTAAACGCCTTGATTGTTAGTGTGCTGTTAACGTGTTTTGCGTTTTGAACGCCGCATTAGTTTTTAACACGCCCACTGTTTTTTTAACACGCTTTTAATAACTTGTTTATCGTCTTGTCTGTTCGGTACACATAAAAAAATCTTAGCCTAATATTTTTCCTTCACTGCCATGCGTTTTGTATTAATATGAACTTATTAAACACTTATGAAATATGTGGTGCAATTTTAGCTTCTACATATTAATTCAAGCGAGCTCAATATGTTTTCACCGAAGTGCAGCTATTTAAAAACGGACACGAAACGGCGTTCTTAACGCCACGAAAAGACTAGAAGATGTGATACGATCTGACTGTTACGCGTTAAAAACGCCGCTATGTTTACATGATAGTTGCGTTTTAAACGCTCTGAGGCCCAAATAACTTGTACAACACTGTACGCTAGTTATTTTGTATAAAAAAGTCAAGAAAAGAAGGCAGTATTGGGAAGTGGGTGGATAGAAAACTTTTCAAATATATCATAAATTAACAATAATTTTATTATCATTAAACACAATTTACTCAGAAGAGACGTAAGGCGGGATAAGACACGCGTTTTTACAAGCTTTTATTTAACTTGCAATGTATGTATGTGTGTATGTTCGGATCAAATTTTGCAAGCTGAATTTGACTTCAGGGAATCTTGAAATGTGATAGGTGCGAGCGATACGATTAGAGGTGGGCGTTTAAACAAAAAGTTGATTCAAAAGTCTGCTTTTTGAAAAAAGCGCATAAGCACGCTTTGAAAAATAAGCTGTCAACGTTTAAACTTGACGGCAACTATGTTGCAAAAAACGAATCCACGTTAGCCTCACTCATATTACTGCGATAGAAAAACAACCTTATTGCAATGCAAATAAGACTCAGTTTAAAAGATTACTAAGTGGAATAAAAACCGACCAAATTGCGATACATTAGTTTACGTAATATTTGTATGATTAGGCCTACTTTGTTGTTTTATTGTTTATACTTTCGTTTAAAGTAAACGCTTTTTGCTTTTTTAAGTACTACGCCAGTGTGTTTTTCGTTGTCAACTTGCAAGCGTGTACTGTACACACACAAAACAACAAAGTACGCTTTTTTCAACGTATGGAACATCCGCGTTATAAAACATAATATCGTTTTCGTCAACGACAAGTAGCGTTTATAAAAAAGCTTAATAAGCAAAAAGCTTTTTTATAAGCGTGCTTAAAAATATAAGCAAAACGTTTAAACGCGTTGCCAATTTTAAGCCGTTTATCCCACCTCTAGATACGATAGCTCAGTTGGTTAGAGCGCTGCCACGATACGGCAAGTATCGTGGGTTCAAGACCCGCTCGTATCTTATTTTTTTCAATTTTCTCTAATTTTTCTAAACCATGTTTTGTCTGAATCCCCCCTTTTCCCTCCCTGATATCGCACTTAAGATCTCAATATCATATTAATTGAATGTGTAGTAAAACTAGTAAACATATAACCGTATATAAGGTCTTATTATATTAATGAAATTTTTATTTGGTGGTTAAAATGCGTTAAAATTTAAAATTTAAGAAATCCCCGATAGAACAATTTTTTTTAGTTAAGAACACTCGATGAAGTTGCCTTTCGATTAAAAATAACTAAATTAAAATCAGTTCATCCGTTTGGGAGCTACTGTGCCTCAGACTTATAACACACCTATTTTTGCAGCGGGGTGAAAGTTTAAAAAATCAAATCGTCGCTTAATTTACAACACCACGAACATGTATTTTCCTAACTACTTAACATTTGGTTTATTGATTCAGTTATTTGTTTCCTGTAAGTACTAACATTTGGTTCATTGGTTCAGTTATTTGTTTCCTGTTACAAAGCATCTAAATGACCTACATGTCGACCTTCTAAAATATTACGCATTAATACAGTTAGACCTTATAGAATTTTATAGTAAATATGTACTTTTAAACGTAATATTTAATATAGTAATGTAGTTTACATATTAGCGGTGGAAATGCAATTTTTTTAATGATAAAAATCTTTATATTAATTTACTCTGACCTTTTTTTTTTTTTTTTTCGGAGGCCTCTCTCAAATCGTGATGAGGGATAAGTAGTCCTACTCCACTACGAAGTCTGTGGAGACCCGCTATTTTAAATCTGTCAAGGTAATAGCTGCTATAAAGGCCTCTTCTCATAAAGAGAAGGATCGAGCATTAAGGGTGATGGTCCCATCGCGGCGAAAAATTTAAAAATAAAAGAGGTTTTTTTGTTTTTTTAACCACTTTCTATATGAAATATTGCATTTTTCTTTAGTTTGCGCTCCTAGTCAACAAAGACGCTACTATTTATTACTTTGTTTTATCTCAAAATGTTACCAATTTTGTATATTTATGTAAAATACTAAAAAACAGTTTCATGTTGAATCTTACATAAACATGCGAAATTGGTAACATTTTGAGTTAAAACAAAGTAATAAATAGTAGCGTCTTTGTTGACTAGGAGCGCAAACTAAAGAAAAATGAAATATTTCATATTGCAAGTGGTTCAAAATAACAAAAAACCTCTTTTATAAATTTCCCGCCGCGATGGGACCATCACCCTTAATCACCACGCTAGCTCACTGCGTTTTGGCGATTTCAGACTACCTTTGACCTACAGGGGACTGTTACTGGCTGGTTTATTTAATTATTGTATACGTAACAATTTCAAATTTAGCATTTCCATCGTCAATATGACTTAAAAAGCACTGTTTTTAATAAACTTTAGGAGTAAGGTTTATATTTGAACCCGAAAGTTAAAAGTTTAATTTTATTTGATTCTGAATCTTACTCGAAGTGCAAATTCGATCCCAAGGCGCTCACCTCTGTCATTTCGTAAGTTATGTGCGTATTTTAAATTAATTATCAGTTGCTAAAACGGTGAGGAAAAACATCGCGATGAAACCAGCTTACCTGAGATTTTTCAATGGTGTAAAAAGCTATGTCGGAGGCCTACGGGCGGTTTAAACTCTGACACCAGGTTGTTCATCAACCATACGATAAGAAGAACTGAAATGAGCTCTCGGATGTGTCTGATCTCTCTCCTTGTGTGTCGGATTGTCGTACCATCGGACTAGAGATAGCTTACTGGTAAGACATTTAACTGGCAAGTCAGAAGTCTCTCTGACTTTTCATAAGTTATGTGCGTATTATAAATTAATTATCACTTACTCCGTGCCTCGGCAAGCACGTAAAGCCGTTGGCATTGCGCCTAATCGCTGTTGCTTTGCGCCTGATGACTTTCCGGTCGTGTCAGATTGCTGTCTCTGTTGAGAGTGAGGGAATAGAGAGTGCACCTGTGTTTGCGCACGCACTTGTGCAATATAATATCTCCTGGCGAATCTCTGGAGAGTCGCCGCTGACCGTAATTCAGACAGCCATTATATCAATCTTACCATTATCGAGGTATTTGCCCATAATCGCCGCGCTGGACAAGCGGGTTGGCGATTGCAGTAGCAGATGATTACTGTTACACAGAAGGATGCTGCTGCCCATCCTCCGGATCTTTTCCTTTGTCGCTTACGACACCCGCGAGACGAGTAGGGGTGGTTCTATTCTTAGGCCGGAAACCACACGACACACGGATCACGGATTATTATCCGTGTTGATTACGATCTGCGTTGTGATTGGCCGTTGTGACCGTAATTCGGTCAGGACATTATAAGATTTAGAATCAAATAATTTAACTAAAGCTATTGGGTTCAAATGTCAAACGAAGCGTACATAGCAGCTGATTTTAAACATTATTGTATTTGTCGTCATAGAGGTATGTTTCAGAGTTTAAGATCATTATGAAAGGGTTCGAACATAGAGTATTCAAGAAAATATAGAGTGATAACGTCGACCACATTGCCTTGTGCGGAGCGAAAGCAGGTCTCACCATACAAATGTTACAATGTCATTTTTTCAAATTATGTTTTCTAGACGTTTTTCAAAATATAACTCAGCAATTACCAATGATATAAGCTAAAATGTAACTTTTCGCTCGTGGAGCCTAGTTGAACCGCAGTCAATCGAGGTATGATCGCAAACGGAGCTCGTGTCGTGGCCGCGTTGTTCATACCCGTGCTCACAGTTCATACTTCTATAGGGTTGCTCTATATTTTCTTATATACTCTAAGGGTTCGAACCTTTGTGACATAGCCCTAGGTTTACAATTTTCCAAAAAAATGGTAAATCACGTAAGAACTTTTATTTGAATCCAATCTAAGACTTAAACACGTAATTAGTTCATTTTGCATGATTGCCATTGTTTTCATATGACGATCTTTAACTTCAAATATCTCGGAAGCGTGACACTTTAGGACATCATGTTGCTAACATTTTTTGTTTGTTAAGATGTCTTCTAGCCAAATATACTAGTCCCATCCTGCGCCGCCACTTTGAAAAGCCTATGTCCGGCTTTATACGGACGCCTGGCTACGCTACTGGCGTGAAACATCGGGCTAGAAGTCAAGTGGTACGGGCAGTTTTTACACGCGAAAATTCGCTTATAGCAGCTCATATTCTGCTTTTTATAACAATAATGTAGGTATCTTGAGCAACATATGGATACCTTAGTCTTTTGTTAATAAAATACAGAAAGAAAGAAAGAGATAGTTGCCTTAATTTAGAAGATATAGTCAATTTAGTGATCTGCTATAAATTAATGATCACTCTCCGTTGGTTGGTTAAGCTGTTGGCCCCGGCTGTCAATTGTAGTTAACAGTCGTTACGGGTAGTCAGAAGCCCGAAAGTCTGACAACCAGTCTTACCAAGGGGTGTCGTGTAACCCAGTATCTGGGTTGTGGAGGTCTGATAGGCAGTCGCTCCATGTAAAACACTGGTATTCAGCTGCATCAGGTAACACTGGAAGCCGACCCCAACATAGTTGGCTAGGCAGATGATATAATGTGATGACGTGAAACCGCCCAGCGGTCGCGGGACACTTGACCACAGTATAAAATATATATAAAAACATACAGTACAGACACTACGCACAATCGCTCGAAAACACTTTTGAAATGATCATAAACTCTGTGGATACCTTTCTTCCATTTGATACGTCATCTTGTCAATTGTCGAATTGATTTTTGTAATAATTAAAATTATTCTTAATATGATGTGACATTATAGTCTCAAACTTTCGCGAATATTCTTTCTTCTTTCTTTCTTTCGCGGATTACTCGCGTATACATATGTTTTATTTTTTCAAAACACCTGACGTTACATAATATTGTAGTTATTATTTTATTGATAATTTTTTTTAAGGGACAACGCAGACGTTGGTATTTGCGTGGCTTAGCTTAGCTGTAGCCAAGTGTACACACGTCTAAGAGATTTTTCAACGGTGTGTAACGGCCTGGCCAGGAACTCGCCGCTCGCAGCGGCGGCGGCGGCGGTTTCTCCATTCTCCTACTTAAAATGATTTGTATTGATTTCGTGCACTCCATCCGTCGAATTTAAAATATCATTAGAAAATATATGCCTAAATACGTCTAAATACATCTAAATACGTGGCATGGCCATCGCGCCGCTCGCTGCCGCCTTACCTAGTGGCCACGACTTCGGTCTAAGGTGCGGTTTAAACTCTGGCACCAGGTTGTTCATCAACCACACGATAAGAGAAGATTTGTTTTTATCGATAACAAGCTAGCGTAGTCCCAACACTGATGATCCGATGATTTATAACCGAGTTTGCAAGAAGAAATATTTACTAGCACAATTAATTAACTTTGCGCTGAATGAAAAACTCATGTCAGAATGGCGCTAATTCTCTTGCACACGCTCTAAACTAATTTAGACTCGCCATCTCTCTTTCCAACAGGGATCATTAGAAAAGGATAGCAGATTTTTAGAGCTGTCAAACTAGTCCATTTGCGTGATATCAACGGGAATTTAGTCGGCATGTCGTAGGTCTCGTCTAATGTAACGTCAATTGCAAGGAGGTAGACTAATTTGACAGCTCTAATCTGATAGTACAATTTGTTGTCCTTTTTCGATGGTGTTTATTAGAAAGAGATATAGTTAGACTAAAATTAGTTTAGCGGGGTGTACTAGAAAATCAGCACTAATATCTGGCTTATAATTCCCAACTTAAGAATGAACCTTGGATATCACAATGCCTATTAAACTAAGTTGCTTAATTCATTAAACGCCATGACGGACACATGGTGTCTGACAAACAATAGAATTTGCATTGTGTCTGCAGGCTGGCTGTCAAAGTGTTAAGTTAATATCCTAACATCGATTCTCTTTTAAAATAAATAATTTGTTTTACTGTACAAAAGTATTTTATATTTATTTTTATTGCAGTTATGAAAATTATCGCAAAATTTTCAAGGTCAAATAGGAATGTGACCTTGGTTTCGAAGGTCAATATTACTGCAAGAGGTTATACGTCCTCTTCATGTTGATTAATATAATTGCCAATGTCAAAATCAAAATCAATCAAAATCAAAATATTTTTATTCATGTAGACCATTAGGCACTTATGAATAGTCATAATTCTAATATTGTTTGTTATAAGAGTGACTCTAGTTGCCAGTTCCTAGGGCAGCCTACCCTTCATGGAGAAGAACCTGGCAAGAAACTCCATGGTTGCTCTTTTAAATAACGACACATGTAGTACGCGTTGCCTAATCATAACACCAATACCTTTTAATCTGTGATGAAAAACTGATACCAAGGCTATGGATTGTTAGTATGAACCAACTTAACACTAGGTACCTCAATACCTGCTAAATAAACTACTAACCTCAAACTTCATGATGACCATAAAAATTGGCTACAACTATTGGACACATATGGCCAACGTGAAAAGAATTTACGTGTTTATAGGAAAAAATCCTAGTATGTGCTAGTGCTACGTTACAAAAAAAATAACTATCAAACTGTACCTTCAAGGAGTCCCATTCATGATACAAAAATTTGTAGAAAATATAATCGATAACTAGCACAATTTGAATAATTATATAACTATCAATTGTAGTGCGAAAATGTAATAATTGCATAATATTATTGATCTTGTGGAGTTAATATCTGAAGATAACACAATTATTTAATAGTAGGTATATGATAGGAGGATTGAAGTTCTTCGAAAATATGATTACCTTATTAAAGTAATATCGTTAAGTTGTCTTAGAAAGCACGATAGCGAGACAATCGTCCTTGACAATTTTCAAGGTCGAAAAATGTTGACCTTGAAAATCTGGCGATAATTTTAAAATTAGTTTTATTCAATTCCTATTGTTATATAAATATTGTGGTTGTAATGTTGATTTTTTTTTGTTCAAACTGTATGTTATTCTCTTTAGAGAATTGTCGTATCGAATGGGAATTATATTTTTTTTAACATTGATTGTAATATATCGTGTATAATTAAGGATCAATTAATAAACTTGACTTGAAATCATTGTGGTTTTTTTTGTCTGTAAATCATCATCTGCCGAGCCTTTTCCCAACTATGTTGGGGTCGGCTTCCAGTCTTACCGGATGCAGCTGAATACCAGTGTTTTACTTGGAGCGACTGCCTATCAGACCTCCACAACCCAGGTACTGGGTTACACGATACCCTTTGGTAAGACTGGTTGTCAGACTTTCGGGCTTCTGACTACCCGTAACGACTGTCAAAGATCTACAATTGACAGCCGACAACAGCTTCGTGCCATCCGAGGCACGGAGAGTGATAATTAATTTATAAAACGCACATAACTTACGAAAAGTCAGGTGCCGCCTTGGGTTCGAGCCCGAGACCTCTGACTTGCCAGTCAAACGGTCATAGCATTAGGCTATCACGACTTAAACACAAAATATAATACCTACCGTACACCATAAAGTTAAGAGGTACCATCGTCTGAATAGCTTACATAGTTTGTACATTAGCTTAATATTGACTAAATGGTCTCGTTCACTCTTTCCACTATTAGGATCGCAATCAACTTTAAGTGCACCATTTATGATGATGGTTAATATGGTAAGTTACGCTTTCAACCTTTAAGGTTTCAATGCGGATGCAATGAAAATCTAAATAGTTCTGATGGCTTATCGGAAGGCGGTGAACACGCAGTCACGTTGCCGAACTAAATTAGCTAGAGGTCGCTTATTGGTGGAAATTCGAGCGAAATTTATGTACAATTATTTTTACAAGCTCGTCAATCTTAAGTTAAATAAAAAACAATACGTCATCGTCATCAGTCTGTATTAGTCCACTGCTGAACGTAGGCCTCTCCCAATGCGCGCCACTTTTGTGCGTTCATTAGAGGTATTTGCCCATAATCGTCGCGGGCAAGCGGGTTGGCGATCGCAGTAGCAGATGATTGCTGTTACACAGAAGAATGCTGCTACCCATCCTCTGGATCTTTCCCTTTGTCGCTTCTTACGACACCCGCGGGACGAATAGGGGTGGTTCTATTCTTAGGCCGGAAACCACACGGCATGCACACGGCCTTCACTTAACTTTTGTATAATACCTACTCCTACTTAATTTTTACTTTTATTTATTAGGTTTAGTGTATTTATTGAAAAAATTATTTAGAGTGTACCTCATCATCATCATCATTTCAGCTGGAAGACGCCCACAACTGGGCAGAGTGTACCTAAATAATTATAATTATTTTTGTTTTTTTAAATAAAATTTATATACTTACTCATACTTTTTGCAACTACCTATTCAAAGAATGACGTTTGCTGTCAACATGAATAATAATCTTTGGAACTTCGACACAACAAGGTAATAGAAAAGCAATAAAATTAAAAAAACTAGGTACCTATTAAAAAATTTCCTTGAAAAACTATGTGCCTAATCAATTTCATGAAACATATTATGTGAGGTATGTTCATTTTAAAGTTATCTTGAATTTAGATCACAGCGGCCAATCTCCAGTGCATGACACAAGAGCACTCTCTATTCCCACGGTTCCTAACCTGAGGGTAATTACCCCTGCGGGAATAAAACTTGTATTCCATAGGGGTGATAAGCTGGTAATAGATAACAAACATCAATAAGATCCAATCAAAGGGCGAGCTGTATTATTGTAAGCATTTACTCAATATTTTTTTATCTATACTAATTTTATAAAGAGGTAAAGTTTGTATAAATGTATGTTACGGGTAATCTCCGGAATTACCAGTCCAATCCTAAAAATTATTTCACCTATAGGAAGCTACTTTATCCCTGAGTGCTATAGGCTATTTTTTATTCTGAAAAAGTTGAGTTTTCAGTAAAAAATAACAATATCTGTGATTCAAGTCAGAAAAAAACAGGCAATCTGGCTGGAGGCAAGTCAATTTTTAATCATATTATGTAAATACTGTAGGTATACAGTATTTACAGGATTTCAGACTATTAACTACTACTATTACTACTACTAACTATTAACAGTAGTTAGGGGGGCAAAATCGTAAGGAAACCTGGACTTAATTATCTCTCAAAATTATCTTAATAGTCTGAAATCGACAACACGCAGTGAGCTAGCGTGGACTGGTTCTTTCTCTGTTGGAGAAGAAGCCTTTGCCCTGCAGTGGGACAGTTACAGACTGATTTATTTACTTATTATTATTTAGCTTTGACCCAAAAACACACACACATTAGTGAAGTTTGATTTTTAAATTTTTTTTCATTTCAGATTTTAAAAATGTTAAAAAAATTAAAAACAAATCGTAAAATGATCGCATTGGGTTTAAAAGTTCATTCAAATTTACAATATTTTACATATTTGAATATTCTAATATGTTAAGTAACTGTAAGTATCTTATCTAATTTTTTAAAATAATTAATATGTTTAAGTTGTACATTTAATTAAAACGAGCACAGTACTAGTCCATCTAAACATTTTAAAACCTAAAGATCACTAGTTAATAGAAGATTTAAAAATTAAAATTTTCAAACAAAATAAAAAGCAGAATCAACTGCATAAAACGTAAACACGCTTACGGCGCGTCAGAGTGGAATCGAATTACACCTTTCTTTGTCTTTCAAGCAGCACGATTGCAGTTTCTTGGCCTTACAATGTTTACGTTAATATTATGAACTCAGATCTACATCATGTTAAAATTTCCTGTGGCTAAAGTATTTGCTGGATTTGATTGATTTTTTGTATACGGGTAAAGAACATTATACTCTTTACGTGGTTTACAGGAATGTCAATCGTCCTGTAATACCTTGTATAAGAAAATATAGAGCAACCCTACAAAAGTATGAATCGTAAGCACGCAACGCGGCCGCGACACGAGCTCCGTCCGTCCGCGATCATACCTCGATCAGCGGTTCAACTAGGCCCTACGAGCGAAAAAGTTACATTTTAGTTAACATGGTCAACTATTTTAAATTCTCTGGGAGAATAATGAATAAAACCTGGACTTAATAGTCTGTAATCGCCAACACGCAGTGAGCTAGCGTGGTGATTAATGCTCAATCTTTGGCTGTACGAGAAGAGGCCTTTGCCCTGCAGTGGAACAGTTACAGGCTGTTTTTGTGAAATTTTTACATGTTTTAGCACAATATGTTAGCTTATTAAATATAAATATTTAATTAATAAGAAATTTGAAAAAACAACTGATACGGATAGGATTCGAACCCACGATCTTCGGCGTACCGTGCCTATGCTCTAACCGCTGAGCCCCCGTATCCCATCAGAATCAGTCCATAGAATTAGTAGATATTACCAGACGCCATAGGCGTATAAAGAGATTTGAAATTTCGACTGATTCTGATGGGATACGGTGGCTCAGCGGTTAGAGCATCGGCACGGTACGCCGAAGATCGTGGGTTCGAATCCCATCCGTATCAGTTGTTTTTTCAAATTTCTTATTAAATATTTATAGTTACAGGCTGGTTTATTTATTATTATAATCCCTTTTCCCCCTAGCTTCCACAAACCAAAATGAATTATAACAAAATAAAGAAACTTGATGAGGAATCCTTGGCCCGTATGGTTGAAGGCACAGGGCCTATCGACGAATGTATTTGCTCTCTCATATCTCCTCCTGACGACGACAGAAAAAGCCTCGGAGCCTCCATCAAGAAGGCCTTCGCTTCTCTCAACCATAGCGGCAAGAAAAAAAAGCCTCATGCTCATGGAGGCGGGCACCCACACCGCGGCATCGATATCCCACTTGTTTATTCGAAGGGAGAAAGCGGTGGTTCAGTATAAATTTATTACTATACTCATTAAGCGTCGTGAGTAGTGTCAGAGGTCTCGGGTTCGAACTCAAGGCGCGCACCTCTGACTTTTCGTAAGTTATGTGCGTTTTTTAAATTAATTATCGCTCTCCGTGCCTCGGATAGCACGTTAAGCTGTTGTCGGCTGTCAATTGTAGATCTTTGACAGTCGTTACGGGTAGTCAGAAGCCCGAAAGTCTGACAACCAGTCTTACCAAGGGGTATCGTGTAACCCAGTATCTGGGTTGTGGAGGTCTGATAGGCAGTCGCTCCATGTAAAACACTGGTATTCAGCTGCATCCGGTAAAACTGGAAGCCGACCCCAACAAAGTTGGGAAAAAGCTAGGCAGATGATGAGTCGTTTATTCATTAAAATCACTACTATAAAACAAAGCCCTCCGCCGCGTCTGTCTGTTCGCGATAGGTATACGAGGATATAGAAGGACATTTAAAATGATAATACGAAACTTGATCTTTCAATGTCGTGGTGGCGCATTAGTTACGGACATGAAGCAAACTTAGTATTTAATTGTTTCATGGTTACGGACCCACTTTGCAAGCGTGTAGATGTAGGTTCGAACCTGGCATGTATCAATGTGACTTTTTCAATGTCATATGTACTTTCTTAGTTAATCTAAGACACCACTGACTAACGGTAAAGGAAAACATCGTGAGGAAACCTGGATTCGTGGTCGCAGGCAGACTACGAGTGCTGCAAAGTACTCGAAACGTCAGGATTGTATTATCAAAATAAAAAACGCGAATTATATCCGTTGAAAAGTTGTTTCATTATGTTGAGTATTCGCGAAATTTTGAGATTATATTGTATGAATACTTTTCAGTGATATCTTTGTAGTAGATATGAACCTTGTTGTCATTTTCGATGACTAGGATACTAAATCTAAACTGATACACCACTTTCTTGGCCGACCGTACATATAGGGACAGGGTAATTCTTAGAAAAACGTTAACATTTTCTTAATGAATCATTTTCCTCCCAAAGATTTAAAACACAAAAGCACTTTCGGAAGGCTTTTATACTATCTCAACACCTGACAACAGGGGTATAGTTTATGATTTAATAATAATAATAAGCTGTATAATTGATTTCATTCTTAACTTTGAGTGGAGGATAATGATACGCTTAATTTTTGATTAATTGATTGTAAAAATCACCCGACAGAGAAAGCGACTTTGTTTTTATACTTACTATGTAGTGATTGATCTTTCAGGTATTCGCACGGAAAAAGAAGTGGTCCAACGGAAGAGCTCGTGCGGCAAGTGTGGGTGCGAAAAAGAAAACATAGTGCTCAAACACTCGTATGCTAACATACGCATCACTACGCCAGATGTATCTTCAATATGTCCGTGCCCGAGTGATTGTTTATCTGGTAAGAATTAAGATAAATTACTTTTAAGGACTACTGCAGTGATAGCCTAGTGGTATGACCGTCGACTGACAAGTCAGAGGACGTGATGAACAACCTAGTGTCCGAATTCCTTTATTCCTATTATTCCTAGGCCTCCACGAGACAGGCTGGACCTAGTGTGGAGGTCAGTAGTCAAAATATTGTGTTTCCTTTTCTAGGTATATTAAATATTTATTTTTTTCACTTGTATAAGTACTTACCACTAGATTATAAAGAAACATGTAAACTTTATGGGTAATAAACTTTATTATTATTATTACAATTTAAAGGCCTCTGACATAGCTTTACACAACATTAAAATCTCTCAGGTGTGCTGGTTTCATCACGATGTATTCCCTCACCGTTTTAGCAACTGATAATTAATTTATAATACGCACATAACTTACGAAAATCAGCGGTGCGCGCCTTGAGACCGAACTCGAGACCTCTGATTTGTCAGTCAACGGTCACCACCGCTAGGTTATCACGACTTCTCCTTACGTTAGTACATAATACTTCAATGTACTCTGAGTACATGACAATCTTCTTATTACTAACTCTAAAACTTATCCCACAGATAAACAGAAGCAACTCATGAACAACATCAAAGTGACAGTCGAGCGGATGAGCATAGACCCGGACAGCGAAAACTCAGAGACCAGCCTCAAACAACACAGACAACGGACACTACTAGAACCAACAATGTCCGAAAAGAAGTCTGTAACAAGCCTTATAAATGCACAATACGAACAAGTTGCAGAAAATATACTTGACAGATAGGAATTGATAGCAATTCTAAATTTAAAATAAACTTGACAGATAAAGAATTGACAGCAATTCTAAATTTAAAATAAACTTGACAGAGAATTCACAGCAATTCTAAATTTAAAATATAGGTATTTGACTGATAAAAATTGATAGCCATTCTAAATTTAAAATATACTTGACAGATAAAGATTGACAGCAATTCTAAATTTAAATATCTTTTAATCGTTAAGAAAAACGAACTTTGAAGAATTATCTGCAAAAAGTATCTATTTTATATTTTTTATCGCTGTAGCGTTTAATAAATAACGATGAAAAAAAAATAGTTCATTAATTCCATTATCGCTACTTATTAAAAACTAGCGGTTTTAAATTTTTGACGAAAATATTGATTTAAAATTGTTTTTTACTTCATTCAAAAGTATTTTCATCGATGTTTTAAATATAATTACCACTTTTCTAAATAGTATGTATCCTATTTAGAAAAGTGGTAATAAAATTCACTACGTAGTTTTCTGATATTGTAATATCAGAAAACTAAAAACTACTAATTATGGTTCAGGTCAACTTATATTATTATAATTAGATGGGAATTAATTAACGATTAATTCTTATTACTAATTAAACAATAAATTCTCCCCAACGTAGTATATGCAACTTAATATCGTTGTTTAAAACTCGGAAAATACCTACTCGGAAAAAACATACTCGAAAAATACTCGGAAAAACATACTCGAAAAATATCTGATAAATCTGCTCGAATCTTTTAAAAATCATAGGTTAATCATGAAAAACTGTATTATAATGATATTATTCTGTCTTTTAAAATTATGCGAAATAATAGACGAGAATATAAAATCTTATTTAAAGTTTAGGGGCCTAAAATAAATAAATGATTCAAAGATATTTTTGAGTTTTTTTTTGATAGTTGAAGCCAGTAACAATATTCGACCAACACCTTCACTGTCACAAACACATATTTGTCGTAAGTGTGATCGCATATGTGGCTCTCGTATCGGCTTGATTAGCCATGAGCGGAGGTGCAAGCAATCGGACGCTATATAAATCATCTCTTGTAGATGTATGCCTTTGATGATGATGATGATGAAGCCGGTGTTAAGGCTACTGACGCCCTGGGCAAAAATATTTTGGCGCCCACATATTACGAGTGTTAATTTTTTGCTGGCGTAATACAATATTGAGGGTATGGAGCACGGGGGGCAAGAGATTCAAGACCTCGGCGCCCCCGCAAATTTGGCGCCCTGGGATGTGTGTGTGGACTGAGTGACCACATGATTTTTTGTAGTTTTAGTGACTAAAACGTGTAGTAAAAGTTGAGACATAATTGTAAAACGAATATTGGAATTTGTAAAGAATTTAAAAAAAAGTTATGCTACGTAAAGTGTGGTCTCTCAGTTCACACACACCACCATCTAAATCTGGGCAAGTATATAGTTAACAGGCACGTTTTATACAACCACGCCCCCCCCTAAATCCGTTACTGGTTGAAGCACACAATACACAAGAACTGGATAACCTTGGTACCTTAGTCAAAGGTCGCTTCAAAACCCAGACACGCACCTCTGACTTTTCGGATTCATGTGTTTTAGAAATTAACTATCACTTGCTAAAGCTGTGAAGGAAAACATGATGAGGAAATCAGCATTCTCACAGATCTCTCTCCGGTCGTGTCAGATTGCTGTCCCATCGAGTGATCGGACTATGAGAGTAACGGAATAGAGAGTGCACTTGTGTTTGCGCACCACTTGTGGCTAATCTCTATTGAGATTGGCCGCTGTGACCGAAGTTTGATCAAGAGGACGTCCAAGTATGCGTTTTAAGTATAATAAGTTCATCATCATCAGCCTGTATTAGTCCACTGCTGAACATAGGCCTCTCCCAATGCGTGCCACTATTGTGCGCTCATTGGAGGTATTTGCCCAAAATCGCCACGCTGGACAAGCGGGTTGGCGATCGCAGTAGCAGATGATTACTGTTACACAGAAGGATGCTGCTGCCTATCCTCCGGATCTTTCCTTTTGTCGATTCTTACGACACCCGCAGGACGAGTAGGGGTGGTTCTATTCTTAGGCCGAAAACCACACGGCAAGTAAGTTAAGATCTCATAAAACTCAAAGGAGAAAACTATCAAACTTCTAGTTTCCTTTGTACATCGTCTTAAGAAATATATTCTAAGATTGAAACAGCAATTTGAGCAAAAAAATTCTGCGGTCACTGCACTTGGCGTTTTAATTATCTGCTGGGTAAGTTGTTGTTAGTGTACTCGTAAAAATATATAGCGCTTCGCCCGCGACCTTTATAAGCAGTGATATAATCGTTGGACTTCTTATTTATCATAGGGTTGATGAACAACCTGGTGTCAGAGTTTAATCCGCTCGTAGGCCTTACTTTTCACACTGTTGAAAAATCTCTCAGGTGAGCTGGTTTCCTCACGATGTTTTCCTTCACCGTTTTAGCAAGTGATTAATTTCTAAAACTCTCGTCTCGTCTCGGGTTCGAACCCAAGGCGCGCACCTCGGACTTTTCGTAAGTTATGTGCGTTTTATATGTAAAATTACTACTTACCTACCTATATTCGCAATAAATTATTTTGAATTTGAATTTAAATTAATTATCACTCTCCGTGCCTCGGATAGCACGTTAAGCTGTTGGCCCCGGCTGTCAATTGTAGATCTTTGACAGTCGTTACGGGTAGTCAGAAGCCTGAAAGTCTAACAACCAGTCTTACCAAGGGGTATCGTGTAACCCGGTATCTGGGTTGTGGAGGTCTGATAGGCAGTCGCTCCAAGTAAAACACTGGTATTCAGTTGCATCAGGTAAGACTGGAAGCCGACCCCGACATAGTTGGGAAAAGGCTAGGCAGATGATGAATGCAGTTCTAAAGTATTTTTATTTTATTTTTTAAGAACCTCGCCTATAGAATGTATCATAGTACACTTGATGAAGTCTCACACGGTATCTACGTTCACAATTTCAAACATTCTTCTGAATGTTACTCTTGAATACGAGTGCAGATAGAAAATTTAAATAAATATTGAAAAATATGCACTTTACAATTGTCTATGTTTGTTCAAAATTCAATTCAAGATCTTTGTAAGGAGGGCTACTCTGAAATTCGAACGACGAAATCAACAGACGGAATCCATGTTTGTTCGTTGGTTATGGTGCCTCTTCACGCGAATCTGCTATCTAGCTCGCTCATTGAAGTTGACTAAACATATAAAATCAGTGAATATAAGTACCTACTAATAATAATAATAATAATTCTTTGACGCCTTCGCGTAACTTTTGTATAAATCTTTAATTGTAAATATAAGTTATATTAGTATTTAGTTTATTGTTATTTGTACATATAAGTAATTGTATAGTATAGTATTTGAATAGATAAAAAAAAAAAAAAAAATAAGAAATTTGAATAAGCTAACATGTGTAAAAAAAACACAAAAATAGTACCTACTTATGAAAAATCTAAACAAACCAATTGAAGGAAAACAACATTACAAAGTTTCAGCAAAAACTTCAGCTTGATCGAAACATGTTTTCAAATAAAAAAATATAAGTATCTTTAAATTAATTTTTATCTTATGCCATTTTTATGTGCGATAACATATTTCGATCAAGCTAGAAATTTTGCTGAAACTTTGTAATGTTGTTCTCTTTTAATTGGTTTAGTTTGATTTTTCATAACTATATTAATTGATTTTATATCTTCAATGTGCGAGCGAGATAGCAGATAGCGAGTATCCGCGCGAGATGCAGCTAAATATTAGTTGTCTACGGAGCGACTGCCTATCTGACCTCAACCCAAAGGGATACGATATTCTAAAGTTAGATCAGTTGTCAGGATTTTATGAGGATACTGACTCCCTTTAACGACTGTCAAAGATATTCATTATAGCCAGGGCCAACAGCTTAACGTGTTTTCCGAGGCACGGAGCAGGTGATAGTTAAATAACAATACCATAAAGTGCCGTGTGGTTTCTAACCTAAGAGTAGAACCACCCTTACTCGTCCCGCGGGTGTCGTAAGAAAGGAAAAGATCCGAAGGATGGGCAGCAGCATCCTTCTGTGTAATAGCAATCATCTGCTACTGCGATCGCCAACCCGCTTGCTCAGCGTGACGATTATGGTCAAATATCTCCAATGAGCGCACATTAGAGGCTTAAATGATGATGATGAATATCTATCAAGGCTCAAAGACCGCGGCCTACCAAGATACGTGTTACCTACGCTACACCGACATATACCTACATATACCTACTCGTAAGGTGTCAACACCATTTATCCAATGTGAAGTGTAAGCAGTGATTCTGAATCATCCCTTAAAAATGTCCATGGTCCAAATTAGTGTCTCGTGGGACAATCGATCCGACATCGATCACCGGGAGATCTCGCTCAATCGCTGTAGCTTGAGGTTGTGTCTTAGAATTAAGTAGTATTAAGTACCTATTGTAATACTTATACATTAAATTAGTAAAAGGACTAAATCGCCTTTGCTTTTAAAAACTCCTAGCCGACGGCCACTTTCGTAATTTACGCAATAATATTGTTTGCCATTAAAAATAAATAACTGTAGGCGGTCAAGCCATATCTAAACTTCAATCTGAAACCCGAAGAGGGGTCGGTAGAAAACCTCCAAGTACCTACAAATAAAACAACAAACGAAATATAATACTTTTACAACTTTAGACCGAATTGGATTATGTTACGAATTTATTTCATCATCTGCCTAGCCTTTTCCCAACTATGTTGGGGTCGGCTTCCAGTCTTACCGGATGCAGCTGAATACCAGTGTTTTACATGGAGCGACTGCCTATCAGACCTCCACAACCCAGATACTGGGTTACACGATACCCCTTGGTTCTGGTTGTCAGACTTTCGGGCTTTGGACTACCCGTAACGACTGTCAAAGATCTACATTTGACAGCCGGGGCCAACAGCTTAACGTGCTATCCAAGGCACGGAGAGTGATAATGAATTTATAATACGCAGCCACACTAGTTACTAGTTAGTTAAAAGTCGTGATAGCCTAGTGGTGGTGACCGTTGACTGGCAAGTCAGTGGTCTCGGGTTCGAACCCAAGGCGCGCACCTCTGACTTTTCGTAAGTTATGTGCGTTTTATAAAATAATTATCACTCTCCGTGCCTCGGATAGCACGTTAAGCTGTTGGCCCCGGCTGTTAATTGTAGATCTTTGACAGTCGTTACGGGTAGTCAGAAGCCCCAGTCTGACAACCAGTCTTACCAACGGGTATCGTGTAACCCAGTACCTGGGTTGTGGAGGTCTGATGGCAGTCGCTCCATGTAAAACATTGGTATTCAGCTGCATCCGGTAAGACTGGAAGCCGACCCCAACATAGTTGGGAAAAGGCTAGGCAGATGATGAGTCACACTAGTTACTCGATGCGAATATTTTTCTCAACCAGTCACAGGGTGACAGAATTTGGTCAAATGAATTGAAATGTCATGTGAACATAAATGTATGGAACTGCTGATTTTTTTTTGCGATTTCAGGGTAGGTCCCATAGTAAAAGTTGTTCATAATGATGAGTTTAATGACCCCTTTTCAGGTTGTCAGTGTTTTACAAATAACCCTGTATTAATAATATCTACTATTTTATGTAGGATCTTATATAAGAGAGAGGAAAATTTAAAGGATGTTGCTATCCGCAATGGCCAATGGGGAGGCAGCTTCCTTCAGTTGATTTTAAGAGTACCTAAGGTGAAGTATTGCATGTCTAGTAGCGGACAGCACTCGTCTTTATCTATTTCCAATAGACCATACTTTTAATTGTTTTCTGAGTGAGCCATTATCGCATTTCGCATTAAAAATAAATAAAATATTTCGTCACTAATTTACAGCAAGTGTCACGTGGATAAGTGGCTATTTGTGTGGTTATAGCCTAGTGGTATGATGTGACCGTTTACTGGCAAGTCTGAGGTTGCAAGGAGGTCTTCTTCTTATCGTGTGGTTGATGAACAACCTGGTGTCAGAGTTTAAACCGCCCGTAGGCCTCTGACATGGCTTTATACACCATTGAAAAATCTCTCAGGTGTGCTGGTTTCATCACGATGTTTTCCCTCACCGTTTTAGCAACTGATAATTAATTTATAATACGCATATAACTTACGAAAAGTCAGAGGTGCGAGGAGGTGACGTCCGCAAAGGAGGCGGCGGAGCGTGAGAGGGAAATAACTACAGATCGTTCTTGTAGGAGACGATTCGGATGCTAGAAGGCGACTGATGTACTCCGGCCTCGGTGTCAGGCTTAAGGGCAGTGCGTCAAACGATCAGAAACAGGGCCGAGATGGTAGCACGCAGTGCGGTGACGGGCTTAGGGTTCTCAATAAAAGACGAGTAGTTAGGTCGACGTGTCAGCGTATAATGCATCTGTATGGACAGCGTCTTTATCCGTGCGTGCTTCTCACCGTCACACCTTGACCGTCCTCCACTGACAACTGACAACCCCCGCACCGCCCGCGCTGTAGGTACTTATCCGAGACGACAGATGTCATCGATACACTACAGCATCTAACTTACTTACTAACATACATTATATGTGGAGGAGGTACACACACACTACTTTAGAGTTATTAGATATATTTCTATGGATATTATAGTGCACAAGTGTGCGCAAACACAGGTGCACTCTCTGTTTCCTCACTCTCATAGTCCGATGGGACGGCAATCCGACACGACCGGAGAGAAATCTGTGAGAGTGTGCTGATTTTCTCACAATATATATTTTCCTTCACCGTATTAGCAAGTGATAATTAATTTCTAAAACGCACATGAATCCGAAAAGTCACAGGTGCATGCTTGAATGAACCCACGACCTTAGACTTGGCAGTCAAACAGTCATACCACTAGGCTATCACTCCTAGTTCGTGACTGTACAAGTCTTCAATGATTAAACTACTAAAACCTAGTTTAATGGTAAAACATTTAGAAAACAAGCTTCTTGGACAAACAAAACTATTAAAAACTAACTAAGTAGTTCCAAAGATAGCAGTTTATACCTATGGTTTACTTGGTAACTTGAAAACAAAGATACCGATCTTTAACCCTTAGTTAACTTAAACTTGTTCCAATGGCTCTCAGTATCAATGATAGTGAATTCGAAAACTCGAATCCTATGCTCGTGTCGTGTGGTTTCCGGCCCAAGAATAGAACCACCCCTACTCGTCCCGCGGGTGTCGTAAGAAGCGACAAAGGGAAAGGTCCGGAGGATGGGCAGCAGCATCCTTCTGTGTGACAGCAATCATCTGCTACTGCGATCGCAAAGCTTGATTAGCGTGGTGATTATAGGCAAATACCTCCAATGAGCGGACAATAGTGGCGCGCGTTGGGAGAGGCCTATGTTAAGCAGTGGACTAATACAGGTTGATGATGATGATATTGATAAATCCTACGCTTCGTATCTAATACTCATCATCTGCCTAGCCTTTTCCCAACTATGTTGGGGTCGGCTTCCAGTCTTACCGGATGCAGCTGAATACCAGTGTTTTACATGGAGCGACTGCCTATCAGACCTCCACAACCCAGATACTGGGTTACACGATACCCCTTGGTAAGACTGGTTGTCAGACTTTCGGGCTTCTGACTACCCGTAACGACTGTCAAAGATCTACAATTGACAGCCGGGGCCAACAGCTTAACGTGCTATCCGAGGCACGGAGAGTGATAATCTATATATATAAAAGAAAGTCGAAAATCGTGTTAGTTACACTACTTATAACTGAAGAACGGCTGAACCGATTTGGCTGAAAATTGGCAGGGAGGTAGCTTAGAAGCAGGAGAAGGATATAAGATACTTTTTTTTTTAAGAACGGCTGAACCGATTTTCATGGTTTTTGATTTTGTAGAGGTAGCGTGGGGTAGGGTAGGGGTAGAGTAGGTTAGGGTAGGGGCAGAGTAGGATAGGCTAGCGGTACAGTAGGCTAGGGGTAGAGATTAGAGTAGGGTAGGGGTAGATTAGGGTAGGGTAGGGTAGGGGTAGATTAGGGTAGGGTAGGGTAGGGGTAGATTAGGGTAGGGTAGGAGTAGAGTAGGGTAGGGTAGGGGTAGATTAGGGTAGGGTAGGGTAGGGTAGGGGTAGATTAGGGTAGGGTAGGGGTAGATTAGGGTAGGGTAGGGGTAGGGTAGAGAAGGGTAGGGGTAGAGTAGGGTAGGGGTAGAGTAGGATAGGGTAGGGGTAGATTAGGGTAGGGTAGGGGTAGGGTAGAATAGGGTAGGGGTAGAGCAGGTTAGGGGTAGGGTAGGGTAGGGTAGAGTAGGGTAGGGGTAGAATAGGCGTTGAAGTAGAATAATCATGCGTACGAAGTCGCGCGGGGCAGCTAGTTAATTTATAAAACGCACATAGCTTACGAAAAGTCAGAGGTGCGCGCTTTGGGTTCGAACCCGAGACCTCTGACTTGCCAGTCAACGGTCACTACCTCTAGGCTATCACGACTTGTTTTTATATAAAAAAGATATAAAATATTACATAACTACACCATCTTCTCATCACACGACAAATTTGCTCATATTATTGAAATTTTTCCATCAATTCGTCGCTTCATTGAACGCGATTGTCTTGTGATCAAATTTGTTGATATATAAATCAGATTTTACAGAAATATGGTTCGACCTTGAGACGATATTACTTATCCATCATCCTACAGTGTCGTGGTGGCGCATTAGTTACAGGCCCGCTTTGCAAGCGTGTGGTTGTGGGTTCCAACCTGGCACATACAGTCTACAAAGAGCGTTAGGTTGGCAGTTTGGGATGAAGTTATTTATACAAGTTTGCATGTGGTTGTGCAAAATTGTTTATTTTTGTATAGGTTTCAGTCATACCTTTTCAGAAAATAAAATAAAATCACTACATAGTATAAAACAAAGTCGCTTCCCGCGTCTGTCTGTCCCTAAGTATGCTTAGATCTTTAAAACTACACAACGGATTTTGATGTGTTTTTTAATAGATAGAGTGATTCAAGAGGAAGGTTTATATGTATAATACATGCATATTAGCGTAACCGTGCGAAGCCGGGGCAGGTCGCTAGTAAAATTATATTAATAACATCTTGAAAAAATTACAACCTTAGCAAGCGACCCTGCCAACTAAACTCCGTTGCCGACTGTACCAATGTGACTTTTCAATGTCATATATTATGTACTTTCTTAGTTAATCTAAGACACCACTGACTAACGGTGAAAGAAAACATCGTGAGGAAACCTGGACTTAATAGTCTGAAATCGCCAACCCGCAGTGAGCTAGCTTGGTGATTAATGCTCGATCCTTCTCTGTATGAGAAGAGGCCTTTGCTCTGCAATGGGACAGTTTTCGGTTGCATAGCAGTGGCGTGCGGTTGTTATCATACGATAAGAAGAAGCCCGTACTTGGCATGGACTTGGAGCAGTGGACTAATAAGTCCACTGCTGAACATAGGCCTCTCCCAATGCGCGCACTATTGTGCGCTCATTAGAGGTATTTGCCCATAATCGCTGGGCAAGCGGGTTGGCGATCGCAGTAGCAGATGATTGCTGTTACACAGAAGGATGCTGCTGCCCATCCTCCGGATCTTTCTCTTTGTCGCTTCTTACGACACCCGCGGGACGAGTAGGGGTGGTTCTATTCTTAGGCCGGAAACCACACGACATGTACTAGGCTTCATAAATTATTTAAAAAAAACACATCTGACAGTAGCTCTCGATGGTGTATAAAGTCATATCAATCTTGGATTCTAATCCACCATTAACTTAGAACTAAAACCATAATTCCACTAAACGCTAAAGTTGTAAAAAAACAAACCAACAGCGACCCATCCAAATTTCAACCGCGTCAACAACACGCTTAACCTCAATCTATTTCCCGTTTACGATCGCTTATGGTAAGTAGCGAAACCAATTGCATTTAATTATAATTTATTTGTGGTATTGAATATATACAAAAACTAGTAGTTTGGTAGGAATGGGAAATGAATCGTTATGACAACGGGAGGTCCAAGGAGGAGTACAGAGAGGAGTGGAGAGGGTTGCCACTAAAAATATTGAGAAAAATATGTTGCCAGTTTTCTTACACAATTTTTTTACGATTATTATACTTCATTATTATAACATTAATCGTTATAATATAAACTCTAAATTAAAAATTCAAAAACCTTTTACCTAAGAAGCCTACCTAGCTAAGAAGACCCTCGATCAATTAACCTTTTAAACAGCAAAAAACCCAAAATAAATCCAAATCGGTTCGTTTGTTGAAAAATGTCTCAGGTGTGCTGGTTTCCTTATGCCGTGTGGTTCACGGCCTAAGAATAGAACCACCCCTACTCGTCCCGCGGGTGTCGTAATAAGCAACAAAGGAAAAGATCCGGAGGATGGGCAGCAGCATCCTTCAGTAACAGTAATCATCTGCTACTGCGCTCGCCAACCCGCTTGCCCATTGCAGCGTGGCTCGCATTCGGAGAGGCCTGTGCTCAGCAGTGGACTAGTACAGGCTGATAATGATGATGATGATGTATTTTGTTTTAAATAACGGCATTATCGCAAAGCGACAAAGCGTAATAAAAAATAAAAATATATATTTTCGCTTGCGACTCCACTCCAGCCTCTATTCCCGCCCGCCCTCAGCGTCCAGTAGTATAAAAGACTTGTTGCCCGCCCTACGCTGCATTCTGCTGCTCGCGGTCAGGTAAGTAACATTATATACTTTACTTAACCTTTACGCTATTTACTAGGGGGGTAGGCTGGGAAAAGAGTCACCAGTAAATTTATTTTAACTTGTTGCTGCAAGAAATTTAAAAAAAACATACAATCGAATTAAGAACCTCCTCCTTTTTTGAAGTCGGTTAAAAAAATTAAGTTCAGTTTAAAAAAAAATGGATAAGTGCGAGTCAGACTCGCCAACCGAGGGTTCCGTACAAATTTGTAGATTATCGAATATAAAACTATTATTTAAACATCATACAACTTCTTTATTTAAATTTCATTATTTAAACTACTATACAACAACGAAAAAGTTTTAAAGATAATTGAAAATCTGTTTAAATTTGTGCCAATAAAGCCCTCTGATACAATACCCTATTTGACACGGTAAATTCACTTCAAAATTTGGACCCTCGTTCCTTGCATAAAGACGGGGGTTCTTTTTGTGATCTAATTAAAAATATACAGCTTTTAGATTTTTTTCTTCTGATAAATTATGTAAAAGTTTTAAAAATCTACATAAAGATTTGGTCATCCATACAATTACCGCGCATATCTCGATGATTGATTACGTACTTTAAATAAAGACTAATTTTTTTATGATTAAATTTTAACTAATGTATAGTTTTTAGACTTTTCCCTGTATTTGAAGTATAAAACGATATTACTTGCCAAATTTCATAGTTCTAGGTTAACGGGAAGTACCCTTTTAGTTACTAGCTTTTTGATTCCCTTGAGAGTGTCGAAATATACGCTTTTTGTGGCACAAACGGTCGTATCTTTTTTTTACGTTAACTAAGAAGTTTATGGTTAAGAGTATATGGTTTTAATTTCAACTCGATACCTCCACGCGTTCCCGAGATAAGAGGTCTTGACAGACAGACAGACGGACAACAAAGTGATCCTATAAGGGTTTCGTTTTTTCCTTTTGAGGTACAGAATCCTAAAAATGTACATAACAAATGTTTTCCGTTTAAAATTTGCGTTTTTCTCGAATTGGGTCTTTAAATAAAAATTATAATGATATATTATATTTAATTTGTAAATATAACTTTAATATACTCATTTAAAAAATGTCTAATAAATATTTATAAGTGAACCGAAAATTGTGGATACCTTTTTAAGAATATTGCGCGCACGGAGGAGTGTGAAACTTGGCATAGTCAAAGTTTATATGGAGAAGAAGTGCAAAAAGCTAAAATTTTTAAAAAGAAATACGCACGAATTACTAATAAACATTAAAATGTATTAATTACATTACATTAATTATGTAGAACTTTAATTGGTGCGAAAATAATATTGTTAAAATTAGCAATTAATATTACTAACTGATCCTTAAGCGGCTTCGCGCCACCTACCGGGTTCAATTCTAAATATAAACCATCCGGAGGGTTCTCAGACCCACACAAAAAAATTAATCAAAATCGGTCCAGCCGCTTTAAAGTGATGCGCGGACAAACATTTGACAATTAATGTTTATAGATAACTTCTCATGTTTAATTTTTAAATGTTTCAAATTAATTTTTATTTGAAAACATGTTTCGTTTAAGCTGGAATTTTTAACCAAACTTTGTAATATTGTTCTCCTCCAAATGGTTTAGTTCGATTTTTTCATAACTATATTCATTGATTTTATATCTTTAATCAACTTCAATGTGCGTGAGAGTCGTGATAGCCTAGTGGTGGTGACCGTTGACTGGCAAGTCAGAGGTCTCGGGTTCGAACCCAAGGCGCGCACCTCTGACTTTTCATAAGTTATGTGCGTTTTATAAATTAATTATCACTCTCCGTGCCTCGGATAGCACGTTAAGCTGTTGGCCCCGGCTGACAATTCTAGATCTTTGACAATCGTTACGGGTAGTCAGAAGCCCGAAAGTCTGACAACCAGTCTTACCAAGGGGTATCGTGTAATGTAACCCAATATCTGGGTTGTGGAGGTCTGATAGGCAGTCGCTCCATGTAAAACACTGGTATTCAGCTGCATCCGGTAACACTGGAAGCCGACCCCAACATAGTTGGGAAAAGGCTAGGCAGATGATAAATCAATTTCAATAAGCGCGTATAATTGAGCTCCCTATACATCGATACTGTCGCGAATTGAAATATATTTTCGCTTGTCTGTGGTCTCCCTTAATCACGGACAAACCGTTTTATCGTAATTCCGCTCTTTAAATCCAAAAGTTTCCTGTAAGATACGGCTGTTACCGATGGCGATAAGGCCCATTGTAATATCTGATATATTGTTATTACTTTTGTTTTAGTAAATTTTACGTACTATAGCGGACACGAACGGTGCACCACTGTGCTATCAAAATGCTTTGAACGATGCTTCGTGCGTAGGGGCGCGGCTAGCGCTACGTTCGGACGGCGGGTGCAAGCGATTATAACCTTAAGAGTGGTGCACCGGCTTTGTATGTTGCTGTACAGTGAAAGATTATTCGTATGACTCACATCGCAGTCAGAGGTCTCATATTCGAACCCAAGGCACACACTTCTTACTTTTTGGAAGTTATTTAAATTAACTAGCTTTTGCACGTGGTTTCGCTCGCTTAATACTTGAATTTAATATTTAATCATGATTAGAAAGACGTGGCGCCATCTATTATCATAAGAACGTTTTTGTTGTTTTCCTCGGGAACAGTACTTTTTTCGGGATGAAAGGTACCCTATGTCCGTTTCTGTACATCTGACAACGTATATGCAAAATTTCAAGATGGTCGGTTCAGTAGTTTAGGCGTGAAAAGGTAACAAAAAAAGATTGTCATGAAGATCTTTGACAGTCGATATAGGGAGTCAGTACCCTCATAAAATCCTGACAACTGATATTACTTTAGAATATCGTATCCCTTTGTGTTGAGGTCAGATAAGCAGTTGCTCCGTAGAAAACTGATATTCAGCTGCATCTGGTTAGATTAGAAGCCGACCCCAACAAAGTTTGGGGATAATAAGACTAACTCAGAATTACAACAAGCTGCGCTTGATCTCTCTCCGGTCGTGTCGGATTGCCATCCTATCAGGCTATGAGAGTGAGGGAACAGAGAGTGCACCTGTGTTTGCGCACACATTTGTGCACTATAATATCTCCTGCGTAGTTGGCTTAATCTCCTTTGAGATTGGCCGCTGTGACCGAAATTCGGTCAGGAAGACGTCATCAATCTTTAAAAAATATCAAGTACTTACATTGACATCTTAAAGAGATAATATACCATTTCCGTGTTCTAACCAAATTAATCTATAAGGTTGTCAAAGTAGAAAGTTTACTTTTCGATTCAAGGGCACAAATGACACGCGAATAATTCATTTTCTTTTAATAAATATTTCGTGTGGATTCTGGCCTAAGAATAGAACCACCCCTACTCGTCCCGCGGGTGTCGTAAGAAGCGACAAAGGGAAACATCCGGAGGAAGCAGCAGCATCCTTCTGTGTAACAGCAATCATCTGCTACTGCGATCGCTAACCCGCTCGCCCAGCGATATGGGCAAACACCTCCAATGAGCGCACAATAGTGGCACAAATTGGGAGAGACCTATGTTTAGCAGTGGACTAATACAGGCTGATGATAATTCTCAATAATAAAAGAAGTAACAGTGTAAAAAAATATAAGAAAGTTTTTTTTTACGTAAAACGGTTTTGTCATCAAAACTAAAGCTGTGTACCAAATATCAGATCAATCTGTCAACAGGAAGGGGTGAAATATCGATTACTAAATTGTTATGTGATTTTTCTTGTTAGTTATTTTCATTTTTAAATATAAACATTAAAATTATTAAAATACAACTAAAACTAAAACTAAAAACTAACACTTAAACTAAAAATAAAATAAAAAGAGAAAAACTTAATCTAAAAGACCGCTTCCAGTGGGCAATGTCCCCAAAACGTTGGCTGCATTGCCACGTTGAATGGCAATGCTAAGCCTTTGAGCTAGCTAGGTATAGGCCAGCGTTTTGATCCCGACTAGCTTCGACCAGACACCCCGTACTAAATTTGAACCAAATAATAAACAGGTCAGTAAGTAAAACCGTTTAATAAAACAATGATTCAATTTTTTTTTTTTTATAGACAGACGCGCCTGTATTCCCCAGAGGGGGTAGGCAGAGGTGTGTAGTACACCCACGTTTCGCCGGCTATGTAATAAGTCCCATGTAATAGGGGGCGAGCCTATTGCCATTAACCGGGCACAATTCCAGACTCCGTGCTGCTACTGAGAATTCCCTAATGGAAAAACCCAATAACACTTTGCCCGACCCGGGGATCGAACCCAGGACCTCGTGCTCAGCAGTCGCGCTTGCTACCACTAGACCATCGAGGCAGTGATTCAAAACTCTGTTTTAAACGTGATAAAAAATTCTGCTCTCTTTTTCAACCCGGTCTGTACGAGTATGAACGGACGCCAATAATTGCCCGACAAGTCGCAAGTTTGCACACGAACCAACTGCAGTCTTGTCGTCATTATGAATTGTCAACAAACTCTGTGGAAATTAAAAGTACACCCACGAAGATTGAAAAATAATAGAGACGTTATTGTAATGGTGAAATGTAAATACCGCTGCAGTACGTTACGGGGTCTGGAAAGCAGAAATGAATTAGTTCATAATAGAATATGTTTTTGTAAAAATATAGTGCGCAAAATTGTTAACAATTAATAATGTTATGTCTCTTATCTTCTACCATTTCTGGCGTACAAATATTCATCTTAAATCTACCTGCCTAGCCTTTTCCCAACTATGTTGGGGTCGGCTTCCAGTCTTACCGGGTGCAGCTGAATACTAGTGTTTCACATGGAGCGACTGCCTATCAGACCTCCACAACCCAGATACTGGGTTACACGATACCCCTTGGTAAGACTGGTTGTCAGACTTTCGGGCTTCTGACTACCCGTAACGATTTTCAAAGATCTACAATTGACAATCGGGGCCAACAGCTTAACGTGCTATCCAAGGCACGGTGCGTTTTATAATTAATTTATAAAACGCACATAACTTACGAAAAGTCAGAGGTGCGCGCCTTGGGTTTGAACCCGAGACCTCTGACTTGCCAGTCAAACGGTCATACCATTAGGCTATCACGACTTTCATCTTAAATTATCCCCCATAATTATTGTGATAAGTTGTACCCTAAAACCTGACTTGGTATTTAACAAATATTTTTGCAGAATTTCAACTCAATCTGTTCAGTAGTTTTCGTGCCAATCTGTGACGGATAAATAGACAGAAAAAGTTTCTAAAAACTACATATTCGGCTTCAGTATCGTTCCCCGAACATGTAGCACTTACTTTTTTCCAAAAATATTCAATGTACAGTTTTTACTTCGTTCCGATTTTATTATATATACCTATAGATAATTTATCCTCCCAACTGTACGAGTATCTACTAGGTAATTCGGTAAACAATAATAAGAGGGAGATAGCAATCATCTATTATTACATTATTAACTTGTAGGCGTCAAGTTTACTGTCGTAATAAAAATAATACAATTATTATAATTGGGATACACGCCTTGTTCCTCGATTAGGTAGATAGGTACCTATGTACTTATGGGTACATCATCTGCCTAGCCTTTTTCCCAACTATGTTGGGGTCGGCTTCCAGTCTTACCGGATGCAGCTGAATACCAGTGTTTTACATGGAGCGACTGCCTATCAGACCTCCACAACCCAGGTACTAGGTTACACGATAACCCTTGGTAAGACTGGTTGGCAGACTTTCGGGCTTCTGACTACCCGTAACGATTGTCAAAGATCTACAATAGACAGCCGGGGCCAACAGCTTAACGTGCTATCCGAGGCACGGAGAGTGATAATTAATTTATACTTGTACTTATGAGTACGTGGTATAAGTATGATGTACAGTGAATCATGATAGCCTAGTGATATGCTCGTTGACTGTCAAGTCAAAGGTCGTGGGTTCAAAACCCAGGCACGCACTGTCTTTTCGAATTTATGTGCGTCATCATCATCATTATGAGTCTGTATTAGTCCACTGCTGAACGTAGGCCTCTCCCAATGCGCTTATTGAGCGGTCATTGGAGGTATTTGCCCATAATCGCCACGCTGAACAAGTTGGCGATCGCAGTAGCAGATGATTGCTGTTACACAGAAGGATGCTGCTGCCCATCCTCCGGATCTTTCCCTTTGTCGCTTCTTACGACACCCGCGGGACGAGTAGGGGTAGTTCTATTCTTAGCCCAGAAACCACACGGCACTATTTAATATATACAGGATTATTTTTTAAACCTGAAAAAAAAAACCAGTTGTTCTATACATTTATGCTCACATGACTCAAGAAAATGTATGGAACAGCTGTTTATTTGCGATTTCAGGCTTGGTCCCATAGTAAAAGTTGTTCATAATGATGAGTTTAATGACCACTTTTAAGGATGCTGGTGTTTTACAAATAACCCTGTATTTTTATTATAACACTTATATCACATATTTTTATATTCCATTTCGATTGTAAGTCCATCTTCTTCTATTTTCATTTATAATCTTTTCATATTTTAAAGAAGCTGTTACCACAAGTGGCCTGCTTCTAAGGAGTTAGCCACCAAATAGGTCTAATCTCTACCTATTATATCAAGAATCTATTATAAAAATCTGAACGCAATATTACACAAATGTAATGTATAGTTTTGAACAGCATTCTAGATTGAATCAGTCTTAAACTCAGCGGGCATCCAAGCGTCGCCGCGGGGCGTTAAAAGTAGAAAACCATGTTTTCATGTTTCAATTTTATTTTAAATTCTAAAGCAAAACTATAAAATCACGTCGCCATTTTGCTAAAGGTTGGTCAAAGGTGACTTTGGCTGTGGTCTTTCTCTTCTTATATTAAAGAAATGGGCTCTTGTCGATGGAGCAGTCACCACCTCTCTCTATCCTTCGCTTGTCTTTTGACTTCCTGATACGTCATGACTCCTACTTTCTCCTTCACTTGATGAAAAAAAGTCTTTCTCGGCCGTCCTCTACCTCTTCTTCCTTCAAGTTTTCCTTCTAATACTGTCTTAAAGAAATTATCATGACGCATCAAGTAGCCAAGCATCTTTCCTATCCTATTGTCTACAGTACTCAACAACTGTCTTTCTTCGTTGACCAAAACTAACACTTCCTCATTACTTTTCCCTTCCAGCTAATCCTCTCCATCATCCTTCAACACCACATTTCAAATGCCTCTAACCTTTCTCTTTCTCTTTGTGTCAACGTCCACGTTTCACAACCGTATAACGCTATGCTCCAGACATAGGTCTTCTGTGGTCTTTACAAAGACCAATTTTCCTGATGTAAAAATAATGTCCTCCTGACCGAATTTCGGTCAAAACAGCCAATCTCAACAGAGATTACCCAACTACGCAGGAGATATTATAGTGCACAAGTGTGTGCGCAAACAGGTGCACTCTCTATTCCCTCACTCTGCCTATCAGCTACCAGACAGTCTGATAGACAGTCGCTCCATGTAAAACACTGGTATTCAGCTGCATCCGGTAAGACTGGAAGCCGACCCCAACATAGTTGGGAAAAGGCTAGGCAGATCATGTTTATCGATCCATACCTTCAGTAATAAAAAAACATACCAATAAATAATACGACTAAAATCTAACTTAGACAGGTACAATTAACTAACCTACGTCTAAAACAATGCCGAAAAACTATCGTTTACCCAATTAACTGAGTTAACTAACTTTCTAAACTGTTTAGGAACAATCAAGATAGACAATTATATATTTATAACTTTCTAAGTTACTTTTCCAACTTTTCGACGAAGTTTAAAAAGTAAGGACGAAATTGAACGTCGCGTAGTTCAACAAATACTACAATTGTCTTCGTTATATAATTAATTTAACAATTACTACTTAAAACGCCCCGGCTATTACATGAGCTCTGATTGTCCTGAGCTTGTGGGTCAGCTAGTAAAATTATTAGTTCCGACTGTACCCAAGTACCAGCTAAGGCCACGTAAACATCAACTACTGGCTACACCCACGTTGACACATACAGTGGCTTATGATAATTCTCCTTTGGTTCGAGCTCTCACATTGTTGAATGACCTTCTGACATCAGCACCGCACTGCGATTTATTTGCATCAAGATGGATAACAGTGTGTTGTGAGTGTCTGAAGTATTGCGAGATGATGGATGAATAATAATAATTAATCTTGGTATGTACAACGAATTGGTTACTTAAGCTGTAATGTTGTATACGTGTATTTGAATAAAAAAATAAATAAATGAGACTTATAATATAGCTGGCAAAACGTGGGTGTACTGCACACCTCTGCCTCTCTGATTTGTTAGAATTGTCTTAGCCTAGAATAGCAGAATTGAACAAAAATAAATGTGGAATTATACCCCTAGGATAGTGTAGGGTAGGGGTAGCGAATTTCGGTCATAATAGCCAATCTCAATGAAGATTGGCTATCGACGCTGGAGATATTATAGTGCACAAGTGTGTACGCAAACATAGGTGCACTCTCTATTTCCTCACTCTAATAGTTTGATGGGACGGCAATCCAACACGACCGGAGAGAGATCAGGCGCAGGGCCAACGGCTTTACGTGCTTTCCGAGGCACGGTGTAAGTAATTAATTTATAATACGCACATAACTTATGGTGCGCGCCATCACTACATAGTATAAAACAAAGTCGCTTCCCGCGTCTGTCTGTCCCTATGTATGCTTAGATCTTTGAAACTACGCAACGGATTTTGATGCGGTTTTTTTTAATAGATAGAGTGATTCAAGAGAAAGGTTTATATATATAATACATGCATATTAGCGTAAGCGTGCGAAGCCGGGGCTTGTCGCTAGTAGGGTATAATTACAACCACAGAAACAAACCCGTGAGAGGCTATGTAAGTAAATGCTATTTGTATATACTACAAGAGTTTTATAATTAATAAGATTAGTATTATATAAACGTTTGAATTATTCAACATACGTCCGTTTTTAGAGTACCGTACGAAAGGATTCGACGTGTCTCTCGAAATTAGACCACAAATGCAACAAATTTTGATTGTTCATAATATAAAATCCTTCCAAGTGCCGTGTGGTTGTCGAAAGAAGCGACAAAGAGAAAGATCCGGAGGATGGGCAGCAGCGTCCTTCTGTGTAACAGCAATCTTCTGCTACTGCGATCAGCAACCCGCTTGCCCAGCATGGCGATAGGCAAATACCTCCAATGAGCGCACAATAGTGGCGCGCATTGGGAGAGGCCTATGTTCAGCTTGTGTAGTAGGTAGTTAGGCTAGTCTCTGTTGACATTGGTTACGTCTAGACTACGCAATACTTATTAATAAAGCCTATTACTCCATAGATGACTACCAGAATGATAAACAAGTAATGATATAAACTTAAACACATAAAAAATAAATAAATAAATAAATTAGCCTGTAACTGTCCCAATGTAGGGCAAAGGCCTCTTCTCATACAGAGAAGGATTGAGCATTAATCACCACGCTAGCTCACTGCGTGTTGGCGATTTAAGACTATTAAAGTCCAGGTTTCCTTACGATGTTTTCCTTCACCGTTAGTCAGTGGTGTCTTAGATTAACTAAGAAAGTACATATGACATTGAAAAAGTCACATTGGTACATGCCAGGTTCGAACCCACACCCACGCGCTTGCAAAGCGGGTCCGTAACTAATGCGCCACCACGACGTCTTAACTTAACTGAAACACATAATTAATACTAAATAGAAAATATGCTATCTATTTATTTTGATATTTTATTTGTGATTATAAATAATTATCACTACATAGTATAAAACAAAGTCGCTTTCTCTATCCCTATATCCCTATGTATGCTTAAATCTTTAAAACTACGCAACGGATTTTAATGAGGTTTTTTTATAGATAGAGTGATTGAAGATGAAGGTTTATATGTATATTGCACCCGTGCGAAGCCGGGGCGGGTAGCTAGTTGAGATATAAATCAATATAAATAACATTTTGACAACAAACTAAAGTACAAATAAACAGAATTAAAAAGATAAAATTTAGCCATAAATCAATAATATAATCTATCTACTTCAATATTAATAATTTAAAAATATTATCTACGTCGTCATGGTGGCGCATTGGTTACGGACCCGCTTTGCAAGCGCGTGGATGTGGGTTCGAACCTGGCATGTACCAATGTGACTTTTTCAATGTCATAAGTACTTTCTTAGTTTATCTAAGACACCACTGACTTACGGTGAAGGAAAACATCGTAAGGAAACCTGGACTTTAATTGTCTGAAATCGCCAACCCGCAGTGAGCTAGCGTGGTGATTAATGCTCAATCCTTCTCTATATGAGAAGAGGCCTTTGCCCTACATTGGGACAGTTACAGGCTGATTTATATTATCTACAACTACCTACATTACAATACAATAATTATAACAAATATTAATGCCATAATATTAATTGATCAAAAATACACGACATTAGCTAGTCTTCCTCTCTCCTAATAGAAGGTATGCATTATAATTGTGTAAAATTGGAATGCATGTCATAAATGTATGTGTAAATGAAACCTACCTAATAACTTAATTTTATATAATGTGCTTCTAAATTATCTGCCACGGTTGCAATGGGTATATAGATTACAATAGTGAAGAAATTTCGTACCCCGGAACAGTAGAAAAAAATTGGAGCATGGAGCAGAATTAGACCTACGCAATAAAACGTAGGCAAAACAAAAAAAAATATAACGTTAAATAAAAAAAAATACTTCACTATTGTAATATAAATAACCAATATTAACTCCCATTGCAGCCGTGGCAGATAATTTAGAAGCACCTTATATAATTTGGAGTTATATTATAATTGTATGTACCTAAATTAACTTTGCTGTGTCCAAACTGGGGTCCATAATGATACTTTTCTTTATGTTAACTACTACAAACATTATGCAATTGCAAATAAAGAATCATCATCATCTGCCTAGCCTTTTCCCAACTATGTCGGGGTCGGCTTCCAGTCTTACCGGATGCAGCTGAATACCAGTGCTTTACATGGAGCGACTGCCTATCAGACCTCCACAACCCAGGTACTAGGTTACACGGCACCCCTTGGTAAGACTGGTTGTCAGACTTTCAGGCTTCTGACTACCCGTAACGACTGTCAAAGATCTACATTTGACAGCCTGGGCCAACAGCTTAACGTGCTATCCGAGGCATGGAGAGTGATAATTAATTTATAATAAAGAATATTTAAGAAAATTGCAAAAGAATATGAATCTTTAATCGCGCGAATCCAACTCACGCTTGAGCAGTTTAATCTCTCATAATAATTAGAAATATTTTCGTAACAGACTCATGATAGTATTATTGTTTTTTTTATCCGCAGAACGTTTCTTTCCTGAGACAGAGAGGTTCCATCATGTCGGTGACTCGCGTCTTCCTGTTCTTCGTCATCGCCCTGCTGTATATGGAGTGCTGTTATACCGCCTCGGTGAGTATCTATTGTATAATTTATATAACATTATTGTATATTATATAAGGTGCTTCTAAATTATCTGCCACGGCTGCAATGGGAGAAAGTATTGGGTATATAGATTACAATAGTGAAGAAATTTCGTAGCCCCGAAACAGTAAAAAAAAATAGGAGCATGGAGCAGAATTAGACTTACGCCATAAAACGCAGGCAAAAGAAAAAAAATTATGACGTTAGATAAAAAAAATTACTTCACTATTGTAATATAAATAACCAATATTTTCTCCGATTGCAGCCGTGGCAGATAATTTAGAAGCACCTTATATATTACAAGCTTTTATTAAACGGTTTTACTTAGCTTGACCTGTTTATTACTTGTTTCAAATGACTTGTCCGCTTTTTGTATGAACGTTTTCTGAGAAAATTCTAACCACTAACCAGCATGAAACTACCTGATGTCGAAAGCCACAAAAATATTTAACCCATGGACAAACTGTTACGCAGTTTGGTGGGTTTAAAATAAGTGTATCCTTGTTTGTTCCAAATAAATGATATAATTATTTCCATTAATTTATTTTCAATACATATAAAATACATTTTTAAATATATATAAAAAAATATACATTTAAAAATATATATATAGTATATATATATATATATATATATATAAAATATAGTAGCCCACCGGTATCGGGAACAGGGTCCAAGCTACCGGTGGTCAGGGCTCCAGAGAAAGGAACCTCCTGACTATGCGAGCCGTGTCCAGGAGTACCGCCTTCTGCGCCAGGCTCCCAATCCAGCTGCCTAACGAGAGCCTCTTCAAATGTTTGTCGAGGCTCTTGGCTATCAAGCCATGGGCCGATACAACTATCGGCACAATGATTGCAGAGTCAATATCCCACATGTCGACAATCTCACGTGCCAAGTCAAGATACTTTTATTCTTATTACTATTATACAAATAAAGTAAGTATACGATTGATTGATTGATATTTTTTAATTATTTATAGATCCCGAGGAACTATGATCCTCGTCTGTCTGATGAAATGGTCCTGACTCCAAAGAAACGACCCTTCTGCAATGCTTTCACCGGTACGTATTTATTCTTCTTCTTATCGTGTGGCTAATGAACAACCTGGTCATCATCTGCCTAGCCTTTTCCCGACTATGTTGGGGTCGGCTTCCAGTGTTACCGGATGCAGCTGAATATCAGTGTTTTACATGGAACGACTGCCTATCAGACCTCCACAACCCACATACTGGGTTACACGAAACCCCTTGGTATTTGGTAAGACTGGTTGTCAAACTTTCGGGCTTCTGACTACCCGTAACGACTGTCAAAGATCTACAATTGACAGCCGGGGCCAACAGCTTAACGTGCTATCCGAGGCACGGAGAGTGAAATTAATTTATAAAACGCACATAACTTAAGAAAAGTCAGAGGTGCGCGCCTTGGGTTCGAACCCGAGACCACCATTAGGCTATCACGACTCCGGTTAATGAACAACCTGGTGTCAGAGTTTAATCCGCCCGTAGGCCTCTGATATGGCTTTACACACCATTGAAATCTTATAGGTGTGCTGGTTTCATCACGATGCGAAACCTCTGACCAGTCGACGGTCATATCTCTAGGCTAAAGTGCTAAAATATTTATTTAAAGAGGACTATTCGTTTTATTATTACCGATCTATTGTGCCGTGTGGTTTCCGGCCTAAGAATAGAACCACCCCTACTCGTCCCGCGGGTGTCGTAAGAAGCGACAAAGGGAAAGATCCGGAGGATGGGCAGCAGCATCCTTCTGTGTTATAAACAGTAATCATCTGCTACTGCGATCGCTAACCCGCTTGCCCAGCGTGGCGATTAAGATACCTTCTAATGGGATGGGAGAGGCCTATGTTCAGCAGTGGACTAATACAGGCTGATCATGATGATGATGATGACTACATAGTCATAACCATGTATTAAAAATTAATATAATATGATGATACTCTTGTCGTTGTAGCGTCTAAAGGTTACGTTAACTTACTTTTTTAAATTTACAGGTTGTGGTCGTAAGAGGTCGCAGGCTCCCGGCATGCCTTCACCTGAGATGATGAGGCAGAAACAGGTTAAGATCTATTACATTAATAGAAAGCATGTCGTGGTTTTTACATATTTTTAACACCATCATTTTTTAATTTTAAATTCAATTCAATTCATTTAATCATTTGCTTGAAATATGGTACATGAGTTGTTACAAATATCAGTTTGACCAGGAAATATTCCAACAATAATATAGGCAATAAATCGCTAAAAATGTGCAAAAATAATCCGCACCTCTCTATTTTCGAAAAATCTGACATTATTCTCAATAATAGTATGGCGTGCCTCAGAAAGCACGTAAAGCTGTTGGCCCTGCGCCTGATCTCTCTCTGGTTGTGTCGGATTGCCGTCCCATCGGACTATGAGAGTGAGGGAATAGAGAGTGCACCTGTGATGCAGCTGAATACCAGAGATATTATAGTGTACAAATGTGTGCGCAAACACTGGTGCATTCTCTATTCCTTCACTTTCATAATCCGATGGGACGGCACAACGAAACGACCGGAGAGAGATCAGCAGCAGGGCCAACGGCTGTACGTGCTTTCTGAGGCACGGAGTAAGTGTTTATTAATTTATAATACGCACATAACTTACGAAAAGTCAGAGGTGCGCGCCTTGGGTTCGAATGCGAGACCTCTGACTTGCCAGTCAACGGTCACCACCACTAGGCTATCACGTCTCTATTATTATGGCTTATTATGGCTAATAATGGCTTGCAAAATTTTCAAACAAAATTAAAACGAAGATCCAGATATTTTACACTTTTCCTTAATTTTTTTTACAGTACATCGACGACGAAACTTTCGGCTCAATCCTAGACTCGGAATCAGCAATCGAGGAGTTATCCCGCCAAATCCTATCTGAAGCCAAGATGTGGGAAGCTATCCAAGAAGCCAACGCAGAGATCATAGCTAGACGAAAACAAAAAGAAATCTATTAGATAACTCACTGATATCAAATCCGTAGCGTTTCGAATATAAAATATTAATTGTTATTGTAACTCGACTGTTAGCCATTTTGTAAAATCAGCTAAATAGTGTTTTTAACATAATTTTAAATAGTGATGGACGAAATTTCGAATTCGGCGAAATCGTAAATTGGTGAAAGATGAAGAACATTATTTTATAGCCTGTGTAGAAAAAAATTGTCCTGACACCTCAAACGATGAGAAGACGCAGCATATGAAAGGAAAGAAAAGAAATAATGAAAAACCATTTATTCCTTTTTGGGCAGAAAGACATAAATAACGACAATAATTTAAAAAAAACAAATTGAAAAATAAAAACTATTTATTTAGTGCGGCAACACTCACACACAAAACAAAAAGATGGAAGATGACTCACAATACAATAATGAATATGCTAAGTTTTATGGTTTTCATTAGCTTTCTATGGTCCTAGGGGAGCTGGGGTTTATGTCTGCTAATTCATAAACGCTTAATAGAGTGTCAATGTGGGTGGATGGATGGTCACCATTTTTCATAGGTAGCATAATACTAAATGACAAATATTCAATCAACACGCTATCAATTGACACACACACACACAATTCAATAAATAAAAAAAGCTTGAAAAAGATTAACCGAATATTTGGTTTAAAAAAAAACTTTAGCCGAATAATAAAATAAAATCAGCCGAATTTCGGTATTGCCGAATTTGAAACGAATTTGGTCCATCTCTAGGTTTGGTACAGTTGTCTGTATGTGTGTCTGTCTGTAGGATCTTAACGCTGAAACAGATGATCCGATTTCAATGTGGTTTGTGTATTTAAAAACGGGTTAGAATCGGATTGCTGTGTTTGAGAAAATTTGAAGTCAGGGGCGTTTAGCAGAAAAAATTATCGAAAGGGGAGGGGGTGAAGGAAAAGTCTTACATCTTTTTATGGGTTCTATTTTAAAATCTGTACCAATATTTCGTTAAAATCGGTTCAGCAGCTAAGGCGTTAAGTATCAACAAACACAGACAGACTTATAACATTGAAATATGAAACTAAATAATTTTACCGTTGTCGAGATAATTGTCTGTGGTTCTTCCCGCCATCTTGCTATTTAAGATTTTGAAAATCGATTTGCTCATAAATATGTCTTACATTGCTTTCTTTTTTTAAAACATGAGAAGATTTTTGTAGTTTTCAATGTTTTATTATGAAAAGAATGACGGCTACCAGGATTTTTTTACAAATAGAACGCGACGCCATGTTAGAGTTCTCTGGCATAGACAAGTTTCAATACTGGCAACACCAGGCACTAAAATAAAGGCATAAATATAGGAATTTGAATATTTGTGCTAGCAATATCTACATTAATCACATGTTATATGATCACTGGATCATGAACGAATGACATATAATTTTGTCCAGTATTCCATGAAGAAGCAATGTCTATTCCTCCACTCCAAAGTTTTTAGTAATGAAATTTAACAAACTTAATAACTAAATACTTTTACGAACCTTAATTAATTAAATTGCTGTGATAGCCTAGTGGTATGACCATTTGACTGACAAGTCAGAGGTCTCTGCTTCGATCCCAAGGCACGCACCTTTGATTTTTTACACTAAACTGAACACTGAACTAACAGAAAACACGTTAAGCCGTTGGCCCCGGTTGTCATGAAGATCTTTGACAGTTGACAGTTGTTAAAAGTCAGTACCCTCTTATAATTCTGACAACTAATCTAACTTCAGAATATCGTATCCCTTTGGGTTGAGGTCAGATAGGCAGTCGCTTCGTAGAAAATGGATATTCAGCTGCATCTGATTAGATTAGAAGCCGACCACAACATAAGTTTGGAAATAATAAGACTAGGAGGATGATGATTTACCAACTTATTATGCATACCACCTATGCGAACGCTAAAGTTAGCATTTCTGCTGGTAACTATGGTAACCAGAAGCTTGCAGATTCGGAACTAGCCCCAATCTTTCTTCTTTGACAGTAGATGTTGACATTAATGTAAATATTGCCAGCTCAAATATTAAAATTTTACCTAAATTAGTGCCTGGTGTTGCAAGTTTTGTAAGTATTTCAATTTTCAAACTCTTAAATAGTAAATCTAATGTTACAATGCTTAAAAATATGTTGTGTAATTAAGTTTTTGTTAATTTTAAGCGTTTAACTAGGAGGTGACTTAGTAATAATTAGAAATTTAGAATTTTTGATGCTAATAAAATTAATTAGTGAATGGTATTAAAATACCTGATTTGGAAAAATTATATGTTGCATTTTATTTTAATGTAACTAAGTTTGCACCACCACCAGTTTGTTTGTCATTGGGGGAGGCCTATGTTCAGCAGTGGACGTCTTATGGCTGAAATGATGATGATGATGAAGTTTGCTTGGCAAAAAACATCTGATGTGGCGACTGACAACTGGAACTAAAAATAAAAATGTTAAAAACTAAGTTTGTGGGTACTAAAATAATATAAAAATGAATCACTTGATTATCATCATCATTAACAGCCTGTATTAGTCCACTGCTGAACATAGGCCTCTCCCAATGCGCGCCACTATTGTGCGCTCATTGGAGGTATTTGCCCATAACGCTGGGCAAGTGGGTTGGCGATCGCAGTAGCAGATGATACGATAAAACCACCCCTACTCATCCCGTAGGTGTCGTAAAAAGCGACAAATGGAAAAATCCGGTGGGCAGCAGTATCTCTCTGGTCGTGTCAGATTGCTGTCCCATCGGACTATGAGAGTGAGGGAAGAGAGAGTGCACCTGTATTTGCGTACACACTTGTGCACTATAATATCTCCTGCGTCAATGGCCAATCTTCATTGAGATTGGTCGCAGTGACCGACATTCGGTCAGGACGACATTATTAAAAAGTTATACATCTTTCACGTAGCTTTTAAAGACTTCTTCTTATCGTGTGGTTGATGAAAAACCCGGTGGCAGAGCTTAAACCGCCCGTAGGCCTCTGTCATGGCTTTACACACCGTCAAAAATCTCTCAGGTGTGCTGGTTTCATCACGATGTTTGTTAGAATTTGTAAAGAGGCGTAATACCTAATAGACACACTCCGTAGAGTATGTCTAGTTCTGTCAGGATATCTTTATAGGGTTGCATAGCAACTTGACTGCTAATTTTGAGTTTAATAAAATATAAATTTATTCCAAACCGCTGCTGGAGTTTAAATGTACATAGTTCTAGTTCAATAGTTCATCCCTGACGCAGACATTGGTCCTTCGAGCCGGATTTGAACCAGGGACCTATTTCCCTCGTTTCGTGATATATGTATATATATGTCGTGACGTATGTGCCTGAAAATAAAAAGATTTTATTTATTTTATTTATTTATTTAGCAAGTGATACTACCCATAACTTAGGAAATATGCAGTTTAACATTGTATACAAACGCTGAACCCTAATTTCCTTCCACTTGACAAGTCTTACGTCATCGGCCGAAATCTAAGAACCTTAACTCCTATAGGATTAACTGAAACTAGCTGTTACTGGCGGCTTTGTCTGCTACGATCTGCAGATATGAGCTGCCTTTTTCTTTTTTTTTTTGTGGCCGGAGGGAGTAAAAAATGCTTTCCGCATACCGCACGTCCGAGGACGTACAGTTATGTGGGGCTCGCACCCACTAAAAACGTCTCCCCCCTGCGTGTTCCTCGCACTGTATCGGACGGATCCGGGTACCGCAAACGCGCCTCGCTGCCCCGTCCAGTGCCTGCCTGTAGGCCCGCTCAGAAATGCACTCGGGGAGGCAACGTCCTGGCGTCCAGGTTCCTGGACATTGCCCAATCACGCTCCATGGCCTAGATATGAGCTGCCTGCTATACCAATACATGTTAAAAGTCTTCACTATTAATACACAGGGTTATTTACAAAACACCGACAACCTGAAAAGGGGTTATTAAACTCATCATTATGAACAACTTTTTCTATGGACCAACCCTGGAATCGCAAAAAAAACAACTGTTCCATATTTGTTGAATTATATGAACTAATTAAATTAAAAATTAAGGTGATAATCACTACATAGTATAAAACAAAGTCGCTTTCTCTGTACCTATATCTCTATGTATGCTTAAATCTTTAAAACTACGCAACGGATTTTGATGCGGTTTTTTCTTAATAGATAGAGAGGAATGATTGAAGAGGAAGGTTTATATGCATATTGCATGCGTGCGAAGCCGGGGCGCTAGTTCATTCATAATACGCACATAACTTACGAAAAGTCAGAGGTGCGTGCGTCGTTCGAACGTAAGACCTCTGACTTGCCAGTCAACGTTTATAGTCACTCGGCTACCACTGATAATATTGTAAACTTGGGAATGTTATTGAAAATATAATACAGACAGAAAAACACGTAAATTTACAATATTAGTGACCTACTTCTATAGCCAGGAGTAACAAACCTTTACACACTCGAAATGTTTTTATTAATTACTAGCGATCCGCCCCGGCTTCGCACGGTTACGCTAATATGCATGTATTATACATATAAACCTTTCTTTTGAATCACTATTCTCTCACTCTCATAGTCCGATGGGACGGCAATTTGACACAACCGGAGAGAGGCACATCATATCAGGCGCAGGGCCAACGGCTTTACATGCCCTGGCCCTGCGCCTGATCTCTCTCCGATCGTGTTGGAAGGCCGTCCCATCGGATTATGAGAGTGAGGGAATAGAGAGTGCACCTTGTTTGCGCACACACTTGTGCACTATAATATCTCCTGCGTAATTGGCTAGTCTCCGTTGAGATTGGCCACTGTGACCGAAACTCGGTCAGGAGAATATTATCACTTCTCACATGAAACACAACCATATGTTCACAACCCCTGTTCTAGAGTAACTTGTATGCTAAGCTTTTCACAAAAAAATCTTGAAGTTAAAAGCCTTGATACACTACAGCCGCCGACGCAAAGGCTGTGCAAACTTCAACCCATATAAAAAGAGACCGACAAACATTTGATAACATTCTAAGTCGGATCTTGTGGTAGTTTGGTGTGGTAGAATATCTGTAAACATGATGAAGATAGTTGCTATAATTTCACTTGTTTTTATCGGTAAGATACTTCAAAAGCAGTCTTTATTTTTTTATTTTCTCCACTTAAAGATCTATCCAATTAATATTATTCATTATTAATAATATGTTCTCCGCCTATATTAACAAACTATGAGTACAATATTTTAGTGAGAAAATTATTGATATTTACATGTATACAAAAAAAATACTTAATTATATAGCTATTATATACAAACCTAAATACAATAAACCTAAATATAAAGTAATATATATACGTACATCAAAGTAAAAAAATTAAATTAAATTAAAACGTTAAATAAACAAATAAGAGTGCAGAATAGTTGTTACTATACCATCCATGGAGGAAACAAATTCGTCCTTCTTAATTCTGTTGTCCTAGTTTTAATTAGCATTAATATTAAAAATAAATAAGTAAATCAGCATGTAACTGTCCCACTGCAGGGCAAAGGCCTCTTCTCATATAGAGAAGGATTGAGCATTAATCACCACGCTAGCTCACTGCGTGTTAGCGTAATGGTAGCTCGATCCTTCTTCATTTATTCATTTATTTATTGCAATCATATGTACATACACAAAAGTTCTTAAATTTAATTGTACAGAGTGAGATAGACATATGACCCTATCAGGGTGTAGCAATGTAATAGGAGCAGACAGACCGACCTACTCTCAATTCAATTTAGTTCGATCATTCATAAAGTCTTTTATGCTATAATAACATTTTTTTATTAAAAAGTTTTTTAAACGGTTTCTAAATATGCTATTTTTTTCTTCATCTTTTATTTCGTTGGGAATTTTATTATATATTTGCACTGACATTGCATTTGGGCCAGAACTATGAGAATGTATGAGATTCTCTGTATGAGAAGAGGCCTTTGCCCTACAGTGGGACAGTTACAGGCTGATTTATTATTATTATTATGATCTCGTTTCCAGTGGGTTCTGTGTGGGCAGACTGTGATTCTTGTGGCAGGGAGTGTACAAGTTCCTGCGGGACTAGACGATTCCGAGCGTGCTGCTTCAACTACCTGAGGAAGAAAAGGGGATCTGATGATGTTCAGGTAATACAGCAGAATAATAGCACTAGCCTAGTGGTATGACCACCACACCATACCATACATATGCAAGGGATATCGTGTTACCCAGTTACGGGTAGTCAGAAGCCTGAAAGTTTGACAACCAGTCTTACCAAGGGGTATCGTGTAACCCAGTATCTGGGTTGTGGAGGTCTGATAGGCAGTCGCTCCATGTAAAACACTGGTATTCAGCTGCATCCGGTAAGACTGGAAGCCGATTCCAACATAGTTAGGACAAGGCTAGGCAGATGAGCCTAGTGGTATGACCGTCGACTGACAAGTCAGAGGTCTCGAGTTCGATCCTAAGGCGCGCACCTCTTACATAATATAAATTAATTATCAGTTGCTAAAACGGTGAGGGAAAACATCGTGATGAAACCAGCACACCTGAGGTTTTTCAATGGTGTGTAAAGCCATTGTCAGAGGTTTACGGGCGGCGGTTTAAACTCTGACACCAGGTTGTTCATCAACCATACGATAAGAAGAAGATCTCATAGACTCACGCCTGTATTCTCCAGAGGGGGTAGGCAGAGGTGTGCAGTACACCCACGTTTTGCCGGCTATGTTATAAGTCCCATGTAATAGGGGGCGAGCCTATTGCCATTAACCGGGCACAATTCCAGACTCCGCGCTGCTACTAAGAATTTCCTAAAGTAAAAACCCAATAACACTTTGCCCGACCCGGGGATCGAACCCAGGGTCTCGTGCTCAGCAGTCGCGCTTGCTACCACTAGACCAACGAGGCAATCCTAGTTCCTAATTTAATAAAAATAATTAAAAAATCTTTCTTTCCAGGATTATGATGTGAATGGAATCCAATTAAGGTTTCCAATTTACATCGAAAGCATCCCAAAGCCAAATCGTCTGATGTCCATCGGGCTGCCTAAAGAAAATGAAGCTTTAGACAATAAGGTCGAATATGAGTATTGAGTTATCTGATTATATTATTGTATCAAAGAAAGTCAATTTTACTGTGTTTATTAAAAGTTAATCCACAATGGTGCTGATTCTCTTGTACAACCCGCTAAACTAATTTTAGTCTAACTATATCTCTTTCTAATAAGAGTCGTGAGAGCTTAGTGGTGACCGTTGACTGGCAAGTCAGAGGTCTCGGGTCCAAACCCAAGGCGCGCACCTCTGACTTTTCGTAAGTTATGTGCGTTTTATAAATTAATTATCACTCTCTGTGCGTCGGATAGCACGTTAAGCTGTTGACCCCGGCTGTCAATTGTAGATCTTTGACAGTCGTTACGGGTAGTCAGAAGCCCGAAAGTCTGACAACCAGTCTTACCAAGGGGTATCGTGTAACCCAGTATCTGGGTTGTGGAGGTCTGATAGGCAGTCGCTCCATGTAAAACACTGGCATTCAGCTGCATCTGGTAAGACTGGAAGCCGACCCCAACATAATTGGGAAAAGGCTAGGCAGATGATGACTTAAAATCTAGTTGATGTCAAGCAATTGGACTAGTTTAACATCTCCAAAAATCTTCTTTAGTTAAAGTTTTAAATTTGTAGAAAGAAATAGTCGATCACGACCTGAATTTGAACCCGCGATCTACTGGGTACAGCCCCCAGTCTCTCTGCCACTAAGCTATTCGTAACCCCGCCAGTGTTATCAAAATTATCTTCTATATTCAACTATCTCAGATGGTTGTTATATCCTCTTGTACGCAGTACTAAAAGAAAGAAAGAAAGAAATCATTTATTACACGCAATATTGCGCAAGGCGCTACATAATAAAAGTATATATGAAATAAAAATAAAAACACACACACAAAAAAAAAAAAAAATCAAACTAGATCTATGCCCAATATTGCCCACAGACACAAGCCGCAGAGATCTAAAATCGAAAACATAATTTAAAAAAATAACTAATCTGTGTCTATGGGCAAAAATGGCGACCTCCAGTGAAAACAAACAAACTTATAACAAAAAGAAAAAATATTGTAAATCATCAAACCTATATTAAACTATACTATCAGGAGTACTTAATTGTGGAATGCAATACTAGAGGGCTTTAGACCTCAAAAATCAAAATATTTTTATTCATGTAGACCATTAGGCACTTATGAAAAGTCATAATTCTAATATTGTTTGTTATAAGAGTGACTCTAGTTGCCAGTTCCAAGGGCAGCCTACCCTTCATGGAGAAGAACCTGGCAAGAAACTCCATGGTTGCTCTTTTAAATAAATGGCTAAGCTTTTCTAATGATCTCTGTTAGAAAGAGAGAGTCTTAATTAATTTAGAGTGTTTACAAGAGAAATAACACTAATTTGTAACCAAACTGTTATTGACGTGAATAAATCGTTAAACATTGTAATGTTATTATAATAATGGTGAAAATGAATAAACAGATTTTGTATCAATATTTTTTTTATTGTTGCTACCGCTAAGGCGACACAAGCATATGGATTTATCATCATCAGCCTGTATTAGTCCACTGCTGAACATAGGCCTGTCCCAATGCGCGCCACTATTGTGCGCTCATTGGAGTTATTTGCCCATAATCGCCTCGCTGGGCAAGTGGGTTGGCGATCGCAGTAGCAGATGATTGCTGTTACACAGAAGGATGCTGCTGCCCATCCTCCGGATCTTTCCCTTTGTCGCTTCTTACACCCGCGGGACGAGTAGGGGTGGTTCTATTCTTAGGCCGGAAACCATACAAAACGGAAGCATATGGATCAGTGAAATTATTTAATAAGGAATTTGCAAATACCATTAACTCAAGCGGGACTTGAACCCGCGATCCCTGGCGAGCCGTGCCATCGCTTTACCAACTAACCTTTTTTTTTACTGTCGCACAAATTGACTCCATGCTGCCTGATGGAAAGCAGTCACTGGAGTCCCATAGTAATGGCTATCATCCCAGCAGCCAGCATAGCAATGTGACAATCACCTTGACAAGTTTTAAAATATTCTTTTATGTAGGTATGTTTATTTAATAAGCAAAACATGTGCTTAAACATGTAAAATAACATACATAAACAATATTAATATATGATTAAAAATAAAATCTTACTTTGTATCCTACCTATCCTACCTCATAGTACGAATACGACTTAGTAGAATATATTTTTGTGATTTTTTTTTACATGTTATAGCACATGATAGCTTATTAAATATAATTATTTAATAAGAAAATTTGAAAAAACAATTGAATTGAAAACATTCAACAACAATTGAAAAAATCCCATCCGTATCAATTGTTTTTTCAAATTTTCTTATTAAATAATTATATTTAGTAGAATATATTTAGCCGAATATATTTTCGTAGCACAAGCTGGCTACGTCGTAGACTTTGTCGTAGACACTATCTACGATGTAGCTTTTGTTGTAGACACTGTCTACGCCGTAGCTTTTGTTGTAGACCCTGACTACGACGTAGCTTTTGTCGTAGCCACTGTCTACGCCGTAGCTTTTGTCGTAGAGTTTGTCTACGACGTAACACTACTAGGAATCTACAAATTCAGAGAATATGACGTCACAATTGGCGGAGCGGTTAAGCGATTTTCTTTCAGCACTTGGTCTTGTGAGTTCGATATCTGCGTGCGACTATTTTCTTACTTTTTTTTTGTTTTGTATTTATTATTATTATATTGAAATGTATGCATAGTGAGGTGCACCCTCCATAGATAATATAGTAGTAGTGAGGGGATACACTACTGTTGTCTATTACAAGAAGAAGTACACTTAAATCTCGAAATAAATAATTACTATCAAAAGCCAAAATCTTTATTTCTTAAAAAAAAAATTACAAGATCGCGTTCATTTTAAAACAAAAAACTCCTCAATAACCGTACACGTGATTTTCACTCATATCTTCTGAAGAATAAGATTGGTTTTCTCTTGGCAACTCGTTGGAGATCCACTGTTTTGGCATGGAGAAGTCGGTTAGGAAGACTGGAATTAATTTTTCTTGATTCTCTTCCGAATTCTGGTTAAATGTGTGGACCTAGAAACATAAACATTACTTAACATAGCATAGACTCACGTATATAAGAGTCATGATAGCCTAGTAGTGGTGGTGACCGTTGACTGGCAAGACCTCTGGTCTCGGGTTCGCGCACCTCTGACTTTTCGTAAGTTATGTGCGTTTTATAAATTAATTATCACTCTCCGTGCCTCGGATAGCACGTTAAGCTGTTGTCGGCTGTCAATTGTAGATCTTTGACAGTCGTTACGGGTAGTCAGAAGCCCGAAAGTCTGACAACCAGTCTTACCAAGGGGTATCGTGTAACCCAGTATCTGGGTTGTGGAGGTCTGATAGGCAGTCGCTCCATGTAAAACACTGGTATTCAGCTGCATCCGGTAGCACTGGAAGCCGACCCCAACATGGGAAAACCACTAAAAATCATTGAAATAAAATATACTTTAAAAACTAAAATCCGACCACTTAAAATCTAAAAACAAGCTTCTAAGATTTTAAATACAATTCTGTAGTCGGTGGCCTTAATGTATTATAGGTAAATACTATTCTTCCAAGGGTATACTTTGTAAATTTGGTGGCCTCTAACTATAGAATTTTATTACAAATCTTAGAAGCTTGTTTTTTAGATTTTAAGTAGTCGGGTTTTAGTTTTTATACGTATATTTTTTTTCACGTTTTGCTTATTAAATAATTCTTATTAAATAATTTCAGTTTGTATAGTGTTATTTTTGTTCGAGATTCAGGAGATAATCTTTTGACAATACCTTTACAGCATCAGTCCCTTTCTTCTTCCTCAGATAATGGAAGCAGCATGCTCTGAAGCGTCTGGTGCCGCAGACAGGAGCACATTCATTGCCGCAAGAGTCGCACCCAGCCCATACCGAACTTACTGGAAGATATAAATAAAATTAGGGTCCATTAAGTCATGATTACTATTACGATTACTAAACTTTGTTGTGGTCGGTTTCTAATCTAACCAGATGCAGATTAATATCAGTTTTCTACGGAGCGACTGCTTATCTGACCTCAACCCAAAGGGATACGATATTCTAAGGTTGGATCAGTTGTCAAGATTTTCTGAGAGAACTGTACTGACTCCCTATATCGATTGTCAAAGATAAATGACTACCGGGGCCAACGGCTTAACGTGCTTTCTTAGGCACGGAGAGTGGTAATTAATTTATAATACGCACATAACTTACGAAAAGTCAGAGGCGCCTTTGGTTCAAATCTGAGACCTCTGACTTGCTAGTCAACGGACATACCACTAGGCTCATCATCATCATCTGCCTAGCCTTTTCCCAACTATGTTGGGGTCGGTTTCCAGTCTTACCGGATGCAGCTGAATACCAGTGTTTTACATGGAGCGACTGCCTATCAGACCTCCACAACCCAGATACTGGGTTACACGATACTCCTTGGTAAGACTGGTTGTCAGACTTTCGGGCTTTTGACTACCCGTAACGACTGTCAAAGATCTACAATTGACAGCCGACAACAGCATAACGTGCTTTCCGAGGCAGGAGAGTGATAATTAATTCTAATAATGATAATTGAACTGTATCTTAAATTAGTGATGATTATGAAAATGCTCACCAATAAACGCAAGAGAAATTAAGGCAGCGATTCTCAACATTATTAATTCAATTCCGTTCCACTAGATGGCGTTGTCACGGCTGTTGTAACAATAACTAGGGATGGCTTCCATCCCCTTTTTATATGTGGTGTTGTTTACTTGGAAATAAGCGATGGTGTCGGGTAAACATGGTTTTTATTTTAGCATCTGTTTGTCGAAGTCTTCACGTTATATTCGATTGTTTGAGTTCAGCAATGATAGTTTAGAGTACCATTGGATTGTCAATCAAAAGTCACAGGTTCAAATCTAAAAAAGATCAACAATTTTTTTTAAATTACTATTATAAGCCTATAGTCCAAAACCTTTATCACTACATAGTATAAAACAAAGTCGCTTTCTCTGTCCCTATATCCCTATGTATGCTTAAATCTTTAAACGCACTACGCAACGGATTTTGATGAGGTTTTTTTAAAAGATAGAGTGATTGAAGAGGAAAGTTTATATGTATATTGCACCCGTGTAAAGCCGGGGCGGGTCGCTAGTATTTCTTAAAATAAATATTACAATATGGCGATCATTTTGAAACATAATAAGTCTTCACCGTACACGTGATTTTTACTCATATCTATTAGGGAATAAGATTGGTTTTCCCTTGGAGATCTACAGGAATTTAGGCGTAATTTTATGTAATTTATTTATTATTTATTATACTCTTTATTGTATACCAATTAACATAAATACAGTATTACAATATAGGTTTTCATCAAATAGTACAATGGGCAGTCTTATCGCACATGGCAATTTCTTCCAGACAACCTTAGGATGGAATTAAATGTACTACTTAAGTATAAATATTATCATCATCATCAGCCTTTATTAGTCCACTGCTGAACATAGGCCTCTCCCAATACGCGCCACTTATGAGCGCTCATTGGAGGTATTTGCCCATAATCGCCACGCTGGGCAAGCGGGTTGGCGATCACAGTAGCAGATGATTGCTGTTACATAGAAGGATGCTGCTGCCCATCCTCCAGATCTTTCCCTTTGTCGCTTCTTACGACACCCGCGGGACGAGTAGGGGTGGTTCTATTCTGAGGCCGGAAACCACACGGCAACATCTGTTTATCAATACTGCTTAACTTTTCGCAAGAATTCAGGCGTTATTCATGAGATATCATGTTATGTTCTCCAAGAAGAAAATATCTCTGAACGCTGTTTGTTGTTCAAATATATCTAAACTTCCATAAAGCCATCAAAACTAATACGAAATAAAATATTTGCATACCTAAAATTCTAACCTACATCCCAACACAAGACGCCTACACAAAATTTCTGGGTAAACTTTAGTTAATATATAAAGAAAATATGGACCGAGAAAACTCCATTCAGATACTGACATCGATAGCAACGCCATCTAGTAATTTTAAAAGACAACTGTTTTATAAAAATGTTGAAAATCACTGCACTGCTTTCTATAATGTTTGTTGGTAAGAATTGTTTAAAAAATAATTTATTTTTATTTAATTATAATATACATTTATTATGGCCTATGGAGTCGTAATAGCCTAGTGGTGGTGACCGTTGACTGGCAAGTCACACCTCTGACTTCTCGTAAGTTATGTGCGTTTTATAAATTAATTATCACTCTCCGTGCCTCGGATAGCACGTTAAGCTGTTGTCGGCTGTCAATTGTAGATCTTTAACAGTCGTTACGGGTAGTCAGAAGCCCGAGTCTGACAACCAGTCTTACCAAGGAGTATCGTGTAACCCAGTATCTGGGTTGCGGAAGTCTGATAGGCAGTAGCTCCATGTAAAACACTGGTATTCAGCTGCATCCGGTAAGACTGGAAGCTGACCCCAACATAGTTGGGAAAAGGCTAGGCAGATGATGTTCAAAATTTGTGTCTTACGTCTACAATGTGTGTCTTACTTCCACGATTTGAGTCATAAGTCCACAATTTGTTTCTTACGTCCACGATTTCAGTCACAAGTCCACGATTAGTGTACTTCCTCCACCACAATTAATGTCCTTCGTCCACGATTTGTGTCTTGCGTCCACAATTAGTGTTCCACGTCTACTATTGCTGTATCATCATCATCAGCCCGTATCAGTCCACTGCTGGACATAGGTTTATCCCAATGCGCGCCACTCAGCCCGATCTTCGGCTACCAGCCACTGTATGCAGTTGAAAATTTAATCACCAAAATAATTCGTGATCATATTTTTTATTCATTATTATGACATTCCAGTAAGTTCAGTCTGGGCTGGCTGTGACTCCTGCGGCAGTGAGTGCGAGCCCGTCTGCGGCACCAGACGCTTCAGAACATGCTGCTTCAACTACCTTCGGAAGAAGAGAGGTCCTGATGCTGTTAAGGTATGGTTACAACCACCAGTATTTTTAAAATCATATTTCAAGCAGTGATAGCCTTGTAGTATGACCATTGGTCTGCCAAGTCAAATATTGTAGGTAAGAATACCATGCACGCACTTCTGACTTTTCAGATTTATATAAATTAATTATCAGTTGCTGAAACAGTGAAGGAAAATATCATGAGAAAACCAGCATACCTGAGAGATTTTTTAACGGTGTGTAAAACCAATGTCTGGGGCCTACGGGCGGTTTAAGGTCTTCTTCTTATCGTATGGTTGATGAACAACCTGGTGTCCGAGTTTAAACCGCCCGTAGGCCTTTGACATGGCTTTACACACCATTGAGAAATCTCTCAGGTGTGCTGGTTTCATCACGATGTTTTCCCTCACCGTTGTAGCAACTGATAATTAATTTATAAGATTAATTGAGATCGAACTCGAGACCTTTGACTTGTCAGTCGACGGTCATACCACTAGGCTATCAGTGCTACACCAGGTAGAGAGCAGGTTATTCATCAACCATACGATGAAGAGAAAGAATTTTAAGATTATTCTCTTCCACCTGTCTCCATCAAGAGCTGATAGGTACTCTTCGATTCTCCGGTCCCATATAAATATTACAATGATCTGATGATGGACTTCAGAGATCAGATACGAGAGAGTGGAACTCCTCATCGGAGAGCAAACCTTTCGTTACAAATAATTTTATTTTTTTGTTTGTATTATTTTTAACCGACTTTTGAAAAAGAGGGAGGTTATGGCCCCTTTGAAGTTAATGCCAATATTTAATACATTACTTTTTTTGTGTGTCGTGGTGGCGCATTGGTTACGGACCCGCTTTGCAAGCGCGCGGGTGTGGGTTCGAACCTCGCATGTACCAATGTGACTTTTTCAATGTCATATGTACTTTCTTAGTTAATCTAAGACTAACGGTGAAGGAAAACATCGTAAGGAAACCTGGACTTCATAGTGTGAAATCGCCAACCCGCAGTGAGCTGCTGGTGATTAATGCTCGATCCTTCTCTGTATGACAAGAGGCCTTTGCCCTACATTGTGACTGTTACGGACTGATTTATTTATTTATTTTTTTGTAGGTTCCCACAATTTCACAGAATGAAAAAGAAACCCAGATGAAATCATTACCTTTGGTCTATTTGGTTGAAGAAGTCTCCACGCCAGAAGAGTGGACCTTCAACGCGCTGCCAAACAAAAACCATCCTTACTCCCTTGAAGATGTGATCGAAAATCGTCTGCATGAAGTATAAGATACAAGTTTTTATTATCAGAGTCCTTCATTGTGTTATGTAAATTAATTAAATAACCCCATCTAATACTTATGTATATATTTTTACGAAAAAATAATAAAGTTTAAATATTATTCAGTTTTTCAATACATTTTCCTTTAATAAATATCTAAGACCAATTAAAATCTATCGTAATTTGCAAACAATCAGAATCTGGCAGCAGCCGCTCAGTGATCGATCAGAATCTAACGGCGGCAGCCGCGGCGACCGGTCAGAATCTAATGGCAGTGGTGGCGACCGATCATAATCTAGCAGCAGATGCTGCGATCGATCAGAATCTAGCGGTAGTCGCGGCGACCGCCCAATCAGAATCCAGCTGTAGCTGCGACGATCGATCAGAATCTAGCGGCAGCCGTGGACTTAGTTATCACAACTCATGTTTCCACTGTTTTGGGCAACAACTCTCTAGTAATTCTAGTATAATACTGTACTATGTTTAAAAGCAGATATATGCAGTAATATGACCGACCGTTGAACTGCCAAGTCAAAGTTTCTAGATTCAAAACTCAAGCACCTCTGATTTTTCGGAGTCATGTTCGTTTTAGAAATGAATCGTCATATTTTTGTGAAAAATTTGAACCCGCAATCTTTGACGTGCCGTGTCGAATAAGAATATAATCATCTGCCTAGCCTTTTCCCAACTATGTTGGGGTCGGCTTCCAGTCTCACTGGATGCAGCTGAATACCAGTGTTTTACATGGAGCGACTGCCTATCAGACCTCCACAACCCAGATACTGGGTTACACGATACCCCTTGGTAAGACTAGTTGTCAGACTTTCGGGCTTCAGACTACCCGTAACGATTGTCAAAGATCTACAATTGACAGCCGGGGCCAACAGCTTAACGTGCTATCCGACGCACGGAGAGTGATAATTAATTTATAAAACGCACATAACTTACGAAAGTCAGAGGTGAGCGCCTTAGGTTCGAACCCGAGACCTCTGACTTGCCAGTCAACGGTCACCACCACTAGGCTATCACGACTCCAAAACTATGACTCAAAAATAATAAGAATATGTGCGACGTTATTTCTTTGTTATTTGCAGTAAGCAGTGATGAGCATAGTGATATGTCGAAGGTTCGAAACCCAGGCATGCCTCTCTGAGTTTTCGTAAGTTATGTGCGTCAGAAATTAATGATCACTTGCTATAACGATGAAGGAAAACATCGTGAGGAAACCAGCACACCTGAGAGATTTTTCAACGGTGTATTAAGCCATGTGAGAGGCCTACGGGGGGTTTAAACAGTGAGACCAGGTTGTTCAACTACCATACCGATGAAGAAGAATTATTTGCAGTTGACTGCTAGAATTGAAGAAGATTTTTTCAAAATCCTTTAAGTATTTACTATGTTTGATATTACCTTATAATGTGGTACCAAGCTTAAAACCATACTTAATCCATTGAGTTTACGTGAGGTCTCTGTTGTGAGAATTTCTTAAAAGGTCTCTTAAGGTTTCTTAGGTCCATGGACACTCCCTTGTGGTACTCCATGTGATAAAGTTGCAATCTTACTTGTGTACGAGTATATCAGTAAATATTTATTTTAGTTATAGTATTAATAATACTCAATTGATATAGTTATTCATTGTCTTACATTCAAGAAGGTACCTATATAAATACCATAAGAATCTATTTCTGAAGCAGAACTGTATTCTTCTTCTTCTTCTTGTCGAGTCAAGACCCAATTCAAATTTTATTTGACCAGTATGTGGCAACCTCAATAGCTTTGTCGGTAGCCTCGTTCAGATCCTGCATGGTACACATTGCTGTACAGGACGGACAGGAATGCAGGTGGGGCATATCCTGCACAGCCGCTCCACACTCGCACTGCACCTGAGTCCCTTCGATCATACCCCACTTGGCCAGGTTATATTTGCAGCGACCAACAGACGTTCGCAGACGATTTAAAGTCTTCCATATGGGCCACTGCAATTCGTGTCCAGGGGGCAGATATTCCGTCGGGGTAACTGAAAGGGGTGGAGACGGATCTTCACAGTTCACGTCTTACATCTGAGGCACTTCCTTCCGCGATTGCTGTTGCTTTCCTGTGAAAACTTTTGCGGCTTTTCAGACGTGCGCGAGGTGGTTGTTGACCGTACAACGGGTGGCGGGGATCAGTTTCCTGACTCTTTTTCTCCAGCATACAGGCCACTTCACGTCGAACTGTATTGATTTACGTACTCGAATGCTTTTGACAAGTCAAAATGATCAGAAAATATTTTTTTTATGCACATATTGAATCAATTTCTTGAGAGATAGGTGCAATCAATAATTAATCTTAAATAAATTATCTTTAATGTTTTGCAATCGGCATTTTTTTTATTGTAGATATACTTACTGCTCATTTTTTATTTAATTATTTATACTGGTAATAACTATTACTATATAATTATATATATAATAGTGTTATGGTACCCAGGTAAAGGAATATAGATCTTAATAAAAAAGGCTGTCTAGATAATCATAATTTTATTTTTTTAATATACATCAACAATAACCATATTCCGTTCTACTAATAAATTAGATTTTATGTCTATTTATCCAGCCATTATAGACATAAAACCTTAAAAATATAAAATAAATATATTAATAAATACGTTATTAATATTTATTACAAAAAATCTTTAAAATTATTATTATTACAATTGAATCGTAAATGTAGAACTCTTAATTACAATTTAAATAGTACTTAATTTTATTATTTTTACAAGATATCAAATTGACAGGAGCCTGGAAATACAATCGTACATTTTATTAAATCATAAATTAGTTAAATAATAAATAATTATTATTGTTATAGTATGAGAGCCTTTAGATAAAATAGGATACATTGTCGAGGCAACAAATAGAGACCAAAGCTTCAAGATTTAAAATTCGTAAGAATATTAGGTACCTACGTTCACAGAATGAAATAATAATAAATTGTCTGAGATAATCTTTCATAGTTATACAATTATAAAGAAATTATTAAAAAACTTTGCTTTTAAACTATAGTGTAATAACCAAAAATAAATATAAACTTTCTTTAATATTAATAACAAAACCATAACTAATAGCTATTTGTGCAAAAATTAATATTGTAGAACTACCGTACATTTTTGAATAATCACAATTCTTTAATCTTATTTTGCTATTGACAATCAAGAAAAAAGATAAGATAGGTACATATTATAGATATTTTAAGTGACATTAATTCAGTTGGAGATCAAGGAATAAAAGTACAAATTAAAATGATCAAAAACCTTTTTTTTATACAAAGTTGATAACATGCAAAATGTTTATGATATACTGGCCTTCAAAACTTAGTATAGATCGTAAGTTGAACCAAAATGGCGGCTGTACCACACATTTGAAATTGCAATTTCTCCTAAACTTAAGGTAGAGAATTGAAATTAACTTCGTTTTACAGCAAATTTGCAATTTCTCCTAAATGTAAGTTAAAGTTTTGTAATAAATATCGTTTTATGACAAATTTCATCAATTTTCTTTGAAGTTTTTATATAAAAAATGAACCTAATTCTTTTTCTAATCCATTTTATTTCAAAATTGTATTTTGTGTACTAAAGTATTTTTTTTAACTTTAAAAAAAGTGATTGCTATTTAAAAAGCGTGATACTAAGTTTTAAACACCAGTGTATATAAGATATAACCTAAATAATACATTTGAAACTCAATCTAAAATGTACTCAAGTACTCCCAAAGCATCAGTGCAGTTTAAATAAGAACTTAAGCGTCATACAAGCGGTTTTCAATCACATCTTCAAAGGAATAAGGATGATTTTCACTGTTTAACACGTTGGAGATCCATTGTTCAGGCGCTGGGATGTTCTCGACGACAAACATCGGTAGTTTTGGTCTCTGATTTTCTTTCATTTCTTGAGATGTTAGGAACTAGAAAACAAAAAAATGATGAAGATGAAGGCAAAAATATGTAGGTACATAAATTTCGATTTTCAATTTTAAAATTGATAAAGATTTCGATCCCAACTATGTTGGGGTCGGCTTCCAGACGATATTTGATTTGACAGTCTGATTACGCCATCAATTAAAATGTATAAACAGACCTCCATTCAAGAGAAAATCTTAGTATTCTAGGATTTTCTGTTTGTTCCTTATATGGAAATAGAAATTGAGAACTAGAGTCACTCTTACAATAAACAATATTAGAATAATTATGATTATTCATCATCTGCCTAGCCTGTTCCTAACTATGTTGGTGTCGGCTTCCAGTCTTACCGGATGCAGCTGAATACCAGTGTTTTACATGGAGCGACTGCCTATCCGACCTCCACAACCCAGATACTGGGTTACACGATACCCCTTGGTTGGTTGGTTGTCAGACTTTCGGGCTTCTGACTACCCGTAACGACTGTCAAAGATCTACAATTGACAGCCGAGGCCAACCACTTAACGTGCTATCCGAGGCACGGAGAGCGATAATTAATTTATAATACGCACATAACTTACAAAAAGTCAGAGGTGCGCGCCTTGGATTTGAACCCGAGACCTGACTTTCCAGTCAAACGGTCATACCATTAGGCTATCACGACTCCACGCTTTTTTTTAAATTTATATATTTTTTAATGACGTGGCGGCGCATTGGTTACGGACCCGCTGCAAGCGCGTGGGTGTGGATTCGAACCTGGCATGTACAAATTAGACTTTTTCAATGTCATGTGCACTTTCTTAGTTAATCTAAGATACCACTGACTAACGTTGAAGGAAAACATCGTAGGAAATCTGGACACGCCAACACGCAGTGAGCTAGCGTGGTGATTAATGCTTAATCCTTCTCTGTATTAGAAAAGGCCTTTGCCCTGCATTGGGACAGTTATAGGCTGATTTTTTTTTTGCCTCGCCGCCGTCAAAAAATGAAAGATTAGGAACTGATACCCGACTAAAAACTTATTTAATTTAAAGAGAGTCTAAGATGGTATTAGGTAGCAAATCTTAAACTCATTATGGAGGAGTCAGTATGTATGTTTATAAAATTAGTTTGGGTAGTCCATAATACTTTGAGCTTCTAACTAAAGCCTTATTGGAAAGTTTAATCAAAGTTTTATAATGTTTTAAAGTCGCCAGACACTGAATGAAATGGAAAATCATCATTCGACAGAAATCAAAAAATCATGATCAATAGTAATGTAAAGACGATATAATTGAGGCATGGAGGGTTTATTTATAGTCTTGATAACTTAATGGTATGACCGTTTGACTGCCAAGTTAAAGGTCTCAGGTTCGAACTCAAGGCTCGCACCTCTGACTTTTAGTAAGTTAGGTATGTGTGATTTATAAATTATGCTCCGTGCCTCGGAAAGCACGTTAAGCCGTTGGCCCCGGTTGTCATGAAGATCTTTGACAGTCGATATAGAGAGTCAGTCTCATAAAATCCTGACAACTGATCTAACCTTAGAATATCGTAACTCAATAACACTTTGAAGTACTTAAGCACATAACTTTCGAAAAATTAGAGGTGCGCGCCTTAGGTTCGAACCTGAGATCTCTGTATTGCAAGTTAACTGTCATACACTAGAATACATTATGTTAATATCTGTACCTTCAAAGTCTCAGGGCCCCTCTTCTTCCTCAGGTAGTTGAAGCAGCAAGACCTAAAGTGTCTGGTGCCGCATGCTGAAGCGCACTCGCTGCCGCACGAGTCGCAGGAGAGGCTGGCAGCCCATAGGGTACTACCTGAAACAGTTAGCTGGTAAATAATGATGCTATAGATTATTCAACGTTAGAATTTTGTGACCCGTCCCCCGAAAGCCGAAACAATTTTTTGAATTTTGAATTTGATTTGAAAGGTTAAAAAAAAAACTGACGTGGTGACGATCTCCAAAAGTTGTCCTTATTACCAATAAATCATGGAAATAACGCAAACGCACCCAAACACCGTGCCGGGTGCCGCCGGGCGGCAAGTGATTGACCTCTCTGTTCGGTGTGCCGATTTTCGTAATTAGAATGGGTGTCCAACTTGAATAATTTTTAGCATGTGAAAATATAACATATTCTATTATTGATTCTGAACAGTAAGAATAAGAACAAGTGATAATTAATTTATTAAACGCATATAATTTACGAAAAGTCAGAGGTGCGCCTTGAGGTCGAATAGAGACCGCTGTCTTGCCAGTCAACGGTCACCGCCACTAGGCTATCACGACTCAAACTACTATCTACATAAATTCATGTCAAATGACCAACACATAAAAATTGATTATAAATAAAATCAAACTATACATTTATTTAAACCACTAACACCTTTTACAACATCATCTATTCTATACATCCATTTCCAATGGCTACTAAAGTTATATTATAATTTACATTTGTATTCCAAAGTAAACTAACTAAACATGTAATGAGTTATAATAAAAACATAAAATTAAATGCAGACACTAAAATTACATTTATTTTATGAAGGGCTACATTTGTAGCCCAAGTTAAAATTCTACTACCGTTACAGGATATCACAATGGGTTACACTCTTTCACGTTGGAAGAGAAAGAACTTTTACCTTGTAAAACTGAATTAGCAAAATACATTGCCTATTGAACTTTAACTCCATTGGGTAACGTTCATTACGTGACATCTCAATCACTGTAGTTGCTGGGCAAATTCCCAAGTTTATTTTATATACTATTATCTGCCTTTATGATGCCTCTGTTTACTCTTAATTCACATCAAATTGTAGTTTCAAAAATAGGAACGTCTCCTTAGCTAGACAGCTTGCAAGACAAAAGTAGTATGTAGTGCGAGTATTTAGTCTAAGCAAAAGGAACATCTATCAGGTAAAATAGTAAGCCGTATAATGACGAGCTGTCGAAGATTTTGCGTTAATCGCCTACACCACCCGTTCAAGTTCTCATAATTTGTACTTACATTATTTTATGGAGGTAAATTTCAATAAGCAATGTGGTAAATCATGTTGACTTTTCTTTCAAATTGAATTGATCTCAAAATTTATTTTAACTAACTGAATACTACTTTAATGGTGGCAGTATATATTCTAAGGGTTCTAACATGCTCTTTCAAGCCAATGCCTATCATCACACTAACACCAACTAACATTTAAATACATTTTTCTAATGGACTACATTTGTAGCCCAAGTGTCTTCAATCTAACTAACCTGAGGGATAGTCACCAGATGCCGTGGCTTCCTTTTTATGACGTTTAGAGTCCGCGTGCGACCAAGTCGCTGATAAATTAAAATAATATTACATTTTTAAACAACTTTTAAGTCGCTAATTATAAGTTTTATGAAGTTTAACTCTCAAGTGCGTTAAACTATTTTCCCAATCAATTCATCTTACTTTTTATAAATTTAAAAATAGGTGTTTTTTTATAATTATAAATGATGCATTTAAAAATAAAAAAATGTATGTTTTAAAAAATGAATAAACCGAATAATTAAAGGTCTCTACCATATATAATATTGTAGGGGTCACTCAATTTAATCAAAAAGGTTTTTTTAAATTATATCACTAAATATATTTATTCACCCCATAAATCGTACCTACTATAATAACCGTTTAAAGTTTCCCAATATTTAGTAAATTTACAAAACAATCAACTGTTATTAATCTAACACACAATAAATTAAAAATAATTAAACAACTTACCAATAAGCATGAGTGAAACGATCGCCGTAATTTTCAACATTTTTGTAAAAAATAAATTATGTTTCTTTATGGCTCACAAGATGGCGCTGCCACAGATAACGTTAGAATGCCGCGCAAAGGATACCTTTGCCTTTTATATACCTACGCCAAAGTTTACTTAGCTTCTTACGTTGGCGTATAGCGTGATAAAAATACAAAAATTTTTCATTTCATATTTTCTTTGCAATGTTTTCTAATAGGTTTTTAAATTATAAATAGTTGTAGAATATTGTTTCCTTTGAAATTTTAATTTGAGTTAGCCCGCTTTTTACTATTTTGGTGTATGTTAGAGCGATTGGATTTTTCATTCGGTCTAGCTATTTATTATATTAAATAAATCAGCCTGTAACTGTCCCACTGCAGGGCAAAGGCCACTTCTCTTATAGAGAAGTTGATCTGTGTGTGTAAAGAATTACTTTTCTTTTAACAATTAACAAATATTATTTGGAGAATATTCATTAACTTAGAGAGCAGTGATAACCTAGTGGTATGACCGTTGGACTGCCAAATCAAAGGTCTCAGGTTCGAACCCAAAGCGTGCACGTCTGACTTATCGTAAGTTATGTGCGTATTATAAATTAATTATCACCTGCTCCATGCCTAAACTTACTCGTAGAAGAACTTATGTAATATTAAATTAAAGGCTTAAAAACCAACTCCGCCATCTTGTTTTTAATGTCGCACTCGGTTGCTGTAGCATCCTAGTCGTGGAGTCGGTGATCGGTAAAAAATTGTAATCGAATCGAATGTAATTGAAAATCATCGCGCGACTCTCTTTAACATTTTTATAGCCAAAGTTTTTATTAATTTCATACTTTTGAATTGATAGAGCATAAATTTAGCTTGTAAAACTTGTTATTTTATGATTTATTATGTACTAGCTGTGCCCGCGACTTCGTCCGCGTGGAAGTCGAAAATTAATATACTAGGTAACAAAAAATTATAATACCCGGCTTCAGGATTCGAACCCAAGGCGGGCTCCTGACTTTTCGTAAGGTATGTGCATATTATAAATTAATTATCACTTACTCTGTGCCTCGGAAAGCACGTAAAGCCGTTGGTCTTGCGCCTGATCTCACTGGTCGTGTCGGATTGCCGTCCCATCGGACTACGAGAGTGAGGGAAAAGAGAGTGCACCTGTTTGCGCACACATTTGTGTACTATAAGATCTCCTGCGTAGTTGGCGTTGAGATTGGACGCTGTGACCGAATTTCGGTCACGAGGTCATTATTATTAATCAACTTACGTCACGCTGAGGGAAGGCGTTGCTTTTCTTGCCTGACACCATATAGGCCAAAGAATCATTCTAAGTTGACTCATCATCATCAGCCTGTATTAGTCACTGAACATAGGTTCAGCAGTGGACTAATACAGGCTACTAAATTAAAATTATTAAAAATACTAATACTAAATTAATAAAAATACTAAAAAAGTGGCGCGCATTGGGAGGGGCCTATGCCCCTCCCAATGCGCGCCACTTTTTTGCGCTTATTGGAGGTATTTGCCCATAATTGCCACAGGGCAAGCGGTTTGGCGTTCACAGTAGCAGATGATTACTGTTACACAGAAGGATGCTGCTGCCTACCTCCGGATCTTTCCCTTTGTCGCTTCTTACTACTCCTGCGGGACGAGTAGCGGTGGTTCTATTCTTAGGCCGAAAACCTCACGACACAATTTGGCTCAATAGGGACTTAGAAAATGCTTTTCACCGACCGACTTTCGCGGGGATGTAATGGATGCTTTTCGCGAAGGTTTGTACCTACTAATGTATGCAAATAGAAAAAGTAAAAACATTACGAGTAACATTTCGTTATCTCTCCATACAAAACGAAGCTTGTGGTGCTGTAGATAACATATACTCACGCTTGTATTCCCCAGAGGGTAAGCAGAGCTGTATGCAGTACATCCACGTTGCTGCACGACTGCTGAGCAGGACCCAGTGCTCAACAGTCGTTACTACCACTAGACCAAAGCAGTCCTTAAAAGCATGCATTAAAAACTTTGTTTTAAAAAAAACTTCATCATTATCATCAGCCTCTATTAGTCCACTGCTGAACATAGGCCTCTCCCAGCTCCTCTGCCAGCAGATGATTGCTGTTACACAGAAGGATGCTGCTGCCTACCTCCGGATCTTTCCCTTTGTCGCTTCTTACGACACCCGCGGGACGAGTAGGAGTGGTTCTATTCTTAAGCCGGAAACCCCACGGCACAAAAATAAAAAAACTTAATAAACATTTAAACGGCAAATTCCTAGCATTAAATAATCGTATGCAGAGGATCTAAAACTCTGCCATGAGAAAGCCATAGGATTATCCAATGAACACGCATTTCCTTTTTATGTCCTTACATATCGGATGTCATATGTTTAAAAGAAGTGTTTTTACACACACAAAGTGGGATTGAAAAACTCTTGTCTATGGTAAAAGTATTTTGTGCCCATTATGTATTTTACGGCCATTTTATTTTAGCTTACGATCAGCTGGTATTTTTAGGTTTCGGTACCTAAAGGTAGTCAACGGGAACCTTCGCCGTCTGTCTGTGTCTGTGAAGCTCTCGGACATTTCGTAAGTTATGTGCGTATTATAAAATAACTAGTGACCCGCCCCGGCTTCGCACGGATGCAATGTACTTACCTATTACCTACATATAAACCTTCCTCTTCAATTACTCTATTTATTTAAAAAAAACCGCATCAAAATCCGTTGCGTAGTTTTAAAGATTTAAGCATACATAGGGATATAGGGACAGAGAAAGCGACTTAGTTTAATACTATGTAGTCCTGCTGATAACATCTGATAGCCTAGTGGTATGACCGTCGACTGATAAGTCAGTGGTCTCGAGTACGATCCCAAGGCAGCGCACCTCTGACTTTTCGTAAGTTATTAATGTGCGTATTATAAATTAATTATCAGTTGCTAAAACGGTAAAGGATAACATCGTGATGAAACCAGCACACCTGAGAGATTTTTTTATGATGTGTAAAGCCATGTCAGAGGCCTACGGGTGGTTTAAACTGTGACAAGGTTGTTAATCAACCAAACGATAAGAAGACCTGCTCCGTGCCTCGGACGCACGAGCTGTTGGCCAGCTGTCATGAAGATCTTTGTCAGTCGATATTATAGTGCACCAGTGTTGAAGTGAGTGCGCAAACTCATAATCAAACAAACTCTATTCTCTCACTCTCATAATCCGATGGGACGGCAATCCGACACGACCGGAGAGAGATCAGCCGCAGGGCCAACGGCTTTACGTACTTTCCGAGGCACGGAGTAAGTGATAATTAATTTATAATACGCACATAACTTACGAAATGTCTGAGGTGCGCCTTGGGTTCGAACCTGAGACCTCTGACTTGCTAGTCAACGGTCACCACCACTAGGCTATCATGACTGAAAGATTAAGAAGTTAGAAGGTACAGTCAACAGCAAAAGTAGATGATCAAAATCAGAAATTCAATACTAATGAACGGAGTTCGCGAAATACATGGCAACTGTACTAGTAGTAAATGTTTAGTATGATTTACAATCACATACATTTGAATCACACACACAGTTCTGACGCGAACTCCGTTCATTAGTATTGAATTTCTGATTTTGATCATCTACTTTTGCTGTTGACTGTACAAGGTTTAAAATAAAAAAGCAATAATACTCCGGAATGTTTTTAAAATTTATTTATAAAAACACAAAACTTAAATTCCTTATTTAGACCTTATTTGACTATTATCCAGGGTTATTTGTAAAACACCAGCATCCTTAAAAGGGGTTATTAAACTCATCATTATGAAAAACTTTTACTATGGGACCAACCCTGAAATCGCAAAAAAAACATCTGTTCATCTAAGTGAACATTTATGTTCACATAACTCAACAAAATGAATGGAACAGATTTTTTTTTGCGATTTCAGGCTTGGTGCCATAGTAAAAGTTGTTCATAATGATAAGTTTAATGACCCCTTTTTAGGTTGTCAGTGTTTTAAAAATAACCCTGTATAAACAAATTCGATTCAATACAATAATAATTAGCATTAATTAATAATTACAAATTATAATTAATATATACATTACATTATTAAAATTGAGGCCTTGAATTCCCATACTCGGTTTTTAAGAGCATTTGAGTTTAATAACATAAAAAAATACATAAAAATATTGACTAAGATGGTTACAATATCATTCCTATCTCATTTTAAAGTCCTGAATATAGCTCGCCACTTGATTGGATCTTATTGGCCTTTGTTATCTATTAACACCTAATTACCCCCACATAAAACCAGTTTTACCCCCGCAGGGGTGTAATCCCAGGTGTAATTACCCCTACCTAAAATTACCCCCAGGTATAATTACTCCTAGCTGTAATTACCCCTACCTGTAATTACCCCCAGGTATAATTACTCCCAGCTGTAATTACCCCCACCTGTAATTACCCCTAGCTGTAATTACCCCCAGGTGTTATTACTCCCGGTTAGGAACCCTAGGGGGATAAATAGAAATAAAAAGTTAGATCCTGTTCCCCTATTGCCACTGAGAGGTATGCGAACGGTATGTATTACTAGCTTTTGTCGACGGCTTCGCTTGCTTTAGAATTTAATAATCAATTAGGGTTGTAAGACACGTGGCATCATCTATTATCATAAGAATGTTATTGTTGTTTTCCTCGGGAACAGTACTTTTTTCGGGATGAAAGGTACCCTATGTCTTTTTCTGTACACCTGACAACGTATATGCAAAATTTCAAGATGATCTGTTCACTAGTTTAGGCGTGAAAAGGTAACAAAAACAAACTTACTTTCGCATTTATTATTACTATTATTTAAGTACGTTTCCTATGAAATTAATTTACAAATTCAACCTCCTTCAAACAGCCGTAGATTTTCTTTACATAATAAATAAAATAAAATATTATACCTAGTTTTCGGCCCGAAACACTGGGAGCTCAATTCTGTCCTTCATTCGAGAACCACATTGCATTTCTGTTTTAAATATTATTTCGGGTCTATTCGCGCACAGATAATTCAAAATAGTCATTATAGAACTAACTGGAAAATTTGGATATAGAGATCTGATCCACGCAGGATGAATGCCATACGCAATGATGATGATTGAACTAACCTCGACGTTTTCTGATTATCTGTGCGCTAATAGACCCGAAATAATATTTAAAACGATTCCAATTCCAGTTGTCACATTGCATTTCTGTCTTATTTTTACAAAAATATAAAACAAAATCTTTTTTAAACATTTTTATCCCTTATTACCATCCAAGGGAAGGGGAAAAATAGGTAGTAATAATAATTATAATTGACAGGGCTTTATTATTATTATTCCCCCTATTATTACCCTCCCTTCCCTCGGAGGGAGTAGGAAAAATAATTACATGATAGGGCCTTACAATTATTTTATCCCCTATCATTTCCTTCCCTCCCCTTGGAATAGGAAAAATAATTATATGAGATGGTCTTATTATTATTTTATCCCCTATTATTACCCTCCCTCCCCTCGGAGGGAGTAAGAAAAATATTTTTATGAGGACTTATTATGATTATTTCCCCTACCATTACCCCTCCCCCTCTTCCCTTGGAGGGATTAGGAAGAATATTTTTATGAGATAGTAAAGACTATTATTATTTACATTTTTTAAAAGACTTAAAACTCCAAAGGCAGTATACCTATAGTACAGTTATCGCTTTGCCCAATCGCCTGAATTTTTTTTTTTTGAAAATTTGCAAAATAATAAAAACATACAATTATTTATTTGCTAGCTTTTCTACACATTATCATTAAACAGGTACCTGTTTATTAATACAGGGCGAAGTTTAAAACAAGCACATTCTGAGTATGGGTAATTGAAAACATAATTATGAACAACTTTATGTATGAGACGCCTGGGGCGTAGATCTAAATTAAACTTGCCGATCAGCTGACGCTCTTTGTATGGAAAACGAAACATTTTTATTTGCGAATTTCGCCAACTCAAGGTGGATTCATACCAGCAGACCACGGCAGACCCGCGCAGACCATCGCGTAATTTGTGTTTGATTTACAAAGTAAATACATACTCTATTCTTTGAGTAATAAAGTGCAATATTGTACTAACAAATATTTATATTCTCCATCGCTTTACCGAGCAGACTCGGGCAGACACGCGATGGCCAGCGCGAGATTTGTATAACCGTTTTACAAAGTAAATATATACTCTATTCTTAGAGCAATGAAGTTCAATATTGTACTAACAAATATTTCAATTCCCGCCACGCACATCCACGCGCATCGAGACCTTTTACACCAAAGATGGGCAGGGAGTGGATTGAAATTTTGCCATACAAATTTCACTCTCTGCTCTGCTCTGCTCTGCCACGCTCTGCCGGTATAAAACCATCTTAATGCTCTACAAGTTGTTTAGTTTCATGGGTAGATTAACCTCCTATATGTATGTGTATGAGAACCTCGCACGGCTGAAGTCGACAGGAGCCGACTTTACACGATTCAGCGTCACCGAACCGAGTTTACCCGATTCAGAGTCTCTTCAACCCGACCGTGACAGCTAAGTTTCGTTCACTGCCCAGTAAAATGTGCGTTACGCATCTAATTATGTTCTTACTTAAAAAATACGTATAGAATTTATAACCTCATTTTTTTATCGGTTAAAAATCAAGTAACTGTACCGCTTTAAAGTTCCATGTTAACGCTAAATTAAATCGTGCCCGACAAGGTCTATTTCATGCTTTACCTTTTTAGACTTTTCATGCCTTTTAGAATGCAGCATCAACTTACTGCGAGTCATGAACCTCTTATTACATACCGTACACAAATGAGCTCGGTCACCTACATGCATTTTTACATGCATTACAAGATTATTTTTCTGCGTAAAACTCTTCGAACAAATCTCACATACATGCGGTTTGATGCCCAAGTGTATTTTTTCATGACGGTCCAAATCTGCTTTTCTGTAGAATTTGGCACCGCAGTCCGAACAATTAAAGTTTTTTATACCTTCGTGGGATAGTTGGTGTATGCTTAAATGGCCTACTTGTGTGTAAGTCTTGCCGCAGATAGTACACATGTAAGGGCGTTCCCCTGTGTGAGTTCGTAGATGTTTCTTCAGTTCATATTTTGTTGCAAAATCTTTTGGACAGTGTTCGCATTTGGAACGCTCTTTTGGGATTGTACGTTTTCTGACGCGCCTGGAAAGATAAAAAAAATTTTGTTAAACACAAAATATTTATATTTTTGTAATAATGTTTTTGTATTACAGTTTTTGTGATAATGTAATTGTATAATATTTTTTGTAAAAATGTTTTTGTATAATATTTTTTTGTAATAATGTAATTGTATAATATTTTTTGTAATAATATAATTGTATAATATTTTTTGTAAAAATGTTTTAGTAAAACATTTTTTGTAATAATATTTTCGTGTCAAATATAACATATTTTGTCCACAATTTTTTAGTCTGCCCCAAAATTATATTTTTAGTAGGTTTTTATTTTAAAAAACACATCTTAGAGGTGCATAGTGCCCTATAGAAAATTTCTCTGGCTTTTCATTTTTTTATCAATAACTTACTTCTTTTTCTTGGACCCCTCTTCCTCTTCCTCTCCCTCATCAGATATTTCTATCACTTCACATTTTATTACTACCTCCTCTACTTCCGTTTCCATTTTGGTTCCTGCAAAGTCAATATTTATATAATTATTTAATAAGAAAATTTGAAAAAACTTGAAAAAACAACTGATACGAATGGGATTTAAATACATATGGCGTTAATAAATATTTTATACTTATTAATGGCTACTACGGTCATGTTGGCTCGTTGTTTACGGACCCAGGAGTGTGGATTTGAAACCAGGCATGTACCAATGTGATGTTTTCAATGTCATATGTACTTTCTTAGTTAATCTAAGACACCACTGACTAACGGTGAAGGAAAACATTGCGAATTTGTGAGGAAACCTGGACTTAATAGTCAGAAATCTACACGCAGTGAGCTAGCGTGGTGATTAATGCTCGATCCTTCTCTGAATGAGAAGAGGAATTTGCCCTACAGTGGGACAGTTACAAGGTAGTTTATTGTTTATGATAATATCTTAGGTTTTCATGATCACTGAAATTATTGAAACCACTTTTTGACTGGATAAGTTTAGTGTATGAGTTTAGCCTGGTGTTTCAGACTTTTTAGTCACCGGCACCGTGGTTGAAGGGTAACTCATCATATCAATCAAAAATTACCGTGACCATGAAAACTATTATAAGTATTATTTTTTTATAGACTCACGCCTGTATACCCTAGAGGGGTAGGCAGAGGTGTGCAGTACACCCACGTTTCGCCGGCTATGTTATAAGTCCCATGTAATAGGGGGCGAGCCTATTGAAATTAACCGGGCACAATTCCAGACTCCGTGCTGCTACTGAGAATTTACTAGTGAAAAAACCCAATAATACTTTGCCTGACCCGGTGATCGAACCCAGGACTTCGTGCTCAGCAGTCGCGCTTGCTACCACTAGATCAACGAGGCAGTCTAATGAAAACTACGAACTATATCTCAAGCTATAACTATATGAATAAGTAGGTACACATATTTATTATATACCTACATATTTATATACATATAGCACTAATACATATCGACCACAATATATTATAATGTAGTTACGAAAAATTTAATTATTAATTCATAATATTTACCTTTCGACATATTTAATTAATCTTTCAAATAGCTTGCTGAAGATTATCAACTCCTAAAATAGGTTATCATCTGCAAAGATATACAAACACAAATTTATTATCTGTAACATTTAAGAGAACATATCGTAATAATAAGCAATAAGGCTAAAATCATATTTACCTGCTAATAATATTTTTGAAACAAAAACTAGAGCTTACATACAAAAATAAACAACATATGTTTACTTTTTAAACGTGTTTACTAATTTTATAACATTATGCCACAATTAGAAGATTAAAATCGCCTTCAATTTAATTATTTCTTTCATAAAACTCGCGATTATCCATCCGAAACGAACGAGCCACTTCGATTTTTTTTTTGTTTGACAGAAAAAACTTGTTTTAAATTTTAAGCGAGACAAAAGATACATGTTTAAGTGAGTGTGAAGAGTGAAACCTAAGTAAGAAAAATGCTTCAAATTAAAAAATAATAGAACAAGATAAAAAAATCAATTTGACATCTGACAAGTTGTGGAATGACAGTAATATGTTGCCGCATCCAACACTAATTTTCTACTAATTCTTATTAAACTCGTAAGTTTCAATTAAAATACTTGCGTGGTTGACTGGGTTTTCAATGTATAATGCCGTCAAGCAAGAAGCTAAATGGCAGAAATACATATTGTATAAATGGTTCCATTGATAATAATTATTAGTTCTAAAGGACCATGGGGGATTTTGTATGGACCCCGTCCCCACCCACCAACAGTCACGGGCTATATGTCAACATGTTTGTTAGGAGCCATAGAAAGGCAAGCCACCTGTTTTAAGAGCGAAATCAATGGAGATTTTTTTTTACAGGACAAAACGTTTGGGTACTTTTATGATTATTTTTCATAAAAAATCTGTTATTATGTACATTTTTGTACAAAAATATATTACTAATAGGATAAAAGTAATGTAAGAAAGCTTATTTCAAACTACAAAAACCATTGTGTGTCTCCTCACGAGGGAACTCCTCAACGGTCAGTAGCTCGTACACGAAACTTTGCGTATACCTAGGTTTAAACATGATATTCATCATATATGACCTGATGCTGCACCAAGAATTGTCTTCACACGCAGGATTTCTTATAAGCACATTTACAAAACTCTGTAGGTAAATACTTAAGTTTACTTCGTTTATTGCCTGTGCTACTACAGAACTTTAATTATTTTAATCATTTAAAATCTGAAACAATAAATATTGGCAAAAACAAGTGAATAACGCCAAAAACAAGTGAACATCGGCAAAAACAAGTGAATATCGGTAAAAACCAGTGTATTACCGGTAAAAATATGTGGACATCTGCATAACCAAGTGAATGCCGAAAAAACAAGTGAAGGCCGAAAAAATAAGTGAACGCCAATAAACCAAGTGAACGCCGAAAAAACAAGTGAACGCTGAAAAACCAAGTGAATGCCGAAAAAACAAGTGAACGCCAAAAAACAAGTAAACGCCGAAAAAACAAGTGAACGCCGAAAAACCAAGTGAAAGCCGAAAAAATAAGGGAACGCCGAAGAAATAAGTAAACGCCGAAAAAACAAGTGAACGCTAAAAAAATAAGTGAACATAGGCAAAAACAACTGAATATCGGTAAAAACAATTGAACGCAATTGAATTGACTGCCTCGTTGGTCTAGTGGTAGCAAGCGCGACTGCTGAGCACGAGGTCCTGGGTTCGATCCCCGGGTCGGGCAAAAGTGTTATTGGGTTTTTCCATTAGGAAATTCTCAGTAGCAGCACGGAGTCTGGAATTGTGCCCGGTTAATGGCAATAGGCTCGCCCCCTATTACATGGGACTTATAAAATAGCCGGCGAAACGTGGGTGTACTGCACACCTCTGCCTACCTCCTCTGGGGAATACAGGCGTGAGTCTATAAAACAATTGAACGCCGAAAAACACAAATGAACGCCGAAAACCAAGTAAACGCTGAAAAAAGGAGTGAACGCAGAAAAAATAAATGAACATAGGCAAAAACAAGTGTATATCGATAAAAACAAGTGAACGCCGAAATCACAAGTAAACGCCGAAAAAACAAGTGAACGCCGAAAAATTAAGTGAACATCAAGTAATTATCGGCAAAAATAAGTGGACTTCTGCAAAAACAAGTGAACGCCGAAAAACCAGGTGAACAACGAAAAACAAGTGAACGCCGAAAAAACAAGTGAATTACGGCAATTTTACGGGTTTACGAGTATATTTAAAAAAATTACAAGATTTTACGGCGTCCACTTGTTTTTTCGGCGTTCACTGGTTTCTGCCGATATTCACTTGTTTTTGCCCATGTTCACTTATATTCTCGGCGTTCACTTATTTTTCGGCGTTGACTTGGTTTTTCGGCGTTCACTTGTTTTTTTGGCTTTCACTTGTTTTTGTCCATCACTTGTTTTTGCCGATGTTCATTTTTTCATACTTGTACGATCAAAAAAATTAAAGTTCTGTAATAGTACCACGGGCAATAAACGGTTTATTTATAATACTTAATATAATATTGATCATAAACTAATGATGCAACCAGGATCTTCTTTTCACAGAAAACTCCTTAATGGTCAATAACTTACAGAAACCTTGCATAATTATGCTTACGCATATTTTGATAATTAAACGTGATATTCACCATATGACCCGATGTAGAACTAAGAATCGTCTCCATTCGTAGGATCTCTTCAACGGTTAATGGCAAATACAATAAAAACAGTACTTATATGTTTACTAATTAAACATGATATCTATCATGAACCCACGATGCCGCCAGGATCGTCTTCTTACCTGAGAACTCCTCAACGGTCAATAGCTCGTACACAAAACCTTCCATATTCTTATGTTTATTTAGATGATTAAATATAATATTCAACATAACGTAAATGCAAAGTTTTATGGACGATCTTTTGACCATTGGAAAATTCTTACATGGAAGCTGCAGCATCTGGTCAGTGACTATCATGTTTAATCAGCTAAATAAACGTAGATAAGCGCAAAGTTTCGTGCACGAGCTACTTACCGTCGAAGAGTTCTTACATGTGGAGACGATTCTAGCTGCATATCAGGTCATGGTGAATATCATGTTTAAACATCTAAAAATACGTAGGTATAATGCAAAGTTTCGTGTACGAGCTGTAAACCGTTAAAGAGTTCCTATGTGTGGAGATGATTCTAGGTGCAGCATCAGGTCATGTCAATCATATAATTGTATTGTTAACAGAACTGAACGTGTATGAAAAATTCTAGCTAAATCGTTTAGGAGGAACTAATAAAAAAACTATAAATAGCTTGAAAAAATGGCACACAAAAGTGCGATTATTTCATGAACCCCATACATTTCAAGATTGTCGCCATAATAAAAAAATATCAACATGTTATGATGCTTCGAATGAGATATGTTTCGAATCTGTTGGAGGGTGGGGACACTTTTACTCAAGGTCCTTTATATCTACAAAAATAAAACCTTCATTATTATTGGCTTCTTATACAATTTGGTGAAGACTGAAAGTATAGCAAGAATTTAAAATACCTATATAAAACAAAGATTTTATTATTGTAATTAAAATGCATTATTTTCATTTAGCATTGTTTGTCCTTTCACCACAGTGTTGTACATTAAATATTGATTTATATTTTTACCATACCAATATCTATTTGGATTTTTTAGCCATGATCACAGAACATTATTACTCCTAACGGAATATCATAGTCATGCATCGGATGTTCACGTTTATCACATGCATGCAATAGCAAAATATTACCATAAAAAAAATATTTTTTTCTTTTGCGACATTGATTAATTACGTTTAGTTATTGCTAAAAACATCTTTATAAATAGTTATTTTATTATTCCGGACTGTGTAAAGTTAATAAAAAAAACTATTTTTTAATTTTATTTGGCTCAGATTTTTACCTTGTGTCTTACTGCAATGGATTAGATTGCAATAGATCTTATTGCAATAGATTGTACTGCAGCGTTTATGAATACTTAAAATATTGTTAAAAAACATTACGATCGTGAAGTAACAAAAAAATTGAGTTTATTTATTGTTGATCTAAAATCTTCCAAACGATCATCTTTGAAATCCTTCTATGAGTCATTATCTAAAATAAAAACGTCGTTCCAGTCATTAATTTATAAAATAAAAGTAGGTATGAGTAAAAAAAATTGAAACACCTATGAATGCCTTTTCGTGTAGCCTAGCCAAATAAAATTACATCCAATGTGTGGCTACAAGGTTGTATGTTTTGATCTTTTCAATTTAGTAGGGTTGTAGATAATCGGGTCACAGATGATGTCATATTTATGGGGCCAATCACATACTGAGGTTACGCTACAAAAATAACTAAGTAGGTATACCTTTATTATAATAAGCTATATTTTTAAAACATCTTTTTTGTTAACCTGTTGAGTTTTGGTCAAAGTTGTCTAACAAACGTTGTTCAAAATCATTTATTACTTAGTTATTTCCCTGTATTGCTTGATGGCTAAAGTTGTCTCTTTCCCTCACATGCTAACATTGCACTGTCATCGAGGTTAGAAGAGGGAGGCGGGAGCGCGAGCACGAGAGGGCCCTCTCATCATATCGCAGCGCCGACGAGAGAGAAGTGCTAATATCAAGTTTATCCATGCATAATCATAATGTGCGAGAATATTGAAGGGATCATTACCTCGCCTCACCTCCCGTCGCCTCCTATTGTTCATACAACAGAGCAAATACAAGAGTGTGGGCAGGCACTTTATCTCGCGTCACCTCGTGTTACCTTTACCTCGCCTTGAATAATCTCGTTGAACCTGGTCTACAGATGTCCCAAGATTTCTTACAAGTGGCTTGAGAAAAGCAAGAAAAAATGTCTTATAGATTATAGATAGGTACTCTGGCTCTGGTTCTAAGAAATAACATTCCTGTGGCTGTTATAGTGCTTAACTTAGCCAAATAATATTTGTGAGGCCGAATGTCGCAGCTCAAAAGTGATGATGTCAAATAACACAATTAATGATGACGCCATCGTGGCGTAGTGTAACCTGAATATGTTAATGTCGCCGGCGACTTTAATTTTACGAATGACGTTATTATTTCAACACAGGTTTTTGTGAACCGCGGCCGCGATTACACGGATTATACAATTTTCTTCGTAGAGTTTACACGTGAAATTACTCAAAAACATGTCTTATTATCAACAACGGAGTGCCGGTGAGTGGAATTTTATAATATTTCTTGATTATCGATTGATTAGCTAAATGTCAGATTGAGAGTTCATTTTTTTCTTTTTGTTTACAGTTTTTTTTTTAAGATTTTGATCTTTTTTTTTTCAATGTGCCTTGTTGATTTTCTCCTTAATCATTTTTTTTTTTTTTTTAATAATTAGGTAGAAATTTAAAACAATAAGTAAACTTAAATTAATACTGTGTTATAATTACTCAATCGAATTAATACTATGATTTGCATCCTTATTTTAAGATTATTCACTTTTAAATTTAATTAGTAGCTCAATTGCATTGAACAGCTGTTAAAATGTCATACATAATGCATCTCAAGGTTTACGTTTAGTCACTGCTATGTTAACTAATGCGACCTCAACCTTACTCGTCTGGACAGTAAGTAAACAAAAAAATATGCATTGGATTGACGTCATGTACCATCATAACATAGGTTTTTATTTATATTATTAGCAATCTAAAATCTTGTGAAAGAAAAAAACGCTCGGCTTATACAGCGAAAAATCATTGTAGGCGGAAATGCAATGACCAACTTATTATTGTAACCAGCTGTTTCCGGCTCGAAAAATAGGCCACCTATTTACATCCTGAGTTAATTTAGCTTGTTTATTATTTCATAATATGTTGAAAATGGGTTTGTATTAATTTATGAGGTCTGGCAGCTGTTCAGAAACTTACGTTTAATAATCGCTTGCATCAAACTCAAATACACCATAAATATTTAAAGAGGCTACCCAGTAAACTGTGGTAGTCAGAAATAGGCTTCTTCCCGGCAAAGCCCAAAAACTAGACAGGATGAAAAATTTATTGTTGCGTAGCCTCTGGCGTCCATTTAAATTCTTTTAGTGTGTAATATCATTTGTTATGACTTATGGTGTACGAAGCACACCTGCCTTAAGCAGTAAGGACGAAAGTTGCATTGTATTGTCCAAAGCATGAAGCAAATTGGTCCAGAGTCCCCCAGATAGGTTTCACCTCGCATCATGGTGGGACACGACTGTGTCGCTTGTTGCAAGGCTTTGTCCGGCGGTAACTAACGGCCGAAGCCGAACACCAGTAGCGTGTTGATCTCTGCTAGTTTGTGACCTTTCTCCCAACATTAGTTTGACTTTTATAACACGCATAGGGAGAAGGGTTGATGCTATTCTTCTTCTGAAACTACGCAGTTTATGGTTGTTCAGCGCAATGTGGCAAAAAAGAGTCTGAGGCGGTGACAGCTGGAACTAAAAATAAAAATATTAAAAACAAAGTTTGTGAGTACTAAAATGACATAAAAGTACTTACCTAATTCATTTGATTATATTTGATGACAAAAAAATCGTCATAGAATTAAGTAAGTACTAAATAACTAGTAATTTTGAACTGTACTAAGAGAACGCGTCAGTGGCGCCCCCAATTATTCCAGACTATTTTTTGCCAAACTGTTCACATTCATAAAAAAATAGGTATCAATGAGTAAACATCACGATATTTTCTTAATGTTTAAAAGTCCTCGTCTCGGCCATAAACAAGTCAACGACCCTCTTATCAAGTCGCGATTTTGGTGGCATTGGTATAATATTAATACTCTTGTTTCCTTAATTTATTCGTATTTTAAAAAACATGATAGAAATCATCATCACATAGGCATTTGCCCGTAATCGCCACGCTGGGCAAGCGGGTTGGCAATCGCAGTAGCAGATGATTGCTGTTACACAGAAGAATGCTGCTGCCCACCCTCTGGATTTTTCCCTTTGTCACTTCTTACGATGCCCGTGGGACGAGTAGGGGTAGTTCTATTCTTAGGCCGGAAACCATACGGTAATGATAAAAATGAGACCTGTCAAATATTGATGTTCCTCAACGGAGATGTTTTAGTGCACAAGTCTGTGCGCAAACACAGGTGAACTCTCTATTCCCTTACTGACTCAGTCCGACAGGAGAGAGATCTGGCGCAGGACTATGCTTTACGTGCTTTCCGAGGCACGGAGCAAGTGATAAGTAATCTATAATACGCACATAACTTGGGAAAAGTCAGAGGTGCTCTGGGTTTGAATAAACTGACCTAACATGCAAAAATTCAATTCCATAGGTTAAGAGAAAGTGGTTCTAATTCAGCTTGCAAGATTCCACCCGAACATACATACATTGCAAGTTAAATAAAAGCTTGTTATAATAAGGAATTTTAGGCTGTTTTGTACCAAAAATAAAATCTAAAATCTAGTCTACAAACAATTTATTTTCCGGGATTCTTAGTGGTATAATTATCTAATTAACAGTTTACTTTACGCTTTCACGTAATCGGGTTACCTGTTAGATAAAAACATGCAAAATATATACTTAGATACAGTCATACAGTCAACCAAGAGCACTTCAGTGGTAGTATTGTTAGAAAAACGTTTTTATTGCTATGGACTTAAGACTTATAATCTTAGTTTGTGATACATCGCTGAAGTGTTGTTGATATTTAAGCAAGATAAGAATCACTACAAAATTATTAAACAAAGTCCTCCGCTGCGTTTGTCTGTTCGCGATAAACTCAAAAACTACTGCACTGATTTCCATACTATTTTCATCAATGGATAGAGTGGTTCTCTAGGAAGATTTTAGGTATATAATTTGTCAAGTTTTTGTATGCATTGGCTAAAATATAATGATATTTGCGAAAAATTTTATAATTTTTCGAGGTTTTTAAGAGGAAATTTAAAAGATAACCTCAATTAACTAAACTTTTATATTGTAAATGGTGCTAGTAGATCCTGACATTAGCGCTCTCACGTTCAAATAAACAAAATTCTTTAGCTTAGCTAATGAATAATAAATCTTGCTATTTGCATTGTTTCGTTTCTTATATGAAACAATAGCATTAAGCGGACTATCCCACTATAAAACTCCTCTCACCAATCAAGATGTGTGATGCAATTAAAATATGCCGCACTTTCTCATGCCTTCTAAAAAACGTTACTCCTACATATATACCGACGTTTTGTTTCGGCTTTGTCTATGCTCTGTTCAAAATAACATTCGAAAAATAAATCGTTAATTCATGAAAGCGCAGAAAAAACTAGAGTGAGGGAATAGAGAGTGCACCTGTGTTTGCGCACACACTTGTGCACTATAATATCTCCTGCGTAATTGGCTAGTCTCCGTTGAGATTGGCCGCTGTGACCGAAATTCGGTCAGGAGGACACTATTATTATTATTATTTCTGTCTGCTACCAAACCCGGTGAATTTTAAACGATAAAACAATGCGTATCATAGCAACCACGCGCTCAACTACCGACGGAACCAAACCGCCTTGACCTCATATGCAAATAGGTTAATAGCGATGCTCGCGTCGTACCTGCACCTCAACGATTACTAAATTACATAATAAAAAATGTGTTTTTTTTTTTAATGTAACTTCTTCAATTTAAATAATATAATATTATCAACGAATATACGTCGTGGTGGCGCATTGGTTACGGACCCGCTTTACAAGCGAGTGGGTGTGGGTTCGAACCTGGCATACTGTACCAATGTGACTTTTTCAATGTCATAAGTACTTTCTTAGATATTCTAAGACACTACTGACTACCGGTGAAGGAAAACATCGTAAGGAAACCTGGGCTTAATAGTCTGAAATTGCCCACACGCAGTGAGCTAGATTAATGCTCAATCCTTCTCTGTATGAGAAGAGGCCTTTGCCCTACATAGGGAAAGTTACAGGCTAATTTATTTAGGTATCAACGAATACTGATAACAGTTGCATGAAATTTAAAAACTGGTTTTCTCCGCTTGTAGAGACATACAAAGTGACAGGTCACATGGACTCACTTTTGTATGAGAAGTTAGATTTTCGTTTTCAGATTTCGACCTATGTTCCTTGGGGAAAGTTGTTCAGTTTCATCGACCATATTACCTCTTAATATTTGGCTGATCTTTAAAGCTACAACCTATGTCGATTAAAGCTTAAGTTGTTCTGTATAGTAGGTACTTACCTACTTTTTTTTATCGTGTAGATGATGAAGGCACCGATGAGGAGGTTACGTTCGACTCGCACGGACTAAAAAATTTTGTAGTTTTTTTTTAAACAATTTGGCGCCAAACTTCCGTCATTTAATTTTTTTTTAATTTTCAAGTACTCAGTCACTCTCACGATTAAAACGAATCTAACGACACCTCTCAAGCTTAAATTCAGAGTTTAGGCTGTAGGCCGTGCCAAAGAAATATACATAAATACATACAAAACATAACCCTCCTTCTGACGCAGTCGGGTAAAAACGACACAGTGTTCCTCCATGAACCTCTGAGAGATATTTTTTGCAATGTTATACCTTTTTTAATGCCGAATAATATCACGATTCACGAAATTTCTAGAGATATTTTTTTTAAACCTTAGAGTTACAGTTTGTTAAGATTTCTTGCAACTCAAAAAGTCATGGGAGACTTAAAAACGTTGTAATCAAATTCGTATAGGTAGAGCGGCGATTTAACAGGTCGACAAATAAGACACAATCAGCTGGGATGGCAAATAACATACTTAAGTTTAAAAAAATATTTGTGAATTTCACACGCCCTAGGCGTAGAAAAAGAGGTTTGAAATTTCGACTGATGCTGGTAGGATACGATGGCTCAGCGGTTAGAGCGTCGACACGGTACGTCGAAGATCGTGGGTTCGAATCCCATCCGTATCAGTTGTTTTTTCAAATTTTCTTATTAAATAATTAAGTATATTTAAAAAAATGACAGTCGTTCAACTGTTCTTCAGCAGTCATATTTTTTACACACAAATGTAAACTAAAATCTCCTATCTTCTTCCAGGTCCACTCCCTCCACCAGCGTTAACGGACAAGCTGCGTCTCTACCATGTGGACATGAACCCCTATGGCCATAGGGTCCTCTTGATCCTGGAGGCCAAGAGGGCGAAGTACGAAATCTACAAGCTAGACCCTCTTAGGCTGCCAGAGTGGTTTAGGACGAAAAACCAGAGATGTAAGTAATTTTTTTTCTATCTATTATTTAATGTCTATTGTCTGCATGTTTAGGTACAGACGCTAGCACATGAAGCTATTATAATCTGTCAAATTTATTTAATAGATTTTCAGCTTTCTCGCTTAAGCATTAGGTTCAAAGTTGATTGGGAAAATTTGACAGTTTCAGGTAGCTTCATATGCTGGCGTCTGTACATCGAAAAATAACCAAAAACTAAATTTATATAAAAAAAAGTTTGTTAAAGTTTGTTTTGTACTTTCTAAGATGATTTAAAAATATACGATTTTTGCCAGAAATGCTTAGAGACCACCTTAATAAGCAAGAGAGAGGGTTACTTACAAAAGCAAACTTTATGAGATAAAAATATGATTTATTTTATTAATTAGGTATAAGATATCAAAATCGGGTACTTACTCAAAACTCAGGCACCAAAGTCATTTTGACTTGTGTTGTTCTATTCTATTCTATATTCTATTAGTAGGTAGACTTTTGATGCAGTTCTTCCCAACACCACACATTTCAAAAATTCACTCTAATTCAACCATAGATTCAACCATAACTTTGTTTTTTCAGTAAAAATCCCAGTCCTCGAGATCCCCACAGACAGTGGTGATAAATATTTATTTGAAAGTGTGGTGATTTGTGACTACTTGGATGAGAAGTATGGTAGGAATCAGCTGCACTCCAGAGACCCTTACGTGAAGGCGCAGGACAGGTTGCTCATTGAGAGGTTTAATGAAGTAAGTAAGATTTATTTTTGGCCTATTTTGGTCATCCTAATATCTGTGGCTCTAGTGAAAAGGGATCTAAGTCCAAAAATGCAACTTTACAGGAGAGACAAAAAAGACTCCGTGCCCTGCAAATTCGTGTTTGAACTCGTGTGTCATTCAAACCCATAGAAATATTAAATTTAAACCGTTACCTAATAAAATACATGTGATATTTTTTATAGGTAAACAATTTATGCTCTTTATTATTATTGGGATATTTTTTACATAAAGATAATAGTTTTTAAGATTGCATTGGGAGAAGCCTATGTTCAGCAGTGGACTAATACAGGCTGATGATAATGATGATGGGCGTTAGTTCTGATTTTGCCATTTATGATCCTTGTAGCACCGATCATCTCATACAGAGAAGGATCGAGCATTAATCACCACGCTAGCTCACTGCGTGTTAGCAATTTCACACTATTAAGTCCAGGTTTTCTCACGATGTTTTCTTTCACCGTTAATCAGTGGTATCTTAGATTAACTAAGAAAGTATATACGACATTGAAAAAGTCACTTTGGTACATGCCAGGTTCGAACCCACGCGTAAGCAGGCTTTACAAAAATGTATATTACTATTTTTTTCATTTCAGTTAATCAAAGGCAGTTTAGAATGTTTCGACACAAACTTTGCGTTTGGTAGCGAACAAATTATACAAACGCTAGATATCTTTGAGAAAGAATTAGCTTCGAGAGGTAAGCGGTTGTTTTACTATCAATAATGTCCTCCTGACCGAATTTCGGTCACAGCGGCCAATCTCAACGGAGATTAGCCATCGACGCGGGAGATATTATAGTGCACAAGTGTATGCGCAAACACAGGTGCACTCTCTATTCCTTCACTCTCATAGTCCGATGGGACGGCAATCCGACACGACCGGAGAGAGATCAGGCGCAGGGAAAACGGCTTTACGTGCTTTCCGAGGCACGGAGTAAGTGACAATTAATTTATAAAACGCACATAGCTTGCGAAAAGTCAATGGTGCGCGCCTTGGGTTCAAACCTTAGACCACTGACTTGCCAGTCAACGGTCACCATCACTAGGCTATCACGACGTGTTGGTGTGGGTGTTTTACTATTTTTAATGTAGTGATAACCTAGTGTTATCAAGAGGGAGTCTGAAAGTGGCACCGGTTACTGAAAAATGAAAAAGTAACCGGCTATCTTGGTATGGGCATGTGATGAGAAGAGAGGAGAATTTAGCAAAAAGGAGTATTAAGATTGGATGTAGATGGATACAAGAAAAGAGGCAGTCCTAGAAGAGTTGGATGGGTTGTGTGAAAGACGATATGGCAAGAAAAGAAGTGACTATGATGTCATATGATGTAGTCAGTAAGATAGAGAAAGGAATGCTGAGGTGGTTTGGACATGTAGAAAGGATGGATGAAAGAAGACTAACAAAACAAGTGTACATGGGAAGGGTGAATGGTACAGTTGGAAGGGGAAGACCTAGACGAACATTCTATGACCAAGTCGGGGATGTCCTTGAGAAAGGTCAGGAGTACCCTAAACCGACGAGCATGTATAAAGAACGTGATGAGAGTGAATGAGGCAAAAGAGGTATGCAAAGATCGTAGCAAGTGGAAATCCGTTGTCTCTGGCTACCCCTCTGGGAAACAGGCGTGAGTCTATGTATTTATGTATATATGTAAAAGTGACTACTGAGATGACGGGTGATAGAGATGTGTGGGGAAAGAGGACATACTGCGCCGACCTAAAATAAATTGGGAAAAAAGCAGGAAGATTATGATAATGAGTTATTCATATTGAGAACAAAGTACCTATGTATTCATGGCATCATTAACTTCCAGGTAGCAATTACTTCGGTGGCAATCATCCAGGCATGCTGGACTACATGATCTGGCCGTGGGTAGAGAGGCTGTACCTTCTCAGATGTGTTAACGAGAGGAAGTTCGATGATAAACGAGGATTGTTCCCTAATTTCGTAAGTATTTTTTTAATTTTTACAAAATAAACTCGGTATGGGTATTTTTGTAATGTTTTTTGGACTAAGCCTTTCAGAGCGAAAAGGAGAGAAAGACCCTTTCAGGGCTCCTTGTCTGCTCAAAAATAGACTTGTAGTGTACATTTTGTAAAAAAAAGTTAATACGTTTGGCAGAGGGGACTTATTGGGGTTTGGGGGCCCCGTATGATCGGGCACCTGGGGCGGACCGCCCCCTCCGCCTACCTTAGTACGATAGAGTACGTAGATTATTCCATGATTGATAGGCCATGGAGAAACCGTGGGTGATTTAGGCTGTAACAAAAAGTATTCCTAGATATTATGACGTATAAAAATAACACGACTTATAGAAAAAAATACTTAAATCAGTCGAATGCTAATGATTTATAAGCGTTCAAAGTATGTGGATAGTATAATTGGATCTCTTAGCAAAATAATGATATGTACTATCGTGGAAGAAACTGGTGCACCACACTTAAGGTTAGAATCGCTTACACCCGGATCCCGAACGTAGCGCTAGCCCCGCCCCTACACACGTAGCAATGTTCAAAGCATTTTGATCGCAAAGTGGTGCACCGATATTGTCCGCGATAGTACCTTGATAGTCCACTTCCATTACAGGCAGAAAATACCAAGTTTCCAGTCTTCGTCGTTAGAAACAATGTCATTGTTAAATTAGCTGTGCTTTCTTACTTTACGTACTTTCTGTACTTTCTTAGTTAATCTAAGACACCACTGACTAACGGTGAAGGAAAACATCGTGAGGAAACCTGGACTTTAATAGTCTGAAATCGCCAACACGCAGTGAGCTAGCGTGGTGATTAATGCTCAATCCTTCTCTGTATGAGAAGAGGCCTTTGCCTATTGGGACAGTTACAGGCTGATTTATAAGAATTTTGACAGATGTAATTTTTTAAATAGGTATTTTTTTTTTTTAGAAAATTTTATTTAGCCAATATTCCAATTCTCTTTCCAGGCGGACTGGGCTGATCAAATGCAGTTAGATGACGTCGTCAAAAAGCATGCTAACTCACCACAAGAATACTTCGACTATTACAAGAACGCAAGAACGCATTCTATGGGATACTACCTATAATTCTACTTTGTCTATGAATAATAGACTAAGGTTTTTAGGTTATGTTAATGTCAAAATCAAGAAGATATATTTATTTACATAAAGCTTGGCAAAAAAGAGTCTGAGACGGTGACAGCTGGAACTAAAAATTAAACTCTTAAAAACTAAGTTTGTGAGTACTAAATTAACTTAAAAGTTATTCATTTGACTATATTTGATGACATAAAATTCGTCATAGAAATAAATGTACTTAAGTTCCAAATAACTTGCAATTTTGAGTTGTAGTATCAGTAGTATGTGAAAAGCGCTAGTGGCGCCCTCAAATTTTGCAGACTCTTTTTTGTCAAACCTTTGAAGAAATAAAAAACTAGTTACAATCTGCGTCTAAAAAATTGTATTTAGTAGCAGGTTGAATTAACTATGCATTAACCGATAGTTTATTTTTTTAATGCAGAATGACATTACTGGACTGCCTCGTTGGTCTAGTGGTAGCAAGCGCGACTGCTGAGCACGAGGTCCTGGGTTCGATCCCCGGATCTGGGTTTTTCCATTAGGAAATTCTCAGTAGCAGCACGGAGTCTGGAATTGGGCCCGGTTAATGGCAATAGGCTCGCCCCCTATTACATGGGACTTATAACATAGCCGGCGAAACGTGGGTGTACTGCACACCTCTGCCTACTCCCTGTGGGGAATACAGGCGTGAGTCTATAAATAAAAAATAAGAATGACATTATTAAAAAAAAATACATTAAAGAAATTTATACTGTTTAGATTTTACAACTGTTTGTGTCACACACGAAGCAAATACTTAGTATTTGCTTCGTGGTGTCACACCTCGTTTTTTAATAGTCACCGAAGTATAAATTCTTGAAATAATGCAACACCTAGATGCAGTCAACACCTAGATGTGTCACAATTCGTTTAGATTTTTTGTTGTTTTTTTTTTGTTAAATAGCGCGGGAACAAAAATTTAACAAATTCAAAATGGGACTTCCGTGGGTTTATTACTTTCATTATTAAAACTTACAAATTAAAATATAAAAGTATTAAAATAATATTACCTATGTGTTATTAGTGTTATTTAGCTTGTTTAATCAAAACACTTTTTTTAGTATTCCAAGATTCATAAAATATTCAACAAAAATAAATAGGTCATGAATTCGATATTTATTGAAAACGTTAATTTAAATAATACTACTTACTTTTTAAATAATAATATTGTCTTTATCAAATGCTTACCAATTGAAAATTATGTTTATTTGCACATATTTTTGTGTCGTCATAATATTCGGCCTATTTTAGTCCCTGGCCTCTTTTCAACCATTGTGCCTCTGTAGTTTATTAGGCTTCAAACTTTTACATACATATTAGAGAATTAGTTATTAAGGGTCACAGTCATAATAGGTATGTTAAAATTAGTGTTATTTAAACTAAATATCATAAGTCAAAAGATATTCTGTACTCAACGAAGATGAAGGGGAGTCAAAATATTTTTTTTTTATTGTCTAGTTTGATAATAATCTAACAAAAAAAAGTCTTGCTGTGTAAATTGAGTCTCAATCAAAATTATTTATACATATTAACAAAGCATTTTATTTACAAATATGTAAAAAAATTGGCATTTTATAACGCATTTAAACTCTTACATAAAAATTATGTTTTTACACATATTTTTATATTTCTACCGTGTTATTATAATCTTGAGTCTTAAGTTTAAAGTATTTTAAGAAAATGTACTTAAATGTTAGTTATATTCAATAAGATCTGCGTGTAATATACTTCAACGTATGTACTATTCTAAATTTTATTTTGTTTATGTATAAAAAAAAATGGTGCTTTTTTTTAAATTATTGTCTTTGTCTATGATCTAGTGGCGGCAAGCGTAGCTGCTGTGCGTTAGGTTTTAAATCTTTCAATTCCCAGTTCGCTAATCACCAATAATGGTTAGCGAGGGACTACTTGTTACTCTTGTTAGCGACATTTATCTTCCCAGGCTGGTGTATAACTGGATTAGATCCTCATCTCTAAAGGTCCTTTGCGTTTAAAAGAATGCTTAAATGCATACAATTGTGTTGATCATTATCATCAGCCTGTATTAATCCACTGCTGAACATAGGCCTCTCCCAATGCGCGCCACTATTGTGCGCTCATTGGAGGTATGTGCCCATAATCGCCACGCTGGGGAAGTGGGTTGGCGATCGCAGTAGCAGATGATTTCTGTTACATAGAATGATGCTGCTGCCCATCCTCCGGATCTTCCCTTTGTCGCTTCTTACGACACCCGCGGGACGATTAGTGGTGGTTCTATTCTTAGGCCGTGAACCACACGGGGGAATATTGATATTAAGTTATATGTTTTAGTCAAAAGCATAAGATGTACCTACTATAAACACATTTATTTATAGTTTAAGTAAGTGTAAAAGGTTTAAGTCAATAAACAATTTTATCTTTTTTGGAGTTTTTTCTTACGTAGTTTTAAATGGTTTAGGCAGGGAGAATTAAAATGTTGGTATGTCATTTTTAATTATTTTTTAATAATATTTTTTTCCGTGCCTCGGAAAGCACGTTAAGCCGTTGGCCCCGGTTGTCATAAAGATCTTTGACAGTCGATAAAGGGAGTCAGTAACTTTATAAAATTCTGAAAACTGATCTAACCTCAGAATATCGTATCCCTTTGGGTTGCGGAGGTCAGATAGGCAGTCGCTCCGTAGAAAACTGATATTCAGCTGCATCTGGTTAGATTAGAAACCGACTCCAACAAAGTTTCGGAATAATAAGGCTAGGCCTAACTACTTAAAAAAAAATTAAAATCATCCCATTTTAATTTTTTTTTAAGTACGTAATTTTGGTTTTTTTTCATTTCTGTTTTACTCGGCCTTTGTTTCACATTTTTTCTTTCTTTATTTTTGGTTCAGTACTGGCACTTGAAGTAGCTGGTGTTGGTAAAGATGGCAGCAGTTTTGTAGGCAAAGCTTCAGGTCGTAATTGTGGTCTGTATCACAGACTTATCAAAATGAAGACAGCACACATAATTACTTCTTGGCTAAGATAAATGGCTTGGTTTTTGGACCAGTGTCGGAGGCCTGGCTTGGCCTCCTAGTTCTTCCATGGTAATAAACACTTGGAAGTCTTGGATGAATTATATTGGTCATTATTATACTTTTCTAAGAACCACCCAAAGAGTTTAATAACAAACTGGAACCTTTTTTAACCAATGGCATCAACGTAGAAAACAATAGCAAAAACTAAACGTATTTCGGCTCAAGTCTCAAGTCAACTCAACCTTCAGCAAATGGAATACCGATTTCCGAACGATAGTTGCAAACGTCAATCCTTATCATCAAAATTTTCAGTACTCCGAATCGAATTCTCAATTTTATCAATTTATTTATATAAAAAACATTGCAAAAATGCCTTTAATACGTTCCGCAAACTTTAATTTATTTGTTGAAATAGTTGTACGCATAGCTCTGGTGTCTGCTTTCTGGTAAGTTTGATCCATATGTTTCTGTATTATTTACAAACATGTTTTTTATTATTTATCAATGAAATATTCGTCGAAAATAAGTAAATTGAACTGGAAAAATATTTGTTGCACTAGAAATTCAATTTAGATAAAGATTTGTATTGGAATTGCATATATTTTTGATAAGAAAATGTAACTTTTTTGCGACCTATAAATTGTTTGCGGTTTACGATGTTATACGATATTACTGTTATACTTGAATGAATACCTACATAATGTCATTAATACCTAATTAAATCATCACTGTTACATCTCCAAATAATATAATTAAAAGATTCAGTTTAGTTCAAATAATTAAATGATGTCATTATTATAAGTATTATTGACTGGCTGACTCATGAATCAAGTGGCTACTAGCTGATTTTGATAATTGATAACTCAAGATCCAGGGTTTATTTGCTGTATTTTCTTTCTTTAAAAAAAAAATGTAATATCTAATCTAATTTTTCTTCTTCTTATTGTAAGGTTGATGAACAACCTGGTGTCAGAGTTTAAACCGCCTGTAGGCCTCTAACATGGCTTTACACACCATTGAAAAATCTCTCAGGTGTGCTGGTTTCATCATGATGTTTTCTCTCACCGTTTTAACTGATAATTAATTTATAACGTGCACATTATTTACGAAAAGTAAGAGAGGCCTTGGGATCGAACTCAAAACCACTGGCTTGTCAGTCGAAGATCATACCACTAGGCTATCAGTGCTGTATCACATTCAATATCTAAAATAATCAAAATCTAATCTATTTCAATCTTTATTTCGATATAAGGAACAAACAGAAAATCCTAGAATACTAGGATTTCCTCTTGTATGCAGGTCTATTTATAAATTTTAATTGATGGCGTAGTAAGACCATCAGACTGTCAAATCAAACATTATAAGTTCGCACCCAGGTATGCACCTTGTTAATTTATGTATGTATAGTATTTTTTATGTTAGTTAAGTTTTATATTGTATGTTATTATAGTATTTTTAATATGATGTTAGTTATGTATTAGTGTACCTATAATATTATTGTATAATTATGTGTAAGTGTATCTATGAGCCAAGATGCTCGAAATAAAGAATAAATAAATAAATAAACAGTGAAGGAAAACATCGCGAAGAAACCAGCCTACCTGAACGCCAATTTCATCACTGACACTTAACGCCATAAATTCAAGTTATACTCGTTTCAAACGTTTAACTGAGTTTGCAATTGAGAACTGTAGTTTGCGTGAAGCTGAAATTTTAAAGTGAAAGGTGAAATTGGGCCTAAGAGGTTTTAAAACTCTGTTTTTGTTTCTTTCGTTTCGGTTTAGATCTGCAATCAGTTTTGATACTATAAGCAGATGTGGTGAGCGTACCTAGTAAAATATTTTCGAGTGTGCCCTCCAGTGAGGACAGCTACTCATAGTTTTATTTATTTATTTAATCTTTATGCAACATGTACATTGGCGGACTTAATGCCTTGGGCATTCTCTACCAGTCAACCATAGGGTAGTGAAGAGATGAAGAAGTAGGTGCTTAAGATTAAAACGTCATAAAAAGAAAATATAGATAAATAAAATTATAAGCAAACATTTAGATACATAGCTTAATAAAATATACTTACTTAAATGTAAACACATAAATTTTATAACATATATACATATATATACATACCTATAAATATACATATACAAAATCTATACATACTATTATAGATTAAGTAAGATTATAGTAAGTTCTAACTGTGGAGGATCGTCATGGTAGCAATGACAGTATGTCTTTTCTTTTGAGACGTTTTTGGTAATTACGCTTTGTCAGCCCAGCAGCCAGCTCATTAGGGTGGTTTTCCAGCCTCTCTTGGTATGCCTCAGATGCAATCAGGATTTCTTCCTGTAGTGTCCAACTTTTCTATTCAAATAATTTAAATTATTCTTATTATAACTCTGTTAATTTAAAATTTGTCCTCAGTTATATGGAGACCATGCAGCCCTTCCTCCGAGTGATTCAGAAATCTGAACTGGAATCAGATCTGATGTACCCGCACAGTACCTCGTATGTCCCAGGAGGGGCACTCTGGGGAATAGTCCTATCAGTGCCGTGTACCCTGTCGCTTATAGCTTGGGCTGCGTGTAATGATTGCAATGATGCTTTTGAGGTTGGTAATCAGTTTTATAATTTTACTAGCATACGCCCCGGCTTCGCACGGGTGCAATATACATAGAATAGAATATAGAATAGAATATTCAAAACTCAAACTCAAACATTTATTGCATTCCACAATGTAATACTTAGGTGGTAACTTAAAATTATTGAGATCATTATGGACCCTGTCGGGCACAGCAAAAATAGAAGAGAGATTCTTTATTGTACACCATTGAAATTACATAAGGAGTCTTATCACTAAAATTAGAGGTACAATGGGCGGTCTAATCGCTAAAAGCGATATCTTCCAGACAACCTTTGGAGGGACAAGAGAGATTTGAAAAATTTAGGGTAGTCTGAGGTGCACATGATATAAATATCTATAAAATATAATACATAAACATAACTATATATAACATAAACTAATATATATAAATATATATACCCATATCATAAACTTAAATAGTTACTTAACCACATTTGATATAGTGAAGTATAAAATATATGTTTAATATGATAAAATACAGATAAATGGCAATTAAAAAACATAGGTATAAACCTTCCTCTTCAATCACTCTATCTATTAAAAAAAACCGCATCAAAATCCGTAGCGTAATTTTAAAGATTTAAGCATACATAGGGATATAGGGACAGAGAAAGCTACTTTGTTTTATACTATGTAGTGATAGTGATACTGTAGTGTAGTTTCCGGCTTAAGAATAGACCCATCCCAACTCGTCCCGCGGGTGTCGTAAGAAGCGACAAAGGGAAAGATCCGGAGTATGGGCAGCAGCATCCACTGTTTAATAGCAACCATCTGCTACTGCGATCGCCAATCCGCTTGCCCAGCGTGGTGATTAAGGGCAAACATCTTCTAATGAGCGCAAAATAAGTGATGCGTATGAGAAGAGGCCTATGTCCAGCAGTGGACTGATACAGGCTGATGGCTGATGGTTCTATTCTTAGGTCGAAAACCACAAGGCGCACAGAAAATACATATGACATAGAACCATACTCAAACGATACCTCATGTGCTTGAAAAGCGGGTCCGTAACCAATGCGCACACACCCTCCCCAAAAACATCTGCCTTTTCCCAACTACGTTGGGGTCGGCTTCCAGTCTTACCGGATGCAGCTGAGTACCAGTGTTTTACATGGAGCGACTGCCTATCAGACCTCCACAACCCAGATACTGGGTTACACGATACCCCTTGGTAAGACTGGTTGTCAGACTTTCGGGCCTCTGACTACCCGTAACGACTGTCAAAGATCTACAATTGACAGCTGGGGCCAATAGCTTAACGTGCTATCCGAGGCACGGAGAGTAATACCTAATTAATTTATATTACGCACATAACTTACGAAAAGTCAGAGGTGCGCGCCTTGGGTTCGAACCTGAGACCTTTGACTTGCTAGCCAAACGGTCATATCATTAGGCTCCCCTTCACCGTCCCCCAAAATATTTTATAATAATTATGCGAATTGTTTCAGATTCTCATGTCATGGTCCTTAGCGCTGGGGATTAACGGAGTACTGACAGACATGATAAAATTAATAGTAGGTAAGTAGCTACCAAAATATAATAAAATAATTTGAATATTCTATGAAAAAAATATTTCAAAGGATTCAACAGGCCAGAGAGCCCGACATAACCATCTCGAATACCCCGAGTGTGATGGTTGTATAAGGCGCATTTCCCCTCTACACAAAAAAAGTTATCATAAGAGCCTTATTTGGCACCGATTGGGCCTTATTTGGCACCGATTGATCCAAAATGTACACTGTGGAATCTATGAAGAGCAAACAAGGTTTCACAAAAGTGTAAACCTAGAACATTACGCATTCATCTTTCAAGCAGAGGTTTATGCCATTGTAGAATGTGTGGAAAATTATCTGCAAAGTATGCGGGATCGGGATAAAAATTTCATGATTACTTTTGGTCACGATAACCGACATCCACGCAGGTGAAGCCGCGGCCATCAGCTAGTTTTGAATAATAGAGATGTGTAACTCCGGAGTGATTCATAAAAAAGATATAATTATATCTTTCAAAATCAATCTTTAAATCTTTATGCATCAGAGTGAGGCGGATGATCTGAGTGAGTTGTAAGTGAATGACAGGGATGTTAGATCCTAATTCAATCTTACGAATGTACAATAGAATTTGAACCATAGCTGTATTGAAGTAAGGTTCAAATTCTATCTTACATCCAAAAGATTTACTTGGCAGTTAAATATTTAAAAGAGTGATATAAATCTTCGGAAGCAACAGATGTGATCCGTGATCTCTGAAAAGATATAGTCTGCGTATCTCTATTGAATAATTCCCGTGAGTACAGATATCTTGACCATGATAGATTTTAAAATCTTTTTGGTAGATTGAAGGAGGGCCGAGGAAATATGTACCGCGCAGGTGCACGCTATTGGTTGTTCAGTCTTGAATCTACTTTCTCCCATTAAGTTGCTTTTTGTGGGTATCTTTAAGCGATTCATCATCATCATCATTACAGCCTGTATTAGTCCACTGCTGATCATAGGCCTCTCCCAATGCCCGTCACTATTCTGCGCTCATTGGAAGTATCTGCCCATAATCGCCACGCTGGGCAAGCGGGTTGGCGATCGCAGTAGCAGATGATTACTGTTGCACAGAAGGATGCTGCTGCCCATCCTCCGGATCTTTCCCTTTGTCGCTTCTTACGACACCCCGAGTAGGAGGTGGTTCTATTCTTAGGCCGGTGACCACACGGCAGCGATTAAGCGATTTAAGCGATTAATATATTGAATTCTACTGACAGGTCGACCCAGGCCGGATTACTTCTACCGCTGCTTCCCCGACGGAGTGGAGACGGCAGATCTGCAGTGCACCGGAGACGCCATTGAAATTATGGAGGGGAGGAAGTCTTTTCCCAGTGGACATAGCAGCCGTGAGTATAATCTAAGTTTGGCAGGACTGGTAGCATCATCCTCTTAGCCTTATTATTCCCAAAAGAGTTGTCCTGGTTTTTTTTTATTCGACCAAAATTCGAACCAGCATGTGTTAAATATATTTGGATAGAGGCTCGTAAAACTAGTATTTTGACATAAAATATTTAATTTTATATCCCTCCAATTTTGAGAAAATGACTTTCTATTTATCGTATATTTCTGAAGAGATTACGAACAAGCCTTTCTAAATATTACAATAAATGGAGGGGTATAAAATTATATTTTCAGCGGTTCCAGGTTACTTATTTTTGTGGCTTTCGGCAGTTAGTTTCATGTTGGTTTGAATTTTCTCAAAATAAAAAACCAACGTCCATACAAAAAGCGGACAAGTCCTTTGTTGGGATCGGCTTCTAATCTAACCAGATGCAGCTGAATATCAGTTTTCTACGGAACGACTGCGTATCTGATCCCCGCAACCTAAAGGGATACGATATTTATTTAGTCAGTGGTCGAAATTTGACCGTATTTTTTTTTAATTCTAGTTTTCTGCATTTCTTTTCCATATAAACTTTTACTATGCCAAGTTTCACACTCCTCCGTGCGCGCAATATTCTTAAAAGGGGATCCACAGTTTTCGCTTCACGTATTAATATACATACATAATTATAGATATATTGTTTTCAGTATCATTCTGCTCGTTGGGGGTAGCGTCAGCCTGGCTCTGCGGGCGCCTCGGGGTGCTGTCTCGTCGTCGAGGCAGCGGGTTGCGAGTCGTAGCGTGCCTCGCGCCTCTCTGCCTCGCGACGTGCATCGCTTTATCCCGGAGCTGTGATTACCACCACCATTGGCAAGGTAATAATCGCAGTGATCGATTTTCGATCACAGCGGCCAATCTGAACAGAGATTAGCCAACTACGTAGGAGATACTATACTGAACAAGAGCGCTTACAAAGGTGCAAGTTAAATAAAAAAAATTTAGGTATTGTTTTTTAAATAAAAGCTTAAAAACACATTTTTACAGAACAAAAAAATTGATTAAAAACTTTTAAATCACTCATTTTTGAAAAATTATATACCTATCACTCGTTTTTGAAAAAATTAAATCACTCGTTTTTTTAAGAAAAAAAATTACTCGTTATTGAAAAAATATTTTAAATCACTCATTTTTTAAAAGCTTATTTTAAATCACTCTTTTTTTTTCAGATATCTTAGTCGGGTCCATAATAGGATACTGCGTGGCCATATTCTGTTACCGTCAGTATTACAACCCGCTATCATCGGACCTAGCAGGCGTACCTTATATAGTGTCAAGCGTCAACTCTGCAAAATTCTTCAACGGTAAACCAGAGAGCCCTGTAAAAGACACCAAAGAGGAATCCACGCCACTTTTAACTGGGAAAAAAGATGACAAATGGATTTAAATAATTTCGCAAAAAAAAAATAGAAGAAAAAACTATGGTTTGGCCGAAATTTTAAGTTTTAATAGTCTTTGTTATTATAGACATTAAGTACAGTTTGGCAAAAATGAGTGCAAAAATTGGGGGCGCCACTGTTGCACTTGTCATACTACAATTCAAAATTACAAGTGATTTGGTACTTACATATTTCTATGACGATTTATACGACGATCAAATGAATCACTTTTAAGTTTTTTTAATCTTACAAACTTAAAATTCAAGATTTTTATTTTTATTGCTTCCAACCGGCCAATCTGGAAGTCATTAGGGCCTATGTTCAGCAGTGAACGTCTTATGGCTGAAATGATGATGATGATTTTTAGTTCCAGCTGTCACCGCCTCAGACTCTTTTTTGCTAAGCTGTATAAAATTTATGTTGCTTTAGAGCTTAGTACGAGATTAAACCCTGGTTCAAAGTTAAGAGTAAAATTGTTAAGAATTAAATGTCAGTGTCAAAGTGACAGGCACTTTGACACTGACATTTAATTCTTTTAATTTTTTTTTCTTGTTTATGGCAATCTGCTGATGACTTCAGCAATTTCTGCCTATCTTCATAATTTCAGGGATGCCAAACATTCTAGCTAGATCAAATTGTTATTTTTAATAACTTACGTTTTTAATAACAGAAATGATTGCAAATAATAATTTTTACATTTATTTTGTATCATTGTATATTTTTAAAGATATTTTGCCCTATTTTTCATCATTTTTGTGATTTTTTAAAGAGATATTTTGGCTGTTTTCCCTTTAATTGTCATTTTTGATCTTAATTTTTGGACCGCGGTTTAACCCGTAATTTATCAAAACTGTCGTCGTTTGTGCGGTATGTTTAACTCGTACTTAAGCTTCAACTGCTAACCGATTTAGAAAAGGGTATAATTTAAACGGCCACCAAAAATATTATTTTGGGTTCCTAAAATGGATTAACGGTCACCAAATTCTATCCAACTCAAAGATTAATATTACTACCAAAAATCTTTCTCCAAAATAGTAAGACGTCAACCAAAATACATTATTTGATCCCAGACTACTTTATGGTGCTAGCAAACTATTGTTAACAGGAGAAACTGGATGCAATCTGGACTTTAGGGCACCCCGACTCGGACAGGTTAGGTTAGAAGGGGATGGCGGGGTCGAATAGACCCCGCCATTCCCTTCGTGGTTATTTTTTTATAAACCACCCAGAAGTATCCCATTTATCCATTTTGGTAACCGTTTAGATTTTTTTGGTAGTAAAATAGGTACTCTTTAGGGTGGCGTTTAAACACAAGCCTTTAAAAAACAAGGATATAATTCTTGAAAAAAAAAGGAACATAATTTATTTTATTTAAAAAAAATTGTAAATTATTTTAGCTAAAAAAATTATTTCAATATTACTCCTAATATTGTGATGGGTTAGATTTTTTTAAATATCCGTTTATTAGGTACTTACGGCTACATAATCAAGCTATACAAAACCAGTATGAACCTCGCTCTTCGTACAGCAAGACGTCAGATTATACTGGAAATATACAGAGTTATTTGTAAAACACCAGCATCCTTGAAAGGGGTCATTAAACTCATCATTATGAACAACTTTTACTATGGGACCAACCCTGAAATAGCAAAAAAAATCAGCTGTTCCATACATTTGACTCAACAAAATGTATGCTGGTGTTTTACAAATAACCCTGTATAGCTTGTTGTGTACCCGAGTACTATCGCTGTCTTTTCCGCCTGATCACTTAACGTTTTTTTCGCCTACATTCTGCGGCTGTGTCAAGCCACGCCCCCTTTTTATAAATCTTTATTTATTTAAAGGATTTAAGTACGTATTTAATTTGCTACTATGCCAATCCCATCGGTCTAATATTAAAGTCTTTTTCAATTATTTAAGTTTTTGAGACTATAATAAAAGAATAAGCCACGCCCCTTTTAAGTTTTCGCCTATTAGGAATATGTTAACGCAATTACTTGCAACCTGTACTGCGCAGGTTAGTCAAAATGAAAATATTTTTATTCATGTAGACCATTAGGCACTTATGAATAGTCATAATTCTAATATTGTTTATTATAAGAGTGACTCTAGTTGACGCATGACGTCACTGCTTTTGTGAATTTTACTGACGAACTCTTATTTATATATGTATAGACCTATTTGGCAGGGCTAGAGAGCGCTTCTATTTTTTGAGTGCAAGCAAAAATGAATTTCGTGGTGGTCAGGCGGGAGTGTCCGCGATAGTACGTGGGATATCTTCTAAAAAATGATAACATTGGTGCTAATTCTCTTGCACACACTTTAAACTAATTTAGATCACTACTTCTCTTTCTAACAGTAATCATTAGAAAATGATAAAAGATTTTTAGAGCTGTCAAAATATTTCAATTGCATGATATCAACGAGAATTTAGTCGGTATGTCATAGAGGTCTCGTCTAATTTCACGTCAATTGCAAGGACGTAGACTAATTTGACAGCTCTAATTTGATAGTTCAATTTGCTGTCCTTTTTCGAATGTGTTTGTTAGAAAGAGATCTATTTAGACTAAAATTAGTTTAGCGTGATGTACAATAGAATCAGAACCATTTTCTTAATAAATAATTTTCTTGCCAGAGATTTAAAACTTTGACAAGATATTTTTTTTTAACTGACATTAGACGAAATATTTCCATTTTTGATTGTGATATTGTGTTTTAGTCATTTAGTTACCATTTTGTTTTTTTAGTAATAATAAATAGTTCAATTATTTATAATTTATTTAGTAAATTTGCATTTTTTTAAATAACTTTAGTTTAATAGATAATTTTAATAGGATATTAGTTCAAATTTTTATTTTTATTTATTGCGGTTAACTTTTAAATAATAATAATTTAAAAAATGTACTTAGCTTTTTTATTTTTTTAAATTATGTGTTTTTTTTTATATTTAATAAGTTTTTTATTGACTTGATTCTTATGTCTTTTTAAATATTTACCTTTACTGTCTCTTTGATCTGCGCTACATAACTTTGTCTGGGCCTACCTCTTCCTCTCTTTCCATTGACTTTACCTTCTCATCTGCCTAGCCTTTTCCCAACTATGTTGGGGTCGGCTTCCAGTCTTACCGGATGCAGCTGAATACCAGTGTTTTACATGGAGCGACTGCCTATCAGACCTCCACAACCCAGACACTGGGTTACACGATACCCCTTGGTAAGACTGGTTGTCAGACTTTTCGGGCTTCTGACTACCCGTAACGACTGTCAAAGATCTACAACTGACAGCCGGGGCCAACAGCTTAACGTGCTATCCGAGGCACGACTTACCTTCTATAATGTTATTTATGACTGCGTCGTGGCGTATAAGGGTAGCTACACACATAGTCAATTCGACATATTCGGTTCGGTATTTTAGAAGAAATTTCATCGGGACTTCTTCGAAAATACCTAATGTGCCGAATCGACTGTGTGTAGCTACCATAGAGTATTCAAGAAAATATAGAGTGATTACGTCAACCACATTGCCTTGTGCGGAGCGAAAGCAGGTCTCACCATACAAATGTTAAAATGACATTTTTTTAAATTATGTTTTCTAGACGTTTTTCAAAATTTAACTCGGCAGTTAACTATGATATAAGCTAAAATGTAACTTTTTCGCTCGTGGAGCCTAGTTAAACCGCAGTCGATCGAGGTATGATAGCGGACGGAGCTCGTGTCGCGGCCGCGTTGTTCATACCCGTGCTCACGGTTCATACTTCTCTAGGGTTGCTCTATATTTTCTTATATACTCTAAGGTAGCTACCCTAAGGTAGCCTATCATCTTGCCTCTTCTGTTTTCTATACTAGATATCAAATTTCTTCTTTCTAGTACCTTTTCATTGTCTCCTTTCCGTCCAGCTGATTGCCTCCATTCTTCTCCAGCACCTCATTTTATAAGGGTTTAAACCCTTAAATTATTTATTTAAAAAATAAACTCTCAAATATTTCTGTTTGTGTATAGTCGATTATGAAATTGCTTTACCACTTTTGACAAAAACTTCCATTAAAATTAAAGGACTTGTCCGCTTTTTGTAAGGACGTTGGTTTTTTATTCTGAGAAAATTCTAACCAGCATGAAATTACCTGATGCCGAAAGCCGCAAAAATATGTAACCTGGAACCGCTGAAAAAATAATTGTATACCCCTCCATTTACTTTAATATTTAGAAGGGCTTGTTCGTAGTCTCCAGAAATGTACGATAAATAGAAAGTGATTATCTCGAAATTGGAGGGATATAAAATTAAATATTATAGGAATTATATAGTGTTATAGGAATTATAATTCTAATCGTCAGTTCGAAAAACTGTGAAATTTTTTAAGTTACCATTTTTCTAAGTTACTGGGAATTTCATTATGTTACCATTTCTAAATATTTCCCTCATTCTGAGCAAAAATGGTAACATTTTAAGTTACTGCTTCCCTTACCAAGTATATTGTATCTGTGGGTACCAGTAATCATTAGTCGAATTGATTATTGTTTTGTTATTTTTATTAAATTATGGTTTACTCAATGATTTATTTACAAATTTGATATTTATTTATGTAAGTAGTCAAAACTTGGGAGAATTCAATTTACAGAATGGCAACATCTAATTTTCTGTCAAATTATGATGAACAACGTTGTTTCTTTTTTAATTTTGAAGGCCACAGAGGCTATTTTAATTTATTTTATGCAATGTTGTTCCTTTAACCGCTTATTAGTGTGATATTTATGTATTTAATTTATATTGTGATATTTATGTAGATTTAAGAATAATATCATTAAATGATAAAAAAAAATATTCCTCTATGAATTGTAAATTTTTATTGTGCGCAAAAATAGTTAATTTATTACTGTAAAATGACCCATTGCTTGGGCTGGCTTCACCAGGCTGGCACCCTCTATCCTCTCTCACAGAATATCGGCGAGAAATAAAAGTATTCGTAGACCGTATAGATCATAATCCCCCCTTCCATAATTACGGCCGTCTATAACCTATTAAGGCCCTGAGCGCTTTAGGATAATATCAAACGCGACTGCTGAGCACGAGGTCTTGTATTCGACCCCCGGGTCGGGCAGTGTTATTGAGTTTTTCCATTAAGAAATTCTCAGTAGCAGCACGAGGTCTGGAATTGTGCCCGGTTAATGGCAATAGGATCGCCTATTACATGGGACTTGTAACATAGCCGGCGAAACGTGGGTGTACTGCACACCTCTGCCTACCCCTCTGGGGAATACAGGCGTGAGTATGTAACTTAACTATTTTTGCGAATAATTAAACAATTATTTGTAGGTAATTTATATTCTAATAACTAGTAATTTGTACTTATAGATCATATTAAATGTATATAAATGTCTAAAACATATGATATTTTATAGAGAAACCTAATAGTTGCGAGCAAAATTATGTATACGTGTAGCAGAATACATTTTGTTTATTGGAATACAAGTTTATTTATAATTATACAGAGTTATAAAAACACCGACAACCTGAAAAGGGGTCATTAAACTCATCATTATAAACAACTTTTGCTATGAAACCAACCCTGAAATCGCAAAAAAGTCTGCTGTTTTATAATATACCTATATATAATATATGTTCACATAACTCAACAAAATGTATGGAACAGCTGATTTTTTTTTTGCGATTTCAGGGTTGGTTCCGGAGAAAAAGTTGTTCATAATGTTGAGATTAATGACTTCTTTTAAGGTTGTTAATGATTTCAATCTCACCCTGTATTACTCAAATGTTGATTTATATCTATTGTTACCCCACTTGACAGTCCGGCGCGACAAGCCGAGAAAAAACCTTCAGATATTTTTTTTTATAATCTGTGAGCCACTGCCATCTATAATTTCTATACGTAAATTAGTGCTATCTTAATTTATTTTAATGTCCACTTAAATTCATAGATGGCGCTAAAAGTATTTTTAGGGAAAATAAGTGTTACGCTTATTTTTTTTTTGAACCTGAAGTCGTCTACGGACTCTAGAGTGGATGTAATAATACGTAAATTTTAAATAGTTAAATTATTAATTAGTTTTTTTATAAATTCTACACGTTTATAAGTATATTATTGCTCGTAACTGAACAGTAAGAGACATTAATCCATTGCCATGCTAGATGCACACTGATTTTGTTTGTGTAAGTACAAGCGCGGATCCACCGTTGCGGGCGCGACTTATGACGTCACACTTTCACGGTTTACCGAGGTCGATAGGCTGATGATATTATATCCAAAACCTAAATAAAAAAATAATGAATCGTGCGTGATTTCGAACGCAAGCTTTGAATTTAACCTTCCCTTTTGACGTTCTAAAAATTTCAATTAATTCAGTACAGTAGTTTAGAAGCTTTTGACACTGTGATGTTTATACTACTAGTACCAGCGTTAGGGGGCCCTGGGCGCCAAATTTGCTGAGGCCGAGGTCTTAAGTCTCTTAACCCCCGTGCTCCATATCCTCAATACAGTGTTAAGCCAGCAAAAAATGCGAAAATATTTTTGCCCATTTGAGGCCCTAAGGCGCTGCATACCACGACCCGCACTTGGCCGTTTTTTTGGGTGGCTGTGACCACTGTTTTCAGGGGTTGGATCTGCGCCTGAGTAAGGACAGAAGAATATAAACATAGCATTCTAATGGATAATGTCTATATTGTATTTTATTCTGATTTTTTTTTAATTTTCTTAATGGATATTGTCTTTTATACGTACTTAACTACTTAGGTACTGTTTAAAAAAATCTGTAACTTTTTAATACAGTACATAATCAATTAAAAATAGTCGCGCACTGTATTTAACAGAAATTCTAGTAAAATAGTTTTATGATTGACAGTAACTGTGGTTTAATTACTTTAAGGGTGATGGTCCCATCGCGGCGGGAAATTTAAAAATAAAAGAAGTGTTTTGTTATTTTGAACCACTTGCAATATGAAATATTTCATTTTTCTTTAGTTTGCGCTCCTAGTCAACAAAGACGCTACTATTTATTACTTTGTTTTAACTCAAAATGTTACTAATTTTGTATATTTATGTAAAATACTAAAAAACAGTTTCATGTTGAATCTTACATAAACATGCAAAATTGGTAACATTAACAGGTTGTCAACTGTCAAGAAATATTTAAAAAGTAAAGAATTAGTTTTAAATTAGTGTTCACGGCTCGTGTCGAATACTTTTACCAAGTTTTCAATCTACGCGAATGCTGTTTTGGTGTAAAATTTTTGTGTCTCTGAACGTTTAGTGGAGTCAAAACGAGACAAAATATGTACCTATATTTCCATTAAATATGAGAAAACTAGCTTCCGCCCGCGTTTTATGTTAGTAATTTGTAGCTAACACGTGTCGCCATCTATTATCATAAGAGCGTTATTGTTGTTTTCGTCGGGAACAGTACTTTTTTCGGAATGAAAAGTATTTCTATATAATCTGACAACTTATAGGTATGCTTTCAGAGGATTGACAGCAGAATTCGCGGGATTGAAAATTTTGTTTTAAGGGTAGGTACTTTTGAACAAAGCAAATTTTGGCATAGATTTCCAAAGTAGCTGTTTAATACAAATAGCTGTTAAACACTTGTAAATTTACAAAATATCAGTAATGAAAAAATAAGTTAATTGCTCGCAATCGATTTTTTTTTACTTACTAAAACTTTTAATTTTACGAGGTCGCTCCACGATCAGTCTGCGACAAGTTGACATAGCAATCCGGGGCTCATCGGCCAGCGGAGCGACACCCGCTCAGCCCCCACACGTGGTAGTAGTGCAAAGGAAAAGGAGCATTATCATGCTAATGCATTAATATCCTTTACTGTAGGTACCTATATTTAATTTTTTCCAAGGTTTTTTTATTTTTTTACTCTAAAAAGAAGTATGCAAATGTGCGAGTTTTTGACTCCATTAAAATTCTATCTATATGTATAACATGTATGTATACCAATATCATAGACGAACGCTCTATATCAATGTACTTGTACTAAAGCTATGTTATCTGAATCGGACGCTAGAGGGCGTTAATCGGGGATTGATGAGCGTGACGTAACAAAGCTATTAGATGGACCGTCATGTACGGGTTAAAATCTAGTAAATAATTAGAACGTGTAGCGTCCAAAATATCTGTCTAAAATTAAACAAAAAAATATTATATTTTGACGAAAATAAAAATGAACATTCCAAGAATTTGTTTTATTTATAGGTGTAGCTATATCGATGCGTTTTTTTAAACAAGTTTAAAAATGTGGGCCTAATATTTTTTTCCTTTATTGGTATGCTAAGCCATATAATTTCACAAAATAGAATACCTACACATGTTGTCGTTCACCGTTTTAGCAAGTGATACCTAATTAGTTTCTAAAACGCAAAGGAATCTGAAAGTCAGAGGTGCGTGCCAGGGCGTCGCCAACGGGGGGAGGGAGGGGCTTATCTTTTGTCATCAAATATTCACTTTTTTTTAGTACTTTATTTTAAGATTTTTATTTTTAGATCCAGCAGTCACCGCAACTGACTCTTTTATGCCAAGCTGTTGTTTCGAGTAGTGCCAAGTGTCGCCCACTGTATCAGTAACTATAGGCTATCCAGAATACCAAAATAATAAATGTAAACAATCTTGATACGTCTTTTATTAATAATATGCAAATTATAAATTGTAAATTCACAAATAAAATGTAATTCATTGTTTCATGTAAATTAAACGTAGTAATTTCATTTATAATTACATCAAATTAATTTTTCAAGGAAAAATATAAAAAAAAACATGTCAAGATTGTTTACATTTATTATTTTCGTATTCTGGATAGGTTATAGCATAATGCATAATGATAAAGGCCCTCTGCCGGGGAAATTCAAGACTAAAATAAAAACGAAAAATCATATTTCAATTCAATTTATTACAAAAATAATCTAATTACAATCGCATCGAAAAAAAAACATTTCAGAAATTACAAAATTGAATAAAAAATTAACTTAAATAACTAAATGACTTCGCTTTTTCTCCTTAAAACTAAATTAGGAAAAATACAAAATATATTCAATTCATCATTCTAGGAATGTCGGTATTGTGATCAAATTACAGAAAAAAAATGTTTAAAAAAACGTTTTTTTTTTTTCAATCAATGAGTAGAACCTATAGGCTATTTGCACACATAAGACTCAATACTAATAGTTTTTTAAGACTACTATGTCGGCAACCAGGCCGACAAGAGTCCATAAAAAAAATATACCTACTCAGTTCATTTTGTTGAACATTTAATTTTTTTTTTTTTACTTTTTTCTACTGCTACATGGTTTAACCTGTAAAAGCGATCTGCATGGAATATGCCTCGTTCTTTCATATAGATTTGATGGCGAATTTTTCACTCATCGAGGCGTGGTAACACGAAAAAATGTTCGCTCAATTTAGTCTTTGCTCAGTTTTTAGCGCTAAGAGCCAATAAAGCGAAATGAAACCTCATCTACATCCTAATACACGAGTGAAGAAACGCCACGAGAGAAATGTTAACAATAGTGATATGGCATGACCAAATGATACATTAATACATTCAAAAACTTAACTTCGACAAACTATTGTCAGACAGACCTTGCTGCTACAAAAATAGAACTTGTCTGAGCTTCTCAGACTCCGACAATTTTTGAACTTTAAGACTTCTCTTCTCCGACAATTATTGAACTTCGACACAAATCTACTCCGACAATTATGGAACTTTGACACTATTCTACTCAGACAATATGCACATCCATCGACACTATCTTATGGGCTATAAATGTTTGTCGAAGTCTAACGTATTGACTGAGTAGAATAGTGTCGAAGTGCCATGATTGTCGGAGTAGTGAATAGTGTCTGAGTTACATTGCAATGTCTGTCGAAGTTAAAGTTTTTGTGTAATATCTTTGAATTAGAAAAATAATATTAATATTTCTGTTGACTTTTAGCCTTTTTAAATTAAATTATTTAATTAAACTTTAGTCTTTGGACTCTTAACTAAACGATATTCAAATTGCATTTTTTTTTTCATTTTTAATCCCTTAAGGATCGATTCTAATGACTACATATGAAACGATACAATACACAACACATTTAATTATATTCAGTGAAGTTTGGCTATAAATTAAGAATGCTAGTACGAGATCCCACTTTGAATCGACCTACCCTCATTTATAATTTAATAAATGGTAGTTTTAAGGGTTCCGTACCCAAAGGCAGGGCCGGATTATCAGTGTTTTTTAATTATAGGGGATACCCAAGAAACGTGATTTTTTCGGCACTATAGTACGGAACCTAATTTGTTTGGCTCAGTGCGCTTAGCCAGTTTTTTTTACCAAAATACACAATAATTACAACAATTAAAAAGTTTGAGCGCCCGGTGACCGCGACACTGCTTAACAAGCTACATTAATAATTCACAAGTGTTTTCACACTATAAAAAAATACTATAATGAGGGTAGGTTGATTAGACCAGGAGCGGATTTCTCTATAGGCCGAGAAAGCTCGGACCTGGGGCGGCAGAATTTTTTTTTTTATTGTCGCACCCTCTGTGAAAATATTTAAAATTTATCTTAGCATAAAATAAAACTAAATTTACACTAATTAAGGAAATTACTATTAAGTTTATTTTATTCGAATTTTTACTTTGAAGTCATAGACATTATCATTCAATTTTTCGAGAGACCAAAGGCCCCATTGCCGCCCCGGGCCCTTGACAGGGTTAAACCGCCACTGGTGTACAGTAATTATTTTACATGCTAAAAAAGTACAATGTATTGGCACTTCTAAAATTGACGATTTACTTATAAAAGGTAGACATCGTGTCACGTAAAAAGAGCGGCGAGTGTCAGCTGTCTAACTATACACTGTCTATAGATAGAGAGTTTATGGGCCATTTATAATTTTAAAACAATCTGAAAATTCTTTCATGCCCAAATATATCAGCAGACGCAGGGCCGTATTAAACCTATTGGACGCCCTGGGCGCCTTTTTATTACAGTTAGTAGTACATATAATAATAATTTAGGGTAATGAGGCCTCTATAACTAAGATATATGATAGAGGCCTTTTTATTAATAACAATATACAAAAGGAGTAGGTACAGCTTGGCAAAAAAGAGTCTGATAGAGCTGGAACTAAAAATAAAATTCTTTTCAAAACTAAGTTTTTGAGTTCGAAAATAATTTAAAAGATTCAATTTAATGACAAATACTTCGTCATAGAAGTATGTCGATTTTTTTATACTCATCTTAACTAAGTTTTTGAGTTCGAAAATAATTTAAAATTTGATTTAATTTAATGACAAATATTTCGCGATCACTCGATTTTTTTTATTACTTTTCTTAAGTCGTAAACAATAACACAACTTTTACACGAAAAATGGTTGTAAAAAATTTAACAAACGTTATTTTAAAAAGCAGTGGTAACTGAATTAAGTTTTTAATTAAGCGTCAAAAAGCTTTTGTTAAAACTCAGTTGTATTTTATTAAATGCATTTTCCGATTACAAAATGTGCTAAGATTGTTTACAACATAATACAAAGTATAAAAAAATCAGGAATAGCTCGTAATTTTTAGTTTTAATATGTTGTTGTTGATAATTGGGAAAACACAGCGCAAAATCGTGACAACTGGAGAAAATGGAGGCCTTTGCTCAAAAATGGGACAGTACGGGCTAGTAATAATAATAATAATTATGTAAAATACGCTTTTCGCAGACTCTTTTCAGCCAAACTCTAATTATCGTTTGATATTCGGACAATTCATATTTTTTACTGAACTACGGAGTCTAGATTGTTCTGGACCCCATAGTTTCAATTTCAAATTGAAGCATGGGGTCTTCAGTATCTACGGGGTATGCGATGTCTACGGGGTCATCGGTGTCTATGGGGTCATCAGTGTCTACGGGGTCCTCGGTGTCGGGGTCCTCGGTATCTACGGGGTCTGCGGGGTCTACGAGATCGGGATCTAAGTCATCTACTAGAAGCCACCAGATAGTCTCTACTATCTGATCGCTTATAGTAGGTCCTTTTTTAGTCTCTACGACAGAAAGACTGCAGTCGAGGTTCTGATTTTCCGCCCTCTTTTTAAGTATCGATACGGCGAGTTGGGTCAGGTTTGTGATATAAAGACATACCGTTATAATTTCTAATATAGCGATCTCGTTGTACACTTTGCAAATGCCACTTAACGTTGTAATTTCGACCGTTACGTTTACGATTCGAAAAGGCTTTTTAGCACTCTCCTCATCGTCTAGAACGTGAGTTATTATTCCTGAAAATTTAGTAGATCTGTATTATTTGGTTAATTTAAATGTACAGTCGGGGAATTAAAAGGTTCGTCACCCAATGCCTATGTTTGTTTATGGTTTGTTTGCTTATGCTAGTGCTAAATAGAATCTGCTTTACCGACAGCAGTAGTGCATCAGTTATGTTAATATTCTTGGAAGAATATGACAACAGAAAAAAAATCCTCAAGTTAATATCACAGAATTACATATTGACATCATATTCTTGTTGCCAAAAATAAGAAGAAGAAGAAGACATCATATTCTTTGATTTGACATTAATTTCCTGTTTACATGTCATCCTTTTCAAAATTGTCATCCATTTTTACTAAATATCGATTTACTGACAGTTTGACAAATAAATAAAATAGATTTTGATTTAAATTTCTTAACGGCCAGACCTTAGAAAAGGTTTTAAGTTGATGTCTACTATTTAAAGGTCAAAGGTGTATGCTATTTAGACCTTTGTTATCTTGACATAAAATATAATTTGCTATGCAAAGTCCGCTCAGTGTTGTAGCTTCAAAAGGTTTTGTTTTTCGCCTTGATAAAAGAAATAATTTTAAAAGTGACGAACTTTTTAAAGTCCCGACTGCACTACATCTATTTCGACACTATTCTAGAATACTACCACGGCTTAAATTATTTGTATAAGCAATAATATAATAAATGCTGTTTTTTAATTAGACATTCAGATTAGAAAATAGTAAAAACATCCATTTCTATTACATTAAATTGTACATTACAACATTTCTATTTTAATTATTACACATTTAATAAATATAATAATGAATATATAATTATAATACAATAAAATGATATGATTTTATGTTATTCATATTTGATAAACCAATGTAGTTTTATAATTCCTATACCTGGTCAGTTTTAAGGTCTTAGCTCACGATACCGCTTCGGCACAGAAAAAATATGGGGTTTAAATTGAGCTCTTTACAGTCTAATGAAATAAAAATAGCCATTAGTTTTGTCCCCCTGGGCCCTTGATAGGTTTAGTCCGGCTCTGCGTATCAGTGAGCTAAAACTTTTCAATGCAGCAGAATATACGATAGACTGCTGACCGAGCGACTGCATATCTCCTATGCCTATGTCCTTAAATTGAAATGCTAAAACAGTTGTAAGAATTTTAAAGGAAAGAAGATTCAAATAACTATATGGATCTCTATTTTTTTTTTTTTTAAACTATATTTTTAAAGGACTTTTTAATTTGGTCTCTCATTACACACCATCAGTCTTAACTCAGACTACAATTTTAATAATATAATATCATAAAATTGGTACATTTTGTCCAAGTTTTATCCAAAAATTTCTGACAACTACAAAATATATATACCTACATATATATTATATGTATACCTACATGCAATAATTTTTTTTTAACTCTATTCCAAATTAAAATATCTACTTTAGTATTATTAGGAATGTTACATAAAACCTACTCTTGTATTGTCGTTAGACATTTAAATATTTGTGTTTAATTTGTGCATTACTTACAAAACTTACAATAAACTACAGCACACAAAATGTACGGTAGTGCGAGATTTGATTAGCACTGAGCATTTTTTAAATTTCCTAAAAACCTCATGATTATTTTTATAAACATCGCCATTTATAATATCATCAAATTTTTTTCTAGAAATATTCACCAAATAATCCGCTGTGCATAATCATAATCTTTCCACATGACTTCTTTATGGAAGAAGATATTAAAAGCGGCAAAATTTATAAGCAAGTACCACAAAAATTCTGCTACAACGACCAGATAAGTTGGCCTCCCAAACCGAAGTCTTAGTACTATATATGGGATCAAGAAGTAGCGGATTTCTATCAATTTTTGTAGCGCTAAAACCAAAGTTAAACTGACAGTGTAGGGTAAAAGAAAAGAAATGCAATTATGATCTCTCAAATTATCATAAATGCTGAATAATAGGAAAATGTACACAGGGACAGTAGCATAAATAGCAAAATCATATTTCCCGTACCAACGGTTCCATATATAGAAGGTAAAGTGTCTATTATCAGCAAGTAAGTAAGGATGGACTAAAGTGTTATGGTGTGCCATCAAAGTGAATATCATACCACAGAGCAGAACTAGAATTTTTTCTCTGAACATTAGTTTTAAAGTCGAAGGTAATTTTGATATGACATACGGAAGTCCAAATACACCGTAGAATATAAGAAAATAAAGCAACTGAGGTGTATGTATCGTTGCCTTGTGAGCAGTTTTATCTCCAACCACTATAGAACCGTTAATAAACAGAAAAGATAAAAATCCATTCAATATCAACATATGAGTGAACAGAACTGTAGCATCGTGGAACGTAACAAACTTGAAAAATGTCATGAAATTTGTGCTTAAATGGTATTTTAATGCACAATACACATCCCACATCCCGTAGAACCGTTTCAACTTTGATTTATCAATGTCTTTCGCTATCAACGAACGCTTGCTCAACTTCACATCATTAATATACTGATTTCCGAATACCCGTGAGCTTCTAATCAATAAATCTAGTAACTTATGACCGAAAACCATAGCAATCCATACTATATTGGTTTGTCTCATGAATATCGAACATATACCGCATATTAAACTCAAAATAAGATAACGGTTTGTTAGGCAAAGTCTAGAAAACATTAGCAAGAATGTTAAAGACAATGTATCCGTGTAGTAGACGTGAGAAAAAAAGTATAAAGGAGGTAGTATAGCTAAATTAACCGCTTGCAAAATAATTTTCATCGGACTTTTATCATTGTAGTAAACATATTTGAGGATGCTTGCGAATAGTAACAGGTTGACACAAGAAGCGATGACATTGACGAAGCGTAGATTGTAAGTATTGCACTCAAAGACCAATCCGATGAACGAAGAGACTAAATATAAGCCAGGTAGTGTTGTTATCTTCGGATTCCAGTAAGTAAAGTTACCAGTACAGAAGGATGTTCCTTGCGGTAAGTGGAAGTACTCATCGATAACTGTATGTATTGTCTCGTTGAGTTTGTCAAAGACAAACTTTGTTGCAACGTAGTATGCAACTGTAGTGACAAGAAGCAGCGCCTTGTATTTTAGTGATGCACTCATTTTGATGGGTTTCTGGAAATAAAAAAATACATTTTATTTGCTTAACTGGAAAGTTAGACATTCCTACGGCAGTTACTACACTATTCACTTTTTAGGAAATCTATTTAGGAAATAGGAAGATGTAATTGAAATTAGAGCAGTTAAGATTCCGATTTAGTGCGATTGGAAGGTCCCGACCACACTACTCTACAATGCTTCTAAATTCTATATGATTTCATCATCATCATCATCATTCTGAAATGATGATGATGATGATGATGAAATCATATATGTCGTCTGTGTGTCTTATGTATATATCGTCTTATGGCTGACCATAAGACGTCCACTGCTGAACATAGGCCTCCCCCAATGACTTCCAGATTGGCCGGTTGACTATATGATTTAGGTGAGAGTAAACACATCGCTAAGATTCCTTTTCTTAATTACTATTGTTCCCACAGTTACAGCTAGGGCAAGCCCTATCTTTTGTTGATTTGAGAGATACGGCGCCATCGAAACATGAAACTCAATGTAATTCTACTAAACGACTGCAAGTCGGCTGTCCTAATTAGGATTCAATTTAGTCTAGGTTATGTATGAAAGAAAGAATGTCAAATTCAACTCAAAATCACGAGGATGAGGAAGAAATGTATTTTTGTAAAACCTAAATAAATTGATGTTACCCATGGGGCTGGTATAATCACCCTGTGTGATTGAAGCTCCTTTAAAAAAAAAAAAATAAAAAAAAAAAAATTGTCTTCCGATTTCCTAAGTGTTCCTAAATAGATTTCCTAAAAAGTGTAATAACTGCTTATAGACTTACGACTCATTGACGGCAGAAGTACTCTAAGGCCTAGCGCCCATGGCCTGCATGGCATAATATAAATAAAAATATTACTTAGAAGTAAGGAAATAAAGTTGAAAATAGCACCGCTGCAATGGCTAATGATGTTGAGCGCGCATCTAGACACCCGGCGTTACGTCACATGTTGTTGTAGAATCGAAAATGTTCAACGAATAAAGAATCAACTCATATGGTTAAGTTGTCGAATTGTAGAAAGTTGATACCCATTTCAATGTTTAAATTCGTGATAGTTTGAAAAATAGAAAGAAAGAAAGAAAAGAGGATTAGTTTTGGCATAAAAATTAAATAAATACATTTAATGAAGCACTACAATGACCACTACACTAAACTTATTATTTGACAGAGAACAAAAATTTAAGAAGAAAAAAAAAAAGAATTCTAAATTACATGTGAGTGCCTCATGATTGTGCCAAAAATAGGAACTAGTTCAGCATGTGCCAGACAGTGCCTGGCACGATTTTCAACTAGTCCCTATGTGAGTCGCAGATGCAAGCCCGAAACCTATAATACCTACTACTTGAAATTAAATACTATTTGATTTCTTCTTATGTATTAGAAAACGTTGGATATTAACATTATTTTCACCCATTTGTTATTAGCATTTCCGACTTTAGATGATTTTAATAAAACATGTTGAGATTGACCGAATGATTGAACAGTTGACCTAAACGTCATTCAAGGATTCAACTAGTTGATTAGTTAAAGATTAACTAAAATGAAATAAGCTTAACAGTTGATTCAACTAGTTTGTTAATTCAACTCTCATGTTTTTTTATTCAAATTAGGTAAGTATTTTTGATTTTATTCCTTTTTTTTTTTAATTTGTGTTGATTGCTGTTTGCAGGGAGGTTGTTGTAATTTCATTTACTGATAAATTATGTTTTTAGTGTTGTTAAATATTACCTATTTATTTATTTCTACAAAATTTTGAACTTCAATGCAATGCATGCATTATATTTATAAAAAAAATTACTTACTGCAAAGCTAGACATGCTTGTCCTCTAGTACTCAATAGAAGGGACTCCTGGACGTAACTACATGTTGCTTTGGAACTAAATCACTCTAACAGCATTTAGAGCCAGGGTATTTCTTAAAATGCTTATAAAGTAAAAAGGTTACAAAAAATTGGTGGACCAACATAATGAAAGCCATTAAAACATTTATTCTAATAGGTTTCATAATAGATATTCCGAATCTCATGCAACGAATTTGAATTAGTTATACTTCTCGTCTCAAACACAACAAATTTCTACATCTAACCTTACTTGTTGCTCTGAGAATTTTTAATTTACCGGTCTCCACAGATTTCTAGACTTATCAGACGCACTTTTATAGAATAATCAATAATACAACAAGTAGAAACACTCAAGCATGCATCGAGATTGGAACTACATTGCACATGCGTCCAGAAAACTAGAAAAATCAATAATTACAAAAAATCTACTCACTCGTCACCGTGCGCAGAAAATACGCCGAAAAACTTGGGATGACGTTGGATTTCGCCAGTATTACATTAATTACGTGGCCGAAAATGCATTCAGTGGTTACACATTGTTTTGATCTAGTTTTCGTTGATTAATTCGCCGGGGCGATTCGTGTTATCGAGAAATGGCGGCCTTTTTGACAGATGTGAATTGTGAAATACCCGGGTGGAAGAAGTCGACAACAAACAAAAATAACAAAACGTAGCACGATTTAAAAAATTACAGTTAAGGATTTATTTCAAATTACTCGTTTATTTCGGAAATAGAAGATTATATACAGTATTTTTCAGCTAGGAGTGAGCTAATGTATTATATAATAATTATAATGATTGAGTTCATTTCTAACCAATTAATAGTCATCGGATACCGAAAACAAAACGTAATGTTTCGATCGATACACGCAGCATACTTTACAAAATAATTAAATCAATCTAAAAAGATGTTATCTGTAATAAATGAAAAGTGGTTTAGTAAGGTAAGCAAAAATTAAATCATAGCAAACTACTCCACGAAAAATACCATAACATAATGGTTATTTTTTTCAGAAAGATGGTTTGATTTTGTTTGACATAATTTTGTAACGGAACGTGTAGCGATGACATGCCATCGCCAGTCTGTTTTTAATTACTAACTAATTTTTAAGCAGCCAATGATAAACAAGCATAAAATTGCACAAAGAAAGCTATTTGCTAGATAAATTTTGATGATTGGTGAAGAACAACAAACCAGTTGACGTTGTCATTGTTGTCAACAACAAAAATGTGACATTTCAAATTGAATTTGAAAACTAACGGCTCTTGTTGGATTTGATTTGAACATTTGAATACGATTTATTTCTTGAAAAACTATATAATTGATCGCTAAAAAGTTTAAATAAGTGATGTTTGATAAATAAATATTATAATTAACATGGAAGCTAACGATTTCTTAGTAAAAATAAAAGTGAATGGTTACGAAGAAGGTTTAAATAACTTGGCGAAACTTTACAATGAATACAAGACTATTACTTCGAAATTATCTACAAAAGACAGAGGAACATTTTCTTTAAATGTGCTGTGTTTATTGTGCAGGTATTGCGAATTTTATTACAGTTGAATTTTGTTAATATAGGTATTTGATTTTTCATTCCTTCATCAGTCATTTTTTATTCCCATTTTAGAGATCCATAAAACGACACTGACCAGGTTTCCGCTATTGACTTTGCCTGCGTTTAATGTTGATAAATTGTTGTGTTAAATGTGTTATTCTGATATAAATTAGTTCAGTAGTTTTTGCGTGAAAGAGTAACAAATATCCATCCATCCGTACATTCTCATAAACTTTCTCATCCTACTAATATTAGAAATATGGAATTTTGTGAGGATAATCTTTCACGCAAACTACTAAACGGATTTTGATGAAACTTTACAGTAAAATAGCTTATACATCACAATGACACTAAGGCTTCTTTTCTCTTTGTTGTATGGTTGATGAACAATCTGGTGTCAGGGTTTTAACCGTAGGCCTCTGACATAGCTTTACACACCATTGAAAAATCTCTCAGGTGTACTGGTTTCCTCTCAATTATTTCTTTCACTGTCGCACATGAATCTGAAAAGTCAAAGGTGCGTGCCTGGGTTTCGAACCTTTGACTGGGCAGTTTGACAGTCATGCCACTGTCACTCCTTGCTAATACTTATACAATTTATCAACATGCCACGCAGTACACACACGTAATTAATCCATAAAATTCTATTCTACCCCCTTTTTTTAGAAACCTCGACAAAGCTCCAACATGGAGGGACACCATAGACACCAAAGATCTACTCACCTTAGCCATAGACTGCATTCGAGAGACCAGAGGACTGAGCAAAGCGGAACAGATAAAAACTTTAGCTTGTATCTACCATGTGCATAGATATGTAGTTAGAAAAGTAAGTTTATCCCACTGTTGGGCAATTAATTAATCATAGAACCTGCACTGATAGCCTAAGGCTCCTACTAGGTGAACCGACCACATCCTAAGTTCATAACAATGCAGGTAACCGGTGCATGCAAGCGGCAAATTGCCATTCATTGTGGTTTTCAATGGGAGAGGCCTTTGTTCAACAGTGGACGCCTTCCGGTTGATGGTGATGACAAGTTTCGAACTTTAGGAGGATGATAAATACTTGGATCTGTTGAGAGTCAGTAAAAGATGGGTATACATCTGCAAAACCCCTAATTTTAGAACTGGGTTCCACCATAGCGGAAAATGTTTGATCGCGCGTTCGTACCAACGAAGTTCGCGCAATTTGCGACGATCGCGCATTTGCGTTGTATTAGGATGACGCTGTAGGGTAGGTAAGGTCACAAGTGACCGCTGTAGTTACGGTGGCTATTTACCATCAGGTAAAGCATATGCCTATTTTCCACGAAACGAAATTAAATTGCTTTAATTCATGCTTTTTTGTGCTTAATATTCTCTCGCGAGCTTAGTTTGGAGAAATATTTGAGCTTACTTACCATTTTTTGGAGAACTTACGTGAGAATTATAAGGTTTATAAAAGTTATAATTTTTTTCTTGCAGAACACACCAATACCACCAGAATTGATTCTTAAACTATCATTCATGGCTTTTGAAGCGGATTCCAAGCAACTTTTAAAAGAATACAGCAAAACTTATTGGAATATTATTGCTGACAGACTTCTTTACATAGAGAAACTTAAAGGCAAAGCTATACAGAAGCTCCTACCGAAACTTACCGAAGATATTCTTAAAACCATTGATATTTATAATACAGTAAATTTTTCTAACAACATAATAGTATTTTTAGTAAAAAAATTGCATTTTCTGTACAGCGAAACTCACTCAGAACAATTGAACAGTTTATACGTAGAGATTTTTAAAAGATTATCAAGTAAAAATGATTTGAACGAGTTTAAAAAGCTTACTGATAAGGAAGTTTTAGATTTGTATGTTAAATATAATGACTGTTTGTATGTTATTGCTGAGAATTCATCGAAAAATCATTTTAAAAAGTCCGCCTTGAGTGTAGCAGTTAGATCTGCTATTACTCTCTTTGGACATCGGTCAGATATGTTTCACTGTCTGCAAACATTCTATTTAAATTCCTTCTGCGATATATTTGAGAATAAAACAACATATGCGGATTCGGTATTTAAAAATCTAACTATATCTTGTGATATTACTGAGAAGTTAGGGTATAAAGACACTTTGACAGCTACATATCCATTTTTAAATCAATTTTTAAGGCTGTTTATAGAATATTCAGTTAATAATTCAATAAAAAGTAATTTCACAGAGGAAATACAAGAAAATTGTTTAAATTTCATGTTGAAGTTACTGGGAGAGTTAAAAAATTGTGAACAATTACTGAAATGCGGAAATTGTTCAGTAAAATCTGGTCTGCATGACGCTTTGCGGCTCTCGTTTTTGTTAAAACATTTTATAACAAATTCGTTGTTAAATAACACAGATATAACCAAATTATTACCACTTTATAACAAAGTTGTGTGTAACCAATATATTATAATACATGATTTGAAAAAATTGAACTGTGTTAATTATGAAAAATGCAATAGAAAGCTACAGACCGACACACATAATACAGCAATATTATTAAACAAAAATCAACAGTACGAATTTTCTATAAATCTATTTGAAATTTACATAAAAAATGAATTGTCTTCAAAAGATTTCGAGCATAAAAATGTTTCGCGAGCATTTTACAACAAAAGCATTTGCGAATTAGATTACAAAAAGCACGAAAATGCCTTAATAGATGCTTTTTTGAGCTTAATATTCTCTCGAGAGCTTGGTTCGGAGAAATATTTGAGCTTAGTCATGGATATAAAGGCGAAAGCTCTAAAAAGTGATGAGAAGGATGAAGAAGATGATGATTATGAGAAAAGTGATGATTTACAATTAATGTCGGTGATGGAAGCTTGTAAAATGGTGATGGAGAGGAAGATGTATGGTGATTTAACACCGTTTTTAAAAGAAGTGACATTTAGGTATGTATTTTTTATTTTGTGTATTATTTATAACTGTCCCACTGCAGGGCAAAGGCCTCTTCTCATACAGAGAAGGTTGAGCATTAATAATTTGTAGCACTGATAGCATAGTCGTATAACCGTCGACTGACAAGTCAGTCTCGAGTTCGATCCCAAGGCGCACCTGATTTTTGTACGTTTTGGCGTATTATAAAATAATTATCACTTGCTAAAATGGTGAGGGAAAACATCGTGATGAAACCAGCACACCTGAGAGATTTTTCAATGGTGTGTAAAGCCATGTCAGAGGCCTACGGGCGGGCAGTTTAAACTCTGACCAGGTTGCATATAAACTCGCTAATCATCATCATCATCTGCCTAGCCTTTTCCCAACTATGTTGGGGTCGGCTTCCAGTCTTACCGGATGCAGCTGAATACCAGTGTTTTACATAGAGCGACTGCCTATCAGACCTCCACAATCCAGATACTGACACGATACCCCTTGGTAAGACTGGTTGTCAGACTTTCAGGCTTCTGACTACCCGTAACGACTGTCAAAGATCTACAAGACAGCCGGGGCCAACAGCTTAACGTGCTATCCGAGGCACGGAGAGTGATAATTATGTTATAATACGCACATAACTTACGAAAAGTCAGAGGTGCGCGCCTTAGGTTCGAACCCAAGACCTCTGACTTGCCAGTCAACGGCCACCACTAGGCTATCACGACTCGTAAACTCGCTAATCAATATGAATATTTTCAGTCTATTATTGAAGCATGAATTTGAGATGTATTCAAGACTTTGGCCGTCTATAGTACCTGTGGCGGGCGTATGGAGGTCACTGAACTCATTGATCAATGGGCGACGGGAAAAATGGATGAAGGGTAAGATAATTATTATAATACTAGCTTTTGCCCGCGACTTCGTTCGCGTGGAATAGTGACTTCGACTCTTGACCAATAGATGGCGCTGTATGACTGGAATAAATTTTATTTTTTATTTTATTTTATTTTTTATTTTATTTTTTGTAATAAAAACTATTCTATGTCCTTTCTCAAGTTCCAAACTATGTCTGTACCAAATTTCACACAAATCGGTTCAGTAGTTTAGGCGTGAAGCAAAGACAGACAGACAGAGTTACTTTCGCATTTATAATATTAGTTTGGATTATATGGCCTGCCTCGTTGATCTAGTGGTAGCAAGCGCGACTGCTGAGCACGAGGTCCTGGGTTCGATCCCCGCGTCTTTCTCAGTAGCAGCACGGAGTCTGGAATTGTGCTCGGTTAATGGCAATAGGCTCGCCCCTATTACATGGGACTTATAACATAGCCGGCGAAACGTGGGTATACTGCACACCTCTGCCTACCCCCTCTGGGGAGTACAGGCGTGAGAATATAAATAAAATAATAAATAAAAATATTATACGGCAGCGATGTTTGCAGACCCAGAAAAAAATGGTGGGATGAGCTGGGGGCTTAGCCAAGTTGACTATCTACAATCGCTAACACTATATAAAACGAAAGAAATGTATAGGATTAGATTCTACTCGTTTGTTTTGACCACGTGACATGACGATCTTTCTTTCTTATCGTATGGTTGATGAACAACCTGGTGTCAGAGTTTAAACCGCCCGTAGGCCTCTGACTCTGGCTTTACACACCATTGAAAAATATCTCAGCTGTGCTGGTTTCATCACGATGTTTTCCCTCACCGTTTTAGCAACTGATAATTAATTTATAATACGCACATAACTTACGAACAGTCAGAGGTGCGCGCCTTGTGATCGAATTCGAGACCTCTGACTTGACAGTCGACATGACGATAAATCCTATACATTTCTTTCGTTTTCTATAACGTTAGCGATTGTAGATATTCAACTTCGGTAAGCCCCTCATTTGGACACTCGTTTGGAGGTTTGGCCTGCTTAACAGTGGGAAATGTTTGGCTCATAATAATAATATAGTATACAAAGACATCAAGTGTCGTGGTGGCGCATTGGTTTACGGACCCGCTTTGGAAGCGCGTGGGTGTGGGTTCGAACCTGGCATGTACCAATGTGAATTTTTCAATGTCATATGTACTTTCTTAGTTAATCTGACACCACTGACTAACGGTGAAGGAAAACATCGTGAGGAAACCTGGACTTAATAGTCTGGAATCGCTAACACGCAGTGAGCTAGCGTGGTGATAAATGCTCGACCCTTCTCGTATGAGAAGGCCTTTGCCCTGCAGTGGGACAGTTACAGGCTGATTTTTTTAAAATGATCCTTCTCTGTATGAGAAGGCCTTTGCCCTGCAGTGGGATAGTTACAGGCTGATTTTTTTAAAATAGTTAATTCGATTTATTTTCAGTTGAAGACAGAGACGCCATCTTGTGGACATTACTGGAAGTTATTCTGCTCACATCATCGACTGTTAGAACTGTCCACAATGATTACTACAAGGCTATAGTTACTGAACTGCTAGACAACATTGATAAAATGCCCGTAAGTCCTATTTGTAGTTCCCGGCCTAAGAATAGAACCACCCCTACTCGTCCCGCGGGTGTCGTAAGAAGCGACAAAGGGAAAGATCTGGAGGATGGGCAGCAGCATCCTTCTGTGTAACAGCAATCTTCTGCTACTGCGATCGCCAACCCGCTTGCCCAGCGTGGCGATTATGGGCAAATACCTCCAATGAGCGCACAATAGTGGCGCGCATTGGGAGAGGCCTATGTTCAGCAGTGGATTAATACAGGCTGATGATGATAAAGTCCTATTTAATATTATAAATGTGAAAGATTATGAGGCTATGTGATTTTTGTTAGTCTTTCACGCGATAACTACTAATAGAAACGGTTTGATGAACAACTGTTAAGAGTTTAAACCGCCCGTAGGCTCTGACATGGCTTTACATACCGTTGATAAATCTCTCAGATGTGCTGGTTTCCTCGCGATGTTTTCCTTCGCCGTTTTTAGTAAGTGATAAAAACAAATCGAAAAACTTTTTTATTTGTTTGGTTCAAATTTAGTAATCGATATTTCACCCCCTTCCTGTTGATAGTTTGATCTGATATTTGGTACATTTTAACTACCTTTAGTTTTAACAAAACCGTTTTACGTAAAAAAAAATTACTTATATTATTTTTTATTTTTAGGAACCAATTTGCTCAGATATAAGACTGATACAAAGTTGCTTATTATTTTTGAGAGCTGAATATGATTTAGCTGAAGCGAGCGTCAAATATGGATGGAAAATTACTGAAGTTGTAAGTACAAATATATTACAATTATTTAATAAGAAAGTTTTAAAAAACAATTGTTTAATATTTTTTGTGAAATTTTAAATGTTAGCTTATTAAATATTAATATTTCGAATCCCATCCGTTGGTTAAGCCGCCTCCACAGTATGGCAAGTGTCGTGTATTCGAACCCCGTTCACGTCGTATCTCTTTGTCAATTTTCTATAATTGTTTAAATACCGACTGTCTCGTTTTCTAGCGGTAGCAAGCTGCTGAGCACGAGGTCCTGGGTTCGATTCCCGGATCGGGCAAAGTGTTATTGGGTTTTTTACCTATTAGGAGATACGCAGCATCAGCACGGAGTCTGGAATTGTGCCCGGTTAATGGCAATAGCCCCCTATTACATGGGACTTATAACATAGCCGGCGAAACGTGGGTGTACTGCACCTCTGCCTACCCCCTCTGGGGAATACAGGCGTGAGTCTATATTATGTTATTTAAACACCTGTTTTGCAGAATATCGACCCTGATTTGACTCAGCCGAAGGCTACTCTATCTCAAGAGCATGAAGCCATACAAAAAGCATTGCAAGCGGTCGAGATATGGACAGAAATATCCGATGTTATTGACACAGGTAAATATGGTATGGATGCACTGCGTATCCAATATAATAATGGATTTAGGATGCTGCTGGGCCTGCCCCGCTTTTGTAGCGCATCAGGTATGTTTGCTGACTCAAAAACAGATTGTTTTAAGACAATTTTACGCAAAAGAGTTGCGTCACTGATGTGTCGCGTGCGGGACAGTTCCAGCAGTCTCCTAAACACTGTCCTGAATAGGTTTGATTGTCCGATGGTGCGCTACTGGAATACCATTCATATGGGATCTAAGCCAGTGCTATTTAATATAAGATAAATAGATTGTGTAGAATTAATGTGTACTAATATAGCTTTAAGTCTTTACTAACCTTATATGGATGTATGTCTGATATAAAACAATAAATTAAAATTAAATTAAATTAAATACATAAATCTAAGATAACTTTATTTTACATTAGTATACAATTACATCATCATCATTTATTTAAGAGCTACGCTCTTGTCGATGCAGCCTCTTCCAGCTCTCCCTATCAAGAGCCAATACCTTGACCTCCTTATCTCTCGACCTTTACTTTCTCTTTGATCTGCGCTACACAACTTTGTCTTGGCCTACAATTACTTATATGTACAAATATCAATAAACTAAATAATAATATAACTTATATTTACAATTAAGAATAATATATAAATAAGATTGTTATAAAAACAACGTTTTTCACCGACTTCATATAGCACTGATAGCCTAGTAGTATGACCGTCGACTGACAAGTCAGAGCTCTCGAGTTCGATCCCAAGGCGCGCACCTCTGACTTTTCGTAAGTTATGTGCGAATTATAAATTAATTATCAGTTGCTAAAACGGTGAGGGAAAACATCGTGATGAAACCAGCACACCTGAGAGATTTTTCAATGGTGTGTAAAGCCATGTCAGAGGCCTACGGGCGGTTTAAACTCTGACACCAGGTTGTTCATCAACCATACGATAAGAAAGAAAGAACCGACTTCAAAAAAGGAGGAGGTTCTCAATTCACTTGTATGTATTTTTTATGTTTGTTACCTCAAAACTCGCTCATTTATGAACCGATTTGGATCGGTAATATCGGCCACTAAAAATCGTGAATTAAAAAAAAAATAAAAAACAAAACCGACTTCAAAAGAAACTAAAAAGCTTGAAATAACTTTACGTTTTGGAGTCGGTTCCAAGCCAAGTTGTAGCCTCTTTAACCTCCTCATTAAGAACTTGGCTTGGAACCGACTCCAAAACCCAATATAAAGTTTGGTTAAAAACATCATCTGCCTAGCCTTTTCCCAACTATGTTGGGGTCGGCTTCCAGTCTTACCGGATGCAGCTGAATACCAGTGTTTTACATGAAGCGACTGCCTATCAGACCTCCACAACCCAGATACTGAGTTACACGATACCCCTTGGTAAGACTGGTTGTCAGACTTTCGGGCTTCTGACTACCCGTAACGATTGTCAAAGATCTACAATTGACAGCCGGGGCCAACAGCTTAACGTGCTATCCGAGGCACGGAGAGTGACAATTAATTTATAAAACGCACATAACTTACGAAAAGTCAGAGGTGCGCGCCTTGGGTTTGAACCCGAGACCTCGTCACCACCACTAGGCTATCACGACTCTAAGTTTTTTTTATAAAACACTATGATGAATTTATGGTTTCTTTTTTTTTTCAGTTACAAAAAAGTCTTGCTTATCCCCCGCACTGCATCTCGCCGAGATATATGTGCAACAATTGCTGCATTTCAGCAGGATAGCTCATGGGCTCCAAATGGCGCATATTTGTTGCAATGTCGCTAAATATATCGATGATAAGTAAGTACATACCTTAGAGTATATAAGAAAATATAGAGCAACCCTATAGAAGTATGAACTGTGAGCACGGGTATGAACAACGCGGCCGCGACACGAGCTCCGTTTGCGATCATACCTCGATCGACTGCGGTTCAACTAGGCTCCACGAGCGAAAAAGTTACATTTTAGCTTATATCATAGTTAACTGCTGAGTTAAATTTTAAAAAACGTCTAGAAAACATAATTAAATTGAAAAAATGACATTTTAATATTTGTATGGTGAGACCTGCTTTCGCTCCGCACAAGGCAATGTGGTTGACGTTATCACTCAATATTTTCTTGAATACTCTATAGTACATACCATCATTCATCATCCTCCTAGCCTTATTATTCCCAAACTTTGTTGGGGTCGGCATCTAATCTAACCAGATGCAGCTGAATATCAGTTTTCTGCGCGACTGCCTATCTGACCTCAACACAAAGGGATACGATATTCTAAAGTTAGATCAGTTGTCAGGATTTTATGAGGGTACTGACTTCCTATATCGACTGTCAAAGATCTTCATGACGACCAGGGCCAGCAGCTTAACGTGCCCGAGGCACGGAGCAGGTGATAATTAATTTCTAATACGCACACTACTTATGAAAATTCAGAAGTTGACTGGCAAATCAGAGGTGACAGGTTCGAACCCAAGGCATGCACCTCTAACTTTTCATGTGCGTATTAGAAATTAATTATCACTTACTAAAACAATGAAGGAAAACATCGTGAGGAAATTAGCACACCTGAGAGATTTTTCAATAGTGTGTAAAGTCAAAGGCCTACCGGCGGTTTAAACTCGGTTATCAGGTTGTTCATTAACCATACGATGAAGAAAGAAAGAGTATAGTCATTATTATTTTTGTCAACTAGTTGATGCCCGCAGCTTCGCCCGCGTACCGCGTATCGCGACCAAAAGTAATCATGAAATCATTATATTTTAGCCAATGTATACAAAAACTTTTTAAATTATATACTAATACCTTCCTCGAAAACCACTCTATCCATTAGTGAAAACAGCATAAAAATCGGTGCAGTGGTTTTCGAGTTTATCGCGTACAGACAAACAGACGCGGCGGAGGACGTTATATAATATTAATTCTTCTTCCACAGAGAATCCTTCATCCGTAACGCTGGCGTTTTATTTTATCACATCGATACTTCTAGTAACTTTCTCCAAGACACAATGAGTTTAGCCAGCGAGTACTGGGAGCAAGTCATCAAATGTGAAGGAGGGGTCGAAACTTGTGTTGTATTCGTATGTGATGCCGCTGTAAGTATGAAAAACTTGCTTTTTAATCAACAACTTATATCATCTGCCTAGCCTTTTCTCAACTATGTTGAGGTCGGCTTCCAGTCTTACCGGATGCAGCTGAATACCAGTGTTTAACATGGAGCGACTGCCTATCAGACCTCCACAACCCAGATGCTGGGTTACACGATACCCCTTGATAGACTGGTTGTCAGCTTCTGACTACCCGTAACGACGCGACTGTCAAAGATCTACAATTGATAGCCGGGGCCAACAGCGTAACGTGCTATCCGAGGCACGGAGAGTGATAATTAATTTATAAATTTCGAAAAGTAAGTTCAAAATAACCATAGAAAAATAACGTTATAACGACGTCGTTATTTCCATGATAGCGCAGAAGAAATAGTCGAAAAAATTATCGTACGTCGTTACGGGTAGTCAGAAGCCCGAAAGTCTGGCAACCAGTCTTACCAAGGGGTATCGTGTAACCCAGTATCTGGGTTGTGGAGGTCTGATAGGCAGTCGCTCCATGTAAAACACTGGTATTCAGCTGCATCCGGTAAGACTGGAAGCCGACCCCAACATAGTTGGGAAAAGGCTAGGCAGATGATGATGTAATTTAAAATAATTATAATGTAAAAAACAAATATTTTTTCAGATATACTTTTTTAAAATTGGATCTGTTGGTACTTCGGCGAAATTAGTGCAATTAGCCCAGACTCGGATATTAACAGCTTATGAGAAATGTCCCGATATTAATTGTAAGTATTTTTTCGTACCTTCAAAGTAAGATAGTCTCAAACTTTCGCGAACACTCAACATAATGAAACAACTTTTAACGGATATAATTCGCGTTTTTATTTTGATAATACAATCCTTCTTTTATTTTGATAATCAAAATAAAAACGCGAATTATATCCGTTAAAAAGTTGTTTCATTGAGTAAGATTTAGAGTCCTTATCGTATAGTTGACGAGATGCGTAGATGGAGTGCCGTGTGGTTTCCGGCCTAAGAATAGAACGACTAGGAAAGATCCGGAGGATGGGCAGCAGCATCTTTCTGTGTAACAACAATCATCTGCTACTGCGATCGCCAACCCGCTTGCCCAGCATGGCGATTATGGGCAAATACCTACATTGAGCGCAATCTCTGACAGACAGACAGACAAAGTTTCTAAAAACGACATATTCGGCTTCAGTATCGTTCCCCAAACATGTAGTACTTACTTTTTTCCATATACATATATTGTATACAGGGTTATTTGTAAAACACCAGCATCCTTAAAAGGGGTAATTAAACTCATCATTATGAACAACTTTTACTATAGGACCAAACCTGAAATCGCAAAAAAAATCAGCTGTTCCATACATTTATGTTCACAGGACTCAGCAAAATGTATGGAACAGCTGTTTTTTTTGCGATTTCAGGGTTGGTCCCATAGTAAAAGTTGTTCATAATGATAAGTTTAATGACTCCTTTTAAGGATGCTGGTGTTTTACAAATAACCCTGTATGTATACAGTTTTTACTTCATTACGATTTTATTATAATGTCGGTATATGAATTGTACCCTCATATTTGCAATTTTATTATTATTTTCAGTGGATCTAGCTGTAGGACGGCTGATGGAAGCTCAGAGCTTGCTATGTCGTGATTCTGGACCGAGCTTACTATCCGCAGTCAATGGTGTACAACGCCATCATCTATCCATGTCGAATACTGGTAAGTTAATAAATACATCAATCTATATATATAAAAATGAAACCCGTTTTCCGTTGTCACGACATAGCATGAAAACGGCTTGACCGATTTGGCTGATTTTGGTCTTGAATTATTTCTGGAGATCCAGGGAAGGTTTAAAGGTGAGAAAAAGGGGTAGAGTAGGGTAGGTTAGGGATAGAGTAGGGTAGGGTAGCGGTATAGTAGGGTAGGGGTAGGGTAGGGGTAGTGTAGGGTATGGTAGGGGTAGTGTAGGGTAGGGGTAGAGTAGGGTAGGGGTAGAGTAGGTTAAAGGTAGAATAGGGTAGTGGGTAGAGTAGGGTAGGGGTAGAATAGGCCTTGAAGTAGGATAATCACGCGTACGAAGTCGCGCGGGGCAGCTAGTATATAATATAAATACATCATACAATAGTAAATACTGGTAGCACTGATAGCCTAGTGGTATGACCGTTGACTGACAAGTCAAAGGTCTCGAGTTCGATCCCAAGGCGCGCACCTCTGACTTTTCGTAAGTTATGTGCGTATTATAAATTAATTATCAGTTGCTAAAACGGTGAGGGAAAACATCGTGATGAAACCAGCACACCTGAGATTTTTCAATGGTGTGTAAAGCCATGTCAGAGGCCTACGGGCGGTTTAAACTCTGACACCAGGTTGTTCATCAACCATACGATAAGAAGAAGAAGACTGGTAAGTTAATAAAAAATATATTTTCATACGTATAAAAATAATAAGTTTAAGTGGTGGCGCATTGGTTACGGACCCGCTTTGCAAGCGCGTGGGTGTGGGTTCGAACCTGGCATGTACCAATGTGACTTTATCAATGTCATATGTACTTTCTTAGTTAATATAAGACACCTCTGACTAACGGTGAAGGAAAACATCGTGAGGAAACCTGGACTTTATAGTCTGAAATCGCCAACACGCAGTGAGCTAGCGTGGTGATTAATGCTCGATCCTTCTCTGTATGAGAAGAGGCCTTTGCCGTATATTGGGACAGACAGACTGATTTATTTATTTATAAATAATTAAAAGTGATAATTAATTTATAATACGCACATAACTTACGAAAAGTCAGAGGCGCGCCTTGGGTTCGAACCTGAGACCACTGAATCGCCAGTCAACAGTCATACTTAGGTTAGAGCCTTAGAGGCTTTCTCAGTTGAATAGAAAATCTCTTTCCAGCTTCGAAATGGTGTCCCCGCCGCCTCCGCTCCCTGACCCTGAAGTACCACATCAGCGTGTCCAGCAGCTCGGCCACGTCGCACTCCCGCGCACTGCAGCTGTTCCGGCGCGCTCGCAGCGCATGCGCAGTGGCCATGCCGGCCGTCGCCAGCGTCACGCACGCCCACATGTACGCCAGCTGCGTCAATACGCACAACTTGGATGATGCGCAGGTAATCTTCGTTCTTCTTCTTCTTATCGTATGGTTGATGAACAACCTGGTGTCAGAGTTTAAAACGCCCGTAGGCCTCTGACATGGCTTTACACACCAGTGAAAAATCTCTCAGGTGTGCTGGTTTCATCACGATGTTTTCCCTCACCGTTTTAGCAACTGATAATGAATTTATAATACGCACATAACTTACGAAAAGTCAGTGGTGCGCGCCTTGGAATCGAACTCGAGACCTCTGACTTGCCTGTCAAACTGTCAATTTATTAGGCTATCACGACTCGGCTAGAAACGATATCACCAAATTTTAACAAACATTATTTTCTTTCTCAGGTAAAAATCGACAACCGTCTAAAATACATCCTAGGCCTACCTGCAACGAGTGACCTACCATCTGCCATAACTGAACCAAAGTTACCTATGTTTACTCCCAAGCAAGACTTCGAGACCATGCTTGAGAGCCAGACTTGCAAAGCTCAGCCAAGCCCCACAAGGAAATACGTCACAATCCCCGGATTTATAATGCCCGAGTTTTTCAAGCATAGCAAATGTACTTGCTATGCCTGTGTCGACCCAAATTGTGCCTTAATTTCATACATTATTGGCGGTTTAGAAGCCTCAACCTATTTCAGAGCAAATGAAGTCGAAATAGCCGGGAATTATTTTAAAGGCGTCATCAACACATTCGGATATTTCGACAGTAAATTGAAGTCGATATTGAAGTCGTATTCCGAGTTAGACTTCGAGAAATATGTCGTGGATCACGTGAAAAGGTATTTTGATGATAAATTTAGGAAAGTTAGATTAGAAATTTTGATTGAGGCGTCGTTTTTTGAATTGAAGATCGGGAACTTTGATGCGGCTGATGATTATATTGTTACATTGCATGAAATTCAACAAGAAATGGAAAAAGATGATTGTTATTTGAATAATGAGGTAATGAATTTAATGATAGCGTCTGCTAGAATGAGGAATGTTGTTAAAAAACAAGAATTTGACTTATGTTTGGACTTTGAAAGCCTGAAACTAAGTCCAAAGGCTACACCCGCGAAAACCCCGGAAACTAAAGTCAAAATCCCACCTATTTCGGCTATTAAAGTCAAAGAAGAGGAAATCCCGAAAAAAAGAAAAGTAATCAAACTAAATCTAGACGAAAACAGTTCAGACGAAAAAGACTTTGAAAAACCGAAAACGAGAAAACCTAAAACCGAATTCAAAATACCGGTTCCTGTTACCTCGAAACCGGTGTTCGAGAATTTAACGCCGAGAGTTACGAGAAAACCGGATATTACCATCACAGATACTACAACACCGAGTATTAGTAGAAATATGAATAAAACGGATTTTTTTACGCCACAGTCTACGCCAGAACAGTTTTTCACACCACAGACTTCAATAAAAACGTATTCGAAGTCGTTGCGTAAGGGTATTGTGAAAAATTTGGAACAAGAGTTTTCTACCCCTCTTTCTAGGGTTGAGAAGGAAAATGTCAAAGCCGAATTGCCTTCCAGGGGTCTTCGGAAAGAAGTGGACAGGAATCTTAGACGGGCAACCAGTCCTGGTAAGTTAATCGACACTAGGACTAGACCAAAAACGGTGAGACGACCGAAGATGGATCAATGAGACTGTGTATTCAATAAATGTATTTGACTATTTTTTTCGTTTTTTATTAGTACTTGTATGTCTGCGGTATTGTTGAAGTGATAGCCTAGTGCTATGACCGTTGATTGGCAAGTCAGAGGTCTCAGGTTCGAACTCAACGCACCTCTGACTTTTATGTAATGTGCGTATAATAAATTAATTATCAGTTGCTAAAACGGTGAGGGATAACATCGTGATAAAACCAGCACTTCTGAGATTTTTCTACGACGTCTAAAGCCATGTCATAGAGGCCTGCGGGTGGTTTGACACTATACGTTGACACGTTTGTCATCAACCATGCGATAAAGAAGGAAAAGAGAAGGGAAAGGTGTCTCAGATTAATCAAACGCCGAGAAAAGAGACACAAATGTTGGTATTTATATTTTATCTAAATCACTACATATTATAAAACAAAGTTCTCGATAAACTGGCATTGGTACTGATTCTCTTGTACAACCTGCTAAACTAATTTTAGTCTAACTATATCTCTTTCTCCTATACACCATAAAAAAAGACACAAAATTGAAATATAAAATTGTAGAGCTGTCAAATTACTCTACGTCCTTGCAATTGACGTAAAAATAGATGAGACCTCTATGACATGCCGACTAAATTCTCGTTGATATCACGCAAATCTAAGATAAAGGTAGACGCAAATGGACTAGTTTGACAGCTCTAAAAATCTTTCCTTTTCTAAAGATCTCAGTTAGAAAGAGAGATGGTGAGTTTAAATTAATTTAGAGCGTGTGCAAGAGAATTGGCAACAAGGCATTGTTATACTGGATGCTCAGGTTTGTCCGATTTTTGGGTATGATTACACACACAGGCTGCAATAAGTCTTGAATAATGTTAATTCTACCTGTACAAACCAATTTATTCGATACAACGATTTATTGAAAAATTGTATAAGACTTTATTCGTTCGCTACTAGTTTTAATTTCGTGAATTGCCAGAACTTCTTCAGCTATCTTCCTTTCAACGACAGTTTTCTTATAAATCTCTTCAGCTGTCTTGACCATCCATTGTTTTTCAGCTACTTTCAGTTTGTGTAATTCCTCCTCCATTTCTTCAACCCTTGATTTTGTTTTATTTTTGGTTTGATTTTGGCCTGAATCTGTGGATTTGAAAGAATGGATATGTACCTATAACATAACTTTACGTCACGCCTGATTCCCCAGAGGGATAATTAATTATCACTTGCTAAAACGGTGAAAGAAACATAGTGAACTCTTATTTTGCATGCTAGTGTCTCGATGAGAAACGAAGGCGCATTACCTCAAAATTAGGCTGAAAATAAATCAAGAAAATAAATCAACTCAAGAGGTTATAATCTCTTATACAAGTAACTTATAATTTTGAACTGTAGTGTGTTATGTGCGCTAGTGATGGCCTCAATTTTTGCAAACTCTGTTTTGCCAAACTGTACGAAGCAAAATCCAATGTTTAAATCAGTTTAAATAAATACGGAAAAACTTTTAAAAATAATTAAATTATCATTGCCAAACTCATACTGTATATACTAAGTGTACCTATACTAAGTTACTATCCAAAGCCATTTCTACACAAACAAGTAAGTTCAACATTTCATGTCCTTTTTTCTATAAATACTGAAGGCTATAGGTACTTACATTTTAAAAGTATATCGCACCTCTTACTTTTTGTAAGTTATGTGCGTAGGTAGGTATTCTAAATTATCAGTTGCTAAAACGGTGAGGGCAAACATCGGGATGAAACCAGCACACCTGAGAGACTTTTCAATGGTGTTTAAAGCCATTTTAGAGGCCTACGGGCGGTTTAAACTCTGACACCAGGTTGTTCATCAACCATACGATAAGAAAGAAGGATATAGTCTTTTGTTTCTCGACTCAATTTGAATAAAAATTGACAATTGGCTAATATTGAAAATTACCTCCTAAAATAATTGATAATTAATTACTTTTATTAGGTACTACATAGTAACATTAAATCACTTACTTGAAGTTCTAGAATCCATATTAATTAAATCCTTAATTACAACACGATGTTAAATAAACTTGGGAGTTATTTTGAGTTCTTAGAAGTGAAGTAAATCCGATAACCGATTGTCAACAGCGACACAACAGTTACGACTGGCGCGTCTATCTATCAATCAATGCTTATGATATGAGTCAGATAATAATAGTGTACCTACCTAATACCCATTTATAGGCATATTACACACCTTTCGCGCCGGTCCGGTCATTCTTGCCGGAAGGGAAACCGTTTCATCGCTATCACACACCTAACGGCGCGGTCCATTCTTATTAACCGACTTCAAAAAGCAGGAGATTCTTAATTAGACTAAGCAGTAGCGTAGCGCCTTGGAGGAGCCCCGTATAAAGGGTAAAGATTTCTCGCAAAAGAAATGAAATGTTTGCATAAAATTGATAGAAATATTATTCATCATAATTAGGTAGGTATTTATCTGTCACTTTTTCCAAAATGTTTACAAACAATTCAAATTATCTTATTAATCTGAAATAATAAAAAAATTGGGAAGTTTTTATTAATGGATATGGCAGATACAGCAATAGCTACGCCCCTGCGACTAAGTATAAGTAATTATGTTTGTTACGCAATTACCACACGATTACTCCGCCAATTACGATTAATTTTGATGATTATTTTTTTATTCAATAGACTATCCTCAGAGGTATTACCTCTGAGGTAGTCCAATTTTAATATTGTTATGATCTGATCATTAAGTTCGGAGATTTATAACAGAACTCGCACATCGCGTAACAATTAATTTCACTTTGTATTTTGTTGTTTTTTTTTAAACATTTACTTTTTCTTTACGGTTTTATACGGCAACAATCCGGCGCCATCCGGTTGTTTGCTGATCGGAACGAGTGTTTTCTGTGGCGGTCGGTACATTTTGTATTAATTAATAATCTGAACGGACCGGAAGTGATAAGTCTAAATTCAACATAATGTTTGTTTAAAAACGGACGGGAATAGATTGCTAATGTTTGTGGGTCTTTTAGATATTCAGGGATTTCCGGCAACCAGGACCAGTGTTGCCTTTATAAAAATGATAATTTGAATGAGTTTCGTTTTACGCAGTTTAAGATGTAGCAGGTACGCAGTACTTCTACGAGTTTGTAGCAGTAGTTTATGTTCTAAATGTATTATTATCATATTTTAGATTGTGTTACAGTAAATACACTATCCAATTAGGTATATCTTCTTTCCATTCTTCTATCAATGTACATGACCCGTACATAACGTAATGATTTAGAACTCGGCAAAAAAGAGTCAGGCGGTGACAGCTGGAACTAAGTATAAAAATCTTAAAAACTACGTTTGTGAGTACTAAAACAATTTAAAAGAGAATCATTTGATTATATTTGATAACAAAAAAATCGTCATAGAAATATGTAAGCACCAAATAACGTGTTTTTTGAGTTGTAGTATGTAAAGTGCGCTAGTGGCGCCCTCAATTTTTACACTCTTGTTTACTAAAATAAACTCAGTCCTCGAAGCAGTGAAATAACGGCTAATAGAGATGATTGGAAGATTTATATTTTTTCTTACACAAAAAGACAAACTGGCTGTTTACCAGCCATCCTAAGCGACTTTCTGCGACTAATAAACTTTTTATCATTTGCCAAAGGCCTATTTCTAGATTCAGCGCCCTGAGGGCCTGAGCCTGTTATGCCGCCCCAGCCCTGCGTCCTGACGTTGATTTTGTTGTCGTTTTAAGTTGCTGCTAAATTAGGCTGGCTTTTTATTAAACTTCTACAGGAATATTTAGAGCCGATTTCACCACTGGTACTAAACGCGATCGGTCATTCCCGTTCGGTAACACCCCCCCCGTCGTCCACACTGTTGAGTGGGATTTTTTTTGAATGGTGACAATCCTTCCCGATCGTTCACACCCCACGTGACATTGTACAGGAGTCAAAACCTAGAAAATTGATTGTAACCCGACTTTTGAATGGAGCGGGTTATTCAATCAAGTTAAACTCGGCTCAAGCGTTTAACTAAGTTCAGAACTGTAATTTGTGTATGGCTGAACTTAGTTTTATTAAACTCGGTTATTAAAGTGAACGGTGAAATTGGGCCTAAGTCTACTAAAAGGCGCACAAAACTAAGCGCGAGGTGCGTTTTGCGCCGCTAGAAGTCCGGTTTATCAGTCTGAGCTCCATAGAGCTAATAACCGACACCATGAAGGAAAAAAAATCTATTCACCAACACAAAATAAAACATAACTCGATAATGCCATGAAATTTATTTAAATAAAAAATATCTAAGTGATAGAAGATAGTCTATAATGTTAATAATTGTGTCGCCGACATGATTATATAACGCACACCCATCCGACACTCGCTTTACTAACTCTACAGAACATAATTAAAAACTATACATACATGTATAGATTACGAAGTTGCTTAGCTGGTTATGAGTCACGGAATAGATATAAAAACGATGATACTACACTGGATGATGAATGATGATGATGATGATGAATTTGACTAACTGTCATTTACGGTCAAATTGGTCAAATTCTGTCAAATTTTTGACAGTTAATGACCATTTCAACTGTCAAAAATTATTATTTTCAGTAATTTTGGATTTCAGTATTGTTGAAGTACTTTTTTAGAGTATTTTCTTAGTTTTCGTGATTGATTTTACAACTTCTACATTGAATTAAAATTTTACCACGCGCGTGCATTATAGGCGACATTGCAACGTTGCATCGCCACGCGCGGACTTTGATGCTGTCTTATTCTCTCACGAATTAATGATTCGTGCGCTTATAGCTAAAATACAAAATGTAACGTTGCTTCATTTAACTTTGCATATAAATTTGGTACCAATTCCATTGCTTTAAAAGGTTGTTGAGAGTAATATTTGAGTCAAATTGACTGAATTTGACAGTAAATGACAAGTCATTTAAGGTTTACAATAGTGACTGGTCAGATTTAGTCGTCTTATATCTATTCCGTGAGTCGAACGGCTAACTACACATACTACAATTTATTTACAATATTTGTTAGTAAATAGACAATGTAATTACATAATTAATAAACAAACATTGTACTTCAGCCGATCCCGAACTGCGTTGACGCAGGCCGGGATTAGCTCCGCCATCAACGTCCATATTATTCATAAATTATACAAGATAATGGTGCTAATTCTCTTGTACACGCTCTAAATTAATTTAGACTCGCCATCTCTCTTTCTAATAGGGATCATTAGAAAAGAATAGCAGATTTTTAGAGCTGTCAAAGTAGTCCATTTGCGTAATATCAACGAGAATTTAGTCGGCATGTATTATGTCTCGTCTAATTTTACGTCAATTGACTAATTTGACAGCTCTAATTTGATAATTCAATTTGCCGTCCTTTTTCTATGGTGTTTATTAGAAAGAGATATAGTTAGACTAAAATTAGTTTAGCGGGGTGTACAATAGAATCAGCACCAATTTCTTATAAATGTGAAATATTTTTGAAGGTATAAACATCACAACCATTAAGCAATATTACAACTCTATGTGATAGTTTTCAGCACAGCCATTATTTTTTATTGTTTTATTCTTAATAAGAAAATATAGAGTGATAACGTCAACAACATTGCCTTGTGCGGAGCGTGAGCAGGTCGCACCATTGAAATGTTAAAAATATCTTTTTTTATTATATTTTCGGAAAATTTTACACAGCATTTAACCATGATATAAGCTAAAATGTAACTTATTCGCTCGTGGAGTCTAATTGAACCGCAGTCGATCGAGGTATGATCGCGGCCGCGTTGTTCATACCCGTGCTCACGGTTCATACGGTAGGGTTGCAAGATTTTATTATATATTTGCAGCTATTGTATACAAATATTCTATACAATTGTAAGTGTCATATACTCATCATATCATATGATTTTAATTGCTTTTTAGAAACAGTAAATTAAGTAAAATATTTCACATTTAAAAGTAATGACCTTATATTACATTATGTACTATCGCGGACACGAACGGTGCACAACTTTGCGATCAAAATGCTATGAACGATGCTACGTACATAGGGGTCAGCGCTACGTTCGGCCGCCTGGTGCAAGCGATTCTAACCTTAAAAGTGGTGCACCGGTTTTGTCCACGATAATACACATACAGTCATACATACACATCTTTACAATATAATTTATGTACCTATATAATTGATACATGCACAATTATTGCACGTTAGTATAATATAATGAATACAATTCTCTACTCTATATTTGATCAAATATTAATCTATATCTATATCTGGAAGCCGACCCCAACATAGTTGGGAAAAGGCTAGGCAGATGATGACTAATCTATAACTAATTTTTTTGTTAGCACGGAGAGTAGAGGCAAGTAGAATCTTGTTATATGTGGGACGAGTCGAAAAAGTGTCCAGCTAGAAGCAGTAAATTACAACTCAAAATCTCTTAGCGCTAGATAATGTGTGTATAATCGGAATACGCAAGAATAGAACCACCCCTACTCGTCCCGCGGGTGTCGTAAGAAGCTACAAAGGGAAAGATCCGGAGGATAGGCAGCAGCAATCATCTGCTACTGCGAATACGTAAAATTTTTCATCCTGTAGTTCTTACCTCTACTCACCATAATTATTAGAAACTATTACAATCAGCATGATTGAAGGAGAGCTCTCAATGTATAGTCGTCTATAAAATAGCTTTACCCTTTACCTTATGCCTATTAATTATGCCTTATGCTTTTACCCTTAGATGTAAAACACTGGTATTCAGCTCCATCCGGTAAGACTGGAAGCCGACCCCAACATAGTTGGGAAAAGGCTAGGCAGATGATGATGATGCCTTTATCCTTAGAGTGACTATCGTTTGCATATCACAAAACAACAAAATCTTTTTCTGCTTACAAGACCAAGTGACAGATAGCGTTGTCATTAATGCGTGTGAAATTTAATTATGATGGAAGTTTTTGTCAAATGTGGTAAAGCAATTTTATAGTAGACTATACAGTCATGAACACAGACATACATACATTTGGACTTTGGAAATTCCATATAAATACACAGGGTTATTTGTAAAACACCAGCATCCTTAAAAGGGGTCATTAAACTCATCATTATGAACAACTTTTACTATGGGACCAACCCTGAAATCGCAAAAAAAAATCAGCTGTTCCATACATTTTGTTGAGTCATGTGAACATAAATGTATGGAACAGCAGATTTTTTCCCTTTTAAGGATGCTGGTGTTTTACAAATAACCCTGTATATCTGAATAATATAGAAGTACTAATGTATGTCTGTATGTACAAGGGATGGTTCTATATTTCTATCCTTAGAGTATATAAGAAAATATAGTGACAAAGTCAACAACATTGCCTTGTGCGGAGCGTGAGCAGGTCTCACCATTAAAATGTTAAAATATAATTTTTTAAATTACGTTTTATAGTAATTTTTGCTAAATTTAACACAACAAACTATGATATTATAAGCTAAAATGTAACTTTTCGCTCGTGGAGCCTAGTTGAAGCAGTCGATCGAGGTAAGATCGCGGACGGAGCTCGTGTCGCGGCCGTGTTCATACTTCTGTAGGGTTGCTCTATATTTTCTTATATAGTCTAAGTGTCTAAACACACTATGCCGAACGTACGCGACCGAAGTTCGGCATGATTACGCCTGCAATGTCATTTGTATTATTGACGGCACATTACGCCGAAGTTTCATTGCGTTATAAACGCAACGTAATTTCGGTCGGGCGTAAGTTCAGCGTAGCGTTCAGCTGTAGTGGACACATTATACGCGACCGAAGTTTATACACACTACACACGCATCAAGTAACGCAACTGAATTTCAGCCGCGTAAGTTCGGCACTTGTAGTGTGTCATATCAGCCGAACACGTCGCAACGTAAAATCAGCCGCGCAACTTCGGTCGCGCACGTTCGGCATAGTGTGTTTAGACACTTAAGGTCCTATCTGTGTTACGTAGCTAATTGTCTTAAAAATACACGCTAGAGATATATGGTATATTTGTTAAAAGTCTGTTTACAAAAGTCTGTGTTCATGTTCGTACAAGCTGAGTACGGTTCTACATTTTTATTTATTTTAAGTAGAGTTTTAAGCAGACAGCGACATCTCGCTGCAGCAGTTCTGCTGTGATAACTACTAGGCAAATTAAACCTTTTGCTCGCTAGACCCTTTTTACGTTACTTCACGCCGGACGCCAAGCCTAGTAAAAATTGTATGTGGTAGCCATTTTCGCTAGTGATGAAACATTTTCATACAAAATGAAAATATTGTTTCAAAAATAGCAAAATTTTGACTACTGTTGTTTTCGGTGGCGTGTCAGCCACGCGACTGTTTTGCCACTTGGTCAAATGGCGTTCAAAAGGTTAAATTATATCATACAGCTTGGCAAAAGAGTCTGAGGCGGTGACAGATGAAACTAAAAATAAAAATCTTGAAAACTAAGTGTGTTTACTGAAATAACATAAAAGCGATTCACTTCAATAAATTTGGTGACTACAAATTCGTCATAGAAATGTAAAAGTACCAAATAACTTGTAATTTTGAATTGTAGTATGAGAAGTGCGCTAGTGGCGCCCTCAATTTTTCCAGACTCTTTTTTGTCAAACTGTAATTAATTTGAAATGACGTGTCAGATTAATTAATGTACCTTTATTAGTACGCGGTGGAATAAGCTTTACACTACCATATAAGCTCAGAGGCTTCGCTAATAGGGATGGCGATTATTTTCGAAAAAGATCGATTGTTCGTCGAGCCGTAACTTGGTGAATCGATTTATTAAAAAAATCGGTTGTCTGTATAGTCGGTTTACTGACGATAGTTGAACGTGACAACGAAATGGAACGCCTCAGAGCTAGTGGTGGTTAATAAAGCGTTTAGCGCCAAAATATAGCATGCTATTTTTTCTTAGCATTTAGCATTTGCTATTTTCGATCTGCCTTCGTGCTATATGCTATAATATAACGTCTCGCTCAACAAAGCGCGGCCAAAACGGGATAGCAACATAACGCGAAAGCGTCTACACAACAAAACGCAAGTAGCGGGGCCAAAACGAGATAGCAATCTATGACTCATGACTGTCAATCTATGACAACTGACCCGTTTAGCGCGTCGCTGAATAAAATGATAACATCTCCGCGTTCAGTTGACTGCCGCGGTATTTTATAGCGTGCTATAAATATAGCATATAAAATAGCATGCTATAAAAATATAGTCAATAGTCTATAGCACGTCTATAGTTTATAGCAGATTTGAAAATCACTACTCAGAGCGAGGTAACGCCGCATGACTCATGTTTTTTTGTGCGTGCAGCCGGCTCCATCGAATTATAAGATGTTGTCAGGTCAAAAATCAAGGTCTAAAAAGAATGATTACTATAAAATCTATTCTTTTTCAAGTCTGTATTTTCAATCTAAGTATAAATCCGTTTTATGAATAACAAGATACCATAATAAACGATGACTTGTAGTAAAATCAGGGATTTTTTAGTTAAGGAATTCTATAATCACAACCTCTTTTTAACCGACTTCCAAAAGGAGGAGGTTCTCAATTCGACGGTATGTTTTTTTTTTTTTTTTGTATGTTTGTTACGCGATTACTCCTTCATTTGTGGGCCGATTTTCAAAATTCTTTTTGTAATCAAAATGGTATACTCCCGAGGTGGTCCCATAGAAATATTATCGTGATCTGATCATGAACTTACGAGATATGAAACGGAACTCCTCGTAGGATTATAGCAGAATTGTCGTAACAAGTAATATTGCTTTGTTTATACGTGCAGTCGATGGCTGACGAGTAAAGAGGAAGAGAGGGGATACGTGGTCACCCCCGCCCTCCTCCTATAATCATCCAAGATAAAAAATATCGTGTGAGGTATCGTTTGAATGGGCATTTCATAAGGATTTCAAATATTAGCCTCACAAAAGTCTGGGAGGGGGATTAATTTTAGGCACCACTAAAAATCGTGAAAAAAAGGCGAAGTCAGGGAACTAAGCACACAGCTACATCGTGAATAGCAAATATCGAATATCTATTCTCTATTATTTAAAAGAGCAACCATGGAGTTTCTTGCCAGATTCTTCTCCATGAGGGGTAGGCTGCCCTTGGAACTGGCAACTAGAGTCACTCTTATAATAATATTAGAATTATGACTATTCATAAGTGCCTAAAATGGTCTACATGAATAAAAATATTTGATTTTGATTATTAGGGTGAAATATCGATCGATTTATTCGGCCTGAAAAATCGATTCTTCGATTAATCGATCTTAAATCGCCATCCCTATTCGCTAACTCGACTTTACATATACAAGACAATTTAAGTTGTATTGTATCTTAGAAAGACAATTTTTTGATCTTAAACAGATCTATATTTTACAATAATTAATTTCCAAATAGAAGAATAATTCGTTTATACAATTTGAAAATTTAATTAAATAATAAACACATTTTAATGTATGTTTTTTAAATGTTTATGCACATGTTTTGCTTATTAAATGAAAATATTTAATAGGAAACTCGCGGAAACAACTGTACTCCGGTAGATGTCACCACACGCCTTTAAGAAAGCGGCTAAGAATCGGTGGCTTAGTAGATAAAGCGATGGCAATTCACGCTAAAGATCCCGGGTTCAAGTCCCGAGTAAGTTTTGCGAGTTTTGTTATTAAATATTTTCATTAAATAATACATATATTATTAGATGGTTTACTGCGAAAAAAACCAGGTAAATAACATTAGAGATATTGAATGGAGTATTATAGTTTACACATAATTAAATCATTAAAATATTAGCTGTTGTGTAGTTTTGTAGTCAGTCAATTATTATATTTAACTGCCTTTTCACCGTCAGAGCGTAGACATCCTCCCACGCAAAGCCACAAATTCCTACAAATACCTCCAAAAAAGAATAGGGATTCCAAACCAATTAATCATGGCTTTTCATCCCCTATTTATGCAATAAAATATTATTTGTAACATCATTATTTTATTTTATTTCATCCTAGTTACGCGCATTTTTAATTGTCGGCTATACCCGACTGTGGAGGTCAAAAGGTTCAAGTAATTGAAACTACAAAAAAAAAACTATACACCCGACTATTATCTTTATTTCTTTATCTATACTTATAAAATGATAACGTGACTGACTGACAGACAACGCACAGCCAAAATCGGTGGACCTAGGGACTTGAAATTTTGAGACAATATTTTTTAAGTACCGTAGGGGTGCACTAATGAAGGATTTTCTGAAATTCCCCCCCTAAGTAGGTAAAAAAGGGGGTTACAGTTTGTATGTAAATCCGTCGTTCTTAACGTTAAATGTACTAAACTTGGTATTCAGCTTTTCGGTTGATAAATGAAAGGACGAGCATTGTTTTTTTAATAATTAAAATTACACCAATAGGAAGCTACTTTATCCCTGAGTGCTATAGGCTAATTTTTATTCTGAAAAAGTTGAGTTTTCAGTAAAAATTGATAATATCTATAATTCAAGTCAGAAAAAACAGGCAATCTGGCTGCTTCATCAATGTGTGTTAATTTAACGCGGACAAAGCCGCGGGGAATAACTAGTATATTATATTGCTAATATGATCTAAAAAATCATTCTAGATATTTAATTAGGTGTAAACTTATAACTAATTAATGTAAATAAATATTGCACAGCTAACGTTTAGCGTTTAGCTGGTTTTTGCAGTAAACCTCGTATTATATAAAGTATATAATATATATATTATAAATATATTTACGCGCGCCTCCCACAAGTTAATCCGAAGCCCATCATACAAGAGTAATAGAACAATATAATTTATTTTTTACTTCAATGTAATCTTCAAAAGTTTTTGAGCTTGCAGTTTAGTAGGATACTCGGCACGCTATTGTTCCAGCACTACACTAGACTTGTGGTGTCACACTACAGGTCGTGTGACGCCCCCGCCGCCAGGTCCACGCTCAGCACGGCGGCGGGGGCGGCGCGCCCTCAGCTGCGCCGGTGCCGCCCGCCGCGACGACGACGCTCGCGCCGCACCTGCGCACACGCATACAATACACTCGCACGCGACTCTAGCGGACAGCCCGCCCCAGGCCCCTGATCCTAGGATCCTGATCCCAAATCTAACTTCAGCATGACCAAGTAAGATTGCGTCTACTGCACTTCATGCAAGCTTAATAGAAATTAATTATCACTTGCTAAAACGGTGAAGGAAAACATCGTGAGAAAACCAGCACACCTGAGATTTTTCAAATGTGTAAACCCATAAACTCATGTCAAAGGCCTACGGGCGGTTTAAACTGAACCCATACGATCTTCTTTCTTTATCGCTCATATCTTTTCTTCTCTTTTCAATGGACCTCACCTTGATCCTATAGTATTTTTTATTCAAAGTAGAAACATCAGTATCCTCCTATACGACTCACTGTACCATTTTTTAATAGGAGTCTAATTGCAAGAAACAAATCGATCGCCATGTAGAGATAAGACCGCTAATTGTACTCTTTTCGGATTTTAAATGTATATTTTAGTATACAATTTGTATTATATACATAGTTGTATACCACTGACTAACGGTGAAGGAAAACATCGTAAGGAAACCTGAACTTTAATAGTTTGAAATCGCCAACCCGCAGTGAGCTAGCGTGGTGATTAATGCTCGATCTTTCTCTGTATGAGAAGAGGCCTTTGCCCTGCAGTGGGACAGTTACAGGCTGGTTTATTTATTATTTTAGTTATCAACGTGTCGGTCTTACCGTCCCCACCTCTCCCTCTGCCCAGCGCTCGTACGCGCGCTCGTGTTTCAGCCACTCCTGGTACTTGTACCACCACTCCTCCCACTTTACGTAGTCGCCCAGAGTGAGACCTGCAAATAACAATATAGACTTCTTATTATTTTTATATTTTGACATTATTTTATATATATATTATAATAGGGTGCTGCTGGAGAGTTTGTTTCGCCGTTTCTTCTCTTTTCAGCCAAAGCACTAGGAAACGGTAGTAAAAATTTTAATAATAGCTTTAAAATTTTTCAATTAAATTAAAAATTCACATAATATTTATGGGCAAAAACTAAATAAAGTTGACGGTAGATCAAAAATAATTTTAAATAACTGTTCAGACGCTTGTCACCTCAGTCTGCCTGCGACCACGAGTGCTGCAAAGCACTTGAAACGTCAGGATTGTATTATCAAAATAAAAACGCGAATTATATCCGTTAAAAAGTTGTTTCATAATATAGACTTCTTTACGACTGCAATTTCCTTCGTAGATGGCTAATGGTGCTGATTCTCTTGTACAACCCGCTAAACTAATTTTAGTCTAACTATATCTCTTTCTAATAAACACTATAGAAAAAGGACAGCAAATTGAACTATCAAATTAGAGCTGTCAAATTAGTCTACGTCCTTGCAATTGACGTGAAATTAGACGAGACCTCTATAACATGCCGACTAAATTCTCGTTGATATCACGCAAATGGACTAGTTTGACAGCTCTAAAAATCTGCTATCCTTTTTTTATTATCCCTATTAGAAAGAGAGATGGCGAGTCTAAACTAGTTTAGAGCGTGTGGAAGAGAATTAGCACCAATGTCCGTTGCAATTGGCCGCTGTGGTCGAAAAGTTATTTTTTAGCTAAGAGCACTCTTGTCACCTTTCAAATAAAAAAAACTATCAAATTTGTTTTATCCGTTTAGGAGCTAAATGCCACAGATACACACTTAAAACATATAACATCCCTCCTTACAATGTATTTTCAGGTCAAATCTTGCAAGCTGAATTAGAACCACTTCCTCTTATCCTACGGAGTTGATTTTTTTCATGTTAGTTCAGTTCCGATGACAATGCATTTTTATGGTAAGCATGACCTGAATCGACATCCAGGATTAGCTCCAGATAAAGGAACTCTTTAACGGTCAACAGCACAGATACAACTTTATGCTTATTTTTTTTAATAGTTTTGGTATTCGATTTCGATCAATTCAATTCTCGATTCGAAGATTGAATTTTGATTTTGGAAAAATCTTTTTTTTTATAGACTCACGCCTATATTCCCCAGAGGGGACAGGCAGAGGTGTCCCGCCGGCTACGTAATAAGTCCCATGTAATAGGGGGCGAGCCTTTTGCCATTAACCGGGCACAATTCCAGACTCCGTGCTGCTACTGAGAATTTCCTAATGGAAAACCCAATAACACTGCCCGACCCGGGGATCGAACCCAGGACCTCGTGCTCAGCAGTCCAACGAGGCAGATCAACGAGGTAAAATCTTTTTCTAATAAAGGTGTTTCATTACCTCGGAGATATCCCCTCTTCTTATAATAGTCGTATCGGACGCGGACGTCGTCCCAGGAAGGCAAGCCAGCCGGGGCGGCTAACAGCAACTCTTCAGGGTAACTGCCCGCAGCTGCGCCCTCCAAGGCACTGGAAACAGAAAAGAAGTTTAGTCAATGGCGCTAATTATTTTTAGTTAACTTATTGGTATGGTTGATGAACAACCTGGTGTCGGAGTCTAAACCTCTGCCTCTACCTCTGCCATGGCTTTACATACTGTTGAGAAATCTCTCAGGTGTGCTGGTTTGATCACGATATTTTCCCTCACCGTTTTAGCAACTGATAATTAATTTACAATACGCACATAACTTCGACAAGTCAGATGTGCGCATCTTGGGATCGAACTCGAGTCCACTGACTTGCCAGTCGACCACTAGAGGTATCACTAGCATCATCCACTAGTAGCATCAAGCAAGCATTGATAGCCTAGGCTGCGTGAGGTAACGATGAGGCGGCATGTCCCGAGGTGTGGTGCGGTAAGGGCATAGTTACGGGTAGGTGGCGGCGGGCTGGTCGGGCGCGTTCTCGTCGCGCTCGATGCGCACGTGCAGCGTGGTCTCGCGCCGCGTGATGCGCATGTTCTCCAGGCGCGCCGAGCGGTCCGCCGACCACTGCGCCATCTTGCCGAAGCGCTCCGACAGCGTCAGTCTGCGGACATGGTTGTAATAAGTGTTCAACACTCAACACAACACTACCAACTATTTTTGTGTATTTTTTTACATGTTGTTCAGTCTCCAAGTAGTCTAACCACTGTTTCATAGATGGCGCTATATCGTAAGCCGTCAAATGCTGAATGGCGATGTTAAGATTCGCAAGCAATTGTATAAGGTCAGACAGAGATAATAAACATTTGTACTCTCAAGAACAAATAGTTTCATTTATATAGTTCCTCAACAACGGTAAAAGTGAGTGGTGCGCGTAACACATGTTACACGCATGATAGCTTATTAAATACTATACTTATTAATATACCAACTATTTGTCTATGATCTCGCGGCACATCACTATTACGTTAGCGCACCTCCTGCGCCCCCGCATCTCATCGATGGCGTCTGCCGGCCGCACATAAAAGGCGATGCAAACCAATTTGCTGATGCAAAACCATGAAGACTGAACCAGGAGCCAACATGCTGCAGCTTCAGGTTCGAACAATAAGTAAACCGGCCTGCAACTATCCCACTGTAGGGCAAAAGCTTCTTCTCATAGTTTTGTCTTCTTCTTCGTGCCCAATGCGCAACTCATAAAGTAAGTTAGTACTTACAAGTTAATTTATTTATTTATTCTTTGTACAAAACTGTGTTCAAGGTGGACTTAATGCCTTAGGCATATTCTCCCAGTCGACCTTTGTTAATCCCGTGCAGATAAAAAATGAGATTGAAAATGGCGCCAGAATTTTCTATATATGATGTCTTTCTATATCCCGTACCTACTCGCATCGCACCTACAGGTTATATGAGGAGGAGACGCCCACCATTTGCAATCCCATTCTTTATCCTCACGAATAGTCAGTGTGTACAAGCCAATAATGCTCATACAGCGAATTTCTTTTATTTATACATACGCTATTAATAACTTTACTCAGTCGTAACAAAGCATCCATCACGTCATTAGGTTACTTACGTACGTGCGACTCAGATTGCAAAACAAATATCCTTTTATCAACTAATAAAATCTTACCCGTAATAGTGGTTTGGTGTTAACTATTCTCTACCTACAACAACTACCGGCATCAACAACGGAGATAGCCCCAACAAAGTGAGTAAGCTTGGTTAAGTAAGAAATTTTTGAACAATAAAAAACAATTACAAGCGGTATTATTCGGTAGTTTGTGGTACCTCAAGGGCGGCGGCTCGGAGCTAGCGTCGGACTCATCATCCGACTCATCGTCGTTGAGCGCCGCTGCTATTGCGCTGGGGGACACGCCGCGCGGGTCCCGTGCTCGTCGCGCTACTGTTGTTCCCGGGGGCCCGGGGGGCGCTGGACCGGGGGGTGCGGGGCCGGGGGGTCCGGGGGGCGCGGGACGGCGTTCGCCCTCGCGTTTAATGTGCGGAGCGCCGCCCAGTCCTACGCCCAGCTGTGAGCGCTGCCACTCCAGCACCTGCCGGGGAATACACTCGGTGAGCATGACGAAAGTACAAGAGAAGAAACTATTTATCATTTTATTTAAAACAAAAGTAAAAACTAAAACAAGATCTAAAGAAATGTAAGGTGCTTCTTAATAATCTGCCACGGCTGCAATGGGAAAGAAAGAAAGAAAAACATTTATTTGGCACAAGGCGCTCGGACATACTTAAAAATAAAGGTAATTACAAAATAATAAAAACAAAAATTATATGTATTTATAAAAATAAAATAAAAACCTAACATATACTTATTACTTATGTGTGTCCGGCGGCTGCGCCAAATAGGTTCAGTTCAGCATTAATGCCAGACAGTTACTGCCTGACGCTGGTTTTCAACTGAACCTAAAGATGTGACGGATGTAAACCAGTTTGATAAAGCAATAGTAGTAATAAAAAGAATACATAAATATTTTTGTGAATTTTTACATGTTATAGCACATGATAGCTTATTAAATATAATTATTTAATAAGAAAATTTGAAAAAACAATTGATACGGATGGGATTCGAACCCACGATCTTCGACATACCGTGTCGACGCTCTAACCGCTGAGCCACCGTATCCCATCGGCACCAATCGAAATTTCAAATCTCTTTAACACGCCTAAGGCGTGTGGCGACATCTATCGGAATACATTACGTATCCCGACTCAGTGCTCTAAACTTTGCAGTTTTAGAAGACACCGATGCGATATTACCAATTTTCTTAATATTTTTGTGAATTTTTACATGTTATAGCACATGATAGCTTATTAAATATAATTATTTAATAAGAAAATTTGAAAAAACAATTGATACGGATGGGATTCGAACCCACGATCTTCGACATACCGTGTCGACGCTCTAACCGCTGAGCCACCGTATCCCATCGGCACCAATCGAAATTTCAAATCTCTTTAACACGCCTAAGGCGTGTGGCGACATCTATCGGAATACATTACGTATCCCGACTCAGTGCTCTAAACTTTGCAGTTTTAGAAGACACCGATGCGATATTACCAATTTTCTTAATATTTTTGTGAATTTTTACATGTTATAGCACATGATAGCTTATTAAATATAATTATTTAATAAGAAAATTTGAAAAAACAATTGATACGGATGGGATTCGAACCCACGATCTTCGACATACCGTGTCGACGCTCTAACCGCTGAGCCACCGTATCCCATCGGCACCAATCGAAATTTCAAATCTCTTTAACACGCCTAGGGCGTGATGGGATACGGTGGCTCAGCGGTTAGAGCGTCGACACGGTATGTCGAAGATCGTGGGTTCGAATCCCATCCGTATCAATTGTTTTTTCAAATTTTCTTATTAAATAATTATATTTAATAAGCTATCATGTGCTATAACATGTAAAAATTCACAAAAATATTAAGAAAATTGGTAATATCGCATCGGTGTCTTCTAAAACTGCAAAGTTTAGAGCACTGAGTCGGGATACGTAATGTATTCCGATAGATGTCGCCACACGCCTTAGGCGTGTTAAAGAGATTTGAAATTTCGATTGGTGCCGATGGGATACGGTGGCTCAGCGGTTAGAGCGTCGACACGGTATGTCGAAGATCGTGGGTTCGAATCCCATCCGTATCAATTGTTTTTTCAAATTTTCTTATTAAATAATTATATTTAATAAGCTATCATGTGCTATAACATGTAAAAATTCACAAAAATATTAAGAAAATTGGTAATATCGCATCGGTGTCTTCTAAAACTGCAAAGTTTAGAGCACTGAGTCGGGATACGTAATGTATTCCGATAGATGTCGCCACACGCCTTAGGCGTGTTAAAGAGATTTGAAATTTCGATTGGTGCCGATGGGATACGGTGGCTCAGCGGTTAGAGCGTCGACACGGTATGTCGAAGATCGTGGGTTCGAATCCCATCCGTATCAATTGTTTTTTCAAATTTTCTTATTAAATAATTATATTTAATAAGCTATCATGTGCTATAACATGTAAAAAAAAAAAAAAAAAAATATAGCACAGATAGCCTAGTGGTATGACCGTCGACTGACAAGTCACAGGTCTCGAGTTCGATCCCAAGGCGCGCACCTCTGACTTTTCGTAAGTTATGTGCGTATTATAAATTAATTATCAGTTGCTAAAACGGTGACGGAAAACATCGTGATGAAACCAGCACACCAGAGATTTTTCGATGGTGTGTAAAGCCATGTCAGAGGCCTACGGGCGGTTTAAACTCTGACACCAGGTTGTTCAACAACCACACGATAAGAAGAAGAAGACATGTAAAAATTCACAAAAATATTAAGAAAATTGGTAATATCGCATCGGTGTCTTCTAAAACTGCAAAGTTTAGAGCACTGAGTCGGGATACGTAATGTATTCCGATAGATGTCGCCACACGCCTTAGGCGTGTTAAAGAGATTTGAAATTTCGATTGGTGCCGATGGGATACGGTGGCTCAGCGGTTAGAGCGTCGACACGGTATGTCGAAGATCGTGGGTTCGAATCCCATCCGTATCAATTGTTTTTTCAAATTTTCTTATTAAATAATTATATTTAATAAGCTATCATGTGCTATAACATGTAAAAATTCACAAAAATATTAAGAAAATTGGTAATATCGCATCGGTGTCTTCTAAAACTGCAAAGTTTAGAGCACTGAGTCGGGATACGTAATGTATTCCGATAGATGTCGCCACACGCCTTAGGCGTGTTAAAGAGATTTGAAATTTCGATTGGTGCCGATGGGATACGGTGGCTCAGCGGTTAGAGCGTCGACACGGTATGTCGAAGATCGTGGGTTCGAATCCCATCCGTATCAATTGTTTTTTCAAATTTTCTTATTAAATAATTAATACATAAATAATAAATACAAAATAAAAGTTACAAAAACGTTACAAAAAGTAAGTAAAGGAGTCTTTGTCTCATCCACCATCACACTATAAACGTCAATGTCTCTCAAACATTTTTGATCGTTGTCATAATATAGTACCTACATATAAAATAATTCCACTGTGATACCAAATTCACACTAGCATTTTTGTGATACGATGAGTACTATAGTGCCGGGATATTGCTTTATAATCCCTCTAATCAACCTATATACTGTAACAAAAGTGTTTGCAACAATTAGTGCCAAGCTCAAGGGAGATAATATTGGTTATTTATATTACAATAGTGAAGTATTTTTTTTTATCAAACGTCATAATTTTTTTTCTTTTGCCTGCGTTTTATTGCGTAGGTCTAATTCTGCTCCATGCTCCAATATTTTTTTTACTGTTCCGGGGTACGAAATTTCTTCACCATTGTAATCTATATACCCAATACTTTCTCCCATTGCAACCGTGGCAGATAATTTAGAAGCACATTATATAACAAAAATGAGCCATATTTGAATAGCCAAGTGGTGGTGACCGTGGACTGGCAAGTCAGACGTCTCGGGTTCGAACCCAAGGCGCGCACCTCTGACTTTTCGTAAGTTATGTGCGTTTTATAAATTAATTATCACTCTCCATGCCTCGGATAGCACGTTAAGCTGTTGGCCCCGGCTGTCAATTGTAGATCTTTGACAGTCGTTACGGGTAGTCAGAAGCCCGAAAGTCTGACAACCAATCTTACCAAGGGGTATCGTGTAACCCAGTATCTGGGTTGTGGAGGTCTGATAGGCAGTCGCTCCATGTAAAACACTGGTATTCAGCTGCATCCGGTAAGACTGGAAGCCGACCCCAACATAGTTGGGAAAGGCTATGCAGATGAGCCATATTTGAACAGAACATGGCCTAACACTCAGCATTAAAGCTGTGATCATTAAAGAAAATTAATAATGACCACAGTGTTCAGGTTCAAAATTTCCTTTCCCAAAATGTCAAAATGAGCTTTGTTGTACAAACCTTCTCCTCTCTGGTCCTCTTGCTGGCCTCGCGCGCCTTCAGCAGTTCCCTCGTGGGCTGCACGGCGCGGGCGGGCGCTCGGCTGGCTCGGCTCGGCGATGGCACGCTGATCACAATACATACAAATCCAAATAAGTTATTTGTGCTGATGCTCTTGTACAACCCGCTAAATTAATTTTAATCTAACTATATCTCTTTACACACCATAAAAAAGACAGCAAATTGAAATATAAAATTAGAGCTGTCAAATTAGTCTACGTCCTTGCAATTGACGTAAAATTAGACGAGATGACATGTCGCCTAAATTCTCGTCGATATCACGGAAATGGACTAGTTTGACAGCTCTAAAAGCCTTCTATCCTTTTCTAATGATCTCTGTTAGAAAGAGATAGTGAGTCTTAATTAGTTTAGACTTTAGAGCGTGTGCAAGAGAATTGACACCGATGTTACCATGTACAAGAGTAGAATTTGATGACCCAAAAACAGAAAGTAGTTTGTTTAGAATCAGTAACAGAATCGAATGCAATGGTTTTTAACCTATATTGTCCTAAAACATGGTAAAAACTATTCAAGTTGGACACCCATTTTTATTATGAAAATCGGCGCACACTGAACAGAGAGGTCAATGACTTGCCGCCCGGCGGCAACCGGCGCGGTAGTTGGGCGCTTGTTTCCATAATTTATTGGTAAATAAGGACAACTTTTGGAGCTCCTCACCACGTCAGTTTTAATTATTTTTTAACCTTTCAAATCAAATTCAATTCATTTATGTATTATATTATAAGGAGGACTGATCTAGACGCTAAGAGAGATCTCCTCAAAAGTAGACCTCCCTCCAGCATACAGTACAATTATATTAATGGTACCTTAACATGCCCGCGCTGTGCAAGAACGTTCTGTGCCAAAATAGGGTACATAAGCCATATGAGAGCACATGATCGAAGCCCTCTCCATCAAATATGAACAAACAGTCACCATTGCCGAAATCGGCAAGGATATATTATATTGTTTAATATGTCATACTTTAGACTTACTTTTATACCGAAAAAACCACGATAGCGAAGCCGCAAGCAATAGCAATCTAAAACAATTTACAATATAAGCAAAATGACATACTTGGGTTTAATGACAACGCCTTTGGGTGGCTGCGGCGGCGCAGTCTTTTTGTTCTTAGCTGAACAAACCGAACAGGACTCATCAGAACAGCTGCTTACTGAAGACCCGGAGCCTGACGACTGTTGGACATATAATTGGTTAATACAGAACATTTTTAAACAGTTGTGTGCGTTTGTTTAATTTTAAATTTTAGTTTTTTTTTCATGGTTATGTTAATAAAAGTGTTAGCTAATAAATTTTTCTGAATCCGAATCGGATACCAGAGACAACATTTTTGTGGATTATATTTTTTTATTGTAAGAATGTCTCGACTATTATTTAAACAATTGGATAAATTAGCCATTTATGATTAATATTAGGTTCATACCTAAATGTTAGTAGTGTATCTAATAATATGCGCTTACGCACACACGAGTAGGTGGCTAAAGCACATTGATAATTTTTTGGAAGAGATTGAGTTGTTTTAACTGTTTTTTCTTAAATAAATAACACATAAAACTAACTAATTATATTTAAGATTCAGGAGTTTTTGGTTAATAATGAGTTAATGACACTGTACAGCCGCCACTCAGTGACGTCATTTGCCTAAAGGCTATTGTTACAAACTACTTTTAACATCACCTTTTTGGATTACCTTTTTGGATTTCTATTTTGTATTCTAAATTCAAAAAGTAATGACATTAATAGACTAGTGGTTGATACGGGTTCACCTGAATTGTAATATTGAGTCTTGCAAATAAACGTGGTTACCGTTTCCAGCGCCTTCATTTATAATAGTTACACGCCGTTAGTAACAGCTATCATTAAAATAGTAATTATTGTATTAGGTCAATAGCGTCAATTGACGTCACGGAAAGCGGCAGTCAGTGTTATGGTCCGGGGACGGTATCAGTAAGGCTTACCTTGCGCGGGTCGGGCGGCGAGGGCGGGCGCACAGCGCGGGCGGGCGGCGGCGGGCGCCGGGCGGGCGGAGGAGCAGGCCGAGCAGGCCGGCGCCGGGGACTGCGCCTGGAGACAACGACACCATGACTACTTCTTGCTAAACATGTTGATTACCACTTTCGGAACCTCCCACAGCCCTCACCGGGTTGGGTGCGCTGACCCTTGGTTCCCTTGTTAGTCATTCGAGATCTTTTCAAAAATATGGCAATCGATCGGCGTAAAATCACTAGCTAAAATACAATGCTACCTAGGCTATATTTGCTAAACTCTTTATCACGGATTTACAAGAAAAACAAATGCTGTCAACACAAAGACATTTAAAAACCGAACTATTTTTTTTCTTCTTTATCATATGGTTTATGAACAACCTGATGTCAGAGTTTAAACTCTGACAATAATTTTATCAAAAGCATAAATATATTTAAGGTGTACTTGTGTTTAGTCGACTGACATTGTTCTCACATAAGACCTCAGAACAATGTAACCTACAATATTGTAAGCCACTATATTTAAAAGAGCAACCATGGAGTTTCTTGCCAGATTCTTCTCCATGAAGGGTAGGCTGCCCTTGGAACTGGCAACTAGAGTCACTCTTCTGATAAAAATATTAGAATTACGACTATTCAAAAGTGCCTAATGGTCTACATGAATAAAAATATTTTGATTTTGAAACTACCAGTAGGCCTCTAACCATGATTGAACATACATGGAAAAATCTCTCAGGTGTGCTGGTTTCTCACGATGTTTTCCTTCAACGTTTTAGCAAGTGACAATTAATTTGATGACATACCTAATAAATTACTTTCTTAGTTAATCTCAGACACCACTGACTAACGGTGAAGGAATACATCGTGAGGAAACCTGGACTTAACAGTCTGAAATCGCCAACACGCAGTGAGCTAGCGTGGTGATTAATGCTCGATCCTTCTCTGTATGACAAGAGGCCTTTGCCCTACAGTGGGACTGTTAAAGACTTATTTATAATTATTTTTTTTTAAAGATTTTGGATTTAAACTAAAAATATGCCAACCTTTTTATAAGAATCATAACTTACCTTATCGGACTTCTCCTAGGGCTTCGCCGAGGACTGCGACGCGCCGATCGCGAGCGCGACTTGCGCGGCGAGCGACGCACCACTGGCGATCGCGATCTACGACCTACTGGCGACCGCGACCTGCGACCTAACGGCGACCGTGTTCTACGAGTCACTGGCGATCGTGACCTACGACCTGGAGCTGGCGATCGTGTTCTGTGAACAATATAAATTATTTAGTATATGGTAATTAATGCTCAATCCTTCTCAGTATGAGGAGAGGCCTTTGCCCTACATTGGTACAGTTACAGGCTGATTTATTTATTTATATGACAATGGTCTATGGTGAATCCATAGGTCGCTGGTTCATATCCGGCTCGAAGGACCATTATGTACGGGCCGGTACGATCCGTACATGAAGAAGCGGTTGTGCAGACTGTGAGGCCTGCATTGTGGTGAGTGCAGAATAAAAGATGTTGCTCGGCTGAAGATGTTTAATGCACTACTTTATTGTATTTATTCTTATTTCCAATACAGTTAGTTTGTGACGTATACGACGCGTTTACTTAGCACAAAGTTCTAGGTTACACGTTCCTCATATTGCTAAATATGCTTACATCATGTACAAGTAAAGTTAACTAGAGAAAATGTACGGGTTTGCCCGTACATTTATAAATTATTTATTAAGCGATTAGCCTTCTATGTATTTCGTTTCGGTGTCGCGAGTTTGATTTCCGCTCGGGACTAATATTTGTGATGTAGATATTGGTCTAGGTATTTGTGCAATAAGAAATATTATACGTACACATTATAAAAATAATTAAAAAGTACCTGAAACATCTGCATATCAACTTGTGTTCTATTTTAGTCAGAACATAACAGGGTAACCAGAATTCATCATCTGCCTAGCCTTTTCCCAACTATGTTGGAGTCGGCTTCCAGTCTTACCGGATGCAGCTGAATACCAGTGTTTTACTGCCTGGCTGACTGCCTATCAGACCTCCACAACCCAGATACTGGGTTACACGATACCCCTTGGTAAGACTGGTTGCCAGACTTTCGGGCTTCTGACTACCGTACCGCAACTTGATCGAACGTCGAGGATAATTAAAAAATGATTATTTTGAATTATCTGTAATATTAATAAATCCGAATCCGAAATGATTCATGATGATCAAAAACATGATTCCAATACGAAGTTAGCAAAAAAAAAAATCGTAAATAAAGTGAATGAAACAAATTTTTAACGGATATAATTCGCGTTTTTATTTTGATAATACAATCCTGACGTTTCGAGTGCTTTGCAGCACTCGTGGTCGCAGGCAGACTGAACGCGAGTTATATCCATTAAAAAGTTGTTTCATTATGTTGAATGCTCGCGAAAGTTTGAGGCTATATCTATACATATAATAAAATCGTAACGAAGTAAAAACTGTACATTGAAAATTTTTGGAAAAAAGTAAATGCTACGTGTTCGGGGAACGATACTGAAGCCGAATATGAAGAAAAAAAAAACTTTGTCTGTCTGTTTGTATGTAAAGGGTTGGCGCGAAAACTACTGGGTAGATTTAGTTGAAATTCGGCAAATATACTTTTTAAATTCTTGGTCAACTTATAGGGTATAAATTATCACGTTTATAATTATGGGGGATGAGCAGTATTGTAGTAAGCAGCGTATTTCTAGAATTTGCTGCGGAATTGTGGTTGTTGTTGAGAAAAATGTTATTAAATTGCAATTTACAAAATATTATCACGCTATATCCACAAGGAGCTAAACATTACCTAACATAACATAATAATATCTTTTAGGAACGATTATTTTGACTACATGTCAACAGACTTCATAGCCTTCCGGTCGGGCGTACGCCTAGGAAGTGTAAGGCTTTGGGTTCGATCCTCAGTTCCGCAAACTTTTTATGGATTCTTTAGTATTTTTTTTTGTCATTAAAATGATGTATTTTTGTGGTATTTCATTCATAATGACTTTTATTACTTACCGGCTGAAACCCGAAGGAAACAAGCTTTTTAATATTTTTTCAACTTATAAAAAACGTTACCACTTTAATTTGAAACATTTATAATTATATTATTTAAAACATAGTAGTGTTCTAGATGGCGTTAGAGTCAATTTAGATCAGCAGAATTCTTTTTTAAATATTTCAATTTGAAACCCGAAGAAAACAACGCGCATCGTGTGGAATTATACTTTTTAAAATTTCAGCTTATAAAAAAATACCGCTTTAATTTGAAGCATTAAAATTATTATTATTTAAAACATAATGTTTCCTTTTTCTTAACTAGATGGCGTTAGGAGTCGATTTACAGGAAAAATATTTATAACCACTGGCATCCTTGCAGTGATCAGGAGGCAGGTCAAAATTACAATTGTAGTAGCGTCTTCGGGGATTACTGCCACGTTGTTTTCTGGTGACAAAACAGCGCATACCATGTTTAGGATTCCCATCAATTTTCCAACTCAAAACGCCCAAAAATAATGAAGCTGCAGCAATCAATGAATGCATTCTTTTATAAATGAAAGGGAATGAAGTGTTTTACACATTTATAAACACTGTTGTCAATCAAGATGACGCCACTTATTATCCTGTAAAATTTCTCAATTCCCTCACTGCAAGTGGACTTCCGACGGACGTCATCAAGTTGAAGGTCGGTGTCCCGATTATGCTTCTTCGGAACTTAACGCCTTCGAAATTGTTTAAAGGGACCCGGCTTAATGTAATTTATCTGCAGAGAAACATCATCAAGGCGCAAATTCTAACGGGTTTCGGTACTGGCGTGACAGTATTGTTTATACCACGTACCACTAATTCTCCACAATTATCCCTTTCAATTTAAGCGAGTGTAGTTTCCTGTGGGCGTTTGTTTCGCCACGATAATCAATAAGTCGCAGAGGTAGACACTGAAGTCTGCGGGTGTCGATCTCAGGACCAGCTTCTCCTCACATAGACAACTTTATGTCGCTTGCTCTCGGGTCACCAGTCCTGACTCTCTGTAGGCATTTTAGCTACCGAGAGCAAAACTACAAACAAAATAGTTGGTATGTTTTTCTAAATATCCTGGTTCGGGTTTGATATTGATGCGAAACTTTTTTTCTTTTACATAGGTTTTTCGCTTTATTTGGTCAGAAATGTCTGATTGAATGCAATAAAATATGCGATGCGCACTCTTAACTTTTGCCCTATAATTAGTTAGACTTAAATGTAAAACTAATCTTTGTTGGAATAATTGCTCTCAAATGTGCATAACGATATATTTAAAAAAATACCTCATAATATTACAAGTTTACCATAACAAAAATGTAGGAAAGTTCTATATATCTAGCTGACAGAGAATACATAATGTAAGTAAATTCTTAAATGAAAGCTAAATAATGAAAGGAAAAATTAATATATTTGATTAATTGTAATTATAGGGAATAACGAGTTAATGTAACGGCAATATATAATGTTTTCAATAATAAATATTTTGGATAATTTAAATGTTTATGCACATGTTTTGCTTATTAAATGAAAATAATTAATAAGAAACTCGCAAAAACAACTGACTTGGGCGGGACTTGAACTGTCATATCATGTCATTACTAATCTGCACTAATAAAAGTTTGTGAAGATGTTTGTTACCTAAGCACTTTTGATTTGAATATAACTCGGTAAACATAAAAACCATATATCCTGGATTAACAAAAAATATAAATTTTATCCTGGTTCGACATCCACGCAGGCGAAGCTGCGGGCAAAAGCTAGTTATGTAAATAAAGTGTTTAAATATAAATATTTAATAAGAAATTTGAAAAAACAACTGATAAGATAAGAAATTTGAAATGATTCTGATGGGATACGGTGGCTCAGCGGTTAGAGCGTCGGCACGGTACGTCGAAGATCGTGGGTTCGAATCCCATCCGTATCAGTTGTTTTTTCAAATTTCTTATTAAATATTTTCATTTAATAAGCTAACATGTGCTAAAACATGTAAAAATTTCACAAAGATAAAGTGTTTAAATTTTGCGTATACTATAGCTTGCGCCGCGCCGCCCGCTTGAGCCGTTTGTACCTACTAGCCGCGCCGCCCTGGCCTCTCATCGGCCGTCTTAGTAAGAATATGCCAACTACAGAATATTTTGTTTTCTTTTTCAGTTAAAGCGGGTGGCTTAGTTGGTAAAGCGATCGCACGGTACGCCAAAGATCACGGGTACAAGTCCCGCTCAAGCCAATTGATTTTACGAGTTTTGTTATTAATTCTACAGAATATATTCGTATGAAAAAAAAAATTAAAGTTGTAGAAAACAACATTTTTCAAAGTCCATCATCATCTGCCTAGCCTTTTCCCACTATATTGGGGTCGGCTTCCAGTCTTACCGGATGCAGCTGAATACCATGTTTTACATGGAGCGACTGCCTATCAGACCTCTACAACCCAGATACTGGGTTACACGATACCCCTTGGTAAGACTGGTTGTCAGACTTTCGGGCTTCTGACTACCCATAACGATTGTTAAAGATCTACAATTGACAGCCGAATTGATTGAATTTCGAAGTTATAAAACAAAATTAATGCCAAGAAGTTTCGATTCTTTCTCAACCACCATTTAAAAAGCTATCTCGTTCGATTCTAGCTACTGGCAACTCACGATTTTTATTCGTTTAAGTTGACATTATAAATAATTAAAGATTCATCAGAAGATGAATCCAGGTCTTACCTAGACCGCCTAGGGGTACGAGAGCGGCGCGGGGACGGCGACCGCGACCCATCTATGTACATCTGTTTGTAGCCAGTGTGCCGCCATCTGTCGTAAAAGAAAAGAAACGGTAGGACTTCGCTTAGTGCTGGGATTTAATCTTGATTGGGCACAAGGTCCTATTAGCTAAAGTTGCCAGGCGTCTGGATTTTATTTTTCGGCTGGCTTGTCCGATTAAACAGGTTAATATGGCCAATTTTCTGCTTTTTTGGGCTGGCAATCCTATTTTTTTATTTATAAAGGAAAACAAAAAAAAAAACAAAATATTTACAAGCCTGGCAACTCTATGGTTTTTAAATTTAAGTACAAGGGGGAAAAACAAAAATAAAGATAAAATTCTAGCATAAATTGTCACAGGCGACATAATATTTACAAAAAATAATAGATACTAGTAGTAGCGTTAATGTGAAATAAAATAATAATAATATAATTGAAAACTGGCTAAACGCGAGTCGGACCCTAACACCGATGGTTTCGTAGTTTAGATTAGGTTATTTATTTTTACATGTTTTGCTTATTAAATGATCGTTTCTATGCCTTCTAAATTAAAGTGCTTGGAGCATAGGATCGGCAATGCATAAAGTACTCCGATAGATGTCACTACACGCCTATATGGCGTTAAGAGATTCGTAATTTCAACTGAAGCGGGTAGGACTCTGTGGCTTACTGTGTAAAGCCATGGCACGGTATGCCACAGATCACCCCGCCCCGCCCGCGCCCCGAGTCAGTTGTTTTAGCTATCTATGTAACTATAATAAATATCTGGATCATAATTGTATTTTTCTGGGAAGTATAAATATAAAAACTGCTAAAATTGAGAATTATTTCAGATATTTTGGCTCGCTAGTTTCGGAGACAAGTGGGGATATTTTCTAATATAAGGTGTCTTTAGGCAAATCCTTTTAAATAATACCTAGCATAAAGTATAATACCTGAAAAAACATATATTATTATCTCCACTTAATAACGAAATAAAATTAAGTAAAAACATTAATTTGAGGTGGTCAATTTAATATTTTTACTAAATTTTATTTTCGTGCGTAGTTACGTGCGTATTATAAATTAATTATCACCTGCTCCGTGCCTCAGATAGCACGTTAAGCCGTTGGGCTTGGTTGTCTTGAAGATCTTAGACAGTCAATATAGGGAGTCCGTACCCTCATAAAATCCTGACAACTAACTAAACTTAGAATATCGTATACCTTTGGGTATCAGCTGCATCTGGTTAGATTAGAAGCCGACCCCAACAAAGTTTGGGAATAATAAGGCTAGGAGGATGATGTTTGTCTATCTATTTGTATACTACTAATCAGATATTCTGACCTGAGACCACCTAATACGTATCTACTTTCTCTTGTACGTGGAATGAGTTACAGACATAATTTTGCAATGCACAAACACCGAGACCAAACCAATATGGACGTTCGCTAGGTTCTAGGCACCTTAATGTGCTTAAAAAGCAGTAATAGCCTATTGGTATGACCGTTGGACTGTGAAGTCAAAGATTGTAGGTTTGTAATTAAACATACGCGAGTAATCCGTTTAAAAGTTGTTTCATATAAATAATGAATGAATGAGTCGTGATAGCCTAGTGGTTGTGACCGTTGACTGGCAAGTCAGAGGTATCGGGTTCGAACCCAAGGCGCGCACCTCTGACTTTTCGTAAGTTATGTGCGTTTTATAAATTAATTATCACTAACTCCGTGCCTCGGAAAGCACGTCAAGCCGTTGGCCCTGCGCCTGATCTCTCTCCGATCGTGTCGGAAGGCCGTCCCATCGGACCATGAGAGTGAGGGAATAGAGAGTGCACCTGTGTTTGCGCACACACTTGTGCACTATAATATCTCCTGCGTAATTGGCTAATCTCCGTTGAGATTGGCCGCTGTGACCAAAATTCGGTCAGGAGGATATTATAAATAATGAAACAACTTTTAAACTATTTTGTTTCGTAGCAGAATTGACTTAAAGTTCATTATGCTTTGGCCAATTCTGTTCGCTTCCATTCCGTGTGTAAATTAATCCTTAGTCATCATACTGTATCTATGAAATAATCTTACCTATTGGGGTCTTTCTCTTCCACTTCCAGGAGTTTTCTATCCCAGCTGCCCGGGGAAGCTTGGCGAGCTCTCTTCATGACATTGTCTATCTCTTTCCGGCGACCGGCTGGGTTCGATGGATCTAATAAGAAAAAAGTAAGATTAGAAAAATAACATTCTCATCAACATCTACACATCATCTCCATCATCATCAGCCTGTATTAGTCCACTGCTGAACATAGGCCTCCCCCAATGCGCGACACTATTGAGCGCACTCATTGGAGGTATTTGCCCATAATTGCCACGCTGGGTAAGCGGGTTGGCGATCGCAGTAGCAGATGATTACCTATCGAACCAATATACATATAAGCATTTAATGCGAATCTCAGGACCGCTACGCTAATAATGTCGTTTAATTTTTTATAGGTCTTATTTCTAGCGGACTAAGGGGATTGAGGCAGAGGGCGCACTCCGTCCCAGGCCCCCGATCTTAGGGGCCTCCCAAATCTCGATAAGCCCACACCGAGAAATCTTTTTTTTTCAATTCCAAAATATAGACTACAAAATCATCAATTTTTTAAAAGACCCAGGGCCCCATTTAGTTATGTCGTCCCGGGCCCTTGGCAGCCTGAGCCCGCCACTGCCTATTATAAAAAAAAACTTACCAGTAATCCTGGAATGCTGTGGATTCCTGTCCATGTGCAGCCGGTTCTTGGAAGCCGTCTCCGCAGCCCGGGAGACCGAGCCGTTGCGGCGAGACGACATCCTGAAAGATGAACATAATGACGATGTAATGACGACCTTGACAGCAGGGCCGGATTTACGGGATGAAGGCGCCTTGGGTTTAGGTTTACCATCGGTGGATAAAATGCCCTATGAGTGTCTTTTGAGCGACCTTAATCGAACCACGAATAATGCCATAGGTTTGGCCATATTTGGGCTCATTTAATAGATATAGGCACTGGGGGCCTACTCCGAAATTTTAACAACGAAGCTTCGATTGTCGGATCGCATGTTTGTTCGAAAAATTACCTTCTAATAGATCGATTTTTTTATGGATTTGTAACGAAACGACAGATGAAAGCACTAAGTACAATTAAACAGTGGTAATTTGGTGGTAAGGATTGTGTTTGATGGTCTTCATTATGACGTTCCGATCCGAATCCGTTCGATTTTCGGAGTAGAGCCCTAGATTAGTTCACAACATAATATCCTACATGTGCTACGAACCTACTTGCGCTAATCATAAAGCAGTGAGCAGGTTGCAATTAACTTTTTTATTATTGCAGATGCTGTTTTGCGCGGAAAGGAAAAATTTGCAAGATCGGAATGCTTAATGCAAACCGTAAAGGTTTTGGACGACCTTGAACTTTTTGGATCGATTTTGATAGACTTAGAAGAAACTGATGATGGCATATAGCACAACAAAGTTTCTAAGCAGTAAGGCTGTGTCCGGCAGATTGATGATGATTGACGGCATTGCTATACTTTCCGTTAGAATTTCGGGACCCTTTTACTTGTAAGCCTAAAGTGTAAATCCGACCCTGTCTAATGAATATACTGTGTGACGTTTGATTCCATTTCGGTTTTACGTTAAACGTCTGTAACTGAAGTCAGGGATCGATTGTCGTGAACCCTTAACGTTGTTTACTCTGAATCACAAATATTATTTGTTATTATACGTCTCGAAACTTTTCAGCGCGCCGATAGTCGATTTTTACGATACGCAACGTATATTAATTACATACCCCTATTTATTTTATATCTGTAGGCTTCTATGACAAAATAATCCGTCTAACATAACATAGACTCACTCCTGTATTCCCCAGAGGGGGTAGGCAGAGTAGTATGCAGTGCACCTACGTTTCGCCGGTTATGTTATAAATCCCATGTAATAGGGGGCAGGTTATTAACCGGGAACAATTTCAGAATCCGTGCTGCTACTGAGAATTTCTCTAGGCCTCGTGCTCAGCAGTCGTGCTTGCTAGCTAGACAACGAGGCAGTCACGTACATATTTGTACTTGACTAACAGAAATATGTATGACATCACAATGAAAATAATTCTGTTTGTATTGTTACACAGTTTGAGTAAATAAAAGGCTTTGAAGGATAAATCATTTGAAGTATTATCATTGGTCAATTTTGTGTGACCATACTATACGTTAAACATACTTATGGCTACCTTGTTTTCAATATTCGGTCCTTTTCGTACAAAGATAATTCAAAATAATTATTATTGAACTAACGTTCAGTCGTCCTCGACGTTTCAGTCAAGTTGCATTGACCGTGGTCACAAGAAGAAGTCTTCTCAAGACCACTGTGTCCTTGTGACCACATTTTAAATATTAGGTAAGTCAATGCAACTTGACCGAATACTTAAAACATGATTCCAATTCGTGAAAATTAAAAAAAATCTATGGCTACCTTAACTGTACCTCTAGTTTAATCACATCCCCACTATCCATAATCTATCATCTGTTTACTTAGGTACAAGGCACACTGAAGCAACGTAAGGCTAGGATACGGCGCAGACGTGTGTTTCTCAATATATTTCCAATCGCCGACGCGTCAGAGTCTTTAGAAATGTAAGGATAAAATCGCGTCTGCACCTTATCCTCGCCTTACGTCTCATCAGTGTTTTGCACCTTATAAAGCACCGAGTTGGTAAGGCAAAGTTCAAACAATAAAGTAGCAGTTGCAGAGCCTCTTTCTTATTTTTTTTGGGCCAGGAACCTTTGCATGATACGTAGAACAACCCACCAAAGTTTTATCTCAATCGGATCAATGGTTTTGGAATGCATAGAGGACTAACATACAAATATAAATTTTTAAACAAAGAATTTTTAAGAAACGTCACGTGTGTTGTGAAAAATAAACATTCAATGCGAGTTATCCGTTAAAATTTGTTTTATTTTATTATACATTTTTATTTATAAATCCATGAAAATCGGTTTAGCCGTTCTCAAGATATTAGTGTTCAAACTAACCTAACTTTATTTAATAGATTCCATACACAACATGACATGATATCATTCATGACTGCAACTATGAAATTGGAAAAAAATGCAGACTTTTGGTTTTTTTTAAATTATTTATTTAAAGGATTTAAGTACCTACTCATGTGCCTATGCCAATCCCATCGCACTAACATTATAATTCTTCATCAATAATTTAAGGTTTTGGGACTATAATAAAAGAATATAATTTAAGTAGATTATATTTAGGTAGGTTTTGGTGTTTTTTTTATAAAATTTGATATACTTACTAAATAAAAGATCACAATAAATCAATAATTATGACTTAGTGACTTTTAAATTGGGTAATAAGGTGTAGATTTTTCACCAATTCCAGATTTCATTTTATTCCTATGTTTCTAAGACTAACTTGATCTCATTATCCCGACAGCAGTCTCTATTTATTTTATTTGATGATCAAAGAAAATATGACAGACACAGAATGCACTATGGATGTCTTTGTTTAATATTAGGCCAACAATATTTTATGTATTTTTTAGCTATTTTTACCTCTAAAATGACACCCAAAACAAGTTCTATTTATCAGTTTCGGAGAAACATGGTTAGTTAATGAAATAATTATTAACTTTCACATTCTGCAGTATGTAAGAACAATACAGTTTTCAATAAGTCAGATATTGATTTTCTTGAACTCTTTTAGTTTAGAAAAGATGTATTGAGCAATACTTTAATTTTATAAGCTTGAACTTTTATTAATTCTCAATAATAATGATTATTGTGAAGATAACACCCAGTTTTATGCATCAATAACTGTAGAGAATGGCCTTAATTCTATTTATAATTTTCACAAGATGGCTGCTGCGATCAATTTTCCTCACCTACATTATAAATTATGAAACTTACCTGAACGACTCCGTTCAAGGATCGGATGGAGCGAGGGCTCCGAACGCGCGCGGCGGGACGCGGGGGGCGTAGCCCCGATGCCTGGCGGCGGGCAGACGCGATGCCCGGCAGCGCCGCTGTAAAAACCGACATACTTAGAATACGAAAGCGGCGCGCGGGCGTACGAAGACTTCGCAAGGGGCGAAGCGACCGCGATCGACACAGGCCCACGCGAGGCGAACATGCAGCCTCCGGGCGCTCGCGGCGAGGCCTCACGATACAGGCCGTACGCGGCTGCACGAAGTCCTCCATGATACAGGCGATGAGGCGACGACGCTCCTCGAACAAGGCAGGCTGAACATCCAACATCAAATACTATATTCACCTTATATTAATCACAAAACAAAGTTACGAACCAGTATAAAATCACGTAAACTTTTCACTGAAGTTCAATGATATCCGAGAAGGCGTAAATCGCTAGAAGTATCCGCGACACACCTTTCTACACTCATCGGCCATTTTGTTTAGCAATTCATTGACCTTTCTCTTTCACTTCGATTTTTGCGTTTCATCTTGTGATGATGTGAAAGGTGGACAATATTACTGCATAAAAAAATATATTTCTCAATAACAGCGTATTCACTTTTGTTAAAATAAATTTTATTGGTTGAATTAAAAGCAAATATTGCTGCTGTCTTAAGATTTTCTATTAATTTTCTCAAAAAATAAATAATAAATACATACAACAATCTACATTTATAGCAATAACAAAACGTAAATTCTACATTGCCAGTCTTAAAATTGATTATTATGTGGTAGTCAATTGAAAATTACCTAATAGGATTTGAGATACAAAACAATTAAAATTTAAATACGAAAAATAAAAATCGTAAAGTTGTAATAAGTTGTAAGAAGTAAGTAAGATGTATAAAATTCGTAAAGTTTTCAGTCAATTCAAATGACACAAAACCATAATTATTTTCTTTAAGAAACTACTATTCCATAACAAGAATTCCAGAGAAAACTACCAAAAAAAATAGTGCAGTAACAACGTCCGCCGGGGAGGGATGTTATGTCTGCACTTTTATTTTTAAGTTTTCAAATTATATTTATAGCTTTAGATCATTATTTTTTAAATAACCTAAATGTTTTATTTACTTAATAGTTCGTTTTAGTTTAATTCATTCAAAGTAAATAAAGTTTATCGACTTTAGCTGAGTCAATAGTTACGGCAACGATTCAATAAAAAGTGAAATTTAAAAAACCTTTCTACCGATAAACGATTCCGGTTTTTGAAACAGAAAGACTACACCTTCAAGGAATCCAAGGTATGAAGTAATTTTTTTACTTGAAAATAAAGTTCTGAGAAAATTATTAAGTATGTGAATTTAATAATTTGTAGGTAGGTAGTTTCTCGGTTTATCTGACTATCTACGCTACGAGTTATGATATGAACCTATAAAAAAATAAAATAAAAATGACGTAAATCCTTATAAAAAATGTCTTGGTGATTGCAGTCATATTTTTTTATGATCTTACACTCACTTAAGTCCAGCCGCGCAACTGCATATGTTACTTATCGAATATTTTGCGAAATTTATTAGCAACAGTACATTTTCGCTACAATTATACCGCAAATATATGCGAAAATTACGTTTTACAACATTTTGTAGTTTAGTATTAGTTTAGCGGCTGGACTTACCGGTGTAGGTACTTTGTTGATGTTCAATTATGTCTAACCGGATTCCGGTGCAGCCTGCCTATCTCAACGGAGATAAATCATCTATGTAGCTAATATTATATAGTGCGCAAGTGTGCGCAAACAGGTGCACTATTCCCTCACTTTCATAGTCCGATAGGACGGCAAACCGGCACTTAAGAGAGATCAGACCGGACCAACAGCTTAACGTGCTATCCGAGGCACGGAAGAGTGATAATTAATTTATAAAACGCACATAACTTACCAAAAGTCACAGGTGCGCGCCTTGGGTTCGAACCCGAGACCTCTGACTTGCCAGCCAACAGTCTCCACCACTAGGCTATCACGACTCGACTCGCGAGTTAAAATTCTGTTAATTGATAAGAATTCTATTGTAATATCATACGGAACCCTTCTTGCGCGACTCCGACTCGCACTTGCCAGTTTTCTAGAAATTCATCGCATCATTGTGCAATTATTGCACGTACGTAACACTTACGCGAATACAATTATTTACTACATGCTTTTCGCCGCGGCTTTACTAATAATTACTTGAAAGAAACGTGCCCCCATCTATTATCATAAGAACGTTGTTGTTGTTTTCCTTGGGAATAGTAGGTACCTACTTTTTTCGGGATGAAAGGTACCATAGAAATATTAAATAAAATATCTTTGAAAGGTACCCTATATCCGTTTTTGTACATCTGACAACTTAATACTTTGACTGCCACGCCACAGACACAATGGATTTTTTATTGTTCGCGGTCACCGATTGACTGCGGTGGCGTACAAAGGCTTAAAAGGTGCAGACAAACCGTTTTAAAACGCAAGTGTGCGCAGACACTTATAAATATCCATAATACCTATATTTCGTTATAGTGCACAAGTGTATGCAAACACAGGTGCACTCTCTACATATTCCTACCTTCACTCTCATAATCCGATGGGACGGCAATCCGACACAACCGGAGAGAGATCAGGCGCAGGACCAACGGCTTTACGTGCTTTCTGAGGCACGGAGTAAGTGATAATTAATTTATAATACGCACATAACTTACGAAAAGCTAGAGGTCAGAAATCTCAGGTTCAAACCCAAGGGCGCCTTACTATATAGTCAGGTTTTATTACCTCTACGAGTTTATTATTGATTGATATTTCATAAATTTGTAGATAATAATATTTGATAATGATAATATTGATTGCTCACTGATAATTGATATAGCAACAGGCTACCAACAGTACATCACTGATTTATTAATTATTTAATTAAGTAATTACCTGTAGATACGTCCACTATGATTATCCTACCCGAATCAGTTGAAATTTCAAATCTCTTTCTACGTCTAGGGCGTGTGGTAATATCTATCGGAATACATTACGTATCCGACTCAGTGCTCCAAACTTTGCAGTTTCAGAAGGCACCGATGCGATATTACGAATTTTCTTGATTTTTTTTTTCAAGAAAGGAAGTGGTTCTTATAATGGTGAGTCGTGATAGCCTAGTGGTGGTGACCGTTGACTGGCAAGTCAGAGGTCTCGGTTTCGAACCCAACGCGCGCACCTCTGACTTTTCGTAAGTTATGTGCGCTTTATAAATTAATTATCACTCTCCGTGCCTCGGATAGCACGTTAAGCTGTTGTCCCCGGCTGTCAATTGTAGATCTTTGACAATCGTTACGGGTAGCCAGAAGCCCGAAAGTCTGGCAACCAGTCTTACCAAGGGGTATCGTGTAACCCAGTATCTAGGTTGTGGAGGTCTGATAGGCAGTCGCTCCATGTACACTGGTATTCAGCTGCATCCGGTAAGACTGGAAGCCGACACCAACATAGTTGGGAAAAGGCTAGGCAGATGATGAAGTGGTTCTAATTCAGCTCGCAAGATTATACCCGAACATACACTGCAATTTAATTATGGCAATAAATCATACTATTCTTTTCTGTTTCAGATTTTATCTCCAAGAAGCTTTTTTGATAGAGTCGCAAATAAACGGTGAGTTCTATTATAATAATAATTCTCACAATTTAAATTAGATTATTTAATAAGAAATTTCGTAAAAACACTAGCGCGTAAAACTGACGGCCGATGGGGCAGAAGGTCCGGAATGGAGGCCACCACAGAAATCTAATATTTAGAGGCCACGTACCGGCAAGCGCAGCGTAGGACGTCCACCCACAAGGTGGACAGACGATCTAATTAAGGTTGCAGGAAGCTGCTGGATGCAGGTTGCTTCCAACCGGCCAATCTGGAAGTCATTGGGGGAGGCCTATGTTCAGCAGTGGACGTCTTATGGCTGAAATGATGATGATGATATAATTCGAAAGACACGTAGCGCCATCTGTTAACGTTATTGTTGTTTTTCTCGGAAACAGTACTTTTTTTCGGGATAAAAGATACCCTATATATCCGTTTCTATACATCTGACAAGGTATATGCAAAATTTCAGGACGATTAGTTCAGTAGTTTAGGTGTGAAAAACATGCAAATTAACAAACTTACTTTCGCATATTTATAATTAAGGATTTAGAAATTACTAGCGACCCGCCCCGGCTTCGCACGGGTGCAATATACATATAAACCTTCCTTAAGAATCACTCTATCTAATGAAACAACTCTTTAACAGATATAATTCGCGTTTTTATTTTGATAATACAAACCTGACGTTTCGAGTACTTTGCAGCACTCGTGATCGCAGGCAGACTGAGGTTGACAAGCGTCCGAACAGTTATTTAAAATTATTTTTGATCTACCGTCAACTTTATTTAGTTTCACTCTATCTATTAAAAAAAAGCGCATCAAAATCCGTTGCGTACTTTTAAAGATCTAAGCATACATAGGGACAGACAGACGGCGGATAGCGACTTTGTTTTATACTATGTAGTGATTTGTTATTTGAATAACAGTTTAAAATAATGATCAAATACATAAACAATTATTAATTAGCACTTGTTTGTTAATTTTGACAACTTTAAGTTGAACATAATTATCACTAGCCGGCGAATTAACATAACCATGGTTCTTCTTATCGTATGGTTGATTAACAACCTGGTGTCAGAGTTTAAACCGCCCGTAGGCCTCTGACATAGCTTAAGATACTATTGAAAAATCTCAGGTGTGTTGGTTTCCTTACGATGTTTTTAAGAAAGTGATAATTAATTTCTAATACGCACTTAAATTCGAAAAATCAGAGGTACCTGGGTTTGAACCTACGACTTTCGTTTGTCTGTCGTTTGTCTTTTTTTGACCTTTGACTTGCATCCTACGGTCATACCACTAGGCTATATAAATAAAAATATTTTGAGTTTCTAGTTTAATCTAAGGTTATCCACGTGCATAATATCATCAATCGCCAACAGACATGCGCAGGCGCAGGAATATGCGCATGCGATTTATGAGCCATTATCTTGTGACTTGAGCTATTTACGGTAGATCAATAATAAGGAGACATGTGAATGATGTAATATTTAATTATGTTAGAGGGCTTGTGCTCGTGGCGATAACTGTTATGGTCATTGTTACTTTTAGCGCGGTCAGTAATTGGATGGGTGACCAGTGCTTACAGCACTTCATTTCGAGCATTGGCGAATATTAAGTTTTTTTTTAGAAGATTTAGGTATAATAATCATCATCCTCGAAGCGTTATTTTCCCAAACTTTGTTGGGGTCGGCTTCTAATCTAATCAGAATATCAGTTTTCTAAAACGATGAGGAAAAATATCGTGATGAAACCAGCACACCTGAGAGATTTTTCAATGGTGTGTAAAGCCATATCAGAGGCCTACGGGCGGTTTAAACTCTGACACTAGGTTGTTCGTCAACCAAACGATACCTAAAGAAGAAAAAGATTTATTTATCTACTTTATTTATCATTCCTGCCCTTGTGCTCTATTCCTGTCATTGCACCTGCAACTCTATCAATAATTTTATGTAAATTAATTAAATTACGTAATTAAAATGATTACTGATAATGGGGTCAAACAGTTCACGACATTGATCATTAATAAGTTAGTGAAGTTTGTTGATCTCTAGTGCAAGATTAAAGATTTTAATGTACCTACCTTTCATCATACATTAATTCAATTGAATGACACCTTTTTGGGTGTGCAGAATTTAAATATTTCCGGCCTAAGAATAGAACCACCCCTACTCGACCCACGGGTGTCGTTACAAGCGACAAAGGGAAAGATCCGGAAGATGGGTAGCAGCATCCTCTGTATAACAGCAATCATCTGCTACTGCGATCGCCAATCCGCTTGCCCAGCGTGGCGATTATGGGCAAATACCTCCAATGAGCGCACAATAGTGGCGCGCATTGGGAGAGCTGCCTGTGTTCAGCAGTGGACTAAATACAGATAATGAAAAATGATGATGGGCCTCACGTAACCGTACGTCCTCGGATGTACGTTACGCTGTAGAAACATTTTTTATTTCTCCCAGCTAACAAAAAAAACAAAAAAATGGTCCAGGATACGATGCCTCAGTTGATTAGGAAAGTGTCGTGGATACAAACCTCTCTCGTATCCTATCTCTTTCAATTTCCTCTGTCATCATCTGCCTAGCCTTTCTCAACTATGTTGGGGTCGGCTTCCAGTCTTACCGGATGCAGCTGAAAACCAGTGTTTTACATGGAGCGACTGCCTATCAGACCTCCACAACCCAGATACTGGGTTACACGATACCCCTTGGTAAGACTGGTTGTCAGACTTTCGGGCTTCTTACCCGTAACGACTGTCAAAGATCTACAATTGACAGCCGGGGCCAACAGCTTAACGTGTTATCCGAGGCACGGAGAGTATCGCCAGTCAACGGTCACCACCACTAGGCTATCACGACTCTTTAACCTCTAAGTAACTCTAAATTCCTTTAAGTAACTGTTCCTTTATTAATTATTTCTATTCCTATTTTCAAACCCTCATACATAGAGTATTCAAGAAAATATAGAGTGATAACGTCAACCACATTGCCTTGTGCGGAGCGAAAGCAGGTCTCGCCATACAAATGTTAAAATGACATTTTTTCAAATTAAGTTTTCTAGACGTTTTTCAAAATTTTACTCAGCAGTTAACCATGGTAGAAGCTAAAATGTAACTTTTTCGCTGGTGGAGCCTAGTTGAACCGCAGTCGATCGAGGTATGATCGCAAACGGAGCTCGTGTCGCGGCCGCGTTGTTCATACCCGTGCTCACGGTTCATACTTCTATAGGGTTGCTCTATTTTTTTCTTATATACTCTAAGCCCTCATAGCTTTTTTATTTGCATTTGCCCCCAAACAAAGCCTGACTCTGTCGTAAGCAAGGCCATCTCTCAGTAGATCGACTCCAAGTTATTTCTTGATAAGCGGGGTAATTATTGCATTGTTCATTGTTCCGCTGATAGAATAAGACTAGGCTTGAGTGCGTGTGAGCATGTCACGTGTGAATTTTGTTTATAATAGTAAATATTTAACGTCTGACTGATAAAAATGTCCTCCAGACCTAATTTCGGTTACAGCGGCCAATCTCAACGAAAATTAGCCAACTACGCAGGAGATATTTTAGTGCACAAGTGTGTGCGCAAACACAGGTGCACTCTCTATTCCCTCACTCTCATAGTCCGATGGGACGGCATTCCGACACAACCGGAGCGATATCAGGCGCAGGCCAACGGCTTTACGTGATTTCCGAGGCACGGAGTAAGTGATAATTAATTTATAATACGCAAATAACTTACAAAAGTCAGAGGTTATCAACTCAATTGATACCAGTATTTTGAGTATTTTGAATCTGGTACTGCGAAAAGATTAAAATTCCAAAAATATCTAAAAAGAAGTAGTATTTACTTCTTTTTTATCGTATGGTTGATAGCAGACCGCCTTCAAATATTCAATTTAATTTTGTCAATGGTGGTGACATGAGCTGATTGTTCGCGGACTTTTATGGCACAAATAGGGTACATCAGCCACAAGCGAGCTAAACATCCTAGCTCTTATTAGAAGCCAAATCGCTGTAGCAAGGCAAGGAGGAGATAGATGGTTGATGAACAACCTGGTGGCAGAGTTTAAACCGTCGCGTAGGAAAAAGCGGGACTTTGCTGTGCATTCTTTCGGTGCTGGCGGTGTTCTAAGTGGGCTGAAAAGCGGGTCATCTGACAACACTGGCACCTATATGACCGGCTAAATTAACCAATTCTCGTCATCTTATAAAAAAAAAATCAAACCGCCAGTCAGTTGTTTTTGCGAATTTCTTATTAAATAATATCAAAAAAAATCTAAAGAAAAAGAAAGTTCGAATAAGATAGCCGACCTCAGTAACAATAGCCAATAAAATGAACTACGATGTATTTACGTTTGCGCGCGCGTGCGCATACACGCGACACCACACCCACTCGTACTATCAGAGTCAAAGTCGGCTGAATATCAGTTGTAACCACGCATCTTGACTCTGTTTTGCAATGAAAGTGGAGATAACTCTTTCTCCTTGTCACTTGCCCTCAGCTAGATAGATATATAGGATATATGTATAGATCGATAGATAGAGATAGGTATTCTGTATCTGTGCCCGGCGTACCTAGCTCTTCGCGCTAATCTTCTATCTCGCTCGCACAATGAAGTCGATTGAAGGTAATTCTTCCTTCCGTAGCGCTGTTATAATATGAGGAGTTTATTCTTAGCCAAGCTCTAATTTATCTCCCTCTGAATGTGCCGTCCGGGGCACGGGCTTCAGCTTGCCCCCCTCTTAGAGTTGCCAGATAGCCGGGATTCGGATTTTCCCGACATTTCCCGACATGATCTCTAATTCTCTCCTCCATCCATCTCCAATCACGATTAATCTAAAGATTTTGAAAGGGATATCTTCCGACAGTCGCACTAATTCCCGACAATTTGATACTTTGTCCAGATATTTCAAATTCAAATTCAAATGTCTTTATTGTGGATCACAGGTAGGCACATAATATATGCAAGTGTTAATCAATATTTTTCGTTCCGCTATGTCCCGCCCTATGGGCATACAATAGTTACAAATAATGATTTTATAAATGTCGACATTATGGTTGTTTAATTGATTACCTACATAATATAAATGATATAGTCGTGAATATAATATTCTATCACTTTAAAATTACTTAGTTATAATAAATACATAAGATAACAAATTCCATGCATGATAAATTGATCTATTAAAGGTATACTGATATTTGCATATTCCGATCTGGCAACCTTACCCTTCCCCCCAGATCCGGGGCTGAATTTTGCCTATCGTAAGTCATCCCACACGTGGGCGGGGCTCATAGCACGCAGAACTGACAGCCGATGGGGCAGAAAGGTTCTGGAATGGAGGCCACGTACCGGCAAGCGCAGCGTAGGACGTCCACCCACAAGGTGGACAGACAACCTAATAAAGGTCGCAGGAAGCTGCTGAATGCAGGTTGCTTCCAACCGGCCGATTTGGAAGTCATTGGGGGAGGCCTGGTGGACGTCTTATGGCTGAAATGATGAAGTCGTCCCACACATAATCTGTTGTAAGAGCTGATGCAAGAATTTGTTCACACAACATTGGAAACTGAAGATTTAAGTGCATAGTTAATTTTATTATACATTTTATTACCTCTGTGGTACGTCGTTCGTACTTGCATTGAATTGAAGTGCACGTGATCTTGAAGGTTGGACAAGTTCAGTGCATTCGTCTGTGTACATTTATATCAGTTTTATCTTGACGAATAAATATTAAATAAGGAGAACTGGCAAGGAGGCTTCATGTAAAACACTGGTATTCAGTGGGCCTACTCCGAAATTTTAACAACGAAGCTTCGATTGTCAGATCGCATGTTTGTTCGTTAAATTACCTTCTAATAGATTGTTTTTTTTATGGATTTGTAACGAAACGACAAATTAAAGCACTAAATACAATTAAACAGTGGTAATTTGGTGGTAAGGATTGTGTTTGATGGTCTTCAATATTACGTTCCGATCCGAAACATCGTTGTTCGATTTTCGGAGTAGAGCCCCAGCTGGATCCGGTATGACTGGAAGCCGACCCCAACATAGTTGGGAAAAGGCTAGGCTAATACAAGCGTTTGAAATCTTAACGTGCGGAGGACGCGCTGATCAAAAACGCGCATCGTCAGCGCATAAAACGTGGTGTGTAAAGGCCCTTGTTGTGCGCACAACATCTAATTTAAACCCCGAACTTTTTTGGAAGTCGTTTCTCGTTTCACGTTTAACGTTTCTCTTCAATCGGGTCTTATTAATAATAAATTGTCGTTATTGACACAATTGTTTAACAATTGAGACAATTGACCTCGATTACTTGCAGTGCCAGTAAACGACAGATGCATCTGATGTTTTATCATCTCGCCTGGTATTCCGAGGGGTTGAACAGAGTTTTGCAATGAATTGTTTTGTTACCCTCGCTACTGAGTCCGCCATCTTGATCGCACATTGAGAATATAAAATGATATAAGTACGATAATAAATATAGTTTCAAAAAATCGTAAAAATAAAACAAATTATGGATAGTTAATTACAATAGTTCCGCAAAAATATCATTTTGATTGGAATAAGTTTTCACGTAAAAATATTGCTTCAAAGTATTTTTTTTAACGAGTACTGGAACAAAATTAAAACTTAGGGGTCTACAGTTCTACACAATGTCCTCCTGAACGAATTTCGGTCAGAGCGGCCAATCTCTACAGAGTTTAGCCAACTACGCAGGAGATATTATAGTGCACAAGTGTGCGCGCAAACACAGGTGCACTCTCTATTCCCTCACTCTCATAGTCCGATAGGGCGGCAATCCGACACGAATGTGCTTTCCGAGGCACGGAGTATAGTAAGTGATAATTAATTTATAATACGCAGATAACTTAAGAAAAGTCAGAGGTGCACGCCTTGGGTTCGAACCTGACACCTGTGACTTGTCTCAACTCAAAGTCTAGTGCAGAGTCTACAGAGTCTACACAATACATAATATATCACTAAGTAGTCTACAAGACAAAGTTTGGGGACCTATGGTCTAGTAATATCTTAACTGGCACACTTGACGATGCGCAGCGCAGTTCGTTTCCTTCCGCGTAATCTTAAATCTCAAAACATAAAATAGAAGTTAGGTATGTAAAAAAACCAGTCGATATTAAATGAAATATTTCCTTTTCTTAATTAAAACTTAGCATAAAATAAAAGAATGCTAAAAGAAATTGAATTTAAAAAAAGAATAGTTAATTTAAAAAAATCGAACGGAATGTCTTCACGTGGAGAGCACGGCGCGACGCGTGCGCACCACGCAGTTAAACCGTGACGTTCTATTTATGAATTCAAATTAGAAGTAGACACACAACACAGCTATTCTTTTTTCAAAAATGCCAATGAACTGTGGAAAAAGCCGAAATGGCCGCTTAGTTCGAATCCTATGGTTCGAATCGTGAGAACTTCTCGAGGATTGCCGAATGTGCGTATGAATTAATGACTGGCATTTGCGTAAGCAGTCTTAATGGCTCATTGGTTACCTGTCATACAATGTACCTGGCATACATATGCATTTGCTCTCCGGTAAAGGAAAACATTGTGAGGAAACCAGGAGGCTTAGCCAAGTTGACTATCTACAATCGCTAACGCTATAGAAAACGAAAGAAATGTATGCAGTGCACCCACGTCAGTTCTGTTATAAGTCCCATGTAATAGGGGTCGAGCCTATTGCCATTAACCGGGCACAATTCCAGTCTCCTTGCTGGTACTGAGAATTTCCTAATTGAATAACCAAATGACCCGGGGATCGAACATACGGGTATTATTTTAAACTAGCTGATGCCCACGGTTTCGCCTACGTGGATGTTGGTTATCGCGACCAAAAGTAATCATGAAATTTTGATCCCGTACCCGCAACCCGCTTTATTTTTTTCCGACACCTCCAACAAATATCATTATATTTTAGCCAATGTATACAAAAACTTGACAAATTATATACTAAAACCTTCCTCGAGAACCACTCTATCTATTGGTGAAAACAAGATGAAAATCGGTGCAGTAGTTTTTGAGTTTATCGCGAACAGACAAACAGATAGACTCGGCGGTGGACTTTGTTTTATGATATATAGTTTATATACTAAAATCTTCCTTGAAAACCATTCTATCTATTGGTGGAAACAGCATGAAAACCGATGTAGTAGTTTTTGAGTTTATTGCGAACAGACAGAGGCGGTGGTGGACTCTGTTTTATAATATGTAGTTTATATACTAAAACCTTCCTCGAGATCTACTCTATCTATTGGTGAAAACTAGATGAAAATCGGTGCAGTAGTTTTCGAGTTTATCGCGAACAGACACACGCACTAGACTGTTTTATTGTGACGCCGGATTTTAAAGATAGCCGTATGGCTAGCAAGTACCAACCAATATCAAAACATCAATCAATATTGGAAAGTTGAAGTATTATGGTAATCAATTTAAGAAATCAATGCCACTGCATCAGGTCCAGCTTTAAATAAAACCTTTACACTCAAATATGAACCTTGAAACAACCTTCATAAAGTCCCTTCTTGGTTTTTTAAATAAACGAGTAGTTTAATCTCGATTTTAATTCTTACTGCAAAGCTTTTAAGTTATATTTTTGTCTGTCAAATATGAATTGAATAACAGATTAATAGTACTTTTGTGAAGGGCGTTTATAAATAATATTTTGGTCGTCATACATAACTGTAAGGGCTAGGTGCGACTGTGAGCGTCTGAGCGAAGCGGAGAAACTAGAGTTTAAAAGTTGGTTGGGTAATTTATTACTAGGTGTATACCTAAAGTTAGTTCTTATGATTGTTGCCGGATTTATATCAATGATTTAATAAACCGCTGGGTAGGTACAGTTAAGCGGATTTAACATCGTTGTCATTTGTCATAATATTATAAGCCATATAATCCCTAATTCACAGACGACCTAATAAAGGTCGCAGGAAGCTGCTGGATGCAGGTTGCTTCCAACCGGCCGATCTGGAAGTCATTGGGGGAGGCCTTTGTTCAGCAGTGGACGTCTTATGGCTGAAATGATGATGATGATGAATCCCTAATTCAAGTTTACATTTTCTTAAAATCACGTAACAAAGCCAGGCCTCTTGGATTCATTATTCTACTATGTTTAGCAGTGGACTAATACAGGCTGATGATGATGATGATGACTTGCGCGTGCTAATTACCTACCGGCCACAGCTTGTCCGCCGGCGGAATTTTTTTGTAATCGGTTGCGCGGCGCACCTCGCCACTTGCGCCGCCTCGGCAAATCATGCTGTGCAGACTATTAACAAATTAATGATATATACTACATATTACGATACTAAGTCGAGCAGTTATTAAATAAAAGCATGTAAAAACACTTTAGGTATTTAATGATTCTTAAAAATTACATAGGTAATCCCGCAATTCCGAGATTTTGCAATTATGTTCTGTCAAATTGATTTTGCTATTTCTTATTAAATAATTTCATTTATGTTCTGTCGATGGCCGACAAAAACAAATCGCTCGCGCGAATGCATTAAACTCGCTTACAATGGCACTCGGCCTTATCTCTGGACCGGTTCAAGTTGTTTAGCCCTTAACAAGTTTCCGGTGTGGCAATGAGCAATGTTCAATATGATAAATAGGTGTACTTGAAATATCAGATGGTATGCTGATGTTGGTTAGATTCATTTAGATAGTAATCGTTTTAAAACTGTAATAGTTAATGGATTAATTTCTACAAGGAGTATGGTTACATAATCTTTTTTACTGGCTTTATTAGAACATTTTCTACCATTTTGGTGTAGGCCTCCTTCATCAATCTCCATTCCGTTCTGTTTTGGGCTGTTTTAATCCAGTTAATGCCCGCCATCTTGACTATGTCGTCTTTCCATCTCATTTGCGGTCTTCCTACTGGTCTTTTGCGGTCCCATGGTCTCCATTCAAGAATTGTTTTGCACCATGCATCGATTTTGCTAGCTGTGTGTCCCGCCCATTGCCATTTTAGCTTCGCCAACTTACTAACTTTTTTAACTAACTTTAAAACGATCATGGTATTCATAATTCACAAAAAAACAGCCTAATTTGCCGACAACGGGAGGCGATCACGTTATTTTAAACGTCCAAAAAATATGATATTATTTAATAAAATAAAATAAAATAAAATTCATTTAATTCAGATAACATTTATAGGTTCCATAGATCCATTAATTAATTTCCATAAATACAAATACATTTAAAACACATAATCATAACAATTGAATTGAGGTTAATGAATATTAAATATAATAAAATTAAAATACAATTATTTAAATAAAAAATAGATAAATTTGACTCAAAAGAATTAAAGTTAAATAAAATAAAATAAAATTAACAAATATCAGGTAAACGATTTCATTAAAAATTTCAATTTATATAAGTACTGGCAATATATGTTACATGTTTATTGCAACAGTCGTGATAGCCTAGTGGTGTAGACCGTTGACTGGTAAGTCAGAGGTCTCAGGTTCGAACCCAAGGCGCGCACCTCTGACTTTTCGTAAGTTATGTGTGTTTTATAAATTAATTATCACTTACTCCGTGCCTCGGAAAGCACGTAAAGCCGTTGGCCCTGCACCTGATCTCTCTCCGGTCGTGTCGGATTGCCGTCCCATCGGACTATGAGAATGAGGGAATAGAGAGTGCACCTGTGTTTGCGCAAGCATTTGTGCACTATAATATCTCCCGCGTCGATGGCTAATCACCGTTGAGATTGGCCGCTGTGACCGAAATTCGGTCAGGAGGACATTATTATTGCAACAGTTTCTAATATAGAGGCAATCCAGACGCCCAGCGATCATCTTAAGATCATCATTAATAAGATACCCGCAAAAACAACTGACTCGGGCGGGACTTAAACCCGCGATCCCTGGCGCCACAAGCCTTTAAGGCCTTAAGAAAGAGATTCGTTCAAAGTCAAATGTGTTATAATCTTAGAGTATATAAGAAAATATAGAGTAACCTTATAGAAGTATGAACCTTGAGCACGGGTATGAACAACGCGGCCGCGACACGAGCTCCGTTTGCGATCATACCTCGATCGACTGCGGTTCAACTAGGCTCCACGAGCGAAAAAGTTACATTTTAGCTTATATCATGGTTAACTGCTGAGTTAAATTTTGAAAAACGTCTAGAAAACTTAATTTGAAAAAATGACATTTTAACATTTCTATGGTGAGACCTGCTTTCGCTCCGCACAAGGCAATGTGGTTGACGTTATCACTCTATATTTTCTTGAATACTCTATGGTTATAATTGTTAGTTTATAACGCGATTGCTGCCGCCCTGGATGCACATAGTAACCTATAAAGCTAATAAATTGGAATATTGATCCAATAACAGATCAAATACTGACATCACTGTGTCAATGCGATGTTGATCAAACATCAGTAGTCGCTGTTACATCCGTTTTGATAACTTGTGGCTAAGGAAATTGTAGATAGATAGATTGTAGATTGATAGATAACTTATTAGCTAATGATATCACAATAATAAAAAATAAATCCGACTTCAAAGGAACTAAAAAGCTTGAAATAACTTAAAACGTCTTGGCGTCGGTACCTAGTCAAGTTCTTAATGAGAAGGTTAAAGAGGCTAGAACTTGACTTGGAACCGACTCCAAGACGTTTTAAGTTATTTCAAGCTTTTTAGTTCCTTTGAAGTCGGTTGTATTTTTTATTAAAATTTTTTTTTTCACGATTTTTAGTGGTGCCTAAAGTTAATCGGGGGGATCCCAGACTTTTGTGAGACTAATATTTGAAATCCTTATGAAAAGCCCATTCAAAAGATACCTCACAAGATATTTTTAATCTTGGATGATTACAGGAGGGGTGACACGTATCCCCCCCTCTTCCTTTGTACTCGTCAGCCATTGACTGCACGTATAAACAAAGCAATATTACTTGTTACGACATTTCTGCTATTATCCTACGAGGAGTTCCGTTCCATATCTCGTAAGTCTATGATCAGATCACGATAATATTACTATGGGACCACCTCGGGAGTATATCCTTTCGATTTCAAAAAGAATTTTGAAAATCGGCCCACAATTGAAGGAGTAATCGCGTAACAAACATACAAAAAAAAAACATACAGTCGAATTGAGAACCTCCTCCTTTTTTGAAGTCGGTTAAAAATAATAAAGAGGGATCAACAATTACTTTGCCTGTACGGCTTGGCAATTTAGTAAACTACAAACAGTATATTGATCATCTTTTCGTTGACACAATGATGTCATTTGATATTAAGATCAATATTGATCAATAAATTCACCTTTGAAGCCATGTGTCTTGAGATAATATTGTTACTCTCATAGTCCGATATATGCAGTGTCGTCAGAACAGTTTTTCCGAATATCTGGACTTAGATGATAAAAATGCGGGACAGAAGGGAAAAATTGGGACGCAGGAAAAATGCATAACATCCTTTTATTCAAAATCGCAGACTATTAAAATCGATCTCTTTATAGTTTGGCAAAAAATATTGCCGTGTGGTTTCCGGCCAAAGAATAGAACCACCCCTTTTTTTTCGCCGAAGGGGTAATGCGCCTTATGTATACAATCCCGCTCGGGGATGCGAGACGGTTATGTCGGGCTCTCCGGCCTAGAGATGGTAGGTGGCCGGCATACCGACTAAAACCCCTTCTGTGTCACCTCTCATCCGCATAGTGACGGGAACGCGGTATCCTTAATGTACTACATCCGCGAACCCGCCGCGGACGTCCGTCACCGGACCCGCCTCGGGTGGGGTGATTGACACCCACCCACCGTGACCACTTCGAGGACCATGTGCAATGAGCGCCAGACGACCCCGAATCTGACGCCCATGGTCCTCACCTCGGCCGCAGAGGATAGGGAGAGCGGGGCATCGTAATACCGACACTCCTCTTCCCCTGCAGCCCCACCGTGTCCGCAATCCAGCGTTTTACGTAAAAAATAATTTTACTTAGGTATATTATTTTATACTATGTAGTGGTAGAACCATACCGATCCGATTAATGATAGAATAGTAAAGCGGTCATTCTCTCTGTTGCCAACCTGCCATCGGCAGAGGATAGGGTTATCGTCTGTCAACCAAGGGGCGCAAACAACCGCCTATCTGTCAGATAACACTCACGTGGAGATGCACATGCGATGCGTAGTCACGTGCTTATCCCGTGGATAATGTATATTTTTTTGTATCAATACATGTACCTACAAATCAAAAAAGCACCGATAATTTTTTTTTTGTTATTAATATCGTATGGCTCTTGCTTCTTCCTGTTTTTATATTGAACTGACCTCTCTTTGTACAGCTTGGAAAAAAAGATTTTGAGGCGGTGACAGCTGGAACTAAAAATAAAAACATTCAAAACTAAGTTTGTAAGTACTAAAATAACTTAAAAGTGATTCATTTGATTATATTTGATGACAAAACGTTCGTCACAGAAATCAGTAAGAACCAAATACCTTGTAATTTGGAATTGTAGTATGAGAAGTGCGCTAGTGGCGCCCCCAGTTTTTCCAGACTCTTTTTTGCCAAACTGTATAGGCCAAAGAGCCTTTCTTTTCCTTTTTTTTTTGTGGCCGAGGGGAGTAAAGAATGCCTTCCGAATACATTTCAAAACCCTAACTTCTATTTTAAGTTTGGTACTAAGTTTTGAAGGCGACTAATACAGGCTGATGATGAAATGCATCATCATCAGCCTGTATTAGTCCACTGTTAAATATAGGCCTCTCCCAATACGCGCCACTATTGTGCGCTCATTGGAGGTATTTGCCCATAATCGCAACGCTGGGTAAGCGGGTTGGCGATCGCAGTAGCAGATGATTGCTGTTACACAGAAAAATGCTGCTGCCCATCTTCCGGATCTCTCCCTTTGTCGCTTCTTACGACACCCGCGGGACGAGTAGGGGTGGTTCTATTCTTAGGCCAGAAACCACACGGCAATCTTTTTTGCTAAACTATAAAAAGATCGATTTTAATAGTCTGCGATTTTGAATAAAAGGATGTTATGCATTTTTCTTGCGTCCCATTTGATTTTTCCGTCCCTGTCCCGCTTTTTTTTTCATCTAAGTTCAGATATTTAACGCACATTTATCTCGAAGAAAAGCAAACAGAAGGCGTTAGCTAGTATAGAATAAAATCTATTTGTAGCTGCCTCTACATTTAGATCAGACCATAGCATTGTTAGGTTTCTAAGAGGAATGTATTGTAATTTAATTAAAGTAGTACTTGTACTTACCTAGTGGGATCAGTGAGCTTATAAATATTTTACAAAACGCACATAATATCGGGGGGAAATCTTCATAGACGCCCTCTACATTGGAGAGAGCGAAAATCTTCTTCTTATCGTGTGGTTCATCAACCTGCGGTTTAAACTCTGACACCAGGTTGTTCATCAACAACCTGGTGTCAGAGTTTAAACCGCCCGTAGGCTGACATGGCTTTACACACCATTGAAAAATCTCTTAGGTGTGCTGGTTTCATCACGATGTTTTTACTGACAGTTTTAGCAACTGATAATTAATTTATAATACTCACTTAACTTACGAAAAGTCAGAGGTGCGTGCCTTAGGATTGAACTCGAGACCTCTGACTTGTCAGTCGACGGTCATACCACTAGGCTATCAGTGCTTAATGTAAGAGTACAATTAAAACCACTCTATTGTTCCCATACCCCATATGGTATTCTTCTTTTGCTCCCTGTCCTCGCCAGCTACCTAAAGGTACTCACTTTCAACTTAAAAATAAAAACAAATCTACAACGCCATCTATCTGCCAATATCAACAAACAGCGTTATCAACGTTCAAAAATAGATGGCGCCTCGTGTCTGCGGTCGTATGTCCCTGAGACATACGATTTGTATGAAATATCATAGTTTTGCAGGAAGACTATCAAATTGCTTGCGGTTTGTGTATGACACATATCACTTGACTACTGTTTGTTGAGGAAAAATAGATTATTGATAAAAAAATATCTTAACATAGTCATACCTACTACAGCTTGGCAAAAAAGAGTCTGGAAAAATTGGGGGCGCCGCTAGCGCACTTATCACACTACAATTCATAATTGCAAGTTATTTAGTGCTTACATATTTCTATGAAGGGTTTTTTGTCGTTAATTATAATCAAATGAATCATTTTTATGATAATTTAGTACTCACAAACTTAGTTTTTAAGATTTTTATTTTTAGTTCCAGCTGTCACCGCCTCAGACTCTTTTTTGCCAAGCTGTAGCTCTCCGTACAAGGGGTGTAACTACCATCTGAGATAGTTGAATGTAGAAGTGAATTTCGATAACTTTCATTGGAGGTATTTGTCCATAATCGCCACGCTGGACAAGCGGGTTGACGATCGCAGTAGCAGATGTTTGCTGTTACACAAAAGGATGCTGCTGCCCATCCTCCGGATCTTTCCCTTCGTCGCTTCTTACGACACCCGCGGAACGAGTAGGGGTGGTTCTGTTCTTAGGCTGGAAACCTCACAGCACACGGACCTTGTTTTTGGCAATCCAGAAAGGAACACTACTGACACTCCATTGACTGACATGGGCATCTCGTTATTATTACCAGGGTAAAAAAAGCAAAAGAATTGACACAAAAAATGTACCCAAATAAACAAATTACACATTGCCAACTATTCCAACAATGCTACACTATTGCCAAACCTGTAAGTGGTAATATCAAAGCAACAAAATATGTAGTATTTGATTCTGATACAAAAGTAGTACCTGTTTCAGTGCCAACTTCTGGCGCTCCTTGCCAACTCAGTGGCGCTTTAACTGTCAAATAGTAAATATTTGGGAAAAGGAATTCCCGGAATCCCTCCGTGGGATAAGGTCACAAACTAACAGCGATCAACAGTCAAGCTGCTGCCGGACAAAACCTTGCAAAACCAACGTGTCACTGTCAGCGGTATCATCTGAAGACCAGCGCCGGGTGTTACCACGCCTTCATATGCTGAGATGGTAACCGTTTTGACACACACTTTGATTACACTTTCTTTGTTATTCTTAACCGACTTCAAAACGGAGGAGGCCACCAAATTGATACTGTTTAATTATACGTACTAAGTGCTTTCGTCTGTCCTTTTGTTTCAAATGTCTTAAAATAGATTCAAATAACATCATCATCTGCCTAGCCTTTTCCCAACTATGTTGGGGTCGGTTTCCAGTCTTACCGGATGCAGCTGAATACCAGTGGTTTACATGAAGCGACTGCCATCAGACCTCTACAACCCAGATACTGGGTTACACGATACCCCTTGGTAAGACTGGTTGTCAGACTGGGGCTTCTGACTACCCGTAACGACTGTCAAAGATCTACAATTGACAGCCGGGGCCAACAGCTTAACGTGCTATCCGAGGCACGGAGAGTGATAATTAATTCATAATTTTAAATTAAATTAAAATACATTCGAATAACGAACGAAAAAAAACGAAAAAGCGTGCGGTCTGTCATCGAAGCTCCATCGTTCGAATTTTGGGCCCCTGAGTCTAATCTCTCCCTGGTCGTATCAGATTGCCGTCCCATCAGACTAATAGATTGAGGGAATAGAGAGTGCACTTGTATTTGCTCACACTTGTATTGTATTCTTACTGAAATTCGGTCAGGAGGCCATTTTTTATTTAAATAGCTGCCATTTTGTAAACGTAATTTTGGCGGTTACCGGCCAGCTTCATTGCCAATGTTACTAAAAATATAATTGTAACAAATTGTGTAATTTTATGAGGAAAACGTAAAGGAAACATACATGTCATTTCAGTAACAGCGTCAACTGACTCATTCAGTTCTTTTTTTATCTTTTGTTTTTGTATGAAGAACTTTACTTTTTTTTTAATAGCAATAATGTCAATACGTCGTGATGGCGCATTGGTTATGGACCTGCTTTGCAAGCAAAAGAGTGTCGGTTCAATGGCATGTACACATTGAAGATTTAATAATATAAAATCAGTGCGAAATAAATCAGAGTATGTATAGTCGCAACAAAAACTAGTGTCGGCAAAAATTTCAGCTTGAACGCAACAAGTTTGTATACATAAAATTTCCAAAACAAAAATTGATTTGAAGCAAACTACGCCAATACCGACAGTTTTTAGAAGTATTATTTATCTGTCTCGTTTTTACTCCTCAGAATGGATAGAGATGAGTATACTATATCTTGCAAACAAAAATAGGGGTACAGAGAGATGACGTCGATGGTGTTTTGGGCGGTTTAAACTCTGACCCCAGGTTATTTATTAACCAAACAACGAGAAGTTGCACTGGCGCCCGCGCCGGCTATTATTTACACAAGCGCACTGCCACGCGATAACTTTCTTTAACCTTAGGTTAGATAAGTTTTATATAAATATTGTTTAATTATTATCTCTTTTAAACATTAAATAGCCCTTTAAGTAAAGGTTAATGAGGGTTAGAAATTGATTAAAATTAAATCGTGCTGGCAGAGACAAGCAAGAATCGGCAAGAATGTTGATCAATGAGCGTTCCTGATGGTAAGCAGTGTTGTGGTTAACGATGGAGTATACCGGATTTACCAGCAGGCTGAGTAGGCTGGAGCCTAGCGCGGCAGATTTTTTCCTACCTGATAGAAATCAAAAAGATTTCTGCACGGCGCCGGCGGTTTTCTGATTTTTGCAACAAATTTAGCTGATGACTTTCTCTCTCACTTATCATTGTACATTCGGTATAGCAAACTTCAAGATCTAGAGTATAGCTCGATGTTTCCAACCAGTAATCAATCTCTTTGCCCTCACTGAAGGCATAGAGTTCGTTTTTTCGGCAATAACTTGACAACCTAAACCTTAAAAATTTGTAAATCCGCCACTAGGATAGGTTTTAGCAAACATCATGCCGGAACACGACAAAGTCGCTTGGCGGCAAGGGTTTGTCCCGTGGGTGCTACAGATCCGGCAATCATCTTGACAAGTGACCTTGTTTGTTAAATAGTCGACTGGTCTCTTAGGTAGACCGAAGGAAGGGCGAGGAAATTTCTACCGCGTCGTCGCACGCCACCTAGGTTGAACTTTCTTCCACTACGCCGCTTTATGTTCAAGATCTTTGCCGGTATCTTTAACCAGCCACTTTCAATTTTACGACACGCAGACGCATATTGGTGCTTGGATTTGATGTGTGTAAAATGTGCGTTACCTTATACGGCCTTTCGTCTAACTACAGAGTATGAAAAAAAAAAGTTTCGAATTTTTTAAACCCGTTAAACAAACGTTGTTTATAGTATTTTTTTAATTTACCCTGTGGGTAAATTATTAGTAGGATAATCGATAAATCTCTTTTCTTTGGATGTTCTTCCCTGAAATCAATTTAAAACGCTCTTTTTTTTTGTTACAGATGCTACAAGAATATCAAGATAGAATCTGAAGATTTACTGGAAAACGAAGAAAAAGAGGTAAAATATTATGTATTTCTTTTTTTATTACAATATTAAAAATTAAATAATATTTACATTATTAAACAATCTATAACAAACTAAATATACTTAACTACTATTTACATTTGCCTATAAAAAAAAACGAAAAAAAAAAATAATAATAGAAAAAAAGTACCTAAATATTATGCGTCAAAGTACTCCTCCGCATCACTGTCATCCGGCAAAGTGCCCAGAAGACTGGCAGCATTGCCACGTTGAATGGCAATACTTATTCTTTGACCAAAGAATAAGCCAGCCCTCTGGTCACGTGAAGCGTCGACAAGGCGCTTTGCGATATCCCATGGTCCGAGCGTCTCAACCCCAAACGGCTCAAACGTAGCGTCCCATACCAGAGGCCTACCCATCTTCTATGGCAGCAGAGACATTCCATCTGGTCTCTTGCCAACGTCGCGCGCCAACCCATTAGGTTCTAAAACATTTCTGTATTTCTTACGTCTACGCTTTGCTCTATCTACGCTCGTTCGGTTAATTAAACACTAGTTCTATTTGTTTATGTATTCTGAGGCTAAAACCACGGTGTTTCAACCTTATCGCCTATATTCGAAGGTCACGGAACATCAGTACCAGACGAGTCTAGAATCATCAATCTACTCATTTGAAATATTTGAATCCTCATTTACCGTGCCACGCGATTATCAACCTAATTACAACTGTTTTGCTTCTAAGTGTCACGCAATTTTGAGTCTTATTGCATTAGTAATTAATCTGTAATTAGATTATAATTAGCTCACATGGGTGACACGTGATGTCCAGAAACAGTGTTGTTTATTTTTGATAATATTAATATTATTGTTTAATTTATCATCGCTGTTGATATACAAATACCACACAGATCAAAATATTGTTAGAAGAAATCTTTTTAACCGACTTTTAAAAAAAATGGTGATATGTATAAATAGGACCTTTCGACCGGATTGCCTAATATTTCGGCCTCACCGACGAGGCCCGTCACGTAACCCAATATATACCACACATAGGTTTATCTCACTCGCAAACGGATTGGCGATCGCAGTAGCAGATGATTATCTACTATTACAAAGATTAAGGATGCTGCTGCCTAATGCCTATCCTCCGAATTTTTCCCTTACTTGCTTCGTACGACACCCACGGGACGAGTAGGGGTAGTTCTATTCTTAGGCCAGAAACCACACGGCAAACTTTAATTGTTACTTTTTTTAATGTTTTTTTTTCCTTATTATTGTTTTGCTTGTTGCTAGTGAGTTCTCGTGTGCTGTATTAAATACCTAAATTTTTCATTCATTTATTCATTCAATAACTGCCCTCCCTGAGTTCCCCGACCCTGCTTATGCCAGCCCGGGCTGAGCCTGTACCTAGCCATAAACATGTTCCTAAATAATCAAAATCAGATCCAGCTAGTCCCTAGCAAGTACAGCAACGCTCTAAGCCGAGGCCCAAGTCTCATTAGGCGTCCTAAGCTGCTGTTGCTTTAGGTTAAGTTTAATTGATTTAGCTGGAGGCCTTTTAGGTCTTGCTGTAGCAATTATGATTATGATGTGATTAACCGGACTTGTAAGTCCGGTTAATCACCAATCACTCTCCGTGCCTCGATAGCACGTTAAGCTGTTGGCCCCGGCTGTCAATTGTAGATCTTTGACAGTCGATACGGGTAGTCAGAAGCCCGAAAGTCTGACAACCAGTCTTACCAAGGGGTATCGTGTAACCCAGTATCTGGGTTGTGGAGGTCTGATGGCAGTCGCTCCATGTAAAACACTGGTTTTCAGCTGCATCCGGTAAGACTTGAAGTTGACCCCAACATAATTGGGAAAAGGCTAAGATGATGATGACAAGTCCGGTTAATCGGTCACCCTAAAGCTATGAGGGAGCGCACCAATCTCCACATCCCCCCCATCTCTAATCTCTCTTCCATAATCTCCCCACCTCTTTCACAATCACGCATCGAGTTGGCGATTTGGAAATTATACCTCAGTGTTGCAAAAAGTTTACGATAACCTTCTGGTTCACGGTCTGGTCTGGTTCTTGTGGTTTTTTCTATATTCTGAGGTAGACCTTTGGGTACGGTACCGTAAAAAGGTATACAATTATAAACCTTGCTGTAAACCCCGTAAACCACAGCTTGAAGACAGATTATTATTATCAATTTCTTTTATAAGGAAAGTAATTGTTGATTTGCTCCCATATTGTTTTATCACGACAACCTCTGAGTGGCAACAGATAACATATCTCTGAATGTCATTCGGTTACCATTAATAACATAACGATAGCAATTTGTTGTTGGGGTCTCTAGTTTACGGACAGAACCTGGTTGAACAGCTAGTGAAAATGGGCTCTTAAAGAATCATCAAGATTAATTCTCCCAGCTTTACTATTCCTAAACTTTGTTGGGGTCGGCTTCTAATCTAACTAGAGGCAGCTGAATATCAGTTTTCTACGGAGCGACTGCCGATATTTTAAAGTTAGATCAGTTGTCAGGATTTTATGAGGGTACTGAGTACCTATATCGGCTGTCAAAGATCTTCATGACAGCCGAGGCCAACGTTTAACGTGCTTTTCTTCATGACAGGCGGGGCCGGGTCCAACGGCTTAGCGTGCTTTTCTTCATGACAGCCGGGGCCAACGGCTTTATTTATTTATTTTATTTATTTTAAGAAGGCTTACAGACTAATTACATTATTGTAGTTAATTAATTTAGGTAAACTAGTTGCTAATTACAAGCCTCCACAGTTACTTTAGGGACTATTCCTTCCGATAGAGATCGTTTGAAGAGTATAGATATTGGTTCAACGAGACTGTTTGCTCAGTTAACTATGAATGTAGCTTAACGTGCTTTTCTTCATGACAGCCGGGGCCAAACAGCTTAAAGTGCTTTTCTTTTGGTGAACCCCGCCCCACCAAAAGATGCCAAACGAAACGAAAGCGCGTGCGCGAACCAAACCACAGCCAAAATTTTTCAAAAACCAGTATGTCAAAGCTTTCAGGGCAAAATGTCGGCTAAATATAAAACTGTGTCCGGCTTTTCTATTTTTGGGCCTAGCAAGCCTATTTCCAAGGCACGGAGCATGTGATAATTTATAATAATGGTGTTGCCTTGGGTTCGGACCTGAGACCTCTGACTCTCCAGTCAACGGTCATACCACTAGACTATCACAACAAATGATGTAATGAATATTATATAACAGGTAATAAATAGCCTATTACACACAATATGTTATTTTAAATCTAATTAGTTATTTTAATTGCGTATCTTACGCAACACCTGATTGCCGCGTGCTGTTGTCGTGTGCGCGTGCACATCGCGGATCTATAGATCATGTCAGTTGGGGTCAGGTTAGGCGGTCAGGAGGCAATGGACTTGGTTGTAAGAAAGAAAATTATATTTATTAAATAATTATTTTTCATCAAAAGGACTATTCTATTGGTATGCTAAATACGCGTGATAAATTTGACCCTAGAGGGTTACCATAACATAGACGCCTGTATTCCCCAAACTAGGCATAGTTGTATGCAGTACACCTACGTTTCGCCGGCTATAAGCCGGAGCATATACAAATATGTATATGCTCCATGGCCGGGACACCACCAAAGCGGAGAGAAGATGTGTTTCCATACAAATCACGGATCAAGCGGCGCCGCTCGAGTTCATTTGAGTTTTTTTTTTTTAAATCTTTATTTATGTTTAGGGGCTTTTATCCGATAGAAATGTCAACCCCATCGTACCTTATTACAGAATTAACTCTAACTAACGACACAACGACATAATTTTTTAGCTGCCTCTGATCTCGGCTTTGATAAGACGCTTTGAATTAAACCTATACCTATCCAACTTATTTAGTTTTAATTCGTTCATTTGAGTTGTCTTGTATAGTTGTTTGTATGGAAATACGTCTCCTCTCCGATCTTCCCCGCTTTGGTAGAGTCCTGGCCAAAGTCCCATGTAATTGAGGGCAAGCCTATTGCCATTAACCGGCCACAATTACAGACTCGGACAGAGAAACTATTTTATCACTGATACGCGACATACAAGGTTAAAGGGCGCACTAGTAGTATTAGTAATATTTATAAAATTATCTCTAACTTAAGCGTGGAATTCACACACGGCTTTGGCCGGTACGTCTACCCGGCGGCCACATACACACGGTCATAGCAGTAGCCTGAGTACTCTTGCATGATTGTGTCCCGTCTGATTTGGCAGTGAGTTTACCGTAGAAACAGAAAATTGCACTCGTTAGAAGTGCGTAATTTTAATATCATCATCTGCCTAGCCTTTTCCCAACTATGTTGGGGTCGGCTTCCAGTCTCACCGGATGCAGCTGAATACCAGTGTTTTACATGGAGCGACTGCCTATCAGACCTCCACAACCCAGATACTGGGTTACATAATACCCCTTGGTAAGACTGGTTGTCAGACTTTCGGGCTTCTAACTACCCGTAACGACTGTCAAAGATCTACAATTGACAGCCGGGGCCAACAGCTTAACGTGCTATCCGAGGCACAAAGAGCGTAATATTAATAATGGATAAGAAAAAAAATTGTCCTATAAGCGATGGTTTATTCACAGAAAAAAATCACGTGAATTTGTAACGAATTATGCCATGAGATTGGCTGCGGCCATTATTATGTGTATTTTGTGTACGGATAGGTGCCTCTCTGCCTCTGCTATATGTCTGTCTGTGATAGCCTAGTAGTATGACCGTTGGACTGGCAAGTCAAAATTCTCAGGTTCGAACCTAAGGCGCGCAAATTATGTGCTCCAATTATGCGCTCCGTGCCTCGGAAAACTCGTTAAGCCGTTGGCCCCGGTTGTCATGAAGATCTTTGACAATCGATATAGGGAGTCAGTACCCTCATAAAATCCTGACAACTAATCTAACCTTAGAATATCGTATCCCTTTGGGTTGAGGTCAGATAGGCAGGCGCTCTAGAAAACTGATATTCAGCTGCATCTGGTTAGATTAGAAGCCGATTCCAACAAAGTTTGGGAATAATAAGGCTAGGAGGATTGAGGTGCATGCGGATAGGTCTGCTGTTAAGTCCCTCAAACCTTTTTGCTGATCGGGCACGTGTACATCCGCAAGTAAATGAAGGCACGTTTTATTTTTGTTATAATTGACCCGCCGCGTCGATTGTGCGCGCCGGATAGATTTGCCGTCCACAACCGTGTGTGAATTCCACGCTCTACACGTGTTGAGACAGATTTGTTTTCCACCATTTTATCTAAATCCTCCTCTAATCTCTGTGTTAATTAATCCACTGATAGTGTGAATTATTTATATTTAACTAATGGGAGATCGATATTCCTATTTATAAATAAGTTTTTCTTAAAACAACGTTTTTACCAAGCTTTTTAGCTTTTGTATGGAAATATCAAAACTAAACGTAGGTATACAAAAAATTATAATAATAATTAATTTGGTTTTTTATATATTTATATATTTATATATAATTAGGTTAGTCGTTATTTTAGTAAGTTATTTAAAGATAAAACGAAAAACCTAAATAACTTAAAAATAAAATAATGATTCACTTCTAAATAAAAAACTGAGTTTAGGTTGCTGCCTGGGGAAATCGTGCCGAGGATGCTAGCGGCGTTACCCGGCGGTAATTGTCACCAATTGATGAATATTTGAGCCGTTTGAGGTCCTCCGCAGCAGTTATTTAGGTTTTTTCGTTTTATAATTGGTGTTTTAATATACATTGTAACTTAACATTATAATCTAAAAATTATAATTATACTGTAGGTAGGTATTTATATTTTATTTTATATATTTTGTATATAAAATAAAATATAAATCTACGAGCTACGCTAAATATAGAGCTACGCTCTTGTCGATGCAGCCTCTTCCAGCTCTCCCTATCAAGACCTTGACCTCCTTATACGTCTCGACCTTTACTTTCTCTTTGATCTGCGCTACATAACAAAATTATAGTAACACATAAAAATAATTAGGTACAATTTCTGCGGTAGCAACACCTATCTAATTATCAGTAATCTGTAATTAATTAAACGGCTCATCGCTCCAGTGATTGGTACACGATAATTATCAGTAATTTTGTTCTTTAACACATTAATTATATTGTAAAAAGAAAGTTGTCTAGTAAAGGGGTGTCAGACTTAATTTTCTAAAAGGCCCTTTAGAAATTTTAGAGGAATTAAGGGTCTTCACAGAAGACGTGATAGCCTAGTGGTGGTGACCGTTGACTGGCAAGTCAGAGGTCTCTGTTTCGAACCTCACCTCTGACTATTCGTAAGTTATGTGCGTATTATAAATTAATTATCACTCTCCGTGCCTCGGATAGCACGTTAAGCTGTTGGCCCCGGCTGTCAATTGTATATCTTTGACAGTCGTTACGGGTAGTCAGAAGCCCGAAAGTCTGACAACCAGTCTTACCAAGGGGTATCGTGTAACCCAGTATCTGGGTTGTGGAGGTCTGATAGGCAGTCGCTCCATGTAAAACACTGGTATTCAGCTGCATCCGGAAAGACTGGAAGCCGACCCTGACATAGTTGGGAAACCGGAAAAGGCTAGGCAGATGATAGGGCCTTTACAGATTTTTAAAATTTTCTGTTTACGCTATACTTACAAATATTAAACAGAAAAAAGTATATAATTGGGGCTGCCATACAACAAACGTGTCTTTTTTTGTAGTTTTTTGCTCGATATTAATAACGGCAATGAAGTTCCTCGATATAAAAAAATGGTTATTTAAACAAGTCTAATGTTGTATAAGATAATGATACGGAACCCTTCGTCCGCGAGCCCAACTCGCATTTGGCCGATTTTTTTTTATTTTTGTTGTTTGTTTTTAAAACAAATTTATTAAGTAATGTTTACTCTCAGAAAATTTCTTTGTTTTCTGCCTGAATAGGTATAGGTATTGTAGTCTTCTAGCGGACTAAGAGGGGGCTCTCGATCCTAGGACGCCCCCAAATCTCGATAGTCTCTCAGCTGAGTTATACGCATTGTTCTCACATAACATCTCAGAACAATGTATCCAAAAATATTGTAAGCCATTATTTAAAAGAGCAACCATGGAGTTTCTTGCCAGATTCTTCTCCATGAGGGGTAGGCTGCCCTTGGAACTGGCAACTAGAGTCACTCTTATAATAATATTAGAATTATCTTCTTCTTCTTATCGTATGGTTGATTAACAACCTGGTGTCAGAGTTTAAACCGCCCGTAGGCTTCTGATATGGCTTTACACACCATTGAAAAATCTCTCAGATGTGCTCGTTTCATCACGATGTTTTCCTTCACCGTTTTAGCAACTGATAATTAATTAATTAAATACGCACATATCTTACGAAAAGTCAGAGGTGCGCGCCTTGGGATCGAACTCGAGACCACTGATTTATCAGTCGACGGTCATACCACTAGGCTATCAGTGCTTATGAATATTAGCTTAGTTATTAGAATTATGACTATTCATAAGTGCCTAAAATGGTCTACATGAATAAAAATATTTTGATTTTGATTTGAACCCTGCAGAACCCTAAAGGCCTTGACATTCGTATTTTAAAAATGGAATCTGATAACGAGTTCGTTAACACACAGATAACTTATCACTATCACGTTCTTATTTTAAATTTTTGAATGTAATTTGTCAATTCGTTGTTTTATCAGCTGGTGTTCGAAATTTAAATACAAAATGTGTCATCTGCTTATCAGTAATGGCTGTTAATGATAATTGAGCGCTTTAAGCTTAGGTACAGTTTTTTTTTAATATACGATTTTTATGTTGACATTATCATAATACATTGATACATGTATACATTCTAAACATATTCCTACATGAATTTAATAATGTCCTCCTGACCGCGTTTCGGTCACAGCGGCCAATCTCAACGGAGATTAGTCAACAGCGCAGGAGATATTATAGTGCACAAGTGTGTGGTGCAAACATAGGTGCATTCTCTACTCCCGCATTCGTAGTTCGATGGGGCGGCAATCCGACACGATCGGAGAGAGATCAGGTGCATAGCCAACAGCTTTACGTGCTTTCCGAGGCACCGAACAAGTGATAACTAATTTACAATACGCACAAAACTCACGAAAAGTCACAGGTGGGTTCGAACCTGAGACCACTGACTTGCCAGTCAACAATTATACCACTAGGCTAGCATGACTCTATCCAACATCCACATGAATTTAATAGCAAGTATGTTTTCCCATATTTTTGACCATTTGAAACTATTTATTCATTACAAATTTTAAAAATAACAAAAGTTTATTTTAAAAAAATATTATATCCATTTCAAAGTATACAAAGATGTACATTCTGAGATCTGACTAATCACCACAATGTAACTAACATTATAATAAGCGATGGTAAATTCAATAGTACACTGTAGTTATAATTCAAATTTAAATCCTAAATTAATGCGGGCGAGGCCGCGGCAGAAGCTAGTAATAAATAAGTCGAGACAGCGGTTCAATGTCTCAATATAGCCTTGTTATTTTGTTAGACTGGTTTCCTAAGGTTACATAAGTTTGACTTCCTGATTTCCGATTGTATATCTATCTACATATAATGTAGATCATAGCACTAGTGTATCTGTTTCCGAATGCCACTCATCATACCTCGTATAGCACGTTAAGCTGTTGGCCCCGGCTGTCAATTGTAGATCATTAACAGTCGTTACGGGTAGTCAGAAGCCCGAAATTCTGACAACCAGTCTTATCAAGGGGTATCGTGTAACCCAGTATCTGGGTTGTGGAGGTCTGATAGCAGTCGCTCCATGTAAAACACAGGTATTCAGCTGCATCCGGTAAGACTGGAAGCCGACCCCAACGTAGTTGGGAAAAGGCTAGGCTGATAATGATGTATAGGTTGGCAATACAAGAGTCTGAGGCGGTGACAGCTGGAACTAAAAATAAAAATCTTGTGAGTATTAAAATAACATAAAACTGATTCATTTCATTATAAATGATGACAAAACATTCGTCATAGAACTATGTAAGTACCAAATAACTTGCATGTAGTACCTATGACAAAGGTATAAAAATATCATCATCATCAGCCTGTATTACTCCACTGCTGAACGTAGGCCTCACTCAATGCGCGTCACTATTGTACGCTCATTTCATGTATTTGCCCATAATCGCAACGCTGAGCAAGCGGGTTAGCGATCGCAGTAGCAAATGATTGCTGTTACACAGAAGGATGTTGCTGCCTACCTCCGAATCTTTCCCTTTGTCGCTCCTTACGACACCCGCGGGACGAGTAGGGATGGTTCTATTCTTAAGCCGGAAATCACACGGCACATACATATTGGGCGCTGTGACCGAAATTCGGTCAGGAGGACATTATAAGTCTAAAAAAATTATGATGATAAGCTGGACTGTCATTTGGAGAATTGGCATTGGAGAGCTATGGACAGAGAAAGTCGAGAGAGAGAGAGAGAGTCGTCGTGCAATGGGACAAGTTTAGCTTATATTTGACTACATTTCTTTTTTTTTTTATTAAAAACTTGAGCGCATTTGACTGGATCTCACCTGATGGGAAGTGACGATGCAGTCTAAGATGGTACACACGAACTCAAGTAATGCCTATTCACTCTTGCCTTGAATACTCCTAGATTATAAGAATCGGGAAAAACTGACGCCGGCAATGAGTTCCACTCCTTCGCTGTCCGTATAATAAAAGAACCTACCGAACCCCTAATCCTAATCTATATATACTAATCTATATAAAAATGAAACCCGTTTTCCGTTGTCACGACATAGCATGAAAACGGCTAGACCGATTTGGCTGATTTTGGTCTTGAATTATTTGTGGAGATCTAGGGAAGGTTTAAAGGTGAGAAAAAGGGGTAGAGTAGGGTAGGGTAGGGGTAGAGTAGGGTAGGGTAGCGGTATAGTAGGGTAGGGTAGCGGTATAGTAGGGTAGGGGTAGTGTAGGGTAGGGTAGGGGTAGTGTAGGGTAGGTTAGGGGTAGGGTAGTGGGTAAAGTAGGGTAGGGGTAGAGTAGGTTAGGGGTAGAGTAGGTTAGGGGTAGAGTAGGTTAGGGGTAGAGTAGGGTAGGGGTTGAGTAGGTTAGGGGTAGAATAGGGTAGTGGGTAGAGTAGGGTAGGGGTAGAATAGGCTTTGAAGTAGAATAATCACGCGTACGAAGTCGCGCGGGGCAGCTAGTATCGAGATAAAAACAAAAACAATATCACTTACCTATTACGATTAATTGTCACGTCTAACATCTTATCGTCACGCCGTCTCAGCGTGACGGCCCAGACAGACCTATCTTATCGTTATGAAAAAAAAAACAATTTATTTTCTTATTTATTTACGTTCTCTGCCTGGCTGTGGTACCCATAGAAATATTTCCAATATCTTTGGTGGTACCGCAGCGCAGTGATAGTCACAATCGGGGTTAGTTCCCTTTATTTTAAGGAAAATATGTCTAAATTAAAAGTTAATATAGCCTGACACTCGCAAGTAACGTGACTTTCTATTGGTAAAAGAATTTTCAAAATCGGTTCAGTAGATTACCCCCTACAACCTCACAAACTCTCTCTTTATATCATCATCATCAGCCTGTATTAGTCCATTGCTGAACATAAGGCCTCTCCCAATGCGCCACTATTGTCCGCTCATTGGAGGTATGTGCCCATAATCATAAAAGTGATTCATTTCATTACGTCACCTGCCTAGCCTTTTCCTTGGGGTCGGCTTCCAGTCTTACCGGATGTAGCTGAACACCAGTGTTTTACATGGAGCGACTGCCTATCAGACCTCCACAACCCAGATACAGGGTTACACGATACCCCTTGGTAAGACTGATTGTCAGACATCGGGCTTCTGACTACCCATAACGACTGTCAAAGGTCTACAATTGACAGCCAACAACAGCTTAACGTGCTATCCGAGGCACAGAGAGTGATAATTAATTTATAAAACGCACATAACTTACGAAAAGTCAGAGGTGCACGCCTTGGAAACCCGAGACCTCTGACTTGCCAGTCAAACGGTCAAACCATTAAGCTATCACGACTGATTTCATTACATGTGATGACAAAAAATTCGCTGATAAGTGTAGTAGATCACTGCTACTGATCTTTGTCTCATTAGTCGACGTTCTCGACGAGCAGAGGAAGAGACATTGATGCAATACTTCTCAGACACAGTGGAAAAAGAGCATCATGTGTTCGTAACGTGAATCGAAACTAGGGTTGCCACCTGTACTTTATAATAAAGTATTGTACGTTATTTCAAGTAATGGTACTTTATACCTTTGTAAACAATAAAATACACAAAAATACTTTATTTGGCATGATTTGGTTTCTTTGGGATTTTGAAAAGTTTAGTCATAATTATCCATTTTTTTCGTTAAGCGAAATACATCGATTGCTCAATCGATGTCGCCAATCGCCAACGCCACATCACCTAAGCACTCATTGCGAATAAATTGTACTTTATTTCAATACTATGTACTTTTTTTCCTTCAATGTACTATCGCGGACACGAACGGTGCACCACTTTGCGATCAAAATGCTTTGAACGATGCTACGTGCATAGAAGCGGGGCTAGCGCTACGTTCGGACGCCAGGTGCAAGCGATTCTAACCTTAAGAGTGGTGCACCGGCTTTGTCCACGATAGTACAAAGGTGACAACCCTAATCGAAACATGCAAGGCTAGGTAGATAAAAACATTCTTGGGTTAACCACAGAGCGAAGGATGGGCTGATAACATTTAACCCTTGAATTAATAATACGCTAGGTGATAATGTTGAATAAGTATAATATTTTTGTTTTCATTTCCATTTTTATCATTACTTCTTTACTAATATACAAAGAGGAGAGATATCTATGTATATAATGTTTTGTAATAAAGAAACGTCAGGTGTGTTGTGAAAAATAAACATTCTAGGCGATTTATACGTTCACGAAAGTTTGAGACTATAATTATATATCTATATATAAAGAGGTTTGTGTTTGCCGTGTGGTTTCCGGCCTAAGAATAGAACCATCCCTACTCGTCCTGCGATTGTCGTAAGAAGCGATAAAGGGAAAGATCCGGAGGATGGGCAGCAGCATCCTTCTGTGTAACACCAATCGTCTGCTACTGCGTTCGTCAACCCGCTTGCCCAGCGTGGCGATTGTGGACAAATACCTCCAATGAGCGCACAAAAGTAGCGCGTATTTGGAGAGGCCTATGTGCAGCAGTGGACTAAACAGGATGATGATGATCTTCACTATTCAGTGCGTGCTTTGAATTCGAACTTGAGATCGTGCCAGACAATATTCGTCACAGCAAATAAAGTTCGCTTATTTATTGCTATCGTTTATACCAATTATAAATTATTATCCCATTTCTGAGCAAAAGCATCCCTCTATTTTCTCCAATGGTCTCGGTTTTGAGCTATTTTGCCAATCTTTTAGGAAGCTATCCACTTCGTCCCGCGATCTCTTTCGAAGTCTGCCGCGATCGCATGTCACTGCTTCAGGGCACCAATTCTGTGCTTTGCGGGCCCACAGGTCGTTCGGCATACGGCAGACATGTCTTAGTCCATTTTAGCTGGACTGCCTTTTGAGCCACATCAGCAACTTGGGTTTTGGAACCCCTCCAATGTAATGAATGAATTATAAATAACATAAGTTGAATTATTTACGGATTTTTTGCGTCAACTCTGCGTCACACCGTGCGCTCTAATCACGAGATTGACGTTTAGTAAATATTGTTACGTAAATCCTCAACCGTTCCACATCATTATTCTCTCACTCAAAACTCAGTGTTCCAAACTTTGCAGTTTAGAAGGCACCGATGCGATATTACCAATTTTCTTAATATTTTTTGTGAAATTTTTACATGTTTTAGCACATGTTAGCTTATTAAATATAAATATTTAATAAGAAATTTGAAAAAAACAACTGATACGGATGGGATTCGAACCCACGATCTTCGGCATACCATCATCTGCCTAGCCTTTTCCCAACTATGTTGGGGTCAGCTTCCAGTCTTACATACGGCATACCGTGCCGAAAAATTAAATTGAATTGATGACATCTTGAAAAAATTACAACCTTAAGTAGTACCCGTGGTAACTTCTTTGCTGACTGTAGCCAAGTTTGAACCCACACCCACGTGCTTAAAAAGCGGGTCCACCAATGCAACACCTCTACGCATTGTGTAACTTGATATTCGTCATGTAATCCCTTATCTATAGAATAATACGCAGCACATTTAGTTAATACGCGTCATACACGCACACGCTTCGTGAAAAGCAATTACACGACACGAGGCAACTTTTCCTCGCTGCCAATTACTGAAAACGAGGACCGAGGCGTACTACAAAGAGGTGTGTCGCGCCTAGATGTAATCTCATATATTAGTCATTGTATAAACTTTTAAAAGGCGGGGCGGGGGTGTGTGGCCAACGTGCTTTGTCTCGTCATAGGGGTAAAAATAGATAACCTATCATTGTACTATGTACGTAATGAAAATCATCCTCCTAGCCTTATTATTCCCAAACTATGTTGTGGTCGGCTTCTAATCTAACCAGATGCAGCTGAATATCAGTTTTCCACAGAGCGACTGCCTATAATATCAGATATGCAACCAAAAACCAAAGGGATACGATATTCTAAGGTTATGATTTTATGAGGGTACTTACTTCCTATAATATGTCGATATATGAAGTCATTAATATATTTGACAGTCGTGTATATTCATGACAACCGAGGCCAACGGCTTAGCGTGCTTTCCGAGACACGGAGCGGGTGATAATTAATTTATAATTCGCACGAAACTTACGAAAACTCTAATAAATAAATCAGCCTGTATCTGTCCCAATATAGGGCAAAGGCCTCTTCTCACACAGAGAAGGATTGAGCAAGGAAACCTGGACTTAAATAGTCTGAAATCGCCAACGAAAACTCTAAGGTATCAATAAAAGGATCACTTGCTCTGCGCTTCGCAGATAACGTTAAGTATGACGTCTGATCTCTTTTCTGTCGGATTGCCGTCGCATCGGACAATAAAAGCGAGGGAATAGACATTACTCTCTTCGATGGTCAATCTACGTTGAGATTGGCCGCTTTGACCTTACTAAAGGTGACTATTAACCATTGCACGCAACGGAGTTTGTATCGTGGCCGACCGGCCGTTCTCCGAGTCAAGTTTCAATTTAATTGGTTACTATTTGCGATGACATTGATGCGTCCCTATTTTGTCATTATTTTTCTTTTATATTAGTACCGAAATATACGCATCAGCTGTTTATCCACGTGCCTACGATATCATTCTAAAATTAGTACCTACTTACATAAATTGATACAGTTCATACGCTCAAATGGTTTGCAGAACAACTACACGGTTTACTAAATTAAATTCGTATTGTCATAATTTATGCATTGCAGTCAGGATTATTATGTATGCTAAAACATTATGCCAAATAATAAGGGGATTCCCCATCTACGCACTACTTTAGAAATAATTATGTGAAAATATTTTTTTGTAAACTTTGCGACCATCGCTACATATACGCACAGACGGCAACCACGATATTTATTCTACAAAATGGGTGTCTCATTTATTATAACATAACCAACATTCAATAGCACTGATAGCCTAGTGGTGTGACCGTCGACTGTTAAGTCAGAGGTCTCGAGTTCGATCCTAAGGCGCGCACCCCTGACTCGCAAGTTATGTGCAAAGAGGGAAAAAATCGTAATGAAACCAGCATACCTGAGAGATTTTTCAATGGAAAGCCATGTCAGAGGCCTACGGGCGGTTTAAACTCTTACACCAGGTTGTTCATCAACCACACGATAAGAAGAAGAAGACCAACATTCAGCGCGGAGCACCAATATTTTGCTCTGGGGTTGTACAACACGAACAGGCGCGAGGCGGCGTCTCTTTGTGTCGGCAACTACAAAGCGCGCAAACCAATTTAACATACGAACTGTACATTTATTTTTTGTTGAAATTACTTTTGTCCCTCTGCCAAATTCTTGTGTTTGAGTATCGTATTATGACGTAATAATGTGCGTCTTAGAAGTATATTAGGAAGAAATGGCCAATTCATAAATTGTCTGCCTTCTTGATGCTGCTGCCCCACTCCCTGTAAAGCATAAATAATTTAATGATAAAATTAAACAATAATTAGTCTATAAATGAAAAAAATATCTTATTCGGAGTGTTTAGATACTTTTGAGGCCCTAAATTAATCTCTTTATTTCATAGCTTTGTTGCCGTTATAAATTATGTATTCATGCCGAATGCAAATTCCTATACCTAAGGGAAAACTATAAGGGTTCCTGGTTTTATACGGAACCCTACAAACGTTAATAACACCATTCTCAGTACCTAACGTTACTTAATCACACGTGTGTCAATCGTATTATTAATTACTTCATCCCTTTATAAGTAATTAAGCATTGACGAAGAGATTACCGAGAATTGATACTGTGTTGATTGACATATCTGACTCAATAATGATATTTTATGAAGGAAATTGGAAAGAAAACTTGGGGGCTGTCCATTAATCATGTGAGGCTCGAAAGGGGGGGGGGGGAGGGGTCCATAAAAAAACACGAAATTACACAAGGGGGGAGGTGGGATAAAGTATTATATCACGTGTACTTATTTTTTCGGCAAGCGCGCGATACTCAACCGAAAAGCGGCGTTACATGTATTTATTTTTAGTCAAACGCGTACAAAATCAATATAATACTCCAGAGATGCACAGTGTTCGTCCTTCCCGCATCCTCACGCGACGATCGAACGGTAGATCAAGGGAGATTCTCTGCGTAGTGCGCGAAAATGATGACGCCGAGTGGCTTGATGAAACCGATGTTGATCTTCAACAAAGCACTGTGCCAACAACTGACATGCAAGATGCTTATCCAGTTATTGGTGTTGAAGAAAGTCTTGCTAATCCGTGGTCCGAAAATATTGTACCTACATTTAATAATGTTCATGTACTAGTACAAAAAACTATTTCGCATTTCGTTCATTATTTTTATGTCAGTCAAAAACAAACTGCAACCTTTCTGTCTACCTCTGAACGTTTATTATAGTAATCTTTAATTTTCTATAGTAAAATTAAATGATACTTATAACAGTATTTTTTTATAAATAAAAAAATAGATTCTTTGCAGGTACGAAAAAATACACGTGATATAGGGGGGAGGGGTAGTCTTAAACCTCACCACGTATCACCAAGGGGGACGGGGGGTCAAAAAATGCCAAAAAAAGCATCACGTGATTAATGGATGGCCCCTTGTGTATTGCAACCCTGTTATCTAACTGCTAAGTTAGACGTGCTAGCCCTGTACCACCTGTACTCCGTATGTCCGTCCGTGAGAGTCGTGAGAACCTGTCGTGATATGAGACGAGCTAGCGCGGTGATTAATGCTCAATCCTTCTCCGTATGAGAAGAGGCCTTTGCCCTACATTGGGACAGTTACAGGCTGATTTATTTATTTATTTATTTACATTTTAAGCATCAGAAGCAGAAGATATTAAGACATGTGTGGGAGAAGATATTAAGGGAGGGTGTAAGGGTGTGTGTATGGAGTGAGTGTTTATGTTTATACATGCCATCTGAGGTGGTTAAATGTACAAGACAATATAGCTTAGTGGCAGAGAGACTGGAGGCTTTACCTAGTACGTTTTTGAGGAGTTGAGTCCTAGGAGGCTTTACCATTGTTAGCACAGATAGCCTAGTGGTATGACCGTCGACTGACAAGTCACAGGTCTCGAGTTCGATCCCAAGTCGCGCACCTCTGACTTTTCGTAAGTTAAGTGCGTATTATAAATTAATTATCAGTTGCTAAAACGGTGAAGGAAAACATTGTCATGAAACCAGCACACCTGAGAGATTTTTCGATGGTGTGTAAAGCCATGTCAGAGGCCTACGGGTGGTTTAAACTCTGACACCAGGTTGTTCAACAACCACACGATAAGAAGAAGACCTAGTAGGTCGCGAGACCGTCTCTATTCAGCTATCTTGAATAATATAGATTCAAAGATTCAACCTTGACCGTCACGGCACACGTCAAGTTCATACAGATAATAAAATATATCCTAAAATACATACACAAAGCTCTGTCGTGCGTCACAATGAATGACGTTCACGGTTCATATTATTATATACACAACGTCAATATTTATGTACTTGTTGCTTTTCGCGAGGCGTGTCGTGCCGCGATGCCAGAAAATTAATTTAGATATCGCATTTAGGTAGGTAAGTATATTATTATTTACGTATGACTTTGTACTAAGAAATTTGAAAACCCGCGACTGGGTAAAGCCCTCAGTCGCTCTGTCACTAATAATAATAATATAATAATTAAATTCATTTATTCAGGCAACATTAACCTAATAAATATTTTAGTAAGTACATTTGTTTGTTGGTAAAAATCTTACGAGTATACAACGTGTAACAGAAGTCCGAAATAATACATTAAGGGCGTATAAGGTACCCTATAAACAATCCTTGAGCATAGGTTTTGGAACCGAACCCCTAACAATACTCGAGTAAACCACGGTCAAAGTTTTCACCAAAGTCTTTCAAATACAGCCCTAGAAATCAGCTGAAAGGTGAATCAACACGAATCCGGTTATTAACCTTTAATACATTCTTTAAGTAAGCTCTAGGCACGCGTAGGTTAATGAAATCTGTCATTATTGAAGAAAATGAAATCAAAAGAATTATTTTGTATGAAAAAAAAAATGCCTCTTTTGCATTCAATATTTTCACAGGTGATTCTCTTCATGATATACATACACGCCCTTAAGTATTATTTCGGACTTATGTTACACGCTGTATAAACTAATATGTTAGTAGGTTTTATTACAATTAGGTTCGCTTCTCTATATGTAAACGCATGCAATGGTTTATGTATAATATGTAGAGAATCGAGCCGGTCTGCTATCATCGCCAGTACGCGATTTTCTAAGCTATTCGTAACCCCGCCCGTGTTATCGAAATTCTCTTCCCCATTCAACTGTTTCAGATGGTAGCCACGCGATTTCCTGGCGTTCAGGTTCCTGGACATCGCCCCAACACGTTTTTTGGCCTTCACGCCTACATTGGGCAAGGCGAGCGGCATACATTCAGCTGCCCGCGAGCTCTTTTTAGGGTACAGGCGCGCGCGTCGCGACAGATCGTGTTATCCAGCAGATCGTGTATTCCCGCTCGTTTACCCGCTCCGCTGCTTCCTTCTGCGAGACGACATCCTCGCAGAAAAACGCGAACGCCTCCTAACATCCTTAACCTCGCGCCCCTAGACACGTGCCTAATTTACCTTAAGAAGAATCCGCTTCTGTGTTCCTAAAGAAATTTTCACTTAATTTTATTTATTTTTATTTATTTATTTATTTATTTATTTATTCCATCAATAAAACAGGTAAAAACATAGTACATGTATCACTTGAAATAGAGACTGGTGTCCGATATAGGTAAAACCTGTATTTCAGAATCACCAGTCTTACCAAGTCATTGCAAAATAACAAATGTTCATTAACAAAATTAAAATACTTTAACATTGTTGAAAAAAATAAAATAAAATGAGATGAAAGTTACATCCATGAAAATAAAAGAAAATAAGAAAAAAATGTTGGACAAATGCACAAAGTATACTTTTGTCCAACATTATATACATCTGTCATTTAATCATACATATTTATTTATTTATTTATAGGTACATCATTTTATCTAGGTATACTTTTGTTTTAAGAAATAACATAGTATATAAGTATTTATTTATGTACAAAGTTAGTTAGTGTGGTGTGTGTGAGACGTGTGAGTGTGAGAGGGTATGTGTGTGAGTGTATTTGTGTGTGGGAAGGATGTAGATATGTTTAATTACTTATTAGGACAGAGGGATTAATAATTTTTCTGTTTCATCATAGTCTAATGTTTGGAGCCATGTAAAAACTAATTTCTTGCAATTATTTTTATTTAATAGGTAGATTGATAACTCTTTATTCATATTATTATAAAGAAAAGGACCAAGGAAACCGAAGAAATTATGAGCAAGACTAGAATTAAATCTGATTTTTGAGCAGATCTCAGCAGTTCTTTTTTTGTTTAAATTTGTCTTTTCATTGCAAGGTATTAAGGAGTGTTGTTTTAGGATGATCATATGAATAAATAGTTGTCTTACTGTGAGAACCTTGTAGCGCTGATATAAATCAAATGTTGGATAAAGAATTGGAAGAAAGGCGCTAACTTTTAACACAGCTCTTTGTGCTTTCTCCAATCTTAGTAAAAAGGTTTTGGCAGCACCGCCCCATGATGTAAGGCAATAAGAAAGCAGCGACTGACACAAAGCTAAGTAAACTGTTTTTAATATATTGTGGTCGGCTACGTGACGAAGATACTTAAAAATATATATAAGTTTACGTACTCTGGATACTAATGTGTCAATATGTTGCTGGAAATCCAGATGCTCATCTATAATGATTCCTAGATATTTAATTGTGTTAGTTTTATTTAATTTTGGACAGTTGCATAGAATATTAGGGGAAGAAGGAACACAATGGTGTGCGGTTAAATATAAATTTGGCTGATATTGATTTCTCAGTGTGTAGGTCATAAATTTAGTTTTATCGACATTTAGTGTTAGGATATTATCACGTAGCCATTTAGAAACTAAATTAAACCCAGTTTGGGCCTGTGAAAATACCTCTTTCCACGAATTGGCATTAAAAAGCAGCGCTGTGTCATCGGCAAATGTGATGATTTTTCCGTTGTTAAGACTAAGATTACATAAATCATTAATGTAGACAAGAAATAAAGTTGGGCCTAGAATGCTACCCTGTGGAACGCCAAACTGAATGGGAAGCTCTGAACTTAAATAAGAGTCTATCTTTACTATTTGCGTTCTACCATGAAGATAGTTTGAAAAAAGTTGAAGAGGCAAACCGCGAATACCCAGGCGTTCTAGTTTATTAATTAAAATGGGGATAGAGACTGTATCGAAGGCCTTGGCAAGGTCTAAATAAATGGCCAAGGTCTTTTTCTTATTATCTAAATTATTAATTAAATACTCAGTTAATTGATGAACAGCATCAGAGGTAGATTTTTTTGAACGAAAACCAAACTGCTGGGAGGATAATAAATCATTTGTTTCTAAATATTTTACCAGTCTGCTATTCATTAAACGTTCTAAGATTTTCGAAAGAGTTGGAAGAATAGAAATAGGTCTGTAATTATTCACGCAACATCTATCTCCTGACTTGAATATGGGAATTATGTAAGATTTTTTAAAAGCGGTTGGAAATGTGCCCGTCTCGAAAGCTAGATTGCAAATGAAAGTTAAAGGTGGTGCAACAAAGTCAATAAATTGCTTTAGGAAAGTACCTGATATATTATCTAAACCCGTAGCAGAGTTATTCTTTAGATTTAATATTAATGATTTGATTTCAAGTTCATCTGTCGGAAGAAGAACTAAAGAATTGAGACATGATGAATTTGTGTTATTAGGGAAAGAATTGGAAGATGAAGAGTTTTTACAAGTTGTATGCTTTTCTGCTAATGTTTTGCCTATATTTGCAAAAAACTTATTAATATTATTTATGGATTTAATAGGATCTTTAAGACAAACTAGTTGTGTAGAAGGGGCTTTCTTTTTGTTAGTGTATGTTATGTTTTTTATGACTTCCCATAGCTTTTTAGTATTCTTTTCAACTTTTTTTATCATATCTTTTTCGTAATTATTTTTCACTTTCTTTAGTATATTGTTGCAAAATTTTCTGTATCTATTGTATGTATTTTGTATTATGTCATTGTCAGGATGTGTTTTAGCTTTTAAATATAGATTATCACGATTATGCATACATCGCAGCAAACCAGGTGTAATCCACGGTTTCAAAATTCTTTTGCGACTAGATGTTTTTACTAATTTAGTGTTTTCATTAATAGCCTGACAAAGTAAGTTAGTAAAGTAATTTGTTGCAGAATCTACATCTGTCATACAGAATATTGGAGAAAAGTCAGTAGACTTTAAACTTTCATAAATTCCTTTTAAATTCACTTTGCTATAAGTTTTTTCGATAATTTTAGAAGATTTTACGTCCAAGAATAGCATAACGCACACATGATCCGTTATAGATGTTTGGGCAACGTAACAAGAGGCAGGCAACTTAGTTTTTAATATTATATGATCTAAGCATGTGCGGTTGCGGGTAGGGATCGTATGTGCTGGAAGCATACCATGCGAAGCGATCGCGTCAAGGTAAGAAGGGGCACGTCTATCACATGTGCCATTAGCAATATCGATATTAACATCGCCAATAAGAATAATATTTTTGAAGTATGATTTTTTGCTGAGGTATTCATCAAGTGAGTTTAGAAAGTTGTCAATCTTTGTGTGACTAGGTGGACGATAAATAGCTACTATTAGGGTATCAGAGTTAGGCTTTAAAATAAGACAGTTAGCGTTTACAATTTCTGGCTCTTCAGTTGTGGGGTTTATGTTATTTTTACAATATATGACAACACCTTCATTTTGAGTTAGATTATTGAGAGTGGAAAAAACATTGTAACCATCGATGACGGGAAGGTTTTGATTACCTGTCGCTAACCAACATTCAGTCAAAACAATAATGTCCCAGTCAGTTTTAGACCTTGTAAGTAGGGTTTGAAAGCTATCAATGTTACACTGAATACTACGGATGTTTTGAGTTAAAATCTTCAAAGACTGGGTATTATTATGTATTAAAGTTGGGCAGTCTTCAATTATACAAGTGGCTGATTGGGCTACTGAGACAGCGTCTAACTCATCATTGAGATTACGATTATTTGAGAAATCAGCCATTATCAAAACAAATAAAAAATAATTCTATAGTGTGCGTAACAATACCGGGGTTTTTTAATAATTTTCTTGAGCTGTAGATATTTTCGATACATAACAAAGTGTTATAAAGAGTAAACTTAAATGAAATGAACATAATATTATATTAAGAATAAAAAACTTAATAAACACTTATACCGTGTGGTTTCCGGCCTAAGAAAAGAACCACCACTACTCGTCCCGCGGGTGTCGTAAGAAACGACAAAGGGAAAGATCCGGAGGAGCAGCAGCTTCTGTGTAACAGCAATCATCTGCTACTGTGACAAGCCAACCCGCTTGACAAATACTTCCAACGAGCGCACAATAGTGGCGCGTTGGGAGAAGCCTATGTTCAGCAGTGGATACAGGCTGATGATAAAACTTTCACTTCAAATATTGTAAGAGCTCTCTGGCTGTGCAACGGCATTGTTTGTTATGTTAAGCAAGTAAAGTCATTCGGTTAAACGCGCAATTCAATTTGTTTAATCATGACTGGCGTATGCTTACACGCTATCTGTAAGTCAATATACAATACTTAAATTAAATTAAATATTCATAAGGCGCTCGTGACCCTATGAGATCACTAAAGTTAAGCAGCGGTTAACGCGGTCAATTCGTAGATGGGTGACCAGTTATAGAATTTCTTTTTGAGCGTCTCTTTGCTTTGCAAGGCACGGTAAGGCATCTGTCTTTAAACCAGTATTTCGCTCGTATAAAATCACTGAATTAATTCAATACTTACATTGAATATACTTAGTTATGAAAAATCACAAATAAACCAGTCGAGGAAAATAATATTATCACAAAGATTCAGCAAAAATATCATAAAATACAGGGTGGGCGGAGAATAGAGGTTCAAAAATTTTTTTTAGATGCCCCTCTCCAATAGCTATTCGAATAACCCCCATGTATGTTCAGCGATTATTTATAGTTTAAGAGCTAGATTTTTTTAATCAATTTTTGGAAAAGTATCACCTGACTTAAGATTTTTTTTTTTTTCTTCTTCTGCATTGTAATTCTTGAAAATATTTTTTGTTATATTAAGTCCATATAGTATGTTCTATGATCCATAAAAACTCCGTCTGTCTAATCATCTCATAAGGTGCCTAAAACTTTGCTCAAAAGGAAAAAAAGTGCAAAATAATTTTTGTTCCAGATTTTCATTTACTCAAAAAAAATCAAAAAATTGTAGCAATGACCCAAAAGTAGTTTTAAAAACTCCCTCGGACTTTCAGCATTTTAAAATAATAAAAAAAATTCCTACTTTTCGGGACATTATTTTGTGCAATCGTAGTTCAAAGATGGTAAAGGGAAAAAATCTCAATAAATTTAATTCTTTTCTTCCCAAATTTTTAATTATTTGATAGCTCTTAATTATAATGGAATACAGTTTACATTAGATATAATACAATAACAATACAAATTTTTAGCAAAATCTGTGTTAAAAAAAATAATTCTGAACTTTTAAATAGAACTTTATTTAAATCAAACCTCTTCCTTCAACTGCCTGTCCGTATGTCTATCACCGGGTTGTATTTTTTTAATTGTAATAATGTAGCCGGTTAAAATGACAAAATTTATGGATTCCGATTTATATGGCGCAAATTAAAAAAAAACAAAGCCAATTTTCCTTTTGAAAGTGATAAAAAGTGGTTTCAATACATTTTTTTCGTGATAATAATATCATCCGGACCGATTTTGGTCACAGCGGCCAATCTCAACGGAGATTAGCCAACTACGCAGGAGATATTATATTGCACAAGTGTGTGCGCAAACACAAATGTACTTTCTATTCCCTCACTCTCATAGACCGATGGGACGGCAATCCGACACGAGACCGGAGAGAGATCAGGCTCAGGGTCAACGGCTTTACTTGCTTTCCGAGGCACGGAGTAAGTAATAATTAATTTATAGCACATAACTTATGAAAAGTCAGAGATGCGCACCTTGGGTTTGAACCTGAGACCTTTGAGTTGCCAATCAATGGTTACTACCACTACGTTATCACAACTCAATAAACTTTTCATGATAAGAATGTATTTAAACAACCTTTTGAACTATCAAGTAAATGAAAAAATTAATTGAGATTTTTTCCCTTTACCATCTTTGAACTACGATTGCACAAAATAATGTCCCGAAAAGTAGGATTTTTTTTAAATATTTTAAAATGCTGAAAGTCCGAGGGAGTTTTTAAAACTACTTTTGGGTCATTGCTACAATTTTTTGATTTTTTTTTGAGTAAATGAAAATCTGGAACAAAAATTATTTTGCACTTTTTTTCCTTTTGAGCAAAGTTTTAGGCACCTTATGAGATGATAAGACAGACGGAGTTTTTATGGATCATAGAACATACTATATGGACTTAATATAACAAAAAATATTTTCAAGAATTACAATGCAGCAGAAGAAAAAAAATAAAATCTTAAGTCAGGTGATACTTTTCCAAAAATTGATTAAAAAAATCTAGCTCTTAAACTATAAATAATCGCTGAACATACATGGGGGTTATTCATATAGCTATTGGAGAGGGGCATCTAAAAAAATTTTTTGAACCTCTATTCTCCGCCCACCCTGTATAATAATTAAAATACTTAAGGCAGGTGCCGTTTTCTTCCGGCAAATAATAGAAGTTAACCAGACTATTTAACACCCATCACCATAGACCAGACTTTTTTACTATTTATTTTTTTTGCAATAGTCCTGCACTCGCCGGGGACAATCCAGGACTACATTTCTATAGTGTAGCCGTGGGGAGTTCCCGGCGGGTGCCCCACCCCATTTTAGATTAAAGTTCTCAAAGGGGCCTCTACGTGTTGGACCTGTGTCCCCAGGCAAGCCCTCCAAAGGACCGGGTCTCTTTCTTTTTAGTTTAGTCAAAGATATGATATGATAATTATAATTTAAAAAACGCACATAACTTACGAAAAGTCAGGGGGGTGCCTTGGGTTCGAACCCTAGACCACTGACTTGTTTTTCAGGGCCTACATGTCAGAATACACGTAATTATACCTACTTTAATAGATACTTTTTATTTTCCTCTCCATTCATTGACTGATTTATACAATAATATCTCAGTATGAATGAAATCGTGCCACGGTTTTCCCCACCACAAACATTCATCATTTTAAGGGCATCGTCAGCCGATGATGGGGGCTAGTAGAAGAGCGGGCCTACAGGCAGGCACTGGACGGGGCTGCGAAGCGCGTTTGCGGTACCCGGCTCCGTCCGATACAGTGCGAGGAACACGCAGGGGGGAGACGTTTTTAGTGGGTGCGAGCCCCGCATAACCGTACGTCTTCGGACGTGCGGTATGCGGAAGGCATTATTTACTCCCCCCGGCCACAAAAAAATAAGGGGGGTAGTAGTAGTAGAGGATGGGAAAGTATCTATTCGCTTTGCAAGCAAAACTGGGAGTCACTACCCCCATAGAATCCTGACAACTAATCTGACTAGAATATCGTATCTCTTTGGGTTGAGGTCAGATAGGCAGTCCCTCCGTAGAAAACTGATATTCAGCTGCATCTGGTTAGATTAGAAGCCGACCCCAACAAAGTTTGGGAATAATAACGCTAAATGGAGGAGGATATATGTACTTATAGGTGAAGGCAAAACATCGTGAGGAAACCTGAACATTAATAGTCTGGAATCGCCAACACGCAGTGAGCTAGCGTGGTGATTAATGCTCGATTCTTCTCTGTATGATAATGCCCTGCAGTGGGACAGTTACAGGCTGATTTATTACACCATTCATGTAGTAAATATGTTTTGAACTTTTGATACGTCATAAAAATACTGAGAAGTATTTTATATTGACATAGTAAATTTTACTATTGACGTGACGGGAAATTTTTGAAATTGATAGATGAATTATTTTGTTACTCATATAGAGGAAAATTATAATATTTTGTCGGCATGGATGGTGTGCGTCTGCTTAATAGAATAGAAAAGAATAATTTATTTGCGTCATCATCATCATCATCATAAGCCTGTATTAGTCCACTGCTGAACATAGGCCTCTAACAATGCGCACGCCACTATTTGCCCGTAATGGTCACGCTCTGCAAGCGGATTGGCGACCACAGTAGCAGATGATTGCTGTTACACAGGAGGATGCTGCTGCCCATCCTCCGGATCTTTCCTTTTGTCGCTTCTTACGACACCCGCGAGACGAGTAGGGGAGGTTCTATTCTTATGCCGGAAAACCACACGGTGTTCCTCCACGAACCTCGGAAATACGGCTTTCGCTTGCGCATTAATTAGGGTAGTGCTGCGTCGCCCCAGGGCGTCGCGACGCACAATTTGGGAAGCCCTTAATCTATGAGATTATGACGTCATCTATCCAGCCCCTTATCTCTCAGTTAACAGTGTCACTAAAGCCTCTGGGCTCGGGCAGAACACGAACACGCCTTTGCCAAGCGCGTGCCTTGATAGTGAAAGTGTCCGCCATATTGTCCGCCATATTGGCGGCCATGATTTCCGTAATCAGCTGATCGTGATTATTGTTTATCTTGTGTGAATCTGTTGACAAACACGTCTAATTTGAGTTTGAGGCGTGCAACTATGCATAGTATGCGATTCATTACTTGATTCCCTTCTGACGTCATAGCTGTGAAATGTTGGTACTAAAGGTCGTTATATTAATATCCTCCCGACCGAATTTCGGTAACAGCGGCCAATCTCAACGGAGACTAGCCAACTATGCGGGAGATATTATAGTGCACAAGTGTATGCGCATACACAGGTGCACTCTCTATTCCTTCACTCTCATAGTCCGATGGGACGGCCTTCCGACACGATCGGTGAGAGATCAGGCGCGGGGCCAACGGCTTTACGTGCTTTCCGAGACATGGAGTAAGTGATAATTAATTTATAAAACGCACATAACTTACGAAAAGTCAGAGGTGCGCGCCTTGGGTTCGAACGTGAGACCTCTGACTTGCCAGTCAACTGTCACTACCACTAGGCTATCACGACTTTTAAGGTCGTTATAATTGAGACAACAGTTAGATGAGCGGGCCTACAGGCAGGCACTGGACGCGGCTGCGAAGCGCGGATGCAGTACCCGGCCCCGTCCGATACAGTGCGAGGAACACGCAGGGGAGACGTTTTTAGTGGGTGCAAGCCCCACATAACCGTACGTCCTCGGACGTGCGGTATGCAGAAGGTATTTTTTACTCCTAGGTGTTTAAGTCAGAGATGCCTTGGATTCGGACCTAAAGCCTCTGATCTGCCAGTCAACGGTCATACCACTAGGCAACTTAGGGGATTTTAGTAGACCTACTAAAACCCCCGAATCCCGAGCGAGATGGTATGCGGACGTTCTACAGTATACAGGGTTATTTGTAAAACACCAGCATCCTTAAGAGGGGTCATTAAAAAATCATTAAAAGGTCATTCGCAAAAAAAAATCAGCTCTTCCATACATTTATGTCCACATGACTCAACAAAATGTATGGAACAGCTGTTTTTTTTGTGATTTCAGGGTTGGTCCTATAATAAAAGTTGTTCATATTGATGAGTTTAATGACCACTTTTAAGGATGCTGGTGTTTTACAAATAACCCTGTACCGTACTGTACTGTATATTTTTCTATTTGTGTCTCTCAAACAAACCTTTCTCTATAGTCGTGACATTTATCAATAATTACGCAACGATGATGTTATTTGATCTATCGATTACGTATTTTATCATAGCTTAACCTCTTATCTTGGCAATACGTGAGAGTCGGATGAAAATTGCGTAGTACCTAATGTCAATGTAGTGCTAGTGATAGTATAAGTTGGAACTGCGCTGGCGCATTCTCTTGTCTCTTTCCATGAAATCCAAACACTATAGCAGTTATTCTTCTTCTTCTTAGCGTGTCGATGACAATCTAAATTGTGTCAGCCCAGAACTGGGCTACGAGATTCGCGCCTTCAGTAGCGTCCATCAGTTCCTGTAATGAACAAACGACAGCATGCATGATGCTGGGCCCCCATCGTTTACACTCCAGAGCAGAGTCATCAATAAACCTCCACCTGAGCAGGTTTTCTTTGCTTCGACCAACCTGGGTCCGGGGTCTATTTAAACTTCCAGGTCAGCCATGGCAACTCATGTCCAGGCGGAAGATTTTCAGCAGGTGGAATAAATGGATTTGGTAGGGATGCACTGTCTCGCCACAGCCTTAGCCTTAGCAGTTATTACACTATACACTTTTTAGGAAATCTATTTAGGAACACTCTAATTAGGAAGTCGGAAGAAAGTGATCACACTAGACTAAATAGAATCCTATTCTTCTTCTTCAGCACTGATAGCCAAGTGGTATGACCGTCGACTAACAAGTCAGAGGTCTCGAGTTCGATCCCAAAGCGCGCACCTCTGCCTTTTCGTAAGTTATGTGCGTATTATAAATTAATTATCACTTGGTAAAACGGTGACGGAAAACATCGTGATGAAACCAGCACACCTGAAAGATTTTTCAATGGTGTGTAAAGCCATGTCAGAGGCCTACGGGCGGTTTATACTCTGACACCAGGTTGTTCATCAACCATACGATAAGAAGAAGAAGAATCGAATCCTATTAATAGGACAGACAACTTGCAGTCGTAGTAGAATTACATCGGGTTGCAGTTGTCATGAAGATCTTTGACAGTCGTTATAATAAGCAGTAGATACACTCAGAAAATCCTGGCAACTAATCTAACTTTAGAATATCGTATCCCTATGGGTCGACGTCAGATAGGCAGTCGCTCCGTAGAAAACTGATATTCAGCTGCATCTGGTTAGATTAGAAGCCGTCCACAACAAAGTTTGGGAATATGGGGGATGATAATTTCTTACCACAAAAATATTACTTTTTTTTATAGACTCACGCCTGTATTCCCCAGAGGGGGTAGGCAGAGGTGTGCAGTACACCCACGTTTCGCTGGCTATGTTATAAGCCCCATGTAATAGGGGGCGAGCCTATTGCTATTAACCGGGCACAATTCCAGACTCCGTGCTGCTACTGACAATTTCTTAATGAAAAAACCCAGTAACACTGCCCTTTTTTTTAAATAATAAAAACTTTCGCTCTAACTCATTCTTTCCTCGTACTATAAAAAAATTTAACGAATATGTCAACTTGAATAATTTAGATCTATTTTGCATTACGCCACGACAGCTTCGTCTGCTTGTATACCGGAACCTTTTTCTCAGCAATCCAAGATGTAACAATTAGTGTTTAAGTGTTCTAAATTGTAATGCATGCGTTATGTCTACTCTTGTGTACATATGTGGAAATTCAAGGCTTAATTTGTATTTAATGCTTTTAGCTATTAGAAAAAACTGTAAGCTGTATTTTTCCCAAAGAGAAGTAAATAAATAAATAATAATATAAAAAAAAGAATTTAATTTTACTAAACGCATAGTAAATCGATACTTTGTATTTTGTGTGCTAATCCAATCGATACATTTTGCTGTTTCAAACAGCAATTCGCAACAATGTCTTCTACGTGAAACCATTGCTAATCACGCAGTTAGGTAACCAACTCGTTTAACAGCTATGTTACAACTCATTTGAATAATGTACCACGCTATCTATATGTACCTATATTAATACGTGAAGCGAAAACTGTGCGTCCCTTTTTAAGAATACTAGCGACCCGCCCCGGCTTCGCACGGTTACGCTAATATGCATGTATTATACATATAAACCTTCCTCTTGAATCACTCTATCTAATAAAAAAAACCGCATCTAAATCCGTTGCGTAGTTTTAAAGATCTAAGCATACATAGGGACAGACAGACGCGGGAAGCGACTTTGTTTTATACTATGTAGTGATTTTTCGCACGGAGGAGTGTAAAACTTGAAAGATAGATAGATAAGTACTTATAGGAAATAAAAATAGCTTGTATTCACAGTTTTAGCAAGTGATAATTAATTTCTAATAAGTACGCAGTAAATCGGAAAAGTTAGGTCAGTCAAGCCTTGGTTTCGAATTTACGACCGTTGACTTGATAACCACTAGGCTATCACTGATTAACAATGCGAATATGAATTCTAACTAACCGAATTTCGGTCACAGTGGCCAATCTCAACGGAGATTAGCCAACTACGCAGGAGATATCAGATAATTATAGAGCACAAGTGTGTGCGCAATCACAGGTGCACTCTCTATTTCCTCACCCTCATAATCCGAAGGTACGGCAATCCGACATTACCGGAGAGAGATCAGGCGCAGGGCCAACAGCTTTATTGCTTTCCGAGGCACGGAGTAAGTGATAATTAATTTATAATGCGCACATATCTTACTAAAAGTCAGAGGTGCGCGCCTTGGGTTCGAAACTGAGACCTCCGACTTCCCAGTCAGTGGACATACATCTATCCTTTCACGATATCACACATTTGTCTTATGTCTATATCTAAATCCCCCCATAAATGATCGTGACCCCCACGTGGAGACACAATCAGCTAGAATCTAGCGGCTAGATCAACGGGACAGCTTCTAATTAAGAAATTATGTTGCTTAGCAACATGTACAGTTAACTACACATCAAGTCTTAAAAAACCAGTATGGACTGACCTCGCATTGTATAGGCTCTTCGTACAACAAGATGTCAGCTTATATCATCTGCCTAACCTTTTCCCTAACTATGTTGGGGTCGGCTTCCAGTCTTACCGGATGCAGCTGAATACCAGTGTTTTACATGGAGCGACTGCCTATCAAACCTCCACAACCTAGATACTGGGTTGCACGATACCCCTTGGTAAGACTGGTTGTCAGACTTTCGGGCTCCTGACTACCCGTAACGACTGTCAAAGATCTACAATTGACAGCCGGGACCAACAGCTTAACGTGCTATCCGAGGCAAGGAGAGTGATAATTAATTTATAAAACGCACATAACTTACGAAAAGTCAGAGCCTCAGAGGTGCGCGCCTTGGGTTCGAACCTGAGACCACTGACTTGTCTACGGTTACCACCACTAGGCTATCACGACTCTCAAGCTAAGAAAAGTGAAGATGTCAGCTTATACTGGATAATATATAGCTTGATGAGAAGCCGAGTGTATATCCGTATGACGGTCATTGCAGAATTCATTAATATAAATTAGTTATTTATTATAATTTCTAATGTCACGGTCGTTTCGACTTAATTACAAGTTTTAATCGCGATAGTCTGGTATGACTGTTGAGCAAGTCACAGGCTTCAGGTTCAAACCCAAAGCGACGTCTGACTTTTTGTAAGTTATGTGCGTAATATAAATTAATTATCACTTACTCCGTGCCTCGGAAAGCACGTAAAGCCGTTGGTCCTGTGCATAGAAATATTAAATAAGCTGCGCCTGATCTCTCTCCGGTCGTGTCGGATTGCCGTCCCATCGGACTATGAGAGTGAGGCAATAGAGAGTGCACCTGTGTTTCCGCCAGTTTCCGCAAACACTTGTGCACTATAATATTTCCTTCATAGATGGTTAACCTCCGTTGAGATTGGCCGCTGTGACTGAAATTCGGTCAGGAGGACACATTACAAGTTTTCCTGCGTTTATCGAAGCAGCTTAAAAAGCTAGATTAAAAAAAAAATGATTAGACTAGATTTCAATCATATCGCATCAATCAATTTTTTCACCCATCCCAATCGTGGCCGCGACAACTGCAGCTTAACCTCATATCGACGTACACGAGGCGTTCTGAATATAAATAATATTGATCACGCAGAAGCGCCAGCGCCGTGAGTGAGAGAGACGTGTTATTGTTGTGACTACGCTTCAAGTTGTTATGTGGACAATCCTGATTATTTATTTTGAGGAAAATTGTCGTATCTAATTGTTATGTTTTTTATATCAGGTTTGTGTATGATCACTTTATTATGCTATTATTAGGTAGTATTCATATGATACTAGCTACTGCCCGCAGTTTTGCCCGTTTAGATGTCGGTTATCGCGACCAAAAGTGATCATGATATTTTGATTCCTGCAACCTGGCTTATTTTTTTCCATATTTATGTTTAAGTCAATGTATGCAAAAACTTGACAAATTATATACTAAAACCTACCTCAAAAACCACTCTATCCATCGGTGAAAACAGCATGAAAATTTGAGCACTAGTTTTTGAGTTTATCGCGAACAGACAAACGGACGCGGCGGAGGACTTTGTTTTATAATATGTAGTGATAGTGAAGTGTAATATTGTAAAAAAAACTGATAGGCCAACTGTTTTTTAAAGTTTATGGAGAAAATAGCAGAAATCGATATAATTAGGTATTGTGTAGATTACATTTTATGTATCTGAAATTAACAACACAATTAACATAATATAAACATTAGCTTTCTGCACTTCTTCTCCATATAAACTTTGACTATGCCAAGTTTCACACTCCTCCGTGCGCGCAATATTCTTAAAAAGGGATCCACAGTTTTCGCTTCACGTAATAATAATACGTGATTTAATGTGTGATAATCATCCGTAGAACACTTCTTTTTGTTGATAAATTGTTGTATACATATATTAACATTGCATTATGTAACATCAATGTATTATGTCGCTATAAGCAATCATCTGCCTAGCCTTTTCCCAAGTTCTATGTTGGGGTTGGCTTCCAGTCTTACCGGATGCAGCTGAATACCAGTGTTTTACATGGAGCGACTGCCTATCAGACCTCCACAACCCAGATACTGGGTTACACGATACCCCTTGGTAAGACTGGTTGTCAGACTTTCGTGCTTCTGACTACCCGTAACGACTGTCAAAGATCTACAATTGACGGCCGGGGCCAACAGCTTAACGTGCTATCCGAGGCACGGAGAGTGATTATTAATTTATAAAACGCACATAACTTACGAAAAGTCAGAGGTGCGCGCCTTGGGTTCGAACCCGAGACCTCTGTAAGCAAATTGCGTGAAAAAAATCCACCCTTTGTACGGAGTAAATCTATGTTAAAATATTATCAATTAGTCTGTATACAAATTTATTTTGTTTTTGTTTCATGTTTATGTGTTATATTATTATTTAATAGTTTCTCATTCATATCAAATTGCTTGTATAAAACAAAACAATATTGTTATTGTAAGGTTTATAACACGTCAGTGGAAACAGTTTTTATTGGTTAAATAAATAATAATCTTGCAGAGATATCATAAGTGGTCTGGCCTTTGACTGGCAAGACGGAGACACCAGATTAAAAGTGTTGAAACCCAAGGTTTTATCGTGGGTAAAGCTGGTGCACCACTCTTAAGGCACAGAGGTTAGAATCGCTTGCACCCGGCGTCCGAACGTAGCGCTAGCCGCGCCCCTAGCGCGCGCATGAACGTAGCGTTAGCATCGTTTAATGCATTTTGATCGCAAGTGCACCGTTCGTGTCCTCAATAGTACACACCTCTGGCTTTCCGAAATTATCTTTTGCGATTTATGTATGTTTTACGAGTTTGTTTAATGAAAATATTTAATAAGAATCTCGCAAAAATAACTACAGTGCGTAAACTAAAGTAAAAGTACTTCGGTAGATATCAGCACACGCCTATATGGCGTTACAAAAGAAATTCGTAAGTTCAACTATTGCGGGTGGAACTCAGTAGCCTAGTTGTTAAAACGATGTCAGCGGTTTTTGCAAGTTTCTTATTAATATTTTGATCATGTGCAAATAGAAAATGAATTACCAGCTTTTAGCTCCATGTCTTGGAGAGCACTTAAAGCTGTCGGCTGGATCTCGGTCCTGCGACTGATCTTTCTCCGGTTGTGATGAATTGCCATCCAATCGCACTATGATATTGAGAGAACAGAGTGCACCTGTTTTTGCGTACACATTTATGCTGTATAATTCCGACTCGTGATTAGTCGTGATAGCCTAGTGGTGTTGACTGTTGACTGGCTAGTCAGAGTTCGTAGGTTCGAATCCAAGGCGCGCACTTTTCGTAAGTTATGTAGGTTTTATAAATTAATTATCACTTACTCCGTGCCTCAGAAAGCACGTAAAGCCGCGCCTGATCTGCCGGTCGCTTCGGATTGCCGTCCCATCGCACTATAAGAGTGCGAGAATAGAGAGTGCACCTGTGTTTGGGTACACACTTGTGCTCTTTAACATCTTCCGCGTCGATGGTTAATCTCCGTTGAAATTGGCCGCTGTGACCTTAATTCGGTCAGGAGGACATTATGCTGTATAATATCTTCAGCGTAGTTGGCGAATCTCTGTTAATGTTGGTCGGTGTGACTCAATTCGGTCAAGAGGATATAAATTACTTTGCAGTTATTATACCTGATGTGTCATTGACCGCACAAATATAGTTCATCCCGAACAGATTTGTAAAGACTACCGAAATATGCATAACGAAGCATAAAGTTTTCTGAAAACAAAGTAGTAAACCTCATTAGAATTTACGAGCTCTCATTAAGTTTTAATACCACTTAAGAAAAATAACAGTGTCATTATAAAACGACATTACGATATTGTGTACGAAAATAACTTGATAACTTCCTTAGGTTGTTTCATCCATTGAACCCCGTTCTCCCGTCCAGAAGTCCGTCGAGGAACACCGTGTGGTTTTGAGTCCGTGCCAGTCGGACATAACTCTATCACTGGCCCTTTGGTGGTGGAGTACCCGGGGTTTTCCACACAAAAGAAATGTGTTCCTGTATGCTGTACAATTTTTCCTGATAGGAAACCCACTAAATTTATTAATTAAAATGAGAGTAACCATTAAAATATCGGTCCACAGTTAACTGAGAAATCGGTGAACATACAAAAAAAATACATACAGCCGAACATAGAACCTCCTCCTTTTTGATGTCGGTTAAAAATGAACAACAGTCTTTTTGCTGCTAAGTTTACACAACTGCTAATTGACGCAACTGGGCCATAGTTATAATTTATGAGTTAAGTATCAATGCGACTTTTATATCACACTTAATAATAATTATTATTGCCAGCCCGCACTGTCCCATTTCTGTCACTATCGCACTTAATAAAAACAATAAAACACAAAAATACCAGCCTACGTTTGCACGCCCCTACACAATAACAAGAATGTCCCAAAATATTCCATAACATTGTCACCCTACTCATATCAACCTCGTGGCCGGCGCGTGCACATACGAAGCAGACGCCCGCCGGCGCGATAATAAATACCTTTCAGTTTGCGACGAGCAGTCGTTAAATACAGACGTGTTTGTTGCAGAAATGTGCGCGGCAATCGACATGCTGTCATCGGAGCTGTTTTACGGACATAGCCCGCCAGCTGGGTTCCTATCCGACTACAGTCTACAAGCACCTAGAAGACCCACAAAATTAACATCCAGAGGGTTTTCTGCGCCATGTTTGACAGTTCTGAAACCCGTGCAATTGACATTAAAATCGGCGCCAAGATCATGCATTCGAATATCAAATGATAAAAAGAAAAAACGAGTGGTTTTCGCGGACGACCGCGGCTTTGCGCTGGAGCAGATCAAGTTTATGACTGAACCTTCGAACGTGCCACCTTACTGGACTCTCAGTGTGATCTCAAGCCCTCCTCCAGAACGGAAAGTTCCACCTAAACCAGTAGTAGACTTATGGGAAACAAGATTCGTGCAACCAGCGTCCAATTACTTAGAATTCCGTCGTCGGATAACACAAGAGTGTGTATCGTTAGAAAATGTGATAATCAAACAGAATGAGTGCGCGGTCGACGGTACAGTTAAAGTGAAAAATATAGATTTTACTAAAGAAGTTTTTGTGCGGACGTCAGCTGACGGTTGGTTGACAAGCGAGGATACTTTCTGTGCGTTCGTCGAGCAAGGCCCTTTAAATTCGAACGGAGTGTCAACCTACGACACCTTTGGTTTCCGATTACAATTACCGATTCATTCAAGAAGGCTGGAGTTTTGCGTCTGTTTTAGATGCAAAGGAGATGAATTTTGGGATAACAACAATGGTTCCAACTACACGATAGAAAAGGCTTCAGTGAGAGCGACACCGGCTATTTCTTGTGCTCGTATCAAGTACGGGAATGCGTGGACTACGCGGTCGAGCGGCGACGGTAATGTTCCATATTGGTGATTAATTTATGGACTTTAAATGAAATTAGTGTCAAAAACCTTCGGTTTTCAGTGCCATAAAGGTTCTAGTGGAGGTCTGTATACTTTTTTTTTGTCTATGATTACCATTGTTGTTCGAACTGTGGGGAGAATATATGATATTAGATTTTTTTTCCGGTTGGTCTGAAGGTGATTATTTCGATGTAGTTTTGGCCATTGGTGATTCAGCAGCTTTGAGTAATAAATAGTTTTAGGCTGTAAATATGTCTGAGCCATAGATAAATAATTCTAGTAATATTATAATAATTTTTGGCAGTTTAAAAAATCTATGCAGATTTCTTTATTTTATGGGATAGTGAGATGTGTAGATTAATGTGATTGTCTTTTTTTAAATATCACTTTAATAGCTTTGGTGTAGTCCATTCTGCCAAAGTTGTCATTGAATTTTTGACAGTTCTAAATGTTATAATAAAGTCCCCTAACAACAACGATTTTTTTAACGCCATATCACTTAACACTGGCAGAATAGTCGATAAGTCGTCTAGTTACGCTCGGCTCGATTGCCACAAAGAAAAAAAAAAAAAAAAAAAAAAAAAAACAACGATTTTATCTAACTTTGCAATGACTATAAAAACATTTAACATGGCCTTGGAATCAAACGCTGACCAAACCCCCGGCTATCAGTAAAACAACGCCTAATCAATTTAAAAATTTAAATGTTTAATTGTTTTTCGACAGGTCGTTAACCTCCGTTTTTTTTTAAATGCCGGATACAGCAATTTATTTATTCAACCTAGAATCTTTATTTCTGGCCAGTCTAGGTATAGAATAGAAATTGCTGAAACGGTAAAAAAAATGTGAAAAAGCTAGTCAGAGAGTTTATAAAAATCTTTTTGTTAGGATTACGTGTATTAAGCCTTCTTGCGTTAGGCCATTTGTAATTATAAAACTCTTTAATTAGTTTCATAAATCAGGAAAAGTGGTTTTTCTGATATGTTATGAGCCAGTGTTGAGTATAGGCGTGGATTTTACAAAAAATCTGGGGTCTAAAGAAAGATCTATTAACTCTACCTACATTGTTAAAGATTTTAGAAGTCTGGATATTACAGGTACGTGTTCCTATTGCCAATATTGGCCATGTCGCTTATTGACAAGCCAATCTATGTGCCAATGTTTTGACAGCTGTCAAACTCTCGGATGTGACTTGGTTATGTTGATTGCAATAGTTAAATGAGTATAATTAGTCCGATAGACATAACAAATCAGTAGATTGTTTTAAATTGTATGATTATAAATAAATACAATAATATTTTGCCTACAGCACGCCACGCCGCCATCACGAATTCCAATAAGATAAAACTTATTATTTATTTACAGAAACATTAATTATCTTGATGAGTCCATTATTTTTGTTAATTATTGCAATCACATAAATAATATTATGAACGGATGATGTCATTTTAAAACACTAATGGCAGCTGTCATTGATGACAGATGTCAAAGTCAAATCATTTTACGAACGTCATAGTAGAGATCTAGTCTAGTTTTTAAGTTTTAATCTATTTGAAACCTTATCAGCTAAAAATCCAGGTGTAAATAATGAAATAAATACACAGAAATCAAATGGTATTTAATGGCAACATTGAATATACAGGCTTTAATTGTGTCAGTGTTATTTAAACTATGGTCTGTTAGATTAGTTTCTACGATTTTTATGCAAATTAGTGCAGTTGCAGCAATTTTGAGAGATTTTAGACATAGAAGATCCAAATTCCTAGCTTACTAATTCCTAAGTTACTTTACTGTCGATAAATTAATAATATCGATGGCATATTTGTTATTATTTAATTGGATTATAAATATACCTCTGCTACCTCCTTAAAAGGAGATAAGTTTGATGGTATAGTAATAAATTACATTTTATAAATGTAACTAACTAATAGCAACATTTGTTTTATTTTCATTGTAATAGCCTCTCAATGTTAAGACTGAACGTACGATTTCGTACGATTTTGACATGTGAAAGTTGCCATAAGTACGCATGTTTCCGTACAATTTTCTGTGAAAAAACGTACGAAAATGGTTTAAGTGAAGATGTGGTTTTGTACATTGTAAATAGAGTTATGTATGCAAGACTATGAAAGTGTAAATATTATGTTTTGTTGAGCTATTTTTTAGTGAAATTAAGACAGAATTAAAGTTGCTTAATATTTATTATACTTCAGAAGCAGCTCTTCGATGATCACTATGTAGTCTCCCGTCTTTTCATTCACAACGCACGAATTTTTAAAGCATTGCAACAGCAAAAAAAAATATTGAAACGCGATTGACACTTTCCCGCCGAATCCGCTGTCACCTGTAATCTCATTCCTTTTTTTTCGTGTAACGACGCGCGACGTGAAAATTTTCTTTTCACGATTTAAAATGTTTACCCAAGTTTATATTTCAAATAATCATATTACCTAATCGGAAAAGTGATAGTGATAAGTGTATCTTAGAAGAAATGTAAAAAACTTGGAAGAAATACGACGATGAGGGTATCTAAGATTGCCGTCAGAGTCGTCATCACCGAGATCGACACCTGTTGAAGAAGTTCAAGAGAAGAAACCGTTACTCCTATGTTCATCGTCACCAGAACAAGTCGAAATCTTAGCAGATCCTGAAGAAAATAGAGTTGTGTTAGCGATATTGTCGCAATCTTGTACTCCCGTACAAAACAATGCTAGACCTAAGATCGATACTGTGGGATCGTTTAATGGTCGCAACTATGTCTAGGATCAACACAGAGGGGTTGTTCGATGACATTATCACGCCAAGGATTGTCACTGTGGGGTCATTCACGGCGTTGTACACTGCCTAGGATTGGTACAGAGGGACCTTTACATGGCAACGAAGTGTACCTACCAATATACACACTCTATACCTGCCTCCGTTGTGGTTGTAACAACGACAAGAAAGGGGGGGGGGGCACACATCAGAGATACCAAGGTAATATTAAATATTATATATTTATTTTTAGACTAATAAGACAATCTTCAAGAGATTAGTTCTAATACCTGTATACCTACCAGTAAAAAGTGCACCTGCTTACAAAAATGCAGAAGAAGCAGGACAGAAAATACACATTCCATCTATTGAAAGATGGAAGAATATAAAGAAATTGACACTGTTTGGCAATTCTCAGTTATGTCCTGTGTCCATTGAACTGCCCCCGCTTAATCAGTTTGATATTAAGCATAAATACTTGCTGCACTGCATGCTGTGAGATGAATGGATAAAGAGATAAGTAAGTATTCTATTTTTATGATAGGCAAAGAATGCTTAGACATCATAACTTAGACATACCATTACTGGACTAACTTTGTCAGTAAAATAAAATAACCCTAGTTATTTAAACTGGATAAGTAATATTATCTATTACCTATATACCTATATCTATACTACAATGATAATAAAACCTGCAGTAACTGATCATATCAGTTCTGGGAAAAGATGTGAGGGATAGTCTCTAAATAAAACAAAAGAATCCCTGCTTGGATATTTCCAGTTATTACTGGAATAGGTTAATGGAAAACACTGAAAGAGACTTGTGATAACAAGGACCTTACCGGTGGACACATACAGAAGAAATCAACAGAAGCATAACCCTGATACAAAGGACCTTAATAGGATCATCAAAGTTATCATAGGAACCTGTACCAACTGCAAGTGAAATCCCTTTTATAATGCTCGGAGAGAATTGCTAAAGATTCTATAATTCTTGACTTAGTCAAAGGATATGTCTTTCCTTCCTGTTAAAAACCAGTTCAGTCATAATTTGACATGTGATAACTCTTCAAGGAAAGAGAAATAGTTATAATGCAGGGAATAAAAAGTTAAATTAGGTATAATAGATGCAATATCTATGTAACCACTAAGGAGCCAAATTATTTTTTGGTAGTAACCAAACAAAATGGCTAAGTACTATAATTTTATATTAAGCCTTATAGAATTGTATCAGTTTGGTACAATAACATAACACTCAAAATTTGAAGGTTCATTTAGTTCTAATGTTTGAACAGATAGGTATATATAGTCAACCTAGACCAAAGAAATTACCTATTTTATGATTTTAATACAGAAAATAATAGAAAATACCTAAGATCTCAATGCAAAAATAAATAAAGTTCACTAATTTAATATTTTTACCCCTTGGTTAATCAACTGCTCCTTTTGATTTTATTAAATATCTTAAATCAGTTGTGATAGATCTTGGGATCTAAAATTATGTCAGTACCTAGATGATTTCTTATGTATTGAAGAATAACATGAACTATTAGGTATATGTTTAATATATAAACAACAAGTAACCTATAACAGAACCTTGGTTACTTAAATAATGATGAAAAAGTACCATATAGTATGTGAATTTTCTTTTTAATTCATATTAGATTTAAAATACAATAACATAAACTTCAGAAAAAACCATATACCCACTATCAGAGGCTCAAGTACTAGGTACAGTAAGCTATATACATATAGGTATGCCCTGCTATTAATTTGTTATTGAATGGTTAGGTATACATTAAGAAATTTAAATAACATAAATAGTTACTTCTACAAATGCATAATGATAATAAGGTGAGTAAGTAATTACTCCCACTTGATACCTACACCCAAGTTTAAAATGGTGAAAAACCAACATTACATAATTAAGGCAGTGGCACCTATTAAACAGCCTTACATATGCAAGGGAGATATTTCTTCTTATCTATACAAATATTATATAAGTACTTAATTTATATTATTATCTAATTATAATAATGATAGATGCATGGTTTTTAGTCACAAGAAGAACTACATATTAATGTGTTAAAAGAACTAAATATTGATGTGTTAAAAATGCAATCTTAGGATTAAACACATGTGATTGTAACTCAAATAAATGTAAAATATCACAATTAATAGCTATAGGTACATATAAATATAATGGGTAGTGATTAATACCCTCAGTTTTAATCAACTCCTGAACAAAAATGGATATTTTGTGGAAAAATAAGTTTTTACTTTATACATATTACATATATTAGCTCCCAAGACATTGAGTCAAGAAAACTTATGTTTTCTTATAACTTTTTCTGTTTTAAGTATAACAAAAACAAATTGGGGTATGCACCTACAGAAAATATATTTCATAAGGTAGACACACACAAACAACTTTGGATATCCCAGTTTTTATTTATTTGCATCAAGATTTTGATGGATCCATATTATTATATTATTGGAGTTTTTCCACCTCTCTTTTAACTGTCAGATAATAAGAATAGACAAAGCTGAAGCTGTAGCTATTATTATAATAGGTACTCAACTTGGTACCCAATATTCATATCAATGCTTGTGTCAGAACTAATAACTGTTAAACCAAGATATAACATCTTATGTTCAAATACCTACAGGCAACCCACAGCCCACACATAGAATTTGTAACTAGCTGTAGAAGTGTTGCCCATGAAGAAATTATGAGGTGTAGAATAATGGCTACCGCAAAGAGTAGGTGGACTTACATTACTGAATCATTACTGAAAGTGCTTATCACCAATTAACAATAAATTGGTGTGAGTACCTACTATAATATAAATAATTTAAGTTTTCCTTATAGTTTCATACTTACTTAATATTTTATTTTATTTTTTTAATTCCGATCAAATAAAAAATTATCCATTTATTTCAATTCCAGATTTATCCCATGGCTCCTTAGTCAACAAAGTCGAACCTAAGCCTAATTTTAAATACGTGCCAAATATTGTCTGAGGAAGATAGAATTAAAAGATTCTTTAAAGAAATATTTAAAAGTACATGTTGTGGATTATGCATACCTATTATGCATTTAGTTATTTTAAAACAACCATAACTCATTATTATGCTATATAACATAGGTAACTCATTACTATGGTGGTATATAAGACTAGAAGTTATCAAGAAAGCAGTAACATTACTAGCAATATCTACCTACTGTTCATATAATCCAATCTATCTTACAGATAATGATCATTAACATAGTACGACCTACATATTACACTGTAATCAGTGTATTATAGTTTTAATAGAATCTAAAATAGCAGATTCAATTAAAACTACTGCTCTAGGTCACCGACCTAGAACCAATCAACCTAACTTAGTTCTTCCTTTAATGTAAAATGAATATAAGTTTTATCCTCCTAAGATAATTATGGACATCATGAATAAAACAAAGGTTCATAGAAGTAATATTAGAAAAATTTGCAAGTTATAAAAACAATATAGAAAGGCTACAAGTTCGACAGTTATATGAAAGATAATTACTTAAATAAGTTTAATGTTAGAAATATATTGTTATTTCACGACAGACAGTAGGTACTAGATACATCTATTTTAACTGCGGCTAGGAAAAATGAAAATACCTACTGATAAATAAGAAGCACTGTAGAATGGACCTCACAGTCATAGGTTTTTTGAGTGCTTTTAGGTATAGTCTAAAAACAGTATGCTGTGGTAGAAGTGGTAGAACCATCCAAGATAATTAAATCTAATGATAGACAAATTAATACAATTAAATTATTTGTTTTATATTAAAGTTATATCGCCAATCTTTACAAGCAAAGAAAGGATTATTTATAATTCTAATTAAGATATTCTAAGTTACATCTGGAGGCACGGTAGTGCCCCCGCCAAGGAGAGCCGTTGGCAACATTTTACATAAAAATGTGTTTAAGGGGATAATAATATACAATATTAATTTGATTATGAGAATTAAGTCATACAATGTCTTAATTTATTGTCATGTTAATTAATATTACTACTTAATAATAATCATAAATGTATATTTTTTTTATATATATTTAAAAACGTATTTTATATGTTTACAAATGAATAAATGGAATCATAATTAGTAAGTACAAGAAATAAAGACTGGGTTATAGTTTATATTATAGTAATGGTCTTTATTCTTACACATTTGCTACAATTTTAGTACCTAAAGCTTTGAACATCTACATAGTGATCATCGAAGAGCTGCTTCTGAAGTATAATGAGTGATCAAACAAACTTACCTGTAAGTGATGTTCGATCATCATTATATGAAGAACATGCTCTTCGATGATCAGGGGCCCACCCAGACCCCATTTGAAAAAGTTTTTTCAAGGACCCATAAAATTGTAATAAATGTGTAGCTTTTAAAAAAATGAGATTACAGGTGACAGCGGATTCGGCGGGAAAGTGTCAATCGCGTTTCAATATTTTTTTTTGCTGTTGCAATGCTTTAAAAATTCGTGCGTTGTGAATGAAAAGACGGGAGACTACATAGTGATCATCGAAGAGCATGTTCTTCATATAATGATGATCGAACATCACTTACAGGTAAGTTTGTTTGATCACTCATTTTTTAAGTCACTTCGGTGTTAGTAACATTGTGGTTTTTCTATTAACTGATGGATAAAATCTCTCATGGCTATCAAATATCGTTCAATTTCACACGGGAGGATAATATTTGCATTAATAAAAAATATTTATCTTCCTATCTAGGTCATATAATTAACTGCAACTGCACTCTCCAGGATAAATCCAATTGCCAAGCCTTTTTTCCTGAATTCTAAAAGGAGGTTATCTATCAATTCGATGCATATTTTTCATGTTTGTACACTGTTTGATCTGTGATTTGAGGGGCTGATTTCAATGTGCCAGTGTGCCACTCAACGATAAAAAAAAAACAAAAAAAAATTTTTTTCAAACTTCAAACTTTGATATACACAGCACTGTCATATCGTAGCAGTTAATTTCCTTTTGTAAAAAAAATAATGAATTCTCTCGCTACACTTCGTTCTGATTAGAAATTTAATTACTTGGAAGTAAAACGTGATATCTTTGCCATATTAACTTTTTTTTATATGCTGTGATATTCGTAAAATGACATCGACTTATTTTCTTGATTATACGAATTATTTTCTGTTTTTTTCCTTAATTATTTTAAGAGTAATAGTTATTTTAGGCGGCTTTATTTTACCGCTAATATTATTACTTTTTTAATAATTTGTTGGATTAAAAAAAAATTTGAGAGGTTCTTGGGTAGAGAGGAATAATTAAAAAATAAACTGTCTGATTTATTAGTTTATTTTGTTAATAGTACATATTTTTAGTAATTAATAGTTCATACAACGATTTTATGTTATTTTGTTTAAATAAAAATCGTTTGTGTGTTCGTCTCGACAGCCGTATGCGGAGTGCTGGTGACATAATTATGTTTAAATGAAAAAAAAAAACAATTGAAAAAAAAGTATTTAAAAAAAAACCTGGTGCTGTCAATGTCAATTGTCAAATGTTTTCATGTTTGTAAATATTTGTATTAATATTTTAATTGATTACGATTTGATTATATTTTATTATTTATAATCTTTTCTGAGGCACTAGAGTCACCAGTGAGTCTGATTAACGGCAATTAATTTTTAAGAATTCAGATATTTTTTAATTTACAATAAGAAAAGATGGATGTAATTTATTTGAACGATGAATATTTGTGTTGTGTATAGTTATTAGTTTATATTTTTTGTAATCAAATAGTTACTATATAGGGTTGTAAGAATTAAAAATGAAAGAACTGATTATTTATGTAATAAATGTTTAAATAAGAGGTTAATGAATTTTATTGTTTTTGTATACAACTCAGATTGAAGCATGGACGACAGAATATATTTTTTCATAATATAAATAATATTGATTTATTATTTTTGTTTTATTTATAATTAGGGCAACCCTTCATTGAAAAAAACAACAGGATTAGTGTAGCGATTAATGATACAACTGGGTGTCTAGGGTTCGATTCCCACACTTGACAAATATTTGTAAGATTGTTAGATTTGTTTTGGTCTACGTGTTTTCGCACTGAGAAATAATAAGTTTATAAAAGTACTTAGTGGAAACAGTAATTTTGGTTCAAAATTGACTTACAAAGGTTATAATTTCTCGCACCATATCCCATAGTTGCTAAGCAGAATGCAAGGTACATTAATGTTCAGTAATAATCCAAACTCGGCTTTGCGGTTACGCTCAATGATACGTATTTTTGGCGAATCAGTACAGCGCCATCTATTGGTGAACTTTAGTATGTTTAGTTCAGCTACTTGATACTAGATGTCACTTTTATTTTAATTCAATTCGATATGAAATGTAACATAGACTCACGCCTGTATTCCCCAGAGGTGGTAGGCAGAGATATTTCCAGTACATCCACGTTTCGCCAGCGATGTTATAAGACTTTGAGATCGCCCCCAGGACCTCGTGTTCAGCAGTTGCGCTTGTTACCCCTAGACCAACGAAGCAGTCTAATATGAAATAATATATTGTAATTAAAGGATAGCAACTTGTCTTTAATTTGTCATATTTTATAATATATTTCGTCTCACTCTAACAGTAGTCGCTGTTTTAACTTGTACTAAATACAAGAGCGCACAGCGAGCGCCTTTGTTTTTGCACAAAAATAGACAATACTAAACAGATTGTGATAAAATGTAATGAATGAAGAAAATTAATTAGACAGATATTTTATGGCATTACAAGCAAATTTATCATTCTCTAAATTGCCTTAGCTGAAGTTACATTTTGAAATGAGTGGCATAAAATTACTGACATAAAACAGTTTCGTGTAAACATCAAGTCAGTAATTTTATGCCACTCATTAATTCTTACACTAATCTTGTAACTTTGGCTTTAACGACAGTCGGCTGTGGTAAATTAGAAAGGTCAAAAATGAATACACAATGAAAATAAACCTGTATTTGATTTAATAAAATATAAACATCGCTTAACCATTGTTTAAAACACCTGTCTCAACTAAATCTAAACTATACATCGTTTCATAATTTATTGTAAGTATTGTAACAAGCAGTTATGGATAAATTGAATTTTATACAATAATTTAAACACATGAAATTGAAAAAATGCGACCAATTCTAATGAAAGATTTTAGAATAATAACTTTCGTGAGTCATACTTATACAAATATTGATACCGCTTTACTCACGTATTGATTTCAGGGAATGCCTGACTAGTTTTGAACTCAGAGTCCATTTTCGAGACCGGGTGTATACGCGGCGGCGCGGCGTCGCGGACCTCACTGAAAATGGACTCCGTTTGAGTTCGAAACTAGTCGGGCATTTCCTGAAATCAATACGTGAGTAAAGCCGTATCAATATTTAATGAAACATTTTAATATAATCAATCAAACTTGTATAAAACGCTGGTTGTTGGTTCAGTTTTACAATAAAGAGAGAAAATATAATTAAAGGAATCACTTTTATTATTTTATTACTCATAATCTTAGTTTTTATGATTTTTATTTTTAGTTCTAGCTGTCACTGTCTCTCTCTTTTTTGCCAAGCTGCAAAAGTTGAAAAAGCGATGGCACGGCACGCGGGCTCAAGTCCCGCCCAAGTTGTTTTAGCGAATTTCATATTAAGTTTCATTTTATATCATTTGGTATTTTAGTAGCAATGTTGTAAAATGTCGGAAACTATTCCATTGATAGTGATACCACAGTATAAAGAGCTCTTCTCTTTCCCTACAGTAGTCCAACGAACACGTCTAGACAGAGCAATCATGCGGGGTGTGTGGAGCGGGGGACGGAGGGGGGGGCGCACCGTAGCTTGTATGGAATTGTTGGGTCCTAGGAATTAGCGGGTGTCGCTTTTTATTTATTTGAATTTTAAATGTTGATTCAATTTTTCAACGGGTGTGTTGATTATGAATACTTATGACATTAATTTAGAGATCCAAGATGGCGGACGCGAGTTTTTGAAAAACATCAATATGGGCTTTTTTTTTGAGGTTTTCAGGGGTGGTGGTTACGAATATGACATTTATTTTGAGATCCAAGATGGCGGACGCGAGTTTTTAGTAAAAATCAATATGGGTATCGATTTCTAAGTTTTCGGGGGCGGTGATCACGAATATGACATTAATTTTGAGATCCAAGATGGCGGACGCGAGTTTTTAGTAAAAATCAATATGGGTATCGTTTTCTAGGTTTTCGGGGGCGGTGATAACGAATATGACATTTATTTTGAGATTCAAGATGGCGGACGCAAGTTTATAGTAAAAATCAATATGGGTATCGTTTTATAGGTTTTCGGGGGCGGTGATAACGAATACGACATTAATTTTGAGATCCAAGATGGCGAACGCTAATTTTGAGTAAAAATCAATATGGGTATCGTTTTCTAGGTTTTCAGGGGTGGCTTTGTACTTGGAGACCATGCGGACTCTCAGATATCGATTTTGAAAGCAATCGGTCCAGTAAATAAAAAGTTCAAAATGGCGGCCACCTTTTCCAATTCTGACAACGGTTATGTACTCGGAGACCATGCGGACTCTCAGATATCGATTTTGAAAGCAATCGGCCCAGTAAATAAAAATTTCAAAATGGCGGCCACGTTTTCCAATTTTGATAACGTGTTATACATACTTACAAAAAAAAATACTATAAAAACATATTTTTGTTTTTAGTCCTGTGTCAACCCTAACACTTTTTACGTCGCGACGAATGTCTAGACGTTGTCGGCATTTCCGAAAACATCAAACGCGTCGACTGACTATATGATGTTTAGACTATGGTGATACACTATTGATACTTCACTGAACCGTTTGTTTATTAGCAGATTGGCTTCCAGTTTTCATTTAGGTATTACAATAAACTTTAACTAAAATTGGTAACATTTTTATAACAATTATTTTAAATAACAGGAGGTATTTTCTTATATTTTAATTAATTAACTAATAAATTAAATGGCCACAAGAGCGGCATAGAAATAACATCCTTAAAAAATAAAGATTTAATATAATTATGTCCACAAAAATGTTATGTTGTTGTTTGATAAACACTTGATTTTTCTGGATTTATGCGTCTGAATCTTTTAATTTTACAAACAGCATTTGCAATGTTATTGTTTATTGTGTCTATAAACGGATTATTGAATGGGTGTCCTCTTCGTTCGCATAATATTGATTGAATGAATTGGTCATGAATTGTCCAGCATATATTTTTTCACATAACAATTAGTAGGAATAATATTATTATAATAGACATAATATCTAGTGTCGTATGGTTTCCGGCCTAAGAATAGAATCACCCCTACTCGTTCCACGGGTGTCGTAAGACGCGATAATGGGGAAAGATCCGGAGGATAGGCAGCAGCATCCTTCTGTGTAACAGCAATCATCTGCTACTGCGATGGGTAACCCACTTACCCAGCGTGGCGATTATGGGCAAATACCTCCAATGAGCGCACAAAAGTGGCGCGCATTGGGAGAGGCCTATGTACAGCAGTGGACTAATACAGGCTGATGATGAGTAATATCTATATATTGTACATGTCTTAATTTTTTTTTGAAGATAAAATTATGCTTCGAATATTATGCGACTCAATATGGAACCCATTGAATGATATAAATTCATCTAAATCTAAATTTTCTATATTTATATGTAATCTGTGGCTTGGGTAAGAAAATCTTGTATAGCCGTTTGTAAAATCAAAAAAATGTAAAGTTTAAGTACGTATATTACAAGTTTATGTAAAAATAAATGACAACATCTATTTAGAAACATTTTCATAAGTTGCTTTGTTAACCGCTAAATATTATCTATGGAAAATATGTTTTTTAATTAAAAATTATTACAACAGGCTGTAGAGTACAAAGTCATGCCAATTTCGGTGTTGCAACTAGAAAAAAAACTAAATAGCAGTGGCGAAGGGTAAATATTTGTAAGAGGTAAGCCTGAGCCCAACTAGTCAATAACACAGTCAGTCAGTAGTTTGCTGTAGACAATGACTGTGCCATTTTTGAATGGGAAGCCAGTAAGAGTTGAGTTCTGCGGAGTCCTCGCCACTGCTAAATAGTAATAAGTAGTTATTTAATATGACATTGTATAATTTACTAATAGATTTATTAGTAAAAAAATATTCTTGTATACACTTTGCAAATAAATGATTTGTAAGGATTTGTGAATGAAACATTGTTATAATTTGATGACTACTTGGTTAGCTTAGGTAATTTAAAGATAACCCTTGTGTTCTATGACAATGTTACCCTTGAAAAAATTCTTCAAAGGGTCTAGAAGATTGCTTTTTTTTTTTTAACAAAAATAAAAAGAATTTATTACAACACTGTAGCTGGCTGACTTAAATAACTAACTTATAGATATTATTTGTATTAAAAATAAGTTAGAACATATCTTTACACATTAAATGTTAATAAATCTTATGAACATAAGTTAGGTATTAATGTAATTGTGTTTGCGCCTAATCTTTTACAATTTTACTCACACGCAAATTAGCCATAAAAATGGCGGAGGAGTGGCGTCTAATTAGCTACGAGTCTACATGCCAAAAAAAAACAAGCAAGATATTTTGTACGGAGTAAAGCATCTATAAATACTTGGTTCGATATCAAATCACGTATTACTAATCTAGTTATTGACTTCAAGCGAAATAAATACGGTAGATAAATACGCTAGACTATAAACAATTAAACAGATATTGGATTCTAATAAATAAACTAACTTGGCTGGCGTAACCACATATAGCAGCGCCACTGGCGACGAATAGCGTAAACTGAACACGTACGTGAGTTGACGCCACTCGCCGGCAGAGGCGCTGCTATACTATAGCTGAAACCTAACTTATGTCACAAGCTAATTGTATAAAATTCTATAGTAATTTTGTTTTTAATATAAATTCAACTTTTGTTATACATAGTAATAATTTTAATTCAACATTTATTATTAATTAGAGCTGGTTTTGTTATTCTACAGACATTTTAATTGTCATTTGAAGTAGTTAGGGCCATTGCTCAAATTCTTCAAGGTTTTGATTTTTTTGGTACCAAGGTATGTCTTTATAAGTTGAACCACATTTCGTATTAAGGACGAACTTTCGATTAAAAATGTGTCGAAGATCGAGGAAACTACTGTGCTAGCTTTTTAGTTCTCGTTTGCTACGACATTTCCATTGTCACATTTACATTTCAGGCTTTAAGTTGAAAGTTAAATAAAAAAGCAAATAATGCTTGAAAAATAAACAACCTGACCATTCTTTGGCTAAATCCCGCGTAATCAAAATTCGAATTATTATAATTAGTATATCGAATTCGGTGCACCCAACTTTTTAGATTGTAGGTATCTATTTATTACAAGTAAAAAATAAATATTTTTTTAACGATTATTGATATTTTTGGTAGTTAAATAATGTGAATATATCCACATATCATTTGGGTTTGATTCATAGTTCGACTAAAACCTAAATATAATCATACGTCCATATACTATCCGTACGGATTAAGAATGGGTTTGAAAATGGCGCTAGAACTATTGGCTTCTCGCTCGCACACTATGTCTTTGATGTATCTTGTTCCTACTCGCACCTACAGGTTATATGAGGAGACGCCATTTTCAATCCAATTCTTTACCAGCACGGGTTGTACTAGTATCTGAAACGGATTAAAGAAATCAGAATTATGTTGATGCTCACGGAATGTCTGTAAAATCAATATTTTGGAGTAAGTGGTTGGAGAGAATGGAAGATATGTCTTTTTATGAGTGGGATAATGTATTTTTTAGATAACTAGCGACCCGCCCCGGCTTCGCAGGGTGCAATATACATTAAACCTTCCTCTTCAATCACTCTATCTATTTAAAAAAACCGCATCAAAATCCGTTGCGTAGTTTTAAAGATTTAAGCATACATAGGGATATAGGGACTGAGAAAGCGACTTTGTTTTATACTATGTAGTGATGAACATTTAATTATCTATCTATCTACAGAATAACTGCTCAAGATTTTAAATTATTAATTGAAAGTTGATTTCAAAGTAGCCTTTTATTCAAACAAAAGTCTCACGGCTGTCTGTGAAACTTGCCCTTAGTGCTGATGGCTGATGCATGCGTCATGCCCGTGAACGGGTGCCGCCTGTTGGGACTGGTCAGCCCATTGCTGTTATAGTAAATTTATCAAAAGTATATATGTATAAGGCGCGTATCTATGTTTAGTCGACTCACATTGTTCTCACATAACACCTCAGAACAATGTATCCAAAAATATTGTAAGTAAGCCATTTTTTTAAAAGAGCAACCATTGAGTTTCTTCCCTTTGCTCTCCATGAGGGGTAGGCTGCCTTTGGAGCTGGCAACTAGAGTCACTTTTATAATAATATTAGAATTATGACTATTCATAAGTGCAAAAAATATTTTGATTTTGATTTTAGTGCGGTCTTCAAATCTCGCTGTAAGTTCTGTGAATCTCACCCTGAGTACAATTCTATGATGAGGACAGTCTCTCCTTCCACTTTCTCCAAATGCATTGGTAATATATTCTTCCATTTATTTATTTTATAAACAGGACTATTATTTCAATCGTTTTATTAATGAGCGACTTTTTGAATTGTTGATTTACTCTATAATCTTTATGTGTCTGGCCAATTGGGCCTCAATAAGAAGGGGTAAATTTAAAGTATTTATAAAATACTAGCCACACTTCGGCCTCTCCGTCCGTGATTTTGCGCGCTTATAATTTTTATCCCCTATATGTCAGTTAAAGAAAGAAATTTCAAAAGTCTTCTTTAGAGCCCCACAAAAAAAATTGGAATGGAATTTTGACAACAAAAAAATATTGTAATGGAATTTTGACTATAAAATTTTTTTTAAATGGAATTTTGAAAAAAAAATATTGTAATGTTATTCTGACAATCTTATTTACAAAATTTTCTTTGGTTTTAATGACTACAATACCCAGATATTCTGTTAAGCCAAGTGCTAGACCACGGACCCGTCCACCCAGTGGGTGATGGTAAGGGGTCTCATTTGTGGTCTATTAATGGTACTATAAGCTTCGTATTTTTGCACATAATATAATCAACATGGCACTTGTCCAGTTAAAAATAAACAAATGGAATATACTTAGTAATAATAATTACAACTATTAAAATCCTATAAATATTTTATTATACTTTATAATAAATTTTTATTTATTTTTTATAAAATCTCACTATTTTGTTGCGTATCACTAAAAAGTGATAGATAATCCTAAAGATATAATGTAGTGCTTTATTTAACACTTTAAGTTCCATCCCTAATGTGAGAGCGACTTCTTAAAAGACTCGAAGTTAGAGCGAAAAGATTCTCTTTCAACGATCGATCGAGGGTTTCAAATATTGACAATAGATGGCAGCACGTTGACATAAAGTTTCACAACAAATACAATATTTGAACTGTTTATTCCGTTGTGTCAAAAATTGTAATCGAAAACAATAGCTATTTTTTTTACAAGATATTCGGCTCAGTACAGCCATCTAGCGTTTTGTTTAGTTGTTAACAAGAAAATCTCATAGTAACCTTAGATTAAGATAAAAATTGACAGTTGTTTGTAGTTCAATAGCTTGATTGTTATCTTTTGGTATGATTGTCATCTTTTGGTATGATTGTCATCTTTTGGTATGATTGTCAATATGCCTCTCTGATATGCTTTCAAAAGTTTGTAGACCATTAAAATTGAAATCCCTCTCATCTAGGTATCTATTTAGATACTTTGATCATCATAGTGTCTTTGCTGTAGTTTCACAGTCTTGATCCTTTTCCGTCTCATTTAATGTATTACTTACTTGTTGATCTACAGAATTATCAATTTCAGTAACCAATTCATCAGATTCCGTCTGATTTTTACTTGTTTCAGGACTTCTTTCTATTTTTATGTCCACATCAAGTTCTTCAAGATCTTCTGGTGAATATGTCTTTTTCATATCTTCATCATCATCAATCATTTTGCTGTAATCTTCACTGATATCTTTAATACTATCTAGGCTTTTATTTTCTTCTTTGGTATTTTCAATCACATCTTTGTCATTTTTAGTTTCTTTATCAGCTAATTCTCTATCAATACTTACGGAACAAGCAATGCTGATGCGTTCATCGTCTTGTAAATCTTCTACATCATCTAAACTTGCTTGGTTGGCTTTATATTCTTCAATATTCATACTTCCCGAGCTTACAAATACAGGCTTAGGGCTTTTAATTTTATCAACCTGTTCTTCACTTTCATCTATAATCTCTAAACGGGATCTTGAAAAGAATTTGTGTAAAGATTCTAATTTATCTAGAGCCCTTTCGCTTCTTTCTGAACTAGATGTCAGAGTAGTATCTTCTGTCATACAAGCAGAATCAATTCTTCTCGACAAGTCAGACAAAGAATCTGATATCTCAGTAGTTGATGTCGATTTATCTACTCTCACAACTTTAGGTTTTATAATCATGCTTGGTGGCAGATCAGGGATATTTCTCAAATCGATTAAGCTAATCGATGATCGTTTTAAACTAGAACTTATATCAAATTCATCGTCAGAATCGTCATCGAAATGTTCAGAAACTTTATCTTCTATGTATCTAACTAAATCTTCTGCGGCATACCTGATTTGAGTGTTACGATCTTCTGAGTACTTTCTATCAATATCCCGTGATGATGGTTCATCTTCTTCAAGAATGTCTGATAGTTCAACACTGTATGGCATACACTGTATAAACGGTAGCAAAGGCGGCTTCGTGTAAGATTCATAATTTTCTATATCCTCTTGTTCAGACATAGTATCATCTTTACAATTATTATCTATCTTCTGAATCTCACATACTTTTGAAACGGCTTCATTAAAAATCATTTCCAAATCATTCTTTATGTTACTAAGATCGACAACAGTTTCGGAAATACGTCTGCCTGTAGAGTTCTCTTCGTATTTGTCTATAACTGTATCTTGAGTATGGGTTAATGTAGAATCAGATTTTGTTTTGCTGATATCGCTGAAGGTTTCCAGCTTACTAATAGTAATATCTGATTTAGATTTTTCAGATAACGATGGAGTTAAAGATTTTGAATGTATTTTGTCTTTGATTGAATAATTTTCCATATATTTAATAAGCATTTCGACTAACGTTTCTGCGTCTTCTTCAGGCGTATCATCTATAAATGATAAATTATTACAATTTATATTAGATTCGTTAAGTCCAGTATCAGTTTCTATAATTTCTATACTAGGCTTCGGGTCTTCCGGACCGAATAGGAACTCCATGAGGGTTATTTTATTATTGCCGACTTCATTCTCTTTTTCCATACACCCTGTGGTCGCTAAAAAGTCCATCAAAGTCTCCATTTTTGCTTCTAATTCAGTATTAACTTTACTAGGAACGAATTGTTTTGTTTCTTCAGGAGTGACTTCGGTTTTGAAGCAGGATCCTCCGCTATTCTTGCGATCAGCTCTTTGACTTTTAACAATAGTGAAGAAAAAGTCTATTAAGTTAGCGATTCTTCTCTCAGTTCCTTCTTCCCCATCAGAGCTTAGATCAGATTCTTCTTTAACGAGAGGACACCTTTTTGGAGAATCCTCAAATTTTTTCGAGAACACAGTTTCTTGGATGACTTGGAGTAAATCTCTTGCTAATCGTACTGGAGACCTGGAATCGGTGTGAATGGCTTCGTAAGTTGACCCTGAAGGAGCTGATCGCCTCCTGTCACGATCGATTCTGATGAAGTCCCATAGAGATCCTAGTTCTGAAGAGAAGGATGCTCTATGGTTGGCTAAGCTGGTACCTAGCCTCCGGAAGACCTGCAAAGAGATAGACTGATGAAAATAGACATGTAGTGATTTTTTTAAGTTGTTAGAATAATCTTAAGTAAAGACTAATGAATAGTAATAGGAGCAAGAAATAGCCTAGTAGTATGACCGTTGACTGGCAAGTCAGGGGTCTTAGGTTTGAACCTAACGCACCCAACTCTGACCCCCTATATCTACTTTGACAGTCGATAGGTATAGGAAGTCAGGACACTCATAAAATCCTGATAACTGATCTAACTTCAGATGCAGATAGACAGTTGCTCCGTAGAAAACTGATATTCAGCTGCATCTGGTTAGATTAGAATGTAAGAATAATAAGGCTAGGAGGATGATGATAATATATGAAGATGTTCTCGTGACCGAATTTCGGTCACAGCGGCCAATCTCCACGCAGATTAGCCAACCACGCAGGAGATATTATAGTGCACAAGTGTGAGCGCAATCACAAGTGCACTCTCTATTCCCTCACTCTCATAGTGCGATGGGACGGCCTAAGTTGTTGGACCTAACAATGATTATCAGCTTACCTGCCACACTCAGGATCGCCATGCCCTGAGTTTCCGTAAGGAGAGTCTCTTGAACCTCGCGACTTGTGCTGCGAGAGCTTCTGCGCCCGCTGAGACGCCGGCGCCTCCAGTCTCGCCTTCAGAGTGGACCTGGGAAACGAAATGATTAAGATTGTTACAGTTCGTATTGTTACGAGCCGGGGTTTGATAATTTAAAACAATATTTTAACTTAAAAAATTTTTAATAAAAAATAAAACCGACTTCAAAAGGAACTAAAAAGCTTGAAATAACTTTAAAACGTTTTGGAGTCGGTTCCAAGTCAAGTTCTTAATGAGAAGGTTAAAGAGGCTAGAACTTGACTTGGAACCGACTCCAAAACGTTTTAAAGTTATTTCAAGCTTTTTAGTTCCTTTTGAAGTCGGTTTTATTTTTTATTAAAAATTTTTTTTTCACGATTTTTAGTGGTGCCTAAAATTAATCCCCCTCCCAGACTTTTGTGAGGCTAATATTTGAAATCCTTATGAAAAGCCCATTCAAACGATACCTCACACGATATTTTTTATCTTGGATGATTATAGGAGGGGGGGGGGAGGGCTGACCACGTATCCCCCCTCTTCCTCTTTACTCATCAGCCATCGACTGCACGTATAAACAAAGCAATATTACTTGTTACGACATTTCTGCTATTATCCTACGAGGAGTTCCGTTCCATATCTCGTAAGTCTATGATCAGATCACGATAATATTTCTATGGGACCACTTCGGGAGTATACCCTTTTGATTACAAAAAGAATTTTGAAAATCGGCCCACAACTGAAGGAGTAATCGCGTAACAAACATACAAAAAAAAAAAAAACAAAAAAAAAAAAAAAACATACAGTCGAATTGAGAACCTCCTCCTTTTTGGAAGTCGGTTAAAAAGAGAACACTATACAGGGTTATTTGTAAAACACCAGCATCATTAAAAGGGGTCATTAAACTCATCATTATTAACAACTTTTACTATGGGACCAACCCTGAAATTGCAAAAAAAACAGCTGTTCCATACATTTTGTTGAGTCACGTGAACATAAATGTATGAAACAGCTGTTTTTTTTGTGATTTCAGTGTTGGTCGCATAGTAAAAGTTGTTCGTAATGGTGAGTTTAATGACCCCTTTTAAGGATGCTAGTATTTTTTTCTGTACTAATACAACTTTCACATAATCACTAATTCATTAGTCGCACGCGAAGATCGCTTCAAGTTTACTCGTTGTATCGGAGAACAATTCTGTGTCGTTCGGCGATCGCACTTCCTTTTTAAAGGGCCTTCGAATATTCCCGAATAACACTAGGAAATACTAGAAGGCTTGATAAGGTTCTAGTAATTTCTACACTCTTCTTCGAAATTCAAAATTCAAAATAATTTATTGCGAATACAGGTAGGTAGGTACACTGATCTTACAAAAAGTTTTTGAGCAGCTATATTTAGCCATTCAGCATACAATATTATTGTGAATTAACTACACATACATTAACATTGTCTCACATTAAATTAGAGTACCTATTCCTATACCTTCGACTATTCTCGAACATACTAGAAATTACTATAAAGGTCTACAAAGTTCTAGTAATTTCTAGACTCTTCTACTCGAGAATTTAGTGTCGCCGTGGTAGATGGCGCTAGGAACGTCCAAAAGTGAATTGAATCAAGATAAAATAAGTCATTTAAATATACTTTTCATTTTTTTAACGTTTTATTTCTTGTTGTCCCGCGACAAGATGCGTTGCCCCGATTTTTTTGTTCAATTTAAGTATGTACATGACCTGAGTCTCTAAAAAAAAATACCGGGCAACCGTAGTGAGTGATTGGGCCTCCGGCCCTTCTGCCTGTGTGAGATTTTGGTATGAAACACCTCGCTATCTTAGAATCGAGTCGACGAACTTACCTCTCGTGTATTCGTACGTTTCTGCATATAACTTCTCATATCCTTGTCCGAGTGGCCTTTCGCTCGGCCTATGCCTTTCCCTAGAGGTGCTGCTGATGCTCTCCTAAAACAAACATAAACGTACATACATATTTTTATATAATACATGTTACATTACATCTTCACACTAATATTATAAAGAGGTAAAGTTTGCATGTATGTATGTCAGGGGTATTCTCTGGAACTACCGATCCGCTCCTAAAAATTCTTTCACCAATAGGAAGCTACTTTACTGACCAATAGGAGGCTATTTTTTATTCTGACAAAGTTTAGTTTTCGGTAAATAAAAACAATATCTGTGATTCAAGTCAGAAAATAATATAGGTACCTACTTAAGTAATTTATTTTTTACGTAAAACGGTTTTGTCATCAAAACTAAAGCAGTGTATTAAATATCAGATCAATTTGTCAACAGGAATTTGAACATAAACAGGTCAAGCTAAGTAAAACCGTTTAAAAACAGGCAATCTGGCTGCTTTATCAACGTGTGTTTTCGGGAAAATTTAATTTAATCGCGGGGATCAGCTAGTTTTACATAATTTATTATCTGTCTGTGGTCTTTTCTTTATCCTATGGTGGATGAACATTCTGAAGTCAGAGTTTAAACCGCCCGTAGGCCTCTGACATGGCTTTACATACCGTTGAAAACTCTCTCAGGTGTGCTGTTTCCTCACGATGTTTTCCTTCACCGTTTTAGCAAGTGTTATTATAATTAATTTCTAATACGCACATAAAGTCAGAGGCGCGTGCCTAAGTTTCAAACCCTTTGACTAGCGAACTATAGCCATAGCACCGATAGCCTTGTGGTATGACCGTCGACAGGCGATTATCAGTTGCTAAAACGGTGAGGGAAAACATCGTGATGAAACCAGCACACCTGAGAGATTTTTCAATGGTGTGTAAAGCCATATCAGAGGCCTACGGGTAGTTTAAGCTCTAACACCAGGTTGTTTATCAACCATACGATAACAAGAAAACCTTTGACTTAGCAGTTCAACGGTCCTACTTAGGGTTGCCAGATGGTTGGAATTAGTCTGGATTCTCCTGACATTTCAAACAGTCTCCCGACGAAGTACAAGAATCGCCCGACAACTTCTCATACCTACAGTTGTTGCTCAAGTTTTAATTCTTTCCTTAGTACCTTCTTTTTTCGTTAGTAGTGAGAGGTATCTCAAGGATCTAAATTGGTGGTCGCCGCAAAAAAATAATACAGTAGGTACATGTGGCAACGTTAGGAAACAGCTCAAAATATTTAATTTTTAATTTTAAATGTTTGTATTATGATTTAGAAATAAAAAGCAATATAAATTTTGTTATTTCTCCCGACAGTCGCCCTAAAATCCCGACAATTTGAAGCTTTGTCCAGATATTTAGATATTCGGATCTGGCAACCCTAGTCCTACCACTAGGGTATGTACCTGCAATGTGTAGGATCACTGTAAGCTGTTTGCACCGGCGTTTTTCCTTCAGAAATCGTGTCAGCTGCGCCGAAACCTCCGAGAGGGAAACCAGTAGTTCCTGTAACAGATATTTGGTATTTTCTTAAAAAAAAACATTTAACATTGTTTTGAATTTTTTGTGAATTTTTTACATGACAATCAACATGAAAATCTGTTTTAACAAAACAGATTTTAAATTGTTATAGGACATTTGTTAACTAAAAAACATAACTGATACCCGATGGGATTCGAACCCACGATCCTCGACGTACCGTGTCGACGCTCTAACCGCTGAGCAACTGTATCCCATCAGAATTAGTCGAAATTTTAAATCTCTTTCTACGACTAGGACGTGTGAAAAAATCTTCTTCGAATATTCGCAAACATTCTAGAAATTACTAGAAGGCTCGACAAAGTTCTAGTAATTTCTACACTCTTTTTCTCGAATATTCTCGAACACACTAGAAGGTTCGATAAGGTTCTAGTAATTTCTAGACTCTTCTACTGGTAATTTAGTGTCGCTAATCGATAATAGATGGCGCTAGGAGTGCTGATAAACGTAACTGCGAAACAATATTTTGTGTTTATTTTTTACTTATGCACATGTTTTTTGTTAAGAAAGAGATTCGTAATTTAAGTTGAAGCGGGCAGGACTCGGTAGATTAGTTCGTAAAGCACGGCACGTTAGGGACCGCGGGTTCAAGTCCCGTCCGAGTCAGTTATTTTTGTGAGTTTACAATATTTTACCTGCGATAGCTCCTCTGGTCATACTAAGTCCGCGCTGTATCCTGGCTATGGCGGCTCTATGTCTCGGTAAGGGGACAGTACTCCCCTTTTCTTGTAAAACAAACCTCCCTAATGTTTTCCAGCCAGCCTGAAAATAATTCAGATAAGTTTTAAAGTTTTAATTTTCACCTGCTCCGTGCCTCGGGCACGTTAAGCTGCTGGCCCCGGTTGTCATGAAGATCTTTGACAGTCGATATAGAGAGTCAGTATCCTCACAAAATTTTGAAATCTGATCTAACCTTAGAATATCGTACTCTTTGTGTTGAGGTCAGATAGGCAGTCGCTCCGTAGTAAACTGATAAAAGCGTTGCTAAAACGGTAAAGGAAAACATCGTGAGGAAACCAGCACACCTGAGAGATTTTTCAACGGTGTGTAAAGCCATGTCAGCCTACGGGAGGTTTAAACTCTGAGACCAGGTTGTCCATCAACCATACGATAAAAAGAAAGATCAGTAAGTAATGTAAGTATGACTTAAGAAAGTTAATAATCTAAAAAAGATTTCTAACCTGAGCAGCATATACCACTTCATCATCAGCCAAAGCTCTTTGTTGAGGACCTGTGCCAGCTCTGCCTCCCCACTCCAGCTCTTCTACTAGGACAAACCTGAAAGAATAATCGTAATTTAAAACTGATTGAGAAGTTTGAGATAGGTTAGTTTAAATATTTATGGACTCAAAATCACGCCTGTATTCCCCAGAGGGGGTAGGCAGAGGTGTGCAGTACACCCACGTTTCACCAGCTATGTTATAAGTCCCATGTAATAGGGGGCGAGCTTATTGCCATTAACCGGGCACAATTCCAGACTCCGTGCTGCTACTGAGAATTTCTTAATGGAAAAACCTATTATGGATATAAACTTACTTAATGTATAGGTTAATGTGTATCATGTGTATGTATAGGTTATTATATGTATAGGTTATTGTATGTATAGGTTATTGTATGTATAGGTAATGTAATAGTAACTCACGAAAGGAAAAAGGGGTCACGAAAAAAATCAACTGCGTCATAGGTAGGTACAATTAATAACAATTACATATCTAATTATCTCAATGTGGAAAATCTAAATATTTTTCGAGATTTCAGTGTTGGCTCCATTGTAAAATTTGTTCGTGATGATGAGTTTAATGACCCCTTTTCAGGTTGTCGGTGTATTTATTTTAAAGTTTAATAACTAAGTGCGTTGGTACCTTTTAGGGTCGTCATGGCAACGAGCTTTGGTCAAAGCTTGGTAGACCACGTAGGAAGCTGTAGCACTAAGAGGGACCTAAAAAAAGATATTATAATTTTAGTTTTTTTTTTTGCGATTTTAGGGTTGGTCCCATAGTAAAAGTTGTTCATAATGATAAGTTTAATGACCCTTTTTAAGGACGCTGGTGTTTTACTAATAACCCTGTATTTTTACTTTTACTATATTATACAACATTATCATTTGGTGACCCGAAAGCCAAAAGACTTTCGACTTTCGGCGAAATAGTTTGTTCAGAATCAGTAACAGAATCGATTCCAATGGTTAACCTTAACCTATGTTATATTTTTCTCTTAAAACATGCTAACATTTATTCAAGATGGACATGCTATGTTGCCCTTATTTTTGGAACGTTTTTCGCTCTAAAATCTTTTCGCGCAAATGCAGCCTCTGGACTAGCTGTTCATTGGAAGCTGTTAATGCTCTTCGAGTCCAGTATAATAATGCATTCAGGATGTTGTTGGGCCACGCTTCTGCAGTGCGTCGGGAATGTTTGCGGACGCGCATACTGATGGCTTCACCGCCATCCGACGTTTCTGCAGAGTCCGGGGTAGCTCTAACAGTCTTCTAAGTGTCATTGCGGGAAAATTTGATTGCCCCATAATCTGTATGTTCAATTTACTTATACTAACATAGTTTTTAAGTTTTATGTAAGTATACTAACAAATCTATGGCAAAGCCGAATTAATGTGATTATTAAATGTCTTTCGCGCAAGTGGTATTGCGCAAGTGGCTGGATACCGTCGTCCGATGCGCGCTAGTGACGTTCTCAGCCCGCCACGCACAGAAATTGACATAAACCAGACTTACCTTGAGAATAGCGTAAGGTATCTCATGAGACACATTATGGACGCACACGAGGAAACTATCTGGTGGTTTCCGCGGCTCTTCATCTTGGGTACTGGAGTCCTCATCGGAGGGCATCGATTTGTCACGATTGCGGTCCGAGGAGGTTGACCTGCGGGAGGCCATGTTGCTTTTAGTAAATAATTATTGTAATATCATCTGCCTAGCCTTTTCCTAACTATGTTGGGGTCGGCTTCCAGTCTTATCGGATGCAGCTGAATACCAGTGTTTTGCATGGAGCGACTGCCTATTAGACCTCCACAACCTAGATACTGGAATTCACGATACCTCTAGCTAAGACTGGTTGTCAGACTTTCCAGCATCAGTCGATATATCTACAAATATCATACAGAGAAGGATCGAGCATTCATCACCACGCTAGCTCACTGCGGGTTGGCAATTTCACACTATTAAGTCCAGGTTTCCTCACGATGTTTTCCTTCACCGTTAGTCATTGGTCTTAGATTAACTAAGAAAGTACATATTAAAAATGTCACATTGGCACATGCCAGGTTCGAACCCACACCTACGGCTTAGATATTAAAAAAAGAACTCCTTACCTTATACTCGTCAACCACGCTCTACTGCTCGGGTCATCCCCCACCCTCTTCAGCAGTAACCTGGCTCCAGGTCTTGCAGTTGAAGCTCTCAACACCCGCTCATGAGGACCCAACACCCTTTGCGTTGGAGCTCTGGAAGGAACTTCTTCGACCAGGACGTAGCTACCGCGGGCTGTGCGGCATACCCCTGCCTTTGTTAGGCATTGAGCTATTGCCTGAATCGGAAGATAGTAAAGGTGGTTTTAGACCAGCGGGCGTGGCGCGGCGTGGCTGGATTGAAATTGAAATTTGTCATGGCAAAATTTCTGCTGCCCATCTTTAGCGTAAAAGGTCTAGAAGCGCGTGGATGTGCGTGGCGAGAATTGAAATATTTGTTAGTACAATATTGAACTTCATTACTCGTAAGAATAGATTATGTATTTACTTTGTAAAACAGTTATACAAATCTCGCATCTTATATGGGGTCATTGTTTTTTAATTTAATTGTAATTATATTCTGGCCTTACCCTAGAGTTCTCCTGCAACGTACATTACAAGATTGCCTTTTATTCAAAACGATTGCCGGTTTCTAGATAGATACCGGCAATCATCTTGAACACTTTTTAAATATTATTTAGGGTCTATTCGTGCACAGATAATTCAAAATAGTCATTATTGAATTAACCTCGACGTTTCTATGAATGACTATTTTGAATTATCTGTGCGCGAATAGACCCGAAATAATATTTAAAACATGATTCCAATTCGCGAAAGTTTAAGAACTTCTATCTTGAACACGAACCTGGCGTTCGAACCCCGTGCGCTTGCCAAGCGGGTCCGTAACCAATGCGCCACTCTGACGCTCAAATATATCAATATAATCTCTTATGTAAATAAAATTCTACCGATACTCACCTCATTCGCTGTGGTATCTTGAGTCACTTTGAGAATAGAGTAAGCTTCGTGTCTGGCAACAGCATACACTACTAGGAAGTGTATCTTCCGCCGTTCGTGAGGAGAGGAAGGTTCTAGGTCTCCTCTACAGCTTTCTCCTGCAAGCTCCTCACAGCAGCGAGAAAAGATGAGCAGGGAGGCCATATTTAGAGGCTGGTTTGTTGGTGACCTGTCGAAAAAAGTTAGAAGGGTTCTTAACAAGTTTAAAAGAAATTCAAAAATGTCCTCCTGAAAGAATTTCGGCCACAGCTCCCAATCTGATCAAACGGAGATTAGCCAACTATGCAGGAGATATTATAGTGCACAAGTGTGTGCGCAATCACAGGTGCACTGTCTATTCCCTCACTCTTATAGGTAGTCCGATGGGACGGCAATCCGACACATAAGGAGAGAGAAGGACCGACGAGTTTACGTGCTTTCCGAGGAACGGAGTAAGTGATAATTAATTTATAATACGCACATAACTTACGAAAAGTCAGAGTCACGCGCCTTGGGTTCGAACCTGAGACCTCAGACTTGCCATTCTATATGCTAGCTATGCTAGTATTGCAAGAATCTAATCGAATCTAATGTCTTTTCGGATTCATGTGTGTTTTGGAAATTAATTATCGCTTGCAGAAACAAGCACAACACTGAGAGATATTTCAACGGTGTGTAAAGCCATTATGTTAGGGGCCCACGGGCGATTTAAACTCTGACACCAGATTGAAATGAAATAAAATGAAATAATTTTTATCTGACACAGCACACAAGAACACAAACAAAACAAAACAAGAACAATAAAAAAAAGTAAATAAACAATAATTAAAAATTCCATTTCATGGGTTTGTGTCCCACGGCTGCACCAAATAGGTCTCCAGATCAGCTTTTTGTCAAGTACTGCTAGGTACTTAACGCTGATTTTCATCTGGAGCCTAGGTTTCACGGATATCAAACAGCCAATCGTCTTTCCGTGTTAAAGGTTGTTAATCACTATACATAGTATAAAACAAAGTCGCTTCCCGCGTCTGTCTGTCCCTATGTATGCTTACATCTTTAAAACTACGCAACGGATTTTGATGCGAGTTTTTTTAATTGATAGAGTGATTCTTAAGGAAGGTTTATATGTATATTGCACCCGTGCGAAGCCGGGGCGGGTCGCTAGTCAATCATACGATGAAGAAAGAACTTACCGTAATCTGACGTGTCTATATCCAGGTCTTAGGCACTGCAGCGGTATGACCCTCTGGGACAGCATGTAGTTGGTATCCGCATCATATATGTCGAAACGTAGGAACGCTAACTCCGGGAAGTTAATCTGCAAAAATAGATCTATATACAAGGTGTAAGGGGCCATCTCCACGAGATGAAGAGAGAATCGCGGCGTTTTCATATAAAATCACTCGACGATTATATCGCTGTGTGGAGACAGACTCGTACAGTTACTGTTGGATGGTTGGTGGATTTGGTGATGAAACCATTCAGAAAATTCAGAACATTCAGAAAATGAGTCTAGACTTGTCATTCTCCTAGCTAAGGCTAAGAAGCAGCGACAAAAACATTTAGCTATTTCACATTGAGATAATTATGTAATTAAAAATGTACCTGTTACGCAGTTGATTTCTTTTCGCGATTTCAGACTTGATCCCATAGTAAAAGTTGTTCATAATTAATGACCTCTTTTCAGGTTGTCGGTGTATTTAATATAACCTTGTATATGTATGTTTATGCAACTATTTTTGCTTATTAAATGAAATATTTTAAAAAATTGGCTTAGTTGGTAAAGCGATAGCACGGTACGCGAGAGACCGCGGGTTCAGTCCAGACTCCTGACTCCGAGATGCTACTGAGAATAATGGAAAAACCCAATAACACTTTTCCTGACCCGGGGATCGAAGCCCTCGTGCTCAACGACTGCCCTTGCTACCACTAGACCAACGCAGTCAAACTAGCTTCAAAATATGGCGAAAAATAAGTTTTTCTAAAAACAACGTTTTTTACCAAGCTTTCATAGCTTTTGTATGGGAATATCAAAATTAAACGTATATACTCGTATGCAAAAAATTGTATCTGTGCCGATGAAGAGTTCCTTTATCTGGAGCTAATCCTGGATGTCGACTCAGGTCATACTAACCATAAAAGTGCATTGTCATCGGAACTGAACTAACATGCAAAATATCAACTCCGTAGGATAAGAGGAAGTGGTTCTAATTCAGCTTGCAAGATTCCACCCGAACAAACATACATTGCAAGTTAAGGGTGATGGTCCCATCGCGGCGGGAAATTTAAAAATAAAAGAGGTTTTTTTTTTCTTAACCACTTTCTGTATGAAATATTGTATTTTTCTTTAGTTTGCGCTCTAAGTCAATAAAGACGCTACTATTTATAACTTTGTTTTATCTCAAAATGTTACCAATTTTATTTACCTATATTAATGTAAAATACTAAAAAACAGTTTCATGTTGAATCTTACATAAACATGCCAATCTGGTAACATTTTAAGTTAAAACAAAGTAATAAATAGTAGCGTCTTTGTTGACTAGGAGCGCAAACTAAAGAAAAATGAAATATTTCATATTGCAAGTGGTTCAAAATAACAAAAAACCTCTTTTATTTTTAAATTTCCCGCCGCGACGGGACCATCACCCTTAAATAAAAGCTTGTAATATTCCTCACCCTAAAGTTAAATGTCTCATTCCAAATCGGATTCAGGGCATTCTTCCTCGCAACTTTGGTCCTGATCTTCTTACAGTCAGCCGGGACGCCGAGGATCTCAACTTCAACGAACGCATTGTAGAAGGAGTACACGTTTTCTGCGACGTATTGTCCAGATATTACCGCCAATGTTAGGTGAGCTGCGTGGATGCCGTCGAATTCTTTATCCATTGGGTTGAATCTGCGAAAAAGAAAGTTGTTCCAGGTTATGTGGAAGAAGAAAAGGGTAATCCGTTTGTTTCGTGCGATAATCGAACCCAGGACACCTAATGTAGTTACTTACGAAGTAAATCTATATATGTATATATATGTATATATGTTTACGTATGTATACATACATATACATATGCATATACATAAAACAAAGACGGGTTAATAAAAATAATATAAATGTACACCATTTATAGTTCGAAAACAATGGATTTATACCCCTACGGTTAGTAGGGTAGGGTAAGGGTATGGTAGGGTAGGGATATGGTAGGGTAGGGTAGGGGTTGAGGTAGAGGTAGAGTAAGGTAGAGTAAGAGGAGAGTAGGGGTAGGGTAGGGTAGGAAAGGGTATAGTAGAATAGGCGTAGAGGTAGGATAATCAGCAGATAGGGCAGCTAATAATTTTCAATTTTACGGTTTACGATATTCTAAATTTAGATCAGTTGTCAGAATTTTATAAGGGTCGACTGTCAAAGATCTTCATGACAGCCGGAGCCAACGGCTTAACATGTTTTCTGAGGCACAGAGCAGGTGATAATTAATTGATATTACCACTCACCTTCTATAAGCAATGTGCTTAATATTCCACATGACGGCAGGCTTCCTGACGTATCCAGCAGAGCCGTTGCTCTCATACATGGCCGCGTTAACGGCCATTGCAGCGTCTTCAGTCTGATAGTTCAGGGCTACTAGTTGCACACCGCAAGACCAGAAGGTTACGGGATCGAAGTTTGACGAGTCTATTCTTAGGCTGAAAGAAAATGAAGTAGGTAAAGCTAAACATTTTTGCAGAAATTCAAAAAATGGAGTAGGTACGAGTAGGATTTGAACCTGCGATTTATTGCTTCAAAGCCATCAGCCGCTCTGCTATTTGAGCTTATTCGTAATCCTGCCAGTGATATGTCAAATTTTATAGTAGTTTGAGCCAGCGTCAAAAGATGTCGCTAGTTGTCTGAACTTTATCAAATAGTTCATTACAACAATGATAGATGGCGTTGATAATTTTCTATAAGCTATTATTTCTAAATACCCAAGGTTTAAAAAAAGATTAACTGTATGGAATTTGTTAAAAACGTGCAGATAAAATTCTTTAAATAGGGACATATTATTCTTCATTTCTCATTATCATCTGCCTAGCCTTTTCCCAACTATGTTGGGGTCGTCTTCCAGTCTTAGCGGATGCAGCTGAATACCAGTGTTTTACATGCGACCGCCTATCAGACCTCCACAAACCATATACTGGGTTACACGATACCCGATACGATAATCTTCATTTCTCATATTTTATACAAATACAACGGTATTTGACAGACTTACCCGGCGGGATACGTTCGTACAAGCTGTGTCTCAGTATGGGCTATGAGAGCCATGGGGTGCTTCCTACAAATCTTTTTGCCTATAGCTTCGTTGACTGATGAGCAGCGGTAACATGGGTGGTGGACTGCAGGCGCGTTGAGGCACCGGGGTCGGGGCTGCTGGGCTATCTGGGATTAAAAGATGAAAGATAGTTAGAAAGCTAGAAATTGTTTAAGAACTTGTTTTGACCATCAAAAGGCGATCAATTAATATTTTTTTGACCCTGTTTGGTACAGGCTGCCTGGTAGCGGTTGCCATATTGTAGAAACACGACAAAGTCGTTAGTTACAAGGCTTTGTCCGGTGGTTCGAAACCTCCCACCAGACACAGCTTATAGTGTAGATCGCTACTAGGCCTACTAGTATATGACCTTTGTCCCTTCATTACTCTCCTTTTACGACACCCAGATGGAGAGACGATGGTGGTATCCTACCCAATATTACAAAGTGGTTCATCTTTTACTCCAATTTATCCTAAAAGAAGAGATTGTTCTTCACTTACCGTGCTTGTGCTGTCGCTACTCTCCGAAGACTCGAAGCTGCTGCCGGGAGCACCCTCCTTTGTCACATTGCTGGGCTGCTTCATGGAACTGCGCGGGGATAGCGGATTTAATCCGCGGAATTTTATCGCCTGTGAGAGGAAAATATATTGGTATAAAAGCGTACTGTTCCGTATCATTGCCGTTGTTTGTTCAAGATGATTGCCGAAATTTGTGTAGTGTCTGGCAACCATCTTGAAACAATAAGCAGCGTAGTGGGAGAAAGTTTGCGCAGGTTCACGACTAAACAACCAATCGCATGGCAGTGATTGGCACAACCTTCGCTGCCCAGTGTCCTAAAAATTGATTATTTCGCAAATAAGGTCATTTGTCAAGATTTTTGCTAGTTTCTGTCTTCGTATTGCGTCCATTTTTTCCTGAAGAGAGTTAATCCGCGCCTTCTTTCCTGAAGAGTGTCAATGTGCCCATAGTTTCCTGAAGAGCATATCAATGCGCGCATTTTTCTACGTTTTGCAAAGTGAAAGAAAGATTAAGATTGGTTTCGGGGGGAAGTCAAATTGACTCACTCAACCAAAAGGCTTAAGAGTTAAAAAAAATACGAAACCTGCACATAAGTGACCATGTCACTAAGTTCCCTCGCGATCTGGTTACTTCTCTTCCTGGTTGTAGCGTGCTTGGCGCTCCCAGAAGCAGTTTCTGCATCGCCCTCGCTCCTTCTAAAACTCTGGTAGAGTGTAAGAGAGGTCCGACCGCATTTGTCTTCCATTGAGTTTAGGATCTTGTGGAGTTCTTTTTCTGGAAGAGATGGAATAATTAGAGTTGGAATGATTAGAGATGGAATGATTAGAGATAGAATAATTCGAGATGAAATGATAACAATGATTTTAAATATATTTGTCGTTCAGTTAAATCCGAAGACTTGGGTTCTAATTCCTTCTGGATTAGAATCTTTGCCTTTGTATCTAGTTAACTGTCTTCTTTCAAGGGAATCCCCCTCTTGGTATAAAATTTAAAGGCATATTATTTCGCGTTTTTACATAAATATTATTAGCATAATTATACTTTAGCATAATAGTACTTTGGAGAGAGAGAATATCTGTGTTTGCGCACAGACGTGCTGCACTAATACTCTTAAGGTGGTTTTATACCGGCAGAGCGTGGGAGAGCAGAGCAGAGCAGAGAGTGAAATCACGCTGACCCTTTTACACCGCGGAGCAGACCCGCGCAGACCATCGCGTGATTTGCGTCCGGTTTAAAAGTAAATACATACTCTATTCTTTGAGTAATAAAGTTCAATATTGTACTAACAAATATTTCAATTCCCGCCACGCACATCCACGCGCATCGAGACCTTTTACACTAAAGATGGGCAGGGAGTGGATTGAAATTTTGCCATACAAATTTCACTCTCTGCTCTGCTCTGCTCTACCACGCTCGGCCGGTGTCGTTGTTTAGTTTTCGTTGAGGAAATTCAGTTTAGAGACTCTTACCGTCTAACTCCTCATCATCTTCATCATAGTCCTCATCGGAGAAGTACTCCGTCAAAGAACTGCCAGCTGACTGGTTGGACATGATGGAGCTCGTCCTGTTGCTCTGCTCTGGAAGCGAAGTGCTGGTGTGACGAATGCCGTTTGATCTGAAGAGAATTGAATGTTAAGGAGCTGGTAAAGACTCTATTTGGGACTCAACTCTAAGGGATTATCCCTATAATCCAAAAAAAACCGTGCTTAGTTAGTAAAGCGATGGCACGGCACGCCAGAGATAGCGGATCCAAGTCCCACCCGAGGTAGTTATTTTTGCGAGTTTCTTATTAAATAATGTCATTTCATTAATATTTTTTTGTGAAATTTTTACATGTTTTAGCACATGTTAAAACAACTGATACTTTTTTTTCAAATTTTTTATTAAATATTTTTATTTAATGTCATTTCATTAATATTTTTTTGTGAAATTTTTACATGTTTTAGCACATTTTAGCTTATTAAATATAAACCAGTTTTTTTCAAATTTCTTATTAAATATTTAATTTAATTTCAATATTTTCATTTAATAAATAAGCGAAACGTGCATAAACCTGTAAAACATACATTACGAGGTCAGTGAGGTTCACAGGAGGCCTAAATTAAGCATTCCATATTAACGTCGAGGGTCTAAAACGCCCAAATCCCCTATCTAAGATTACGGTACAGCGTACCATCAGGAGGCCGTATGATTGTTTCCCAACTTAGTAGTATAAAGAAACCAATAAAGATATTTTTATACTTTTAAAAACTCCAAGTAAAAGACTCTAGATACCTGAATGCAGTGGACAGGACCCCGCTGTACCCTTGCGCTGAACTGGCTCCAGTCAGGCCGATGGTTGGACTAGATTCCATTGGAAGTAGCTTCTTGTTCTTGACGAGCACCTGAAAGGAAGGTATAAGTACTATGATAAGAGCGACAACAGCGCAAAATCAAAATATTTTTATTCATGTAGACCATTTTAAGCACTTATGAATAGTCATAACTCTAATATTATCTTCTAATATTAAGCACTTCTGTCGCCTGTGACACAGGTTTATCCTAGTACAGGCACCTAACACTGTAATACTTTAATGATTTTTATGATTTATTTTATATTTTATTGTACTAAATTAGTATTTGAATAAATGATTTGATTTGATTTGATTTGATTATTATAGGAGTGACTCTAGTTGCCAGTTCCAAGAGCAGAATACCCCTCATGGAGAAGGATTTGGCAAGAAACTCCATTTAATAAGAAAATTGCAAAAACAACTGAGTCGGGCGGGACTTGAACCCGCGATCCCTGGCGTGCCGTGCCATCGTTTTACCAACTAAGCTACCGAGTCAAGTCCCGCCCTAGTCAGTTGTTTTTGCGAGTTTCTTATTGAATAATTTGATTTAATAAGCAAATCATGTGACGAGACGTGATAGCCTAGTGGTTGTGACCGTTGACTGGCAAGTCAGAGGTCTCAGGTTCGAACCCAAGGCACGCACCTCTGACTTTTCGTAAGTTATGTGCGTATTATAAATTAATTATCACTCTCCGTGCCTCGGATAGCACGTTAAGCTGTTGGCCCCGGCTGCCAATCGTAGATCTTTGACAGTCGTTACGGTAGTCAGAAGCCCGAAAGTCTGACAACTAGTCTTATCAAGGGGTAGCGTGACCCAGTATCTAGGTTGTGGAGGTCTGATAGGCAGTCGCTCCATGTAAAACACTGGTATTCAGCTGCATCCGGTAAGACTGGAAGCCGACCCCAACATAGTTGGGAAAAGGCTAGGCAGATGATATTTAAGAAGCAAATCATGTGCATAATACATATAAAAAACATACATAAAAATAAACTCCATTTAGTTGGCTTTTCCTTTGAGGAGATAGACGACTCTAACTGCAATTCAGTCAGAAATGCAGAGTATTTACCTTGTATTTAAGTTGCTCCGGGCTCGGCAGGCGAGGTTCATCAGTGTAGTCGACTTCGAACAGAAACGATGTGACCAGTTTGTCTCCAAACACTGCCTGGATGAAGAGAACATCAATAGAGGACCAGCATTTCATGTAACATCACGCTTGTAACCGTATTTAAACGGTTTTACTTAGCTTGACCTGTTTATTATTTGGTTCAAATTTAGTAACCGATATTTCACCCCCTTCTTATTGACAGATTGATCTGATATTTGGTACACAGCTTTAGTTTTGATGACAAAACCTTTTTACGTAAATAAAAATTACTTATATTATTTCCTTTACCGTTAATAAATAATTAGGTCCAGATAAAGGAGCTCTTCAGCGGTCAACAGCACAGATACTAATTTTTACATATACATAGTTTTGATATTCAATACTAATATAACCAATACCTCTAAAAGCTTGGATAAAAAAAATTGTTTCTGATCAAACAATATTTGTAAGTACCCTTTTATAACAAAAGGTACCCTTTTATTTAAAAAAGGTACCCTTTTATAATGATTATGAACAACTGACCTCAAAGGTGCTCGCCATGACTTGCTGCTGCGAGAGGCTGCAGTGGTTCTCAATACTCAAGATCAAAGGATATGGAGATGTCACGAACGCACTCCTATTTGGAAATAAATAACATAGATTTATTAAATTATCAAGGAATGAAAGGAAATTGAAAATGAGTTATTCTTATAATTATTTAATAAGAAATTTTAAAAAAGAACTGATACGGATGGGATTCGATTCCACGATCTTCGGCGTACCGTGCTACGTTCTAACCGCTGAACCACCGTATCCCATCAGAATCAGTCGAAATTTCAAATCTCTTTCTACGCCTAGGGCGTGTGGTAATATCTATCGGAATACATTACGTACCCGACTTAAGGGCTCCAAACTTTGCAGTTTTAGAAGGCACCAATGCGATATTACTAATTTTCTTAATATTTTTGTGAATTTTTTACATGTTATAGCACATGTTAGCTTATTAAATAAGTTATTTATTCAGTTTCAGATGAAAATATTTTAAATTTGCCGCTCTTTTTTATTAACAGCTTTCGTTGGCCAGACTCTAATCATCATCATTATCATCAGCCTGTATTAGTCCACTGCTGAACATAGGCCTCTCCTAATGCGCGCCACTATTGTGCGCTCATTGGAGGTATTTGCCCATAATCACTACGCTAAGCAAGCGGATTGGCAAACGCAGTAGCAGATGATTACTGTTACACAGAAGGATGCTGCTGCCATCCTCCGGATTTTTCCCTTTGTCGCTTCATACGACACCCGCGGGACGAGTAGGGGTGGTTCTATTCTTAGGCCGGAAACCACACAGCACACTCTAGCAAATACTTATCGTCTAAGAACTCACCTTGCAATAGTCTCCACCACTCTTCGGAAAGGTATCTTCGTGGTGAAGGTATGTCCATGGTAAATAACTGGGCTCCCATCATCTCCGTCCCAGCAGTCCAGCTCCACACAGCGGCAGCCAGTCAGTAATACCTGAAGATGGAAGAAAGAGTAAGTGGAGATTTTGTTTGATTCTAATATAATAATGTCCTCCTGACCGGATTTTGGTCACAGCGGCCAATCTCAACGGAGATTAGCCGTCGACGTGGGATATATTATAGTGCACAAATGTTTGCGCAAACACAGGTGCACTCTCTATTCCCTCCCTCTCATAGTCTCATAGTTTACGTGCTATCCGAGGCACTTAACTTACGAAAAGTCAGAGGTGTGCACCTTGGGTTCGAACCCGAGACCTCTGACTTGCCATCAAACGGTCATACCATTAGGCTATCACGACTCTATGTATGTATGTATGTATATACCATCTTCGTTGGTCTATATAGTAGTAACAAGCGCGACTGTTGAGCACAAGGTTCTGGGTTCGATCCTAAGTTCGGGCAAAATGTTATTAGGATTTTTCATTAGGAAAGTCTCAGAGCAGCTTCAAGTCTGAAAAATTTGTACCATCTTGTATACACTTAGTTTGGCAATAAAGATTTGACTTGATACATGAGACTTGCCGGCGAAACGAGGGTGTACTGCATACACCTCTGCCTAGCCCTCTGGGGAATGTTCAGTGTGTCGTTTTAGGGGCAGAATACTTATATTATGTTTCCTCTATTACACGGTATGGAGTAAAAAATACCCACTGAATTGAGAACCTTCACGTTTCCTGAAAATCTTTAAAAACCTGAAAACATTTTGTTGCCGACTGTACCTACCAAAAATAAGCATAAACATGGGAGTCTAAGTCTATGATGTCTTTCTTTCACACGAGTAAAGCCGCGTGCGTTAACTAAATTTGTATAATGGCTCATATTTCTGCACATGTGTTAGTTTCATATGACTGCCCACCCTTTTAATGCGCAGTCATGAGGATATTTCGTCACTTTGAAGTAGCAGACGATCTTATTACGCATGCGCGCAGTTATTGATTTGTGCTTTAACCTACGCCCAATCGTATAATTTATCCCAGTATTCGCAGTGTAGTCTTCCAACGAACTCTCTCCGTTTAGTAGATTTTTCAATTCCGTACCAAAATAATCGCATCACAGCATTTTCACCATAGACAATAGAAAACTGTCGTCTGTCAGTTTGTTGTCAAACATAACCTTTCGCGTTTGTTGTTTTGCCGGTCGAAAACTAAATATTTTACGCGTTTTCTTATAATAAAATAAGAAAATGAAGGAAAATACTGGTGATGTTGATACTAGGAATGTTGTGAAGAACAGGGAGTTGCTTTACCGCATGATTATAAGGTAAATTTCGACAATTTATTACTGATTGTGTAAAACACCATTTTTATATAAAATATTCAATTTTTCCTTCAATAAACCCGTGTTTCTATATTAATTTACACTATTCCTTATTGCTTTTATTCTTAAAAACCTACATTATATCGTAGATTGCTAATAATGTTACTTAAAGAGGTTATATTTTGTCGTGTACGTTGTCAACAAAATATTCATTAAAATCGTGGCTTTTTTTTCAGTCAACTGTACTACGATGGCTTTCAGCCCATTGCTGCGACATTAGCGGCGGCTGTACATGCCGACCCGCCTTGCCCACCTAGTGACAGGTCAGTTTATGTAAACACATCCTAAGGGTCCTTGAAAAACGTTCATATTTTCTTCATAAATCATTTTACTCCTAGATATTAGAGTATGAAATTAGTTTCCAAAGGTTTTTGTACTATATCAACATGTGACAACAGGGGTGTAGATTGTTTTTAACCAAAAATAAGCAATATAATTGAATCCCATCTTAGGTTTTACTGGAGATTTTAATGATATGCTAAATTTTAGACTAAAATTTTTCAAGAAGCACTCTTATTAAAAATAAATATTTCGAGCCCACGATCTTCGGCGTCGACGATCGTGGGTTCGAATCCCATCCGTATCAGTTGTTTTTCAAATTTCTTAGTAAATATTTATATTTAATAAGCTAACATGTGCTAAAACATGTAAAAATTTCATAAAAAGCACTCTTATATTAAGTTTATAGTTAAAGAAACTTAACTTCTTCATTCTTCTCGTATCATTGACTCAAATTCATATTTTTTACTACAAGGTTTTAAATTTAGTGACAAAATCTGATATCAAGGTGGTTGTGCTTAATTATTTACTTTATTTATAAACTCACGCCTGTATTCCCCAGAGGGGGTAGGCAGAGGTGTGCAGTACACCCACGTTTCGCTGGCTATGTTATAAGTTCCATGTAATAGGGGGCGAGCCTATTGCCATTAACCTCCCTCATTGGTCTAGTGGTAGCAAGCGGGACTGCTGAGCATGAGGGCCTGGGTTCGATCTCCGGGTCGGGAAAAGTTTTATTGGGTTATACCATTACGAAATTCTCAGTAGCAGCGCGGAGTCTACAATTGTACCCGGTGCCTAATTATTTGATGACTTCACCTAATTTCCAGGCTTCTAAACCTAATGATGGTGGGTTTACAACACGAGCCTGACCGTAAGGATCGTCTGGCTGCTTCCAGCGGAGCTGAACATCTTCTTGGTACTACGGGCTTTGGTAAGTACAAAAATTCAACTGATTTTCAGGTACGTTGGCCAATCTTGATGGAGAAGACTATCCAACTATACAGGAGTTGCTTCTAGTAGTCCGATAGTATCTATCCAACTTAGTGATGTTCAAACTATCTATACTAATATTATAAGAGTAATATGTATGTCAGGGGTAATCTCTGGAACTACCGATCCGATCCTAAAAATTCACTAATAGGAAGCTACTTTATCCCTGAGTGCTATAGGCTATTTTTTATTCTAATAAAATTGAGTTTTCAGTAAAAAAATATTGCATTGGCATTGGTAGAGGTCTGCATATGCAAAACTCAATTCGAACCTGTGTCAGTAATAGGTCAGTTTCTTATTAAGCATGCAAATTGTTCAAAATTTCCTTTTGTTCAGACTTGGAGTACGAGATGGATGCATCATCCTTAGCGCCTGAACCAGCGACGTATGAGACTGCGTATGTGACGTCACACAAGATGGCGTGTCGCGCAGGCGCGTTTAGTGCGTGCGGACAGCTTGTGGCCACTGGTTCTGTCGATGCCTCTATTAAGGTATAAATTTAGTTTGACATCCTATTGATGATATTATTTTATAAGAAAATTCGCAAAAACAACTGTCTCGGGCGGGACTTCAACTCACGATCCCTGGCGTGCCGTGCTATCGCTTTATAAATTAAGCTACCGAGTCCTGCCCGCTTCAGTTAAAATTAGGAATCTCTTTGTTAACGTCTTAAAGGCGTGTGGTGACATCTACCGGAGTACTGCCGCGGCCGGTCCCATGTTCCAAACTTTGCAGCTTAGAAAGCATAGAAACGAAATTTTTTTATATATTTTATATTGAGTCGTGATAGCCTAGTGGTGGTGACCGTTGACTGGCAAGTCAGTGGTCTCGGGTTCGAACCCAAGGCGCGCACCTCTGACTTTTCGTAAGTTATGTGCGTTTTATAAATTAATTATCACTTACTCCGTGCCTCGGAAAGCACGTAAAGCTGTTGGCCCTGCGCCTGATCTCTCTCCGATCGTGTCGGAAGGCCGTCCCATCGGACAATGAGAGTGAGGGAATAGAGAGTGCACCTGTGTTTGCGCACACACTTGTGCACTATAATATCTCCTGCGTAATTGGCTAGTCTCCGTTGAGATTGGCCGCTGTGACCGAAATTCGGTCAGGAGGATATTATATTTTATATACATAATTTTTTTTATATTACATTTTTTACATAAATAATATCATTTATGTGCATAAACATGTAAAAAATTATTAACCAAACGAATTATTTCAGATATTGGACGTGGAACGCATGTTGGCTAAATCGGCCCCCGAAGAAGTGGACCCTGGGAGGGAACAGCAAGGGCATCCAGTCATCAGGACTTTGTAAGTTAACTTATCTGCCTAGCCTTTTCCCAACTATGTTGGGGTCGGCTTCCAGTCTTACCGGATGCAGCTGAATACCAGTGTTTTACATGGAGCGACTGACTATCAGACCTCCACAACCCAGATACTGGGTTACACGATACCCCTTGGTAAGACTGGTTGTCAGACTTTCGGGCTTCTGACTACCCGTAACGACTGTCAAAGATGTGCCTTGAGTCGAACCTGAGACCTCTGATTTGCCAGTTAACGCTCATACCACTAGGCAATCATTGCTCTTAACATGCTAACTAATTTTATGAAAAAATAATCTTTTTAGGTATGACCACACAGATGAAATCACAGCACTAGACTTCCATCCCCGGGAACAGATCCTAGTATCCGCATCCCGGGATTGCTGTATCAAGCTATTTGACATCACTAAGGCGTCCGCTAAGAAGGCTTATAAGTCTATTACGGTAAGTTTTAAGTCTTAAGGCCTGTGGTTTAAACTTTGACACTGTTCATCAAACATACGAGAAGATGGTAAGATTTTTTTTTTTTAAGTTTTTTGTTGTTTTTTCTGCTACAATAATCTTAGTACCATAAACGGCGATTAATAATAAATTATGTTTGTTATTTTAAAGTGATTTAAAAAAAATCGTTGATTTTAAATCAAATAAATTCGATTTAAATCAAATACCTAGATAGATTAATTTTAATCAATGAAATAGATCCGATTTAAATTCAAACAAATCCAATTTAAATCATACAAATCCAATTTAAATCAAATAAATCTAATTTAAATCAAATAAATCCAATTTAAATCAAATAAATCCAATTAAAATAAGTTCGATTTAAATCCCATAAATCCAATCATCATCATTACGTATGGCATTCATTCTGCCTGGATCAGAATAAGATCTCTATATCCAAGTTTTGAGTTTAAATCTAATTGTTTTGATTTAAAAAAAAAATCATTATTTTCTATCCCTTGCTCGTTTGCTCCAAAAAAATTCTGTGAAATTTACTTAAACAAATTAAAAATATTTTTTTTCTAGGACGCTGAACCAGTACTCTGTGTAGCTTTCCACCCTCTTGGAGACCACATCATAGCGTCCAGCACTCAGCCAGTCATCCGGCTTTACGATGTAACTACCAGCCAATGTTTTGTGTGCCCTATACCATCGCATCACCATACAAAACAAGTTAATTCTATACAGTAAGTAATTTTGGTAACTTAAAAATATATGGGTAACATAGGGTAACTTAATCTTCTCGTGACTACGGTCAATGCAACTTGACCGAAATTATACAGTTAGTTACTTAGGAAAATTTAGGTAAAATCGGGTAACTTAAAGTAACTGAATCTTCTCGAGACCACGGTCAATGCAAATTGACTGAAACTATACAGTAAGTAATTTTAGTAACTTAAGAACATTTGGGTCACTTGAGGTAACTCAGTCTTCTCGTGACCATTGACAATGCAACTTGGCTGAAACGTCAAAGTTTGAGTACTTTAATAATGAATATTTTGAATTATCTGTGCGCGAATAGACTCGAAATAATATTTAAAACATGATTGAAATTAGCGAAAGTTTAAAATTTTGATATAATTTAGAGAATTTGGGTATTTAAAGTGGCTAGTAACTCAAGCAATCTTAGGTAACTAAAAGTAACTTGGGTAATTTTGGGAAATTGCAGTCACCTGATAACTTTGATAATTCCAATCACATAAAGTAAGGAACTTTAGGCAATTTTGGGTAATTTAAAAAAAAAGTGGACTCCTTGGATATAAATGTACCACTCAAAATTGAAAAAAAAATCCAAATAATGATTTCAAGCACTAAAAAGCCAGAAGTAACATAAAAACATTCGTTTTTGAGCCAATGTCTAGGCTTGGGTGATTTAATCTAGAATCCGCTTAGCTTGGCACTGACGACGGATATAGATTCACAATGATTATACAATTAATCTTTCTTTTTAGATTTTCTCCAAACGGCAAATACTTTGCGAGCGGCAGCGCTGATGGTTGTGTGAAACTGTGGGACACGGTGTCCAATAGATGCTTCAACACTTTCATAAACGCTCATGAAGGTTCAGAAGTGTGCTCCGTCGCTTTTACTCGGAACAGCAAGGTTTGTTACTATTTTTACCTTTATGTTACTTTTAAGTTACTTTTATGTTACTTGAAAATTACCCTTTTTTAAGGTTCCGCAATAAAACCAGGAACTCTTATAGTTCCGTCATGTCCTTCTGTCTGTCTGTCAATTTTAATCGCAGACTAAATGATAAAAAGCTGCAATTCGGCATGAATATACATAATTATAACGCCGACAAAGTTATGAAATAAAATTGAATAAAAAGATAAATTTTATGATGTAATAAAGATAAAGATAAATGATTTAACTTCTCATACAAACGTGAGTCACGTGACTTGTCACTTTGTATGAAAAGTCAATTCCGTTCGTTCGTCGATATTTTTTTCCGACACCTCCAACAAATATAATTATATTTTAACCAATGTATACAAAAACTTGTCAAATTACATACTAAAATCTTCCTCGAGAACCACTCTATCCGTTGGTGAAAACAGCAAGAAAATCGGTGCAGTAGTTTTTGAGTTTATCGCGAACAGACAAACACGCGGCGGAACACTTGGTTTTAAAATGTAGTGATTTAATATTGGCTTCTTTCTAGTATCTCTTGACGTCTGGATTGGATTCTTCCATTAAATTGTGGGAGTTGGCAAGCAGTAGGTGTCTTATACAATACACCGGGGCTGGCACTACAGGTAAGTACCTTCTTCTTATCGTCTGGTTGATGAACAACCTGGTGTCAGAGTTTAAACCGCCCGTAGACCTCTGACATAGCTTTACACACCGTTGAAAAGCTCAGGTGTGCTGGTTTCATCACGATGTTTTCTCTCACCGTTTTAGCAACTGATAATTCATTTATAATACGCACATAACTTACGAAAAGTCAGAGGGCCTTGGGATCAAACTCGAGACCTCTGACTTGTCAATCGACGGTCATACCACTAGTCAAATCTAACTAACTGTTAGTCTAATCTTGGCCCCGGCTGTCAATTGTAGAACTTTGACAGTCGTTACGTGACTACCCAGTCAGAAGCCCGAAAGTCTGACAACCAGTCTTACCAAGAGGTATCGTGTAACCCAGTATCTGGGTTGTGGAGGTCTGATAGGCAGTCGCTCCATGTAAAACACTGGTATTCAGCTGCATCCGGTAAGACTGGAAGCCGACCCCAACATAGTTGGGAAAAGGTTAGGCAGATGTATGTTAGTCTAATCTAACTGTTTATTATTAATGATTTTCTTCAATAGGCAAGCAAGAACACCACGCCCAAGCCATATTAAACCACACAGAAGACTATGTGATGTTCCCTGATGAAGCTACAACATCGTTGTGTACTTGGCACTCGCGCAGTGCCAGCAGATGTCAGCTTATGTCTTTGGGACACAATGGAGCCGTCAGGTAATATAGCATTATTTATATCTATGACTTGATTGATGAAATCGTAATATGACATGTCAAAATCGTGATATGACATCTTGACATGAATTCGTAATATGACATTAAATCTTGACATGACAAAGGAATGTCATGTCATGTCGTGATGTCATGTTCTGATTTATTTACATTAATAAACCTGTCTCCGTTAGACCAGCCATTTAGACTGCTAAAGTCCAGGTTTCCTCACGATGTTTTCCTCGACCGTTAGTCATTGGTGTTTTAGATTAACTAAGAAAGTAAATATGACATTTCATATCGAGATGTCATATCCTGATTTCATGTCATAGTGTCATGTCCTGATTCTGTGTCATAGTATCATCTTCTGATTTCATATCATAGTGTCATCTCCTCATGTCATGTCACTATTTCATGTCGTGTTTTTTTTTACAGATTCATTGTTCACTCGGGGACTGCGCCGGCGTTTTTAACGTGCAGTGATGATTACAGGGCTAGATTCTGGTATAGAAGGAACACGCATTAAACGCAGTAGGATTCCCTGACAGTGATTCAAATGTGGTATATTTTAAGGCTCTTTAAAATTGAGACATCAGGTATCTAGTTTTGATGGTCTTAGTTTAATATCTCCAAAATCGCAAGATTGGCATAATGAGTTCGGAACTCGCATAAAAATTGCGTTACAATTAATTCTTTATGCGTAAAATCGCGAAATAAATCTTCCATATTAGGCTGTATACACGTGGAATGGTCCTGGCTATCTATCTCGCTCTAACATCCGGTTGTACTATGTTCTTTCTCTTATCAATTGCCTAATCTGGAGACAGGTACGTCATTATAAACTTGTTGTTTTGTAAAAGTAAAATCGCGATGTTTATTATACGTCAAAGCGCAATGTGTACCTATGCGTAAAATCGCGATGTAATTTATGCGTATAATCGCGATGTAAATTATTCGTATAATCGCGATGTATATTATGCGTAAAATCGCGATGTAAATTATGAGTCTAATCGCGACGTAAATTATGCATAAAATCGCAATGTAAATTATGAGTCTAATCGCGATGCAAATTAAAAAATCACGTAAATTATGCGTCAAGTCGCGATGAAAATTCGTAAAGTCGTTGTCAGGGATTTCTATTGTAATTTATACTTAAGACAACTCCTAAAAATGCTAAAATTTAATTGATAAGACTTTGGTTATAATATAGTTTTAAGATTTTAGAATTTTGTGTTTTATATTGAAGATGATATTGCATTTTATGTGTTACAAAATAAACAGGGTTATTTGTAAAACACCAGCATCCTTAAAAGAGGTCATTAAACTCATCATTATGAACAACTTTTACTACGGGACCAACCCTGAAATCGCAAAAAAATCAACTGTTCCAAACATTTAAGTTCACATGACTCAACAAAATGTATGGAACAGCTGATTTTTTTGCGATTTCATGGTTGGTCCCATAGTAAAAGTTGTTCATAATGATAAGTTTAGTGACCCCTTTTAAGGATGCTGGTGTTTTACAAATGACCCTCTATCAAAAAACTGTAGTCAGTGGTACATAATTAGATTCCTCATTGTGTCTCTGTTTTGATGAATATATACATTAAATGTTCCTGGCTATCTATCTCGCTCTAACATACAGTTGTACTATGTTCTCTCTCTAATTGATTAGGTACCTATCTAGGGATATATCCCGCTAAACTTAATTTAGTCTATCTATATCTCTTTCTAATAAACATCATCGAAAAAGGACAGCAAATAATTAGAGCTGTCAAATTAGTCTACGTCCTTGCAATTGACGTGAAATTAGACGAGACCTCTATGACATGCCGACTAAATTCTCGTTGATATCAAATGGACTAGTTTGACAGCTCTAAAAATCTTCTATCCTTTTCTAATGATCTCTGTTAGAACGAGAGATGGCGAGTTTTAATTAGTTTAGAGCGTGTGCAAGAGAATTAGCACCATTGTAGATTTGATATATTTGTATTTACCTCGTCTATACTTTAATCGTGATAGCCTAGTGGTGTTGACCGTTGACTGGTAAGTCAGAGGTCTCAGGTTCGAACCCAAGGCGCGCACCTCTGACTTTTCGTAAATTATGTGCGTTTTATAAATTAATTATCACTTACTCCATGCCTCGGAAAGCAAGTAAAGCCGTTGGCCCTGCGACAATCCGACACGACCGGAGAGAGATCAGAATCTCTCTCCGGTCGTGTCGGATTGCCGTCCCATCGGACTATGAGAGTGAGGGAATAGAGAGTGCACCTGCGTTTGCGCACACACTTGTGCACTATAATATCTCCCGCGGCGATGGCTTATCTCCGTTGAGATTGGCCGCTGTGACCGAAATTCGGTCAGGAGGACATTATTATACTTTAAAGGTGACGTTTAAGAAATGTATGGGGCGTGGAACTAAAATAAATGAAAATTTGAACTGCAATCTGACCTACACAGGGAGAAAGAGCATAATTATTATGATTTTTTGACGCAATCAAAAAGATTTTAAAGTCACCCGTTTTTTTTTTAATGAAGCTATGAAAAATAACGAGGTAGCAACACTAGATCATTCCAAATATTGATAAAATGGTTCAAATTGGGGTTCAAATTTCGTCGGAATAAAGTTCAAATATTATTCTTTCCTTCCTTAAATAAATGTCTTCAATATCAACCAAAATGTTTGTATTATTTAAAAATCCAAGATATTTTAGGATAATAACTTTCGTGAGTCATACTAATATATAAATATTGATACGGCTTTACTCACGTATTGTATTCGGGGTATGCCCGACTAGTTTCGAACTCAAACGGAGTCCATTTTCAAGAGCGGGTGTACGCGGCGGCGTCGCGGACCTCACTCAATGGACTCCGTTTGAGTTCGAAACTAGTTGGGCATTCCCCGAATACAATACGTGAGTAAAGCCGTATCAATATTTATATATCCAAGATATTTGTTAAAATCTGGCATACGACACGCTTGATGGTAAGCGCATAACATAATGTAGACTATAAATGCCCTATCCCTTTCTATCCTTGTCGTTTTTAATACAATCCAACATTCATACTTCTTCTGAGTCAAGACCTATACTCGGAATTTTAATTCGATTCCAGATTTGACAATTTCAGTGTTGCAACGTTATGACAAGTACTAAATAGTGACGTTGCGAAATTATTCGATATGGAAATGGAATATTTCCGGATCGATTCTTCTCGTTTATAATTTTACTCTGATAAACTAAGTATATCAGGAAATTCAATATTTCTGAACCGATAATTTAGTTTTGACGATTAATTAACGATCTGAGACTTTTCTTTTATAATAATTGTGTGTGAAATAAATAAAAAAATGTGATCATTTTATCGATTTTTGTGTTCATCACTACACTATTATATGTGGTATCATTATTTCACAAAATGACAGTAGCTAATGTCAAATCTGGAATCGAATTAAAATTCTGACTAGGTATAGCTCAAAATTTACTCGATCAATATGCAGTGACGGATTAAGACTACTTGATGCCCTAAGCAATCCATGCCTGTGGGCCCCCCTATCCGTATGTCAACTAGAATCGGTCTTTAAACCTTCCGCCTAAAAACATTAGCTTTTTGTAACGTACTTTAGAAATTGGTCGTTAGTGAAGTTAACGTAACGTTGTGCTTCTTCTGGTGCTAATTTGGTTAAGGGTTAATCTGTTACTACCAACATGTAGCAGCCTTTTTTTCGTGGTAAAAAATGTGTCTTAGTAAGTATTAAGGGCGTATCAACAAAAATCAATGCTTTTCACTGTTTTAAGGGGCTTTTGCGAAGTAGGTGTAACTATGTAAAGAGATTATAGTATCAAATTAAAGGCAATACATTTATTTTTAGACCTATCGTATAAAAACACACAGTCCTATACAATATTTTTACAGAAACACGCTTTTACTGGCGCCAGAATTACTTTAAATGACGAAAAATGGGGTCATAGCTAAATCTATTACACCAAATAAAATCTACATAAATGAAAATTTTTTTTTTATTATTATCATAAATCTTGTTAAATTCTAATTAAATATTATGGCCAATGCCTGCGCTCGGCAACCACTCGGCGCTCGCTCGTTTGCAAAATGAAAAAAAATAAATTAATAAAAAATAAAACCGACTTCAAAATGAACTAAAAAGATTGAAATAACTTTAAAACGTTTTGGAGTCGGTTCCAAGTCAAGTTTTTAATGAGAAGGTTAAAGAGGCTAGAACTTGACTTGGAACCGACTCCAAAACGTTTTAAAGTTATTTCAATATTTTTGGTTAATTTTGAAGTCCGTTTTATTTTTTATTAATTTTTTTTTTCACGATTTTTAGTGGTAAATACCTAAGATTAATACCTCCCAGACTTTTGTGAGGCTAATATTTGAAATCCTCATTAAAAGCCCTTTCAAACGATACTTCACACGATATTTTACAAAAAAAAATACAAATACATACAAAAAAAATATAAGATTCCGACGAATTGAGAACCTTCTCCTTTTTTTGAAATCGGTTAAAAAGCCTAACAAAAGTCGGACACCGTTCAATTAAGTCGGACACGCAATCAAAAAGCCTATGTCCGGTTTTATCCGAACGCCTGGCAACGCTACCTCAGCATCAAATGTCCATAAATTTTAAATTATGTTTCAATAAATATCTGAAACTGTCTAACCCACTGACCTGGCTGTACAACTCGACTGAGGACTCTCCTTTGAGCTGGTGTCCAGTAAGATATGTATTGTGGCTGCTTGCTATGTAGTACTGGCTGAGAGGACCCGTCATGTCTGCAGAGATAGCTTTGACCACCTCCTCTTCTTCAGCATTTGAAGATTTGCTGGGGAAGATAAAGGTTATTATCGTTTTGAACTAATCATCCTCCAAGCCTCATCATTTGTAATCGTCATCATCTGCCTAGCCTTTTCCCAGCTATGTTGGGGTCGGCTTCCAGTCTTACCGGATGCAGCTGAATACCAGTGTTTTACATGGAGCGACTGCCTATCAGACCTCCACAACCCAGATACTGGATTACACGATACCCCTTGGTAAGACTGGTCAGACTTTCGGGCTTCTGACTACCCGTAATGACTGTCAAAGATCTACAATTGACAGCCGGGGCCAACAGCTTAACGTGCTATCCGAGGCACGGAGAGTGATAATTAATTTATAAAACGCACATAACTTACGAAAAGTCAGAGGTGCGCGCCTTGGGTTCGAACCCGAGACCAGTAAGTGAGCGGTAAGGGAAAACATCGTGATGAAACCAGCACACCTGAGAGATTTTTCTATGGTGTGTTTAAACTCTGACTCTTGTGCGTTCATTAGGTGTTTGCCCTTAATCGCCACGCTAGGCAAGCTGGTTGGCGATCGCAGTAGCAGATGGTTGCTGTTACACAGAAGGACGCTGCTGCCTATCGAGATTTTTCCCTTTGTCGCTTCTTACGACACCCGCGGGACGAGTAGAGACACATGGCATGGTTATTTATTAGAATATACCAAATAGTACTTACTTATAATTGGCTCGCATCTGCTCTGGAACGAAGGCGTAGTTGTCCTTATCCGTTAGAAATCTGACGAACCCTTCAAATGAGAGGCAGTGGTCTGCGCGAAGGGTCGGGTCTGGTTCGTGTCTCTGGGGACAAAATTTAGGTAGTTATTACAATTTTTATTTTGGAATTTTTTGGAGGTTAGGTTACGTTACGTAGGTTAGGTTAGGTCAGGCGCTAAGCTTTTTTTGAGGGCGCTATTCTGTATTAAAAATATAAAATAAAGACTTTCGTCGACTCTACACTTTTGAATTCTAACAATATTTGGTTTCGTTAGCTGAAATGAAGACTATAAGCATCTGGTGATAATATATCCTCAAGTAGATGGTCGGACATTAATAGAAAAACAACGAGACGTTCCTTAAGGAGGAAGATCAAATCGTGAAAAATAATTATTTAAGTATCTATATTTTGAATATATAAGTATTTATATTTTGAAAAAATATATGAATGAATTGTTGGAGAAAATTAGTCTGAAAAGCAGTAACTCTCTCCCAGTAATCTCTCTTTCAAGTATGCCCAATTTTAGTATAATAATGTATAGTAGGTACCTTTATTTCCAACCTTTGTATTAAATGTAGAAGCAATGATAGATAAAGGTATGACCGTTGGACTATCAAATTAAAGGTCACATATTCGAAACTTAGCCACCTCTGACTTTTCGAATTTATTCGTATTAGAAATTAATTATCATTTGCTAAAACGGTGAGTAAAAACATCGTGAGGAAACCAGCACACCTGAGAGATTTTTCAACGGTGTGTAAAGCTATGTCAGAGATCTACGGGCGTTTGCAACTGTGTGCTCTAGTCTGGGTTGTTCATCAACCATCGATAACTTACTTGGATAATGTCTTTTAGCTGTTGTTCCGTCTTCGGCTCATTTTGTCTCGTTTCGCAGAATTTTCCGAGGGTAGGTAAGGAAAGTACTCTTCCACTCACATCAGGACATGCCCCTGTGAATGGAATATAATAATAATATGTGTCATGTAGTCCTCCCAACTTAGTTTTTATTAACGTGATGATTGCTGTACGGCTTGGGTATGTCATGCTCTCAGAAATGTTCTGATAGCGGTGGCGTTGTGTGTCGGGTCGTTTGATTCCCTACAATATGGTTGAGTTAGGCGATGGCTGATGCATGCGTCTTACTCGTGAACGGGTGCCGTCTGTTGGGACTGGTCAGCTCATAGCTGCTGCGGTAATTTTATCAAAAGCATAAATATATTTAAGGTGTACTTGTGTTTAGCCGACTGACATTGTTCTCACATAAGACCTCAGAACAATGTAACCTAAAATATTGTAAGCCACTATATTTAAAAGAGCAACCATGGAGTTTCTTGCCAGATTCTTCTCCATGAAGGGTAGGCTGCCCTAGGAACTGGCAACTAGAGTCACTCTTTTATTAAAAATATTAGAATTACGACTATTCATAAGTGCCTAATGGTCTACATGAATAAAAATATTTTGATTTTGATTTTTTGATTTTGAATAATATTTATTCAGAAAAAATAATTTACAATTGTTTTCTTATAACTAACATAGAACACAGTTACATAATTTCCTGAACTATATATGACTACATAGTATAAAACAAAGTGGCTATCCGCCGTCTGTCTGGCCCTATGTATGCTTAGATCTTTAAAACTACGCAACGGATTTTGATGCGGTTTTTTTAATAGATAGAGTGATTCTTAAGGAAGGTTTATATGTATATTGCACCCGTGCGAAACCGGGGCGAGTCGCTAGTCTATATATATAAAAATGAAACCCGTTTTCCGTTGTCACGACATAGCATGAAAACGGCTTGACCGATTTGGCTGATTTTGGTCTTGAATTATTTGTGGAGATCCAGGGAAGGTTTAAAGGTGAGAAAAGGTAGAGTAGGGTAGGGTAGCGGTATAGTAGGGTAGGGGTAGAGTAGGGTAGGGTAGGGGTAGTGTAGGGTAGGGGTAGGGGTTGTGTAGGGTAGGGTAGGGGTAGTGTAGGGGTAGATTAGGGTAGGTTAGGGATAGGGTAGTGGGTAAAGTAGGGTAGGGGTAGAGTAGGTTAGGGGTAGAATAGGGTAGTGGGTAGAGTAGGGTAGGGGTAGAATAGGCCTTGAAGTAGGATAATCACGCGTACGAAGTCGCGCGGGGCAGCTAGTAAAATATGTAAGTAGAGATATAGGTATAAACGTAGTTATAATTTTTTATGCCTATATTCTTTAGCAGACAAAAATTTTCGTTGGCCCCGTCTGACATGACATGAGATCTAATTATTTAATAAGAAAATTTGAATTAATTTGAAAAAAAAGCAATGATACGGATGGTTTTTGATCCTACGATCTTCGACGTACTGTGTCGACACTGACCGCTAGCCACCGTACCATACATTTCAAATCCCTTTCTACGCCTAGGGCGTGTGGCTATCTGTCGGAACACATTACGTATCCGACTCAGTGCTCCAAACTTTGCAGTTTTAGTAGACACCGATGCGATATTACCAATTTTCTTTAATTTTTTTGTAATTTTGCAAGGAGTTGATTCTTGTAGGAAGTCAATACCCTCATAAAATCCTGACAACTAATCTAACTTTAGAATATCGTATCCCTCGATTGAGGTCAGATAGGCAGTCGCTCTAGAAAACTGATATTTAGCTGCATCTGCTTAGATTAGAAGCCGACCCCAACAAAGTTTGGGAATAATAAGGCTAGGATGATGAGGTTAGTACGAGGATTTTTACCAGGTAATGCTGCAGCTGCTAGAAGGTCGAAGGCTTTCTTTCTTCCAACTTTATCGCTTGGTGGTTCCAGGTCTAAGGATCCATTTCTTGTTAGTAGACCTGGGGAAAGACTGTCAATGATTATCATGCTTCGTTGGTTGTCGTCATCATCAGCCTGTATTAGTCCACTGCTGAACTTGCCTCTCTCAATGTGCGCCACAATTGGGCGCTCATAGGAGGTATTTGCCCATAATCGCCGCGCAGGGCAAGCGGGTTGGCGATCGCAGTAAGCAAATCTAAGCGTCTCAGATTAACTAAGGAAGTACATAAATAAATAAATCAGCCTGTAACTGTCTCAATGTCAATGTGGGCAAATGCCTCTTCTCATACAGAGAAGGATTGAGCATTAATCACCACGCTAGCTCACTGCGTGTTGGTGATTTCAAACTATTAATCCAAGTTTCTTCGCGATGTATTCCTTCAACGTTAGTCAATGGCGTCTTAGATTAACTAAGAAAGTACAATATGACATTGAAAAAGTCACATAATCAGGTTCGAACCCACAGCCACGTGCTTGCAAAGCGGGTTCGTAACCAATGAGCCACCACGACGACCATTATAATCTCTTTATCATACTTTTTCATTCATAAATTGTTGGCATCTCACCTGTCCTGAATATAGCTCTACTTCGGAACAGCTCGGGCGAACTTCGGCTTTTCTCGGCTCCTAACAGCGGCGATCGATTCCGTGGAACTGCTAGTTGCTCGAAAATGTCTCGTAGTTCTGATCGCATTACTAGGCTGTAAGAGAAATAAAATTAAATCAATATCTATGGTAAATAAATTCAAGATGGTCAAAATCAAAATCAAAATATTTTTATTTAAGTAGATCAATAGGCACTTATGAAAAGTCATAATTCTAATATTGTTTGTTGTAAGAGTGACTGTATAAGTCCACTGCTGAACAGAGGCCTCTCTCAATGCGCGCCACTATTGTGCGCCCATAATCGTCACGCTGGGCAAATGGGTTGACGATCACAGTAGCAGATGATTGCTGTTACACAGAAGGACGCTGCTGCCCTTCGAATCTTTCCCTTTGTCGCTTCTTACGACACCCGCGGGACGAGTAGGGGTGGTTCTATTCTTAGGCCGGAAACCACACGGCACAGGGCAATAGGGTGTATATAATTCATACAAACCTAAAACTTCTGAACAGCGTGACGAAATCCATAAAATCCAGCTGTGTGTCGTATCCAACGGAGCCAGTCCTCAAATGTTTAAGGTTTTCCCAGAACCTCTCGCTGGTCTCCAGTCTTCTTAAACTGGTGACAAAGGTCAAAGTTGAAAGATTGCAATGTAGGTATGTATGTTCGGGTCAAATCTTACAAGCTGAATTAGAACCACTTCCTCTTACACGGAGTTGAATTTTTATGTTGGTTCAGTTCCGATGACAATGCATTTTTATGGTAAGCATGACCTGAATCGATATCCAGGATTAGCTCCAGATAAAGGAACTCTTCAACGGTCAACAGCACAGATACAATTTTTTTCATATACGTTTAGTTTTGATATTCCAATATAAAAAGCTTCGTTAAAAACGTTGTTTTTTAAACGGTTTTACTTAGCTTGAACTGTTTATTATTTGGTTCAAATTTAGTAATCGATATTTCACCCCCTTCCTGTTGACAGATTGATCTGATATTTGGTACACAGCTTTAGTTTTGATGACAAAACCGTTTTACGTAAAAAAATACTTATATTATTATAAAATCTTATTTATTAATAGTACCTATAGATCATCAGTAAATTATTCACCAAAACTAAAATATTTAATGTTTTGTAAACATCAAATTGTTTAGTATTCCCCTACTCAGGGTCATCAAGGTCATTCAAATGTAGGTCAAACCCGTAACGTAAAGGTCAACAAATCAAAAGTCAAGGTCACCCAGTTAAAATTTAGACTTCAATAATTGACATATTAAACTTACTTTCGCATTATAATAAGAAGGTAGGAAGTTAGGATTGGGATTTATGCTTACTATAATTATCTTCCTAGCCTTATTATTCCCAAACTTTGTTGGGGTCGGCTTCTAATCTAACCAGATGCAGCTGAATATCAGTTTTCTACGGAGCGACTGTCTATCTCACCTCAACCCAAAGGGATACGATATTCTAAAGTTAGATTAATTGTCAGAATTTTCTGAGGGTATAACTGACTCCTTTTAACGACTGTCAAAGATCTTCATGACAACCGGGGCCAACGGCTTAACGTGCTTTTCGAGGAGGAGTAAGTGATAATTAATTTACAAAACGCACATAACATACGAATAATCAGAGGTCGCCTTGGGTTCAAACCTGAGACCACTGATTTGCCAGTCAACGGTCAACACCACTAGGCTATCACGACTCACGATGAATGATATGCGAATCTTGTCAGTTCTTTTTAAGCACTTGTCTAAAACATTAAGTCATCGGGATTGTCTAATGGTGTTGCCTCGGATAGCACGTTAAGCTGTTGGCCCCGGCTGTCAATTGTAGATCTTTGACAGTCGTTACGGGTAGTCAGAAGCCCGAAAGTCTGGCAACCAGTCTTACCAAGGGGTATCGTGTAACCCAGTATCTGGGTTGTGGAGGTCTGATAGGCAGTCGCTCCATGTAAAACACTGGTATCCAGGTGCATCCGGTAAGACTGGAAGCCGACCCCAACATAGCTGGGAAAAGGCTAGGCAGATGATGAAGTCATCGGGATTGAATCTCCGACTTCCAAGTCAAGAGTCTTACCAACACATACCTGCTTCTATTTGGTGATCCAGCCATGATGCTGGTGGCTGCCGCAGTCAAGCTGCTGTGTCGAGGACCGTATGAATGGTGGTGACCCATCGAAGATGAATAGGAACTGCAACAATTAATACCAAAACGGTAGAATAAGTGTGACGAAAAATTTAAAATGTCGATGTACCATATTCTTGGAAATAAACTAATTAACTAGCCGTGTAAGAGAGATTTGAAATTTCGACTGGTGCCGGTGGGATACGGTGGCTCAGCGGTTAGAGCGTCGACACGGTACGTCGAAGATCGTGGGTTCGAATCCCATCCGTATCAGTGGTTTTTTCAAATTTTCTTATTAAATAATTATAGTTAATAAGCTATCATGTGCCTGTATGTACATAACATGTTAAAAAAAAATCACAAAAATAAACTAAGTAATTGAATTAAAAAAACCATGAAAATCGGTCCAGCAGTTCTCGAGTTATAAACTAATGGCGTAAATAACCCGGCTTTGTTATATTTAAATGGATTTGAAAAGTCAGATTTGCATGCCTAGGTTTTAAATCTAAGACCTTTGATGGTCAACGGTTATATCACTAGGCTATAATTGCTTTCTGACGACCCTACCTCAGACTTTTCAGATTCATGTGCGTTTTATAAATTAATTATCAGTTGCTAAAACGGTGAAGGAAAACATCGTGAAGAAACCAGCACACCTGAGATTTTTCAACGGTGTGCAAAGCCATGTCAGAGGCCTACGGGCGGTTGTAACTCTGACACCTGGTTGTTCATCAACCATACGATAAGGGAGAGTTTCTTACCTATGCCTAAGCGAGTCTTGCATTACTTCGTCTTCACTCCTAGTACCTGAGGTGTGTGTGGATATAAAACTCTTCGGAGAGCTGGTTTTGAGCTCTGAAGTCGACTTATTCTTCTGAAAAAAGAAGCATAATCATTAATTAATTAAATCAGCCTGTAACTGTCCCACTGCAGGGCAAAGGCCTCTTCTCATACAGAGAAGAATCGAGCGTTAATCACTACGCGCTCGCTGCGTGTTGGCGATTTTAGACTATTAAGTCCAGGTTTCCTCACGTTGATGGGGTATTTCAAACTACGCCGGATACACCTCATCTGCAACCCTGGGGGCTTTATCCGATAGGTTGCTGGTTCAAATCCGGCTCATATTTGATTTTGTCTTTCTAGAAATATTTCAAACTTTAATGTTCCACATCATCATCAGCCTTTATTAGTCCACTGCTGAACATAGGTCTCTCCTAATGTGCGCCACTATTGTGTGTTGGAGTGGAGCGCGCACATTGGAGTTATGTGCCCATAATCGCCACGCTGGGCAAGCTGGTTGGCAATTGCAGTAGCAGATGATTGCTGTTACACAGAAGGATGCTGCTGCCTACCTCCGGATCTTTCCCTTTGTCGCTTCTTACGACACCCGCGGGACGAGAAGGGTTGTTCTATTCTTAGGCCGGAAACCATACGGTATTTATTGTTACATAGAAACAGTAATTTCCACTCACCTTGAATTTGATACCAGAACTCCTAAGGGAGTCAGAATGAGAGTCGGTATAGGTCCCTTTGACTGGAGTAGAGTGTGACGAGCTGCCGCATGTCGATTCTCTCCCTCCGAAAACCTGGTGAGAGGAACGGTCATTTTCTATAAAATATTACAATATATTATTGAATTTTTATATATACAAACCTAAAACCAAAACCTAAAACCAAAACCTATAATCTAAAATCTTAAAAATAAATAAAGATATAAAATCCTTAATCTAAAAGACCGCTACCTTGAATTTTTTATATGTCAGCTACACGATATTTAAGAAAATTGGTAATAATTATCGCATAAAACTGTAAAGTTTGGAGCACTGAGTCGGATACGTAATGTATTCCGATAGATATGACTATACGCCCTAGGTGTAGAAAGAGATTTGAAATTTTGACCGATGCTGGTAGGATACGGTGGCTTAGCGTTCAGAGCGTCGTCGACAGAGTCCCATCCATATCAGTTGTTTTTTCAAATTTTCTTATTAAAATAATTATATTTTTCAAGCTAACATGAGCTATACTACAAGATGTAAAAAAATCATAAAAAATATTAGGAAAATTGGTAACATCGCATCGATGAAACCTTAAAGTTTGGAGCACTGAGTTGGATACGTAATGTATTCCGATAGCTATGTCTTAGGCATAAAAAGAGGTCTGTTTAACTGATTCTCTTCATTGAAAAGATACTTCCCATCCTGGGGATCGAACCCAGGACAAGCCACACAGCTCATTTGTCGCAGCAAGCGCGACAACTGAGCTGTGTGGCTTGTGCTTGTTGCTTGCAACGAGGCGTATATAAAGTATGTTATTGATAATCGTCTTCAGAAAAAGTGGAAGAGATCATCATCTGCCTAGTCTTTTCCCAACTATGTTGGATTCGGCTTCCAGTCTTACCGGATGCAGCTGAATACCAGTGTTTTACATGGCGCGACTGCCTATCAGACCTCCACAACCCAGATACTTTACACGATACCCCTTGGTAAGACTGGTTGTCAGACTTTCGGGCTTCTGACTACCCGTAACGACTGTCAAAGATCTACAATTGACAGCCGGGGCCAACAGCTTATTTATAAGTTCAAGATATATGATAGGATACCTTTAAAATACTTACTCTAATAGCATCAGAAACTAGTGGCTCACAACAGCATCCATCTTCATAATACAACGCTGTGTACTTATTCTTTAGCCACGCTAAGCTCCTGTCTGCGAGCTTCGCCTGACTCATGAGGGCTCTGATGACGGAGTGTAAGCCTACTGCCCAGACCCTGGAAGAAGAAACTTAAGATCATGTCTTTGTTTAGGGTTAGGTAGACTTTTCATTCTGAATAAAGGTGGTTTTATACGTGCAGAGCGTGGCAGAGCAGAGCAGAGAGTGAAATCACGCTGACCCTTTTATACTGCGGAGCAGACCCGCGCAGACCATCGCGTGATTTGTGTCCGTTTTACAAAGTAAATACCTACTCTATTCTTTGAGTAATAAAGTTCAATATTGTATCGCTATACCGAGCAGACCGCAGCGGGTTATGCCCATGCGCCCCGAGATTTTATTCCAACGAGCCCCAAGGCCAAAATTAAATTTTATTAGAATTAATAAAATCTGTCCCACGAGCCCCAAGGATTTTCTAAAGAAGTACAGTCGGCACAAAAGTGTTTAGGCTTTCAATATAAGGTATTTTAACTTTGGTTGGAAACTTTAATAGGCAGACAGTATAGTAGTATAAATGCTAGAATAGGTAATAACATTTGTCTAATATTATTGATATTGAACGAATAAATAATATTATAGAACACAATATGTTATAACTTAAAATAGATAAAGATTTTTTTTTTGTATTCCTTTTTCTCAGGTATTTTTAGTGTTTTCTCAACTTTATAGGTATAATAAATAAAATAATAACTTAATATTAATAATAATAACTTTTTGTAAGTGAATAAAATAAATTGCTAAGATTGCTACTGTATAGATTTTTCCAAACCAAATTGAAACATAAATTTATTCTTTGCACACATAATTACAAAATTACAAAATTTGCACACATAATTACAACGTATTGTTTACCTGGTCCATCGGGTTTTTTTGCGGGATCATGCTTCCCTTTTGCACGTCATCGCGTTTGCACTCAAATTTGTTTTGGCAATTAGTTGACCTTGCACCCTTGCAATAGATGCACACGATATGTGAGTGATTAAAATGAATAGTGAACAGGATGCCGCTGTTGCTGGACCTTCCACTCCTACGGAATTTACATTCCTTGTTGGTGATGGTAAGTACTGTTATATAGTAAGTTAGAAAGTTTGTGATAGGCATAGTTACTGTTAGCAAGTAAGTTTCATCATGACCTACTTCTATAAAGTAGCAGAGTTTTTATCTAAATATAATTAGCTTCAGAAATTTTCAGTAACTAACTGATAACTGAATATTATAATTTTCTATTTACTAGAATTGTAGCACTATGAATCCCCCTCTTCCTTTGTACTCGTCAGCCATTGACAGCATGTATAAACAAAGCAATATTACTTGTTACGACATTTCTGCTATTATCCTACGAGGAGTTCCGTTCCATATCTCGTAAGTCTATGATCAGATCACGATAATATTTTATGGGACCACCTCGGGAGTATACCCTTTCGATTACAAGAAGAATTTTGAAAATTGGCCCACAATTAAAGGAGTAATCGCGTAACAAATATACAAAAAAAAAACATAGTCGAATTGAGAACCTCCTCCTTTTTTGAAATCGGTTAATAACTATTAATGTTCTTTTAACCGATTATCGGTCACAGCGGCCAATCTCAATGAAGATTAGCCAACTCGACTAACTTTATATTAATAGCATAAGGTCGATTAGTCATGATAAAAATTGCGTTTTTAATATTTTTTGTTTAAATGTTTCAAAGTCCTTGAGGTCAAATTGTTATGATGGCAACTGTGATAATATGTCTACAGAATATTATTCTAATATGTCCGGAAATATTCAAGGATATCTCTGACCATGATAGTGAACAATAGGATCTTTTACTTTTTTCAAAGTTGAAAATTTACCTTACAAAAAAGGTGAATATTCAATTTGAATATTAAGATTGAAATAAGTAAAATGTATTGTTCAGAATCATGGTCAAAGTCAAGATTCAAAATTTTCTTATCTTTAAAAAAAATATCCTGTACCTATATAAAAAAAAAATATAACTATTAATATTTTATATGGTCGAATGACTATCTGTTATTTTAAATTATATTTTACTCTTATTACGTTCATGTGTACCTATTCTATGTTTGTTACAGACGTTACTGAGTAATTTAATCGAAAACAAATTAATAATGTAAAATGTCCAACAAAATAAATCAATATAAATGTTAGCAACTGTTTTATTTATTGACTGTACTCAAATAGCGCTTGGGGCTCGTGGGAAGGAAATATTTAATTTAATATTTTAACGTATAAATCCTCGGGGCTCGTAGGAACAAATGTATGGATAAAAATTTTTAAGAGAACAATAGATTTGGGGCGCATGGGCATGACCCACCGCAGCAGACCGCAGCAGACAGCGGCAGACCCGCGCAGACCATCGCGTGATTTGTATCTGTTTTACAAAGTAAATACATACTCTATTCTTAGAGTAATAAATTTCAATATTGTACTAACAAATATTTCAATTTCCGCCACGCACATCCACGCGCATCGAGACCTTTTACACCAAAGATGGGCAGGGAGTGGATTGAAATTTTGCCAAACAAATTTCACTCTCTGGTCTGTATAAAACCACCTTTAATATAACATAATTAACAACTAATAGAAATAATTAACACAACTTACCTATACGAATAAGCCGGTAAAACGAAGTGTACCGTCCTATTGTCGCTAAGTGTCCTTCCGTACACCAGGGAAATGATATGAGGCCCATGGGAACAAGTCTCGAGACCGTGTCTTTTGGCACAAGCTGTTAGCTCCGCGATGTCTCGAGGTTCCAGCAACTTGCCGCCTAATCTCATGTCTTTTACGCATTGAAGGTCGATGAAGCTAGAACGAGAATAAATAAATAAATATATTAGCCAGTAACATTCCCAATGTAGGGCAAAGGCCTCTTCTCATACAGAAAAGGATCGAGCATTAATCACCACGCTAGCTCACTGCGGGTTGGCGATTTCACACTATTAAGTCCAGGTTTCCTCACGATGTTTTCCTTCACCGTTAGTCAGTGGTCTTAGATTAACTAAGAAAGTACATATGACGTTAAAAAAGTCAGCGGTTAGAGCGTCGGCACGGTACGCCGAAGATCGTGGGTTCGAATCCCATCCGTATCAGTTATTTTTTTCAAATTTCTTATTAAATAATTATGAGTAGTTCGTTGTCAATCACTCAGGTATTGTTTTATAAGTAGGTATAGAGGTTCTTACCCTTAAGAGTCGTGATAGCCTAGTGGTGTTGACCGTTGACTGGCAAGTCAGTGGTCTCGGGTTCGAACCCAAGGCGCGCACCTCTGACTTTTCGTAAGTTATGTGCGTTTTATAAATTAATTATCACTCTCCGTGCCTCGGATAGCACGTTAAGCTGTTGGCCCCGGCTGTCAATTGTAGATCTTTGACAGTCGTTACGGGTAGTCAGAAGCCCGAAAGTCTGACAACCAGTCTTACCAAGGGGTATCGTGTAACCAAGTATCTGGGTTGTGGAGGTCTGATGGCAGTCGCTCCATGTAAAACACTGGTATTCAGCTGCATCCGGTAAGACTGGAAGCCGACCCCAACATAGTTGGGAAAAGGCTAGGCAGATGAGAGGTTCTTACCCTTCTTCTCCAACGATGCCAGCTTCGTTGTCATGTGCTAAATTGGCCGTGTATTTCAATGGTATTACTTCTTCAGGGTTGTATGATAGATTGACTTCTGGTTGCGTCATATTTTCGGATGGGGTTTCGCCTAAAACAAAAATATCATCAAAGTTGACAAATAATTATTTTTATATACCTATAATTATATCATATAATTAGAATAATAAATAAACCAGCCTGTAACTGTCCCACTGCAGGGCAAAGGCCTCTTCTCATACAGAAAAGGATTGAGAATTAATCACCACTGTGTGCAAGAAAAATCGTTCGAAGTTTTGAACCCACACTAAATATAATAATAATAAATGGCTGGACAAAGGGCTTGATGCAGAGGGCGGTACTCCTGGACCCGGCTCGCATTGTCAGGAGGTTCCTTTCTCTGGAGCCCTGACCACCGGTAGCTTGGACCCTGTTCCTGATACCGGTGGGTTACTATATTTTATATTTTTAAATGTATATTTTTATTTATTATATATACATTTAAAAATGAATAAAAGATAATAATAATAATAAATAAATCAGCCTGTAACTGTCCCGCTGTAGGGCAAAGGAAGAACCTCGTATAAGCCAAAAGACACTTTGGATGGCTGAAATATCGTTTATTCTGATTCTCCAGTCAATAGAGACTGTGGCGTGTAGCCCGTGAGGGGTTAAATTATGGGTAACGTGCGCTGCCGCGGGGTTAAGTGGACCGCTGGCCAGCAGCAGCAGTTGCGCAGACACCCTGCGCATCTGCGCAGTTCTATCGCGCACCAGGCGAGTTTGCCGGAGCTGTCAGCGGTTGACGGACGGACCAAAAAGATGATAAAAATCTCTTCTTCCACTCGCTCTCTCTCGTAGGCAAATTACCCTTGTTATAGTGAACTTACCATGTTGAGAATGTGGTTGTTGCGCAGTCCTGCACCACGCGAGCAGAGCGCATGCTCGCTCTAACCGGAGCTGAGCGAGCGCTCCGCCCCACTCCGCCTCCATCACCACGCACGCTGTGCCGTGATGCATAATCTGTGGGTATAATAATAATAATTTAATAAGCCTTAGATATTAGAACACTGTGTGTACTGCATACACCTCAGCCAACCCCCTCTGGGGAATATAGGCGTGAGTCTATATTTATTTATTTATTTATTTACATTAAATAGTACGGCCTAGGCCAATTACACTATTCAATCACAATATCAGAAAAAAATAAAAAAAATAATATAAAGAATAACATAAAAACAAATAGAATTACAATAACATTTTCACGCCTTCATCTCACAATTGCAATACCTCAAACAATCTGACAGTAATAAGTAATAATATTAGATAATAAGTATATATATATTAGAACAGTGCAGGATCGACATGTATGGAATTTCTCGAAGGAGGGTTTTGTCCAGCAGTCGGCGTCTTCCAGCTGAAATGATGATGATGATGGCTATATTATATATTTAGTGCCGTGTAGTTTCCGGCGTAAGAATAGAACCACCCCTATTCGTCCCGCGGGTGTCGTAAGAAGCGACAAAGAGAAAGATCCGGAGGATGGGCAGCAGCATCCTTCTGTGTAACAGTATTCATCTGCTACTGTGATTGCCAACCCACTTGCCCAGCCTAGCGATTATGGGCAAATACCTCCAATGAGCGCACAATAGTGGCGCGTATTGGGAGAGGCATACCGTATGCCGTTACGTTAAGCCGTATGCCGCATACGGCTTAACGTGCTTTCCGAGGTATCGAGCAGGTGATCATTAATTTCTAAAACGTACATGAATCCGAAAAGTCTGAGTTGAAATCTACAACCTTTGACTTGCCAGTCCAAGGGTCATACCACTAGGCTATCATTGCTTTAGCTGCTATGTACGATTTAAAAATGTTATCTAATAACTCACCTGCAAAATATGTCTGTCCATCCTCTCCCCATTTTGCGGTGCTAAAGGAAACATGGTGACCCCATGGTCATGTGGTAGCGGCTGCACAGGACTGTACCCGGTGCCCTCCAGCTCATACAGCGCTTCGTTCTCGAACTCCCCATTGGTTTTGGAGGTTGGCTGTGAGAAGACTGGTTCCTCGCATGTATGCATTGCTGCTCTGAGAGAGGAAGACTTGATTAGGTGCTGGGAATCTGCTGTTCTTCAAAAACGGAGATAATGTAGCTCATAAAATATCTATAAACACCATGGCTTTCAAAACTTAGTAGATACCTTTTTTTTTGTGAATTTTTTTACATGGTTATAGCACATGATAGCCACACGCCCTAGGCGTATAAAAGAGATTTGAAATTTCGACTGGTGCTGGTGGGATACGGTGGCTCAGCGGTTAGAGCGTCGACACGGTACGTCGAAGATCGTGTGTTCGAATCCCATCCGTATCAGTTGTTTTTTCAAATTTTCTTATTAAATAATTATATTTAGTAGATACCTACTTACCACATGACATTACTTAATAAAAAACTCGCAAAAATAAACAGTTGTTTTTGCGAGTTTCTCCGAAAGAGTCAGTTGTTTTTGCGAGTTTCTTATTAAATACAGCTTGGCAAAAAAGAGTCTGAGGCGGTGACAGCTGGAACTTAAAATAAAAATCTTAAAAACTAAGTTTGTGAGTACTAAAATTACATAAAAATGATTCATTTGATTATAATTAATGACAAAAAACTCGTCATAGAAATATGTAAGCACTAAATAACTTGTAATTTTGAATTGTAGTGTGAAAAGTGCGCCAGCGGCGCCCCCAATTTTTCCAGACTCTTTTTTGCCAAGTTGTAATTTAATTTAGTGATAATTAATTATAAGGGCCAAAATGATCACCTCAAATAGTCTCCGAATATCGGTGCGTTGTTTCTCGCTAACGCGTGATGGTGTTGGTGGAAGCTGGCTATGTGGTCCATCACGGCTTGTGTCCTGTACACCTTCTCTAAATTGACCAGACCCTCAGGTCCTACGCGTCGCCAGCCCGGCGCCTGTTCCCCTTCTTCATCGAATGAAGCTATGTACTGAAAAATTAAGTCCAAAATCATTATATTTTTATTCATGTAGCCCATGGCACTTCAATTTTTCCTTCTAAAACTGTTAAAATTACTGTCAAAATTAGTTTATAATACACACCTAACTTACGAAAATTCAGAGGTGCCTTGGATACAAACCTGAGACCTCTGACTTGCCAGTCAAACTGTCATAGCACTAGACTTTCACTACACCACTTCATGTTTAATACTAATTACTAAATTATTATAGTCGTGATAGCTTAGTGGTATGACAGTTTGACTGGCAAGTCAGAGCTCTCAGGTTCGAACCCAAGGCCTCTGACTTTTCGTAAGTTATGTGCGTATTATAAATTAATTATAACTTGCTCCGTGCCTCGGATAGCACGTTAAGCTGTTGGCCCCGGCTGTCAATTGTAGATCTTTGACAGTCGTTACGGGTAGTCAGAAGCCCGAAAGTCTGACAACCAGTCTTACCAAGGGGTATCGTGTAACCTAGTATCTGGGTTGTGGAGGTCTGATAGGCAGTCGCTCCGTAGAAAACTGATATTCAGCTGCATCTGGTTAGATTAGAAGCCGACACCAACAAAGTTTGGGAATAATAAGGCTAGGAGGATGATGACTCTAAGGTTATGTTATAAGTCCGTGAGTCGTGATAGCCTAGTGGCAGTGACCGTTGACTGGCAGGTCAGAGGTCTCGGATTTGAACCCAGGGCGCGCACCTCTGACTCTTAGTAAGTTATGTGCGTTTTATAAAATAATTATCACTTACTCCGTGTCTCGGAAAGCACGTAAAGCCGTTGGCCCTGCGCCTGATCTCTCTCCGATCGTGTCGGAAGGCCGTCCCATCGGACTATGAGAGTGAGGGAATAGAGACTGCACCTGTGTGCCGCACACACTTGTGCACTATAATATCTCCTGCGTAGTTGGCTAGTCTCCGTTGAGATTGGCCGCTGTGACCGAAATTCGGTCAGGAGGATATTATAAGTCATTTATTATATTGACAAGGCGTATTACACGATCCATGATTTCCTAAATGACAGAAATGATTATTGACATTGTAATTTTGTTAGATTTAATTTCAAAATTTGTTAATACTTAGTTTTCTCTTTTTTTATTTTACAACTTATACTTACCTACCTATAATTAAAATTATTGTATGCTTTAAATTAGCAGGACATAGTGGTACTAATATTATAAATTGTTTATCTTAAACTATACCTATGCCCACAATAAACGCATTTGATTTGATTTGATTTGAAAAAGTCCTTACCACTTGTTTATTTGAGTCTGATAGTCTGGCGTCTCTCTTACAGCTGTCTCGTAGAGGGCTGGTGGTTGTGCTCTGGTTCACGCGCTTACCGCTCTCTCTCCTTGTATCTCTTTTTAACGATCCTCTGGAAAGACAACAAGAATATTTAAGTGTACTTAAGCACCGAAGTTTGATTGTAATTTAAATAAATGCAACAAAAAATACCCAAATGTAATTTTTTTCCTAAGTATGACCTTAATTAATGAATGAATGAAACCATTATAGTTAGTACAATTTTTTTAAAATGACGTCCAAAAATTACAATATTCGGACATTTTTTTGTATTAGCTTCCGATTCACCACATACCACATGTAAGCAATAAATAAATGAATAAAATAAATGAATAAAATGAATTCAAATCGCGACTGTGGCGCGGCCAGGAAGTATCATGCGATCGTAAACTATATCAAGCTTACATGCGCTTTATTACTGACATATCAAAAAAAAAAACAAAAAAAAAATATTGTTCGATAATAGTAGCGACTTTGTAAAATTTAATTAATAAATAAACAGCTGTAAATAAATAAATAAATCAGCCTGTAACTGTCCCACAGCAAGGCCTCTTCTCATACAGAGAAAGATCGAGCATTAATCACCACGCTAGCTCACTGCGTGTTGGCGATTTCAGACTATTAAGTCCAGATTTCCTTACTATGTTTTTCTTCACCGTTAGTGGTGTTATAGATTATCTAAGAAAGTACATATGACATTGAAAAAGTCACATTGGTAACCTACCCTATAGTACCTACTCCTACCATACCCTACCCTACGCTAAATAAAGATTTGAAATTTCAACAGATTCTGGTGGGATACAGTAGCGGTCGCGTCGACACGGTACGCCGAAGATCGTGGGTTCGAATCCAATCAGTATCAGTTGTTTTTTCAAATTTTCTTTTTAAATAATTATTAAGATTTATACTTGTTATTTTATAGATTATCTTCTTACCTGTCATCCTTCATAGAATCTCTTTTGAAGTCTCTTCTATGAGTTGGCGTGCCCCCCACTGAATGTGGTCCACCGGTAAGAGATGGTGACGCAGCCAGAATCTCTCTGAGAAGGAAAAAGATTAAGATGAGAATTAGATTAAAGAGAGGCGTAAAGATTAGGTGGGCGTATCTAAAAATTGTATATTGTGCCATGTGGTTTCCGGCCTAAGAATAGAACCACCCCTACTCGTCCCGCGGGTGTCGTAAGAAGCGACAAAGGGAAAGATCCGGAGGATGGGCAGCAGCATCCTTCTGTGTAACAGCAATCAGCTACTGCGATCATCAACCCGCTTACCCAGCGTGGTGATTATGGGCAAATACCTCCAATGAGCGCACTATAGTGGCGCGCATTGGGAGAGGCCGATGTTCGGCAGTGGACTTAAATGAAGGCTGATGATGATGATCTAAAGATTGTAGTTTTAATATTTTAATTTTATTTGCGATTTAAGTCGTGACAGCCTAGTGGTATGACCGTTGACTGGCAAGGCAGGGGTCTCAGGTTCGAACCCATGGCGCGCACGGTCTCTGACTTTTAGTAAGTTATGTGCGTATTTATAAATTAACCATCACTTGACTTACTCCGTGCCTCGGATAGCACGTAAAGCCGTTGGCCCTGAACCTGATCTCTCTCCGGTCGTGACTATGATTATTACCTATATTAAAGCTCAGAATAAAAAACGTTGTTTTAAAAAAAACTTAGTTCCCAAAATAAACTTAACCCTTGTCAGCAGAAACTCCAATAAGTCACTTAACCTTCAAGCAACGGTACGTGTAGGTACGTGATGATACAAGGGTACAAAAGACCCATTCCCTAAATAACTATTCAGTACACAGCACTGTTTTGGGTACTGAAATAATTAAAAAAACAACGTGTACGCACCCAGTGAAGCGGAAATACACGGATGATTGATATTTCTATAGAGTTGTTGAAACCACTTTTTGTGAAAGAATATTTTTGACATTTTTATACCAACAACACTACGCTAAGTTGATTTTTAGCCATTTTGCGTTCTTAATGCGAAAATTATTGCTTTTTAATCGTGTTTATGCTCACAAAATTTCTTAATTTTTTTCGAAAAAATAAAGAAGTCCTGAATTTATACACTATGCTAACTTAATGTACTTTTTGCACGATATATGTACGTAGGTATAACCCGTGGACTAGATAAAAGATTAGTGATAAGAAATTGTTATGCGCCAACGCCGCGGCCGTCGTTGGCCGCCGAACTGTAGACATGTGTACCTATTCAAGGTGCACATGCTTGCAGTTTGCGCGCGGTGGAAATGCAATGGCATTATTATTATTTTTTTGTTTGGTCCATTATTTTTTAATTGTTCGCTATGTATTCATTTGTATTGCGTAGGTAATAATTGGATGTTATTTATTATAAGTTGTATTTTTTTGTGTTTAATCAATGTTTTCTTTCTTTCTTTCTTTCTAGATAAAAAATGTCTTAATGAAAGCTCTAATATTTTAAAAATTTTCACATTTTTCTGAGATGACTCAATGATGATAATGAGTATGGTAAAAATTAATAGAATTTTTGTACGGTATCAACAACTCTATATTGTATACGCAAGATTTATCTGTAATTTGAAAGGTTTCAGTTACAGGGCACCGCCGGCTTCAGTGTAAACGTTTGTATTAGCTATTTCGTTGGTTTTACCTGAAGGTAATAATTTTCTCCTGACCGAATTTCACAGCGGCCAATCTCAACGGAGATTAGCGCACGCAGGATATATTATAGTACACAAGTGTGTGCGCAAACACTGGTGCACTTTCTATTCCCTCATATAGCACTGATAGTCTAGTGGTATGACCGTCGACTGACGAGTCAGAGGTCTCGAGTTCGATCTCAAGGCGCGCGCCTCTGACTTTTCGTAAGTTATGTGCGTATTAAAAATTAATTATCAGTTGCTAAAACGGTGAGGGAAAACATCGTGATGAAACCAACAATCCTGAGAGATTTTTCAATGGTGTGTAAAGCCATGTCAGAGGCCTACGGGCGGTTTAAACTCTGATACCAGGTTGTTTATCAATCATACGATAAGAAGAAGATTCATAGTCCGACGGGACGGCATTCTGATACGACTGGAGAGAGATCAGGCGCAGGACCAACGGCTTTACTGACTTACTGACTGATTCTGATGACCCCATCAGAATCAGTCAGTCACGGTGGCTCAGCGGTTAGAGCGTCGGCACGGTACGCCGAAGATCGTGGGTTTGAATCCCATCTGTATCAGTTGTTTTTTCAAATTTCTTATTAAATATTTATATTTAATAATTAATTTATAAAACGCATATCGAAAAGTCGGAGGTGCACCTTGGGATCGAACTTGAGACCTCTAATTTGTCAGTCGAAGGTCATACCACTAGGCTATCAGTGTTCATATTTATAAATTCAAATTCAAATAATTTATTTGCTAATATGGGTACAACATATTATAGTTATTAAATTTTAGTACAAGTCCAACCATATTACGCCTTGCGGCACGCAAATCTCATGCAAAAATGTTAATAATTATACCTTATAGTTTACAATAATAAATTGATATATTTGTTACAGAATAGTTTTTAAATAATTTTATCAGAACTTGTATGTCACTTAATAATATGAATATTTGCAAAAAAATATTGTCACAGAGTTATTGGAAAATGTCAGAAATGTCAGAAAATTATACCAACCTCAATTCTCTCAAGAAAGCACCGAAGAAGGGTATAAGCCGGCACTCCGGCATAGCCAGCGCTCTGCCCAACGCCCTCTCATACTCAGCAGACAGCAAAGCAGCTGAGAGGAAGTCCAGCGCTGGGAGAGGCTCGTCCGATATGCTGAACCAGAAGGACTTCAATTTGTTTGACCTGGAAAGGGGAGAAAAGTTATTAAATAAATAAATAATAAATAAACTCGACTGCCTCGGCCTAGTTGTAGCAAGCGCGACTGCTGAGCACGAGGTTCTGGGTTCGATCCCCGGGTCGGGCAAAGTGTTAGGATTTTCCATTAGAAAATTCTCAACGCACGGAGTCTGAAATTGTGGCCGGTTAATGGCAATAGGTTCGCCCCCTATTACATGGGACTTATAACATAGCCGGCGAAACGTGGGTGTACTGCGCACCTCTGCCAACCCCCTCTGGGGAATACAGGCGTCTATGTATGTATGTAATGTAAAAAAAACAAATTATATTTTAAACAAAAATTTTGTCTAGCGTAGCAGCTCTACAGCGTAGCAGCTCTACGGCGTAGCCGAAGCACGTATTTGCTACGAAGTAGTAAACCTTTTATGATTGCTACGTTACCGTAGTAAGTCTTCTACGAAAGCTACGCCGTAGAGCGTCTACGATTTTAGTGTTGTATAGTAATAGAGTAAATTTTTATCATTTTATTATGTCTGTTTGTCTGTCACAGGCATTTTACTCGTAAATTATTAATGATAAAAAGATGGAATTCGCATGAATAACGCTGACAAAGTTACTTAAAAAAAACTACAAAAAAATATTGGGATACCTCCCATCATGTAAAATAAGAAATATAATTTTTTCGGCTTATTTATCTTTTTTTCTTTTATACTTGATAAATAACTTGGTGTCAGAGTTTAAACCGCCCGTAGGCTTCTAACATGGCTCTACACACCATTGAAAAATCTCTCAGTTGTGCTGGTTTCATCACGATGCTTTCCTTCACCATTTTAGCTACTGATAATTAATTTTTAAAACGCATGAATCTGAAAATTCATACGTACCTGTGTGTCGAACCTACAACCTTTAGATTGGCAGCCCAACGCTCATACCACTAGGCTATCACTGCTAAAAGAACACTATAGAAAAACTCAGACAGCACAATTTTTTTTTGCTTCCTATTTTTAATTCTGCATTTTTTAGATGCTGAAAATATTATACGCGAAAGAAGTCGCGGGTAACAGCTAGTTAAAATATTATCAGTATATCAGAAACCTGTTTTATTTAACCTTTAATAAATTAACCTTTAGAGCTGTGAGTACAAAATGATCGGTCCAAAGTAAATTGGATCAATTTACCGAATTCGATTCCCGGCGAACCCCAGCAGTCGTATTAATGTTATCTTGTCCCCAATTTGTCACGGTAAAGTGGGGGGGAAACAGTAAGTGAAAAAAAGATTAATTTAGGTCAAGTGTCGTGATATGTCTTGTTGTCGTGGTAGCGTAGTGGTTTAATCTTTGACTGGCAAGCACTAGGTCGTGGTTCGAACCCTGCGCACCTCTGACTTTTCGTAAGTTATGAGCGTTTTATAAATTAATTATCACTCTCCGTGCCTCGGATAGCACGTTAAGCTGTTGGCCCCGGCTGTCAATTGTAGATCTGTGACAGTCGTTACGGGTAGTCAGAAGCCCGAAAGTCTGACAACCAGTCTTACCAAGGGGTATCGTGTAACCCAGTTTCTGGGTTGTGGAGGTCTGATAGGCAGTCGCTCCATGTAAAACACTGGTATTAAGCTGCATCCGGTAAGACTGGAAGCCGACCCCAACATTGTTGGGAAAAGGCTAGGCAGATGATGTCGTGATACGCCTTGTTGTCTGATAGCCTAGTGGTATAATCGTTGACTGGCAAGTCTGAGGTCTTAGTTTCGAACTCTGCAACTTTTGACTTTTCAGATTCATGTGCATTTAAGAACTTAATTATCAAATGAAATTAAGAAATTTGCAAAATCAACTGACTCGGGCGGAACTTGGACCCACGACCCCTGGCGTGCCGTGCCATCGCTTTACCAACTAAGCTACCGAGTCCTGACCGCTGTTTTTGGAAGTCGTTAAAAAAAATCATTCAAATTTTTCGGTAATCGAACCCTGGACTTAGTTCTCAGTTCATTTACCACTTAATAGAGGGGGGTAAAACGAAAATTAGATCCCATAAAAGTAGTATTACGATTCTTGCCTTCATTACCGGAAGGCTATTTAAACCCTCTAGTGGGCTACAAGATTGGCTTGAGAACCGCTGGCGAAGCTTCTTTATTGCCAAACTTTGGGCACAAAAAGGTTTATTGGCTTTGAAATGAGATACGTTCATTAGATTCGCTTTTGTTTATGTAGTTATTAAACTTCTTATCCTGTGGTTGATGAACAACCTGGTGTCAGAGTTTAAACCGCCCGTAGGCCTCTGACATGGCTTTACATACCGTTGAAAAATCTCTCAGGTGTGCTGCTTTCATCACGATGTTTTCCCTCACCGTTTTAGCAACTGATAATTAATTTATAAAACGCACATAACTTACGAAAAGTCAGAGCGCGCCTTGGGATCGAATTCGAGACCTCTGACTTGTCAGTCGACGGTACTTGTACGTAGCGATGATTTCTTAGTTCGAATTAGTTACCAAGTGCATAAAAATGTATTGATTTAGTTCGAAATAATAAGAGATTTTCTAGGGAACTGGTGATAACTTCGAATTATAGAATTTATTTATGTCTGTATGTATTATTAGGTATAGTATATATATAGTAAGTGTATATATTTATGTACTGTGTATTTTTTTTTTATGTAGGTACACCTAAAACTACCCATTATATTTATATTTAAAGTACATTCCATCCTAAGGTTGTCTGTAAGAAATTGCCATGTGCGATAAGACCGCCCATTGTACAATTTTTCTAAAAATTGTTATTGTTATATTGTGTTTATATTAAATGGTGTACAATAAAGACTATAATAAACTAGCTGTTCCCGCGACTTTGTTCGCGTTAAATTAAATTTTCCCGTAAACACGTTTATACAGCAGCCAGATTGCCTGTTTTTTTTTCTTACTTGAATCACAGATATTGCTATTTTTTACTGAAAACTAAACTTTTTTTTTCAGAATAAAAAATAGCCTATAGCACTCAGGGATAAAGTAGCTTCCTATTGGTGAAAGAATTTTTAGGATCGGATCGGTAGTTCCAGAGATTACCCCTAACATACATACATTATCACATACATACAAACTTTACTTCTTTATAATATTAGTATAGATAAATAAATAAATAAATATAGAGAGGTTCGAATTATCGCAGGTTTGAATTAACAAGAGTCGACTGTATTGTTAAAGTTTTACTAGGCATTGCACATACGCGGCTTTGACAGGAGAACCATTTATTTTTAGATAACCCATGACAAATGATGGGGCTTACAATCTTATCCTTATTCTCAGAGAAAATCCTCATGGGATAGAAACATCCTATTTTCTATAATGTGTTTTAAAACAAGTATTATATATTATATAATTTCTCTCGAATTTGTATTAATTAAATGAGTCGTGATAGCCTAGTGGTGGTGACCGTTGACTGGCAAGTCAGAGGTCTTGGGTTCTAACCCAAGGCGCGCACCTCTGATTTTTCGTGTTATGTGCGTTATATAAATTAATTATCACTCTCCGTGCCTCGGATAGCACGTTAAGCTGTTGGCTCCGGCTGTCAATTGTAGATCTTTGTCAGTTGTTACGGGTAGTCAGAAGCCCGAAAGCCTGACAACCAGTCTTACCAAGGGGTATCGTGAAACCCAGTATTTGGGTTGTGGAGGTCTGATAGGCAGTCGCTCCATGTAAAACACTGGTATTCAGCTGCATCAGGTAAGACTGGAAGCCGACCCCAACATAGTTGGGAAAAAGCTAGGCAGATGATGATTAATTAAATTAAAATTATGAATATGCACACGTACCTATGTAGGTACCTCTTAACTTTTGTCATGGTTAAAGAAAAGTAGTTAATATGTAGTACATAAATAATAATTGGTATTAAAATCATAAGAGTCGTGATAGCTTAGTAGTATGACCGTTGACGGGGAAGTTAGAGGTCTCGGGTTCGAATCCAAGGCGTGCACCTCTAACTTTTCGTAATTGTCATTCCATCGGACATGTCGCACATGTCGACAACCTCGCGGGCCAAGTCTAGATATTTTATTTGTTTATCTTTCTCGTTATATTAGTATGATTATTATACTGTGCCATTACTTTGTATGTTCGTCTTGTTTATCAAGTGATGTTTACCGCTGTCTTCCCTGAAGATGTTTCTTCAACTAAGGCTTCATTCGCTTGTTAGAATTGTTTATTTTGAAACGTGTCTCAAAGGGCTGACTGACACGCGGTGTCAAGTTGAGGAGCTCTTTGTGTCAGTGTGATATTTGAGACCCTTGGGGCTTCACTAACGTAGGTTTTGAATTTGAACCAATCCATCTCTTCACAGTAAGCCATTTTAAATAAAGTAGGAACCTATATCAACAAAAAATAGATATATTACAGGAGATATTATAGTGCACAAGTGTGTGCGCAAACACAGGTGCACTCTCTATTCCCTCACTCTCATAGTCCGATGGGATGGCCTTCCGACACGATCGGAGAGAGATTAGGCGCAGGGCCAACAGCTTTACGTGCTTTCCGAGGCACGGAGTAAGTGATAATTAATTTATAAAACGCACATAACTTACGAAAAGTCAGAGGTGCGCCCTTAGGTTCGAACCCGAGGACGACTTGCCAGTCAACGGTCACCACCACTAGGCTATCACGACTCATTTACGTGTAGGTATTATAGATCAGCTTGTAACTGTCCTAATATAGGGCAAAGGCCTCTTATCATACAGAGAAGGATCGAGCATTAATCACCACGCTAGCTCACTGCGTGTTGGCGATTTCACACTATTAAGTCCAGGTTTCCTTACGTTTCCTTTCACCGTTAGTCAGTGGTGTCTTAGATTAACTTAGAAAGTACATGACATTGAAAAAGTTACATTGGTACACGCCAGGTTCGAACCCACACCCACGCGCTTATTATTATAGGTAGTATATAAGGTATTATATACCTTATATACGTGAGAGTCGTGATAGCCTAGTGGTGGTGACCGTTGACTGGTAAGTCAGTAGTCTCGAGTTCGAACCCAAGGCGCGCACCTCTGACTTTTCGTAAGTTATGTGCGTTTTATAAATTAATTATCACTCTCCGTGCCTCGGATAGCACGTTAAGCTGTTGGCCCCGGCTGTCAATTGTAGATCTTTGACAGTCGTTACGGGTAGTCAGAAGCCCGAAAGTCTAACAACCAGTCTTACCAAGGGGTATCGTGTAACCCAGTACCTGGGTTGTGGAGGTCTGATAGGCAGTCGCTCCATGTAAAACACTGGTATTCAGCTGCATCTGGTAAGACTGGAAGCCGACCCCAACATATTTGGGAAAAGGCTAGGCAGATGATGAGTATATAAGGTATTATATAACTCGAAAATTTATTATGAACAATATACCATTCCCGTCAGCTTTATTGTACTCGTAAATAACTGTAAGGTCGGTTAAATTAGATACCGGGTGTAGGGACTGCAAATAGGTTAATTACAAGGTGATTTCGGAGTGACTTGCTGGTTGAAATGCTATGAAAAGACCAGGGTTTGAATACTGTTTTGGTATTTAACAGTTAAGATTTTTTTTCTCTATAATTTATGTGTATTTATTTTTCTTTATTTATTTTTAAGGTAGTTAGATTTGTATATAATGTGCTTCTAAATTATCTGAGTAGGGCTGGTTCTATTCTTAGGCCGGAAACCACACGGCACATAATAAAACGTTTTGGAGTCGGTTCCAAGTCAAGTTCTAGCCTCTTTAACCTTCTCATTAAGAACTTGACTTGGAACCGACTCCAAAACGTTTTAAAGTTATTTCAAGCTTTTTAGTTCCTTTTGAAGTCGGTTTAATTTTTTATTAAAAATAAATTTTTTCACGATTTTTAGTGGTGCCTAAAATTAATCCCCCCTCCCAGACTTTTGTGAGGCTAATATTTGAAATCCTTATGAAAAGCCCATTCAAACGATACCTCACACGATATTTTTTATCTTGGATGATTATAGGAGGGGGGAGGGTGACCACGTATCCCCCTCCTTCTCTTTACTCGTCAGCCATCGACTGCATGTATAAACAAAGAAATATTACTTGTTACGACAATTCTACTATTATCCTACGAGGAGTTCCGTTCCATATCTCGTAAGTCCATGATCAGATCATGACAATATTTCTATGGGACCATCTGGCAGCTATTTCGCGTCGAACAAAAAAAGAATCACGCGAATCGGTCAATTAACCGCGGCGTAATCGATGTACATACATAGAAAAAAAAACATACCGGCCGAATTGAGAACCTTCTCCTTTTTGGAAAGACGGTTAAAATACAAATAAAACAGGAAAGACGGTTAAAATACAAATAAAACACTTAAAATGGGTTCTTGATTTACAACGGTACCCAAAAACGTCATAACACGTCTTCCTACAAACCATATTTGTATGTAACCCCAATTTTGTTGGAGCACTTTCTTACATTATTACGCGGACGTCTATAGCCGTTCTATAGAAACCCTTTTATACCCTCATCTTGAGAATGTATCTATCGAGTTAGGATACAAGTTTTTTTATTATTATTTTGTAACGAAAAGAAAGGAAGAGCTTTACGTTTTTAGCCGACTGCCAAATAAGAGGAGGTTCTCAATTCGATGCGATTTTTACATCGATTACTTTTTTGTTTTGAAAGAGTATTAAACCTTCACTACATAGTATAAAACCACCTCCACCGACTTCACCCAGTTCAGTGACAGCAAATCAAATAGCTCATCAGCTTCTTTTAAATGGCAAACCACCAAAATGCCTTAGTAAGGTTCCTAAAAACAATAAACCAGCCGACTACGAACCCGTATCCAAACCATTTCAACTAGCCGACATAATAGAATCTATTAGGTACTTGAAATGTGGTAAAGCGTCTGGAGTAGATAACATCTCGGTTGAACAAATAAAGCACCTTGGACCAGTGGCTGTTTCTTGGTTGCTGGAACTCTACAACAACTGTCTAAAATTGTCGAAAATTCCTCGCCTTTGGAGAAAATCAAAGGTTATCGCCATACCAAAACCTGGTAAACCGGTGGATGACCCTAAAAACTATCGCCCTATATCACTCCTTTGCCATACCTACAAACTCTTTGAAAAAATGCTGTTAACTCGCCTTACTAACATTGTGGATGCCAAATTAATCCCTGAACAAGCAGGATTTAGACCTGGAAAATCCTGTTGTAGCCAGACCTTGAAGCTTACCCAACATATTGAGGACGGATATGAGAAAAGAAAAATAACAGGAGCAGTATTTGTAGACCTATCAGCAGCCTACGACACGGTCAATATCAAACGTTTATTGTGGAAAGTAGACACCTTGACAGAGGACGCAAAATTCACAAAAAATTTGAGAGAGCTGCTCAGTAATCGACGGTTCCAAGTCCACCTTCTTGAGGATAAAAGCAGGTGGAGATCACAAAAGAACGGTTTACCTCAAGGCAGTGTTTTGGCACCTATCCTCTTTAACATTTATACTAACGACCAACCAGTTAGCCCAAACACTAGCCGCTTCCTATATGCTGACGATCTGGCACTAACTTGTCAAGCTAGTACTTTTGAGGAAATTGAGGCCAAGCTTTCTTCAGCCCTTAGTGACCTCAGTGAGTACTACTCAAAAAACGCCCTCAAACCGAACCCATCAAAAACTCTATCGTGCGCATTTCACCTCCGCAATCGACAAGCAAACAGAGCCCTTGAGATCTCATGGGATGGGGTGCCAATTACCCACAATAACAATCCAAAATATCTGGGAATTACTTTAGACCGCTCACTCACCTACAGGAAAAACTGTGAAAACCTGAAATCAAAAGTAAATTCTAGAAATAATCTACTCCATCGTCTCACAACTACTAGATGGGGGGCTGCTCCTCGAGTTCTGCGTACGACTGGGATTGCGCTCTGCTTTTCAGCTGGCGAATATGCTAGCCCAGTATGGAGTCGTTCAGCTCACGCCAAGCTAGTGGATACCGCTCTTAATGAAACGTGCCGGATTATTACAGGTTGCCTTAAACCGACCCCAGTACCAATGCTGTATCCTCTAGCTGGCATTGCTCCTCCAGCAGTCCGAAGAGCTGTAGCAACCGCTATTGAAAGAAAGAGGCTAGAAGATGACCCACGCCATCCCATGCATAATTTTACACCAGTGTCCCAGAGGCTCAAAAGCCGGTCAAGCTTCCTCAGAAACGTAACCCCAGCTAACACCAATGCTGCTGACGCAAGACGCAATCTCTGGCGTCAATCATTTGATGTGCCCAGCAGTTTTACCCCACTGTCCGAGAACCTTCCACCTGGGAAAGAGTTACCATGGCTAACTTGGAAATCCCTGAACAGACTTCGGACCCAAGTCGGCCGCACCAAAGACAACCTCTCCAGATGGGGGTTCTTGGACAGTGCCGATCTTCGGTGTGAGTGCGGCGTCTCCCCGCAGACAATGGCCCACCTTTTGTCCTGCGTTGCATGCCCTGCCACCTGCACGTTAGATGACCTAATGACTGCATCTGGGGACGCGGTCCGCGTAGCAGAGTTTTGGAGTGGAAAAATTTAATAATAATAAAATAAAATTAAAAAAAAAGCCATCGATTCGCAAAGAAGAATAGTATAAAACAAAGTCGCTTCCCGCGTCTGTCTGTCCCTATGTATGCTTAGATCTTTAAAACTGCGCAACGGATTTTGATGCGTTTTTTTTAATAGATAGAGTGATTCAAGAGGAAGGTTTATATGGATAATACATGTATATTAGCGTAACCGTGCAAAGCCGGGGCGGGTCGCTAGTAGAGTATAAAAGAAAAAATAGAGTGATAACGTCAACAACATTGCCTTGTGCGGAGCGTGAGCAGGTCTCACCATTGATATGTTAAAATATCATTTTTTTATGTATGTTTTACATGTTTATGCACTTGTTTTGCTTATTAATTAAAAATATTTAATAAGAAACTCGCGGAAACAACTGACTTTGGCGTGACTTGAACCCTCAATATATAGATAGTTACTTCAACGATAGTTCATGCCAGGTTCGAACCCATACCCACGACCCACGTGCTTGGTTAACTCTACAGCGTGTAACAGAAGTAATAATACATTAAGGGCTTATAAGGTACCCTATAAACAATCCTTGAGCATAGGTTTTGGAACCGAACCCCAAACAATACTCGAGTAAACCACGGACAAAGTTTTCACCAAAATCTTTCAAATAAAGCCCTAGAAATCAGCTGAAAGGTGAATCAACACAAATTCAGTTATTTACCTTCAATAAATTCTTTAAGTAAGCACTAGGCACGGGTAGGATAATGAAATCTGTCATTATTGAAGAAAATGAAATCAAAAGAATTATTTTGTAGGAAAAAAAATGCCTCTGTTGCATTCAATATTTTCACAGGTGATTCTCTTCATGATATACATACATGAAGAGAAGTTAATTAAGTATTATTTCGGACTTTTGTTACACGCTGTATATCTAATGCCCTACCTGCACACATAATAGTAAAAAAGAGCTTAATACTTATGTCAAAAATTAAACTCAATGTTTAACAGCGTAAATCATAAATATTGTTAAGACTAATCCACGGATGGAGTAAAGGATGATTGTGATTGATGTCCAAATTGTGTTGCTATCCAAAAATCCCTGTTGTCGTTTATTGCAGGCTTTCATTGCCCTTGACCTCGTGCTGAAAAGCGTAATGCATTGTTTCCATTTGGGTGTTTGAAAAATGGCAGTTTGATATGCTAAGAAGGGCTAGATGTAGCAAATATGCCCAAAAAAGCCGAGAAAGGACAAAAAATGGTACCTTTTAGTTCAACATACGCACGCTTAATAATATACTGGCTCAACTCAAAGAAGAAGATTTTTGGAGAAATGCGAAAAACTAATCTGCAATAAAGGCCTGGCTTAGTTATTAGCAAATGTATCGAGTATTGTTCAATCATTATTAGTAGTGGTACTTACATACATATTTATTAAGTATATAAAATTATAATAGAAATCATAGATGGCATTTATACTGCCTCGTTGGTCTCTAGTCGTCTAATGGTAGCAAAGAATGGAACTAGTTGTAGGCTAGGTCAACTATCTCTTTAGACAACGAATTATAAATGATGATTTCTGCCACCAAAAGAGAAAATGACGACTTCCTCTCATCACCAGGTTTTCGGAGGCAGAGAATCGACATGCGGCAGCTCGTCACACTCTACTCCAGTCAAAGGGACCTACACCGACTCTCATTCTGACTCCCTTAGGAGTTCTGGTATCAAGTTCAAGGTGAGTATAAATAACTATTTCTATGTGAAAATAAATACTGTGTGGTTTCCGGCCTAAGAATAGAACCACCTCTACTCGTCCTGCGGGTGTAATAAGAAGCGACACAGGGAAAGATTCGAGGATGGGCAGCAGCATCCTTCTGTGTAACAGCAATCATCTGCTACTGCGAACGCTAACCCGCTTGCCTAGCGTGGTGATTATAAACAAATACCTCCAATGAGCGCACAAAAATGGCGCGCATTGGGAGAGGTCTATGTTCAGCAGTGGTGTAATACAGGCTGATGAATTAGCAATCGGTAAATAAATAAATATTATTTTTGTGAATTTTTTTACATGTTATAGCACATGATAGGTTATCCTAATCCTAATCCTAATCCTAATCCTACTACTATTATAAAGGCGAAAGTTTGTAAGTATGGATGTATGGATGTATGGATGTTTGTTACTCTTTCACGTAAAAACTACTGAATGGATTTGAATGAAACTTCACCACAATATAGCTTATACATCAGAAAGAAAGAAAGAAAGAAAGAAAAACATTTATTTGGCACAAGGCGCTCGGACATACTTAAAAATAAAGGTAATTACAAAATAATAAAAACAAAAATTATATGTATTTATAAAAATAAAATAAAAACCTAACATATACTTATTATTTATGTGTGTCCGGCGGCTGCGCCAAATAGGTTCAGTTCAGCATTAATGCCAGACAATTACTGCCTGACGCTGGTTTTCAACTGAACCTAAAGATGTGACGGATGTAAACCAGTTTGATAAAGCAATAGTAGTAATAAAAAGAATACATAAATAAAAAATACAAAATAAAAGTTACAAAAACGTTACAAAAAGTAAGTAAAGGAGTGGGTACCTTCACAAAAACTTTGTCTCACCCACCATCACACTATAAACGTCAATGTCTCTCAAACATTTTTGATCGTTGTCATAATATAGTACCTACATATAAAATAATTCCACTGTGATACCAAATTCACACTAGCTTTTTTGTGATACGATGAGTACCATAGTGCCGGGATATTGCTTTATAATCCCTCTAATCAACCTATATACCTATATACTGTAACAAAAGTGTTTGCAACAATTAGTGCCAAGCTGCCGAAGATTGCAAGTGTAAGTAATACAAAATTTATAAGTTATTATTCAGAATAACACATAGGCTACAATTTATCAACATATCATGCGGGCGAAGCCGCGGGCGGAAGCTAGTTAAATATAAGTATTTAATAAGAAAATTTATGGGATACGGTGGCTCAGCGGTTAGAGCGTCGACACGGTATGTCGAAGATCGTGAGTTCGAATCCCATCCGTATCAGTTGTTTTTTCAAATTTTCTTATTAAATAATTATATTTAATAAGCTATCATGTGCTATAACATGTAAAAAATTCACAAAAATATTAAGAAAATTGGTGATATCGCATCGGTGTCTACTAAAACTGCAAAGTTTAGAGCACTGGGTCGGGATACGTAATGTATTTCGATAGATGTCGCCACACGCCTTAGGCGTGTAAAAGAGATTTGAAATTTCGATTGATGCCGATGGGATACGGTGGCTCAGCGGTTAGAGCGTCGACACGGTATGTCGAAGATCGTGAGTTCGAATCCCATCTGTATCAGTTGTTTTTTCAAATTTTCTTATTAAATAATTATAAAATTAATATTACACAACATATCTTTAGAAAAGTCGGAAGTGCGTGCCTTAGGTTCGAACCTGAGACTTCTGACTTGCCAGTCACCGGTTACACTACCTATCACTTAAATATTCTCACTCACGTACAAACATACCTATATTAAAAATATAGAAACTCTCCCAGATGGTTTCGTTCCGTTCAGTAATGGATATAGCATGATATGGATACAATCATGACACATATTGAAGATAGATTCCCTGACAGACGAGGTGAAATGGGTTCCGCTGATATTAGGAGATCTCCAAAACTTATAAAGGTCAGTGATCACTAGAGCGAAACTTGTAATAAAATAATAATATTCTCCTTACCGAATTTCGGTCACAGCGGTCAATCTCAACGAAGACTAGCCAATTACCCAGGAGATATTGTAGTGCACAAGTGTGTGCGCAAACACAGGTGCACTCTCTATTCCCTCACTCTCATAGTCCGATGGGACGGCCTTCCGACACGATCGGAGAGAGATCAGGCGCAGGGTCAACAGCTTTACGTGCTTTCCGAGGCACGGAGAGTGATAATTAATTTATAATACGCACATAACTTACGAAAAGTCAGAGGTGCGGAACCCGAGACCTATGACTTGCCAGTCAACAGTCACCACCACTAGGCTATCACGACTCTTAAAGCGATACTTATAACAAAACATTGAACCTGTAACGCGAGCAATTTTTATTCTAATCGAATAAATAATCTGTAATCTTTACCGAATTCTTATCGAATATAATTCAATCATATCATCTGCCTAGCCTTTTCCCAACTATGTTGGGGTCGGCTTCCAGTCTTACCGGATGCAGCTGAATACCATGTTTTACTTGAAGCGACTGCCTATCAGACCTCCACAACCAGATACTGGGTTACACGATACCCCTTGGAAAGACTGGTTGTCAGACTTTCGGGCTTCTGACTACCCGTAACGACTGTCAAAGATCTGCAATTGACAGCCGAGGCCAACAGCTTAACGTGCTTTTCGAGGCACGGAGTAAGTGAAATTATTTTTTAAAACGCACATAACTGGCGGAAAGTCTGAGGTGCGCGCCTTGGGTTCGAATCTGAGACCTCTGATTTGCCAGTCAACGGTCAACACCACTAGGCTATCACGACTCTATGTGTACTAATGTCATGTTGGCGCATTGGTTACGGACCTAATTTGCAAGCACGTGGGTGTGGGTTCGAACCTGACATGTGATTTTTTCAATGTCATATGTACTTTCTTAGTTAATCTTAGACACCACTGACTAACGGCGAAGGAAAACATCGTGCGTGCCCTAGGTTCGGACCTGAAACCTCTAAGACTAGGCTATCACTGCACTGAATAAAATATCTAAGAGATTTCCCTCTTAGATATTTCATTCAGTAATTTTGATGTGGATTTCTGACATATTGTACAAGGACAATTACTTGACGGGCTGAAGTGGGTCCGATGATGGCGGTGCGGTTCTCAAAGTTTAGGAGGAAAATGTTACGCGTAAATTTCCCAATTTCAGCTTTCTAGCTTTCTTTTCTTATCGTATGGTTAATAAACAACGTTTAAACCACCCGTCTGGCAAAATTAATTGTTTTCTAATTCAACCTCTTTCTATCCAATCTATAGCTATTTATAAATTTATAAAATCTGTTTTTTCTCATGTTTAATTAATTATTGATAATATTGAAGTAAGAATTTGTATTGTGATGGTTTTTTGTGAGTGTTGCTATGAGGCTGGCATATCTACTTTGTGGACAAAAGCCTCAATAAATAAATAGATTGAAAAAAAAAATCCACTCGTCTCTGCCATGGCTTTACACACCATTGCAAAATGTCTCAGGTGTGCTGGTTTCCTCACGATGTTTTCCCTCACCGTTTTAGCAACTGATAATTAGTTAATGCTTAAGTATTTCATGGATTTGATTGTTTAATATAGTCTCAAACTTTCGCGAACACTCAACATAATGAAACAACTTTTTAACGGATATAATTCGTCTCACGACGCTTGTCAACCTCAGTCTGCCTGCGACCACGAGTGCTGCAAAGTACTCGAAACGTCAGGATTGTATTATCAAAATAAAAACGCGAATTATATCCGTTAAAAAGTTGTTTCATTATGATTTGATTGTTTTTTATTTTTTGTTTACGGGTAAAAAACATGTCCTCTTTACGTGGTTTACAGGAATGTCAATCGCCCTGTAACACATGGTATAGATTAGTAGTGAACAACCGCTTGGTACTTTGGTGTGTGTGTGTCGCACACAAGTATAATTAAAACAAAACTTTGCTTGACGTTCCTTTTTATTTTCCTGACTCTGTATGTCTCGGTATGTCTCTTAAATACAAGTATTACAACACATTGTAGGTAAATTTCTATAGCGCCGTTCAGAAATTTGAATAAATGAACAACGCCATCTAGTTAAAATTCAACACATTTTTACAATAGAAAAAACCTCGGTTTAAGACCGCAAGGGCGTTGCACAAGTAGGATACGATAAGATTTGAAGTTTATTTTTATAACAGAATGCTAACCCTATTATTTGTACAAAAGTTTGGAAACCGCTGGAGTCATATATCAAAGGATTTTAATATAGAATGGTCAAAGCCCGGAGTGAGATAAAAATAATATAGACATATATTCACATCGCGTGTCCCAGATAAGAGGTTCTGACGAAACCGGGTCACTAATACCACAGTATAATAATCATACAGTATGGAAACTACGTAAGTCGTGATAGCCTAGTGGTGGTGACCGTTGACTGGCAAGACAGAGGTCTCGAGTTCGAATCCAAAGCGCGCACCTCTGACTTTTCGTAAGTTATGTGCGTTTTATAAATTAATTATCACTCACCGTGCCTCGGATAGCACGTTAAGCTGTTGGTCCAGGCTGTCAATTGTAGATCTTTGACAGTCGTTACGGGTAGTCAGATGTCCGAAAGTCTGACAACTAGTCGTACCAAGGGGTATCGTGTAACCCAGTATCTGGGTTGTGGAGGTCTGATAGGCAGTCGCTTCATGTAAAACACTGGTATTCAGCTGCATCCGGTAAGACTGGAAGCCAACCCCAACATAGTTGGGAAAAGGCTAGGCAGATGGAATAATCATACAGTAAGGATGTAAGGAAACTACTTACAAACGCTCGAAGCTAACTCACACAAACATGCGCAATATAGCGTAACGACAAGACTCCTAAGCGAACGTCGCGGTACTCGCAGTATCAAGGACGCGTCGTTGCGCATGTTTGTGTAAGTGTGCCGTTTTCGAGCGTTTGTACGTAGTTCCCATACTGTATGTTTATTATACTATGCATATACTAAGTACACACACCTTAACATCAAGCTCTAAATTTCCAGTGTAAGCTGATATCTTGTTGTACGAAGAGCCTATACAATGAGAGGTCAGATCATACTGGTTTTGTATAGCTTGTTTTAATGCCTATGGACTTATATACAGGGTTATTAATTTGTAAAACACCAGCATCCTTAAAAGGGGTCATTAAACTCATCATTATGAACAACTTTTACTATGGGACCAACCCTGAAATCGCAAAAAAAACAGCTGTTCCATACATTTATGTTCACATGACTCAACAAAATGTATGGAACAGCTATTTTTTTTTGCGATTTCAGGGTTGGTCCCATAGTAAAAGTTGTTCATAATGAGGAGTTTAATGACCCCTTTTAAGGATGTTGGTGTTTTACAAATAACCCTGTATATAAAGATAGTTTTTTCAGTATTGTAGAATTATGTCTAGTAATAAACAAACATACAAGATATATTTTCGTATAAAATTAATATCAAAGTCTCTCATAACCAATTCATCTACCACAATATCAAAACAATACAATATTTTTTTGGGAATTTTTTACATGTTTTTTACGTAATGTATTCCGATAGATATTACCACACGCCCTAGGGGCAAAGAGATTTGAAATTTCGATTGATTCTGATGGGATACGGTGGCTCAGCGGTTAGAGCGTCGGCACGGTACCCCGGAGACCGTGGGTCCGAATCCCATCCGTAACGGTTGTTTTTTCAAATTTCTTATTAAATATTTATGTTCAACAATACAAGTTTCAATAACAAATTATACAAAAAAATCTTCTGACAATCTTCTCTCTTCAAATCTTCTCCAATTCTTCTGTCCTGGTAGATGCAGGTGGGATCAGCAAGTAGTTTCCGCCGGCCTACAGTCTCTCAACAGCTGAAGGCCGAAAGAAACCCCTGCTGACCGAACCCAGACTTCTGGACGTTGACTCTTGAAGACGTGGACAATGAGGTTTTATCATAAAGGAATAAATAAACCAGCCTGTAACTGTCCCACTGCAGGGCAAAGGCCTCTTCTCATACAGAGAAGGATTGAGCATTAATCACCACGCTAGCTCACTGCGTGTTGGCAATTTCAGACTATTAAATCCAGGTTTCCTTACAATGTTTTCCTTCACCGTTAGTCAGTGGTGTCTTAGATTAACTAAGAAAGTACATATGACATTGAAAAAGTCACATTGGTACATGCCAGGTTCGACACACCCACGCGCTTGCAAAGCGGGTCCGTAACCAATGCGCTACCTCGACAACTCATTAAATAAAAAGACATTTTAATAAAAATAAATAAATGAACCAGCCGGTAACTGTCCCACTGCAATGGCATGTTGTACAGAGAAGGATTGAGCATTACCACGATAGCATTAAATAATAAGATACACAATTCCAAAATACATCATTTGGTTATACCTCAAATGGAAAGCAGCGCTTCCGTTGAAAGCTCCCAGACGGATTGTTTTTTTCCGACACCTCCAACAAATATAATTATATTTGACAATTGACATTAAGACAATTTCAATTGTCATAAATGTTACAAAAACTTGACATATTATCCACTAAAACCTTTCTCGAGAACTACTCTATCCATTGGTAAAACAACATAGAAATTGGTGCAATAGTTTTTGAATTTATCGCGAACAGACAGATACACAGACGCGGCGAAAGACTTTGTTTTATATTATTTTCCGATAAATAGTAATAATAAATAATATAAGTAAAATTTATTTTTTACGTAAAACGGTTTTGACATCAAAACTAAAGCTGTGTACCAAATATCAGATCAATCTGTCAACCGGAAGGGGGTGAAATATCGATTACTAAATTTGAACCAAATAATAAACAGGTCAAGCTAAGTAAAACCGCTTAAAGAGCACACTTACTTCAACCCCGCTACAATCTCCATAGCACCGTTGAAGTTTCCGATGTTCCAGCAAGTGAGAGCGACTCGGAGGACGCACGCGAGAGCCGCCTTCCTGTCTTCTAGGGAGGGGTGAGAGAGGACCAACTCAGTCACCCACGCTGATACCTGAGGACAAAGAAGAATAGTTTAGAACAAATATACCGTTATTTGTTTCACAACCGGTTTTAGTGAAAACCGGTTTTAGTTTATTATCTGAAACCGGTTTTGAAACTTCGACGCAAAATAAAGGGTCTGACGTGTCAGTGTATCTGAGTGACAGTATGTCTGTCTGTAGTATCCCAGCTCCGGATAAGCGACTGATTTAGTTTTAAAAGCAGTTTTTGTTTCGTTTTCTATAGCGTTAGCGATCGTAGATAGTCAACTTGGCTAAGCCTCCAGGTTGTTCATCAACCATACGATAAACAAGATCAATTTAACCATAGCATAATGTTTATACAATCATAATGAGCTCTGTTCCAAGCTCTCAAAATACAATGTTTCGGCACTCACTAAAGAGAAAGGGTGTATTCAAATTATGTAGCAGAAATGATAATCAGTATTGAAATACGGCGACCGAAATAAACCTACCCTTGTAGGGTGACTATGATTCAGAGAAAATCGGGATAAAGTCTATTTTTAACAGACTTCAAAAAAGGAGGAGGTTCTCAATTCGATTGTATTTTTTTTTTGAATAACAAAAACAATTTTAAACGACTGCTTCGTTGGTCTAGTGGTAGCAAGCGCGACTGCTGAGCACGAGGTCCTGGGATCGATCTCTGGGTCGGGCAAAGTGTTATTGGGTTTTCCCATTAGGAAATTCTCAGCAGCAGCACGGAGTCTGGAATTGTCCCCGATACGGACGTGTAATGTAAATGATTGTGTTTAAATAAATTTTGAAGATAACTCAGTTATAATTTTTAGGCAGAGGTGTATGCAGTATGCACCCACGTTACGCCGGCTATAAGTCTCATGTAATTGGGGGCGAGCCTATTGCCATTAACCGGGCACTATTCCAGACTCCGAGCTGCTACTGAGAATTTCCTAATGGAAAAACCCAATAACACTTTTCCTGACCCGGGGATCGAACCCTCGTGCTCAGCAGTCGCGCTTGCTACCACTAGACCATCGAGGCAGTCAGTCATTACAAAAAAAAATTTCTTGCTACAAAAATGTTGAACATTAAAACAAAAACAGAAATCGCAGTCACCCTACGCCGTTCCGAGACCTGTCCTACTTTGTAAAATCGGATAGACAATATACACAGTAAATATTACAATATTTGAATATTTTGTGTCATCGACTGGCCTTGGGGAGTTTTCATTCAATATTTTTGAATACAGGTCGTGATAGCCTAGTGGTGGTGACCGTTGACTGGCAAGTCAGTGGTCTCGGGTTCGAACCCAAGGCGCGCACCTCTGACTTTTCGTAAGTTATGTGCGTTTTATAAATTAATTATCACTCTCTGTGCCTCGGATAGCACGTTAAGCTGTTGGCCCCGGCTGTCAATTGTAGATCTTTGACAGTCGTTACAGGTAGTCAGAAGCCCCAGTCTGACAACCAGTCTTACCAACGGGTATCGTGTAACCTAGTAAGTATCTAGGTTGTGGAGGTCTGATGGCAGTCGCTCCATGTAAAACACTGGTATTCAGCTGCATCCGGTATGACTGGAAGCCGACCCCAACATAGTTGGGAAAAGGCTAGGCAGATGATGATTTTTGAATACAGGTAAAAGCCAAACGTTAGGGTTGATGTCTTAGAGTATATAAGAAAATATAGAGTGATAACGTCAACAACATTGCCTTGTGCGGAGCGTAAGCAGGTCTCACCATACAAATGTTAAAATAGCCTAGTGGTGTTGACCGTTGACTGGCAAGTCAGAGGTCTTGAGTTCGGCTGTCAATTGTAGATCTTTGACAGTCGTTACGGGTAGTCAGAAGCCCGAAAGTCTGACAACCAGTATTACCAAAGGGTATCGTGTAACCCAGTATCTGGGTTGTAGAGGTCTGATAGGCAGTCGCTCCATGTAAAACACTGGTATTCAGCTGCATCCGGTAAGACTGGAAGCCGACTCCAACATAGTTGGGAAAAGGCTAGGCAGATGATTTCACCAAACAGTTTCTGTCATAGATTATATATACTACATATATATTATATAATGAGTTTCGGTCCACCAAACTATTTTAATTATAATAAGTAAACCTTGGTACTTAATGACGCGTTGCGCGGTACTTAACTGATTAGTTTTTACGCTCACAATACATCATGCTAATTTTTTCTTTAAGTATTGCCCAGGGGAGTGCAGTTCATATAGGCAAAATGGCACTGCCTACCTTGACAACAATGTTTAAATTACGACGCAGATAATGAATTAGTACCGTGTGGTTTCCGGCCTAAGAATAGAACCACTCCTACTCGTCCCGCGGGTGTCGTAAGAAGCGACAAAGGGAAAGATCCGGAGGATGGGCAGCAGCATCCTTCTGTGTAACAGCAATCATCTGCTACTGCGATCGCTAACCTGCTTGTCCAGCGTGGCGATTATGGGCAAATACCTCCAATGAGCGCGCAATGTAATAGAGGGCGAGTCTATTGTCATTAACCGCGCACAATTCCAGACTCCGTAACTGAGAACTTTCTAATAGAAAAAAACGTGTGGCACTCGGGGACTGCCGCGGTAAAGCTATTGCATAGCATTTTTTTATCAACTTATGCAATTATAATTATTTATTTATTTTTTTAGTCAATAGCTTAAAAACTTAAAACAAAATCACGTCTTGAAAAATCTAAGCAAATAATTAGTTTTCGAAATTCTAATGTTATATATTTCTAAATGTTTTGTTTTTTAATGTGTTAACATAAAATTTACCTTATTTGTTAGTTGAATAAGGTTTTAAATGGATTATTATGCAATAAAGGGTGTTAGGTTTTTTTCGTTACGGAATTTCTTGATTCGGTCGCCGCGCTCAAAGACTGCGGTAATAGCTAGCTATATTATAAAACCCTTTAACACTTTGCCCGACCCGGGGATTGAACCCAGGATCTCTTGCTCAAGCACAAGCAACGCCAAGGGCGTATACAAGTATTATAATAACAGGATAATGGTCTTATTCCAGACGAAGTCCGCTCTTGTTTTATTAAGGGTACTTTCCTTAAAATTCCACCTGCCGTCCATCACTAAGCCGACTCGGGGACTAATTTCTTAAATTTATAGCTTTCGAGGCACTTAAACAAGCAAAGGAGGGCTTCTATGTGTTTTAACGAAACACTCAGTATAACTAGGCAGATGATTATGGTAAAAATGTATATATTTAATTGATTTCAAGTTAAAAAAAAGATTTAAAAATTAAACATTTGAAACGAGTATAAAAAATAAATATCTAACAATATTTTTAATATTTTTCGTGATTTTTTTGCATGTTATACACATATACAGGGTTATTTTATGTGTAAAACACCAGCATCCTTAAAAGGGGTCATTAAACTCATCATTATGAACAACTTTTTCTAAGGGACCAACCCTGAAATCGAAAAAAAAATAGCTGTTCCATACATTTTGTTGAGTCATGTGAACATAAATGTATGGAACAGCAGATAGCACGTTAAGCTGTTGGCCCCGGCTGTCAATTGTAGATCTTTGACAGTCGTCACGGGTAGTCAGAAGCCCGAAAGTCTGACAACCAGTCTTACCAAGGGGTATCGTGTAACCCAGTATCTGGGTTGTGGAGGTCTGATAGGCAGTCGCTCCATGTAAAACACTGGTATTCAGCTGCATCTGGTAAGACTGGAAGCCGACCCCAACATAGTTGGGAAAAGGCTAGGCAGATGATTATATCAATGCTAGAAAACTGAAATTTGGTATTTTGGCCCACTTTTTGAAAGTCGGTTATCAATTAGAGTTCTTTTTACATTTTTATCGCATGAGGAAGAATATAGCTGCCCATTTTCCATCTTGCCTCCGTACCTACCCCACAAGGATATCGTCGTGAATGTAATTAGAATGTGCCGGAGAGGGAATGCGTGTCAATTATACAGAAAGCTATGTAGTACAAGTATGTTAAATTATAGCATTACTAGTGGTGTGACTGAGTTATAACGAATAACTATCGATAAAATATATCGATATTATTTTCATCATCAGTATGTATTAGTCCAACGCGTGTCACTATTGTGCGCTCATTGGAGGGATTTGCCTATAATCTCCACGCTGAGCAAGCGAGTTGGCGATCGTAGCAGATGATTGCTGTTACACAGAAGGATGCTGCTGACCATCCTCCGGATTTCCCTTTGTCGCTTCTAACGACACCCACGGGACGAGTAGGGGTGGTTCTATTCTTGTACCGGAAACCACACGACACCGTTGTTATTTTGTAATTTAAACTGTGTGTTGTTGTTTCCCTGAGAAACAACCTTAAAGACCGCTACCAGTGAGCAACGTTCCACGTTGGATGATAATGCCTTTGCGCTTTGTTTAAGCCAGCATTTTGGGCTTAAGTATATTTGTAAAATAAGAAAATTATCGCACATGGACATTTTACAGTTACTGCATGTAAACTCACAATCTTGACCTAGATGTTTCAACACAGAAGAATACGTCAGACCGTCTCGTCTGATCCTTGAAGCCGCGAGATAAATTTATGTTGTCGAGCCCAAGTATTTGATTTTGGGTCCATATATAATTTGTTATGTTTGAACCAGACTGTTGAATTCTAGTTCAATAGATCGCAGGTCTTCTGATGTAATTCTAGTGTTAACAAACTAAGCAACGTCAAAGTCTGGGTTTGTGGATTGTTGCAATTATTTAATTTCATGTATTTTTTAAATCTTTGAATAAAATTAGTAAAACTATATACTTTAGCCCAAAACACATAGTATCTCATGAATATAATAATATCGAATATATTATACCTATATATAATATATATCGAATATAATATTTGAAAAGATCGACAGGTCTATTAAATATTTTCGGGCCCGAGGCACACATAAATAGCTGATTCCTTGGCGTTATAACAACAAATAAGATTTGCTAATACCATACAATACTTAAGTGCCTTTCATACACTCACAAAAGCTTAACTTCTTACAGGATTAAACTTTTAGAAGTTAAAACGAACAGATTCATGGAATTATTAACTTTATTTCTTTGTGAATTAGAACAATTATTCTTTGAATGAGGTTATTGAAACTTAGAATAATACAGAATTTGGTTTGGAAGTGCTTTGAGCACTTTATTTGAATGTAATTGATATATTGAAAGCTAATGATTGAAAAGTTACGTTTTGATTTCTTGTTTTAAGATTTTCTTCGTTGTTGCTTTTTATTAATTACTAGCTTTTTCGTTACTAGGTGTCGTGGTGGCGCATTGGTTACGGACCCGCTTTGCAAACGCGTGGTTGTGAGTTCGAACCTGGCATGTACCAATGTGACTTTTTCAATATGATATGTACTTTATTAGTTAATCTAAGACACCACTGACTAACGGTTACAGAAAACATCGTGAGGAAACCTGGATTTAATAGTCTGAAATCGCCAACACGCAGTGAGCTAGCGTGGTGATTAATGCTCGATCCTTCTCTGTATGAGAAGAGGCATTTGCCCTACATTGGGACAGTTACAGGCTGATTTATTTATTTAGTAGCTTTTTGCCGTGTGGTTTCCGGCCTAAAAAGAGAACGACCCCTACTGCTCCCGCGGGTGTCGTAAGAAGCGACAAATGGAAAGATCCGGAGGATGGGCAGCAGCATCCTTCTGTGTAATAGCAATCATCTGCTACTGCGATCGCCAACCCGCTTGTCCAGCGTGGCGATTATGGGCGCACAATAGTAGCGCGTATTGGGAGAGGCCTATATTCAGCAGTCGATAAATACAGGCTGATGATGATGATGATGATGAATAACTGCGGTCGTTAATGTCGTGGTCATGATAGAAAAACTTGGGAACCATGTATTATCTATCATAAGAACATTATTGTTGTTTTCCTCGAGAACGGTACTTTTTGATATTATTAAATAAGAAACTCGCAAAAACAACTGACTTGGGCGGGGCTTGAACCCGCGATCCCTGCCGAGTCCCGACGGCTTCAGTCGGAATTACGAATCTCTTTCTTAACGCCTTTTAAGGCGTGTGGTGATATTTACCGGAGTACTGCTGCATTGCCGGTCTCATGTTCCAAACTTTGCAGCTTAAAAAGCATAGAAACTATATCACCAATTTTTTTATATAGTATAAGTATGTTTTTTTTACATGTTTATTTATGCACATATAGTGATCTTATTTGATAAGAAACTCGCAAAATTGAATAAGCAAAACATATGCTTATACATGTAAAAAAACATACATATAAACGGTACTTTTTTTATTTTATCGATATCGACAACGAGCACAACACTACACAATGCCTGTAATTGTCACGTGGCATGCGACATACACTTAGGGACATAAAATTCGACCGAGTAATTACATATTTTTTGTTTCGTATTAAAAAAGTTAGGGCGATTTTTTTTTGTATTTAATTAGGGTAATATTAATTTGTTGAGTGGTGTCGTATGTTTGTTAGTTAAATTTTATATGTTAAGTAGTTGTATTTAGATTTTTTTTTTAAATGGAAAAGTTGGTTTGCTTTAGCTAAAGCCTTGTTGATATGATTGTAATAGTCTGTTAGAGGTCTCAGGTTCAAACCTAAGGCACGCACTTCCGACTTTCCGTAAGTTAATTACATATTAATATAAAAAGCTCACTATAACAAATATACTATTATGAAAATGTCTAGTGGTAGCTAGCGCAACTGCTGAGCACGAGGTCCTGGGTTCGATCTTCGATCCCCGGGTCGGGCAGTGTTATTGGATTTTTCCATTAGGAAATTCTCAGTAGCAGTACGGAGTCTGGAATTGTGCCTGGTTAATGACAATAGGCTCGCCCCCTATTACATGGGACTTATAACAAAGACTTGTAACATATTGTTAGCACTGATAGCCTAGTGGTATGACCGTCGACTGACAAGTCAGAGGTCTCGAGTTCGATCCCAAGGCGCGCACCTCTGACTTTTCGTAAGTTATGTGCGTATTATAAATTAATTATCAGTTGCTAAAACGGTGACGAAAAACATCGCGATCGTGATGAAACCAGCACACCTGAGATTTTTCAATGGTGTGTAAAGCCATGACAGAGGCCTACGGGCGGTTTAAACTCTGACACCAGGTTGTTCATCAACCACACGATAAGAAGAAGCATAACATAGCCGGCGAAACGTGGGTGTACTGCACACCTCTGCCTACCTCTGATGAATACAGGCGTGAGTCTATGTTATGTTATGTTATAAAAACTAAAACCTGACTACTTAAAATTTAAAAACAAGAAAGAAGCTTGTTTTTAGATTTTAAGTAGTCGGGTTTTAGTTTTTAAACTATATTTTTATTTAACTTATTTTGGAGATATGTGAATTCTTATGTTTAGATATTAGAAATCTGCTAATAAAGCTCTTTCATTTGATACCCCACACGACACTGCCAAGATTTTTTTTAAATTCTTTACTTTAAGTCCCCTAGAGGGCGCTGACGTCAGTTTAATGTGACGTCATATTGCCTATAACCAGCGGACAATCAGGAGGCTTCCAACAACACCTCATTTGTCCAATTATGATAACTAGTTTAGAAGTTATGAGGGAACAGATGAACATCCATACCCACATACAAACATACATACATACAGGTCAAAATCATAACCCTCCTTCTTGCTTCGCCGTAGTCGGGTAAAAATAATGATTAATTAGAACGTAACAAAGGAATAAACCCGAGGCTATAAGGAACCAGCCTTTTTACTTAGCCATATCAAATATAATGTTCAGAATGTTTTTAGAATAAATATAATTACGGACCGGTTGTTCAATCGTACTTTCATATTATTTTCTTTTAATTTGACTCTGTGTATTAAAAAATCATGTTAAGAAATGTAATTGTATTTCTTATATTCCATTATTTACCATTAAACATTATATAGAATTGTGCCGTGTGGTTTCCGGCCTAAGAATAGAACCACTACTCGTCCCGTGGGTGTCGTAAGCGATAAAGGGAAAGATCTGGAGGATGGGCAGCAGCATCCTTCTTTGTAACAGCAATCATCTGCTACTGCGATCGCCAACCCGCTTGCCTAGTGTGGCGATTATGAGCGCACAATAGTGGCGCGCATTGGGAGAGGCCTATGTTCAGCAGTGGACTAATACAGGCTGTGTTAATTGATTGATTATACAGACTTGTAGGTATATATTGTAATCAGAACCCAAGGCACCTCTGACTTTTTGTTAGATATGTGCGTTTTATAAAATTAATTATGAGATTACGGAGAGTGCTTATCACTCTCCGTGCCTCGGATAGCACGTTAAGCTGTTGGCCCCGCCCGTCAATTGTAGATCTTTGACAGTCGTTACGGGTAGTCAGAAGCCCGAAAGTCTGACAACCAGTCTTACCAAGGGGTATCGTGTAACCCAGTATCTGGAGTGGGTTGTGGAGGTCTGATAGGCCGCTCCATGTAAAACACTGGTATTAAGCTGCATCCGGTAAGACTGGAAGCCGACCCCAACATAGTTGGGAAAAGGCTAGGCAGATGATGTCGCTTCTTACGACACCCGCGGGACGAGTAGGGGTGGTTCTATTCTTAGGCCGGTAACCACACGACACCACGGAATATTTTTATACGTTGTCATAATATTTATTCTTATCCAATACGCTCTCAATACTTTGCCTTCAAGTGTACGACACATGGTCGCTTCCCACTGTCCAATAAGTTTGTTATTAAATATTCCGGACATTTAATATGTAGGCAGATGTTTATTTGTACTGGTTATTGACTTCTACTTATGGTGTCACCACGCCGTTGATATGAACGATCATTCCCCCATTCTCGTTCGGTAACACCCCCTCCATACTGTTGACGTGTAGGATTTTTTTCCGCTCGTCAACAGTGGTGACGATCTTTCCTTATCATTCACACCTAATAAAAAAGTTGATTTTATATATACAGGGTTATTTGTAAAACACCAGCATCCTTAAAAAAGGTCATTAAACTCATCATTATGAACAAATTTTACTTAAATCGCAAAAAAAAATCAGCTGTTCCATACATTTTTTGAGTCATTTGTATATTCTACGCGGAGACAAATCCAACAAATTTTAATTAAAAATGAAATGTATTCATAAAAAAATATAGTATAAAAACTAAAACCCGACTACTTAAAATCTAAAAACAAGCTTCTTAGATTTTAAATAAAATTCTGTAGTCGGAGGCCACCAAATTACAAAGTATTTACCCTTGGAAGATTATCTAGTACCTATTTACCTATAATACATTAAGGCCTCCGACTACAGAATTTTATTTCAAATCTAAGAAGCTTGTTTTTAGATTTTAAGTAGTCGGGTTTTAGTTTTTATACTATATTTTTTTTCAATGATTTTTAGTGGTAAAGAAACCAATAAAATTCATTTTAATCACAATTTTTTAGAATGTGGTAGTTCTTAAATAGGTAGATTTCTTTGACTGTCAACTTCGGTTCAAACCTAACATAACATTGACTTTACCTACGGTAAAGTCAATGTCATGTATTTTTTAAATTAAATTTATTTCAAAGGTGTCGTCCGCGACTTCGAGCTATTAAAACATGGCCTCATATATTTCTTAGAAGTATACATGAAAAGTAGTAAGAAGTACAGCTTGGCAAAAAAGAGTCTGGAAAAATTGGGGGCGCCGCTGTCGCACTTTTCACACTACAATTCAAATTACAAGTTATTAAGTGCTTACATATTTCTACGACGAGTTTTTTGTCATTAATTTTAATCAAATGAATCATTTTTATGTTATTTTAGTACTCACAAACGTAGTTATTTAAGATTTTTATTTTTAGTTCCAGCTGTCACCGCCTCAGACTCTTTTTTGCCAAGCTGTATAAGTACACATGAAACCTTTTTTGTGGGATATCATCATAGATAGAGTACATTTACCTAAAGTTCGAGGAAGTAAGTAACATGGAGTTGATAATACCTGCTCTAAAATCCCGAAATCATAAACATTACAATTAATTCCCGGGAAATAAGAAATTAATTTTACGTATAATTATTTAATAAGAAATTTTAAAAAACTACTGATACGGATGGGATTCGAATCCACGATCTCCGGTGTACCGTGCCGACGCTCTAACCGCTAAGCTACCGTATCCCATCAGAATCAGTCGAAATTTCAAATCTCTTTCTACGCCTTAGGCGTGTGGTAATATCGAACGGAATACATTAATTATCCGACTCAGTGTTCTAAACTTTGCAGTTTTTAGAAGGCACCGATAGATATTACCACACGCCCTAGGCGTAGAAAGAGATTTGAAATTTCGACTGATTTTGATGGGATACGGTGGCTCAGCGGTTAGAGCGTCGGCACGGTACGTCGGAGATCGTGGGTTCGAATCCCTTCCGTATCAGTTGTTTTTCAAATTTCTTATTAAATAATTTATTATATTTAATAAGCAAACATGTGTTAAAACATGTAATAAATTCTCCAAAATATTAATTTAACGTTTTAAATACATATGGACTAAATTATTACAATAAAAAGTCTTTATTATGTTTTTAGACATCGGTAACAGATAATGTAATACTTAAGTAGTTCGGTACTAAAACTGTTAAATTAATGAGTTTTATTTTACATACAAAATTAATTCTAATAAAAACTATAGGTCAAAATCCAGTCCATATTAATAAAATCCCGGGATTTAATTGTTATGTTTACGATTCCGGGATTTTTGAGGAGGTATTTTTAACTCTATGTTACTTACTTCCACAAAACCGCAAACCAACGCCATCTAGTTACGAAAAAGAAATCTCAATTTAATTAACATTATTTTAAAATATAATCATAATTTAATAGGCAGTGATGTGTAGAAACTTTAATTTAATTAGTAAATATTTATTGTTATCACGTTTTCACATTGTATGCAGTGTTATAATCACATATATTTATGATAGTCGTAACGGGTAGTTAGAAGCCTGATATTCTAAGAAGTGGTCCAGAATATATAGATAATATATACATATTCTGAATGTGCTCATCAAGACCTTCCATTTGATATCAAACACGATAAATTTACCTTAACTTTATTTTTTTCGAGCTGACTAATTTATTTTTAGAATCCACCTTATTTGATTTTACGAAATTTCATTAATCCTATAACCCGCAGACCATTAAGACGCATCGATAGACACCTTATTTATTGAATTACAACAAATAGTTTAGGAGCTACGAGGGAACAGATGAACAAACTTACATACATACAAACATACATACATACATAGACTGCTAAAATCATAACCCTCCTTTTTTTTGTAGTCGGGTAAAAATCGATCTAGCCGTTCTCAAGTTATAAGTGTTGGAACGTCAATAGATATAATTAGTAACAAGTTATATGTGATAATAAATAATGTCATTTACTTTCTTAGTTAAGTAAGACACCACTGACTAACGGTAAAGGAAAACATCGTGAGACTGGACTTAATAGTCTGAAATCGCCAAACCGCAGTGAGCTAGCGTGGTGATTAATGCTCAATCCTTCTCTGTATAAAAAAAGGCCTTTGCCCTGCAGTGGGACAGTTACAAGCAGGTTTTTTAAAAATATTATTGAAAGAAAAATTATGTTCATAACATACCGCGTTGAATCTTCTTATAAGTGCCTTGACGCTGCTTCTGGACGTGGAAACAGACGGAGCTGTTCTTCTGATCATGTGACGCTCATTCACTGTTCCGAGGACACCTTCTCCGCCGAGGTCTAGAGTCACTTGACGGAGGTAGTCGATTGGAGGCACCTGAGAAAGAAAATTTTGTTAGAAATCAAGAAAATTTTATTTGATACTATTCCAACTAAACTGAACTATTATTACCCGACTACAAAAAAAGGAGGGTTATGATTTTAGCAGTCTATGTATGTATGTATGTATGTATGTATGTATGTAAGTTTGTTCATCTGTTCCCTCCTAGCTCCTAAACTATTTGTTGTAATTCAATAAATAAGGTGTCTATCGATGCGTCTTAATGGTCTGCGGGTTATAGGATTTATGAAATTTCGTAAAATCAAATAAGGTGGATTTTAAAAATAAATTAGTCAGCTCGAAAAAAATAAAGTTAAGGTAAATTTATCGTGTTTGATATCAAATGGAAGGTCTTGATGAGCACATTCAGAATATGTATATATTATCTATATATTCTGGACCACTTCTTAGAATATCAGGCTTCTAACTACCCGTTACGACTATTATAAATATATGTGATTATAACACTGCATACAATGTGAAAACGTGATAGCAATAAATATTTACTAATTAAATTAAAGTTTCTACGCATCACTGCCTATTAAATTATGATTATATTTTAAAATAATGTTAATTAAATTGAGATTTCTTTTTCGTAACTAGATGGCGTTGGTTTGCGGTTTTGTGGAAGTAAGTAACATAGAGTTAAAAATACCTCCTCAAAAATCCCGGAATCGTAAACATAACAATTAAATCCCGGGATTTTATTAATATGGACTGGATTTTGACCTATAGTTTTTATTAGAATTAATTTAGTATGTAAAATAAAACTCATTAATTTAACAGTTTTAGTACCGAACTACTTAAGTATTACATTATCTGTTACCGATGTCTAAAAACATAATAAAGACTTTTTATTTTAATAATTTAGTTCATATGTATTTAAAACGTTAAATTAATATTTTGGAGAATTTATTACATGTTACATGAAAAAACAACTGATACGGATGGGATTCGAATCCACGATCTCCGGTGTACCGTGCCGACGCTCTGACCGCTAAGCTACCGTATCCCATCAGAATCAGTCGAAATTTCAAATCTCTTTCTACGCCTTAGGCGTGTGGTAATATCGAACGGAATACATTAATTATCCGACTCAGTGTTCTAAACTTTGCAGTTTTTAGAAGGCACCGATAAATATTACCATACGCCCTAGGCGTAGAAAGAGATTTGAAATTTCGACTGATTCTGATGGGATACGGTAGCTGAGCGGTTAGAGCGTCGGCACGGTACACCGGAGATCGTGGATTCGAATCCCATCCGTATCAGTTGTTTTTTCAAATTTCTTATTAAATAATTATACGTATAATTAATTTCTTATTTCCCGGGAATTAATTGTAATGTTTATGATTTCGGGATTTTAGAGCAGGTATTATCAACTCCATGTTACTTACTTCCTCGAACTTTAGGTAAATGTACTCTATCTATAATGATATCCCACAAAAAAGGTTTCATGTGTACTTATACAGCTTGGCAAAAAAGAGTCTAAGGCGGTGACAGCTGGAACTAAAAATAAAAATCTTAAATAACTACGTTTGTGAGTACTAAAATAACATAAAAATGATTCATTTGATTATAATTAATGACAAAAAACTCGTCATAGAAATATGTAAGCACTTAATAACTTGTAATTTGAATTGTAGTGTGAAAAGTGCGACAGCGGCGCCCCCAATTTTTCCAGACTCTTTTTTGCCAAGCTGTACTTCTTACTACTTTTCATGTATACTTCTAAGAAATATATGAGGCCATGTTTTAATAGCTCGAAGTCGCGGACGACACCTTTGAAATAAATTTAATTTAAAAAATACATGACATTGACTAAAGGTTTGAACCGAAGTTGACAGTTAAAGAAATCTACCTATTTAAGAACTACCACATTCTAAAAAATTGTGATTAAAATGAATTTTATTGGTTTCTTTACCACTAAAAATCACTGAAAAAAAATATAGTATAAAAACTAAAACCCGACTACTTAAAATCTAAAAACAAGCTTCTTAGATTTGAAATAAAATTCTGTAGTCGGAGGCCTTAATGTATTATAGGTAAATAGGTACTAGATAATCTTCCAAGGGTAAATACTTTGTAATTTGGTGGCCTCCGACTACAGAATTTTATTTCAAATCTAAGAAGCTTGTTTTTAGATTTTAAGTAGTCGGGTTTTAGTTTTTATACTATATTTTTTTTTTAAATGTATAATTCTATCTGTTTTTATAAAACATTGTTTTAGGTATATAAAAATATAATTAACACCATCATTATAATTATTCCAACTAATAAATTCATCATCCGCAAACGAACTAAAGTCGCTGACATAGCCCAACGGATTAGCAAGCTGAAGTGGCAGTGGGCGGGGCACATAGCGCGCAGAACTGACGGCCGATGGGGTAGAAAGGTTCTGGAATGGAGGCCACGTACCGGCAAGCGCAGCGTAGGACGTCCACCCACAAGGTGGACAGACGACCTAATAAAGGTCGCAGGAAGCTGCTGGATGCAGGTTGCTTCCAACCGGCCGATTTGGAAGTCATTGGGGGAGGCCTAAGTTCAGCAGTGGACGTCTTATGGCTGAAATGATGAATAAATTCATCATCATCATCAGCCTATATTAGTCTACTACTGAACATAGGCCTCTCCCAATGCGCGCCACATTTGTGCGTTCATTGGAGGTATTTGCCAATAATCGCCACGCTGGGCAAGCGGGTTGGCGATCGCAGTAGCAGATGATTGCTGTTACACAGAAGGATGCTGCTGCCCATCCTCCGGATCTTTCCCTTTGTCGCTTCTTCCGACACCCGCGGGACGAGTAGGGGTGGTTCTATTCTTGCTCCTTTCCTAGCTATTAATGCTCGATCCTTCTCTGTATGAGAAGAGGCTTTTGCCCTGACGGGACATTTACAGGCTGGTTTCCCTTCCCACGGTTAGGCAAAGGCCTCCCCTGACTTTTACATCTTTCAATCTATCATATGAATTCCAGAGATCTACTGTTTAAATCGCTCGAAATCTAATACCGAATCTAATCTAATCTGAATCTAATTCCCAAAGCGCTCGAAATCTAATACCGAAAATGGTCACCCATCCATATTCTGACCGCGTCAAACGCTGCTTAACCTTGACGGTCGTGACAACCGCATTACTAGCGCCTGAAGTCGTAAATAAAAACCGATAGATTTCCGGTTTTTCCTATTATATAGCTCTTTAGGGAAAAGCCCAAATCGTCTTAAAACAAAAAAATGCTTGCAGAGTAAAAAAAGCGATACACATCACGTTTCTTTCTTTCTTTTCCCATTGGCAAAGTAAATCTTATTTATGTGTTGGGCATTGAATCGATTCTGAATCGACGACCTTTAACCAGTATCGAAAATAGGATTACGTTACAACCACAGAGTAGAAAATTCAGTGGGATTTGTTACATAAAAAAACAAATAAGTTTTTTTTTATAAAAACAACGTTTTTAATCAACCTTTCATATCATCATCTGCCTAGCCTTTTCCCAACTATGTTGGGGTCGGCTTCCAGTCTTACCGGTTGCAGCTGAATACCAGTGTTTTACATGGAGCGACTGCCTATCAGACCTCCACAACCCAGATACTGGGTTACACGATACCCCTTGGTAAGACTGGTTGTCAGACTTTCGGGCTTCTGACTACACGTAACGATTGTCAAATATCTACATTTGACAGCCGGGGCCAACAGCTTAACGTGCTATCCGAGGCACGGAGACTGATAATTAATTTATAACTTAATTTAACCAACCTTTTATAATGGAATATTAAAACAAAACATAGGTGTATGCAAAAATCTGTGTCTGTGCTGTTGACCGTTGAAGAGTTCCTTTATCTGGAGCTAATCCTGGATGTCGATTCAGGTCATGCTTAGGTACCACAAAAATGCCATGACAATTCATTGAAACTGAACTAACATGTAAAAAATCAACTCCACAGAATAAGAGGAAGTGGTTATAATTCGGCTTGCAAGATTAGACTCAAACATACTCGTACATAATAATATTCACCTGACCGAATTTCGGTCACAGCCAATTACGCAAGAGAAATTATAGTGCACAAGTGTGTGCGCAAACACAGGTGCACTCTCTATTCCCTCACTCTTATAGTCCGATGGGACGGCCTTCCGACACGATCGGATAGAGATCAGGCCCAGGGCCAACAGCTTAACGTGCTATCCGAGGCACGGAGAGTGATAATTAATTTATAAAACGCATATATAACTTACGAAAAGTCAGAAGTGCGCGCCTTGGATCCGAACTCGAGACCTATGACTTGCCCTAGGCTATCACGACACAACACCCAAACACACATAACGCAAAGTTAAATAAAAGCTTGTAAAAACCTTCACGAAGTACCTACCACCATTTCCTCACTCAATTTACCTACACTGTCATTTCCTACCCTTTATTTACTAAAAGCTCGTTCGTATACTGACATATTTTAGTCTGTGACAACGCGACAGGGCTAAATAAAGGACGTTTATTTCGAGAAACACTGATGTTAAGACAAGGGTATAGTGTCAAGCCTATTCTCAATAAAATACAGCTGCGGGTTCGATTCCTTGTTTAAGCAAAGGGTTTTGGGGTTATTTTATTTTTAAAACTTTGTTTTTGTGTTGGGATTTTTCCGTGTAACGCCTTTGCGCAAATTTGTTACCTCGATCGCACATTGAAGTTGATTGAAGATAAAATCAATGAATATAGTTATAAAAATCGAACTAAACCTTTCTTCTTATCGTATGGTTGATGAACAACCTGGTGTCAGAGTTTAAACCGCCCGTAGGCCTCTGACATGGCTTTACACACCATTGAAAAATCTCTCAGGCGTGCTGGTTTCATCACGATGTTTTCCCTCACCGTTTTAGCAACTGATAATTAATTTATAATACGCACATAACTTACGAAAAAGCAGAGGTGCGCCGCGTTGGGATTGAACTCGAGACCTCTGACTTGTCAGTTGACGGTCATACCACTAGGCTATCAGTGCTTATAGATAATATATGTCGATTATATTATTATAAATAAATAAATCAGCCTGTAACTGTCCCAATATAGGGCAAAGGCCTCTTCTCATACAGAGAAGGATTGAGCATTAATCACCACGCTAGCTCACTGCGTGTTGGCGATTTCAGACTGTTAAAGTCCAGGTTTCCTTACGATGTTTTCCTTCACCGTTAGTCAGTGGTGTCTTAGATTAACTAAGAAAGTACATATGACATTGAAAAAGTCACATCGGTACATGCCAGGTTCGAACCCACAACATGTGCTTGCGAAGCGGTCCGTCACTACGTTAATCTATACATCTATACTAATATTATAAAGAGGTAAAGTTTGTATGTATGTACTTATGTATGTCGTGGGTAATCTTTGGAACTACCGATCCGATCCTAAAAATTCTTTCACTAATAGGAAGCTACTTTATCCCTGACTGCTATAGGCTATATTTTATTTTGAAAAAAAGTTGAGTTTTAATAAAAAATATCTGTGATTCAAGTCAGAAAAAAAACGCAATCTGGCTGCTTTATGAATGTGTGTTTAAAAATTTAATTAAACGCGGACAAAGTCGCGGGGAACAGCTAGTACTTTATAAATATGTTTATGTATTTTAAATATTTTGTAATCATTAAATAATATAATAAATCATAAAATAATATTGAGTCGTGATAGCCTTAGTGGTGGTGACCATTGACTGGCAAATCAGTGGTCTCACAACCACGCGCTTGCAAAGCGGGTCCGTAACCAATGCGCCATCACGTAATTTTTTTTTATATTCAGTTTTTTTTTCAAGACACAAATGCATTGGCCTTAAGACTGTCATAATGATTAGCATTTATCGTTTTGCGTTTCGTTCTACAGATTACCCTTCTAAATTGAGGAAAAGGCAATCTTGCTTTCAGACGGGAATAGAAGGAAAATTGCTCGACTCCAAATTGTTATAGAAATGTATCATTCTTTTTTAAAGATTTTAAAATTAATGGAATAACTTTTTAATGTCGTGGTGCTGCATTGGTTAAGTGTGCTTTGCCAACACGTGGGTGAGCGTTCAAACCTCGCATGTACCAATGTGACTTTTTCAAACAAGTGGTGAAGGAAAACATAGTGAGAAAACCTGGGGGCATAGCCAAGTTCTATCTACAACCGCTAACGCTATAGAAAACGAAAGAAATGTATAGGATTATCGTTATGTCACGTGATCAAAACAAACGAATAGGATCTAATCCTATACATTTCTTTCGTTTTCTATAGCGTTAGCGATTGTAGATAGTCAACTTGGCTAAGCCCCTGGTCTTAAGAGTCTGAAACCGCCAACACGCAGTGAACTAGCGTGGTGATTAATGCTCGATCCTTCTCTGTATGAGAAGAGGCCTTTGCTCTACAAGGACACAGTCCTGACAGTTACAGGCTGATTTATTTATTTATTTAACTTTTTAACGGATGTTAATCGCGTTTTCATACAAAAAAAAAACATTTTAAGCAATTTTTATGTGTGATTATTAAACTTGTTCCAATCAAACTGTTTTTTTTTATAACTACATGCAAGGATTTTATATCTCCAATGTGCGAGGGAGACAGCGATTTAAAGCGATAGGCGCTTATTAAACGGCTGACTTGTACAAGGCCCGATCGTCGATCGTCAGAAAACAATGGATTTTAATATAAATTGACGCCTAAAGGGGGAGAATTGTAATATTACTGAAAACGTTTTGTAAAATACGTACATATGTATCGTTTCGTATTTCCTGAGACTGAAAGGAAATAGGGCGTGGATATCTAACAGATAGGGTAGCGGTCACACTGCTAGCGAGAAGCGGGTAGCGGATTAAACAGTAACTTAATGATATAATCTTTATGAAAATATGAAAAATGGAACTAAACCAATTGAAGGAGAACAACATTACAAAGATTCAGCTAAAATTTCAGCTTGATCGAAACATGTTTTCAAATAAAAAAATGGCATCAAATAAAATTACATTTAATTTCTTTTATAGATTAGATCATAGAAGTTATAGTTTACTAAACTTACTAGATTATAAAGTCGTGATAGCCTAGTGGTACGACCGTTGACTGGCAAGTCAGAGATTCAGATTCAGATTCATTTATTCCACTTAAACAGAGTACAAATTGGTCTTATTCTATAACAGTCTCATCTATTTAACTGAAATGATCAGTATGTGAAATATAATTATACTATATTAAAAAAAATAAAAATATAATAACAATAATAAAAAAATACATTCCAATTGTCAATATTAGAGATAGAGATCTCATGTTCAAACCCAAGACCTCTGACTCTTCGTAAGTTATCTGTGTAGGTATTATAGACTAATTATCACTTACTCCGTGCCTCAGAAAGCAATTTAACCTTTTGGCCCTGTGCCTGATCTCTCTCCTTGTGTGTCGGATTCCTGTCTCATCAGACTATGAGAGTGAGGGAATAGAGAGTGCAAACTTGTGCACTTACTATTAATATTTCCTGCGTAGTTGTCTCCGTTGAGATTAGCCGCTGTGACCAAAATTCAAGTTATAAAAGCTTGTAAAATAGCTTCTTCTTCTTATCGTGTGGTTGATAAACAACCTGTTGTCAGAGTTTAAACCGCCCGTAGGCCTCGGCCGTAGGATCGAACTCGAGACCTCTGACTTGTAAGTCGACGGTCATACCACTAGGCTATCAGTGCGCAAAATAGCTAAAACTGAAATGATCGTGATGGTAAAATTAAAGCGCACAATAGTGGCGCGCATTGGGAGAAGCCTATGTTCAGCAGTGGACTAATACAGGTTGATGTTGATGAACTTTGACTTGGCATTCCAACGGTCATACCACTTGCCTATCACTGCAAATTTTTTATTCTAATGGCTTCAGATTATATATATATAATCGCTAATATATATAGATAATCGCTGACAGTGGGACAGTACCTCACTTTTCAAAGATGAGCAATTTCATTCAATACATTATATTCGTTTATAAATTAGATTTGTATTGAAATGAAGCATTTCTGTAACTAATATAATATTGTTTTGTCGTACACGGTGTAAAGGTTCTCAACAAAAATTAAAAACTATGGAATATTATGCCCTAGGCGTAGAAAGAGGTTTGCCGTGTGGTTACCGGCCTAAGAATGGAACCACCCCTACTCAGTAACTATTTTTTTATTTATTACTGCCACACAAATTGACTCCATGCTGCCTGATGGAAAGCAGTCAGTGGAATCCCATAGTGATGGCGATCAATGTGACCTTGACGGCATTGAGAGAAGCTTTTTCACGCCCCACTTTAAGGACCCAGGATCATAAGTGGAGGGAAACACGTGGGCTGGTAACGAGTTCCACATCTTAATAGAACGGCAGAGATAGGAGGCGCCGAACCGTTTGGTGCGTGACGGTATCTGTTCTACCGTATAAAAGTGGCACCTCAACCCAGCACGTGTCGTTCGGGATAGGAAAGGAGAGGGTGGGATTAGTTGAAAGAGCTCTTCGGAGCACTTACCGTGATATATGCGGTAGAAGACAGCCATTGAGGCCACGTCTCGTACCGTATGAAGCGACAAAGGGAAACATCTGGAGGATGAGTAGCAGCATCCTACTGTGTAGGTAATAGCAACCATCTACTACTGCGATCGCCAACCTGCTTGCTCAGAGTGGCGATTATGGGTACCTTCTAATGAGCGCAAAAAATAAGTGATGCGTATGAAAAGAGGAGGATAAATTATCACTCTTCGTGCCTCGGATAGCACGTTAAGCTGTTGGCCCCGGCTGTCAATTGTAGATCTTTGACAGTCGTTACGGGTAGTCAGAAGCCCGAAATCTGACAACCAGTCTTACCAAGGGGTATCGTGTAACCCAGTATCTGGGTTGTGGAGGTCTGATAGGCAGTCGCTCCATGTAAAACACTGGTATTCAGCTGCATCCGGTAAGACTGGAAGCCGACCCCAACATAGTTGGAAAAAGGCTAGGCAGATGCGTATGAGAAGAGGCCAGCAGTGGGCTACCTACAGACTGTGGATGTAATATTTCAACTTACCTGATAAAAGAGCTGATATTCAGTGTCAGTCAGTCTGAGAGCTACTTCTTCAGGGAAGCGGAGAATATTCTTCAGTGATGCCAACTCTTCATCGTTTGTTTCCTCTGGGGCTGAAGAACCTGGATGAAAAGGTGGAATTAATATTCTCTATTAGTATTTTCAGATTTTGTGCTTAGCAAGTCAGTCTCAGATTCGAACACAAGGCGCGCTTCTCTGACTTTTCGTAAGTTATGTGCGTTTTATAAATTGATTATCACTTACTCCGTTAAGCACTGATAGCCTAGTGGTATGACCGTCGACTGACAAGTCACAGGTCTCGAGCTCGATCCCAAGGCGCGCACCTCTGACTTTTCGTAAGTTATGTGCGTATTATAAATTAATTATCAGTTGCTAAAACGGTGACGGAAAACATCGTGATGAAACCAGCACACCAGAGGTTTTTTCGATGGTGTGTAAAGCCATGTCAGAGGCCTACGGGCGGTTTAAACTCTGACACCAGGTTCTTCAACAACCACACGATAACTGATCTGTCTCCAGTCGTGTCAGATTGCCGTCGCATCGGACTATGAGAGTGAGGGAATAGAGAGTGCACCTGTGTTTGTAATATCTCTTGCGTCGTAGGCTAATCTCTGTTGAGATTGGCTGCTGTGACCGATCAATATTACCTTCAAAACATTGCAAGTTAAATAAAAACTTTAAAAAAAATTGAATTGAAGTTTTAAAATTTTTAATTATAGGTACTTGTTTTCCGAAATCCACGCGAAGTGGCGGACACAGCTAGTTAATAAGTAAACTCTCAAAATCGATGCCAAAACACTCTTAAGGCTCAAATTCTGATCCAATTTCGTTCTCATCCCGATTCCAAGTTCGGAATCCGATCGATGTTACAAAGTATTTCGTTACTAAACAACCTTGTTGAAGACGCACAAATGCTTTGGGTTTAAAACTTTATATTTACAAAGGTAGTGATGTAATGATTACAAATATTACTACTATAAATTATTATTACTACCTAAATTACATACAAAAAAAAATAACCATTCTCAAAACTTAAATTTAAGAATTAAAATTAACTAACTAAATAAAATAAATATATTATATAATAATTTAATAAATATAATAAAAGTACCTAGTCATACCTAATGCTGAGTACTTGAATAATTAATATTTAATTTATTAAGGAGAACAATGCATAAATGTATACCAAATATATTTTAAAATTAGTTTTATTAGTTCATAAAAGTAAAATAAAAAATATATATTATTATGTAATTTTAAGGCCTCATTCTCTCTCTTACTTTTGCTGTGCCCGACAGGGTCCATGATGATCTCATAGTTAATAAGTTACCATCTAAGCTCACATTGTGGAATGCAATAAAGTTTTTGAATTTGAATTTGAATTTATTTAAAATACATAAACTTACTAGCGACCCGCCCCGGCTTCGCACGGGTGCACGGGTGGTAGGGTTTCTCTACTATAATATGCACGTATTATACATATTATAAACCTTTATTAAGAATCACTCTATCTATTAAAAAAAATCGCATAAAAATCAAAATCCGTTGCGTAGTTTTAAAGTGTTAAGTAAGTTAAGTTAAGTTAAGTTTTAAGTGGATAGCGAGTAGCGACTTTGTCTAACATGGTTGTGGATTCGAACCTGGCTTGTATCAATGTGACTTTTTCAATGTCATATGTATTTCTTAGTTCATCTAAGACACCACTGACTAACGGTGACGGAAAACATCGTGAAGAAACCTAGGGGGTTAGCCAAGTTGACTATCTACAATCGCTAACGCTATAGAAAACGAAAGAAATGTATAGGATGACATTACCTTCGATCGATATGTCACGTGACATATCGATAAAGGTAATGTCATCCTATACATTTCTTTCGTTAGCGATTGTAGATAGTTAACTTGGCTAACCCCCCGACTTAATAGTCTGAAATCGTCAACAAGCCACTGCGGATCTCAACGGAGAATAGCCAATTACGCAGGAGATATTATTGGATTTATAGTGCACAAATGTGTGCGCTAAGACAGTCGCACTCTCTATTCCCTCCCTATCACCTTTTTAATGTTGTTTTTATTTGAAAACTTTTAATTTGAGAGTCATCATTTTAGCCGGAAGACGCCCACTGCTGGGCATAGGCCTCCCCCAAGGATATCCATTCATGTTGGTCCTGCGCTGTTCTCATCCAGCGACTTCCCGCGACTTTCTTGAGGTCATCTGTCCACCTTGTCGGAGGTCGGCCAACACTGCGTCTTCCAGCGCGGTAACCACTCCAGGACCTTTGTGCCCCATCGTTCGTCAACTCTATGAGCAATGTGCCCCGCCCACTGCCACTTGAGCTTGGCAATTCTTTTTGCTATGTCGAAGACCTGGGTCCTAGTGCGTATCTCCTCATTTCTGATTCGATCCCACAGAGAGACTTCGAGCATAGCTCTTTCCATTGCTCGTTGAGTGCCCTGTAGGTGTGTCATGAGGCCTTTCGTAATTTGAGAGTGTCCTTAACAAAAAAATATTTTTGTGAAATTTTTACATGTTTTAGCACATGTTAGCTTATTAAATATATATTTAAGTAATAAGAAATTTGCAAAAAAAAACAAATTTCTTATTAAATGTCATGTGCTAAAACATGTAAAAATTCACAAAAATATTAAGACAATTGGTAATATCGCATCGGTGCCTTCTAAAACTGCAAAGTTTGGAACACTGAGTCGGATACGTAATGTATTCCGATAGATATTACCACACGCCCTAAGCGTATAAAGAGATTTGAAATTTCGACTGATTCTGATGGGATACGGTGGCTCAGCGGTTAGAGCGTCGGCACGGAACGCCGAAGATCGTGGGTTCGAATCCCATCCGTATCAGTTGTTTTTTCAAATTTCTTATTAAAAAAAATATTGTCTCCTATCTACACTTATCATTCATTCATTTTAATCGATTATTTCTATTTTGGAAATCATTGAAACTCTCATTATAATGTAATAAAAGTGTTATTATAATATTACATGATTTTTTTCCGAATACGAACCAATTTATTTGTTACATCACTAGTAGCTTTAGTACGCGACACTTTATTTGGCACAACGGGAAATAAATACCTGAGGGAGTCCAACGCTATGTTTGTCGATTCATGGCCTCCACTCAAAACGAAACAGTTGAAAAGAAATGGTGAAAACAGTTGTCGATCTTACGGGAAGTAATACTTAAATAATTAACTACCTACTATGTCATATGTACTTTCTTAGTTAATCTAAGACACCACTGAGTAACGGTGAAGGAAAACATCGTGAGACTGGACTTAATAGTCTGAAATCGCCAACACGCAGTGAGCTAGCGTGGTGATTAATGCTCGATCCTTCTCTGTATGAGAAGAGGCGTTTGCTCTACATTGGGACAGTTATAGACTTTTATTATTACTTCGTCTTTCATCCTTCGGTTGACTGTTAGAGAATGCCATTTTGTTATAACATAAAGAATAAATAAATAATACGAAGTCTTATTTGATTAGATTAATATTGTATTCATTTCATAATGATTGACGCAGTAGCGTACTAATTAGACGACATATTATTTGGTTGAAACGTTTATAGTAAGCAATCGCAGCGTTGGACTCCCTCAGACATTTATTAATATACTATGTGTTACAGGACGATTGACATTCCTGTAAACCACGTAAAGAGTATCATGTTCTTTACCCGTATACAAAAAATCAATCAAATCCAACAAATACTTTAGCCACAGGTAATTATTTTTCATTTTTGTATTTTTTAGCATGATGCAGATCTCAGTTCATAATATTAACGTAAACATTGTAAGGTCGAGACACTGCAATCGTGCTGCTTGAAAGACAGAGAAAGGTGTCATTCGATTCCACTCTGACGCGCCCTAAGCGTGTTTACGTTTTATGAAGTTTTTCTGCTATTCATTTTGTTTAAAAATTAAAATTTTTAAATCTTCTATTAACTACTGATCTTTAGGTTTTAAAATGTTTAGGACTAGTACTGTGCTCGTTTTAATTTAATATCGTACATACAGAAACACAATTCTATGTTAAAATCATTGTGCCATCTTAATAGCAGTGTACTGCAACCTTTTTATTAAAACACTGAGCGCTGAGAGGCATTGAATGTTCTTTTGTAATTGAGATGAAAAAAATATTCTTTTGAATATTTTATTGAGGTCGAAGCTGTATCAACGTCTGAGTCGTGATAGCCTAGTGGTGTTGACCGTTGACTGATAAGTTGGAGGTATCAGGTTCGAACCCAAGGCGATGTTACAAACTACTTTTAACATCACCTTTTTGGATTACCTTTTTGGATTTCTATTTTGTATTCTAAATTCAAAAAGTAATGACATTAATAGACTAGTGGTTGATACGGGTTCATCTGAATTGTAATATTGAGTCTTGCAAATAAACGTGGTTACCGTTTCCAGCGCCTTTATTTATAGTAGTTACACGCCGTTAGTAACACCTCTGACTTTTCGTAAGTTATGTGCGTTTTATAAATTAATTATCACTTACTCCGTGCCTCGGAAAGCACGTAAAGCCGTTGGCCCTGCGCCCGATCTCTCTCCGGTCGTGTCGGATTGCCGGACTATGTGAGTGAGGGAATAGAGAGTGCCCCTGTGTTTGCGCACACACTTGTGCACTATAATATCTCCTGCGTCGATGGCTAATCTCCGTTGAGATTGGCCGCTGTGACCGAAATCCGGTCAGGAGGACATTATTATTAGTACATTATGTATCATCTAATACTGTGACTATCCTAATTTGCGTAGTTTCCGGCTTTGTGCCGTATGGTTTCCGGCCTAAGAATAGAACCACCCCTACTCGTCCCGCGGGTGTCGTAAGAAGCGACAAAGGGAAAGATCCGGAGGATGGGCAGCAGCATCCTTCTGTGTAACAGTAATCATCTGCTACTGCGATCACCAACCCGCTTGCCTAGCAATTACCTCCAATGAGCGCACAATAGTGGCGCGTATTGGGAGAGGCCTATGTTCAGCAGTGGACTAATACAGTCTGTTGATGATTTAAACAGAAAATCAAATCTTTTCTCTTTAAAATATTAGTTAGTTAAGATTTCATAAAAAAATTCCCGCTTCGGAAGTAATGTTTCTTTCCTCGTTTATCTTGGCAGCCGCTAAGTGGTTGGCATTAAGCCAATTCTTAAGGTTTACGAGCTTAATATTTTAAAAATTTCTGCCTCTAATACATCATTTTAAGCCGTGTTTTGGCAAAGGTTTGATTATTTTAAGAATAATGAGCATTTTAATTTTATAACATTATTAGCTTATATAGCACTGATAGCCTAGTGGTATGACCGTTGACTGGCAAATCAGAGGTCTCAGGTTCGAACCCAAGGCGTCAGAGGACCTGTGACTTTTCGTAAGTTATGTGCGTATTCTAAATTAACTATCACCAGCTCTGTGCCTTGGAAAGCACGTTAAACCGTTGGCTCCGGTTGTCATAAAGATCTTTGACTGTCAATATAGGAAATCCCTTTAAAAATTGACAACTGAACAAGCGGTAGAATATTATATCCCTTTGGGTTAGATAAGCAGTCGATCTGTGGAAAACTGATAGCAATCAAATATGCCGGAGAGAGATTAGGCGCAGAGCTAACGGCTTGACGTGTTTTGCGAGGCACGAAATAACTAACGGAAAGTCAGATGTGTGCCACCTTAGGTTCGAATCTGACACCTCCAACTTGCAGGTCAACGGTCATAACACTTGCGCTAGGTTCTTACGACTATAACTTTCTGATCTTAAAAACCACCCTAAACAAAGTTAATGCTTTTAACCGATGAAAGAAATAGGAGGTTCTCAATTTAACACGACTATAATATTTTGTGTATAATAAAAATATTTTGATAAAACTCACCGTCATCATCTAAACCCTGGCTAGATGCTGAGCCACTAGGCTTTGACTTAGACCCGTCTCGCATCTCCCTCGCACTTATAACAAAATAATATTTATATCTCACTCTAGCACTTCACATAACACTTTGTCCGTAGCGACATCTAGCGGAGTTTCATGATTGTTGTGACAGCGCCATCTCTTGGTCCTTTTGTAGCAACTCTTGTGATACTGGCATTTTGGTGAGATTTTTTATTCTGTAACAAATAAAAAAATAATTTAATTAAAAGGATAAGGAGGTGTCGTGGTGGCGCATTGGTTACGGACCTTGGTGTGGGTTCGAACCAGGCATGATGTGACTTTTTCAATGTCATATTGTACTTTCTTAGTTAATCTAAGTCACCACTGACTAACGGTGAAGGAACACATCGTGAGGAAACCTGGACTTAATAGTGTGAAATCGCCAACACGCAGTGAGCTAGCGTGGTGATTAATGCTCGATCCTTCTCTGTATAAGAGGCCTTTGCCCTACAGTGGGACAGTTACAGGCTGATTTATTTCTTATTTATATTAGGAAGGTCTCCAATCAATATAATATCGGTCTAATCTATAAATTTAAATTATGTGTAGCCCTTGTCTTCAAGTTTTTTGCACGAACGAAGATAAAAGTTGATATCTTAGAGTATATAAGAAAAAAATAGAGCAACCCTATAGAAGTATGAACCGTGAGCACGGGTATGAACAACGCGGCCGCGACACGAGCTCCGTTTGCGATCATACCTCGTTCGACTGCGGTTCAACTAGGCTCCACCAGCGAAAAAGTTACATTTTAGCTTATATCATGGTTAACTGCTGAGTAAAATTTTGAAAAACGTCTAGAAAACTTAATTTAAAAAAATAACATTTTAACATTTGTATGGCGAGACCTGCTTTCGCTCCGCACAAGGCAATGTGGTTGACGTTATCACTCTAATATTTTCTTGAATACTCTATGGTTGATATACTATCGTGGACAAAGCCGGTGCACCACTCTTAAGGTTAGAATCGCTTGCACCCAGCATCCGAACGTATCGCTAGTCCCGCCTCTACTCACGTAGCATCGTTCAAAGCATTTTGATCGCAAAGTGGTACACCGTTTGTGTCTGCGATAGTACATACAGCTGCAGCGGTACGAAGTTCCGACAGAAACTATAATCTTAGAATATACAGGCTGATTGGTGAGACACTTTCAATACTGAAGCACTTGGTGGATAGTACCACTTACTGGCGAGGGATCTAGGGAGCGACTGAGGCTGTGGCGAGACTGTGCATCCCTACCAAACCCATTTGTTCCACCTGCTGAAAATGTTCCGCCTGGACATGAGTTGCCATGGCTGACCTGGAAGTCTTTAAATAGACTCCGGACCCAGGTTGGTCGAAGCAAAGAAAACCTGCTCAGGTGGAGGTTTATTGATGACTCTGCTCTGGAGTGTAAATGTGGTGCTGTCCCACAAACGATGGAGCACTTAATATCGTGCCCTGCATGCCCTGTCATTTGTACATTACAGGACCTGATGGACGCTACTGAAGGTGCCAATCTCGTAGCCCAGTTCTGGGCTGACACAATTATTTAGACTGCCATCGACACGCTAAGAAGAAGAATACTGAAGGAAGGTACTCAGTACCCGATTCTTGTTATATACCTACATCATAAAAAGGTACTTAATTATTGACCAAAATATCCTACAAATATTTTAAGTGTGGATAATTTTTCGCGAAGGCGCGTCGCTGATAATGTTAAGTCGATGAAGTGGCCAAGCACGTGCTGTGGGGCCAGCCGTCCCCTAGTTACCGACGGTAACGGTAACTGTAAATAAATTGTAAATTGACATTATTTAATAAGCAAAATATGTGTATAAATCTTAGAGTATATAAGAAAAAAATAGAGCAACCCTATAGAAGTATGAACCGTGAGCACGGGTATGAACAACGCGGCCGCGACACGAGCTCCGTTTTCGATCATACCTCGATCGACTGCGGTTCAACTAGGCTCCACGAGCGAAAAAGTTACATTTTAGCTTATATCATGGTTAACTGCTGAGTAAAATTTTGAAAAACGTCTAGAAAACTTAATTTGAAAAAATGACATTTTAACATTTCTGTGGCGAGACCTGCTTTCGCTCCGCACAAGGCAATGTGGTTGACGTTATCACTCTATATTTTTTTGAATACTCTATGGTATAAATATGTAAAAAATATACAAAAAAAATCTTTGTAAAGTGTAAATATAACGAGAATAGAGTACGGAGTACCCTCCTTCAGTATTGAACGTGCTCACCAGTCAGTCTGTATTATGTAAATTTAAATTAGTGCCTTGAAAATAAACATAATAATTACAATCATACCGACGCCTACAGACTGTCGACATCGATTTATTGCATAAATAATGAGAGTATTTCACGCGGCCATAATAATTAATTGTCATACCACTAACCTATCAGGACTCATAAAATCATCTTTCTATATACAGCGTGTAACAGAAGTCCGAAATAATACATTAAGGGCGTATAAGGTACCCTATAAACAATCCTTGAGCATGGGTTTTGGAACCGAACCCCAAACAATACTCGAGTAAACCACGGTCAAAGTTTTTACCAAAATCTTTTAAATTCGGCCCTAGGCATCAGTTGAAAGGTAAATCAACACGAATCCGCTTATTTTCCTTCAATAAATTCTTTAAGTAAGCACTAGGCACGCGTAGGATAATAAAATCTGCCATTATTGAAGAAAATGAATCAAAAGAATTATTTTGTGTGAAAAAAAATGCCCCTTTTGAATTCAATATTTTCACAGGTGATTCTCTTCATGATATACATACATGCCCTTAAGTATTATTTCGGACTTCTGTTACACGCTGTATATACACTATACAGGGTTATTTGTAAAACACCAGCATCCTTAAAAGGGGTCATCAAACTCATCATAATGAACAACTTTTACTAAGGAACCAACCCTGAAATCGCCAAAAAATCAGCTTTTCCATTTATTTTGTTGAGTCATGTGAACATAAATGTATGGAATATCTGTTTTTTTTTATCGGACGTCCGGAGCCAATAACGAGTTGACTATTAGCTTAGCAGTGCAAATGTTAGCTAATGTTTACCTCCTAGAAACGTATCTGGCTTAACTAAAGCAAATAGACGAGTATTTGTCTTGTGGTATATATCTGTTTGTTACGTGCAATGAATTTATGATTGCCTGGTAGTATAATGTATAATGTATGTGTGATGAGTCGTGATAGCCTAGTGGTATGACCGTTGACTGGCAAGTTAAAGGTCTCGGGTTCGAACCTCTGACTTTTTGTAAGTTATGTGCGTTTTATAAATTAATTATCACTCTCCGTGCCTCGGTTAGCACGTTAAGCTGTTGGCCCCGGCTGTCAATTGTAGATCTTTGACAGTCGTTACGGGTAGTCAGAAGCCCGAAAGTCTGACAACCAGTCTTACCAAGGGGTATCGTGTAACCCAGTATCTGGGTTGTGGAGGTCTGATAGGTAGTCGCTCCATGTAAAACACTGGTATTCAGCTGCATCCGGGAAGACTGGAAGCCGACCCCAACATAGTTGGGAAAAGGCTAGGCAGATGATGGTAGCATAATATACTACGTTATTTATATGATTACTCAACAAGCTAAAATGTCGTATAATTTATACGACTTTATCTATACTAATATTATAAAGAGGTAAAGTTTGTATGTATGTATATCAGGGGTAAACTCTGGAACTACCGATCCGATCCTAAAAATTATTTCACAGGCGTTGAGTTTTCAGTAAAAAATAACAATATCTGTGATTCAAGTCAGAAAAAAACAGGCAATCTGGCTGCTTATCAACGTGTGTTTACGGGAAAATTTAATTTAACCCGGACAAAGCCGCGGGGAACAGTTAGTGTTCATGTCATCAAAACTAAAGCTGTGTACCAAATATCAGATTAATCTGTCAACAATTTATTTCATTAATACATTACAATATTAAATATCAATTATTATCTAATTAAAATTATCTATATATACAAACCTATAAACTAAAACCTTAAAAATAAATAAATATACTAAACCCTTAATCTAAAAGACTGCTACCAGTAGGCAACGTTCCCAAAATGCTGTCAACAGGAAGAATGAATGAATGAATGAATAAAATGAATGAATGAATAAAATTTTATTTGACACAGTACATGAAAAACACAAACAAACAATAATAAAACAAACAAAATAAGAGAAATAAAAAAAAAATAAAAAACATGAAATACAAGAAAAATAAATCATGAGGTTTGTGTCCCACGGCTGCACCAAACAGGTCTCCAGATCAGCTTAATGTCAAGTACTGGAAGGTACTTGACGCTGATTTTCATCTGGAGCCTAGGTTTCACGGATGTCAAGCAGCCAATCGTCTTTCCGTGTTGAGTTTACGTGAAAAGTGTGTGTAATGACTCGTTATAATAAAAACTAAATATAATTAACAGAAGTAAATATAATAATGTTATAATGTGAAATTAAAAGACAAATAAATAAATAGTAATATATTAGGATATAGTGTGATTAAATAAATAAATAAAAACTTAAATTGATTACTATTTTGTCGACAACACGGCCTGTTCACACGCGCGGCGACATCTAGGCGCCAGCGCCAGTGAAAGGTCACCCCTGGAGCGCATCACTCGTTTGTTAGTTGCAAATGAGCCGCGCAACGGGATAACGTACCTATACATATAATACTTAACAGCGAGATATAAATGTCTTTATGTGCAAGTGCCAACAAAATTGTTTAAGTATATTTTTATTCAAACCCTTCAAACTTACGATAATCTTGTTCGGTAAGTACCTACAACCATAATCTCAATATTTAGCTCAAGCGTATTACCTAGTACCTATTTAGTTATTTAGATAGTTCAGTTGGCACAAATCACGCGGTACTCAGCAGGTATCGCTATATGCTAAAAAGTAGTGTCGTTTTCCATTTCAGCGCAATAAACAGTAAGATCCGCCATGTTCCATGAAATCTACGATTACAACGTACTGGCACATGACTGCACCAGCATCAGTTGATGCAACAGGAACAGGACAGGAAGGGGGTGAAATATCGATTACTAAATTTGAACCAAACAATAAACAGGTCAAGTTAAGTAAAACCGTTTAATAATAACGTCACCATCTCCCTGCCGTTTTCCCAATTTATTTGGGGTCGGCGCAGTATGTCCTCTTTCTCCACACCTCTATCACCCGTCATCTCAACAGTCACTTCCTTTCTCGCCATATCATCCTTCACACAATCCATCCATTTCTTCCTAGGTCTGCCTCTTTTCTTGTATCCATCCACATCCAATCTTAATACTTATGGAGGAACAGGGTGAGGCGTTCCTCCATTTAAAAGGGAGGATCCTCCGACCAGGCGGGTGTTCTGCCTGGCGGGCACTTGCCCAACGGTGGTAGTTGGGTACTGATATATTAGGTTCACATGTTGTGTTAACTTCGCTTGCGCGATTCAGGACTTCGTCGTCGTGGCGTACTAGATGGCGTTGGTTTTCGTCGTAGTACTCGTTGCTTCGTATAGGTGGCGGTGGTCGCCACATACTCTTCGCACAACATGATTTTCCTCTCTTCTCATCACATGCCCATAACAAGACAGCCGGTTACTTTTTAATTTTTCAGTAACCGGTGCCACTTTCAGACTCCGTTTCGAAAACCGTTTAATATATAGGCTACAATTAATCATCTATTTGGAGCTAGTAAAACATCATTTCCTTTCTGCTTTGACCCCGAAATAGGCGTGAATTAACGTACAAATACACACACAATCAAACACTCGACCCTACTTCAGCCTTCTATAGAATCGATAGAAATTATTGACCAAAACCCTTTTCTATGTACTTACTCTATTTATTTCTAAACGGTTTTATAATTACACACTAAGTAACTATAGGTGCGTCTACGCTAGACGAGCCGAGCACGAGCAGAGCACAAATCGTGTAGTGTGGACCGTCTTACGAGCCTCGAACGAGCACGCTTCGAGCGTTTGGTTCGTGCTCGACTGTGCTCCGCCTATTGTCGGATTTTTGACGAACCAAAACAAAACCGGCTTCATAAGAAACTAAAAAGCTTGAAATAACTTTACGTTTTGGAGTCGGTTCCAAGACAAGTTCTTAATGAGGAGGTTAAAGAGGCTAGAACTTTGTGTTTTGTTTTTTTTTATTAATTTTTTTTTTACGATTTTTAGTGCCACCTATCCCTGACACTTGTAATCTATATACCTAATACTTTCTCCCATTGCAACCGTGGCAGATAATATAGAAGCACATTATATATAATAATAATAATAATAAATTAGCCTGTAACTGTCCCTATGTAGGGCAAAGGCCTCTTCTCATACAGAGAAGGATTGAGCATTAATCACCGCGCTAGCTCACTGCGTGTTGGCAATTTCAGACTATTAAGTCCAGGTTTCCTTACGATGTTTTCCTTCACCGTTAGTCAGTGGTGTCTTAGAATATCTAAGAAAGTATATGACATTGAAAAAGTCACATTGGTACATGCCAGGTTCGAACCCACACCCACTCGCTTGTAAAGCGGGTCCGTAACCAATGCGCCACCACGACATTATATATAGGCTACTTTTTTATCAACATTTCACGCAGACGAAGCCGCGTGCGGAAGCTAGTAAATAAATATAACAGAGTAGTAACAAGCAATCATAACTGCTTACACGAATTCGCATTAAAACTCGCAACAACTTCGCAAGGTGTCGGAGTTTTCGAACTTTTCGAACTTGTGTATCGTCGTGACGCGCAGCGATGACTGAGTGGCGTGAGCTCATTTGGGGTGTTTTGAGGGTAAATATAAATAAGGGTTGGTCCTTGATTGCTGATTTGTGGAATAATTTAAAAAGTTTTTCTCGTCGTTGCTTTCGCTATGGTACCGAAGCAAATCGATTGGTCTTTTATATAAGCCAAGTAAATATTTAGCGGTTTTTTTTATTAAAATCAAAATCAAGATATTTTCATTCATGTAGACCATTAGGCACTTACGAGTATGAATAGTCATAATTCTAATATTGTTTGTTGTAAAAGTGACTCTAGTTGCCAGTTCCAAAGGCAGCCTACCCTTCATGGAGAAGAATCTGGCAAGAAACTCCATGGTTGCTCTTTTAAATTCATGGTAAATACTTCCTTTTACCATAATAAATAAATCAGTCTAACTGTCCCAATGCAGGGCAAAGGCCTCTTCTCATACAGAGAAGGATTGATCATAGCTCACTGCGTGTTGGAGATTTCAGACTATTAAGTCAAGGTTTCCTTACGATGTTTTCCTTCACAGTTAGTCAGTGGTGTCTTAGAGTGTTATGTTAACATCATCTGCCTAGCCTTTTTCCCAACTATGTTGGGGTCGGCTTCTAGTCTTACCGGATGCAGCTGAATACCAGTGTTTTACATGGAGCGACTGCCTATCAGACCTCCACAACCCAGATACTGGGTTACACGATACCCCTTGGTAAGACTGGTTGTCAGACTTTCGGGCTTCTGACTACCCGTAACGACTGTCAAAGGTCTACAATTGATAGCCGGAGCCAACAGCTTAACGTGCTATCTGAGACACGGAGAGTGATAATTACGTATTTATATATTAAATAATGAAATATATAATATTTTTTAAATTCTACTTCCAGTTGTTTTACTAACTTATCTAAATTAAGCGTATCCTCCGCATAAAACGCGTAACTACAGGATGTTTTCAAATATGTATTCGGTTTTACTTAGCTTGACCTGTTTATTATTTGGTTCAAATTTAGTAATCGATATTTCACCCCCTTTCTGTTGACAGATTGATCTGATATTTGGTACATACCTTTAGTTCTGATGACAAAACCGTTTGACGTAAAAAAGATTTTTTCTTATATCATTTTTAACGAGAAGCGAAGGCGAATCGCTCATCTGATACGCCCTTCGTGACGTCATTATGTTCGGCTAAAAATGTTTATCGAAATTACAATCTCTAATATCAGAACACTAAAATTGTTAGTAGATTCTAGATAAACGTAAATATTTAATAGACACTCACGCCTGTATTCCCCAGAGGTAGGCAGAGGTGTGCAGTACACCCACATTTCGTCGGCTATGTCCCATCCCATCCCAGAATTTCCTAATGAAAAAAAATATAGTATAAAAACTAAAACCCGACTACTTAAAGTCTAAAAACAAGCTTCTTAGATTTGAAATAAAATTCTGTAGTCGGAGGCCACCAAATTACAAAGTATTTACCCTTGGAAGATTATCTAGTACCTATTTACCTATAATACATAAAGGCCTCCGACTACAGAATTTTATTTCAAATCTAAGAAGCTTGTTTTTAGACTTTAAGTAGTCGGGTTTTAGTTTTTATACTATATTTTTTTTCAATGATTTTTAGTGGTAAAGAAACCAATAAAATTCATTTTAATCACAATTTTTTAGAATGTGGTAGTTCTTAAATAGGTAGATTTCTTTAACTGTCAACTTCGGGTCAAACCTTTAGTCAATGTCATGTATTTTTTAAATTAAATTTATTTCAAAGGTGTCGACCGCGACTTCGAGCTATTAAAACATGGCCTCATATATTTCTTAGAAGTATACATGAAAAGTAGTAAGAAGTACAGCTTGGCAAAAAAGAGTCTGGAAAAATTGGGGGCGCCGCTGTCGCACTTTTCACATATCATATTCAAAATTACAAGTTATTAAGTGCTTACATATTTCTATGACGAGTTTTTTGTCAAAAATTGTGTGAATCAAAAAGTGTGAATCATTTTTATGTTATTTTAGTACTCACAAACGTAGTTATTTAAGATTTTTATTTTTAGTTCCAGCTGTCACCGCCTCAGACTCTTTTTTGCCAAGCTGTATAAGTACACATGAAACCTTTTTTGTGGGATATCATCATAGATAGAGTACATTTACCTAAAGTTCGAGGAAGTAAGTAACATGGAGTTGATAATACCTGCTCTAAAATCCCGAAATCATAAACATTACAATTAATTCCCGGGAAATTAGAAATTAATTTTACGTATAATTATTTAATAAGAAATTTGAAAAAACAACTGATACAGATGGGATTCGAATCCACGATCTCCGGTGTACCCTGCCGACGCCTAACCGCTAAGCTACCGTATCCCATCAGAATCAGTTGAAATTTCAAATCTCTTTCTACGCCTTAGGCGTGTGGTAATATCGAACGGAATACATTAATTATCCGACTCAGTGTTCTAAACTTTGCAGTTTTTAGAAGGCACCGATAGATATTACCACACGCCCTAGGCGTAGAAAAAGATTTGAAATTTCGACTGATTTTGATGGGATACGGTGGCTCAGCGGTTAGAGCGTCGGCACGGTACGTCGGAGATAATGGGTTCGAATCCCTTCCGTATCAGTTGTTTTTCAAATTTCTTATTAAATAATTTATTATATTTAATAAGCAAACATGTGTTAAAACATGTACCTAATAAATTCTCCAAAATATTAATTTAACGTTTTAAATACATATGAACTAAATTATTATAATTAAAAGTCTTTATTATGTTTTTAGACATCTTAATTAAATATATAAATCAATCAATCAAAATATCATAAATAAAACTGTTAAATTAATGAGTTTTATTTTACATACAAAATTAATTCTAATAAAAACTATAGGTCAAAATCCAGTCCATATTAATAAAATCCCGGGATTTAATTGTTATGTTTACGATTCCGGGATTTTTGAGGAGGTATTTTTAACTCTATGTTACTTACTTCCACAAAACCGCAAACCAACGCCATCTAGTTACGAAAAAGAAATCTCAATTTAATTAACATTATTTTAAAATATAATCATAATTTAGTAGGCAGTGATGTGTAGAAACTTTAATTTAATTAGTAAATATTTATTGTTATCACGTTTTCACATTGTATGCAGTGTTATAATCACATATATTTATGATAGTCGTAACGGGTAGTTAGAAGCCTGATATTCTAAGAAGTGGTCCAGAATATATAGATAATATATACATATTCTGAATGTGCTCATCAAGACCTTCCATTTGATATCAAACACGATAAATTTACCTTAACTTTATTTTTTTCGAGCTGACTAATTTATTTTTAAAATCCACCTTATTTAATTTTACGAAATTTCATATATCCTATAACCCGCAGACCATTAAGACGCATCGATAGACACCTTATTTATTGAATTACAACAAATAGTTTAGGGGCTACGAGGGAACAGATGAACAAACTTACATACATACATACATACATACATAGACTGCTAAAATCATAACCCTCCTTTTTTTTGTAGTCGGGTAAAAACCCAATAACACTTTGCCTGACCAGGGTATCGGACCTAAGATCTCGAGCTCAGCAGTCGCGTTTTATCATCTGCCTAGCCTTTTCCCAACTATGTTGGGGTCGGCTTCCAGTCTTACCGGATGCAGCTGAATACCAGTGTTTTACATGGAGCGACTGCCTATCAGACCTCCACAACCCAGATACTGGGTTACACGATACCCCTTGGTAAGACTGGTTGTCAGACTTTCGGGCTTCTAACTACCCGTAACGACTGTCAAAGGTCTACAATTAACAGCCGGGGTCGTTAAACAGATGGCGCCACATGTTTTTGAAATCATGAATGAATTTTAAATAATTTCAAACTCCGAATTAATGCGAGTGAAGCCGAGGGCAAAATGTAATACTTTATGAAAATGTACTGAAATCTCAAATCACGCATTTCATCATCATCAGCCTGTATTAGTCCACTGCTGAACATAGGCCTCTCCCAATGCGCGCCACTATTGAGCGCTCATTGGAAGTGTTTGCTCATAATCGCCACGCTGGGCAAGCGGGTTGCAATCGATCGCAGTAGCAGATGATTACTGTTATACAGAAGGATGCTGCTGCCCATCCTCCGGATCTTTCCCTTTGTCGCTTCTTACGACACCCACGGCACGAATAGGGGTGGTTCTATTCTTAGGCCGGAAACCACGCTAAAAGCTTGTAAACTAGTTTAAAACGAAAATTGTGTGAATTTGTAAACATCCTGTATACATTTAATGGAAACTCCAGCTACCCTCATTTCTCACAATAAATAAGTACACGCGTATTGTGTTTAATTCTTTCTTTCCCGCGTTTTTATCCAGATTTTTTTTCTTAATTTATTTTGTAGGGAATGGTCGGATTTTATTGAACAATTATTTAAACTGGCGATGGCGTTTACAGAGCGAGCCGTTTACGGAGAACGTTTTTTTAATCTTTTAAACCAAATTTGGTAAATAAATCAGCCTGTAACTGTCCAGGGCAAAGGCCTCTTCTCTTACAGAGAAGGATCGAGCATTAATCACCACGCTAGCTCACTGCGTGTTGGCGATTTCAGACTATTAAGTCCAGGTTTCTTAAGTTTTCCTTCACCGCTAGTTTAAAAAAGTCACATTGGTACATGCGAGGTTCGAACCTACACGAGCTACTCACAAAAAAAAACGCAAAAAAAATATCAGCTGTTCCATTCCATACGTTTATGTTCACATAACTCAACAAAATGTATGGAACAGCTGATTCTTTTTTTGCGATTTCAGGGTTGGTCTCATAGTAAAAGTTGTTCGTAATGATGAGTTTAATGACCCCTTTGAAGGATGCTGGTGCTTTACAAATAACCCTGTATAAGAAAATATAGAGTGATAACGTCAACAACATTGCCTTGTGCAGAGCATGAGCAGGTCTCACCATTGAAATGTTAAAATATCAGTTTTTAAATTATGTTATCTATTCATTTTTGCAAAATTTAACACAACAGTTAACCATGATATAAGCTAAAATGTAACTTTTTCGCTCGTGGAGCCTAGTTGAAGCAGTCGGTCGAGGTATGATCGCGGTCGGAGCTCGTGTCGCGGCCGCGTTGTTCATACCCGTGCTCACGGTTCATACTTCTGTAGGGTTGCTCTATATTTTCTTATATACTCTAAGCGTATCAATAATTAGAGCTGTTAGACCTGAATTTCTATTAAAAAAAACTGACTTCAAGACATTAAAAAGTTATAAATAACCAGTTGAGAAGGTGAGGTACCTCCCCCTCTCTTTTTCGGAAGTCGACTACGTATTTGTTCGACTAACCTGCGGTAGGCAGATAGTTAGTCAAGAAAATGTATAGTTTACTAGCAAGTCTGAACGTCTAAAGCTAATCCCTAAACCACAGTCGAAGTTAAACCTTTGCCTAATTCTCGCCATCAAATTAAACAATTAAAGCTGTTTCAACATTTAAGTGCTAAACCAAACTTATTAGTGATTAGTGATGTTAACTGTTTCGGATATATGCTTTCGGATATATATATATATATATGGTTTCGGATAATAAGGATTCGGATATTGTATCTACTCTAATATAGCAGTTTTTATTTTCATTTATTCAAATCACCCGATATTCCGTCCTCGCAAACGAATATTAGTATTACGTGCACATAATTATAGGTGCACTCTCTATTCCGTCACTCTCATACTCCGGTGAGACAGCAATCCGAAACGACCGGATAGAGATCAGGCGCAGGAATAACGGCTTTACGTGGTTTCCGAGGCACGGAGCAAGTGATGATTCATTAATAATACCTACATAACTTACGAAAAGTCAGGGGTGCGCCTTGGGTCCTCTGACATATCAGTCAACGCTCATTACCTAACTAAAATCAACTACGATTATTTGGTTAGAATTCATTTTTTTGGTATATTACCGATAAGTTTCGGATATTTATCGATATTTAAATGTTATTTCCCTACCCTAATAATATTCTAATTTGCAGTTCTATTACTTAATCACTCCTCAAAACCTTGGAATCAATTTTAACTAAGTTTAGAGGTTATTTTAAGTGAATTTAAATTATTAATACCACCGAAATCTTATGGATTCAGGTCTCAAAAGATTGCCTAGCCAATTCTTGCCTGATTGGGGAAAGTACAGAAACTTATTAGTACAGCTTGGCAAAAAAAAGTCTGGAAAAATTGGGGGCGCCGCTGGCGCACTTTTCACACTACAATTCAAAATTACAAGTTATTTAGTGCTTACATATTTCTATAACGAGTTTTTTGTCATTAACTACAATCAAATGAATCACATGAAAGTTATTTTAGTACTTCTAAACTTAGATTTTAAGATTTTTATTTTTAGTTCCAGCTATCGCCTCAGACTCTTTTTTGCCAAGCTGTATCTGGATCGACTTCGGACGCTTGTGGGTCGCTGCAAACATAATTTGGCTAAGTGGGGCGTGATTGACAAGTCTGAGGTGCAGTGCGAGTGCAGAGCGGCCGTGCAGGTCATGCTACACCTGCTTTCTTGTCCGTCCTGCACGACGGTGTGTACCCAGCAGGACCTTAACGGCCTGGCCACGAACTCGCCGCTCGCAGCGGCGGCTTAGCGCGGCGCGGCGAGCGGTAAGAACAAAATGTACTAAAATGTTCAACGACGCCACGACTCGCCGCTCTCAGCGGCGGCGGCGGCGGTTTCTCCATTCTCCATACTTAAAATGATTTGTATTGATTTCGTGCACTCCATCCGTCGAATTTAAAATATCATTAGAAAATATATGCCTAAATACGTCTAAATACATCTAAATACGTCTAAATACATCTAAATACGTGGCATGGCCATCGCGCCGCTCGCAGACCTATAGCCCGTCGCCGCCGCCTTAGACCGAAGTTGGGCCACTAGGTAAGGAGGCGACGGACAGGGCTGTTGAGGTTGCCACATATTGGTCGAGTAAAATTTAAGCAGGGTCTTTACTCGATAAGAAGAAGTATCTGGATTTTATTTATTTATTTTATAAAAGCAGATGATAGCCTTGTGGTATGACCGTTGGGCTGCCAAGTGCCAAGTCAAAGGTTAGTTAAGAAAACCAGGGACGCACCTCTGACTTTCGTATTTTATGTGCGTATTAGAAATTAATTACTACTTGCTAAAACGGTGAGGGAAAACATCGTGAGGAAACCAACAAACAAACAAAGAGATTTTTCAACGGTGTGTAAAGCCATGTCAGAGGCCTACGGGTGGTTTAAACTCTGACACTAGGTGGTCATCAACCATAGGCTAAAGAAAGATTTTAAAGCATGTGTTTGCTCTTAAGCTCTTATAAGTTATAATAATTATCGAAGATTTTAATATTAAATTAATTATAATTTATTTAGCCGAGAGCTAAATATTTATATTTAGCTCTCGGCTAAATAAATACATTGAATAAATGTTTGTCTGTAAGGCTTCGTCTGAACAAACAGCAGACAAGATGTGACTAAGTGCAGCGAGCTATTAGTCGCAGAATAAATAAATAAATTCAGTCGTTTGTGTACAACAACCCTAAATGTACAATCAGGAGAAAGGTAATGTGGCGGATTCCAAACTATGTAGGTATTTTTAAAAGGAATGTTTAATAAAACATTTTATTCATTTTAGATTTATTTATAAACGAAGCAAAATAAAAACAGGGTTGCCTGGATGGATGTTAGTATCAAATTCTTATCTATAATTTTTTTCGTAAAACTTGACACAATTTGAACTTCATGTCTAACTTGACGTTTAAAATTTGATAAAAGTCAATAAAAAGATCCATGATTAATTGATTATCTTAGAAAAGAAAAACTACACTTAATAAAAACAAAGTTGAAAAACGTTTCCGCTTAGAAGGCATAAAAACGATATCGAAAAATGGTGGTTCTATGAATTGGTGATATCACAATTTTTTAATTATAATAATATTTTTATCTTTTTACATGTTTTGTTAATTAAATAGAATTATTTTTGTGAAATTTTTACATGTTTTAGCACATAAATATAAATATTTAATAAGAAATTTGAAAAAACAACTGATACGGATGGGATTCGAACCCACGATCTTTGACGTCATACGCCGAAGATCGTGGGCGTAAGCTAACGTGCTAAAACATGTAAAAATTTCACAAAAATATTAAGAAAATTGGTAATCCGTATCAGTTGTTTTTTCAAATTTCTTATTAAATATTTATATTAACTAGAATTCTTTAATAAGAAACTCGCAAAAACAATAATTCACATCATGTCAAAGAGCGCCCTCTCTCTCGGGCGTGCTATTTTCTATTTACCTTCACCTTGTCGGCGTCACATTTTATTGCCTGCGACTGTACTATGTACATACAGATGTCATAAAACGGGTTCTTTGACTTTAAGACGTTGAAAATACTCCAAGGAGACATAAACTTGGTATTTTGTGGTAGAAAATGGTAGTATTGCGATAGTGTTGTGGTTGTAAGATAATTTTGTAACGTACAGGTATCTACCTACTTTAAAAGTATATTTCTTATTCTTTTTTTCGTCGTATTTAATGGAGTCGTGATAGCCTAGTGGTGGTGACCGTTGACTGGCAAGTCAGTGGTCTGGGGTTCGAACCCAAGGCGCGCACCTCTGGCTTTTTGTAAGTTATGTGCGTTTTATAAATTAATTATCACTTACTCCGTGCAAGCACGTAAAGCCGTTGGCCCTGCGCCTGATCTCTCTCCGATCGTGTCGGAAGGCCGTCCCATCGGACAATGAGAGTGAGGGAATAGAGAGTGCACCTGTGTTTGCGCACACACTTGTGCACTATAATATCTCCTGCGTAATTGGCTAGTCTCCGTTGAGATTGGCCGCTGTGACCGAAACTCGGTCAGGAGAATATTATTATTTTTTTATCGTATGCTTGATGAACAACCTGGTGACAAAGTTTAAACCGCCCGTAGGCCTCTGACATGGCTTTACACACCATTGAAAAATCTCTCAGGTATGCTGGTTTCATCACGATGTTTTCCTTCACCGTTTTAAGTGATAATTAATTAATAATACGCACATAATTGTTCGAACCCGCGACCTCTGACTTGCCAGTCAACGGTCACCACCACTAGGCTATCACGACTCTCGAGTATGATTATATTGATGATATTTAAAATAAATCATCATCAGCCTGTATTAGTCCACTGCTGAACATAGGCCTCTCCCAATGCGCGCCACTATTGTGCGCTCATTGGAGATATTTGCCCATAATCACCACGCTGGGCAAGCGGGTTGGCGATCGCAGTAGCAGATGATTGCTGTTGCACAGAAGGATGCTGCTGCCCATCCTCCGGATCTTTCCCTTTGTCACTTCTTACGACACCCGCGGGACAAGTAGAGGTGGTTCTGTTCTTAGGCCGGAAACCACACGGCATAAATAAATAATGAATATTAATACATAAATAATAAAAGTATTTTTTTTTTACGTAAAACGGTTTTGTCATCAAAACTAAAGCTGTGTACCAAATATCAGATCAATCTGTCAACAGGAAGGGGGAGAAATATCGATTACTAAATTTGAACCGAATAATAAACAGGTCAAGCTAAGTAAAACCGTTTACAAAATCAACACTTATCAAATATAATATTGTTTTACCATGAATTACCATTTTGAGATGCAAAAATTTCATAAAAATCGGCCAAGTGCGAGTCGACTTTATACAACTTGGTTTTTACTTTTTTTTACAACGCGCAGAGGAAGAAGCCTAGCCTAGGTGTTATTCTTCCCCACCATCATTCAAACTCCTAATTATGTAGATTTGAATCGATATTCACCATCACAAGCAATCATATATGAAAAGCTAATACACATTAGACTCCATTTAAACTAAAAATAATTTATCATATTGTTAACTGCTTTCAAACAAAAATAAACCTTAAACCCTTTATAATAAAGTCGACATTTATGAACGAGTCTATCAGCTCCTCGCTATCACATTTTCAATAGCTCTACAAGGTAATTTCAACTCTATTTGTTTAAAATAAAGTCGTTATTTGATGTAAGTTTCCTATCTCAGAAAATCTCATTGTTCGGTTTGTACGTTCGTCTGAATATCATTCATATTAGAGATTTTGGTTGCTATGACGTAATGGAGTACTTGCCAAGTGATAAGAGAGTACCTAAACATATATGATATTACCATTAATAGCACTGATAGCCTAGTGGTATGACCGTCGACTGACAAACCAGAGGTCTCGAGTTCGGTCCCAAGGCGCACCTCTGACTTTTCGTAAGTTATGTGCGTATTATAAATTAATTATATTACGTGCTAAAACGGTGAGGGAAAACATTGTGATGAAACCAGCGCACCTGAGAGATTTTTCAGTGGCGTGAAAAGCCATGTCAGAGGCCTACGGGCGGTTTAAACTCTGACACCAGGTTGTTGCACCAAGAAGAAGAACCATACAGGTTTAAAAAAAATAGAAAACCGACTTCTAATACTAAAATGCTAGATCATCTGCCTAGCCTTTTCCTAACTATGTTGGGGTCGGCTTCCAGTCTTACCGGATGCAGCTGAATACCAGTGTTTTACATGGAGCGACTGCCTATCAGACCTCCACAACCCAGATACTGGGTTACACGATACCCCTTGGTAAGACTGGTTGTCAGACTTTCGGGCTTCTGACTACCAGTAACGACTGTCAAAGATCTACAATTGACAGCCGGGGCCAACAGCTTAACGTGCTATCTGAGGCACGGAGAGTGATAATTAATTTATAATACGCATATAAGTCAACGGTAACCACCACTAGGGTATCACGTCTCGGGTAACGTAACTTGGTCGGTTTTTATTAAATAAAATTACCACAGGTGCCTTCAGGATATTTCTTTAATCTACCATAGTCTATTTTGTTATTTTTTTACAAGCGTAACTGAAATTCCCGGAGGCCTGACCTTACATAAGGCTCTATATAGACATTCGACAGTTTGTATCCGATTTTTAATCCCCAACATAATAAAATAATATAAGCAATTTTTTTTTTACATTAAATGATTTTGTCATCAAAACTATAGCTGTGTACCAAATATCAGATCAATCTGTCAACAGGAAGGGAAAATTTGAACCGAATAATAAACAGGTCAAGCTAAGTAAAACCGTTTAAGAAGAGGGGTGTTATGAGTAATGTGTGGTTTCCGGCCTAAGAATAGAACCACCCTTACTCGTCCCGCGGGTGTCGTAAGAAGCGACAAAGGGAAAGATCCGGAGGACGGGCAGCAGCATCCTTCTGTGTAACAGCAATCATCTGCTACTGCGACCGCCAACCCGCTTGCCCAGCGTGGTGGTTATGGGCAAATACCTCCAATGAGCGCACAATAGTGGCCCTTTTGGAGAGGCCTATGTTAATCAGTGGATAATACAGGCTGATGATGATAGTAATGGTAGGTTGATGTGATGAGCGACTTTGATTCAAGATAAAAAATGTTATGTTTTAAATATTATTTCGGGTCGGCGCACAGATAATTCAAAATAGTCATTATTGAACTAACCTCGACGTTTCGGTCAAGTTGCATTGACGAGAAGACAGGTCTTCTACGACTATTTTGAATTATCTGTGCGCGAATAGACCCGAAATAATATTTAAAACATGATTCCAATTCGCGAAAGTTTAAGAACTTCAAAAAATATTTTATTTTTTATTTATAGACTCACGCCTGTATTCCCCAGAGGGGGTAGGCAGAGGTGTGTAGTACACCCACGTTTCGCCGGCTATGTAATAACTCCCATGTAATAGGGGGCGAGCCTATTGCCATTAATCGGGCACAATTCCAGACTCCGTGCTGCTACTGAGAATTTCCTAATGGAAAAACCCAATAACACTTTGCCCGCCCCGGGGATCGAACCCAGGACCTCGTGCTCAGCAGTCGCGCTTGCTACCACTAGACCAACGAGGCAGTCAAAAAATATTAGTTTAAAAAATCGAAAGTATGCGAAGCCCCTAAGTTTTAACTGAAATTTTGCGACTCATCCCGTCGGTAAAGGACGAGGGTCTTTGTATGCTAATTTCATGGCCTAATTCCAGGGTTTAAAGTCCCGATAAATGATTTTTTTTTTCAGAAAAAAAAAGGATGGATTATACCAGATCATTGTTTAGTAACCAAATCTGCGCAGGAAACTGTGAGCAATGTTTTCGTCTGGCAGGACGTTCTTTGGTCTGATCATTACCCATTAGTTATTGAATGTAACCTGAATAAGATTAAGCAATCATATCAAACTGCTGATGTTTCTGTAAACAAGGTACTATGGGGCTACAGACAGGTTGAGCAAACTAGGTATTACACGGAATTGTGTAATAATAGACTTAAACACTTAGATTTTCCACAAGAATTACGATCTTGTGCCGATACATGCTGTAATAATATTGCTCACCGTAAAATTATAGATAAAATGTATTCTGACATTGTAACCACTTTAACAGAGGCGTCTATCTGTAGTTATAGTCGTAATAAGCCTAGGAGGGGGGGTTACATATGTGGTTGGAATAAACATGTCGCGGATGCTCACAGGGAGGCTAGGCTTAAATTTCAAATGTGGCTTCTCGCCAATAAGCCATCTAGTGGTATAATATATCATGAAATGCGAGAAAGCAAGAAAGTGTTTAAAGCTAAATTGAAATGGTGTCAAAACCGGCAGGAGCAAATTTTGATGGACAAGATAGCCACGGAACACTCAGGTAAGCATTTTAAAAACTTTTGGAAACGCACAAAAAGCTTGAATACTAGGCCTAGCTTTCCTGTCAGTGTCAACGGTGTAAATGATCCGTTGTCGATTGCTCAGATGTTTAGGGAACATTTTACTGTCACTTCGTCAATAAAACACTCTTCAAGTGTGGTGTTCAATACTGAGACTAAAATTAGGGACCGTGAAGAACTATTTTCTGCTAAAGAGATTACTAATATAATAAATAAAATGCGCAGAGGTAAGTCCCCAGGACATGATGGACTCAGTATTGAGCACTTAAAATGTGCTGGTGCACACTTACCTAGAGTCCTTATGATGCTGTATAACTTCTGCTTGGGGCATTCATACCTACCTGAGCCACTTATGAAGACCTTAGTAGTACCAGTTGTTAAAAATAGGACTGGCGATGTTTCTGATAGGTCCAATTACAGGCCTATTTCATTGGCTACTATCATGGCGAAGGTGCTTGATAGTATGCTGGATGCCAGATTAGAAAAGCATTTACAATTGCACGATACACAGTTTGGATTCAGAGCCGGACTGTCCACTGAAAGTGCCATCTTGACACTGAAGCATACTGTCAGGTACTACACTGATAGGAAAACGCCTATATATGCTTGCTTTTTGGACCTGTCAAAAGCATTTGAGCTGGTCTCCTATGATATTCTGTGGGACAAACTTAGCGGTATGAATGTACCAGCAGAGTGTATTGGACTTTTCAAGTACTGGTATAGCAATCAGATGAACCAGGTGAGGTGGGCCGGCGTATTGTCGGACGAATATAGGTTACAATGCGGGGTGAGACAAGGGGGGTTGACTTCCCCTAAGTTATTTAACCTATACATGAATCAGCTGCTTGTCGAGCTCAGCAGCATGCATGCTGGATGTTATGTAGATGGTACTTGCATAAATAACATTAGTTACGCAGACGATATGGTGCTGTTGAGCCCGGCGATCAGTGCTTTGAGAAAGCTCCTGGTTACATGTGAGAGATATGCTGAAACTCATGGCCTTAAGTACAATTCTAAAAAGAGCGAGGTACTCATTTTTAAAGCTGGGAATTACAAGCTTAAAAATGTGCCTCCACTTGTACTTGCTGGCAGTACTCTAAATGTTGTTAGTAAGTTTAAGTATCTGGGGCACATTGTTACTGACAGTCTACACGATGACTCTGACTTAGAGAGAGAGCGCAGGGCGCTGGCGGTAAGGAGTAATATGATTATCCGCAGGTTTGCTCGATGCACAAACTTAGTAAAAATCACGCTTTTTAAAGCTTATTGTCAATCTTTTTACTCGAGCAGCTTGTGGGTGAGCTATACGAAACGAGCCTACAGCGCCTTGCGTGTTCAGTATAACAACGCTTTCAGGATGCTGCTGGGGCTACCTAGTCGATGTAGTGCTTCTACTATGTTTGCAGAAGCTCATACGGATGGATTCCAATCCATAATGAGAAAAAGAATAGTTTCATTACGTGATCGACTGAGGTGTAGCAACAACAGCATCCTGAAAGTGATTGCTAATAAATGGGATTGTCCCATTCAAGCGTATTGGATGGGACAGGTAATTGGTTTGGCTAGATATGAAAAATAAAAATGTACATTTATTCATATCCGGTCTGTAATTATATGTATTTTTAATCATTAAGTACCTACTAACATACCTATAAGTCTTACTAACATTACTATGGACCTCTCTGTCTGTGAATAAAGATTTTATTATTATTATTATTATACTGACTGTTTCATTATTGAGGGGTTAACGTTGTTGTGCAGTTTGTCCTAATTTCTTCCATGTTGATCTAGTGATAGAGTTGTAAGTGCGACTGTTGAGTCTGAGGTTCTGGGTTCAAAACCCCGTTTGGGCAAACTGTTATTGGATTTTTCCATTAGGAGATTTTTTGTTATGGGACAAATCGTAGTGTTTAGTTTTTCAATTAATAATATTAAATCAGCCTAACTGTCCCACTGCAGGGCAAAGGCCTCTTCTTATACAGAAAAGGATCGAGCATTGATCACCACGCTAGCTCATTTTACGCATTAGTTTATCTTGTAAGTTTAGAGAAACAAGCGGTTTTTGTAAACCCAATTTTGAATTTACATTTTTGTTAAAACAACCAAGTCAGAGGCCTACAGGCGGTTTAAACTCTGACACCATTGTTCATCAACCATACGATAAAAAAAGAAAACGTGCATTCCAATTCATTCGTTTTTCCAACAAAACTGTTATTACTCTAGGTACTTGACTCCTTACAGTTCGACTGACGTCACTCGTAAATTGCACGCTGTTATCGTAAATCACATAAAAGTTTAGAACCCATAACTGTCTCTGATCTAGTAATAGGTATAGCGAATATAACAGTTGAATGACGTGTATTTTTAACCGACTTTAAAAAAAGAAGTCGTGGTGGTGTATTGGTTACGAAACCGCTTTGCAAGCACGTGGGTGTGTCGAACCTGGCATGTACCAAAGTGACTTTTCTATGTCATATGTACTTTCTTAGTTAATCTAAGACACCACTGACTAACGGTGAAGGAAAACATCGTGAGGAAACCTGGACTTAATAGTTTGAAATCGCAAACACGCAGTGAGCTAGCGTGGTGATTAATGCTCGATCCTTTTCTGTATGTAAGAGGCCTTTGCCTTGTGGTGGGACAGTTACAGGCTGATTTATACCAACAGCCTTAACAGCTTTAGGTCAACAGCTTAACATGCTTCCCGAAGCACGGAGATCTTTGACAGTCCCTACGGGTAGTCAGAAGCACGAAAGTCTGACAATCAGTCTTACCAAGGGGTATCGTGTAACCCAGTATCTGGGTTGTGGAGGTCTGATAGGCAGTCGCTCCATGTAAAACAGTTCAGCTGCATCCGGTAAGACTGGAAGCCGACGCCAACAAAGTTGGGAAAAGGCTAGGCAGATGATGACGCACATAACTTACGAAAAGTCAGAGGTGGCGCGCCTTGAGTTTGAACCTGAGACTTGGCAGTCCAACGGTCATAGCACTAGACTATAACTACTACATACAAAATGAAACAACTTTTTAACAGATATAACTCGCGTTTTTTTTTATTTTAAACGTCAGGATTGTATTATCAAAATTAAAAACGCGAATTATATCCGTTAAAAAGTTGTTTCATTATGTTGTGTTCGCGAAAGTTTAAGACTATATTATACTACATACAAGTTACGCAATAAATTATAAAATCTCTTAATCCAGAATTTAGCCTTAAACCAGAGCAAATATTAACTGAAACCTATTCGCTTGTTCCATACTTTTACATAGTTAGAATAGTAGTTTAAACTTTGATGTTATTACTACAAGGCCTTAGGTAGGGCCTATTCATACATTCGTTGCCTCAGTTTATAGCACTGATAGCCTAGTAGGTATGACCGTCGACTTACAAGTTAGATATCTCGAGTTCGATCCGCGAACCTTAGACTTTTTATTTATTTATACTTTACGTACAATGTACATAAGGCGGACTTAATGCCATAAGGCATTCTCTACCAGTCAACCTTTTGGTCAGTAGGAAAGCCGTCGAAAGTAGTACAAAATAAAGATACTTGGACACAAAAGTTCCTTAAATATTATGTGAAATTACTTAGTTACTAAATTTATCTATATATACTTACAAATACAGTAATTATAATAAATAGATACATAAATAATATAATAATATATATATACATATTAAATTATTATATATTTTATGGTATGACTTTTCGTAAGTTATGTGCGAATTATAAATAAATTATCACTTACTCTGTGCCTCTGAAAGCACGTAAAGCCGTTGGTCCTGCGCCTGATCTCTCTCCGGTCGTGTCAAATTGCCGTCCCATCGGATTATGAGAGTGAGGGAATAAAGAGTGCACCTGTGTTTGCACACACTTGTGCACTATAATATCTCCTGTGTAGTTAGCTAATCCCCGTTGAGATTGATTTATTATTATATTGCTTAACTATTTTTAAAAGAGAGATGTTAAACAGTTTTACTAAGCTTGACCTGTTTATTATTTGGTTCAAATTTAGTAATCGATATTTCACCCCCTTCCTGTTGACAGATTGATCTGATATTTGGTACACAGCTTTAGTTTTAATGACAAAACAGTTTTACGTAAAAAAATATTTAGGTACTTAGCTATATTATTTTTTTTGTGAATTTTTTTACATGTTATAGTACATGATAGCTTATAGGCGCCCTAGGCGTGTAAAAGAGATTTCAAATTTCGACTGGTGCTGGGGGGATACGGTGGTTAAGCAGTTATAGCGTTGACACGGTACGTCGAAGATCGTGGGATCGAATCCCATCCGTATCAGTTGTTTTTCAAATTTTCTTATTAAATAATTGTATTTAATGAAACAAATGAAACAACTTTTTAACGGATATAATTCGCGTTTTTATTTTGATAATACAATCCTGACGTTTCGAGTACTTTGCAGCACTCGTGGTAATTATATTTACCTATATTATTTTATACGAGTATGTTAATTGGGTTAACAAAAAACCCTTGTTTATCTAAAACTACAAGATAACAAGAATCTAGCAAAACTATTAAGTTGTTAACCCTTTATTACAGCCTGTCAGGTCAACTTTGTAGAGCCTACAGGCTATTCTTATCTATTATGTGGCGTAGGGGCAGGTTGGGAAGGGACGGCGTTTACGGGTTAAAGTGGGCGAATTAAAACGTTCGCTCACAATGCTTTGATGTGTACCGCTTGCAAAAATGTTGGTTAAGTTTTTTTTTGTTATGATAAACAAGTTTAAGTATTAATTAAGTTTTTTTTTGTTTTGTTATGATAGTGTATCGCATTGGTTACGGACGATGTGGGTTCAAACTTGGCATGTAAGTTATTAATACAATACAATACAAATACAAATGAAACAGATTTTACACGTAAATAAAGTATTTAGGAGATTAATTTTACTTTTCAATGTCTTTTTGTTAATCTAAAACACCAATTGACTAACGGTGAACGAAAACATCGTGAAGAAACCTGGACTTAATAGTCTGAAATCGCCAACACGCAGTGAGCTAGCGTGGTGATTAATGCTCGATCTTTCTCTGTATGAGAAGAGGCCTTTGCCCTGCAGTGGGACTAATTTAGAGGAGCTTTTTGAACGGGTCCTTACGGCAAAAAAAAAAATAATTCGATACTTTTTGGCTGATCCACCAGCTGAGCAGCGATAGCTTAGCGGTACGACAGTTGACTGGCAAGTCAGAGTTCTCAAGTTTGATTTCAAGACACGAATCTCTTCGTAATCCGTGCTACGGAAAGCAAATTAAGCGGGCTGTCATGAAGATCTCTGACAGTCGATATAGGAAGTCAGTACTCTCATAAAATCCTGACAACTGATCTAACTTCAGAATATCGTATCCCTTTGGGTTGATGTCAGGGGGCTTAGCCAAGTTGACTATCTACAATCGCTAACGAATAGACAACGAAAGAAATGTATAGGATTAGATTCTATTCGTTTGTTTTGACCACGTGACATAACGATAAAAGTAATGTTTCGTTTTCTATAGCGTTAGCGATTGTAGATAGTCAACTTGGCTAAGCCCCCAGATATGCAGTCGCTCTGAAAAAACTGATATTCAGCTGCATCTGGTTACATTAGAAGCCGACCCCAACAAAGTTTAGGAATAATAAGGCTAAGAGGATTATAATATTGTGAGAATGCTCGCTTTACGTTGGAATCGAATATCGAATAGAATATCGTATCCTACCTAAGAAAATATAGAGCAACCCTATAGAAGTATGAACTGTAAGCACGGGTATGAACAACGCGGCCGCGACACGAGCTCCGTTTGCGATCTCGAGGTATGATCTGCAGTTCAACTAGGCTCCACGAGCGAAAATGTTACATTTTAGCTTATCATGGTTAACTGCTGAGTTAAATTTTGAAAAACGTCTAGAAAACGCGTCTATGCGGTGAGACCTGCTTTCGCTCCGCACAAGGCAATGTGGTTGACGTTATCACTTTATATTTTCTTGAATACTCTATGATCGTATCCCATTCGGTTGAGATCAGATAGGCTGTCCCTCTGAAAAAACTGATATTCAGCTGCATCTGGTTAGATTAGAAGCCGATCCCAACAAAGTTTGGGAATAATAAGGCTAGGAGGATGATCTTTTTGCTGACCGTACCTACATGGATAACAGAGGTTATGATTTACGGGGCTAGCTATAAAGAATTTAATTACGTTGAGGTTTCAGACGAAAGGCTTTGAAAGGATACACGTATTATAATGTTACTGGATTATTTTCATTTAATTATTTAAATACAAGCAATCTATATTTTTAATTACATAAATAAATCTGCCTGTAACTGTCCCAATGTAGGGCAAAGGCCTCTTCTCATACAGAGAAGGATTGAGCATTAATCACCACGCTAGCTCACTGCGGGTAGATTTCAGACTATTAAGTCAAGGTTTCCTCACGGTGTTTTACTTTATCATTAGTCAGTGGTGTCTTAGATTAACTAAGAAACTACAAAAAAAAACATAAGTTAAAACTTTTGAACGAAAAATTAACAATATTTAATGAGGCACGGAGTAAGTGATAATTAATTTATAAAACGCACACAACTTACAAGAAGTCAGAGATACGCGCCTTGGGTGTGAACCTTAGATCTTAGACTTAATGCTTGTGAACATACACCAAAAAAAAAACAGAGGAACATAAAACTTCCTTTTTTGAAGTCGCGTAAAAAGATTGAAATGTCACATTGGTACAAGCCAGGTTGGAACTCACACCTACGTGCTTGCAAAGCGGGTTCGTAACCAATGCGCCACCACGACTCATCATCATCAGCCTGTATTAGTCCACTGCTGAACATAGGCCTCTCCCCATGCGCTTCTTTGTGCGCTCATTGAAGATATTTGCCCATAATCACCACCCTGGGCAAGCGGATTGGCAATCACAGTAGCAGTTGATTACTGTTACACAGAAGGATGCTGTTGGCTGCTGCCCATCCTCCGAATCTTTCCCTTTATCGCTTCTTACGACACCCGCGGGACGAGTAGGGGTGGTTCTATTCTTAGGCCGGAAACCACACGGCACAACTCACAGCATACAAAAGAAAAATGATTCCGCTTCCTAAGTAATAAGATTCATGGAAGTTTTACAAAATTATGTCCCGTAAAAGCCTGAGCGAGTGTTGTAAATGAATTTACGGGGGTTTCGGTTAATTTATGATATATTTCGAATGTAAGATGCGCGTTCAAAGCGGCACAATCAAGATTTGATTTGATAAAAATGCGCGCATGGCGTTTAATTGAATTCTGGTTCAAGTAGAGATGGGGGTATTGGCCTCGTTTCGCATCAATTAAAAGATGTAGCATCAAATTTAATATTGCTTATATTATATGTGTCGTGGTGGCATTGGTTACCCGCTTTGCAAGCGCGTGGTTGTGGGTTCGAACCTGGCATGTACCAATGTGACTTTTTCAATGTCATATGTACTTTCTTACTTAATCTAAGACGCAACTGACTAACGGTGAAAGAAAAAATCGTAAGGAAACCTGGACTTTAATAGTCTGTAATCGCCAGCCCGCAGTAAGCTAGCGTGGTGATTAATGCTCAATCCTTCTCTGTATGAGAAGAGGCCTTTGCCTCATATTGGGACAGTTACAGGCTGATTTATTATTATATGTATGTGGATAACAGATTTAATATAAGAGTCGTGATAGCCTAGTGGTGGCCGTTGACAGGCAAGTCACAGGTCTCGGGTTGAACCCAAGGCGCGCACTTCTGACTTTTCGTAAGTTATGTGCGTTTTGTAAATTAATTATCACTCTCCGTGCCTCGGATAGCACGTTAAGCTGTTGGCCCCGGCTGTCAATTGTAGATCTTTGACAATCGTTACGGGTAGTCAGAAGCCGGAAAGTCTGACAACCAGTCTTACCAAGGGGTATCGTGTAAACCAGTATCTGGGTTGTGGAAGTCTGATAGGCAGTCGCTCTATGTAAAACACTGGTATTCAGCTGCATCCGGTAAGACTGTAAGCCGACCCCAACATAGTTGGGAAAAGGCTAGGCAGATGTTTTTAATTATCGTTACGTCCATAATGTTTTGATTAGTTTTTAATAATTTTGTATATCAAAATTTGCTAATACTGAGGAATTTTCCTAGAGAATTATTATGATAGAAATACTCCGACATTTTAATTCGAGAATATTCTCTGTAATTATACATCAAAGCTTGGGTTTTGGCTCGCCCCATGCTCGGGGCGAAAAGATATATCTACTAACATTATAAACTAGCTTAAACCAGCGGCTTCGCTCTTGTCAATTTAGAATTTTCAATCATGATTCGAAAGAAACGTGGCGCTGTCTATTATCATAAGGACGATATGTGCCTCGGCACGGAGAGTGATAATTAATTTATAAAACGCACATAACTTACGAAAAGTCAGAGGTGCGCCTTGGGTTCGAATCCGAGACCACTGACTTGCCAGTCAACGGTCACCACCACTAGGCTATCCAGGTTATTTGGTTATCTTTCTAGGTTTCAAACAATATTTAAAAACATTAAGATGTTATTTTAAATCTTATCCCATAAATATGTAATAATGTCGTCCTGACCGAATTTCAGTCACAACGTCAATCTCAATGTAGAGTAGCCATCGACGCAGGAGATATTAAAGTACCAAGTGTATGCGCAAACACAGATGCACTCTCTATTTCCTCACTCTCATAGTCCGATGGAGCGGCAATCCGACACGACCGGAGAGAGATCAGGCGCAGGGCCAACGGCTTTACGTGCTTTCTGAGGCACGGAGTAAGTGATAATTAATTTATAATACGCACATAGCTTATGAAAATTTCTTATTAAATAATTTAATTTATTTCAAGCTTTTTAGTTCCTTTTGAAGTCGGTTTTATTTTTTATTAATTTTTTTTTATCATTTCTCTTTTCATTTCTAACTATCGCCATTAATCTCTATCCTTAAAAACTCAGTACATAACATCGTCCCCGTCAATATTAATCAAGGTTAACGAGGCTACCAGCCTCTATCCGGACGCTGTCCGGATCTCTGTCGGACAGCCGGATACACCGGACGTCCGGGGCCGGATGGCCGTGATTGAAACAGCCTCTTCTGTAACTGATGTTAATCATTTTACGTTGATGGTCGATTAAGTGTGATGAAGCGAAGTAATGAGGCGTCTGTAGCGATGACACGATCGTTTAAGTTAAGCAGCGGTTGACGAGGTCAATTTGGAGATGGGTGACCATTTGTGGGATTAAATTTCGAGAGACTTCGTGTTGTAGACTGTCTACAATAGAATTAAAAATCAATCAACACGCTATATCAATTGTACCTGTATACTTTCTTTGTTAATCTAAAACACCACTGACTAACAGTGAAAGAAAACATCGTGAGGAAACCTGGACTTAATAGTCTGAAATCGCCAACACGCTGAGCTAGCGTGGTGATTAATGCTCGATCCTTCTCTGTAACGTGCTTTCCGAGGCACGGAGCAGGCGATAATTAATTTATAATAAATAAATATTATTATTATTCTTGCTGCGGCATATCCGCTGAGATGGGTAACTTTTTTTTGGCCTCGTACAGGTAATATGGTTTCCTATATTGTGCTATATTGTATTTGCCTGTGCGAGACCCAAATGAAAAGTTTTCTTTCTTTCTTTAAATAACTTACGAAAAGTCAGAGATCGCCTTGGGTTCGAACCTGAGACCTCTGACTTGCCAGTCAACGGTCAACACCATTAGGCTATCACGACTCAAGGTATAATTATGTAACGAAAGGATTACAACAAACATAGCTACCTCTTTACGTCACGAACGGTACCCTCTGTACCCACAACCTCGTAGATCGATATAAGCTAGCTACAGGCAAAGTAGAGCCTACAAACTATACGCTAAATTGCTCTTAGGGCTAGTTCAGACTTAGCTATTCTATTTAAATAATTTTATAATTATTTAATAAGAATTTGAAACTGCAAAGTTTGGAGCACTAAGTCGGATATGTAATGTATTCCGATAGATATTACCACATGCCGCAGAAAGAGATTTGAAATTTCGTCGGATTCTGATGGGATACGGTGGCTCAGCGGTTAGAGCGTCGGCACGGTACGCCGGAGATCGTGGGTTCGGATCCCATCCGTATCAGTTGTTTTTTCAAATTTCTTATTAAATATTTATATTTAAAAGTAACAAGTAACGTGTGTTATAACTTGTACAAAATTCACAAAAAATATTAATTTTATAATTGAAAATATTTAATAAGTTATCATCATCAGCCTGTATTAGTCCACTGCTGAACATAGGCCTCTACAAATGCGCGCCACTATTGTGCGCTCATTGGAGGTATTTGCCCATAATCAGCACGCTGGGCAAGCGGATTGACGATCGCAGTAGCAGATGATTACTGTTACACAGAAGAATGCTGCTGCCCATCCTCCGAATCTTTCCCTTTGTCGCTTCTTACGACACCCGCGGTACGAGTAGGTTTTATTCTTAGGCCGGAAATCACAAGGCAATTTTTTATTATAACATAATCGTCAAATCGCATTTTTAATAATATATTTAACCGTTGCGAACACTCCACGATCGTACCGTGTAACCCAGTATCTGTGTTGTGGAGGTCTGATAGGCAGTCGCGCCATGTAAAACACTGGTATTCAGCTGCATCCGGTAACACTGGAAGCCGACCCCAACATAGTTGGGAAAAAGCTAGGCAGATGATGAAATACACTCCACGATTTAACCTCGACTCTACACAGCACTTCACTTACTAAGACACGAAGCTAGTTAGATCGATTTAGTCACTAACCGAGTGTAACATAACACGTCATCAGGGCCGAGCGGTTATCCGTCGGTCTGTGTAAACGCCTAAACAATGTCGGCATAACTTTGTAACAAACGTTACCGCCGCGAGGCAACCTTTGTGGTTAGTTAAGTAGTTACAATATCATATTTGTGTTGTTTAAAGCAGTTATAGCCTAGTGGTTAGCTGTTGGACTGTCAAGTCAAAGGTCGTATGTTCAAAACCCTCACCCTGGTAAAACGTAAAATAATTATTAAAATATATCTATCTATTTAAATAAATATGAATTGCTGTTCGTTAGTCTGGCTAAAACTCGAGAACGGCTTTAACGATTTGGATAATTTTGGTTTTGAAATACGTGTGAAAGTCCAGGGAAATTTAAAACGTGAGAAAAAGGGGGAAACAGTAGGGTAGGGGTAGAGTTGGGTAAGGGTAGAGTAAGGTAGGGGAAGAGTAGGGTAGGGGTAGAGTAGAGGAGGGGTAGAGTAGGGTAGTGTATAGTGTAGTGGATAGGGAAGTAGGTGTTGAAGTAAGATACTTACGCGTGCGAAGTTGTGCCGGGAAGCTAGTTATAAAATAAAATTATATAGGTAGTATTCATTATTAAATAATTTTGAGGCACGTAGAAGGTGGATCCATACATTACAATCTCGGAAAGCTGGTTAAGCCGTTGACTCCTGCTATCATAAAGATCTTTGATAGTCGATATAAAGAGTCAGTACCCTCATAAAATCCTGACAACTGATCTAACTTTCGAATTTCCATAGGGTTGGTATGTGACCAACCCTATGGAAATTCGAAAGTTAGATCAGTCGTTAGGCAGTCCTAGAAATTGAGACCTTTGATATCTCCCAGAATCTCAGTTAATAATCATACTACTAGGCTTTCAATACTTCTTTCGTTAAACCAGTTAAAAATATAACATAATAATTTAAAAATATACTTTTCTGCCTTAAGTGAATAATAAATATGCCAGTCCTATTAATAACAAGCTTGCATGCAAGCTTGTTCTATAAAAAAGCATAAATATAAGTTGTTTTAAATTTATATGCACGCTACTTCCGGCAAATTATAATGTAAAAATATAGTTTAACTTTATTACCGTTATATTCGTGGTGGCACATTGGTTATGGACCCGCTTTGCAAACGCGTGGGTGTGAGTTCGAACCTGGCATGTACCAATGTGACTTTTTCAATGTCATATGTACTTTCTTAGTTAATCTAAGACACCACTGACTAACGGTGAAGGAAAACACCGTAAGGAAACCTGGACTTTAATAGTCTGAAATCGCCAACCCGCAGTGAGCTAGCGTGGTGATTAATGCTCAATCCTTCTCTGTATGAGAAGAGGCCTTTGCCCTAGATTGGGACAGTTACAGGCTGATTTATTATATATTATTACCGTTAATAAATGTCGTGGTGGTTACGTACCCGCTTTGTAAGCACGTAGGTGTGGGTTCAAAGCGGTTACCATCTTACAGCACTGATAGCCTAGTGGTATGACCGTCGACTGAGTAGTTAGTGGTCGCGAATTCAATCCCAAGGCGCGCACCTTTGACTTTTCGTAAGTTATGCACGCCATCTGTCTAGCCTTTTCCCAACTATGTTGGGGTCGGCTTCCAGTCTCACCGGATGCAGCTGAATACCAGTGTTTTACATGGAGCGACTGCCTATCAGACCTCCACAACCCAGATACTGGGTTACACGATACCCCTTGGTAAGACCGGTTGTCAGACTTTCGGGCTTCTGACTACCCGTTACGATAGTCAAAGATCTACAATTGACAGCCGGGGCCAACAGCTTAACGTGCTATCCGAGGCACGGAGAGTGATAATTAATTAAACGGTTTTACTTAGCTTGACCTGTTTATTATTTGGTTCAAATTTAGTAATCGATATTTCACCCCCTTCCCGTTGACAGATTGATCTGATATTTGGTACAGAGCTTTAGTTTTGATAACAAAATCGTTTTACGTAAAAAAAATATTATTTATTATATTATTTGTAATAAGCACGTAACTTACAAAGTCATAGGTGTGTGTCTTGAGTTTGAACGTGAGACCTCTGACTTGTCAGTCGACGGTCATACCACTAGGCTGTCAGTGCCAAATAACCTTCAAACCATTACCTTCCTTGAAAGTAAAGACACAGTTCGCGCTGACCTGTTATTAACTCTAAAATATTAATGATCTCAGCGTCGTACCTCACGAAGTGTTGTTAGCCCGTATATCTAAATTCTGTAATTTATGACTGAGACATACTGAGTAATGATGTTATGGTTTAGCAAAAAATTGTCTGTAAAATCTGGGAGCACCACTGGCGCACTTCTCATACTACAATTCAAAATTACGTGTTATTTGGTACTTACATATTTGTATGACGGCAGATTGTATACTCTTTCTTACGTCTATACAAAAACTTATTAAGAATGTTTTCCAATTTGTTTTACTTGATTACAAAACTAGTCTGTTTTATTTGTTTCTTGCATTTTATTTAAGGATTCGGTTCTTTGGTCTGGCAATAAGTTAGCTCAATGTGTAATCTTTGATGTGCAGTGCAGAAACGCAGTGATAGCCTAGTGGTATGTCTATTGAGTAGTGATAGCCTAGTGGTGGTGACCGTTGACTGGCAAGTCAGAGCACTCAGGTGCGAACTCAAGGCGCGCACCTCTGACTTTTCGTAAGTTATGTGCGTATCATAAATTAATTATCACTTACTCCGTGCCTCAGATAGCACGTAAAGCCGTTGGCATTGCGCCTGATCTCTCTCCGGTCGTGTAGGATTGCTGTCCTTTTTCGGTGTTTAGAGATATAGTTAGACTTAAATTAGATTAGCGGGAGGTACAAGAGAATCAGCAACATTATATAGTTAGTTATTATTTTAATGTCCGACCTTATGTACTGTATTTATTTAAATAAAACCCGTCAGAATAATAACTTTCGTGAGTCATGCTAATTATATGAAATATTTATTTTATTATTATTATTTTTTTTATAGACTCACGCCTGTATTCCCCAGAGGGGGTAGGCAGAGGTGTGCAGTACACCCACGTTTCGCCGGCTATTTTATAAGTCCCATGTAATAGGGGGCGAGCCTATTGCCATTAACCGGGCACAATTCCAGACTCCGTGCTGCTACTGAGAATTTCCTAAAGGAAAAACCCAATAACACTTTTGCCCGACCCGGGGATCGAACCCAGGACCTCGTGCTCAGCAGTCGCGCTTGCTTCCACTAGACCAACGAGGCAGTATATGAAATATTGATACGGTTTTACTCACGCATTGATTTCGGGGATTAGTATGCAGCACCCGAGCATCTAACCTAGTACCAGAAGTTCCCTCGCCGACAACGGTGACGACGCGCGCGCCGCACGCTCCACCTACATTGCGTGCGAGAGGGACAGCGCGAGAGCAGAGGCAGACCGAACGCTGGGCGCGAGCGGCACAGCAGTGAGGCTGAGGTCCGCGACGCGATACACCCAATACACCCGCTCTTGAAAATGGACTCCGTTTGAGTTCGAAACTAGTCGGGCATTCCCGAAATCAATGCGTGAGTAAAGCCGTATCAATATTTCATATAAAACCCGTCAGGAGGATGTCACGAAGTGGTTTGATCATTGACCGTTGCCCGTCTCAGTGTATCCTAAACATTATTCGTCCAATACTTCAGGGAGGGCTCCTGATGCTCAGTTAGTCAAACTTAGATTGTTATAGTTCAATTCTCGTATAGAAACGCCGGAGGGAAGCCTTGGAGTTCATCTTTGATTTAAGTGCTTGTAAACTTGAGACTGCCTCGTTAGTCTAGTAGTAGCAAGCGCGACTGCTGAGCAGTCCTGGGTTCGATCCCAGGGTCGGGCAAAATGTTATTGAAATACTTAGTAGCAGCACGGAGTCTGGAATTGTGCCTCGTCAATGGCAATAGTAAAAGATGTTCATAATGATGAGTTTAATGACCCCTTTTAAGGATGCTGGTGTTTTACAAATAACCCTGTATACATATTTATAAGAGTGACTCTAGTTGCCAGTTCCAAGGGCAGCCTACCCTTCATGGAGAAGAATCTGACAAGAAACTCCATGGTTGCTCTTTTAAATAATGGCGTACAATTAATTAATTATCTCTTACTCCGTACCTCGTCGCACGTAAAGCCGTTGGCCCTGCTCCTGATACCTTCCAGCCGGATTGCCGTCCCATCGGACTATGAGAGTGAGGGAATAGAGAGTGCACCTGTGTTTGCGCACACACTTGTGAACTATAATATCTCCTGCGTAGGCTAATCTCTGTTGAGATTGACTATGACCGAAATTCGCTCAGGAGGATATTACGGTTGATCAAGATTGGAATGAAAAAATATTTTTCTATTCTATGAAGAGGGGTCTCTTCATAGTAGTTCATGGTAGTTTGATCTTAAACAATACTCGCCGGGAATTCAGTCGATTGACTAAGTCTATTCTACTCTCTGATAGGTAGCCTTTTGTGTCTATTTCTAAAGAATTTTAATTAGAATTAGTGATTAATTTATGAGGAAAGATAGGGAGTATTTTACCTAAAAGTATATTTATATAACCGTGATAGCCTAGTGGTGGTTACCGTTGACTTTTCGTATGTTATGTGTGTATTATTAAATGTCATCATCACTTTCCGTGCCTCGGATAGCACGTTAAGCTGTTGGCCTCGGCTGTCAATTGTAGATCTTTGACAGTCGTTACGGGTAGTCTGAAGCCCGAAAGTCTGACAAGCAGTCTTACCAAGGGGTATCGTGTAACCCAGTAACTGGGTTGTGGAGGTCTGATAGGCAGTCGCTCCGTGTAAAACACTGGTATTCAGCTGCATCCGGTAAGACTGGAAGCCGACCCCAACATAGTTGGGAAAAGGCTAGGCAGATGAGTGATAGCCTAATGGTAAGACCGTTGGACAGCCAAATCAAAGGTTGTAGTTCGAAATTAATTATGTAACAACCTGGTGTCAGAGTTTAAACCGCCCGTAGGCCTATGACATAGCTTTACACACCGTTGAAAAATCTCTAAGGTGTGCTGATTTCATCACGATGTTTATCCCTCACCGTTTTAGCAACTGATAATTAATTTATAACGCACATAACTTACGAAAAGTCAAAGTTCGCGCCTTGGAACTCGAGACCTCTGACTTGTCAGTCGACGGTCATACCACTAGGCTATCAGTGCTATATCACTACATAGTATAAATCAAAGTCGCTTTCTCTGTCCCTACATCCCTATGTATGCTTAAATCTTTAAAACTACACAACGGATTTTGATGCGTTTTTTTTAATAAATAGAGTGATTGAAGAGGAAGGTTTATATGTATATTGCACCCGTGCGAAGCCGGGGCGGGTCGCTAGTGTATTTATAAACATCAAGTAGTAGCATTTCGTGAATTTTAACTTACTTCCGACAACCCCTAAAGGTTCTGGTGCCAGGGATTACGAAAAACATTATATTATAAGGCTTTGATTAATGATTTTAATTTTTAGGGTCCCGTACCTCAATAGGAAAAAACGGAATCCTTGTATGATTATAATTATTTAATAAGAAATTTGAAAAAACTACTGATACGGATGGGATTCGAGCCCACGATCTTCGGCGTACCGTGCCGACGCTCTAACCGCTGAGCCACCGTATTCTATCAGAATCAGTCGAAATTTCAAATCTCTTTCTACGCCTAGGTCGTGTGACTTATATAAGATTACTTTGTTGTCCGTCCATCTTGACAAACAGACAGACTGTCTGTCAAGACCCTTTATCTCGGAAACGCGTGGAGATATCGAGTTTAAATTAAAATTATGTACTTAAGTCTACAATCCCTTGAAGTTGTAAAAAAATTAAACTTCTAAGTTAACCTAAAAAAAAGATACAGCTGTGTATGCCGCTAAAAACGTAAATTTCGATACTCTCAAGGGAATCTAAATTTATAGGGTGCTTCCCGTTGACCTAGAACTATGAAATTTGGTAAGTAATATTGTCTTATACTACAAGTAGGTACAGGTAAAAGTCTGAAACCTATACATTTGTAATGAAATCATAAAAAATATAGTCTTAACGGAACCCTCGGAGGGTGAGTCTGACTCGCACTTGTCCGGTTTTTGTTACCATAGCAACGAGAATGGAAGTCGCTTCTTGGCAGAGAAATTGTTGAGTCATTTTCATGTATTGATACAATGACGATTTAGATTTGTTCGTGATGGAACGTAGCCAGAAATAGCAGAGGAGGAAGTGTGAAGGAGAAGGGGCAGGCCCAGCGGTGGGACAGTATGTAGATTACAAAATAATCCACGAGATTAAAAGTTATAATAAGATAAAGTTGCTGTAACGCAATATGGTAACATAAAATAGTAACTTAACATAACATGGTAACTTAACATAACATGGTAACTTAATATAATATGGTAAATATAACACTCACCAATTTTCCGATCTATCCATTTATTCTGAAACAAAAACAAAATTTTAATTAATATTGTATTTTAGAATAATAACTTTCGTAAGTCATACTAATATATAAATATTGATACGGAGAGTGAGGTCCGCGACGCCGCCGCGTACACCCGCTCTTGAAAATGGACTCCGTTTGAGTTCGAAACTAGTCGGGCATTCCCCGAATACAATACGTGAGTAAAGCCGTATCAATATTTATATATTAATATTGTATTTGACTAACAAAACTAAACAAATATGCAAAAAATTGTGTCTGTGCTGTAAGTTAACCGTATTGTCAATTATTATCAGTATTATTATATTTTATAAGCACTCAAAGCCTAGTGGTATGACCGTCGACAGACAAGTCTGAGAGAAACCGCCCGTAGGCCTCTGACATGGCTTTAAACACCTTTGAAAAATCTCTCAGGTATGCTGATTTCATCACGATATTTTCCCTCACCGTTTTAGCAACTGATAATTAATTTATAATACAAATAGCTTACGAAAAGTCAGAAGTGCGCGCGTTAGGATCGATTTCGAGACCTCTGACTTGTCAGTCGACGATCACACCACTATACTTGCGCCAAATTCGATAGCGAATGCAGGTAAACAAACCGATTTAGGGATACCACAACTCACGTTAAACAAATCTTGTATTATTTCCATAATATAGCCTTTTCATGCTTATAATTTATTAACAACTCTTATTACAACATTTGTCACTCTAATCACTCACACAACGTTTTTAGAACCTTGTCATTTGGAAAAACCATTTAAAAGTAGTCATTAATATATAAAAAAATAACATGGCTGAAATTCAGATATTAAGAACATTTTGGATACCTAATTTAGATTATACTTTCAAATAAAATTGACGTTTGTTGTACAATTTGGTTGATTAAACTTCTATGTTTACCTGTATTCTTTTTGGAGTTTGGCGCAAGTATAGGTTATCAGTGCTTGCAGTTATTTGTTGACAACAAGCGAGCAATAATTGTATCTTCGAGACCAGTAGTAGTAGTAGTAGTAGTAGTTAAGAAAACACCAAGTTATTCTCGTTAGTTCAGCTACAAGGAGAAAAAAAAGTACATTTCAAACACATAAATGAAGTTCCTCACCGGTTAGATGTTACATTGGAATCTTTGAGGACTTTTTATTATAATAATAATAATTTATTTAATTTAAGTAACAAAGACTCATTTGGGTTAGTAACAATGGATCCTATATATAGATATACAATATAGTTAGTAATAATATACAATACAATAGATACATAAATATAATACACTAAACTATTATTATGACCACCCTAATTCTTCTTCTTAGCGTGTCGATGACAATCTAAATTGTGTCAGCCCAGAACTGGGCTACGAGATTCGCGCCTTCAGTAGCATCCATCAGTTACCACCCTAATTAACAATTCATCTGCCTAGCCTTTTCCCAACTATGTTGGGGTCGGCTTCCAGTCTTACCGGATGCAGCTGAATACCAGTGTTTTACATGGAGCGACTGCCTATCAGACCTCCACAACCCAGATACTGGGTTACACGATACCCCTTGGTAAGACTAATTGTCAGACTTTCGGGCTTCTAACTACCCGTAACGACTGTCAAAGATCTACAATTGACAGCCGGGGCCAACAGCTTAACGTGCTATCCGAGGCACGAAGAGTGATATTTAATTTATAAAACGCACATAACTTACGAAAAGTCAGAGGTGCGCACCTCTGACTTTGGGTTCGAAGCCAAGACCTCTGACTTGCCAGTCAACGGTCACCACCCCTAGGCTATCACGACTCAATTATCAAATATAATAAAAATATAATTATGTAAGAAAATTTGAAAAATCAACTAATACGGATGGGATTTGAACCCACGTTCTTCGACGTACCGTGACGTCGCTCTGAAAGCTAAGCCACCGTATCCTACCAGCATCAGTCGAAATTTCAAATCTCTTTCTACGCCTAGGGCGCGGCGTGTGGTAATATCTATTGGAATCTCGGAATATCGGAATCTATTAAGCTAACATGTGCTAAAACATGAAAAAATAACAAATTATCTTTTATTGTGGTCAAGTAAACGTTTCTAACACGTAAATCGTTTATAAAACGCGAGTTTGGACCAAATACATGACAATACAATAATATTATCGTTTAATAGTCATGTAGAGGTCAGTCTTCTATCACGCTATGAAACATCGTAAAATAAATAACTAAATAACATAGGTTGTAGGTTTCCTCACGATGTTTTCCTTCACCGTTTTAGCAAGTGATAATTTATTTCTAATTCGCACATAATTATATCAGAAAAGTCAGAAATGCGTGCCTGGGTTTTGAGCTTACAAACTTTGACTTAATAGTCAAACGGTCATATCACTAGGCTATCATTGCTTATCATAAGTTATGTTACTGATAGCCTAGTGGTATGACCGTCGACTGACAAGTCAGAGGTCTCGAGTTCGATCCCAAGGCGCGCTCTCTGCCTTTTCGTAAGTTATGTGCGTATTATAAATTAATTATCAGTTGCTAAAACGGTGTCGGAAAACATCGTAATGAAACCAGCACACCTGAGAAATATTTCAATGGTGTGAAAAGCCATGTCAGAGGCATACGGGCGGTTTAAACTCTGACACCAGGTTGTTCATCAACCATACAATAAGAAGAAGAAGAATAAGTTATGTCATAGCTTAGGCTATTATTCGTGCCATCTAAACGGCGGTGCACTGTATCGATTTGAGGTCAAAGTTCAAAACAATTGCAATCCAGTCCATTTACGTTTAGTATTGCTAGCGAATAACTTTTGCGAAAGGTTTTCATTGTATCGTAGAACTATGTTCAATTGGAATTCTTATTTGAAATGAGTTGAGTGAGATATGAATGAAATTTCTATTATTTTTTGTGAAATTTTTACATGTTTTAGCACATGTTAGCTTATTAAATATAAATAATTAATAAGAAATTTGAAAAAACAACTGATATGGATGGGATTCGAACACACGATTTTCGGCGTACCGTGCCGACGCTCTAACCGCTGCGATCGTGCTAAGATCGTGGGTTCGAATCCCATCCGTATCAGTTGTTTTTTTTTTTAAATTTCTTATTAAATAATTATAAATTTCTATTGTTTTAAATGTTTGTTTATTTTGTTTAATTCTTGTTTAAAATCGGCGTTTAAAATTTAAAATGCTCCTCCTCCTGACCGAATTTCGGTCACATCGACCAATCTCAACGGATTAGCAAGGGCGTAGCCAGGATTATGTTAAAGGGAGGCAGGCGTAGACAAACCAAGAATATATCTAAGTCAGGTGCGCCTTGGGATCGAACTCAAGACCTCTGACTTGTCAATCGACGGTCATACCACTATCAGTGCTATATACTTAAATACTCAGCCTACAGAACTGTTTACTGCGCATGTCCAACTCGCACATAGTCAGGATACAAATTGGCTATACTCAATACCAAACATTGATTGTCGCCCTAACAATATTACTGCCTTCAATACGGGTCTATTAAGGACAACACAGGTAGGTTATTAGATTTCCTACCGATGGAAGTTGAGAGGAAATTCACTTTACATGCTGTTAGCCGTATAATGGTTCGATGTTGTGAGCTGTATTGCCAGCTTAGCCCATTTCAGGGTAGATCTTTTTTTTTTGTAGGCCAACTACTTGATATAAATTAATTATCAGTTGCTAAAACGGTGAGGGAAAACATCGTGATGAAACCAGGACACCTGAGAGTTTTTCAATGGTGTGTAAAGCCATGTTAGAGGCCTACGGGCGGTTTAAACTCTGATGCCAGGTTGTTCATCAACCACACGATAAGAAAAAGTATTTTAGTTATTTAATTTTGAAAATAAAACAACTTTTTAATTTGCTTCTAAATGATGTGCCACGGTTGAAATGTGAGAAAGTATTGGGTACTTATATAGATTACAATAGTGAAGAAATTTTGTACCCCGGAACAGAAAAAAAAAAATTGGAGCAGGAAGCAGAATTAGACCTACGCAATAAAATGCAGGCAAAAGAAAAAAAAAATGACGTTAGATAAAAAAAATTACTTCACTATTGTAATATAAATAACCAATATTATCTCCCATTGCAGCCGTGGCCGATATTTTAGAAGCACCTTATATAAATAAATTAATCAGCTCGTAACCAGCATCCCATCCCATATATAATAATAATTGGCGATTTCAGACCATTTAGTCCATGTTACCTTACGATGTTTTCCTTCACTATTAGTCAGAGGTGTCTTAGATTAACTGTTGCTACTGAAAATTTCCTAATTGAAAAACCCAATAACACTTTTCCCAGCCTGGGGATCGAACCCAAGACCTCGTGCTCAGCAGTCACGCTACCACTAAACCAACCAGGCAGTCAAACAAATCTTCAAAACTTTTTTCTTTTCACAAAACAGTTTTCTAAATCTATTTTTGATAGACGTGGAGTTGTTTTCCATAGTTAAGCCATAAATCATGACACAGATGGTGAGGGTTAAGGTTTTTGCGTGGAACTAGCTAACTAAACTAACTGCGGACGAGAAACTCTAGACTATAACAGAGCCAAGCGCGAGATTTTTTACCTTTTCGATCGCGTTAGAGTAAATTTCACGAAAATAACGCAAAAAGTCTATATGGATATATCGTCTCATTCGTATCACCGCGTAATTAAGGCAGGAAGCCTATTTATTACAGGTTAGCTGTATGACAGTATCACTACATAGTATAAAACAAAGTCGCTTCCCGCCAGGTTAGCTGTATGACAGTATCACTATACAGCGTGTAACAGAAGTCCGAAATAATACTTAAGGGCATTTATGTGTATCATGAAGAGAATCACCTGTGAAAATATTGAATGCAAAAAAGGCATTTTTTTTTCACACAAAATAATTCTTTTGATTTCATTTTCTTCAATAATGACAAATTTCATTATCCTACGCGTGCCTAGTGCTTCCTTAAAGAATTTATTGAAGGTAAATAACCGGATTCATGTTGATCCACCTTTCTAGGGCTGTATTTGAAAGATTTTGGTAAAAACTTTGACCGTGGTTTACTCGAGTATTATTTGGGGTTCGGTTCCAAAACCTATGCTCAAAGATTGTTTATAGGGTACCATACACGCCCTTAATGTATTATTTCGGACTTCTGTTACACGCTGTATAGTATAAAACAAAGTCGCTTCCCGCGTCTGTCTGTCCCTATGTATGCTTAGATCTTTAAAACTACGCAACGGATTTTGATGCGGCTTTTTTTAATAGATAGAGTGATTCTTAAGGAAGGTTTATATGTATAATACATGCATATAAGCGTAACCGTGCGAAGCCGGGGCGGGTCGCTAGTATGTATATAAGTGCCGTGTGGTTAAGAATAGAACCACCCCTACTCGTCCTGCAGGTGTCGTAAGAAGCGGCAAAGGTAAAGATCCGGAGGAGCAGCATCCTTCTGTGTAACAGCAATCATCTGCTACTGCGATCGCCATTTTTCACTTTGATTTTTACAGAAAAAGTAGAGTGAGAACAATTTTTAAAGGGATTATTTATTAATTTTTAGAGTTTCAAAGGGAAAGACCGAAACCTTAACTAAGACTCCGCTGTCCGTCTGTGCGTCTGTCACCAGGCTGTATCTCATGAATCGTGATAGGTAGACAGTCGAAATTTTCACAGATTTTTGTTGCCGCTATAAGAACAAATTATAACAATATTTGTACGCCGTTACTGGCTAGATATAGCGCTCATTTTATTTTAAGAATACTATCTTTAATTACTTTAATTACCCATACAAAAAACTAGACTTTTTTGCCCTGCAGTGGAACAGTTACAGGTTACAGTTAATTTATTGATTTATCATTTTTAAATGTAGAAATTTATTAAAAGGAACATGGTGCGATCTAGACCTGAAAGCCGGCTCTCTATGAAAAGTTCTCTAGGAACTGTACTATAGATAATTTCAAATCATCATCATCAGCCGGAAGACGTCCACTGCTGAACAAAGGCCTCCCATAGAACGCCACAATGAGCGACAACTTGCCGTTTGCATCCACCGGTTACCCGCGACCTTAATAATGTCGTCGGTCCACCTGGTGGGAGGCCTACCAACGCTGCGTCTTCCGGTTCGTGGTCGCCACTCGAGAACCTTCCTTCCCCATCGGTCATCGGCACTTCTACAACCTCATAGAACTGCTGACATTTTAAAACATACTAACTAGACTTCATCAATCAATAGTTTTACATTTTTTATTACTTTCCACTAACCTAATTACTTACACACACACGCTGCTCCTGATTGGAGTTTTAACAGCTAGTTAATTAATTGTTATTTTAGTACGAGACCTAACTGATAAAGACCGTTCTCACTTGTCGGGTGTCGGGTCCATTTTAGTTGGGTGTCGGGTCTATTTTAGTTGGATATCTAGGATATTTTAGTACACTTACTGCCTCGTTAGTCTAGTGGTAACAAGCGCGACTGCTGATCACGAGGTCAATCGATCCCCGGGTCGGGCAAAGTGTTATTGGATTTTTCTATTAGGAAACTCTCAGTAGCAACACGGAGTCTGGAATTGTGTCCGGTTAATGGCAATAGATTCGCCGGTTAATGGCAATAGGTTACATGGGACTTATAACATAGCCGTGTGCCGTGTGTTTCTAAGAATAGAACCACCCCTACTTAGTACTACAGCAGCATCCTTCTGTATTTTTTTTTTCTTTCTAGAAATACTTTTCGAAAGACCGAAAAAAACTTTTATAATTCATGTGCCTATTAGAAATTAATTATCACTCGCTAAAACGGCGAAGAAAAGCATCGTGAGGAAACCAGCACACCTGAGAGATTTTTCAACGGTGTGTAAAGCCATGTCGGAGGCTCCGGGTGGTTTAAACTCTGACACTAGGTTGTTCATCAACCACACGATAAAGAAAGATAGGATATTGTCGCACAACCGACTAGGTTGTCGGACTTGATCGAACTAGGAGCCAATTTTTGACATTCTACGCGAAAGTTTGTACAACTTTACTCTAGAACAGATAGCCAGGAAAGGGTTGCTGGACCCGACATCTGACAAAATGTAAACAGCGTCGGACAAACTCGTACGCGAACGAGACCCGACACGATTTTGCGAACGTGGCCGCTGGTAAGACAACCGACACCTGTCGGATCCTAAAAACACGGTATTGGATAGATGTGAACTGCTTCGTATAAAATGTTGAACTACGAGAACCCCCGACATTTTGCCGGACCCGACGCTCGAGTAGTGGGAATGGGCTCTTAGATTTTTTTTCGTAGTTACGTCACTTGTGACTTATTCGTCATAAATAGGGATGTCAACTAGGTATTTTAATTTAAAACTTTTGGAAACTAAATGCCGTGTGGTTTCCGGCCCAAGAATAGAACCACCCCTACTTGTCCCGCGGGTGTCGTAAGAAGCGACATAGAGAAGGATCCGGAGGATGGGCAGCAGCATCCTTCTGTGTAACAGCAATCATCTGCTACTGCGATCGCTAACCCGCTTGCCAAGCGTGGCGATTATAGGCAAATATCTCTAATGAGCGCACAATAGTGGCGCACATTGGGAGAGGTTTTCAGCAGTGGACTAATACAAACTGATGATGATAACAAAATAAGTGAAAAAACACAATTAAGAATAGAAGTTGTTACTACGGACCGATAACGTCACTTGTTGTTACGTCAAATTCATGCATACATAGAAACCAAGGACTGTACATGCATAATTAATATTTCGCACACTTAATAATACATTGGCCTATCTCAAAGAAGTAGATTTTTGGGGAAACGCGATAAACTTATCTGTAATTAGGGCCTGGTCTAGTTTTTAGCAAATGCCTAGAGTATTATTAAATTATCATTAGTAGCAGTACATAGTATTATTATATAAAATTATAATAGAAATCATAGATTGATAGACGTGATAGCCTAGTGGTGGTAACCGTTGACTGGCAAGTCATCAGAGGTCTCGGGTTCGAACCCAAGGCGCACACCTCTGACTTTTCGTAAGTTATGTGCGTTTTATAAATTAATTATCACTCTCCGTGCCTCGGATAGCACGTTAAGCTGTTGGCCCCGGCTGTCAATTGTAGATCTTTGATAGTCATTACGGGTAGTCAGAAGCTCGAAAGTCTGACAACCAGTCTTACCAAGGGGTATCGTGTAACTCAGTATCTGGGTTGTGGAGGTCTGATAGGCAGTCGTTCTATGTAAAACACTGGTATTCAGCTGCATCCGGTGAGGCTGGAAGCCGACCTCAACATAGTTGGGAAAAGGCTTGGCAGATAATGAGATGGCATTGGTAGAGGTCTGTGCGTATGCAAAACTGAATTCTAACCTGTGTCCCAATAGGTCAATAGTTTCTTATTTAGCATGCGATTTTAATTAAGAATATAAAGTCCAAAACAATGAATATACATCTTTGTAATATTGTTTTCCATAGCATAACTTTGTAATATTGTTTTCCAATATTGTTTTCCTTCCATTCATTGATTTTATATCTTCAATGTGCGAGCGAGACAGCTAAGTGAGTATCGGCGTCTTAAAACGTTGCTCCAAAAATATGTATACAAACATGTCGATGATTGTTACATCGTTTATTGTGTCCCCCACAACGACCTACTTAAATAAAATGTCAATCAATACTCTCCCTTCAGGAAATGTAAGTAAACTCCATTATAAGTAAGTTATTCATTAAAATTTTTTGTATTCAACTTTAGTTGAGAGGGACGCGGTATTGAGTCATTGAGATTGTTATGTTTTGACCTTAGAGTATACAGGGTTATTTGTAAAACACCAGCATCCTTAAAAGGGGTCATTAAACTCATCATTATGAACAACTTTTACTATGGGACCAACCGTGAAATCGTAAAAAAAAATCAGCTGTTCCATACATTTTGTTGAGTCATGTGAACATAAATGTATGGAACAGCTGATTTTTTTTTGCGATTTCAGGGTTGGTCCCATAGTAAAAGTTGTTCATAATGATGAGTTTAATGACCACTTTGAAGGATGCTGGTGCTTTACAAATAACCCTGTATAGGGTAAAGACAGAGAAAGCGTCTTTGTTTTATACTACACAGCTTGTAACAGAAGTCCGAAATAATACATTAAGGGCGTATAAGGTACCCTATAAACAATCCTTGAGCATAGGTTTTGGAACCGAACCCCAAACAATACTCGAGTAAACCTAGGTCAAAGTTTTCTCCAAAAACTTTCAAATACAGCCCTAGACATCAGCTGAAAGGTGAATCAACACGAATCCGGTTATTTACCTTCAATAAATTCTTTAAGTAAGCTAGTAGGCACGCGTAGGATAATGCAATCTGTCATTGCTGAAGAAAATTAAATAAAAATAATTATTTTGTATGAAAAAAAAATGCCTCTTTTGCATTCAATATTATCACAGGTGATTCTCTTCATGATATACATACAATATACATGCCCATAAGTATTATTTCGGACTTCTGTTACACGGTGTATAGTGATTTTCAAAATTCTGTTTTTTTAGAGCATTGTTGATTGTAAATTGCTACACTTAATACCCTTTTAACAGTGCGCAGTCGGTTAAAAAGTACATTTAATTAAGTAATTGCGTTCTATTGACTATACTTATGGTGGCCATAGGGACTTGTAATATTCATGACCTTAATTTTAATAGTAACTCTAGTCATAAATACAGTATATGAATCCCAAAAGAATATGGCAGTAAAAAATAGTGTCGAAAGTACAATAATATAAATAATAGTCGTGATAGCCTAGTGGTGGTGACCGTTGACTGGCAAGTCAGAGGTCTCGAGTACGAACCCAAGGCGCGCACCTCTGACTTTTCGTAAGTTATGTGCGTTTTATAAATTAATTATCACTTATTCCGTGCCTCGGAAAGCACGTAAAGCCGTTGGCCCTGCGCCTGATCTCTCTCCGATCGTGTCGGAAGGCCGTCCCATCGAAATATGAGAGTGAGGGAATAGAGAGTGCACCTGTGTTTGCGCACACACTTGTGCACTATAATATCTCCTGCGTAGTTGGCTAGTCTCCGTTGAGATTGGCCGCTGTGACCGTATTCGGTCTGGACAATATTATTATAAATAAATGGAGAATAAAATGGTCATTTTTATAAAGTACTAACTGTACCCTGTGGTTTTACTCACGTAATTCCTACCTGGTATTACCTACAAAGCCTGGAATAGCACTGATAGCCTAGTGGTATGACCGTTGATTGACAAGTCAGAGATCTCGAGTACAATCCCAAGGCGCGCACCTCTGACTTTTCGTAAGTTATCTGCGTATTATAAATCAATTATCAGTTGCTAAAACGGTGAAGGAAAACATCGTGATGAAACTACCACACCTGAGAGATTTTTCAATGGTGTGTAAAGCCATGTCAGAGGCCTACGGGTGGTTTAAACTCTGACGCTTGGTTGTTCATCAACCATACGATAAGAAGAATAAGTTACCTACGAAATATTACTTTACGGTTTGCGAGAATTCCTGTTTTTTTTAGAGGGGAAAGCTGCTCCCCCTGCCCGTACCTCGCTACGCCCTTGGGACAAAGTCGCAGGATAAGCGCTAGTGTACATATATAAGGTGCTTCTAAATTATCTGCCACGGTTGCAATGGGAGAAAGAATTGGGTATATAGATTACAATAGTGAAGAAATTTTGTACCCCGGAATTATAAAAAAAAATTGGAGCATGGAGCAGAATTAGACCTACGCAATAAAATGCAGGCAAAAGAAAAAAAACATGACGTTAGATTAAAAAAAATACTTGACTATTATATTACAATATAATAATAAATAATAAATAAATAATAAAAAACAGCCTGTAGCTGTCCCAATGTAGGGCAAAGGCCTCTTCTCATACAGAGAAGGATTGAGCATTAATCACCACGCTAGCTCACTGCGTGTTAGCGATTTCAGACTATTTAAATCCAGGTTTCCTTACGATGTTTTCCTTCACCGTTAGTCAGTGGTGTCTTAGATTAACTAAGAAAGTACATATGACATTGAAAAAGTCACATTGGTACATGCCAGGTTCGACACACCCACGCGCTTGCAAAGCGGGTCCGTTACCAATGCGCCATCACGACATTGTAATATAAATAACCAATATTCTCTCCCATTGCAGCCGTGGCAGATAATTTAGAAGCACCTTATATAAGTATGTTAAAAACCCACTCAGTTTTTTATTTCGAAATCTGTGTTATGAATTAATCGATATATAGCTTGATTAGATTAGAATTATCTGATCGCAAACATTATTCGGTTAAGCTATCAATATGCTTTACTTTCTAATATAAATGAGTCGTGATAGCCTAGGTATGACTGTTGACTGGCTGTCAGAGGTCTCAGGTTCGAACCCAAGGCGCGCACCTCTGACTTCTTAGATAACTGGTTACACACAGTTATGTTGACGGCCGAAAGGGACTTTTCGTAAGTTATGTGCGTTTTATAGATTAATTATCACTCTCCGTGCCTCGGATAGCACGTTAAGCTGTTGGCCCCGGCTGTCAATTGTAGATCTTTGACAGTCGTTACGGGTAGTCAAAAGCCCGAAAGTCTGACAACCAATCTTACCAAGGGGTATCGTGTAACCCAGTATCTGGGTTGTAGAGGTCTGATAGGCAGTCGCTCTATGTAAAACACTGGTATTCAGCTGCATCCGGTAAGACTGGAAGCCGACCCCAACATGGTTGGGAAAAGGCTAAGCAGATGATGTAAAGCTATGTCAGAGGCCTAATGAATCTTTGTAATTTTTAAGGACCCCCGACTCCTAGCATCTCGACCCCATCATCTGCCTAGCCTTTTCCCAACTATGTTGGGGTCGGCTTCCAGTCTTACCGGATGCAGCTGAATACCAGTGTTTTACATGGAGCGACTGCCTATCAGACCTCCACAACTCAGATACTGGGTTACACGATACCCCTTGGTAAGACTGGTTGTCAGACTATCGAGCTTCTGACTACCCGTAACAACCGTCAAAGATCTACAATTGACAGCCGGGACCAACAGCTTAAAGTGCTATCCGAGGCACGGAGAGTGATAATTAATTTCCTAGCGTCTCGACCCCAAAAAGCTCTGATACATTCCTATTCTGAATGTTTTAATTTCATTTTGTAGGTATTTGTCGTGGATTCGGGAGGTGTTCAAATATGTATGAGATCCCATTGTGTATGTAAGACTCGATTCCTATCCGGTCACTCAATATGAAGTAGGCAAAGAGCTAGGTAGCTGCTTTGGTATCATTAAAAAAACTGTTCTAAATTACGACTATGGCAGTAATAGGCTTGTGTCCACTAAGAATAAATTAGGTAGATAGAGTTTCTAAAGATTAACTAAAATTAATAAAAAAAAAAACTAAAAAAAAATACATACAGCCGAACATAGAACCTCCTCCTTTTTGAAGTCGGTTAATGAAAAACCCAATAACACTTTGCTCGACCCGGGTTCGAACCCAGAACCTCGTGCTCAGCAGTCGCACTTGCTGCCACTAGACCAACGAGGCAGTATTGATTAAAATGATATTATAATATCATACAGAACCGAACCGTGATTAACAAGCTTCAAATCTTCCAACGGGCCATGGAGAGAAAGAAAGAAATAAAGAAAGAGGATTTATTATGGCACATAAAGTAAATAAAATTTGAGAAAGACTACAATTACACTACACTATAATTTGACAGAAAACAATATCTTCAAAAAGTATTTATCTGAATAATAAAATAGGACAAAAATTAATTATTTATTTAATTATAAATATTTAATAAGGAAATAAAAAAAAACCGAAACGGATAGGATTCGAACCCACGATCTTCGGCGTACCGTGCTGACGCGAAGATCGTAGGTTCGAATCCCATCCGTATCAGTTGTTTTTTCAAGTTTCTTATTAAATATTTATATTTAATGAGCTAACATGTGCTAAAACATGTAAAAAAAAAATCACAAAAATATTTTTTTAATTGGCAAATGAATTTAAATATCTGTCAAAATTTGTAATTACATAGTATTTTTGTGAATTTTTTACATGTTATAGCACATGATAGCTTATTAAATATAATTATTTAATAATCCCATCCGTATCAGTTGTTTTTTCAAATTTTCTTATTAAATAATTATATTTGTAATTAGTGTTTGAAATAAAGGCTTATTTATTATTTATTTATTATATAGAACCGAAGCAATATCGTGCGCGAAGCCGACTCGCGCTTGCCCGGTTTTTATTCTGCGCGGAAAAAAAAAACTTAAAAATAGAGCCCATAGAACACTTTGTTAGTCTGTCATTGGAACTTTGTGACATCCTTTGTGATTTTAAATTTAATTTTTTTTGGCGCACAGGTATTTCGAACGCATACGCTCTATTTTTACTTTTTTCAAAGCCCTCCGGTGTCAACGACAAATAGGCCTCTTAATAAATGTTATCCAGGGTAAATTTTGCACGGGAAAATTCGCGCGTGAAAATTTATTTAGCGCATCTTTTTATACCATGACTGGCCTACGAGTGTTTTAAACTTTGACACCAGGTTGTTCATCAACCATACGGCAGAGAGAGATTGGTGGATATAACCCACGTACTTGCAAAGCGGGTCCGTAACCAATAGGTAGGTACACGACCACAGTAAAAAAAAAATATCTCATTCTAGAAAACTATCTGTTACAAACTCATTTGCACTTCACCTTTTTGGATCACCTTTTTGGATTTCTATTTTGTATTCTAAATTCAAAAAGTAATGACAACGGTGAAAACTAGAAGTTCATACGGGTTCACCTTGGTATTAAGATTGTTTTAAGAGTATTTCAAAATAAGCTGTGGTTATCAATTCCAGCGCCTTATTCTTTCGTTCGTTACACGCCGTCAGTAACACTATCTATCTATCTCCTTGACTACAATAGATACACCTAGATTAAGTATTGAAGAAGTATCTGAATGGATAAACATAGCCATTCAGAATTTACCATCAGTTACGTTGTCCCAACTTCAAATCCCAGGTGTAAAAGTGTAATTAAACTTTACATTGTTTTTCTAATTACTTTTTAGATGTTCTAATGTTTATAAAATTAGTATTTTATTTGGGTATTGTAATTGGATTAGTTAATTAAGTAAAGTTTAACTTAGCTTTGTAGAAATGAAAAGTTTGTTGTCTCTTGTTTTAAGTTCATCTTATGTTAGTCGAAGTATGGTAGATAAAGATAAGTGGTAAGATTGACTGGAAAAACTTAGGTTCAAAACCAAGGATCGTAACGCTGATTTTTTAAAAGTTATGTGCATATATATGAATTATCTGCTCCGTGCCTCAGAAAGCACGTAAAGCCATCGGTCCTCTATTTATATATTTAATTTATCTCCGGTCATGTTAGATCCTGTAACTGTCCCACTGTAGGGCAAACGCCTCTTCACAGAGAAGAATCGAGCATTAATCTGCTGCATTGCTTTTAATAAATGATTTTGTATACCATTTTTATGTATGAAAACATTTTTCGATCAAGCTGAAATTTTTGCTGAAACTTTGTAATGTTGGTTTAGTTCGATTTTTCATAACTATATTCATTAATTTTATACCTTCAATGTGCGAGCGAGATAGCAGATGAGAGAAGCTTTAAAACAGAAAAACAGATGGCGCTACTGGCGCTCGCGTTTTTATTACAGCAGATTGTATACTTCTTCTTATCCTATACAAAAACTTATTAACAAAGTTTTCCAATTTGTTTTACTTGATTACAAAACTAGTCTGTTTAACTTACTTGCATTTTATTTAAGGATTCGGTTCTTTGGTCTGACAGTAAGTTAGCTCAATATGTAATCTTTGATGTGCAGTGCAGAAACGTAGTGATAGCCTAGTGGTATGTCTCATCATCTGCCTTTTCCCAACTATGTTGGGGTCGGCCTCCAGTCTTACCGGATGCAGCTGAATAGCTGAATACCATGTTTTACATGGAGCGACTGCCTATCAGACCTCCACAACCCAGGTACTAGGTTACACGATACCCCTTGGTAAGACTGGTTGTCAGACTTTCGGGCTTCTGACTACCCGTAACGACTGACAAAGATCTACAATTGACAGCCGGGGCCAACTAGCTTAACGTGCTATCCGAGGCACGGAGAGTGATAATTTTTTTTTTTGTAAGTTATGTGCGTTTTATAAATTAATTATCACTTACTCCGTGCCTCGGAAAGCACCTGCGCCTGATCTCTCCGGTCGTGACAGAAGGCCGTCCCATCGGAGTGAGGGAATAAAAATTGCAACTGTGTTTGCGCACACACTTGTGCACTATAATATCTCCTGCGTAATTGGCTAGTCTCAGTTGAGATTGGCCGCTGTGACCGAAATTCGGTCAGGAAGATATTATGTCTATTGGACCAAGTCAAAGGCAGGTTCGAACCCAAGATTTTTGCGAGTTACTTATTAAATATTTTCAATTATAAAATTATTTAAATAGCGTAGCTAAGTCTGTATTTACCCTAAGAGCAATTAAGCGTATAGTTTGTAGGCTCTACTTTACCTGTAGCTAGCTTATATCGATCTACGAGGTTGTGGGTACAGAGGGTACCGTTCGTGACGTAAAAAGGTAGCTATGTTTGTTGTAATGCTTTCGTTACATAAATATTACACCTATTACAGCCTAGTGATAGCCTAGTGGTATGACCGTTGACTGGACAGTCAGAGACCTCTGAATTTTCGAAAGTTAGATAAATTAATTATCACTTGTAACGTGCCTCGGAAAGCACGTTGTTGGCTCCGCTGTCATGAGGATCTTTGTTAGTCGATATAGGGAGTCAGTTCATAAAACTCTGTAGATTTTATGTGCCTCGGAAAGCACGTAAAGCCGTTGGCCCTGCGCCTGATCTCTCTCCGGTCGGATTGCCGTCCCATCGGACTATGAGAGTGAGGGAATACAGAGTACTTTTTATGTAAGTTTTTTACATGTTTATGCACATGTTTTGCTTATTAAAAAAAAAACAAAATAATTTACCTAATTCAAATTATTAATCGCGGGTTTAAGACTCGCCCGAGTCAGTTGTTTTTGCGAGTTTCTTAAATAATATCATTAAATACACTTGTGTTTGCGCACACACTTGTGCACTATATCTTCAGCGTCGTTGCCTAATCTCCTTATCCTATCCTATCCTATCCTATCCTTTACATTAAGTATTTTAAGATTTAAATTTTCAATTGTTTTAAATTTAAAACAGTTAATTTGATTTTTGTCCTCAGTCCCTACTAGTACAAGCTATGTATGCCTATAATCTGTGTACACATCAAAACTATTATCTGTCATTTCTATTATTTAATAATAACGAGTCGTGATAGCCTAGTGGTGGTGACCGTTGACTGGCAAGTCAGTGGTCTCGGGTTCGAACCCAAGGCGCGCACCTCTGACTTTTCGTAAGTTATGTGCGTTTTATAAATTAATTATCACTTACTCCGTACCTCGGAAAGCACGTAAAGCTGTTGGCCCTGCGCCTGATCTCTCTCCGATCGTGTCGGATTGTCCCATCGGAATATGGGAGTGAGCAGGGGCGTGCACTTCATATAGGCAAAAAGGCACTGCCTACCCTGATAAAATTCTAATTAATATTATTATTAAAATATTATATTATATAATATATTATAATTCTATTTAATGTATCTAATTGTTAAAATCGCAATATAATTACACAGAATTACACGATTATAACGCTCAATAATATCAATTCGTAACCCTAACGCCATCTGTTGGCACATTATGCACGTAAACACGGAGTGCCGCGCTGGTCGCCTTCAAAGAAACGTTGCTACTTGCAAGTCCGGCACAACTTCTTTTGCCTATCGTCTCATAGACCAAATCCTATAACGCGCATGCGCGAAGTAAGTCACGTGGATCTTTCTACCAATTCAACCAATCACATGTCATGCTGGATGTATCCACACTGACATGTGATTGGTTGAATTACTTCAAGTTCGTGCGCGGAGAACCAATCACATCGCTTCTGTGACACCAGCTGTTTACAATGCGTAATGTCAAAAGTTTTCAATTGAAGTTTTATCTATTATAATTTTCATTGATTTTAATTACTTGATTAGTCTGCTAACTTACCTTTATATATGGATAATAATAAATTATATCAAAAAACTGAGAGGAGTGCTGGCTGTTTGTTTGCAGAGGTTAAAATCTAGTGTTTCTGTGTTTGTCGTTTGTTAAATTGCGTTATATGTTTATGCAATCAATATCCTTATTTTTCTATGAAGACTATAACTATCTGTTCAGGTATGTCTTTATTAATGAAATACACTTTACAGTACAAAGATAGATATTCTATTTTTGTTCTTATGATTATCTTGCCGGTCGATGATGCGCTGATGTTTGTGTGTGTTTTCGGCCTGGAAATATGCGCGCACGTACCTACTTACACAACTATATTTAATGGGTACAACGCCGACGCGACGTAGTGGTAGTAGGTATTATACCATAAAAAGTGGTATTTGTCCCAATGAAAGTAAGTTTTTGTATCATGTACGTACATGCCTGCCTACCCTGTTGAAAATGTCTGTGCACGCCCCTGGGAGTGAGAGAATATAATATACTAGTAATAATCACTACATAGTATAAAACAAAGCTTCCCGCGTCTGTCTGTCCCTATGTATGCTTAGATCTTTAAAACTACGCAACGGATTTTGATGCAGTTTTTTTAATAGATAGAGTGATTCAAGAGGAAGGTTTATATGTATAATACATGCTTATTAGCGTAACCGTGCGAAGCCGGGGCGGGTCGCTAGTAATATAATATAATCTTTATTTCAGACATACAGATGTATGTCTACACATTACATTACATTTACTATGTAACAATTCTATAGACTGATAGATATCAGTCTATAGAATTGTATGTATGTAACACTTCTATAGACTGATAGATATCAGTCTATAGAATTGTTAGTTACTACATTAGTTATACATTAGTTAGGAAAGTTGTTAGTACTATACACAATAATATTATAGAATAGAGTGTACACCTGTGTTTGTGCACACACTTGTGCACTTAATATCTTACAGTATGTCCTGTGTTGTTGCCTAATCTCCATTAATTAGCCGCTAGTGACCGAAATTCGGTCAGGATATAAATTAGTAAGCACATATCATATCATACCATATCACATAGTATCAAATCCCCTGAATATAATTTTTCTTTCAAATACTTTCCTTAGATACGATTGCTCTTCCAGTAAAAAATTGAATAAAGCTTCCAAATATTCCCTCAGCCTCCCTCGGCCCGAGGCAAAGCGATGACGTCATAGTTTTAATTGTGTTTGTACAGCTCTACAAACAGGGCCTACCGCGAAGTGACTGACTAAGTTGAACTGAAGGAATTTAAAAAATAAAAGTCGTTTATGGTACTTTACGTTTTTACTCTATGGTTTTTGGTTAGTTATTAACGCTGTTACTGTTACCACTGATAGCCTAGTGGTAGGACCGTTGACTGACAAGTCAGTTGTTTCGAGTTCGATCCCAAGGCGCGCACCTTTGACTTTTCGTAAGCTATGTGCGTATTATAAATTAATTATCAGTTGCTAAAACGGTGAGGGAAAACATCGTGATGAAACCAACACACCTGAGAGATTTTTTATAGGTGTGTAAAGCCATGTCAAAGACCTACGGGCTGTCTAAACTATGCCATCAGGTTGTTTATCAACCATACGATAAAAAGATCAGCCTTTATTAGTCACTATTGTGCACTCATTGGAGATATTTGCCCATACTCGCCACGCTGGGCAAGCGGGTTGACGATCGCAGTAGCAGATGATTGCTGTTACACAGAAGGATGCTGCTGCCCATCCTCCAGATCATTCCCTTAGTCGCTTCTTTTGACACCCGTGGGACGAGTAGGAATGGTTTTATTTTTAGGCTGGTAATCTCACGGCATAGTAATGTGTGTATTATAAAATAATTATCACTTACTCCATCATCTGCCTAGCCTTTTCCCAACTATGTTGGGGTCGGCTTCCAGTCTTACCGGATGCAGCTGAATACCAGTGTTTTACATGGAGCGACTGCCTATCAGACCTCCGCAACCCAGATACTGGGTTACACGATACCCCTTGGTAAGACTGGTTGTCAGTTTCGGGCTTCAGACTACCCGTAACGACTGTCAAAGATCTACAATTGACAGCCGGGGCCAACAGCTTAACGTGCTATCCGAGGCACGGAGAGTGATAATTCATTTATAAAACGCATATAACTTACGAAAAGTCAGAGGTGCGCGCCTTGGGTTCGACCCCGAGACCACTGACTGTTTTGTTTTGTTTTGTTCCTCAATTTCAAGTATTAGTCTTGGTGTATAATTAGTATCATTATTTTGAGCGCTATGTACACCTAACGTGTTATATACAAAAGAAAATTATAATAGACCTGTTTTATTATGTACTATTGATATACTATACGTAATGTAGCTGAACTTATTAAATAAATGAATAAGTAAATAAAAGTGCTTGGAAAAGAGAAAATAATGTATTTGATACTAGCTGACCCTTACGCGGCTTTGCACCCTGGTTCTAATGTTTGACAGGCAGGAACAGTTTGTATGGAAAAATAAGATTGTTGTCTTTACAATTTTTTGCGCAATTTTTCCATACTTTCTCACCATTCAAACTTTTCCTGGACTATTCAACTTAGAGTATATGAGAAAACATAGAGCAACCGTACAAAAATAAGAACCGTGAGCACGGGTATGAACAACGCGGCCGCGACACGAGCTCCGTCCGCGATCATACCTCGATCGACTGCGGTTCAACTAGGCTCCACGAGCGAAAAAGTTACATTTTAGCTAACAACGTGGTTAACTGCTGTGTTCAATTTGCACATTTGCAAAAATGACTAGAAAACATAGGAGGAGAGTGATAATTCATTTATAAAAGGCAAATAACTTACGAAAAGTCAGAGGTCGCCTTGGGTTCGAAACCGGGACCTCTGACTTGCCAGTCAACTACCACCACTAGGCTATCACGACTCTATAATTATCACTTACTCCATTCCTTGGAAAGCATGTTTAGTCGTTGGCCCTGCGCCTGATATCTCTCCGGTCAGATTGCGATCCCATCGGACTATGAGAGTGTTTTCTTCACCGTTAGTCAGTGGTGTCTTAGATAAACTAAGAAAATACATAATGATACTGAAAAATTAGCATTGATAGTTTGAACCCATATGCTTGCAAAGCGAGTCAGTAACCATTAGGACCACGACCCAAAGGTAAAACAATTTAGAAATATAAAACCAATAAAACCTTTGTACTATTTGAGAAAATAACAAAAAGGCCTCCAAAAATAAAATTAAAGCCTCTAAACAAAGCAAAATTTTAAACAAATTATGCTGACAAAGGCTTCTAAAGTTTAATTACTAACTTTTGTAAATAAGGCTGGAGTTTGGTACTGTTAGTCACTTTAGCATTGGAGAAGCTGTGTATATTGTTGATAAGATTTTATTAAATTGTGTTAAAACATTAAGTAGTGTTAATTTATTATTTACTAGCTGATGCCCGCAGTTTCACCTGCGTGGACCTCATGAAATTTTGATCTCGTTCTCGCAACCCTTGGGCACCTATTCCAGGGATAAAAAGTAGCCTATGTCTTGTTAAAAAAAAATCGTGCAAGAGATGATGCGGTCATTAAAATCTTTGTTTCTGAAATTACTAAATTATAAAATTAAATACAAACAGGTATGTATAGAATAGAATTTATTTGCTCATAAACAAAAAAGATCTTAATAATAATGATGAGCTTCTAAATTATCTGCCACGGCTGCAATGGTAGATAATATTGGTTATTTATATTACAATAGTGAAGTAACTTTTTTTATCTAACGTCATAATTTTTTTTCTTTTGCCTGCGTTTTATTGCGTAAGTCTAATTCTGCTCCAAGCTCCATTTTTTTTTACTGTTCCGGGATAGGAAATTTCTTCACTATTGTAATCTATATACCTAATACTTTCTACCATTGCAACCGTGGCAGATAATATAGAAGCATATTATACAGAGTGTAACAGAAGTCCGAAATAATATTTAAGGGCATGACCTGTGAAAATATTGAATTCAAAGAAGGCATTTTTTTTTATACAAAAAATTTTTTTGATTTCATTTTCTTCAATAGTGACAGATTTCATTAACCTACGCGTGCCTAGTGCTTACTTAAACAATTTATTAAAGGTAAGTAACCGGGTTCGTGTTTATTCGCCTTTCAGCTGATGTCTAGGCCTGTATTTGAAAGATTTTGTGAAAACTTTGACTTTGGTTTACTCAAGTATTATTAGGAGTTCGGTTCCAAAACCTATGCTCAATTATTGTTTATAGGGTACCTTATAAGCCCTTAATGTATTATTTTGGACTTCTGTTACTCGTTGTATATCTATATGACACCTCTGCCATATCCTTTGGGGACCACCGCGATGTTTCGAAACAACCTTCGACGTAATAGGTTAAAAGCCTCAGATGGCTTGATAATGAGTTTAGTGAGATAACTACATTTATTACTGAGTTATTAAGGAAGGTTCTTTGTCCTTGAGATTAACTGCGTGTAAAATGACCAACAGTTACCGTTAAGTTTCGAGTTTTTACTATCGTATTATTACTAGATGTTAGATTCGTCGTGTCGTGTCGTGTAGAAGAGTCGTGATAGCCTAGTGGTGGTGACCGTTGACTGGCAAGTCAGAGGTCTCGGGTTCGAACCCAAGGCGCGCACCTCTGACTTTTCGTAAGTTATGTGCGTTTTATAAATTAATTATCACTCTCCGTGCCTCGGATAGCACGTTAAACTGTTGGCCCCGGCTGTCAATTGTAGATTTTTGACAGTCGTTACGGGTAGTCAGAAGCCCGAAATCTGACAACCAGTCTTACCAAGGGGTATCGTGTAACCCAGTACCTGAGTTGTGGAGGTCTGATAGGCAGTCGCTCCATGTAAAACACTGGTATTCAGCTGCATTCGGTAACACTGGAAGCCGACCCCAACATAGTTGGGAAAAGGCTAGGCAGATGATATTACTAGATGTTAGATTGTCGTGGTGGCGAGATAATCTAATATAATATACGCAATAATATTAATAAATTAGTAATAATACGAATTGAGCCGTGTGGTTTCCGGCCTAAGAATAGAACCACCCCTACTCGACTTGTGGGTGTCGTAAAAAACGACAAAGGGATCTTTCCCTCCTCCGCATTTTTTTCAGTTGTTTCATACATTTATGTTCACATGACTCAACAAAATGTATGGAATAGCTGATTTTTTTGCGATTTCAGGGTTTGTCCCATAGTAAAAGTTGTAGTAATGATGAGTTTAATGACCCCTTTTAAGGGTGCTGGTGTTTTACAAATAACCTTGTATACTTTCTTTTTTTACTTTCATATAAAAATGCCAGATAGCACATAAGTATTTAGAGCCATTCTGATTACTAACACATGAAAGTTTCAGGTAAAAGTGGCCAAAATTTTATTACGTCCGGGGTCGTGTCGTGGCCATAAAAAAGTTTCGCACGAGTACCGCGTAAATCCTGCGAAAGACGAAATGGTGGTTTGTATACACGCAAACTATTTGTGGGGAAACAGTTTCGCGATTATTCGTCGCACGACGGATTTTGATAGCTAATTGTAACACCACGTGGTCTCTCTCAGTTATAGCTATAAGGAGCTCTGACGGTTCGGACGGACGGAGTCTGATGGTTGATGAACAACCTGATGTCAGAGTTCAAACTGCCCATAGGCCTCTAACATGGCTTTAAACACCATTGAAAAATCTCTCAGGTGTGCTGGTTTCATCATGATGTTTTTCCTCACCGTTTTAGCAACTGACAAATAATTTCTATTAGTTAGCTTATTAAATGTAATTATTTATTAAGAAATTTGAAAAAACTAAAACGAAATTATGCCAAAAAAATATATGAAATTTACAATTATGAAATATCAATTAAACCGATAGGACTACATAATATTATCCCTACTACCCTAATTGTTATGTGAAAAAAAATATGCCAAACATGTTATGACATTTTAATAAGAAATTTGTAAAAACAACTGATACTAATACAGTTGTTTTTTCAAATTTCTTATTAAAATATTTATATTTAATAAGCTAGCATGTGCTAAAACATGTAAAAATTTCACAAAAAATATTTTAAGAAAATCGAAATTAGAACAATCAATATTATGCGAATGAACAGGATACCAAAAAATATAATTGTCAAGAAGCATTTGAGCAATACTTTGAGTAAAATTGGTAAGTTTTGAAAGACCGACTTAAGCTGGGCATCAGCCTGGCGAGGCAACGATCTCGCGATTCGGCGCGGTGATAGTAAATTGCGGTGCTCAGAGGACGCATTATGTAAGCCACTGACACTCTACGTAGAAACAGTGCCAAAATAGCCTTTTTGCAAGTGCAAATTTGAGCAGACCTACAGGCAGGCGCTAGACAGAGCTACGAAGCGCGCGAGCAATACCCGGCCTCTTCCGAAATACCTAGTGCGAAAAATACGCAGAGAGGAGATTTTTTTAGTAGGTGCGAGCTTCACATAACCGTACGTCCTCCCGGCCTCTTCCGATACAAAACGAAAAATATACAGAGAGGAGATTTTTTTAGTGGGTGCGAGCCCCACATAACCGTACGTCCTCAGACGTGCGGTATGCAGCAGGAACATTTTATACTTTCCCGGGCCACAAAAAAAGCCTCAGTATGGCGTCATCGGCTGTGTAAACGGAACTTAAGTATACCGCGAACTTGCCTCTACAATAAACATTGCAAGCATTTGATGAACCGCGCAATGTTGATACCCAGCTTTATTTGGACATCGTGAAATCTCAAAGCGGTAATAAATTTTACGGTTACAAAGCCTTTTCGTTGTACAAGATTAGGTTACGACACAATGTCGCCTTTTGTGACTCAACATAAATGTAACGAGTTGTGTCTCTGTAACATTTTAGCTGGAATTGGTTTAGTATCTTTTTTTATTATGACAAAGGTATGTTTGAGCGCAAACTCGTCTAATGGCTGTAGGCTTTTTCTTTAGATGGAGGCCTTTTCTTTAGGAGGAGGCTTTTTACTTAGCTAAAGGCCTTCTATTATCCTGAAGGCCTTTTACTGGGCTGGAGGCTTTTTTACTAAGCTGAAAGCCTTTTACTTAGCTGGAGGCTTCTTATTTAGCTAAAGGCTTTTTCTTATCCTGAAGGCCTTTTGATTGGCTGAAGACCTTTTCCTTAATAGAAGGCCTAAAAAGGTCTGTTCTCGCTAGAAGTCTGGTTAATCAGTCTGATTTTCCTAGTGCTATAACTGAGAAACACCACGTAGAGAGATTTAAGTTTATTTAAAAAAACAACGTTTTTAACCAAGGTTTTGATATTGGAATATCAAAACTAAACGTACCTACTTGCAAAAATATGTATCTGTGCTATTGACCGTTGAAGAGTTCCTTTATCTGGAGCTAATTCTGGATGTCGATTCAAGTCATGCTTACCATAAAAATACATTGTCATCGGAACTGAACTAACATATAAAAATTCAACTGCGTAGGATAAGAGGAAGTGGTTCTAATTCAGCTTGCAAGATTTGACCCGAACATACATAGCTACATACAGCTTGGCAAAAAAGAGTCTGGAAAAATTGGGGGCGCCACTGGCACACTTTTCATACTACAATTCAAAATTACAAGTTACTTGGTGCTTGCATATTTCTATTACGAGTTTTTTTATTTTATTAATTAGTTATTATCAAATGAATCACATATAAGTTGTTTTAGTACTCACAAACGTAGTTTTTAAGATTTTTATTTTTAGTTCCAGCTGTCACCGCCTCAGACTCTTTTTTGCCAAGCTTTACATTGCAAGTTAAATAAAAGCTTCATTAACATAATCGTGCGATATATAATCTGTGACTAGTTCGAGCTAATCGAATAGTGATCATATCGACAGAAACCTTGCTTGGCCGATGTCAGCCGATTGTAATCATATAATGTTGCCGTTTCAGAAGTCTGATGGTAAGCTCGAATATAAATTAAAATAGTAAATATTGTGATTTGTCAGTCGTGATAGCCTAGTGGTGTTGACCGTTGACTGACAAGTCACAGGTCTCGGGTTCGAACCCAAGGCGCGCGCACCTCTAACTTTTCGTAAATTATGTGCGTTTTATAAATTATTAACACTCTCCGCGCCTCGGATAGCACGTTAAGCTGTTGGCCCCGGCTGTCAATTGTAGATCTTTGACAGTCGTTACGGGTAGTCAGAAACCCGAAAGTATCCACACACAAAAAACAAATCAGCTGTTCCATACATACATACATATGTTCACATGATTCAACAAAATGTATGGAACAGCAGATTTTTTTTTGCGATTTCAGAGTTGGTCCCATAGTAAAAGTTGTTCGTTAAGATGAGTTTAATAACCCCTTTTAAGGATGCTGGTGTTTTACAAATAACCCTGTAAGTATATATTTAAAAATGTATTTTATATTTGAATATATGGAATTATATTTAGACAATTCCTATTAAACCTTCTATCTCTGCTTTCTCTCCAACTGATATTGAGCGTGATAATACATACTAAGGACAATCCCAAATGGCGTGACTGAGTCAATATCTTGAATGTTATTACAGACATAAAAGGCAAGCTTTCAACCCATTGAAATATCAACCTTAAACACTTATGTTTAAGTGCTTTTTCTTTTAACTTTTATCGCGAAACTGTTTCACACAAAATTCGATTTTAAATTCTTAAAGTTAAGGTTGATTTTTCGTTGTTTTACGAAAGTTCATTGACTGAGTTGTATAGCTGAGTAGTAAAATAAATAGTTTAAAAATAAACGCTAGTATAATCGTTGAGAAAATTAAACGTAAATAGAGTAAATCGTTTTTTATTAACCAACTTCTAATAGAAGGATTTTTTTAAAACTAAATATAAATTATCGTATGTCGTGGTGGCGCGTTGGTTCCGGACCCGCTTTGCAAGCGCGTGGTTGTGGGTTCGAGCCTGGCATGTACCAATGTGACTTTTTCAATGTCATAAGTACTTTCTTAGTTAATCTAAGACACCACTGACTAACGGTGAAGGAAAACATCGTAAGGAAACCTGGACTTTAATGGTCTGAAATCGCCAACCCGCAGTGAGCTAGCGTGGTGATTAATGCTCAATCCTTCTATGTATGAGAAGAGGCCTTTGCCCTATATTGGGACAGTTACAAGCTGATTTATTTAAATATAAATTGCTGTTGATTCGGTAATCCACCGGTGCCACCGTGAGCTCTGACAGCATCAGTCGAAATTTCATTCTCGGATACGTAATGTATTTCGATAGATACTACACGCCCTAGGCGTAGAAAGAGATTTGGAATTTCGACTGATGCTGTCAGAGCTTACGGTGGCTTATGAGTCTTGATAGCCTGGTGGTGTTGACCGTTGACTTGCAAGTCAGAGGTCTCAGGCTCGAACCCAAGGTGCGCTCCTCTGACTTTTCGTAAGTTATGTGCGTTTTATAAATTAATTATCACTTACTGCGTGCCTCGGAAAGCACGTAAAGCCGTTGGCCCTGCGCCTGATCTCGGTCGTGTCGGATTGCCGTCCCATCGGACTATGAGAGTAAGGGAATAGAGAGTGCACTGTGTTTGCGCACACACTTGTGCACTATAATATCTCCCGCGTCGATGGCTAACCTCCTTTGAGATTGGCCGCTGTGACCGAAAACCAATTAGGAGGACATTATTATTATTACTTTACCGGTGGCTTAGCGGTCAGAGCGTCGACACGGTACGCCGAAGATCGTGGGTGCAAATCCTATCCGTATCAGTTGTTTTTTCAAATTTTCTTATTAAATAATTAAAACTACACAATATATAAACGGCATAAGCATATTACACGCGAACGCAGTCGCGAGCGACAGCTAGTTTTGAAATAAAAGCGAAGAATGAACAAGTCATCCACACACATTTTTAAAGGGAAGCTTGGCTTGCATGGAAATGACACTTGTAACAAGTATTTGTAAAGCCTACCAACTGAATGCTTGTAAGATATGTACGATAAAATGTAAGGAAAAGACAAAAGAAAATCATTTTACTAAGTAAATTGTTATCCTACCAAACACATTTTCATGTAAAATGTTGCCAGAACGAGACCATATGGCTTGCACTGTAAAAAAGTTATGATGTCGTGATAGCCTAGTGGTGGTGACCGTTGACTGGCAAGTCAGAGGTCTCGGGGTCAAACCCAAGGCGCGCACCTCTGACTGACGTGGTGATTAATGTTCAATCCTTCTCTGTATGAGAAGAGGCCTTTGCCCTATAGGACAGTTACAGGCTGATTTATTTATTTATTAATTGGCTATTATATGTGGAGATTAGCAACTGCTCATTACAATTCCATAACGTGTAGGTATTAAAATTACACATCTGGCTCTTATGGCTGAACAAGCGTGATAAAATGATTCCCCATAATCCTATTCGAGTTCCATTCCCCGGCCGTTCAAAGACATCAACAGACCATGTTCAGTGAACATGATTCATGAGATTACACGCCTGCTTACCCTCTAAGGGACAGCGCGATGGGTGAATAACGATGCGTAATTTATTAATGAACCGATAATTGCCCGCTTTGCCTGTGTTCAGGCATTCGGTATTAAAAAATAAAGTTTTAAAGATTAGTTACGGACGCACTTTGCAAGCGCGTGGGCGTGGGTTTGAATCTGGTAAGTATCAATGTGACTTTTTCAATGTCTTATGTACTTTCTTAGTTAATTTAAAACACCACTGACTAACAGTGAAGGAAAACATCGTAACAAACCAATATACAGTGAGCTAGCGTGGTGATTAATACTTCACTGCAGGGTAAAGGCCTCTTTCCATATAATTTTATCCTGACCGAATTTCGTTCACAGCGGCCAATCTCAACGGAGATTAGCCAACTAGGCAGGAGATATTATATTGCACAAGTACACTCTTGTGGCACTCTCTATTCCCTCTCTCTCATAGTCAGATGGGACGGCAATCCGTCACGAATGGAGAGAGATTAGGTGCACGGCCAACGGCCACGGCAGTAAGTGATAATTTGGTAAGGTGAGCGTCTTGGGTTCAAACCTGAGATCTCTCAAACAGTCAACAGTCACCACCACAGGCTATAGAATATCTCTTCTCATACAGAGAAGGATCGAGCATTAATCACCACGCTAGCTCACTGCATGTTGGCGATTTCAGACTATTAAGTCCAGGTTTCCTCACGATGTTTTCCTTCACCGTTAGTCAGTGACTCAGTGGTGTCTTAGCTTAACTAAGAAAGTACATAATGACATTGAAAAAGTCACATTAGTACATGCAAGTTCGAACCCACACCAACGTTATTTCAAAGCTGGTTTATACCCACTGCGCCTCCACGATCACTCATTTTACTAACTCTAAGCCCTATATCTAAAAAGCTATTTCGTAAAAAAAACAGGGCGGTAACTGTGTATTTAGAACCTTAACGGTGTCACGTAGAGCTTCTATTTTGTAAAGAAAGCTTACTAGCTTTTGTTGGAATGAAATTTCATACGGTAGAAGCGAGCTTTTGAAGGGAGCGAACTTTAGGTACATACCGTCGCCTTAGAATGAAAACCTCGGAAATGCAATTTTGGTTTTTTTTTTATTTTCGAAAAGAAAACATCGTAACGCACGCCCTAGTGTCACAAAAAAAAAACATTTTAATCTATAACGCCATTTATAACGATGACGGTTAAAGAGAAATACGCGAATGTCAGTCTTATGCGATAAACTTAAGGGTGCGCAACGTGCTGGTAAAATTAATTAGAACATAAGTTCTGACTATTATCTGAAAACGTAGCCAAATTTCATTCATTTAATAATCATAACATTAAAAAAATCTGTGATAATAAAATCTTTTAGAGCGTGGATTTTTCTTCCTCCTGTAAAGATATCTATTTTGCATTTACGAGGTTTTCACTCTAAGGCGACGATACAGTAAAGCTATTAGGTTGGTAGATATGGTTGTAAGTCATCAATACAATTTCAAACAACGAGTTCTAAAACTGCTAAGTTTGGAACACTGAGTCGGATACGTAATGTATTCCGATAGAGAGACCACACGCCCTAGGCGTAGAAAGAGATTTGAAATTTTGACTGATTCTGATAGGATACGGTGGCGTAGTGGTTAGAGCGTTGGCACGGTACGCCGAAGATCGTGGATTCGAATCCCATCCGTATCAGTTGTTTTTTCAAATGATTTTCTCTAAATTCTATATAAAACAAAACTGTAAAAGTTCCTAGAAACCTTAAATCATCTTATAATCGTATTTTTTATGCCCACTAGATAGTACTGACAGCCTAGTGGTATGATCGTCGACTGACAAGTAGAGGTCTCGAGTTCGATCCCAAGGCACCTCTGACTTTTCGTAAGTTATGTGCGAATTATAAATTAACTAGCGACCCGCCCCGGCACGGGTATTAGAAACCTCAAAAATAACAGTATTTTTCTACTATTTAATGGATGTTATTAAACATAATAAAACCTTCGTCTTCAATCACTCTATCTATTAAAAAAACCGCATCAAAATCCGTTGCGTAGTTTTAAAGATTTATGCATACATAGGGATATAGGAACAGAGAAAGCGACTTTGTTTTTACTATGTAGTGATAGTGATAGATAGTGATTATTAGTTGCTAAAATGGTGAGGGAAAACATCGCGATGAAACCAGCACACCTGAGAGATTTTTCAATGGTGTGTAATACCATGACAGAGGCCTACAGGTGGTTTAAACTCTGACACCAGATTGTTCATCAACCATACGATAATAAGAAAAATTCCCACTAGATTATTATACTAAGGCAATTTCATTGAACAGCCTCTAAATTAACTTATTATTTTTTTGAATGGAATCTCTGAATTACATCTCAATTTCTTCAAGTAATTTATGTTCATATTAGAATTGAAGATTCGCTCATTTATTATCATATTACAACATTTTTTTTTTATAATAGATCGGCTTTGCAATCTTGAAAGTTTAATCTGATGCCTTTTTGGTCTTATCAACTTGCCAAGCGCGACTGCTGAGCACGAGGTCCTGAGTTCGATATTTAACTTTGATCCTAATTTTAACTTCTATTTTGACAGTTATTTCTATCCTTATTTTAACTTTAACTTCGACCATAATATTGGCCTTAATTTTAACCCTACTTTGACCCTATTTAGATCCTAATTTTGACCCTATTTAGGTAATAAATATATTTTAATTGATCTTAATTTCGACTACCTCGTTGGTCTAGTGGTAGCAAGCGCGACTGCTGAGCACGAGATTTTGGGTTCAATCCCCGGATCGGGAAAAGTGTTATTGGGTTTTTTCATTAGGAAATTCTCATGGAGTTTGGAAATGTGCCTGGTTAATGGCGCAATAGGCTCGTCCCCTATTACATGGGACTTATAACATAGCCGGCGAAACGTGGGTGTACTGCATACCTACCTGCCTACCCCCTCTGGGGAATACAGGCACTCTGGGGAGTCTATAAATAAATAAAAATAAAATAATTTCGATTCGAATTTCGACTCTTATTTTAACCCTATTTCGATCCTAATTTTAACCCTATTTTGACCTCAACTTCAACTCTAATTTTAACCCTATTTATTTACCTTTATTTTTCTACCCTAAAATTCTCCACACCGATAAAAATAAAAACAAATTGTGGATACAATTAGAAATAATGCTTTTCTGTCTCAAATAACTTCTCCATTAAAAGCAATCTTCTACAGAAATAATTCAAATAAATGGATTTTTCTAGAAAAAAATAGCTAAAAGAAAATTATTGCTTCTAATATTAATAGTAATTGCGCTCTCTTTAAGTGCATGGCTTTTTAGAATACCGTAGTTCAAATGAAACAACCAAACTTAAGAATTGCTGAAATTTCTAAGGGTAGAGAGGTTTGGAGAAAGGGGGAGGACTTTGTCCAGCAGTGGGTGTTTACGCCAAATTAAATTAAAGTATAATACTTATAATATTGACGTAATAGATTTAATAGGTACAATGCACGATGACGTTTCCTATCCTTTACGCACTCGTGCGCCACCCTAATCTACCCATCCCATTCCCACACTCATCAATCGCATGCGCTCTCGTTGCTGCGCCGCTGCGCCGCCGCGCCCCGTCGCGGCCAATATCAGTAACAATTTTGAAAACGAAGACATGGATTGACATTCGTCGCGCTCTCGCTAATTAAATCCTAATATTGGATTAAACGGGTTGTTGTGTGCAGAACTAATCGTCTTTAAGTTATTGAAGTGTCCAGCGCTGGATTAACTGCGGGAGGCCTCCCCCTCAAGTGTGTGAGTGAATTCACCAACATCAAGTACCGGTGCACGCGGCTGCCAGGTGAGTCCTATTGCTCCTATCCTGATCTCCGTCGTTGTGCATTGTTTTCGAGCAAAATAAGTTCTAATTCAGATAAAATACAAAGCTTAGAATCACGCGCAATCAGTGGGATAGTATACAGTATATTAACTAACAGAGGATGTTCCCGTTTACCTGTAATACCGTTCGTGTGTACTATAAAAAGTCGAAAAAATAAAAAGAGTGAAGGAAAAAGAGAAGTCGTGATAGCCTAGTGGTGGTGACCGTTGACTGGCAAGTCAGAGGCCTCAGGTTCGAACCTAAGGCGCGCGCACCTCTGACTTTTAGTAAGTTATGTGCGTATTATAAATTAATTATCACTTACTCCGTGCCTTGGAAAGCACGTAAAGCCATTGGGCGCCTGATCTCTTTCCGGTCGTGTCGGATTGCCGTCCCATCGGACTATAAGAGTGAGGGAATAGAGAGTGCACCTGTGTTCGCTCACACTTGTACACTATAGTATCTCCTGCGTAGTTGGCTAATATCCGTTGAAATGGCCGCTGTGACCGAAATTCGGTCAGGATTGCAAAAATGTTTACTGTAAATCGACGCTTGCCACACCAGGGCCCACATACAAATTGTCTCTCTCCGGTTGTGTCAGATTACCGTCCCATCGGACTATGAGAGTGAAGGAATAGAGAGTGCACCTGTGTTTACGCACACACTTGTGCACTATAATAATCTCCTATGTTGTGAACTGAATGAATAAATTGGTGCCGGCGGGGGGTCAGGGGTGTAGCTGCCGACTAGGGGAGCAAGAATCTTCACTTTCTTGAAATAAAAATAGTGCTTGAAGGCTTCTTAGTTTTCTTTATTTCCTCTTCATGATAATACTGCTGGTTCCGGAATGCCAAACCATCGAAATAGCCCGTCTTTTATATTTTTTCTTGACCAATCAGAGTGGTCATTGTTTGCGCACGGCACTAAAATCAATGTCTCCTTTTTTAACATATTTTTATCCTTTTCTTGTACATGGAGATAAATGACCGTTGGCCAGTTTCTATGGTTTGGCGTACCTTACAATAATGTCCTTATTTCTAACACATTATATTACCCTTAAATTACCTTATTTTACAAAAAATTCACTTAAATCCTTAATTAAAACACGTAAAAACTACAAAAAACTCTTAGTGGCTCTCGTTTAGGTAACGATCCTTAGTACCTAAGCTCCTTAATTTCGATGCTACATGTGGTGTCATCTTCAGGTCAAGGGGTCAAAACACTAGTGGTTTTATCGCTACGGTAAAGTTTAAGTTAACCTTATACCTTGCTACATGTGGCGCCACCATCGGGAGAATATGGAACTAAATAGCGGTCTTGTCGCTGCGGTTAAGTTTCGTCATACTTTATACAAGGTGCGATGATGCCACAAGTAACGCCGCCTTTAGTGAAATATGTGAACGAAAACAGATGGTTTTCGATTCGGTAATGCTTTGAGGTATCTAAGGTTTTGACTCTGAAACCACATGTGGCGACATCTTTTTAGATAAATAAAACAACGCTAAACCCTTATTTATTTCAAAGTACATAACTTAAACTAATTACATAAGAAAAATAGTTAGGTATGTTATATACAAGTAATATTTCTTAATGTTAGCTTCAGTCGTCGCTAACATTCTCCCCCGCAGTGCGTAGCACTCCATCCTGTTGGAGCGACGACGTTGCAGGTACCAGCACGACGACTCTTCGGGTTGGGCGGCGCAGCACTCCTCCTGAAGTCCGCACGTCCAGAACTCTGACTCTTCCATCTGGTCCCGGGTATATTTTCACAACTTCTCCGCGAGGCCATGAGTTCCGTGGTAGTGTTGCGTCTACTATTAGCACGATGTCGCCTTCTCTTGGATCGCTTGTTTCTCTTCCTTCGATTTTTCTTGGCATCAGTAGTGGTAAATATTCTTTGACCCATCTCTTCCAGAAATGGTCTGTCAGCCTTTGAGTTGTTCTCCAGCTCGTCTTGCCAATCAGCTCTCTGTCCTCGAATTCTCCCGGTGACATAGCTCCGCACGAACGCCCCAGCAGGAAATGGTTCGGAGTCAGGCTCTCTTGGTCATCAGGGTCCATGCTGACGGGAGTGAGAGGTCGGGAGTTGACTATGTGTTCGACCTCTGTCATCAGCGTGTGTAGAACTTCTTCTGGCGGATTTCTTTCGTTGAGGACTGCGGCTAGTGCTGTCTTGACCGAGCGCACGAGCCGTTCCCAGGCGCCCCCCATGTTAGGGCTCCCCGGGGGAATGAATTTCCACTTGATACTTTTCTCTTGCGCTGCTTCTTCTAACTCTCTGTTGGCTCCGATGAAATTCGTCCCGTTGTCGCTGAATATTATCTTTGGAGTCCCTCTCCTGGCGGCCATCCTTCTAAGTGCCATAATCATAGAGCTAGTACTGAGTGAATGTACCAACTCCAGGTGTATGGCCCTGGTGGTGAGACAGGTAAATAACGCTCCCCAGCGTTTCTCGACGCGCCTTCCAATGGTTACTTGCATTGGTCCGAAGTAATCGACGGCTGTGCACGAGAAAGGGTACTGGTGATGCTGTAACCTTTCACTTGGTAAATCTCCCATAGGCGGGATCTCTGGTAAACTCTTCTTTGTCTTGCACCATTGACATCTATGTATGACTGCCTTCACCGTTGCTCGCAGGCTCAGGATCCAATACTTTTGACGAATTTCATTGATGACATTGTAGCAGTGTTTCCGTGAAGGAATTTCTTGTGATAATGTTCTATAATGAGATAAGCGATTCTCTGTTTTCCATCCAAGATAATAGGGTTCATTTTTCTATCATCTTCATCACGAAATTTCTTTGTTCTACTTCTTAGTTTGATAATTTCGTTGTTATTTAAGTAAATGTCGATCTTCTTAAGTCGGCTTGATTTTTCCAAGGGCTTTCCTTCTTTCAGGTTTTTTATTTCATCGAGAAAACTGGAACTTTGACTTGACTTGATTAGAAATTCTTCGGCTTTTCTCAAGTGTTCTTCTTCCAAGGGTCGGAACATCTTTTTCTCTCTTTTTTCGTCGACTGTAGTAGTAGTTCGCGTTTTTCCTTTCTTGGTTTTTTTGTATGGCTTCCAGGTTTCTTCCTTTCGGCGGACGGCGTTGGTTGCTTGACAAATCTTCTTACTTAAGAAGTTCACGAAAGCAAACACTCGGGCAGTGGTGCGCAGCAACCTATTCCAGCTTGAGAATCTCTCTGGGTCGAGCAAGTCTTCTTTGGAGGTTTTCACTGCGGTCACCTTCTGCTTGATCTTCTCTTCTAGCATTGCGCCTCCAGACTTGAAGTCTCTAGTTGGCCATTCTTCCTCTTGTAAGCGAAGAAACGCTGGACCTTGGAACCATCTCGCATCGTAGTCGAACTCGTTGGGCGTTCCCCTCGTAGCGTCGTCAGCAGGATTGTCCTTTGTGGGCACCCATCTCCAGTTTTCGGGCTTGGTTAAGTCTTCGATTTCTGCCAAGCGATGGGCCACAAAAGTCTTGAATTTTCTTGAGTCCGCTTTAACCCACTGCAGTACGGTACTTGAGTCTGTCCAATAAACCTTCTTTGTGACTCTAAGTTCCATTTCTTGCTCTATGGTGGCCGCTAATCTGCTTCCTAGCAAGGCCGCTTGCAGCTCCAACCTTGGAATTGATACTGGCTTCGTCGGCGTCACCCTGGCTTTTCCGGCAATCAGAGAGACGTGGACTCTTCCACCGGATTCGATTGTCCTCCAGTAGATTGCGGCGGCGTAAGCCTCTTCACTGGCGTCGGTGAATGCGTGTAGTTGCCCTTCTTGGTTGTTGGGCGAGATGCACCTTGGAATCTTCATTCTTGTGAGATTCGACACTTCTGTTAAATATTTCAGCCAAGCCTCCTGTTGATCTTCCTTAATTTCTTCATCCCAGTCTATTTTCGACCGCCAAATGTCTTGAATTAATTTCTTTCCTTGTATAAGGATTGGCGTAGCGAGTCCTATTGGGTCGAATGTTGACATGACGGCGCTTGTTACTTGTCTCTTCGTAGGAACCTTCTTTCCTTCTAGCAGATCCTTTGACGTGTTGCGTAGCCCGACGTTGAAGGCCAACGAGTCTTCTTTTATTAGCCATCTGAGTCCCAGAGTTTTTTCTTCCTTAGTTAACTGTAATTCTTCAACGTTGTTACTCTCAGTTTTCTTAAGAATCTCTGGGCAATTGCTGGCCCAACCTTTCAGATGAAAACCCGCTTTTCTATGTATGTCTTCAACTTCTGTCGATATTTTCTTTGCTTCGGTCGTAGATGCGAAGCTTTGGAGATAGTCGTCCATGTAATGGTTTCTGTTGATCGCTTTCACCGCTTCAGGATAAGTTTCTTTGAAGTTTTCTGCGTTCTTGTTCATTACATATATCGCCGTTGCTGGCGACGACGCTGCTCCAAAAATAACCGACGTCATGCGATATTCTTCAGGCTTCCCTTTTCTTTCTTCCCCACGCCACAGGAATCGCAGGCTATCTCGATCGATTTCTCTTATTTTTATTCGAAGGAACATGTCTTGAATGTCAGCCATGACAGCCACTGGTCCCTGTCTGAAGCGCAGCAATACGCCGAACAACGACTGTAGTAGGTCCGGGCCTGGTAGTAGAGCGTCGTTGAGGCTTTTTCCTTCAAACTTTGCTGCTGCGTCGAAGACGATTCTTGGTTTCTTTTTGACTGGGTGAACAACAGCGAAATGAGGTAAGTAGAAGGTTCTTCCCTCGGCTGTAGTCTTCGGAGCTTTCTCGGCGTATCCTTTTTCTATCAGAGTCTGAATTTGGCTCTTATAAGACTCTTTCAGTCTCTCATCTTGATCCAACTTCTTTTCAATGTTGACCAGGCGTCGAAAGGCTTGAGAGTAGTTGTTAGGTAAAGTTTCATCTTCTTTTTTCCACAACAATCCCGCTTCGTACTGGCCGTTCGCCAGTTTCTTCGTGCTTTTTTCTAAGATATCCAAGGCTCTTCTATCGTTGTCGATGCTTGGCAACCGAGCTTGAATTCCGAGAGACTCTAGCTTGAAGTGATTTTGTACAATGTCTTCAATGCTTTCTTGTTGGACTGGATGGTTGCCATGATGGATGAAGTTGACCACGGTGTTTGCTCCTGTGTCGCATCCGTGCAGCACCCATCCTAGGCTCGTAAGGGAGGCCACAGGTTCGTTAGCCTTGCCTTTCTTCAGTCTTCTAGTCACGATGAGTCCCCAGTTGTCTTGGCCTATCAACATCTTGGGTCTTTCCTTTGTATAAAGAAGTTGTTCTTCGATTCCTTTCAAATGCTGACAGTTCTTCAAGGTATCCTTGCTAATTTCTTGATCTGACAGCTTCAGGTCGTCGATGGTTCTTGCTTCGATAGTCCTCTTTTCACTCTTGTGAGCTCCCTTTATTTTCAACTTGATTTTCTGCGAACTATCTTTTCTTATTTCCTTTCCACCGACTGTTTCGATTGTGAGTGTCTCTCGACGTCCTTCGGCTCCAATCTCCTCGGCCACAGATGAGTCCAGGAGTGTGACGGTCGATCCTTCGTCCAACAGCGCTAGCACGCGAACTTGTCCCTTAGGTCCGTATAAATCCACTGGTACCATTTTTAGGTAAGCCTTTTCTTCTCCCTTCGTATTATGAATTGAGGCCACCTTCTCTTCTAGGATATCTCTTTCATCCCGTTCCTTAGTGTAACAGCAGGGCTTCTTTGTGTCCTTCTGTTCCGTAGGTACTGGTGGTTTATCGGAGTGCAGCGTTGTATGATGCCATCTTCCACATGTCTTGCATGTCGGAGCTTTGCAGTTCAGTCTTGAATGCTTGAGTCGAAGACACTTGAAACATATTCTTGCTTTCTTGACGATGTTCCATTTTTCATCAATACTTGCTTCTATAAATTTCTTACAATTCAGTAAGAAATGTTCCTCTTCACAGATTGGACATTTCTTCCAATTATCTTGTGATTGAGACGCTTCTTGTACGGTGTGTACAGGTTTCTTCATGTGCTTCCTCTGCTCTTTAGGCGCTTCAGGTTGAGCATAAGGCTTGTAGGTTTTCTTCGACTCCCAGGACGCTTCAGGTGGAGCGAAGTCCCCGCACATGTCCGATTCGATGTCTAGGAACGCTTCAATAAATATTAATTCTTGAAGGTCTTCATCTCTTCGACTTCTATGGTAGGCAAACCAGCGGAATTTCATAGACGTCGGCATCTTGTCGACTATAGCTTTCATGGTTTCGGGCGAACTGAGGTATTGTGGCTTCTTCAGAGCTTTAATGGTCGCAACTGCATTCTTCACTTTGCTGGCAAACATGCATATATCGCTTGGGGTTTCGCCAACCTTTGGCAAACTCTTCAATCGTTCTAATTCGGCTAACGCTAGTGCTCCAGGCCTTCCAAATCTCGCTTCTAATCCTCGGATTACTTCCCGCGGGTCATCGGCGGTGAACAGCAAGCTCTGAACGGCTTCTCTTGCTTTTCCTTGGAGTGATCTGCGTAGGCGTGCCAGATTTTGAACGTTGGTAAACGAGGCGGCGTTGTCTTCATAAGATCTCTTGAACGCCAACCATCCCTCGCAGTTCCCGTTGAAGTAGGGGAGTTCGATATGCTTCGATGCAGTTGAATCTTGCGTTTTTTCAGACAGCTTGAATATAGCTTGAGCCAGCTCTTGAATGTCACTCTTCTTTTCTGTCTGGGCCGGTATCTGCTCCTTCGTATTCGGCTTGACTCCCGTATGGATGAGCCATTGTTCGACTTCCTGTGTTCGCTCGTACGCTTCTTCGCCAGCGCCGTCTTCATCAGACTCGGCGGCTCGCAATTCTAGTTCCGCTCGAGCTACCCTTGATCTTGCTTCCGCTACTTCGAGTTCTCTTACTGCGACAATCATCCTTGCTTGCGCTTCTGCTCTCTTCCTGTGCGACGAGCGAATAGACTGCGTGTCTATATCGCGGGCCGCCTTGGTAGGTTGAGGCCTTGACCGCTGCGAATGCTCTTCTTCCAATGGCGGCGAAGCTATTCGTATCCCTTCAGTTATGCTTCTCTCCGCGCTCTGCGGCGGTGGATGAGTTCCTTCTCGAGTGACGGATTCCATGATCTTGATTCCTTCTTCGGTGGTACGGGTCTGGGCGCGGTGCGTTCCTACCCCCTGTGCCGGTCCACCTCCAACAATATCCCTTGCTCGGCCTCGGGCACTAGACGGGGGTGTTCTCTTCGTTAGCGTTGATCGACTTGAAACAGACGTGCTTGAAGTCTCGGCTGGTGTGTTCATACTCCAATCCGTCGACGCTGAGCTTTCCCCGGTAGTCTTCGATCGCGATGACTCCGACCTAGTAATCGGCATTCCTGACCCAATGCCCCGATCCGGTCCGCGAAGGACCACGAAAATGTTGTGAACTGAATGAATAAATTGGTGCCGGCGGGGGGTCAGGGGTGTAGCTGCCGACTAGGGGAGCAAGAATCTTCACTTTCTTGAAATAAAAATAGTGCTTGAAGGCTTCTTAGTTTTCTTTATTTCCTCTTCATGATAATACTGCTGGTTCCGGAATGCCAAACCATCGAAATAGCCCGTCTTTTATATTTTTTCTTGACCAATCAGAGTGGTCATTGTTTGCGCACGGCACTAAAATCAATGTCTCCTTTTTTAACATATTTTTATCCTTTTCTTGTACATGGAGATAAATGACCGTTGGCCAGTTTCTATGGTTTGGCGTACCTTACAATAATGTCCTTATTTCTAACACATTATATTACCCTTAAATTACCTTATTTTACAAAAAATTCACTTAAATCCTTAATTAAAACACGTAAAAACTACAAAAAACTCTTAGTGGCTCTCGTTTAGGTAACGATCCTTAGTACCTAAGCTCCTTAATTTCGATGCTACATGTGGTGTCATCTTCAGGTCAAGGGGTCAAAACACTAGTGGTTTTATCGCTACGGTAAAGTTTAAGTTAACCTTATACCTTGCTACATGTGGCGCCACCATCGGGAGAATATGGAACTAAATAGCGGTCTTGTCGCTGCGGTTAAGTTTCGTCATACTTTATACAAGGTGCGATGATGCCACAAGTAACGCCGCCTTTAGTGAAATATGTGAACGAAAACAGATGGTTTTCGATTCGGTAATGCTTTGAGGTAGCTAAGGTTTTGACTCTGAAACCACATGTGGCGACATCTTTTTAGATAAATGAAACAACGCTAAACCCTTATTTATTTCAAAGTACATAACTTAAACTAATTACATAAGAAAAATAGTTAGGTATGTTATATACAAGTAATATTTCTTAATGTTAGCTTCAGTCGTCGCTAACATCCTACGTCGATCTCCTAAATGACCTACTACCAATAATACAGAACCTTTAAACTCTAAGTTCGACTCGCACTTGACCGAAAAATTTCTAAAAAAAAAAACTGAAAGGAACCAATGAATATACAATTTAGAGCAATTAGATGCTACGCCGTAGCGACTACGCCGTAGCGAAGCTAGACGTCTACGACGTAGTATCTCGTATTTTCGTAATTAACACTGTAATTATGAACTTGTTGTTAATTGTTTAAGTAAAGCTACTTTATTGAGGTCTGAAAAGGGATTGGTGGCCGTTTTCTTTGAATTGGATTCGACTATTTTGATATCCAATTTAAAAAAAAATACAGAAAAATATATTGAATTTTTTTTTTATTAAAAAACAAAAAACCCGACTGCTAACTAAAAAGATAGAAACAAGTTGGTTATAGATAGATACTAGAGGTTCGAAACCCAGACACGCACCGCTGACTTTTCAAATTCATGTGCGTATTATATTCCTAAAACATCGTGATGAAACCAGCACACCTTAAAAATTATTAAACGCTGTGTAAAGCCATGTCAGAGACCTACGGGCAGTTTAAACTCTGACACCAGGTTGTTCATCTACCATACAAAGAACTGATAGCCTAGTGGTATGACCGTCGACTGATAATTTAGGTCTCGAGTTTGATCCCAAGGCGCGCGACTTTTCGTAAGTTATTAATTATCATTTGCTAAAACGGTGAGGGAAAACATCGTGATGAAACCAGCACACCTAAAAAAATTTCAACGTTGTGTAAAGCCATGTCAGAGGCCTACGGGTGGTTTAAACTCTGACACTAGGTTGTTCATCAACCATACGATAAAGAAATAAGTTTTGAAAGCATCATCATCATCACCCTGTATTAGTCGACTACTGAACACCTCTCCCAATGCGCACCATTATTGTGCGCTCATTGGAGGTATTTGCCCATAATCGCCACGCTGGGCAAGCGGGTTGGCGATCGCAGTAGCAGATGATTGCTGTTACAAAGAAGGATGCCGCTGCCCATCCGGATCTTTCCCTTTGTCGCTTCTTACGACACCCGCGGGACGAGTAGGGGTGGTTCTATTCTTAGGCCGGAAACCACTCGACACATCTACCATACGATAAAGAAAAATTCTTCTTATCGTATGGTTGATGGACCACCTGGTGTCAGAGTTTAAACCGCCCGTAGGCCTCTGACATGGCTTTACACACCATCGAAAAATATCTCAGGTGTGCTGGTTTCATCAAGATATTTTCTGTCACCGTTTTAGCAACTGATAATTAATTTATAATACGCACATAACTTACGAAAAAGCAGAGGTGCGCCGCGTTGGGATCGAACTCGAGACCTCTGACTTGTCAGTCGACGGTCATACCACTATCAGTGCTATGAAATATGTTGCGAAATTCCCATCATTATTCACAAACGTAGACTGCTATGTTTCATTAAAATTCGTTCAGTAGTTTTTGAGTGGCCGTAAAAACTAGACCAAAATGTTAAACATTTAGCTACCAATTTTATAGTTGAGAAAACTTTTAAATTGCAATATTAGCGTGCAGTTTAGTGATGAGTCCCTCACTCGTGAGGTGCCTCAAATGAGTAACTCGTTGCGTCGAATTGAAAGAGTTACTCGATTCTCATATTTGAACCACCTCATTAAATTCCTCATTTCATTCGTGAATTGTTTCACTCGAGATCTAAAGAACTCGCGAGTCGCGATGCAAGCAAACGAAATGACATCGTTGATTGAGTGAGTGAGTGAGTGAATAAATAAAACGAGTAGCAAGTAGCGAGCGCCCTTGCGGTGCGGGCTTTATACAACATTGCGATCAACTCAACATAGGAATGAAACTTTACAGCTAAACTAAAAATCTTTAAAGCTAAGTTTGTGAGTTCTAAAATGACTTCTATGTTATTTATTTAAGTATATTTGATAACAATAAATTCTTTCATAGATTTATGTAAGTAACAAATAACTTGTATTTTGAATTGTAGCATGAGAAGTGCGCTAGTGGCGCCCCCAATTTTTCCAGACTCTTTTTTGCCAAACTGTACAGCTTGGCAAAAAAGAGTCTGAGGCGGTGACAGTTGGAACTAAAAAATTATAATAATGACAACACTGTTTTGTTTGTCAACTGCAAGTAGCTTCCTTGTCATCTTTACGTAGTGCAAGTTATTTTCTTTAAAATTTAAAAGATTTGTGTAATTTGCGTGTGATATTCTTACATAATACTAGTTGATATAGTTGTTCGTAATGAATAAAACCGTTTGCAGTAGTGGAAGATCTGTTATATATCAAGTTTTCTTGAGATGTTTGGCCGAAAGCAAAGCCGGACAAATTTTGTCTGAAATTGACAATGTTTACCTGAGAACTGCTCGAATGACAGGTATAGTCCATGCAATTTTTCTTATAGAATGTAATTAAGTCGTTATATTTACTTTCTGATAGCTGTACCACCAGTTTTTGTCGTCTTGTGTACAAATAATTATTGAGGTTATGTTTTGTAATTCGACGAATCGCGTGTAGTTAAACTGTTTAAATTGATACTTGAAACTTAAGAATAGAGTTAATACAGAGTTATTATTGTTTATTTCAGGTAAATCTGAAAATACAATCAGAGCAATTGTCGATGAAGGTGAAAAAAGTAAGAGTATTTTTTCGACACCTGGAAAACACCGAAAAGGTCGCCCGAAGAAAGAACTTGATGATTTTGATTTATGTTGCAAGTTGCCGCTCGTTGTGGCGTTCAATGGGGGAGGCCTTTGTTCAACAGTGGATGTTTTCCGGCTGATGATGATGACATTTATTTTTTTGTATTTTAATAAAATCTAAAATGAAACATGTTATTTAATTTCCCTTGTTGATAATGATGATTTATTATCATACTCCACAATCCATAAATGACTCTCTGATAGGCTCGCTATAATTCTAACTCTTGAGATGACCATTCTCAAGAGTCTGAATGATAGCGATTACGTACTTACATTATGGGACCATGCATTGCGTTGTCAGATTTTTCTTATTCTACTTAGATCTCCCACAGAGTAAGCCACCAAGCTTTATATTACATATAGGTAGTTATTGCCGCCAATGTTACAATCTTCCTAAATATAATTTGGATGATATCTGTTTTGTACAATAACTACTACCAGACCATGACTATTACAAATAAAGTTTAAATCTTTCTAAATTTTAATCATGTTCAATTTACTTTTTTAACTTGATAAATATTGAAGACTAAAATGATCAAGTATCTTGTCACTTTTAGTCGTGGTATATGGGGTGGCGATCTAAAAGATAAAGGCGCCCTCAATTTATCCAGACTCTTTTTTGTCAAGCTGTATATACTCTAAGATGCATATCTTCTATCTAACAACAGTGTGTTAATTTCGCTTTCTATAAACAAAAATGCAAAAGAAATGTTATCGTAAATAATGTCGCAACAATGCACAATCAAGGTCATAGAGCAACTAAAAAAAATAAATGCATTTAAAAAGCAAATCAAAATTTCAACGAATTTATAATATCGTATCATACGATTATAAACCCTAACAACTTAAAATAATGTCACTAATGAATCGTCATACATTTTGCATTTCGCTCACTCCCACGCGGGAATCGCGTCGTGTCGTGAATTGCCGAACTCGCGAGCCGTGGCCGGTGATACACGAGCGTCGAGCTGGCAACGTCTTTCTATCTCGTCCGCGCTCTCTGCACCGTGAGTCGTGAGTCGTTCGAGTCGTTCGTGAGGAGCGGGCGGGCGTCATACCATACCTTGCCTCGATTACTTACACCTCACCTCATATGAGGGGTCCCTCACGAGTAACTCGCGAGGTAAATTGAGGCCCTCCCTCATTCTCATTCTAAATAAGCGAGTTACCCAACACTAGTGCAGTTTTTAGTGGTTTGAATGAATAAACTAGTTAACTGTCCCACTGCAGGGCAAAGGCCTCTGTCCGCGTCAGGAGGGATGAACTATTGAACTGAGAACTAACTAAATTAAACTCCAGCAGCGGTTTGGACTAATTATTATATATTATAATTATACTACATAAATATATTATTATAGAAATCCTGAGACCCTTATAGGATCGTATGAAAATCTTAATAGCGCCATTCAGCTTTCTTGTCAAAAAGAACAGCGCCATCTATTACCCGAAATTAGTAGTAATTCTAACAGCCTCTCATAAAGAGAAGGATTGAGCATTAATCACCACGCTAGCTCACTGCGTGTTGGTTCAGACTATTAAGTCCAGGTTTCCTCACGATGTTTTCCTTCACCGTTAGTCAGTTGTGTCTTAGATTAACTAAAAAAGTACTATGGCATTGAAAAAGTCACGTTGGTACATGCCAGGTACGAACCCATTACCACGTGTTTTATTCTTCTTCTTATCGTATGGTTGATGAACAACCTGGTGTCAGAGTTTAAACCGCCCGTAGGCCTCTGACATGGCTTTACACACCATTGAAAAATCTTTCAGGTGTGCTGGTTTCATCACGATGTTTACCCTCACCGTTTTAGCAACTGATAATTAATTTAATTTATAATACTCACATACCTTACGAAAAGTCAGAGGTGCGCGCCTTGGGATCGAACTCGAGACCTCTGACTTGTCAGTCGCACGGTCATACCACTAGGCTATCAGAGCTATATTTATTTCTACTGCCTACCCTCTTTAAGTTTAAGTATAATTAAGAAAAAATACGACTTTCTCAGCGTAATTTGAAAAGATAGTATTAATAGTTAATAACTTTCGCCCTAAAATAACATTTGTGGTTCATTTTAATAACAAATTAGATCAACTACGCACTTTATTTAAGTTAATACTTATACTTAATTCGTATTAAAGCAATTTGTTATTTTTATTTAACATTCTAGAATGTTAGAATGTTAAGACTCGTGATAGCCTAGTGGTGGTGACCGTTGCCTGGCAAGTCAGTCTCGGGTTCGAACCCAAGGCGCGCACCTCTGACTTTTCGTAAGTTAAGTGCGTTTTATAAATTAATTATCACTCTCCGTGCCTCAGATAGCACGTTAAGCTGTTGGACCCGGTTGTCAATTGTGGATCTTTGACAATCGTTACGGGTAGTCAGAAGTCCGAAAGTCTGACAACCAGTCTTACCAAGGGGTATCATGTAACCCAGTATCTGGGTTGTGGAGGTCTGATAGGCAGTCGCTCTATGTAAAACACTGGTATTCAGCTGCATCCGGTAAGACTGGAAGCCGACCCCAACATAGTTGGGAAAAGGCTAGGCAGATGATGATTCTAGAATGTTTACATCAGACGCTTAGATAAACAAGTAGTATGACCAGAACTCAACTGACAAGTTGCGAGTTCGATCACAAGGCGCGTACCTGACTTTTCGTAAGTTAAGTTAAAAATTTAAAGTTAAAAATTAAAAATTAATCATCACCTGCTAAAACAGATTTTTCAATGGTGTGTAAAGCCATGTCAGAGGCTCACGGGCGGTTTAAACTCTGACACCAGGTTGTTCGGCAACCATAAGATAAAAAGAAGAAAAAGTTAACAAAAACACTGACGAAATTGTACTAATTATTCCATGTTACATAAAATTAACTTAAAGTAAAAAAGTTTAAGTGTGCGCTCTAAAAAACTGAGCGGTATAATCGTCATCATCTGCCTAGCCTTTTCCCAACTGTGTTGGGGTCGGCTTCCAGTCTTACCGGATGCAACTGAATACCAGTGTTTTACATGGAGCGACTGCCTATCAGACCTCCACAACCCAGATACTGGGTTACACGATACCCCTTGGTAAGACTGGTTGTTAGACTTTCGGGCTTCTGACTTCCCGTAACAACTGTCAAAGATCTACAATTGACAGCCGGAGCCAACAGCTTAACGTGCTATCCGAGGTATAATCGTACGATATAGAAAAAAAAAATACGATGTCGAATTGAAAACTTTTCTGAACTGCGAAAATTCTTTTGGCGGTTATTACCATTGAAAAATAATCATCATCTCCCTGCCCTTTTCCCAATTTATTTGGGGTCGGCGTAGTATGTCCTCTTTCTCCACACATCTCTATCACCCGTCATCTCAGTAGTCACTTCCTTTCTCGCCATATCATCCTTCACACAATCCATCCATCTCTTCCTAGGTCTGCCTCTTTTCTTGTATCCATCCACATCCAATCCTAATACTCTTCGCACTACATGATTTTCCTCTCTTCTCATCACATGCCCACCAAGACAGCATTGAAAAATAATATAAGTAAAAATTTTTATTTACGTAAAACGGTTTTGTCATCAAAACTAAAGCTGTGTACCAAATATCAGATCAATCTGTCAACAAGAAGGTGGTGAAATATCGATTACTAAATTTGAACCAAATAATAAACAGGGCAAGCTAAGTAAAACCGTTTAAAAATAGTATTACTGCGTATTATCAACAGGCATATTAAAGGCAGTTGTGCTCTATCGTAGATACCCATCAAAAGGATTTGTGGTCCAACATAGCATCTCGACTAATATTTAAATAGTTTAAAGACTAATATTTATTAAGAGTTTCTTTCTGTACAAAGAAAATTTTTTTTTTTCAGCGGATAATTTTAGTCAGAAATAACTCTTTTGTGAAAGATTTTTTTTTAAGTTAAATATTTGTCTCCTTAGTTATGTCAGGAATAGTAAACGTCTCCTAAATTTCTATCGTCCTTTATAAATATTAATCTCAAAGCTACAATTACTCATTTTAATAATTCTAGAAAAATGAAAATTAACTTACCCACGACTTCTTGGAAAAAGGTTTTCTACCTCGACTTTAACAAAAATGTGTTCGGAATTTAAATCAGAAGGCTTTGAGTTGATAACGAAGCAGGTTTTGACTTAAAAAGGTTGAAAAACCATTAAAAAATATATATTTGTTACTACACAAAGATAATTCTAAACTAAAAAAAAACCATATTCGAAAAAAAAAACCAAAAATATATTTTTCCTAAAACAAGAACGCGTCCATAAAAAATAACAGTATCCTTTAAATATTCACAGAACGTTTCCATTAAACGTCACATCAAAAACAGCAGATCACATTATACGCGGCTTTTATCTTCGAAAAAAAAAAACAAAAGCTGAAAAAACATACAACGAAACGACCTTCAAAAAGCTTACCTTCGTCTCTTGTTTAAAAAAAAAACACTGTCACAATCACTACCAAAAATTGCTGTCAAATATTTTTTTTAATTTAAAAATTACAAGTGGTCAAGTACGATTATTTTATATTGTTTTTTTTTTTCTATAGTCCGCGGCCCGTCATGCGTCCGCTCTCGGCGACGCTGTTGAATCGACTGAGCTTGGGAAGGGACCGACTAGGTTATGTATACGGGGTGGCGTAGGTATGTTTTGATGTTGGGGTGTCAAAGTGGGGTAAGTCGCAAAATTGCATTGATTTTAATTTTGGAAGATTTTTTGGAGTGCGGAGTTAAAAGCAATATTTGTTTGATTGAATTAGTGTTAAATGCATAACTTAAGTATCTGTACTGTTATGTATGGACGTGGTTGATAGAAAAACACACTTTTTAGATCTTTGTAAAGGTCTACAAAGATCTAAAAATTGAAATCATTATAATTGTATAATTAAGGTTGTTTATACAATTAAATTAATTTTATGAATATATATGAGAATGTATTAAATGGATGGATGGATGTTTGTTACTCTTTCACACAAAAACTGCTGAGCGGATTTTAATGAAACTTTACAGTAATGTAGCTTATACATTAGAATAACACAAATGTTACAATTTATCGGAGCGAAGCCGCCAGCAGAGGCTATAGAATAATTTAAAATTGTAAAACTATTTGTTTGTTTTATTTTTCTTTATTTATTTTTAAGGTAGGTACCTAGATAGATAGATTTGTATACATATAATAAATATATAAATAAGTCAGCCTGTAACTGTCCCAATGTAGGGCAAAGGCCTCTTCTCATACAGAGAAGGATTGAGCATTAATCACCACGCTAGCTCACTGTGGGTTGGCGATTTCAGACTATTAAAGTCCCGGTTTCCCTACGATGTTTTCCTTCACCGTTAGTCAGTGGTGTCTTAGATTAACTAAGAAAGTATATACGACATTGAAAAAGTCAAATTGGTACATGCCAGGTTCGAACCCACACCCACGCGCTTGCAAAGCGGGTCCGTAACCAATGCGCCACCACGACACGATACATATAATAGGTAGTTTTAATTAGTTTTGTTGTTTTACAATTATTTAGTTGTAAATACAATATTTAAAATCAATTGTTATATCCTCCAAGCATATTTATTTAATATATTTGTTATTCACAACTTATCATCATTATCATCAGCCGGAAGATGTCCACTGTTGAACAAAGGCCTCCCCTAAAGAACGCCACAATATGATGTTTAATATTAAGATATGATATTGTTATTGTTGTTGACTGATTATAATAATATTGAATACCTACAAAGTCCTTAAGTACTATTGTGTTGATGTAAAATTAAAATTTAACAAATAGGAACTAAAAATAATAACGAAAAATAAATAAACAGCAAAGGTATAGAACAGAAACATAGACATACATACATAATAATACCTAATATACCTAATAATACCTAATATAAGAAATAGTGATGTTAAATATTTAGATATGATATTGTTATTATTGTTGACTGATTATAATAATATTGAGTACCTACTAAGTCTCTAAGTGCTATTGTGTTGATATAAAAATAAAATTGTAGTGATGTTGATATTTATTTTATTTATAGACTCACGCCTGTATTCCCCAGAGGGGGTAGGCAGAAGTGTGCAGTACATCCACGTTTCGCCGGCTATTTTATAAGTCCCATGTAATAGGGGGCGAGCCTATCGCCATTAACCGGGCACAATTCCAGACTCCGTGCTGCTACTGAGAATTTCCTAATGGAGAAACCCAATAACACTTTTGCCCGACCCGGGGATCGAACCCAGGACCTCGTGCTCAGCAGTCGCGCTTGCTACCACTAGACCAACGAGGCAGTGAGGTGTTGATAATATATTGTTAACAAATTGCAATACCTTAACGGGGTGCATGGTCGGCACTTTAAGACAAATACCACCTAAGATACCTGAAGACACCTAAGTGCCTTTTTTATATACTCTCATACGCAAAGTCATACTCTCTTTTTTACCCAAAGTCGGGTAACTCAAAAACTAGTATTCCCAACTTACGCCATTTGCGTTCATGACCGAAGCGTCCCAACAAGTATATATATAGGTATACGAGAAACATACTTAAACAGTCTATTCTAAGTGATATAAGGTTTAAACAACGCCTATATCATCTGCCTACTATAGTACTTGCTTTAATGAAGGGATAGGCAGAGTAACGGGGAGAGAGAGCGATTTAAACTTACAAAGAAATTTGATTGCGTCAGGTATTTCGTAATGTTTTAGACCTAAATAAGCGCTGATAGCCTAGTGGTTGTGACCGTTGACTGGCAAGTCAGAGGTCTCTGGTTCGAACCCAAGGCTGACTTTTCGTAAGTTAAGGGCGTTTTATAAATCAATTATCACTCTCCGTGCCTCGGATAGCACGTTAAGCTGTTGGCCCCGGCTGTCAATTGTAGATTTTTGACAATCGTTACGGGTAGTCAGAAGCCCGATAGTCTGACAACCAGTCTTACCAAGGGGAATCGTGTAACCCAGTATCTGGGTTGTGGAGGTCTGATAGGCAGTCGCTCCATGTAAAACACTGGTATTCAGTTGCATCCGGTAAGACTGGAAGCCGACCCCAACATAGTTGGGAAAAGGCTAGGCAAAAACCCAAGACCTCTGACTTACCAGTCAACGGTCACCACCATTAGGCTATCACGTCTCGGTCAGGACGACATTATACTGTTAAAAATATTTATTGTCAATAACTATAGTTTTAATAGTAAACAATATAACTGCCACGTGTTCAAGCTTACATACAGTATTCATATTTTTAATTAAACTTATGAGCCGAGCTTAATTAGATTAATATCATACCTTTTTTATGACAACGACACTTAAGTTAATCCACTTTAAAACGAGTTAAATTTAATTTTGAAATACTTTTTTTGCGAAAAATGCAACATAACATAGTCTCACCCCTGTATTCCCTAGAGGTAGGCAGAGGTGTGCAGTACACCCACGTTTCGCCGGCTGTGTAATTTCAAACTCCGTGCAGCTACTGAGAGTTTTCTAATGGAAAAACCTAGTAACACTTTGCCCGATCGAACTCAGGACCTCGTGCTCAGCAGTCGCGCTTGCTACAACTTCAAAAATGTCAGAGGCCTACAGGCGGTTTAAACCCAGACACCAGGTTCACGCCAGCTAGGGATACACTAGGATTTAAAATTAAAATGTCACTGTGCTTGACTGTACAAAAGACACTGAATTGGTAGTAAAATATCATGTATTATTTTTCGGGTCGAGTCTAAGCGGGTCGAGTGGGCGCGGACCCAAAAAAAAATTATTATCAAAAATAGCACTAGCAATAGCACTGATAGCCTAGTGGTATGACTATCGACTGATAAGTCAGAGGTCTCGAGTTCGATCCCAAGAAGCGCACCTCTGACTTTTCGTAAGTTATGTGCGTATTATAAATTAATTATCAGTTGCTAAAACGGTGAGGGAAAACATCGTGATGAAACCAGCACACCTGAGAGATTTTTTAATGGTGTGTAAAGCCATGTCAGAGGCCTACGGGTGGTTTAAACTCTGACTCCAGGTTATTCATCAACCAATACGACAAAGAAAAATAATTATAAAAATTCTTTAATTTTTTAAACGGTTTACTTAGCTTGACCGGTTTATTATTTGGTTTAAATTTAGTAATCGATATTTCACCCCCTTCCTGTTGACAGATTGATCTGATATTTAGTTCACAGCTTTAGTTTTGATGCCAAAACCGTTTTATGTAAAAAAAAACACTTATATTATGTTAAAATGATAATACAATTGGACGGGATGTTGGTTCCCATAAATTTTACATTGAATTTCCCACAATTCATGGCGTTCAGTAGTTCTACCCATCCCGGCGTCCCCTGGGAATAGGTCGAGAAGCTATATTATGTACATACTCTTACACTTTGTGACCTACCCTCCTTACGTGTTGAAAAGACAAAGGTGTAGGGTGTCGTTCTAAACATCTATCTATATCAATGAATAGAAAGAAAGAAATGGCCCCGGCTGTCAATTGTAGATCTTTGACAGTCGTTACGGGTAGTCAGAGGCCCGAAAGTCTGACAACCAATCTTACCAAGGGGTATCGTGTAACCCAGTATCTGGGTTCTGGAGGTCTGATAGGCAGTCGCTCCATGTAAAACACTGGTATTCAGCTGCATCCGGTAAGACTGGAAGCCGACCCCAACATAGTTGGGAAAAGGCTAGGCAGATGATGATTTACGTACCTATACGCAAGCAAACAAACGAATTTATAGGGATTTCTAGTTATACTACGGAACTCTAAACAGGGTTGCAGGTTCAAATCCTTTTCGTAATCGAATTTTTCTTTCTATAAAACCTAAAAAAAGGAGTGAAGAAATACGGTTCGGTGGCGGCGCCGCGCTGAAAATTACCTTCAATATCCCTCAGTTACTGTGACTTGGGAGGAGAGTTCTAGTAAGCAAGTTAACTTGCCTGACATCTTTAATACAAAAACATTGTTTTAAAGTACTAGCTTTATGGGTAATTAGTATAATTTTTTGATATTATACAAGGTTATATAGTCTCAAACTTTCGCGAACACTCACATAATGAAACAACTTTGTAACGGATATAACTCGCGTTTTTATTTTGATAAAACAATCCTGACGTTTCGAGTGCTTGTGATTACAATTGACAGACAAAATCAGCTGTCCCATACATTAAGTTGAGTGTGAACATAAATGTATGGAACAGCTGTTTTTTTTGCGATTTCAGGGTTAGTCCCATAGTAAAAGTTGTTCATAATGATGAGTTTAATGACTCCTTTTCAGATTGTCAGTGTTTTACAAATAACCCTGTATAAGGTCGGGTACAATAATAATAACTAACTATTTATTATACATCTAGAAACAAACGAAAACTTCGTTCATGAAACTGAACAACATTGCCAAAGGAAGATAGGTCAAAATCTGAAAACGAAAATTTAACTTCCCATAAAAAGGGAGTAACGTGGAAAGTCACTTTGCATGAAAAGTCAATTTTCGTTCCATTACATCGCATATTGCATTATATGCAATACCTCGGTAATTATTCTGAGGTCTTACTCGCTTTTTGGACAGTCACAGACAGACAGATAAGCTTTTGTTTTTTGGATGTTCTCTCTTTTGTATACTTAAGATTTTTTGCCTGTGTCAAATAAATCCTTCTTTCTTTATTCAAAAAAAAAAAAAAATTTCGTTCCCAGATATGATGTTATGATATTTTCCTTTGCCATTTTAGCAAGTGATAATTAATAATTTCCAAAACGCACATGAATCCGCCGTGTGGTTTCCGACCTAAGAATAGAACCACCCCTATTCGTCCCGCGGGTGTCGTAAGAAGCGACAAAGGGAAACATCTGAAGGATGGGCAGCAACATCCTTCTGTGTAACAGCAATCATCTGCTACTGCGATCGCCAACCCGCTTGCCCAGCGTGGCGATTATGGGCAAATACCTCCAATGAGCGCACAAAGTGGCGCGCATTGAGAGAGGCCTATGTTCAACAGTGATGATGACGATGACGATGATCAAATTGCGTTTGATAACACAGAAAAATAATTAAACTGATTTATTAAAACTAATTTATTTAATCATTCTCCTGACCGAATTTCCGTCACAGCGGCCAATCTCAACGGAGACTAGCAAATTACGCATGAGATATTATAGTGCACAAGTGTTTGCGCAAATACAGGTGCACTCTCTATTCCCTCACTCTCATAGTCCGATGGGACGGCCTTCCGACACGATTGGAGAGAGATCAGGCGCAGGGCCAACAGCTTTATGTGCTTTCCGAGGCACGGAGTAAGTGATAATTAATTTATAAAACGCACAAAACTTACGAAAAGTCAGAGGTGCCTTGGGTTCGAACCCAAGACCTATGACTTGCCAGTCAACGGTCACCACCACTAGGCTATCACGACTCTTATTCACTTGTTTATCAGAGTCTGTGGCCATTACATCAAGAAAGTAATATGCAAATAAATGTAAATAAATTGCAACGCTATCTCCATAACTGGTACAAATTAGCGCTGGTGATAATTGCTTCTAATACCTTTGTTGCAAGCTGCTGGTATGGAGCGTTTGAATAGGCGAGTATATTTGCCTGGTATACTGGATTCAACAGATAAAACGCAAATAATAATAATAATAATTCATTTATTCGGACAAGTATCATCCACAAAATTCAGACCGACACAATATAATACACACATTAAAATTCACTAAAATATAAATACAACAATTAATGCAAAATAAATCAAGTTAATGTTCTCAAAAGTGTTTAAAACCATGTAAGAGACGTTCATGCTGTTTAAACTCTGACAACAGGTTGTTCATCAACCATACGATAAGCAAAATCTCTCGTGAGGTAACACAGCTCATCTTCTTCTTCTTATCGTATGGTTGATGAACAACCTGGTGTCAGAGTTTAAACCAATCGTAGGGCTTTGACATGGCTTTACACACCATTGAAAAATCTCTGAAGTGTGCTGGGGGCCTACTCCGAAATTTTAACAACGAAGCTTCGATTGTCGGATCGCATGTTTGTTCGTTAAATTACCTTCTAATAGATTGTTTTTTTTTTATGGATTTGTAACGAAACGACAGATGAAAGCAGTAAGTACAATTAAACAGTGGTCATTTGTGTAAGGATTGTGTTTGATGGTCTTCATTATTACGTTCCGATCAGAAACATCGTTGTTCAGTTTTTGGAGTAGAGCCCCTGCTTTCATCACGGTGTTTTCTGTCACCGTTTTAGCAACTGATATTTAATTTATAATACGCACGTATCTTGCGAAAAGTCAGAGGTGAGCGCCTTGGGATTGAACTCGAGATCTCTGATTTATCAGTCGACGGTCATACCAGTAGGCTATCAGTACTAACACAGTCCATGGAAATTAATAATATTTGTACTAAGAATAAATAAAATAAAACATATTCATAACATAGACTCACGCCTGTATTCCCTAGAGGTAGGCAGAGGTGTGCTGTACACCCACGTTTTGCCGGCTATGTTATAAGACCCATTTCATAGAGGTCATTGCTATTAACCGGGCACAATTCCAGACAAATGGCTGCTACTGAAAATTTCTTAATAAAAAAACCTGAATATTCCTAATAGAAATAGTCTGAAATCGCCACCAATTTACAGCTAGCGTAGTCATTAATGCTCAATCCTTCTCTGTATGAGAATCCTCTGCAGTGGGACAATTACAGGCTGTTTTTTTATTACTTGGTCAATTATCAGTCAAGTTGTACAAACGCTCCCGCACTTCGCAGTTTTTAGGTCAACAGTGTGACGCCGCGATCTCGTTAAAAATGTTTGTACGGTACCAGAAATACTAATCAGTTGCACGTGAGTTTTATTAGCTGGAAAAGAAAGAAAGAAAGAATAAGAAAGTAAAGAAAGTTGTAGTGTGTGCACCTCTTCCCTATATTAATGTATCTATTGTCTGTAATCTTAGTCATTATACGTTAGTACGTCAAGGCAATCACTTGTTTTATTGTGTACCCTAACGCCCGTCAGTTCATGGCGACCCTGCCAGAGCTGCCACGTTGGCAGCCTGGACAGTAAGAATGATTTAATTTGGAGTTTGGCGCTTAGACTATGCGAGGCCATTTAGAGGCCTATGGGGCTATAGATTTAGGGGATATGGATACGAAATTCTGTTGCACTGTAAGCGATGTGGCCCGCCAAGGAAATGTGTCCTTGGCGCCGGGACCCACGCTCAGAGGTGCACACACTACAAAGTTGTCTTAATGTCATCTTGGTCGAATTTCGGTCACAGCGAATTGACAGTCGAATCTACGCGTGACCATCAATAAATAACACGATATTATGTAAAAAAATAAATTAAAAAAAAACCGACTTTAAAGGAACTAAAAAGCTTAAAATAACTTTAAAACGTTTTGCAGTCGGTTCCAGTACACGTCAAGTCAGAACTTGACTTGGAACCGACTCCAAAACGTTTTAAAGTTATTTCAAGCTTTTTAGTTCCTGTTGAAGTTGGTTTTTTTTTCACGATTATTAGTGGTGCCTAAGATTAATCCCGGACTTTTGTGAGGTTAATATTTGAAATCCTTATGAAAAGCTCTTTCAAAAGGTAAGAATTTTCCAAATCGGTTCATGAATGAGCGAGTTTTGAGATAACAAACATTTTAAAAAAATGATAAAAATACATAATAATGATCAATTTAGAACCTCCTACTTTTTTGAAGTCGGAAAAATACAAAAGAACAGGTCGAAGCCTAGCTTAGCTTAGCTAAATAGAGCCTTTGGATACACTATCCTCTAAGGTAATAGGAAGGAATACTTTCCTATAGAATAGTCATGGGTAATGTAATGCTACGCCGTAGCGTCTACGGCGTAGAGAGGTGCTACGTCGTAGCCAAGATTTTTTAAAACCAAATGAGTACCAGATCTAAGAAGAATGAATCACTGATAGCCTAGTGGTATGACCGTCGACTAACAAGTCAGAGGTCTCGAGTTTGATCCCAAGGCACGCACCTCTGACTTTTCGTAAGTTATGTGTGTATTATAAATTAATTATCAGTTGCTAAAACGGCGAGGGAAAACATCGTGATGAAACCAGCACACCTGAGAGATTTTTCAATGGTGTGTAAAGCCATGGCAGAGGCCTACGGGCGGTTTAAACTCTGACACCAGGTTGTTCATCAACCACACGATAAGAAGAAGAAGTACCAGATTTCATTGAACTTCTAATTCTTAGCCTTGGCATTGACTACAAAAATTATATTTCGTAGGATAAGAGGAAGTGGTTTTAATTTAGCTTGTAGCTTAAACAAACATAAAAATTGCAAGTTAAATAAAACCTTGAATAATATAAATAAATAAATAAAGGAATCCTGTAACTGTCCCAATATAGGGCAAAGGCCTCACAGAGAAGGATTGAGCATTGTAAAAGTATTTTTTTTTTACGTTAAACGGTTTTGTCATCAAAACTAAAGCTGTGTACCAAATATCAGATCAATCTGTCAACAGGAAGGGGGTGAAATATCGATTACTAAATTTGAACCAAATAATAAACAGGTCAAGCTAAGTAAAACTGTAATTATTTAATAAGAAAATTTGAAAAACAAGAAAATTTGATTCATCCGTATCAGTTGTTTTTTCAAATTTTCTTATTAAATAATAAGAAAATTTGATTAATCCGTATCAGTTGTTTTTTAAAATTTTCTTATTAAATAATTATATTTAATAAGCTATCATGTGCTATATAACATGTAAAAAAATTCACAAAAATATAAATAAAACTATTTAAAAATGACTAACATTACAACAAAAATAAAAATTAAAGTACAAGATTATAATCCCTAAGTACCAACAACCCCATGGGAATCGAACCTGTGCCCAAACGTTCCAGCTGAGTGGCTCGCCTGGAACTTGCGGCGCGCGTATGATCAAAGGCTTCAAAGATAATATATATATGTTCATTGAGCATGATCTGTTTACACGCTTGTCCGCTCTCTTTGGATGATGGTGGCTGCTTCTAAAATGATGGGGTTGTAGCTACACTCCATACAAGAAAAATAATAAAGAAATAATTTCATTTAATAAGCAAATCATGTGCATAAACATGTAAAAAAAAACAAACATTAAAAGATAATTATTGGTTTAAATAAATAAATAAAATCAGCCTGTAACTGTCCCAATATAGGGCAAAGGCCTCTTCTCATACAGAGAAGGATCGAGCATTAATCACCACGCTAGCTCACTTCGTGTTGGCGATTTTAGTCCAGGTTTCCTTACGATGTTTTCCTTCACCGTTAGTCAGTGGTGTCTTAGATTAACTAAGAAAGTACATATGACATTGAAAAAGTCACATTGGTACATGCCAGGTTCGAACCCACACCCACGCGTTTGCAAAGCGGGTCCGTAACCAATGCGCCACCACGACATTTTCACGACTATTGCCATTAACCGGACACAATTCCAGACTCCGTGTTGCTACTGAGAATTTCCTAATAGAAAAAACCCAATAACATTTTGCACGGCCCGGGGATCGAACCCAGGACCTCGTGCTCAGCAGTCGCGCTTGCTACCACTAGACCAACGAGGCAGTCATTAAAAAAAACATACATAAAAAGATAAATTACTTAACAAATTAATGGTGAAGGAAAACATCGTGAGGAAACCTGAACTTAGAGGTAAAGTTTGAAAGGGCTTTTCATAAGGATTTTAAATATTAGCCTAACAAAAGTCTGGGGGGTAATCTTTATCATCTTCTTCTGCCTAGCCTTTTCCCAACTATGTTGGGGTCGGCTTCCAGTCTTACCGAATGCAGCTGAATACCAGTGTTTTACATGGAACGACTGCCTATCAGACCTCCACAACCCAGATACTGGGTTACACGATACCCCTTGGTAAGACTGGTTGTCAGACTTTCGAGCTTCTGACTACCCGTAACGAATGTCAAAGATCTACAATTGACAGCCGGGGCCAACAGCTTAACGTGCTATCCGAGGCACGGAGAGTGATAATTAATTTATAAAACGCACATAGCTTACGAAAAGTCAGAGGTGCGCGCCTTGGGTTCGAACCCGAGACCAGTTCATCAACCACACGATAATTTTTTTTTATTAATTTAAACATTGTATGGAAAACAGATAAAATATTTCCATTAGGGTAAGCGTACACTGTAGTGTAAAATTAACGGTATTTAAGTTTATAGGTTATACGGTAGGGTTGTGTTTTAAAAATAGAGATATTTTTTTATTTGCGTCGCAGCCTGCTTCATTGTGAGCGCACAGAGTTGTGACCTCTTTGTCAAGACTTTTTTACGCTGTTTTATTGTAGAAGTTACATAATACATACATCGCTTGTATTAGTCCACTGCTGGACATAGGCCTCTTCACGCATCACTTATTTTGTGCGCTCATTAGAAGGTGTTTGCCCTTAATCGCCGCGCTGGGTAAGCGGTTTGACGCTGGCAGTAGCAGATGATTGCTGTTACACAGAAGGATGCTGCTGCCCATCCTCCAGATTTTATCCTTTGTCGCTTCTTACGACACCCGCGGTGGCAGGGTTGGTTCTATTCTTAGGCTGAAAACCATACGACAGTACATTATAATAATGTATCCTAAAATGTAAATTTATTTTGCCTAGGTAAAAGACTGTCGAAAAAAATTTGGTTCAAACCCGTTCTACAAGCATGCGGGTGTGGGTTCAAACTTGCAATGTAGGTACCAATATGAATTTTTAATGTCATATGATTTAGTTAATCTAAGACACCACTGACTAACGATTAAGGAAAATCGTCCCGCCATCTTCTGGTTTATGTTATGTAAATAAATCACGTATCAGTTGAAAACGACCCTAATCAGAACATATGTTTACTTGTACAAACATGTTTGTCATATGTAGGTATGTTAATTAATGATTAAATTTTGGTTTAATTAAATTTCCTTTGTAAATAAATCTTGGTTGTGATATTAATGTCATCACGTCTCAATTCTGAAAGGTTAAGCTTGTAACGCCAGCGTGATGGGTGTCGGAAATTTGATTTTTAATTTTATCTTTTTTTTGTGTTGCATTCTACTTCATTATATTCATTAAATAATTTCATTTAATAAGCAAAAACTATTTAGGCATATATTTTCTAATGATATTTTAAATTCGACGGATGGAGTGCACGGAATCAATACAAATCATTTTAAGTATGGAGAATGGAGAAACCGCCGCCGCTGCTGAGAGCGGCGAGTCGTGGCGTCGTTGAACATTTTAGTACATTTGTTTTTACCGCTCGCCGCGCCGCGCTAAGCCACCGCTGCGTGCGGCGAGTTCGTGGCCAGGCCGTTACATGTAATTATGTGACTACTGAATTAACAATATGTACTGAAGACTGAAGTATTATTTATCAAGAATATCAACTCAACACTAACATGTAAAAACAATCACAAAAATGTTATATTAAATGGCTTAATATTTAATATTTAAGGCGTGGCGTGGAAGAAAACAGTGTCAAGGAATCCGCGGTGAAGAAAACCTACATATTTAACCGATTTCAAAAAGGAAAGGGTTTTAAATTAACCATGCATCGGAAAGCACGTAAAGCTGCGCCTGATCTCTCTCCAGTCGTGTCGGATTGCCGTCCCATCGGATGAGAGTGAGGGAATAGAGAGTGCATCTGTATTTACGCACGCACTTTTGCACTGTAATGGTGCTAATTCTCTTGTATATCCCGCTAAACTAATTTCAGTCTATCTATATCTCTTCCTAATAAACATCATCGAAAAAGGACAGCAAATAATTACAGCTGTCAAATTAGTCTACGTCCTTGCAATTGACGTGAAATTAGACGAGACCTCTACGACATGCCGACTAAATTTTCATTGATATCACGCAAATGGACTAGTTTGACAGCTCTAAAACTCTGCTATCCTATTCTAATGATCCCTGTTAGAAAGATAGATGGCGAGTCTAAATTAGTTTAGAGCGTGTGCAAGAGAATTAGCACCAATATCTACTGTATTTTTTTTTATTTATAGACTCACGCCTGTATTCCCCAGAGGGGGTAAGCAGAGGTGTGCAGTACACCCACGTTTCGCCGGCTATGTTATAAGTCCCATGTAATAGGGGGCGAGCCTTACCATTAACCGGGCACAATTCCAGACTCCGTGCTGCTACTGAGAATTTCCTAATGGAAAAACCCAATAACACTTTGCCCGACCCGGGGATCGAACCCAGGACCTCGTGCTCAGCAGTCGCGCTTGCTACCACTAGACCAACGAGGTAATGACTGTTTTGAATTATAATTATGTGCGCGAATAGACCCGCAATAATATTTAAAACATAATCTTCTGCTTAGTTTGCTAATCTCAGTTAAGCTTGGATGCTGTAACCGAATTTCGGTCAGGACATTAAAGGATTTGCTTCAAACAAAACCTGTAGGCGTTTGTAGTATACCAATTCTTCTGACACAAACACTTCACTAACACGTATAGTTAAACTTATAAAACCTCCTTTGTAAAATTAAAAAGCAACTGAACCGTTAAGACGATCAAAGAGTCCCTTGTCCATGCTCGATTGAAACTTTAAGCCGATTAGTCTATGGTCGCGCGGCTGACCAATCGTCAGTCGAGCTTGCATGTTCTTTATTTAAAATTACACAAGAATTATCCAGTCGGCGGTTAGCTGCCGGTGAGTGAGCACGTCTCTGATCAAAGGCGTGGCGCGTTATTCGCTCTATTAAAAAATAATTATGCAAAGCTTAGTTATAATTAAATTAGCTTAGCTTAGCTTATTCATGTTGAATTTTCAACCTAGTAATTTTTTCGCGAAAGCGAGGGTTTTTTTAACCGATTTCTAAAAATGAGAAGGTTGTCAATTCTCATATTCAACAGTAATTAAGTTTTTGAGTCCTCAGCAAAGCGAGTTTTTTTATAATTTTTCATGGTGTGGTTGAATGAACAACCTGATATCAGAGTTTAAACCTCCCATGGGCCTCTGACATGACTTTACACCATTGAAAAATCTCTCAGGTGTGCTGGTTTCATCACGATCTTTTCCCTCACTGTTTTAGTAATAAATAAATAAATCAGCCTGTAACTGTCCCAATATAGAGCAAAGGCCTCTTCTCATACAGAGAAGGATTGAGCATTAATCATCACGCTAGCTCACTGCGGGTTGGCGATTTCATACTATTAAAGTCCAGGTTTCCTCACGATGTTTTCCTTCACCGTTAGTCAGTAGTGTCTTAGATTAACTAAGTAAGTACATATGACATTGAAAAAGTCACATTGGTACATGCCAGGTTCGAACCCACACCCACGCACTTGCAAAGCGGGTCCGTAACCAATGTGCCACCACGACACTATGACACCGTTTTAGTAACTGATAATTGATTTATAATACGCACTTAACTTACGAAAAGTCAGAGGTGCGCGCCTTGGGATCGAACCCAAGAGCTCTAACTTGTCAGTCGACGGTCATACCAGTCTCCAGTACTATCAGAGCTTTTAATTTGGGCTTTTTGTAATTAGGAAAAAGCGAGGGTTTTTTAACCGATTTCTGAAAAGGAGAACGTTATCAATTCTAATATGCAATAGTAGTTGAGTTTTTGACTCCTCTCCATAGTGTGTTTTTCTCACTGTAAGCTTGGTACTCCTCCAGTTGGTTGGTCCTCCGGTTGATGTACCATGTAGTTTCCGGCCTAACAATAGAACCTACTCTACCCTACTCGTCCCGCGGGTGTCGTATGAAGCGACAAAGGGAAAGATCCGGAGGATGGGCAGCAGCATCCTTCTGTGTAACAGCAATCATCTGCTACTGCGATCACCAACCCAGCCAGCGTGGCGATTATGGGCAAATACCTCCAATGAGTGCACAATAGAGACGCGCATTGGGAGAGGCCTATGTTGTCTATGTGCCAGCAGTGGACTAATACAGGCTGATGATGATGATGATGATGACTCCTCCAGTGCGTGCTGTACTGTCCTTGAGCCAAGCAGGATTTGAACCTGCGTCCTGAAGATATACCAACCACTCTGTCCACTGAGCTATACACAATCCTGTTTGGCAATATAATAAAAAAAAAAAAAAAAAAAACATTCTAAAAATATTTTTTATTAATTTAATGTTAATATCATTAACATAATTATTTGGTATTTATTATTTTATTATTCACATTTTATTATTATTATTATAATAAAAAGCTATTGATTATGTAATCGTATTTTTTTTCTGATAATTTCAATTTTTTATTGACATCAACAAAAAAAAATTATCGCCACAACTATACATAATACTTAAAAAATGCATATTTTAATATTAGCAAAAAAATACTATGTTGTTTAATAATTATATATTTTAGGTAACCTACTTTCGAAAAAGTAGTAATTTTCATATTTTACTTAGTTTAGTAGCGCATACACGTCGCGTCGTGGACCATTCCACGGTGCCGTGTATAGCTGGTTGCTTTAGATTTAGTCTATACAGGGTTATTTGTAAAACACCAGCATCCTTTAAAGGGGTCACTCATCATTATGAACAACTTTTACTATGGAACCAACTCTGAAATCGCAAAAAAAATCGGCTGTTCCATACATTTTGTCGAGTCATGTGAACATAAATGTGAACAGCTGATTTTTTTTTGCGATTTGTTGCGGTTGGTTCCACAGTAAAAGTTGTTCATAATGATGAGTATAATGACCCCTTTAAAGGATGCTGGTGTTTTACAAATAACCCTGTATAGACTAAATCTAAAGCAACCAGCAATACACGGTACCGTGTAATGGTCCACGCGTCTTTGATGACTAGGAGCGCAAACTAAAGAAAAATGCAATATTTCATATAGAAAGTGGTTAAAAAAACCAAAAAACCTCTTTTATTTTTAAATTTCCCGCCGGGATGGGACCATCACCCTTAAAACGTAATTTTACGTAAAGAAATGTTTGTTACAGATAGTCAAAGAGCGACGCTAACATTCGAACGCGTCTTTATCGGTGCATATACCACAGACTCTATCTAAGTATATATGTGGTACTAGAGTCACTATTTCATTGTGATTGTAATAGATTTGCAATTCTGTGTAACGGCATACGATCTTCACTGTGTTTTGAATGTGAGAAATCCTGTAACAACAGAAAAGAAATACATAAATAATTTAATGAAACAACTTTTTAACGGATATAATTCGCGTTTTTATTTTGATGAAACAATCCTGACGTTTCGAGTACTTTGCAGCACTCGTGGTCGCAGGCAGAACGAGGTTGACAAGCGTCTGAACAGTTATTTAAAATTATTTTTGATCTACAGTCAACTTTATTTAGTTTTTGCCCATAAATATTATGTGAATTTTTAATTTAATTGAAAAAAAACCCCTACGCTTTTTCTACCCTACTCTACACTACCCTACGCTACTCTACCCTACCCTAAAAAAAACCTATCATCAAAATAAAAACGCGAATTATATCCGTTAAAAAGTTGTTTCATTATGTTGAGTGTTCGCGAAAGTTTGAGACTATATTACATTAATAATTTGTTTCTGATGTGTATGATGTGTTAAAACAGATTTTTAATTACTAAGAAGCTAGAAACATAGACTCACGCCTGTATTCCTCAGAGGTAGGCAGTACGCCGGCTATGTTATAACTATAAGTCTCATATAATAGGGGGCGAGTCTATTGCAATAGCAATTACTACTTTTACTCGCCCTACTCGTCCCGTGGGTGTCGTATGAAGCGACAAAGTGAAAGATCCGGAGCATGGGCAGCAGCATCCTTCTGTGTAACAGCAATCATCGCTATTGCGATCACCAACCCGCTTGCCCAACGTGGTGATTAAGGGCAAATACCTCTAACAAGCGCACAATAGTAGCGCGCTTTGAGAGAGGCCTATGTTCAGCAGTGGACTACTGATGATAATACTTACCAGAAATGGTTTTCAGCATGACTGGTGTCCACCACCGGCTTCTGGTCCTCTTGTGACTTGACGATCACGAAGTATCCTCCTGTGTACACCTTCACACCGTCTTTGATTCTAATAACGGCGAATCTAGAAAATAAACGCAAAATTATGTTACAAATATCCAGAAGAGTCGTGATAGCCTAGTGGTGGTGACCGTTGACTGGCAAGTCAGAGGTCACCTCTGACTTTTCGTAACTTATGTGCGTTTTAATTTATTTAATTTATAAATTAATTATCACTCTCCGTGCCTCGGATAGCACGTTGAGCTGTTGGCCCCGGCTGTCAACTGTAGATTATTGACAGTCGTTACGGGTAGTCAGAAGTCCGAAAGTCTGACAACCAGTCTTACCAAGGGGTATCGTGTAACCGAGTATCTGGGTTGTGGAGGTCTGATAGGCAGTTGCTCCATGTAAAACACTGGTATTCAGGTGCATCCGGTAAGACTGGAAGCCGACCCCAACATAGTTGGGAAAAGGCTAGGCAGATGATGATGTTACAAATATCCAATCCATCCTTACAAACTTTCCTCTCCTAATCCTTATAAACTATAATATTCACCTTCTATCGACTTTTCCTTCTATGTTATTTATTGGTACTCTAGCAAACAATTTGTCATGCATTTTTAAAAATATAGAAAAATATCATACTCAGGTACTTCGGTGCAGTCAGCCACCACCACATTTTCTTCACAATCTGACGTCATCAGATGCTGAGTGCCTCCAAACAGCATCTGCACCAAATTCTCTTGTACCCGACACTCACCTGAAAAAATGTCATTTTTTACCTGTTTTTGTCAATTAAGCAATAAAATGTCGAGTAGTTTTCGTCCTAAGAATAGAACCACCCTTACTCGTCCCGCGGGTGTCGTAAAAAACGACAAAGGGAAAGATTTGGAGGATGGGCAGCAGCATCCTTCTGTGTAACAGCAATCATCTGCTACTGCGATCGCTAACCCGCTTGCCCAGCGAGGTGATTATGGGCAAATACCTCAGCGCACATAGTGGCGCGTATTGGGAGATGTATATGTTTAGCAGTGGACTAATACAGGCTGATGATGATGATGATTATTATAATTCATTTATTTATTTATTTTCTTACAATTATATTTTTAAATAGTTATACATAATTATATATAAATACTTATTAAAAAAAATAACACATATATTTTAAAATATAAAAAGTAGGAGCCAACCGGCATTGGGAACAGGGTCCAAGCTACTGGTGGTTAGGGGTCCAGAGAGAGGAACCTCCTCACAATTCGCGCCGTGTCCAGCAATACTGCCTTCAAAAATCAAAAAATCAAAATCAAAATATTTTTATTCATGTAGACCATTTTAGGCACTTATGAATAGTCATAATTCTAATATTATTATAGGAGTGACTCTAGTTGCCTTCTGCGCCAGGTTCCCAATCCAGCTGCCTAACGAGAGCCTCTTTAGATGATGATTATTATTATTAATGCACTCAATCTCCGACTCCATCTGATAAACATGGTTACTCACGGTACAGGCCAAACGTCTTCATGATCTGCATATCCGTCCAGCTGTCCAGCAGCCACGCGAAGTTATCAGATTTAAAGTTCATGTCAGCACCCTTGTTCACGCTAACTGACGCTAAACCGTTGCGTTCCTGGAGGATTTCAGAAATCTATTGTCAGTACTGTGACTTTTGCTAGGCTGTCCTGCGTGATGTTTAGTTAGTATTCTATTTAGTCTATTGTACAAAAATGGGCCTAGAAATGTAAAAAATCTATTTGTAAAGGCATATTTCGAGTTCGAGTTTGAGGTGCAGACAATATCGTTCCGTCTTTTATTAGTAATGTCAGCATTGTAATTACGTAACTATGTGTGGTTTATGGCCTAAGAATAGAACCACTCCTACACATCCTGCGGGTGTCGTAAGAAACGACGAAGGAAAAGATCCGGAGGATGGGCAGCAGCATCCTTCTGTGTAACAGTAATCACAGTGCTACTGCGATCACGTGGCAATACCAACCCGCTTGCCTAGAGTGGCGATTATGGGCAAATACCTCCAATGAGCGCACAATAGTGGCGCGCATTGGGAGAGACCTATGTTCAGTAGTGGACTAAAAGCTAGCCAATCTTGATATTAAAATATAAATAGAGATACATGTACATACAAATACGAAAAGCCTTACGATAATAATAAGGTGGACGGTTTGATAAAAAAGCGGAACTTTGGGAATTCCGCTCAGGATGCTGCCGACTCCTGCGAAGGCTAAAAAGCTGCTGAATGGCAACACCATCTACCGTCATAAAATTGATCTTCTCTCACCTTGATAACGGCAGTCATATTGAGAGGCTCCTTACTGTAACTCCTCACGAGCTGGCCCAGAGCAGTCTGCGTAACCAGATCAGACTCTAAAATCCCCATCTCTGATAACTGTAAGAATAAGAATATTTACACTACATTAATATTAGAGTACAAGAGTAGTGAGAACTTAGTGATTGCCTGGCTTGGCAGAGGTCTCAGGTTCGAACCGAAGACACCTTTGACTTTCGCGAAGTTATAAGCGTTTCGGTAGCGTTTTATAAATAAGTGATCAGGATCACGTGCTCTCTATGCCCTTGCGCCGTGTGGTTTCCGGCCTAAGAATAGAACCACCCCTACCCGTCCCGCGGGTGTCGTAAGAAGTGACAAAGGGAAAAATCGGGATCGAATATCGCTAGCCCAGCGTGGCGATTATGGGCAAATACCTCCAATGAGCGCACAAAAGTATTAATTTATTAGCGAATTAGGAGAGGCCTATTATATGTTCAGCAGTGGACTAATATAGGCTGATGATAATACTGACTTTTTTATGTAAGATTTTACATGTTTATGCACATGATTTGCTTGAATAAACATAAAAAAAACATACATAAAAAAATTGGTGATATCGTTTCTGTTTTCTAAGCTGCTAAGTTTGGAACATGGGACCAGCAGTGCGGCAGTACTCCGGTAGATGTCACCACACGCCTTTAAGGGGAAAGAGATTCGTAATTTCAACTGAAGCGGGTAGGACTCGGTAGCTTAGTTGGTAAAGCGATGGCACGGCACGCCAGGGATCGCGGGTTCAAGTCCCTTCCGAGTCAGTTGTTTTTGCGAATTTCTTATTAGATAATACTTACATTGCTCCCAAAAATTTTAACCTCGAAATATCTCTCGAGTTTTCCGTATAAATTCTGCGGTACTCCTTTGTATTTCAAAGTTAGCTCCGAAGCAGGCCCCGACTCGAAGCAGTCAGTCTTGTTGCCTGAGTAAGTGAGGGTTAAGTGTCCTTCGTAGGACGCTGGGTGGATGGAGATGTCCTGGTCTGAGGCGGCGTGACTTATGTCCTGTTCGCGGAGACAGATCTGAAATAGCAAGATTTAAATTCTTAGGGTAGAGTTGCACTCTCTATTTGCTTACTCTTATAGTTCGATGGGACGGCAAACCGACACGACTGGAGAGAGATTAGGCGCTGGGCCAACGGCTTTACGTGCTTTCCGTGGCACGGAGTATATGCCTTTAAGTTAGTTATGTATTATAAGTTAATGATCACTTTCCGTCTGAAGCACGGAGATAGCACTTTAAGCTGTTGGCCCCGGCTGTCAATTGTAGATCTTTGACAGTCGTTACGGGTAGTCAGAAGCCCGAAAGTCTGACAACCAGTCTTACCAAGGGGTATCGTGTAACTCAGTATCTGGGTTGTGGAGGTCTGATAGGCAGTCGCTCCATGTAAAACACTGGAATTGAGCTGCATCCGGTAAGACTGGAAGCCGATCTCAACATAATTGGGAAAATGGCTAGGCAGATGATGACATAATACTTGCCAGTTAGCGGTCACCACCACTAGGCTATCCTATCACGCACGACTCTAAGTAGTGCTGTAAGGTATCAATGAAGGCGTACCGTCCACTCCTTTCTCGTAACATTGTCGTTGCCAGGTTGCAGCCCGTGCACAGTTAGTTGCATGTTCGCGTTGCCGCGTGTGTTCTCCACGTTAGCGATCGCTTCCATTTCGAAGAACACTTTCGTTGGTTCTTCTTGACTGTACGTGGAAATAAAATTTATTGTTATAACTTTATAACTGAGTAAAATAATTTAATAAGAAATTTGAAAAAGCAATAGATACGGATGGGATTCGAACTACGATCTTCGGCGTACCGTGCCGACGCTCTAACCGCTGTGCCACCGTATCCCACCAGCATCAATCGAAATTTCAAATCTCTTAAAACTGAAAAGTTTGGAGCACTGAGTCGGATACGTAATGTATTCTGATAGATATTATTACCACACGCCCTAGGCGTAGAAAGAGATTTGAAATTTCGACTGATTTTGATGGGATACGGTGGCTCAGTGGTTAGTGCGTCGGCACGGTACGCCGAAGATCGTGGGTTCGAATCCCATTCGTATCAGTTTTTTTTTCAAATTTCTTATTACATAATTATATTTTTATTTATTTATTCAAATACAAACTAGCTAGCGCGGTGATTAATACTCAATCCTACTCTGTACAACTTCTATTACATGGGACTTATAATGCAGTCGGCGAAACGTGGATGTACTGCATACACCTCTACCTACTGAAAGCCCTGCAGTGGGACAGTTACAGGCTGGTTTATTAATATGATTTTATTTATTTATAGACTCACGCTTGTATTTCCCAGAGGGGGCAGGTAGAGGTGTATGCAGTACACCCACGTTTCGCGCGCTGCATTACAAGTCCCTTGTAATAGGGGGCGACCCTATTGCCATTAACCGGCCACAATTCCAGACTCCGTGCTGCTACTGAGAATTTCTTAATAAAAAAAAACCTAATAACACTTTGCCCGACCCGGAAATCGAACCCAGGACCTCATACTCAGCAGTCGCGCTTGCTACCACTAGACCAACGAGGTAGTCAGTTATTAATAATTATGATTACCTGAAATAATTAAGCGACAATGATAAATCCAACTTGGTGGTGTCCTCATTGGTGCTGATTAGATTCAACTGGACTTTCAGCTTCAGGACATCGTTTTCCGTCTTCATAAGATGCTGTGGAGGAAGAATCAGTCCACAGGACCCTGAAGGTGGGGAGGTGAAGAGAAGAATACTGTTCAGGATGATCAAGGATGGCTGGATGGAAGTCAGAAAGCTGGAACAGAAATATAATAAGATAATTAAGTAGAATTAGCTCGCGGCTTCGATAGCGTTAAGAAAATGTAATCATGATTCGAAAGACATGTGACGCCATCTATTATCATAAGAACGTTATTGTTGTTTTTCTCAGAGACAGTACTTTTTTTCGGGATAAGAGGTCTATGTCCGTTTCTGTACACCCGACAATGTATGCAGAATTTCAGGATAATCGGTTCGCTGCTTAGAGTACCTATAGAAGAAAATATAGAGTGATAACGTCAACAACATTGCCTTGTGCGGAGCGTGAGCAGGTCTCACCATTGAAATGTTAAAATATCATATTTTAAATTATGTTTTCGCAAAATCAAACAGTTAACCATATTATAAGCTAAAATGTAACTCTCGCTCGTGGAGTCTAGTTGAACCGCAGTCGATCGAGGTATGATCGCGGACGGAGCTCGTGTCGCGGCCGCGTTGTTCATACAGGTGCTCACGGTTCATACTTCTGTAGAGTTGCTCTATCTCCTTATCCTCTGCGGCCGAGAAGAGGACCATGGGCGTCAGACTCGGGGTTGTCTGGCGTTTATTGCACATTGTTCTCGAAATGGTCATGGTGGGAGGGTGTCAATCACTCCACCCCGAGGAGGCGCCGGACGTCCGCGGTGGGTTCGCGGATGTAATACATTTGGGATACCGCGTTCCCGTCACTATGCGGATGAGAGGTGACACAGAAGGGGTTTTAGTCGGTATGCCGGCCGCCCACCATCTCTAGGCCGGAGAGCCCGACATAACCGTCTCGCATCCCCGAGCGGGAAGGTATATAAGGCGTATTTCCCCTTGTGTGAAAAAAAGGGTGCTCTATATTTTCTTACATATTACATATACATATTATACTCTAAGGTTTAGACGTCAAAAGGCAACAAACAAACTTACTTTCGCATTTATAATATTAAGTTGGAAGTGAGGGGTTTGAAGTAAGGATTGGGAAACCATACTCACTCGTAATGATTACTTTTAGACGTAAATAACTTGTCCAGGACTTCAGCTCCAGTCATTGGTCTCTCACAGTCAAAAAACACGCTTTTATTGTCAATACTCTGAAACAACAACAAAATTCATCATCATCAGCATATAGATATTAGTTCACTGCTGAACATAGACTTCTCTCAATGCGCGCCGCTATTGTGCGCTCATTGGAGGTATTTGCCCATAACTGCCACGCTGGGCAGGCGGGAGCAGATGATTAGGTACTGTTACACCGAAGGATGCTGCTGCCCATCCTCCGGATCTTTCCCTTTGTCGCTTCTTACGACACCCGCGGGACGAGTAGGGGTGGTTCTATTCTTAGGCCGTAAACCACACGGCACATATCACAATTAACATAATAATAATGTCCTCCTGACTGAATTTCGGTCACAGCGGGCAATCTCAAAATCAAAAATTTAAATCTAAATACTTTTATTCATGTAAACCATTAGGCACCTATCGTAAAAATTTTAATATTATAGATTATTGTAAGAGTGACTCTAGTTGCCAGTTCCAAGGACAGCCTACCCTTCATGGAGAAGAATCTGGCAAGAAACTCCATGGTTGCTCTTAAACGGAGATTAGCCAACTACGCAGGAGATATTTTAGTGCACAAGTGTGTGCGCAAACACAGGTGTATTTTGTATTCCCTTACTTTTATTTAATTCTATGGGGACGGCAATGCGATACGATCGAAGAGAGATCAGGCGCACAGTCAACGGCTCTACTTGCTTTCCAAGGCACGTAGCAAGTGATAATTAATTTACCACCCGTAGGCCTCTGACATGGCTTTACACACCGTTGAAAAATTTCTCAGTTGTGCTGGTTTCCTTACGAGGTTTTCCCTCACCATTTCAGCAAGTGATAATTAATTTCTAATACGCACATGAATTCGAAAAGTCAGAGACTTGCGTGCCTGGGTTTCAGACGTATGATCTATGACTTGGCAGTCTAATGGTCATAACTATAGCCCACTAGGCTTTAACTGAGTGAATTGAATCTTTTCTCTTAATCCAATCTGTATAAATCTTACCGATAAATTATTGTCCCCAGCAGTGACAGTGGTCGAAGCCTTCAGTTTGGATGTTTCTACAGCAATCTGTGCGCGGGAGTGCATCGCTACCCCACCTTGTTGTGCCCCTGGATTAGGCCAGGTTAATCTGAAAAATAAAAAGTAAGATCACCAAAGGAAACCAAAAAAAAAAAGGACCAAAGGATAGTTTTTTTTTAAATCATTTATTTAATAAAGGATAGTTATACGCTAGTTATGGTTGTGATTTTTTCAAGATGTCATCAATATAATTAATTTTACCACATTTTCTGAAAAGGTATGACTACTAACTAATAGACTGCCTCGTTGGTCTAGTGGTAGCAAGCGCGACTGCTGAGCACGAGGTCCTGGGTTCGATCCCCGGGTCGGGCAAAGTGTTATTGGGTTTTTCCATTTAGAAATTCTCATTAGCAGCACGGAGTCTGGAATTGTGCCCGGTTATTGGCAATAGGCTCGCCCCCTATTACATGGGACTTATAACATAGCCGGCGAAACGTGGGTGTACTGCACCTCTGCCTACCCCCTCTGGGGAATACAGGCGTGAGTCTATAAAAAATATAAAATAAACAAAAAAAACGAAAAAAAAACCTAATTTTTTTTAGCTCCGAACACTCAACCAAGTTAGCTTTCAAATCAAAAAAAGTAAAACAAAATCGGTACATCCGTTTGAGAGCTATGTTGCCACAGACAGACACAAATACACTGACACGCCAAATTTATGATACCCCTCTTTTTGCGTCGGAAGGTAAAATTGTGACACCTTACCGCCTCCCCTTTCGTATGGCCCCTTCCCTCCTCTCGCACGGCACGCCATTAACTCTAAAATCTATTTAATTATTTAATAAGAAAATTTTAAAAAACAACTGATACGGATGGGATTCGAACCCACGATCTTCGACGTACCGTGTCGACGCTCTAACCGCTAAGCCACCGTATCCCACCAGCATTAGTCGAAATTTCAAATCTCTTTTTCTACGCCTAGGGTGTGTGGTAATATATATCGGAATACATCACGTATCAGACTCAGTGCTCCAAACTTTGCAGTTTTAGTAGACACCGATGCGATATTACCAATTTTCTTAATATTTTTGTGAATTTTTTTACATGTTATAGCACATGATAGCTTATTAAATATAAATATTTTAATAAGAAATTTGAAAAAACAACCTTATCAGTTGAAACAACCGAATCCCATCCGTATCAGTTGTTTTTTTTTATTATTTTTTTTCAAATTTCTTATTAAAATATATATCTTAGTAAAAAATTCACAAAAATATCTAAAATCTATACTTACTCCAAGGTTCGGTCATTATCTGACACCGATACGTTGAACTTCATAGGCAAGTGGGCGACCAATGACTGTTGAATACGAGCCGAGTGCAGCGACTGAACTAGCGGGCCATCAGTGGACAGCGTTGTAACTGAAGTTCCTTGGTATCTGAAAAGAGAGTCCATTATGAGTCCACAATATCTTTTTAACGGAATTTTGGTATTTTAACGTAGAAAAGAAAAATCATCTTCAGCCTGTATTAGTCCACTGCTGAACATAACCTCTCCCAATGCGCACCACTTTTGTGCACTCATTGGAGGTATTTGCCCATAATCACCACGCTGGGCAAGCGGGTTGGCGATCGCAATAGCAGATTGCTGTTACACAGAAGGATGCTGCTGCCCATCCTCCGGATCTTTCCCTTTGTCGCTTCTTACGACACCCGCGGGACGAGTAGGGGTGGTTCTATTCTTAGGCCGGAAATCACACGGCAAAACATTTTAGGTGTATGTAATCCGATTCCCTCTGTTTCCAAAGTGCCCAGGCCAAAAAATCTGAAATAATTCTCAACAATTGCTGGCTTGATAAACTTTTAAAGAAAATTACTTAAATATTTATTTTTCTTAATATATTTTTTTTGAGAATTTTTTAAATATCGCCACGGTACGCCGAAGATCGTGGGTTCGAATCCCATCCGTATCAGTTGTTTTTTCCAATTTCTTATTAAATAGTTATACTTTACTAGCGACCCGCCCTGGCATCGCACGGGTGCAATGCTGATACTAATTAGAAATCGCAAACATAACTGTCCTATTATACATATAAACTTTCCTCATCAATCACTCTATCTATTAAAAAAAACCGCATCAAAATCCGTTGCGTAGTTTTAAAGATTTAAGCATACATAGGGACAGAGAAAGCGACTTTGTTTTATACTATGTAGTGACTAGCGACCCGCTCCGGCTTCGCACGGTTACGCTAATATGCATGTATTATACATATACTTAAACCTTTCTCATCAATCACTCTATCTATTAAAAAAAACTGCATCAAAATCCATTGCGTAGTTTTAAAGATTTAAGCATACATAGGGAATATAGGGACAGAGAAAGCTACTTTGTTTTATACTATGTAGTGACTAGCGACCCGCTCCGGCTTCGCACGGTTACGCTAATATGCATGTATTATACATATAAACCTTCCTCTTGAATCACTCTATCTATTGAAAAAAACTGCATCAAAATCCATTGCGTAGTTTTAAAGATCTAAGCATACATAGGGACAGACAGACGTGGGAAGCGACTTTGTTTTATACTATGTAGTGATGTAGTGATAGTGATATAGTGATAGTGATTTCTCTTGTCAGTCTGTCCCCAAGATTTATACAGCGTGTAACAGAAGTCCGAAATAATACTTAAGGGCATGTATGTATATCATGAAGAGAATCACCTGTGAAAATATTGAATGAAAAAGAGGCATTTTTTTTTTCATACAAAATAATTCTTTCGATTTCATTTTCTTCAATAATGACAGATTTTATTATCCTATGCGTGCCTAGTGCTTACCTAAGAATTTATTGACGGTAAATAACCGGATTCGTGTTGATTTACCTTTCAACTGATGCCTAGGGCCGAATTTGAAAGATTTTGGTAAAAACTTTGACCGTGGTTTACTCGAGTATTGTTTGGGGTTCGGTTCCAAAACCCATGCTCAAGGATTGTGTATAGGGTACCTTATACGCCCTTAATGTATTATTTCGGACTTCTGTTACACGCTGTATAGGTTTAGTACTTACCTGATGTGAAGATCATTTTTCCAAGTTCGATCTTGAGAAGTCGGCGCAGTTAGGTTCCCGCGAATCGATGTGAAGGATAATATCGTAGACTGGAGTCTTATTGGGGTTCCTGATAAAAAAAGTGTGCTGTAAGGCCTAAGACCTGCTTGATGGCGACTCTTTGTTGGAGTACATGACTACAGGCAATGATACCTTCACGGTATTTTTTTTTAAAGTTTATCAAAATTGTATAAAATAATATTATTATCTCTTTCTTTCTATTTTTTCAATAGTTAATGAGAGAGTCGTGATAGCCTAGTGGTGGTGACCGTTAACTGGCAAGTCAGAGGTCTCGGGTTCGAACCCAAGGCGAGCACCTCTGACTTTTAGTAAGTTATGTGCGCATTATAAATTAAATATCACTCTCCGTGCCTCGGATAGCACGTTAAGCTGTTGGCCCCGGCTGTCAATTGCAGATCTTTGACAGTCGTTACGGGTAGTCAGAAGCTCGAAAGTCTGACAATCAGTCTTACCAAGGGGTATCGTGTAACCCAGTATCTGGGTTGTGGAGGTCAGATAGGCAGTCGCTCCATGTAAAACACTGGTATTCAGCTGCATCCGGTAAGACTGGAAGCCGACCCCAACATAGTTGGGAAAAGGCTAGGCAGATAATGAATGAAACAAAATCCAAAGTATTATAAGTCTTAATATTTTACCATCGGTCATCGACAAACCAAAAGTGCGGTGCGGGGCGCAAATCGTGTGGGGAAAGACATCCCGCACCGCATGATTGCTCTCTCTAGATGGCTCCGATGACCTTAGAGTCTAAGATTTAGACTTTATCTTACCCATCTCGCTTGGAATGTGAACATCAGTCTGGAAGGGATAGTAGGCTATCTGCTGGTTAATATGACTTCCGAATCTTAGGAAGTCTTCGATGTAAGCCACTGCAAGAACAGAAAACATCATGTTATATAATTTAAAGGTCGTTATTATTTTTGCCAAACTATTATAAGATTTGACCAGAAAGCCGAAATTAGTTTGTTCAGAATCAGTAACAGAATCGATTGCAATGGTTTTTAACCTATGTTATATACTAGTTGGACACCCATTTTTATTACGAAAATCGGCACGCACACCGAATTGGGAGGTCAATCACTTGCCGCCCGGCGGCACCCGACGCGGTTCTTGGGTGCGTTTTCGTTGTTCCCATGATTTATTGGTAAATAAAGACAACTTTGGAGCTCGTCACTACGTCAGTTTTTTTTTGTATTTTTTTTTAGCTTTCAATTTCAAATCAAATACAAGGTGTTTCGGATTCGGAGTAAGTTAACGTCTTATGGCTGAAATAAAGATGAAGTTGAAGTTATAAATATTGGCAGGCAAGGGCATTTTTCATCAAGATCAATATCAAGATCCGGGGCTGACAAATACGTCTTAACTAACATTATTGTGCTGGTTTCCGGCCCAAGAATAGAACCACCCCTACTCGTCCCACAGGTGTCGTAAGAAGCGACTAACAGAAAGATCCGAAGGATAGGCAGAAGCATCCTTCTATGTAACAGCTGTCATCTGCTACTGCGATCGCCAACCCGCTTGCCCAGCGTGGTGATTATGGACAAATACCTCCACCAAGGCCCATGTTTAGCAGTCGACTAATACAGGATGATGATGATGATTAATTGATTGATTCTGTACTTACAATCTTCGCCGCTGCTGGTCTCAAATCTGGACTGATTCATGTGGGTCGCGAAGACCGTCTTATCATGAATCTTGATGACCACGTCGATGTGTAACTGAAATAGGATTAAATATACTACTTACTACTTATACTTTATTTATATACTTTTAGATACTTTTTTTATTTTTTTATTTATTTATTAAACAATCGATTATACAGTAGGTAATTATACATAGTCCCACAAAACCGTGTAATCGGTTTGACTATGGACTTTGACTTGCATTTCCAAGTCGGACATAAACATAAATCGCGAATAGTTGTCGATTCAGATCACGTAAAGCCGTTGGCCTGATCTCTCTCCGGTTGTGTCGGATTGCCGTCCCATCGGACTATGAGAGTGAGGGAATAGAGAGTGCACCTGTGTTTGCGCACACACTTGTGCACTATAATATATCCTGCGTAGTTGGCTAATCTCTGTTGAGATTGGCCGCTGTGCCGGAAATCGGTCAAGAGGACATTTGGATTTTTGATAAATGTATAAAATAAATTCTCTCTTTCTTTTCTTTCCCTACTTAAGGTAACAATAATATTTCCTGCGTCTAATCTCCGTTGAGATTTGCCGCTGTGACCGAAATTCGGTCAGGAAGACATTACTAGGCACGCTAAAATCAAAATATTTTTATTCATGTAGACCATAAGGCACTTATGAATAGTCATAATTCTAATATTGTTTGTTATAAGAGTGACTCTAGTTGCCAGTTCCTAGGGCAGCCTACCCTTCATGGAGAAGAATCTGGCAAGACACTCCATCAGTTACTGCTGGAAAAACAAGTTCATACCTTTTCTGGAACCTTTACGCCCCAAGCCTTCATCTTCCTCAACACCTGGATCAGGTCTTCCACCTTTTTATTTCTGTTCCCCATGTCAAACTTCTTAAAAACACTAGTGTCTACTCCTTGCACTACTAAATAGACCTGGAAAACGATTTAATTTTTTTTTTATTAATTAATAAGATAACATACGAGTATATTATCTAATAGTGCTAATTCTCTTGCACACGCTCTAAACTAATTACTCACTCACTCATCTGCATTATCATCTGCCTAGCCTTTTCCCAACTATGTTGGGGTTGGCTTCCAGTCTTACCGGATGCAGCTGAATACCAGTGTTTTACATGGAGCGACTGCCTATCAGAGCTCCACAACCCAGATACTGGTTTTTACCAAAGGATAGAGTGGATCACGAGGTTTTGTATACATTGGCTTCTTCTTCTTCTTCTTATCGTATGGTTGATGAACAACCTAGTGTCAGAGGTTAAACCACCCGTAGGCCTCTAACAGGTGTGCTGCTGGTTTCTTCACGATGTTTTCCCTCACCGTTTTAGCAACTGATAATTATTTTTTAATACACATAACTTACGTAAGCTACGTACGTTTTATAAATTAATTATCACTTACTCCGTGCCTCGGATAGCACGTTACGCTGTTGGCCCTGCGCCTGATCTCTCCGGTCATGTCGGATTGCCGTCCCATCGGACTATGAGAGTGAGGGAAAAGAGAGTGCATCTGTGTTTACGCACACACTTGAGCACTATAATATCTCCTGCGTAGTTGGCTAATCTCCGTTGAGATTGGCTGCTGTGACCGGAATTCGGTCAGCAGAACATTATAATTACCGAAATTTCACTTACATCAGCTCTAAAAGGCCTCCTTCCACCAGTACTCAACTTAGCCCCCACAAAGTTAGGCCACACGCCTTCAGGATCCCCGACGCTCAACACCTGGAGGGAAGCCGCATTGTCCTCCTCCTGGGCGCTGATGATGTAGTTGTTCGTCGCCCAGTACAGAGGATCGGGATTCGATACCTGGTTAACTACGAAGGGGACGTAGAAGGAGCTGTGGAAGAAAGGTGGGTGAAAGACTGCCATGTTGGTCTAGTGTATACCACGAGGTCTTAAGTTCGATCTCCGGGTCGGGCAAAGTGTTATTAGGTTTCCATTAGGAAATTTTCAGTAGCAGCACGGAGTCTGGAATTTTGCCCGGCTAATGGCAATAGGCTCGCCCCCTATTACATAGGACTTATAACATAGCCGGCGAAACGTGGGTGTACTACACACCTCTGCCTACCCCCTCTGGGGAATACAGGCGTGAGTCTATAAAAAAAAAATATAATTATGATGGGTATCGGTGGCGCATTGGTTACGGACCCGCTTTGCAAGCGCGTGGTTGTGGGTTCGAACCTGGCATGTACCTATGTGACTTTTTCATGTACATACTTTCTTAGTTATTCTAAACCCGCAGTGAGCTAAGGTGGTGATTAATAATAATAATAATTATTATTATTATTTATTTCAGAATTGCCTCCATATTTTGTTAGTTATGTAATGCTCAATCCTTCTCTGTATGAGAAGAGGCCTTTGCCCTATATTGGGACAGTTACAGACTGATTTATTTATTTATTACACCTTAGCCTAGTGATAGTGACCGTTGACTGGCAAGTCAGAGGTCTCAGATTCGAACACAGGGCGCGCACCTCTGACTTTGAGTAAGTTATGTGCGTATTATAAATTAATTATCAGTTGCTAAAATGGTGAAAGAAAACATCGTAATGAAACCAGCACACCTGAGAGATTTTTTTATGGTATGGATGATGGGTATACTTACGTCACCCTGTACCCTGAAAAATATTTATTAGCCTCCAAGTTCTTGATGGTTGCAAACCAGAATCGTTTCAACTGACTGCTGTCGCAGCTTCTGATGTAGTTGTGAATGAACATGAAGTCTGATTCCCGTACGTGAGAGGACCCGAGGAAGGTATGCAGAGCAATGATTCTGAGTTGTATATGTTCGGTGTCATTCGTTATTATTGGGAGTGTTGTTTCGCCGATCTGAAAAATGTTGTGTTTATTTATTATAGGGTTATTTGTAAAACACAGGCATCCTTAAAAGGGGTCATTATACTCTTAATTATGAACAACTTTTACTATGGGACCAACCCTGAAATCGCAAAAAAAATCTGATGTTCCATACATTTATGTTCACATGACTCAACAAAATGTCAACAGCTGTTTTTTTTTGCGATTTCATGGTTGGTGCCATAGTAAAAGTTGTTCATAATGATGAATTTAATGACCCCTTTTAAGGATGCTGGTGTTTTACAAATAACCCTAAAAATAGCAAAATCAGACAAGCTTGCAAAGCGGGCCCATATCAAATGCGCCACCACGACATATTGGCTATATCTATAACTAGCTGTTCCCTGCGACTTTGTCCGCGTTAAATTAAATTTTCCTGTAAACACAGTTTTATAAAGCAGCCAGATTGCCGGTTTTTTTTTCTTACTTGAATGACAGATACCTACTTATTGTTATTTTTTACTGAAAACTAAACTTTTTTTTACAATAGAAAAATAGCCTATAGCACTCAGAAATAAAGTAGCTTCCTATTGGTGAAAGAATTTTTAGGATTGGATCGGTAGTTCTAGAGATTACCCCTAACATACATACATTATTACATACATACAAACTTTAACTCTTTATAATATTATCTAGTATAGTATAGATAAAAAAATCAATGCAACTTTTCGTTGTTATTTTATAACTCAAGAACGGCTGGAACTATTTGGCTAATTTTGGTATTGAATTTATTTATGGAGGTCCAGGAAAGGTTTAAAAGGTGAAAAAAAGGGGTAGGGTAGGGGTAGAGTAGGGTAGGGTAGCGGTATAGTGCGGTAGTCTATATCTAGTGTAGGAGTAGAGTAGGGTACGGTAGAGTAGGGTAGGGGTAGAGTAGGGTATTGGTAGAGTTGGGTAGAGGTGGAGTAGGTTAGGGGTAGAGTAGGGTAGGGTTCTAGTAGGGTAGGGGTAGAATAGGCGTTGAATGACGATAATCACGCGTATGAAGTCGCGCGGGGCAGCTAGTTACGTTATAAAATGATTACCACATAAGGATCATCAGTCTTCGGGTTCCCAGCTAAAGCTGCCCATACTCGCTCATGTCGGTTTCTCGTGGTGTCAGTATGAATGATCCTAGTATAAGACTCTGCAGAATATCCTATGTTGCATAATCCTTGCAGCCAGATCATCCTATCCAGGTATTGGGGGCAATCTGGAATAGGAGAAAACATTTATAGCCTATTCTCCAAAAGGTTTTAAGTGTGGTGTTGGGGAGGCATAATGTCCTCTTGACTGAAATTAGGTCATAACTAACATCAACGTAGTTTAGCCATCTACGCAAGAGATGATGAAGAAGAATATTGCAAAAGTGTATGCGCAAACACAAGTACATTTTCTCGTGAATAGAGAATGCACAGCTGTGTTTGCGCTCACATATTCCGATGGGACGACAATCCGACACGACCGGGGAAAGATCAGGCGCAGGAGAAGGCTTTACGTGCTTTCCGAGACACGGTGTAAGTGTTAATTAATTTTTTTTTTTTTAATTCGTTGTTTTAATTTAATTGTCATGTTACATACTAAAAAAATAAAATACTTAATTATACTAAATAAGACTACCTATCTATTATATACAAACCCAAATAAAATAAACCTAAATATAAAGTAATATATACATCAAAGTAAGAAATAAAAAAATTAATTAAAACAAAAACTCCTCCGCATCGCTGTCCCCGGGTAGCGTGCCCAGAAGACTGGCAGCATTACCACGTTGAATGGCAATGCTGATCCTTTGCCCAAGGAATAAGCCAGCCCTCTGATCACGCGAAGTGTCAACGAGTCTCTTTGCGATATCCCTAAATAAGAGACGCGCACTTGGACCCCATGGCCCGAGAGTTTCAACCCCAAACGGCTCAAACATGTAGCAACTGATCAGATTGTTATTAATAATTATACAAAAAAAAAATGGCACAATAGCAACGTCATACCTATAATAAAAGGTCGTAGGTTAAAAACCCAGGCATGTACTACATACCTACCTCTGACTATTTGGATGTATGTGCGTATTAGAAATAAATACCACTAGCTAAAACGGTGAAGGAAAACATTGTGAGGAAACCAGCATACCTAATAGACTATTCTACGGTGTGCTATAGGCCTACGGGCGGTTTAAACTCTGAGACCAGGTTCCATACGATGAAAAAGAAGACCTCGGAAAGCACGTTAAGCCGTTGGCCCCGGTTGTTATAAAGATCTTTTATGGTCGATACAGGGAGCCAATACTCTCAATAATGGCTCATAAAATCCTGACAACTGATCTAACCTTAGAATATCCCCTTTGGGTTGATGATTAGAAGCCGACCACAACAATGTTTGGGAATAATAAGGCTAGGAGGATGATGATGATGGTTTGCATGATATCAAAGGATTAACACAGCAGATTGCTCTCTTGAATACTTTTTTTTTATTCTTTATTAATTATAGAGGGTTCTTTTTTAGAAAAATATGCCACCCTTATCGTGACACTCCCAAATACTCACCCTTACAAAAACAAATATATAAAAACAACTAAACTACCTTACTACTAATTCCTAAACTAACTACACTATATAATTTCTTTGCATCGTCGGAATCAGGAGAGGCCAGGATACTGTTCACCATACCGATTTGACAGTTCCATCGGAAGAGTGGACGGCCCAGAGCATCATTCCTTCCACATTGTAATATGATAAACATCTTCTATTACATTACAGTCGTGACAATTAGGTGAATACTTGAAAACTTACCGCTATACATCCTGAAGTACTTGACAACAATATTGTCAAAATAATCTTGTTTAACATGAGATGTTTCCTTGGTTTTGTGCAACAATGTCGCGAAACTTAGGATACCAGCGTGTCTGATTTCCAGGGGAAAGTCCAGGCCTAACTTGCTGAAGACCTCCAACTCTTCAAGTAGTGCTTGGTTCGGTGAGGCCACGTTGAATGGCAGTTTTCTGATGAGGGATAGAAGAGCTGCATCTTCCACTTTTTCCTGGAACAGTACATGAGTTTCAGCATCATCATGAGCACTGATAGCCTAGTGGTATGACCGTCGACTGACAAGTAAGAGGTCTCGAGTTCGATCCCAAGGCGCGCACCTCTGACTTTTCGTAAGTTATGTGCGTATTATAAATTAATTATCAGTTGCTTAAACGGTGAAGGAAAACATCGTGATGAAACCAGCACACCTGAGAGATTTTTCGATGGTGTGTGAAGCCATGTCAGAGGCCTACGGGCGGTTTAAACTCTGACACCAGGTTGTTTATCAACCACACGATAAGAAGAAGAAGCATCATCATCATCAGCCTGTATTAGTCGACAGCTGAACATAGGCCTCTCCTAACGCGCCACTATTGTGCGCTCATTGGAGGTATTTGCCTATAATCGCCACGCTGGGCAAGCGGGTTGACGATCGCAGTAGCAGATGATTGCTGTTACACAGAAGGATGCTGCTGCCCATCCTCCGGATATTTCCCTTTGTCGCTTCTTACGACACCCGCAGGACAAGTAAGGGTGGTTCTAAGCCGGAAACCACACGGTGAAAATGAGTTTATCTCTATCGAAAGGATTAGTCCTTCTGAGCGTGGCACGGTACATAACTCTCGAGATCTCTGTCTATAACATAACAAAGACTCAAGCTTGTATTCCCCAGAGGTGGTAGGCAGAGGTGTATGCAGTACACGTTTCGCCTGCTATGTTATAAATCCCTTGTAAGGGGGCCGAGCTTAATGCCATTAACCGAGAACAATATCAGACTCCGTGCTGCTACTGAGAAAAACCCAATAACACTTTGTCCTACCCGGGGATCGAGCCCAGGACCTCGTCGTCATGAAGATCTTGACAGTTGATATACGGCGTCAACACCCTCATAAAATCCTGACAACTGATCTAACTTTAGAATACCATTTCCCTTTGTCGCGGGGGTCAAATAAGCAGTCGCTCCGTAGAAAACTGATATTCAGCTGCATCTGGTTAGATTAGAAGCCGACCCCAACAAAGTTTGAGAATAATAAGGCTAGGAGGATGATGCGTAATTACAGATACTATTTAAGCATTATTTTGTGTCCAAATATCTTTATTTTGTATTACTTTCGAAGGCTTTTCAACTGACCTAAAGGTTGACAGGCAGAAAATGCCTTAAGACATTAAGTCAGCCTGATGTATCAGCTATGTACATACCTTCTCTTCCAGAACAAGATACTTAATAAACCTCACGACCGCATAACTTCTGGCATGCGGCAGGACCTCGATAAGGATGTTCCTGGCAGTCTCCAGCTCATAGCTGGTACCAAGCACCAGGTCCTCAAATAGTCTTACTAGAGTTTCGAAATGTAGTCTTGAGATAGTGCTGGAAATACCGAAGTTTTTCTTATCTTATGGTTAAGTAAAAGGTATTTCATCGCTTGAAGAGTCGGATAAGGTTACACACCTAAAACTTACCCGTCTTAGCTCTTAAAGTGTCGTGGTGGCGCATTGGCTACGGACCCGCTTTGCAAGAGCGTGGGTGTGGGTTCGAGCGTCGCATGTATCAATGTGATTTTTTCAATGTCATAATTATGTACTTTCTTAATCTAAGACACCACTGACTAACGGTGAAGGAAAACATCGTAAGAAAACCTGGACTTTAACAGTCTGAAATTGCCAACCCACAGTGAGCTAGCGTGGTGATTAATGCTCAATCCTTCTCTGAAGAGAAGACGCCTTTGCCCTACATTGGGACAGTTACAGACTGATTTATTTATTTATTACACCTAAGCCTAGTGATAGTGACCGTTGACTGGCAAATCAGAGGTCTCAGGTTTGAATACAAGGCGAGCACCTCTGACTTAGTAAGATATGTGCGTATTGTAAATTAATTATCAGTTGCTAAAATGGTGAAAGAAAACATCGTGATGAAACCAGCACACCTGAGAGATTTTTCCATGGTGTGTAAAGCCATGTCAGAGGCCTACGGACGGTTTAAACTCTGACACCAGGTTGTTCATCAACCATACGATAAAAAGAAGAAGAAATAAAAAAATAATAATTACAGGCTAGTGACCGGTGGTGACCGTTGACTGGCAAGTCAAAGGTCTCAGGTATGTACCCAAGGCGCATACCAAAAAAATTTATTGCTACACTCTTGCCCCAGTTAAAACCATATGTCAAAAAGGCAACTTACTTGAGCAGTTCAATAAAATCCAGGCTATGGATCAGTGACGCGTTTCTGACAATATTGTCAGCATCAATCCCTTTCTTGGCTATCTTGAGAAGCATCTGAAATATTTAATATTTGTAGATATTAACGTCAAGTTGAACTGATCATGAGAGAGAGACTTCTTTTAAGGTTTTTTTGTGACTTTTTTACATGTTATAGCATTTTTTGTGAATTTTTTACATGTTATAGCACATGATAGCTTATTAAATTTAATTATTTAATAAGAAAATTTGAAAAAATAACTGATACGGATGGGATTCGAACCCACGATCTACGACGTACCGTGTCGACGCTCTAACCGCTGAGCCACCACATTAAATGTGATTTTCACAAAAAATATTAAGAAAATTGGTAATATCGCATCGGTGTCTACTAAAACTGCAAAGTTTGGAGCACTGAGTCGGGATACGTAATGTATTCCGATAAATGTCGCCACACGCCCTAGGCGTGTAAAAGAGATTTGAAATTTCGACTGGTGCTGGTGGGATACGGTGGCTCAGCGGTTAGAGCATCGACACGGTACGTCGAAGATCGTGGGTTCGAATCCCATCCGTATCAGTTGTTTTTTCAAATTTTCTTATTAAATAATTATATTTAACTAGCTGTTCCCCGCGACTTTGTCCGCGTTAAATTAAATTTTCCCGTAAACACGTTTATAAAGCAGCCAGATTGCCTGTTTTTTTGTCTTACTTGAATCACAGATATTGTTATTTTTTACTGAAAACTAAACTTTTTTTAGAATAAAAAATAGCCTATAGCACTCAGGGATAAAGTAGCTTCCTATTGGTGAAAGAATTTTTAGGATCGGATCGGTAGTTCCAGAGATTACCCCTAACATACATACATTATCACATACATACAAACTTTACCTCTTTATAATATTAGTATAGATAACTGTTACCTTATAAGTAGAGTTCTTCAAGAAACCCTGAGTGACGTTTCGTATGCCATTAGACGGGTCTCTGAAGTCGCTGGCGACGTATTGTATCGTAGTTTGATATAGATTCATCTTCTCCACACTCTTAGCGGCTTTGTCGTGGTCGTAAGACAGAGATAAACTGCAAATTATACAAGAATATAGTTTTAGTACTACACATTTGGGGGTTGGCCATCGTCAATACTCGACGGTCAATACTTTAACTGCACTGATAGCCTATTGGTATGAGCGTCGACTGATAAGTCAGTGGTCTCAAGTTCAATCCCAAGGCTTCTTTTAAGGTGGATGAATGGAAAGAGTCGTGATAGGCTAGTGGTGGTGACCGTTGACAGGCAAGTCAGAGGTCTCCGGTTCGAACCCAAGGCGCGCACCTCTCACTTTTCGTAAGTTATGTGCGTATTATAAATTAATTATCAGTTGCTAAAACGGTAAAGGAAAACATCGTGATGAAACCAGCACACCTGAGATGTTTTTTCAATGGTGTGTAAAGCCATGTCAGAAGCCTACGGGCGGTTTAAACACTAGGTTGTTAATCAACCATACGATAAGAAGAAGTTTACTCGACGGGGACTTCCTTCTCACAGAATATGATTATTTATAACCGCACTGGCACCTTTATCATTATCACAAGCTGATGATGATGATGAAGGCTTGGAGGAGGGTGACGCTACCCCGATTACTGGCCCATTAATAATACTTACTCAGTATTTACTGCTAGGATATGGTCATGGGTCTTATACTGGTAGCTAGCCTTCAAGTCCACAGAACTGAGGCCTTTGTAGTCATCGACTTCATAGCTTCTTTCTGCCGAAGATACTACATTTATCTGCAAAAACAATTAATAAACCATAATTAATAACATCGACTTTGATGACATAAGCGGTCAATCCAAAAGAGCAAAAAAAACACAAAAAAAAAATTTAAATAAAAAATAAAACCGACTTCAAAGGAACAAAAAAGCTTGAAATAACATAAAACGTTTTGGAGTCGGTTCCAAATCAAGTTCTAGCCTCTTTAACCTTCTCATAAAGAACTTGACTTGGAACCGACTCCAAAACGTTTTGCACTGCAAAGCAATACGACAAACTACTTGTTACGACATTTCTGCTATTATCCTGCGAGGAGTTCCGTTCCATATCTCGTAAGTCTATGATCAGATGACGATAATATTTCTATGGGACCACTTCGGGAGTATAGCCTTTCGATTACAAAAAGAATTTTGAAAATCGGCCCACAATTGAAGGAGTAATCGAGTGACAATCATCCAAAAAAAAACATACAGTCGAATTGAGAACCTCCTCCTTTTTTGAAGTCGGTTAAAAAGACCACGAATTTGGAAGCAAAAGCTGTTTTGTAATGAAGACAAGAATTCGAGTGTTATATTTGAACGTTTATTTACAAATATTTATAAATTAAATATAACTCTTAAATACACACATCAAAAGTGTCTAGGGATCAAGCATTTTTATGCGGATTTCTTGAGATTGAGATGTGGCTTTGTAATAAATTTATGATTTTATAAATTTATATGGATCCTTTTTGGTGCATTTCATAATTTGAATCAGGAACTGTGAATCAAATTCGAGTAAAAGATGAAAATCAGCTGTCAATATTTTCCCTATAAAAACATACAACGCATTGAAGACATTATTAGTGCTACTGTTTCCCTACTACTGATTAAAACCAACGTTATTATGGAGCGGCGACGTCATTTAAGCAGGGAAGAAATGCTCAGAGCCGTGGGAATGATAGAAGCTGGTTCCCGGCAACGTACTGTGGCTTTAGCTCTGAATACAAGTCAGAGTGTTATCAGTCGACTTTGGACACGTTACCGAAGCACTGGTACCGTGGCTGAGCGCCATGGAGGACGGTATCGCTGCACCACACGGAGACAAGACCGATACATTCAAATCTTAACTCGAAGAGCTCCAACAATAACCGCCATGATGTTAGCCGTGAGGCTTCATCACTCTTCAGGGAACTTAATTAGCGACCAAACAGTCAGAAACCGCTTGCATGAAGTGAACCTTCATTCCCGAAGACCGCTACGGGTACCACCTATAGCAATGCACAATCGTAGGATTCGATATCAATGGGCTCTTGAACACAGAAATTGAGCAGAAGAACAATGGCGTTTCGTGTGCTTTTCTGATGAGTCTCGTTTTGGTATGAGACCGGATACAAGACGTATACGACACTGGAGAACCCCTGGACGCCAACAGCGATTAAAATCCTGCCAGGAAGTCCATCCTTATAGTGGTGGAACCATCATGGTATGGGCGGGTATTTGGATCGGCGGAAGAACTGAGTTGATTTGGATCAGAGGCAACCTCAACGCTCAAATTTATGCTGAGACGATTGTATCAGACGTCATCGTTCCTCTACAAGTGCAAATCGGTCCCTTATTTCAGTTAATGCATGATAATGCACGACCGCACACCGCAAGAGTTGTAAGACATACTCTCGCCGCAGCTAACATCAATGTCCTGCCCTGGCCTGCTCAGTCGCCAGACTTGAACCCGATTGAGCATGCATGGGATATGCTACAGAGAAGAGCTCTGCCGAATATGGAGGGTATCCCGTCGCAAGAAGACCTTTTTTTGTTGTTGCAACGAACATGGGCGGCCATTCCACAGCGTGATTTGGATGAACTCATTTTGAGTATGCCAAACCGATGTTCTTGTGTTGTTAGTGTTCGCGGTAGAAACACGGATTATTAATTGTTTAAGTTACCCAATAAAATTTTAAAGAAAACTGTTATTTCAGTCTTTTTTTTGAACTTTAATGTTAGTGGTTCAAATGTCAAAAATCCCTTTATTAGGAAAATGGCAAATTTCTTTATTAATGCAAAGGTGACTTGGTTTATCGTTACTGTGACAAACGAAAACACTTTATTTGATGAATCCTTAAAGAAAATTTTAATTAATATCAATCAGGAGAAAAGTTATTGCAAAAATATATGTTGATCCCTAGACACTTTTGATGTGTGTATATAATTTACCTATAAAAACAATAAAAAGAAAAAGGGTTATTATAAAGTCAAAGTACTCCTCCGTATCACTGTCTTCCGGCAAAGGGCAGCATTGCCACGTTGAATGGCAATACTTATTCTTTGAGTCGTGATAGCCTAGTGGTGGTGACCGTTGACTGGCAAGTCAGTGGTCTCGGGTTCGAACCCAAGGCGCACCTCTGACTTTTCGTAAGTTATGTGCGTTTTATAAATTAATTATCACTTACTCCGTGCCTCGGAAAGCACGTAAAGCTGTTGGCCCTGCGCCTGATCTCTCTCCGATCGTGTCGGAAGGCCGTCCCATCGGACAATGAGAGTGAGGGAATAGAGAGTGCACCTGTGTTTGCGCACACACTTGTGCACTATAAAATCTCCTGCGTAATTGGCTAGTCTCCGTTGAGATTGGCCGCTGTGACCGAAATTCGGTCGGGAGAATATTATTCTTTGACCAAAGGATAAGCCAATCCTCTGACCACGTGAAGCGTCGATAAGGAGCTTGAGGAGAGTGAAACTTGGCATAGTAAAACTTTATATGGAGAAGAAGTGCAGAAAGCTAAAGGCCTAAATCGGCCTGTAGCTGTCCCACAGTAGGGCAGACTTCTTCAAATACAGAGGAGCTAAAATTTTAAAAAATAAAATACGGCCAATTTCGATTTCTGACTGGAGTACTAGTAAACGGTTAATTTTCTACTTACTATAGCTCTCCCAGTATATTCTGAAGTCCAGGGTACAGAGGACCAGCTGTTCCGACACCTCGCATTAGGAACCCTGAGGCTGGTGTACTTCTTGATCAGATTGCCCTTGGAGAGGTAGATCATGGCGCAGATGTCGTCTAGACATGGCTGAAAACAAGCTCCAATTAACACAAATGGGTTCCAGATTTTATTTTTAAAGATTCCGCAGAGGTTGGTTACGATCTGATGAGGAATTCCATTCAGTATCTCCGAAGTTCATCATAAGATCTTCTTATTATAGTGTGGTTGATGAACAACCTGGTGTCAAAGTTTAAACCGCCCGTATGCCTCTGACATGGCTTTACGCACCATTGAAAAATCTCTCAGGTGTGCTGGTTCCATCACGATGTTTTCCCTCACCGTTTTAGCAACTGATAATTAAATTATAATACGCACATAACTTACGAAAAGTCAGAGGTGCGCGCCTTAGGATCGAACTCGAGACCTCTGACTTGTCAGTCAATGGTGATACCACTATTCATCAGATTATTGCCTATTTTAAGCCGTGACCGCCAAGTGATATCACTTTGCCTAAAATCTGCTTGTCTTAAATCCAAAAGGACCTTCTATATTTATCACCCTAAAATAACCTAGTCTAAAATAACCTCGTCTAAATAACCTAGTCTAAAATAACTTAGTAAAAAAACCTTATCTAAAATTACCTATTCTAAAATAACCTAGTATAAATTAACCTAGACTAAAATAACCCTGTCTAAAATAACCTAGTCTAAAATAACCTTGTCTAAAATTACCTATTCTAAAATAACCTAGACTAAAATAACCCTGTCTAAAACCACTCATCCTAAAATCATCCAATCTAAAATCAAATAATTACCTCATTAATAGTATAAGTTCCACTATTCTTTGTCAGCTGAAAATTGATAGAGATAGCTCTCTTTAGGTTCACAGACCAGGCTGGCTCCTGACCCACGTAAATAGACTTTATGTAGCCATTATCCTGAAAAAATAAAATTTTATAAATAAAATGTAGTTTGCCCGCGTAAGAGTCAGATATATAATTTGCTTCTAAATTATCTGCCACGGTTGCAATGGGAGAAAGTATTGGGTATATAGATTACAATAGTGAAGAAATTTTGCACCCTGGAACAGTAAAAAAAAATTGGAACATGGAACAGAATTAGACCTACGCAATAAAACGAAAAAAAAAGCGAAAAAAATTACTTCACTATTGTAATATAAATAACCAATATTATCTCCCATTGCAGCCGTGGCAGATAATTTAGAAGCACCTTATATATTTTATCCCCGATTTATAATCCGAGATAAAATCCGAAACGAGGAAAGCCGCCGAAGAACCAAGGTCACCGACATAGCTCTTAGTATGCAAGTTGAAGTGGCAATAGGCAGGCCACATCGCTCGAAGAGCCGATGACTGATGAGGAAGGAAGGTTATATTTTTGTCCCAAAACATGCTAAAAGTTATTAAGGTTGGACACCCATTTTTATTATGACAAAAATACGAGGTCAATCACTTGCCGCCCGGCGGCACCCGGCGCGGATTTTTGTTAAATAAGGACAACTTTTGGAGCTCGTCACCTCGTCAGTTTTAATTTTTATTGTATTTTTTTTAGCTTTCAAATCAAATTCAAGTTGGGGTGTTTCGGCTTTCAGGTCACAAAAATCTAACGTTATATACTTAGTAGATATCATACCTGATACTCCAAATCCCAAGGTTCCTTTAGATACTTATCATCAGCTGCATCAAAATCACGAATTGACCCATAACTCATACAGCAGACTGTTTTCTGGAAGCAAAGAATATTATAACATAACATAACACAGACTCAGACTGACAGACTGAGTCGTGATAGAGAGGTGCGCACCTCTTTCTTTTCATAAGTTATGTGCGTTTTATAAATTAATTATCACTCACCGTGCCTCGGATAGCACGTTAAGCTGTTGGCCCCGGCTGTCAATTGTAGATCTTTGACTGTCGTTACGGGTAGTCAGAAGCCCGATAGTCTAACAACCAGTCTTACCAAGGGGTATCGTGTAATCCAGTATCAGGGTTGTGGAAGTCTGATAGGCAGTCGCTCTATGTAAAACACTGGTATTCAGCTGCATCCGGTAAGACTGGAAGCCGACCCCAACATAGTTGGGAAAAGGCTAAGCAGATGAAAGGCTAGGCAGATGATGATGAACATAACACAGACTCACGCTGTATTCCACAGCGGTAGACAGAGGTGTATGCAGTACCAATCATTTGATGTGCCCAGCAGTTTACCCTACTGTCCGAGAGCCTTCCACCTGGGAAAGAGTTGCCACGACTGACTTGGAAATCCCTGCACAGACTTCGGACCCAAGTCAGCCGCAGCAAAGATCTCTCCAGACAATGACAAATATCTCCCCGCAGACAATGGTAAACCTTTTGTCCTGCCATTTGCACGTTAGATGACCTAATGACTGCATCTGGGGACGCGGTCCAAGAAAAAGCTTGTAAAAAGAGAATCCACTAACCTCCAATCCATCCAAAAACAATCGAGCCTTCGTAAAGTTATCGTACACCTGGATATGCAGGTTTCCCTCCAGCTGCCAATAGGTGGCGCTTTTCCGAGGGTTCCAGGTCCCAGTAGAGACATTGCTCTTCAACACGTAGACATACTCTCTGTGCTCTTGAGGAAACAGCAGTCTTAAACCAGTATTCAGCGTGTTTGTGGTTGTTATAGAGACTGGAAAAGACGAAAAACTTGATAACCATAGATCGAATTTAAGATAGTGCCGTGTGGTTTCCGGCCTAAGAATAGAGCCACCCCTACTCGTCCCGCGGTTGTAGTAAGAAGCGACAAAGGGAAATATCCGGAGGATGGGTAACAGCATCCTTCTGTGTAACAGCAATCATCTGCTACTGCGATCGCTAACCCGCTTGCTCAGCGTGGAGATTTTGGGCAAATACCTCCAATGAGTGCACAATAGTGGCGCGCATTGAGAGAGGCCTATGTTCAGCAGTGGACTAATACAGGCTGATGATGATGCAGACATGTTCTGCCTAGTCCCAATTAAGCTAGGCAGCCTTTTGAGCCACGTCAACAACTTGTGTTAACAAGTTTTAAACACGATCTGTTAATTTAACACCGAGAATTCTGCACTCCATTACCCGTAGGCAGTCCGGTTGGACCAGATGTATGTATAATTTTGTGATCCGAAAACGCACCCAAAAACCGTGCCGGGTGCCGCCGGGCGGCAAGTGATTGACCTCCCTGTTCGGTGTGCGCGCCAATTTTCGTAATAAAAATGGGTGGTCCAACCTTAATAATTTTTGGCATATTTGGGATAAAAATATAACATAGGTTAAAAACCATTGGAATCGATTCTGTTACTGATTCTGAACAAACTACTTTTGGCTTTCGGGCAACAAATTCTAAAGTTGTTTAATTACTTACCAATAAATATAAAGATGAATTTGAGATACATTGTGAAGACACTCTGTAATTAAGAAAAGTTACATTAGGTTAGCCTTTATACACTGATTGCCTAGTGGTACGACCGTCGATTGAAAAATCAGAGGTCTCGATTTCGATCCCAAGGCGCGCACCTCTGACTTTTCGTAAGTTATGAGCGTATTATAAATTAATTAGGTATCAGTTGCTAAAACGGTAAGGGAAAACATCGTGAGAGATTTTTCAATGGTGTGTAAAGCCATGTCAGGGGCTTACGGGCAGTTTAAACTCTGACACCATGTTGTTTATCAACCATACGATATGAAGAAGAAGAAGATTAGGTTAGGCAAAAACAAGTAAGTACATAAATAAATAAAATGTGACAGTCTAATATTATGACAGTCGAATATTATGACTTACGACATGTCATTAGTCGTACATTCAAAGCCCGGACAGGCACCTCAGAGTTTTCAAAATCATGTGCGTATTATAAAACTTAGTACTATAGAAAAACATCGGACGAAAACCAGCACATTTAAGAGACTTTTAACGATGTGTAAAGCCATGTCAAGCTCTTTATACCGTAATAAGGGCTACGCATAGACCCCTGGTGGTTTAAATTCTAACTTTAGGTTCATTATGAACGATACCATACGATATAAATATAATTATGTAAAAAAGTTTTTTACGTAAAACGGTTTTGTCATCAAAACTAAAGCTGTGTACCAAATATCAGTTCAACCGGTCAACAGGAAGGGGGTGAAAAATCGATTATTAAATTTAAACCAAATAATAAACAGGTCAAGCTAAGTAAAACCGTTTAAAAACATACCAAAATAAATCATTTCAAATGTGAGATGGACCGGTTGACAATATTGCTGCTTTTTAGAAATACAATCATTGATCATCTTGACTATTCGGAAGTTATCTGAGTATCATAAATTAATTATCACCTGCTCCGTGCCTCGGAAAGCATGTTAAGGCGTTGGCTCCGGCTGTCATGAAGATCTTTGACAGTAGATGTAGAGAGTCAGTACCCTAATAAAATACTGACAACTGATCTAACTTTAGAATATCTTATCACTTTTAGTTGTAAGCTCAGATAGATTATATTTAAAAGAGCAACCATGGTGTTTCTTGCCAGATTCTTCTACATAAAGGGTAGGCTGCCCTTGGAACTGGCGATTAGAGTCACTCTTACAATAAACAATATTAGAATTATGACTATTCATAAGTGCCTAATGGTCTATATTCTACAGCGTGTAACAGAAGTCCGAAATAATACTCAAGGGCATGTATGTGTATCATGAAGAGAATCATCTGTAAAAATATTGAATGGAAAAGAGGCATTTTTTTTTCATACAAAATAATTCTTTCGATTTCATTTTCTTCAATAATGAGAGATTTTATTATCCTATGCGTGCCTAGTGCTTACTTAAAGAATTTATTGACGGTAAATAACCGGATTCGTGTTGATTTACCTTTCAACTGATGCCTAGGGCCGAATTTAAAAGATTTTGGTAAAAACTTTGACCGTGGTTAACTCGAGTATTATTTGGGGTTCGGTTCCAAAACCCATGCTCAAGGATTGTGTATAGGGTACCTTATACGCCCTTAATGTATTATTTCGGACTTCTGTTACACGCTGTATATGAATAAAAATATTTTGATTTTTGATAGATAGTCGCTGCATAGAAAATGGATAGGTATTCAGTAATTCTGAATCTGGTTAGATTAGAAACCGACCCCAACAAAATTTAGGATTAATAAGGCTAGGAGGATGAATCATTAATCGTCCTTGACGCAGGATATTTATAGAAACATGGTACTAACTTAATAATCAATAGAAAAGGATATTATTACTATTACTTACGTTTAATACACTACACTTTCACTTATTAATAATTATTAATAGTGTTTTATTATTATTATATCACACACACGCTTTGGTGGCGGTCTTCATCGCTTAACTGGCTGGTATGCATTCATTAAACAAAGGGGATAAGAATGGAATTCATTTTTTTATTTATTTTAAAGAATTTTGATCATCTGCCTAGCCTTTTCCCAACTATGTTGGGGTCGGCTTCCAGTCTTACCGGATGCAGCTGATTACCAGTGTTTTACGTGGAGCGACTGCCTATCAGACCTCCACAACCCAGACTACATACATAAATTGGGTTACATGATACGATTTTTAAGAATTTTGATATGAAATTGAAAACGAGATCTCTCTTGAGTCTGTGATTGGGGAGTTTCTATTAAATATTTTCATTTACAAAAATTGTTTGTTATTTGCATGCCTTGTGGTTTCCGGCCTAAGAATTTCCACGTAGAACGTCGTAAGAAGCGACAAAGGGAAAGATCCAGAGGATGGGCAGCAGCATCCTTCTGTGTACCAGCAACCATCTGCTACTGCGATCACAAACCCGCTTGCACAGCGTGGCGATTATGGGCAAAAACATCCTATGAGTGCACAATAGTGGCGCGCATTGGGAGAGGCTTATGTTCAGCAGTGGACTAATACAAGCTGATGATGAATGTTAGATAATTTTATAATTATTTTTTTAGCTTTTTCTGTCAACATCTTAGCAACCTACCTCCAACAAAATTTGCAATTCTCTTCTTCTTATCGTATGGTTGATTAACAACCTGGTGTCAGAGTTTAAACCGCCCGTAGGCCTCTGACATGGCTTTACACACCGTTAAAAAATCTCTCAGGTGTGCTGGTTTCATCACGATGTTTTTCTTCACCGTTTTAGCAACTGGTTATAATTTATAATACGCACATACTTAACTTACGAAAAGTCAGAGGTGCCTTGGGATCGAACTGGAGACCACTGACTTTTTAGTCGACCGGTCTTACCACTAGGCAATCAGTGCTTTGCAATAATAAAGTAAGGTCTAATAATATTTTTTATCACTCTCCGTGCCTCGGATAGCACGTTAAGCTGTTGGCCCCGGCTGTCAATTGTAGATCTTTGACAGTCGTTACGGGTAGTCAGAAGCCCGAAAGTCTGACAACCAGTCTTACCAAGGGGTATCGTGTAACCCAGTGTCTGGGTTGTGGAGGTCTGATAGGCAGTCGCTCCATGTAAAACACTGGTATTCAGCTGCATCCGGTAAGACTGGAAGCCGACCCCAACATAGTTGGGAAAAGGCTAGGCAGATGATGTCTAATAATATTTTTATCTACGCTTTTTTTTTTAATTCATACTTACCCCAGTTCTCATCCTACACCGTTATCAAAACGCGCCGATAACTAAATTGACCTATACCCTTCAAATGAACATCTCATTAAGATATAACCAGCATTCATTGACCTCTCCCATCCCACAATTTTACCTCTATACAGAACAAAATGTTTAATTTGAGGGGGGCGAGGCAGGTCAACCAATTCTGGTCAGCTTGAAAGAACAGTTTAAGAACCAGAATACTTTGATCCATCGCGTTCTCAAGCGTAGAATATACAATTTTGAAGTTTCATACAACTTTTTGTACCTAGTTTTTACCCGACTACAAAAAAAGGAGGGTTATGATTTTAGCAGTCTATGTATGTATGTATGTATGTATGTAAGTTTGTTCATCTGTTCCCTCGTAGCTCCTGAACTATTTGTTGTAATTCAATAAATAAGGTGTCTATCGATGCGTCTTAATGGTCTGCGGGTTATAGGATTTATGAAATATCGTAAAATCAAATAAGGTGGATTTTAAAAATAAATTAGTCAGGTCGAAAAAAATAAAGTTAAGGTAAATTTATCGTGTTTGATATCAAATGGAAGGTCTTGATGAGCACATTCAGAATATGTATATATTATCTATATATTCTGGACCACTTCTTAGAATATCAGGCTTCTAACTACCCGTTACGACTATCATAAATATATGTGATTATAACACTGCATACAATGTGAAAACGTGATAACAATAAATATTTACTAATTAAATTAAAGTTTCTACACATCACTGCCTATTAAATTATGATTATATTTTAAAATAATGTTAATTAAATTGAGATTTCTTTTTCGTAACTAGATGGCGTTGGTTTGCGGTTTTGTGGAAGTAAGTAACATAGAGTTAAAAATACCTCCTCAAAAATCTCGGAATCGTAAACATAACAATTAAATCCCGTGATTTTATTAATATGGACTGGATTTTGACCTATAGTTTTTATTAGAATTAATTTTGTATGTAAAATAAAACTCATTAATTTAACAGTTTTAGTACCGAACTACTTAAGTATTACATTATCTGTTACCGATGTCTAAAAACATAATAAAGACTTTTTATTATAATAATTTAGTTCATATGTATTTAAAACGTTAAATTAATATTTTGGAGAATTTATTACATGTTTTAACACATGTTTGCTTATTAAATATAATAAATTATTTAATAAGAAATTCGAAAAACAACTGATACGGAAGGGATTCGAACCCACGATCTCCGACGTACCGTGCCGACGTTCTAACCACTGAGCCTCCGTATCCCATCAAAATCAGTCAAAATTTCAAATCTCTTTCTACGCCTAGGGCGTGTGGTAATATCTATCGGTGCCTTCTAAAAACTGCAAAGTTTAGAACACTGAGTCGGATAATTAATGTATTCCGTTCGATATTACCACACGCCTAAGGCGTAGAAAGAGATTTGAAATTTCGACTGATTCTGATGGGATACGGTAGCTTAGCGGTTAGAGCGTCGTCACGGTACACCGGAGATCGTGGATTCGAATCCCATCCGTATCAGTTGTTTTTTTCAAATTTCTTATTAAATAATTATACGTAAAATTAATTTCTTATTTCCCGGGAATTAATTGTAATGTTTATGATTTCGGGATTTTAGAGCAGGTATTATCAACTCCATGTTACTTACTTCCTCGAACTTTAGGTAAATGTACTCTATCTACGATGATATCCCACAAAAAAGGTTTCATGTGTACTTATACAGCTTGGCAAAAAAGAGTCTGAGGCGGTGACAGCTGGAACTAAAAATAAAAATCTTAAATAACTACGTTTGTGAGTACTAAAATAACATAAAAATGATTCATTTGATTATAATCAATGACAAAAAACTCGTCATAGAAATATGTAAGCACTTAATAACTTGTAATTTGAATTGTAGTGTGAAAAGTGCGACAGCGGCGCCCCCAATTTTTCCAGACTCTTTTTTGCCAAGCTGTACTGCTTACTACTTTTCATGTATACTTCTAAGAAATATATGAGGCCATGTTTTAATAGCTCGAAGTCGCGGACGACACCTTTGAAATAAATTTAATTTAAAAAATACATGACATTGACTAAAGGTTTGAACCGAAGTTGACAGTTAAAGAAATCTACCTATTTAAGAACTACCACATTCTAAAAAATTGTGATTAAAATGAATTTTATTGGTTTCTTTACCACTAAAAATCATTGAAAAAAAATATAGTATAAAAACTAAAACCCGACTACTTAAAGTCTAAAAACAAGCTTCTTAGATTTTAAATAAAATTCTGTAGTCGGAGGCCTTAATGTATCATAGGTAAATAGGTACTAGATAATCTTCCAAGGGTAAATACTTTGTAATTTGGTGGCCTCCGACTACAGAATTTTATTTAAAATCTAAGAAGCTTGTTTTTAGACTTTAAGTAGTCGGGTTTTAGTTTTTATACTATATTTTTTTTATCTACAACTACTATTAAAAAATCTAATATTTATATTAAAATATAATATAATAATATACTTATATAATATAATAGAGTCGTGATAGCCTAGTGGTGGTGACCGTTGACTGGTAAGTCAGAGGTTTCGGGTTCGAACCCAAGGACATCTGACTTTTCCTAAGTTATGTGCGTGTTATAAATTAATTATCATTTGTTAAAACGGTGAGGGAAAACGTGATGAAACCAGCGCACCTGAGAGATTTTTCAATGGTGTGTAAAGCCATGTCAGAGGCCTACGGGTGGCTTAAACTTTGACACCAGGACACCAGGTTGATCATCAACCATACGATAAAAAGAAGAAGTTCTTGTCCGCGGTTTTGCCCGCATAGAGGTTTGACCAGGATAAAAAGTAGATATCCTATCGTAACCATGGACAAATTATTATGTTTTTTTTTGTATAAAAATAATGACTGAGCATCGAAGTAGTGTATAATTTTCAACCCGCATACATTAGGAGTTTGAAAAATACATTTTTACTGACTACAAGTTAATCGTATGACTTTATTTGCTAATAAATGTTGTAACTTTAAATGAATTTTTATTAAAACGCTGGCCTATACCTATCTCAAAGGCTTAGCATTGCCATTCAACGTGGCAATGCAGCCAGCGTTTTGGGGACATTGCCCACTGGAAGCGGTCTTTTAGATTAAGTTTTTCTCTTTTTATTTTATTTTTAGTTTTAGCGTTAGTTTTTAGTTTTAGTTGTATTTTAATAATTTTAATGTTTATATTTGAAAATTGATAATAAAGTTACAAACGGGTTGGGAACTACCAAGAATAAAAAGCAAACATTTTTATTTTATGCCATTTTTTATTTGAAAACATGTTTCGATCAAGCTGAAATATTTGCTAAAACTTTGTACTCTTTGATAACCCTTTATGGGGAAGCCCCATCACTGAGACAAACATCATCATCTGCCTAACCTTTTCCCAACTATGTTGGGGTCGGCTTCCAGTCTTACCGGATGCAGCTGAATACCAGTGTTTTACATGGAGCGACTGCCTATCAGACCTCCACAGCCCAGATACTGGGTTACACGATACCCCTTGGTAAGACTGGTAGTCAGATTTTCGGGCTTCTGACTACCCGTAACGATTGTCAAAGATCTACAATTGACAGCCGACAACAGCTTAACGTGCTATCCGAGGCACGGAGAGTGATAATTAAAATAAAACGCACATAACTTACCAAAAAGTCAAAGGTGCGCGCCTTGGGTTCTCTGACTTGCCAGTCAACTGTCCCAACCACTAGGCTATCACGACTATCACTGAGACAAACACACATACCTACATATTCATATAATTAGAGCGGTTACCTTACAAACATAGATTATGTATATACTGTAAACCTTTTGTTTACGCAACTATAGTAAATATATAACAGAACTTCTGTGAGTTTTTCATACACTGCATAGAATATGTGTCGGTACATAATATTCTCGTTAATTATTATAATTGTATTTGACAATGGTGAGATATTTCTTAATTGTTTTTATACTACTAAAGCTGTGATATGCCGTGTGGTTTCCGGCCTAAGAAAAGAACCACCCCTACTCGTCCCGCGGGTGTCGTTAAGCGACAAAGGGAACAATCCGGAGGATGGGCAGCAGCATTCTTCTGTGTAACAGTAATCATCTGCTACTGCGATCGCCAACCCGCCAACCCGACTTTTTCAATGTCATATGTACTTTCTTAGTTAATCTAAGACACCACTGACTAATGGTGAAGGAAATCGTAAGGAAACCTGGATTTAATAGTCTGGAGAGCTAGCGTGGTGATTAATGCTCGATCCTTCTCTGTATGAGAGGCCTTTGCCCTACTGTGGGACAGTTACAGGCTGGTTTATTATTATAATTTTTAAATACAGTTGTAAAAAATTGATCACTGTTTAGTTAAAATCTGAATACCAGTGATAAGTTTAAGTGTTATATCCGCTGGCTGGCTAATCGAAAGTCTCAGGCTAGATCCTTTCTATTGATTTTATATTAGTTTTGTGTGAGATTTTTAAATATTTATCACTTATTTCTACGGTGAAGGAAAATACCGTGAGGAAACCAATATATTTACGAGATATAATTATTTAATAAGAAATTTGAAAAAACAACTGATACGGATGGGATTCGAACCCACGATTTTCGGCGTACCGTGCCGACGCTCTAACCGCTGAGCCCCCGTATTCCATCAGAATCAGTCGAAATTTCAAATCTCTTTAATGAGCTAGCATGTGCTAAAACATGTAAAAAATTGACAAAAAGTATATTTACGAGAGTTTTCAACGTTTTGTAAAGGCGTGGTAGAGGCCTACGGGCGGTTTAAACTCTGATAAGTGGTTGTTCTATCAACCATACGGTAGAGATAAGAAGACTTACCTATTGTTTTAATTTCAGAATTACTTGCATTGGAGAAAATATCAAGACAGAAAAGGTTTGTATACCTAGAGACCATCAACGCAGGATTAAGTCCGGGTTTCCTCACGATGTTTTCCTTTACCATGATCAAGGTATAATTAACGTCGTATCGGTGGAGTCGTGATAGCCTAGTGGTGGTGACCGTTGACTGGCAAGTCAGTGGTCTCGGGTTCGAACGCAAGGCGCGCTTTTCGTAAGTTATATGCGTTTTATAAAATAATTATCACTCTCCGTGCCTCAGATAGCACGTTAAGCTGTTGGCCCCCCGGCTGTCAATTGTAGATCTTTGACAGTCGTTACGGGTAGTCAGAAGCCTGAAAGTCTGACAACCAGTCTTACCAAGGGGTGTCGTGTAACCCAGTATATGGGTTAGAGAGGTCTGATAGGCAGTCGCTCCATGTAAAACACTGGTATTCAGCTGCATCCGGTAAAACTGGAAGCCGACCACAACATAGTTGGGAAAAGGTTAGGCAGATGATGTATGATCAAGGTATGATTATTTCAGATGCATAGTCATTCAGAAACAATCAGGAGGAAGAGCAGATAGCGGGGAAGATGCTGATGATGATGACTACGATTTTAAAAGACCTGCACCCAAAGTCCCTGTCTCTGACAGACTTCAACATAACGCCAGGAAGAAGGATGATGTGGAGGTAAACTTTCATCATCAGCCTGTATGAGTCCACTGCTTCTTCTTCTTATCGTATGGTTGATGAACAACCTGGTGTCAGAGTTTAAACCGCCCGTAGGGCTTTGACATGGCTTTACACACCTTCGAAAAATCTCTCAGGTGTGCTAGTTTCATCACGATGTTTTCCTTCACCGCTTTAGCAACTGATCATTAATTTATAATACGCACATAACTTACGAATAGTCAGAAGTGCGCGCCTTGGGGTCGTACTCGAGACCTCTAACTTGTCTGTCGACGATCATACAACTAGGCTATCAGTCCACTGCTGAACATAGGCTTCTCTTAATGAGCACCACTATTGTGCGCTCATTGAAGGTATTTGCCCATAATCGCCACGCTGGGCAAGCGGGTTGGCAAGCGCAGTAGCAGATGATTGCTGTTACACAAAAGGCTGCCCATACTCCGGATCGCTTTATCGCTTCTTATGACACCCGCGGGACGAGTAGGGGTGGTTCTATTCTTGGGCCAGAAACCACACGGCACAATACACAACGGTAAAGGAAAACATCGTAGGAAACCAGCATACCTGAGAGATTTTTCAACGGTGTGTAAAGCCATGTCAGAGGCCTTCGGGCGAATACATAATAAACTGCATGCAGCTAAAAATAGAAATAAATAAAAACCACCCATCTAAAAACGGACCTCAGCAAGTGCGACTTGACACTTTCCAATCGATCTGTTACCCATTTACCCCGAAACCCCTTCACTGACTCGAATAATTAAATTTGGGGCGAAAAAGTTTAAAAATAGGACGAAAAGGGGAACTTTTTAGAATGGTTCTTTTTAAAAGGGATCAACCCTTTGATTTACTAAAATTATTTAAGGATGGCTATTAGGGTTGAGCTACCGTTGTTTAATTGTGCATTTTAACGAGGTTAAGCAAGTGAACCGAGGTTGGGAAACGGATGGGTGGGTTTTTGGGACAGTTATTTTTTCTGCCTTAGCGGTCCAATGGACACAATTAGTGGTGGTTTTAAGTTTAATTCTGAGGGGTAAATTATTTTTAACCGACTTTCAGAAAAGAGATTATACATTACGTATATTTTTAGCCCCCGACGTAAAAAGAAGGGTGTCATAAATTTGACGTGCCTGTGTCTTTATTATGTGTGCCTGTCTGCGGCATCGTAGCTCCTAAACGAATAGACCGATTTTGTTTTAGTTTTTTTTAAATGAAAGGAATGAATACTTGTATAATAATGAAGTTTGTGAATAATAAATAATTTACGACAATGAAAGGTAACTTGATGGTTTTGTTTAAGAGTATTCTTAGCTAGAAAACATCACATAGGTACATGCCAGGTTAGAACCCACGGCCTGCAAAGCGGGTTCATAACCACTGCTGCACCACCATGACATTTTTGATGGATAGGATGCCTTCGAATTTTAAAAAAAATTAGACCATCTTAAATAGACCATTCCACTATAATTTCAGAGAGTGCCTGAACTTTTGAAGTACAAGAAAATACCGAACAAAGCCATGAACAGAAGATTCAGAATTAAAAATAGAAGGATGACGAATAACTTTGATTTGTGAAGATTTAATATTTATAGCGAACTCATTGATGCCTCATTTATTATCAAATTTCAATTATAAACATTAAAATTATTAAAATACAACGAAAACTAAAACCTCACACTAAAACTAACGAACTAATTTAATTCCGTGACACTCTTAATTTAGTAGCGTTAACTTTTTTACTACTTGAATTCCACTTACAGAAATTTATAGTAGGTCTCAAAGTTAATTAATTATTTTTAATAAGAATTTAATTTAATAAGCTATCATGTGCTATAACATGTAAAAAATTCACAAAAAACGTCAAATAGTTTTTTTTATGTAATAATGTTTTTTACGTGTTCCTGCACATATTTTGTTTATTAAATGAAATTATTTAATAAGAAACTCGCAAAAACAACTGACTCGGGCGGGACTTAAACCCGCGATCCCTGACGTGACGTGCCATCGCTTTACCAACTACCACAAAATAGAATACAGTTGGCACATTTCAAAATAAATTTTAAAACTAAAGTCCGAAGTCACTCTCTGCCTCTGCCACACAGTGTTTGATATTGATTGGACTGGATATGGATTAAAAATAATAATTAAAAAAAATATTGTGTGGGTGTAACACCTCCGCCTTCCCTTCTGGTAACAAAAAACATGATAATTTGTTTAAAAAATAAAATAAAAACTCGACTACATTGTTATATATTTTATTTGTAATAAATCAAATGCAATACTAAATGTTTTTTTTATATTTACAATCACAACTCAACAGCTTATTTTAATCTAGCCTTTGTCCTTTTATAAATTTATCAATTATCTATTAAAAATCATTAAACGTCATTGGTGTAAATAGTTGAAGAATAGCGTAGAGTATATAATATACTTGGGCAAAGTTGTCATTCATTCCAAATTTAAATGTACAGATACATCTATGCAAAGTTCAATAAAAAACTTCATCCTTAACTAGCGGTGCTGCCAACCTAATTATTTTGCCGACTGTACATGTACAGTCTCGTCGTACACTCTCGGCCGCACCGACGCTCACAGGTGAAACACCTAAAATTGTCGTGATTTCCTAAAAAGGGGTCATTAAAGTCATAATTATGAACCACCTTTACTATGGAATCAACCCTGAAATCCCAAAAAAAAATCAGCTGTTCCATACATTTTGTTGAGTCACGTGACCATAAATGTATGAAACAGCAGATTTTTTTTTGCAAATTCAGGGTTGGTCCCATAGTAAAAGTTGTTCATAATGATGAGTTTAATGACCCCTTTTAAGGATGCTGGTGTTTTACAAATAATGCTGTATAGAGAAGAAGTGCAGAAAGCTAAAATTTATTTAAAAAAAAATACTTGACTAAAGACCACTGACTGGAGAAATTGTATGAATAAATACTTAATTTAAATTGCTGCGCTGGTTATATCAAAAAGCGGTATTCAACAAAATGAATTTTTAACACAAAAACAATTAATCAACTTTGCCCAGCCCTCAAATTTAGCAATTTAACACCAATGACGCCAAAACATGTCGTTCCACACATTAAATGTACAAAAAGACAATTTAGTCAACTTTGCCCAGCCCTCAAATTTAGCAATTTAACACCAATGACGCCAAAACATGTCATTCCACACATTAAATGTACAAAAAGACAATTTAAAATGTACACAAAACAATTAACGTATTTAGTCAGACATAAAAACACTTTGATTTATAATAAATACTTAAAAATTACGTATAAAATATGTGAAATGTACCTACAATATATTTATCTAGCGATCTTTAACATTTTTAAAATATATTTCTTAAATTAATTAATTTTCAAACTAGGCCGAATTTTAAATGTACGGAGTGACTAAAAACTTATAATGATAATGTCCGAATTTCGGTCACAGCGGCAAGTGGCAACCTATAAAACTTTAGCCAATTGAAGTACGGAGGAGATAATAAAGTGCACAAGTTGTGCGCAAACACAGGTGCACTCTCTATTCCGACACTCTCTTAATCCGAAACGACCGGAGAGTGATCAGGCGCAGCACCAGCAACTTTCCGAATCATGTAATAATAAATTAGCCTATAACTGTCCCACTATAGGGCAAAGGCCTCTTCTCATACAGAGAAGGATCGAGTATTAATTACCACGCCAGTTTAAAATATCCAACCCGCAGTGAGCTAGTCACTGTATATTATATATGTATATTTTAGACTTCCAGGTACATTGGTATAATTTTCTTTAAGCAACGCCGTACATTTAATTTCGTAAAAAATATTTGGCAGTATTTTTTTAATCTCACAAACCCTTAACGTATGGTAGATAGATTGTACTATTGGTAATTTTAATAATTTAAAAAAAAATCTCTATTTAACATTGATTTGATATTCCAAATGCAAAAAAATTATCATAGAGGTTTGAAAAGTTTGCCAAAAAAGAGTCTGCAGAAATTGGAGGCGCCACAAGCGCACTTCTCATGCTACAATTAAAAATTACAAGTTATTTGGTACTTACACATTTCTATGACGAATTTTTTGTCATCAAATATAATCAAATTAATCACTTTTAAGTTATTTTGGTACTCACAAACTTAGTTTTTAAGATTTTTATTTTTAGTTCCAGCTGTCACCGCCATAGACTCTTTTTAGCCAAGCTATACCTTATTAAAGGGGGGGGGGAGAATTTCTGCCCCGGGCGGCGAAAACGCACACTACGCCAATGCTCGTAACTGCTTCATAACACAGATAACTATGAATGTGTCTCTTCTACGTCTACTGACTACATCTAGACTATGAATACAGTTTCAGTTTTTATTTAGACATACATTAAGGGTTGCATTTTGTATATAATAAAACATATCCATAAATCACATGGTATATTATATATAATACTACAAATGACATTTAATACACTCACACATAATACACAAACTGATGTTCAATACAATACACAAAATTTTGTGATAATAAAAAACATCTGACTTGGATGGGATTCGAAGCCACGATCTTCGGCGTACCGTGTCGACGACGCTCTGACCGCTAAGCCGCCATATCCCACCAGAATCAGTTGAAATTTCAAATCTCTTTCTACGCCTAGGGCGCGTGGTAATATCTATCGGAATACATTACGAATCAGACTCAGTGCTCCAAACTTTGCAGTTTTAGAAGGCACCGATGAGATATTACCATTTTTATTGATATTATTTTTTAAATATTAAGAAAATTGGTAATATCGCATCGGTGTCAGTTGTTTTTTCAAATTTTCTTATGAAATAATTAAAGTTGTTCAATTTCATGACTAGATTGACCTCCTAAAGGACCCCACACTATTTCTTAAACGTATATTTTTGAAAGGTTTAACCCATAATTTCGTTACGTATTAATTGTCACTTGTAAGCCGCACAACAATTTCCACCACCTCCACGAAAAAATAACAAAGTTTATTATACTTATTTAACTATAGGTATTTACATAAATAAAGAACACAGTTATTTTGTATGTATCTTATAAATAACTTAGCTACGTGTCGTTTTGTTCAGGTTAAATTCGTTGCCGGGTATATTTTTACTTGTGTGCGCAGGCGCCTGTTCGGGCTCTGCTGTCTCGCTCTCACTGTCTCACGCATTGATTTCGGGAAATGCCCGACTAACTCAAACGGAGTCCGTTTTCAAGAGCGAGTGTATACGCCGCGGCGTCGCGGACCTCACTGGGTTTAATATTTAATAATATGACCCACGACATCTATTTATTAATGTAAATAATTTATTTCCTTGTTATTCATCAAGTGCATGTATGCTATACTATACTTTATATTCTAAGTCCGTTATGAGAATAAACGCACCACACTTAGAGTATTAAAGAAAGTATAGAGTAACCCTACAGAAGTATGAACCGTGAGCACGGGTATGAACAACGCAGCCGCGACACGAGCTCCGTCCGCGATCATACCTCGATCGACTGCGGTTCAACTAGGTTGCACGAGCGAAAAAGTTACATTTTAGCTTATAACATCGTTGACTGCTGTATTAAATTTAGCAAAAATAACTAGAAAACATAATTTAAAAAATAATATTTTAACATTTCAATGGTGAGACCTGCTCACGCTCCGCTCAAGGCGATGTTGTCGACGTAATCACTCTATATTTTCTTTTACACTCTAAGGCACCACATATCTTCAAATGTATAGTTTGACTTAATCGTGTATAGTTCTCCTTATATCCACATTAGCTATTTGAACCTTCAGTTTTTTAGTCTTTATTAAACTTTATAGTTCGTCTAGAAAGTTCCGAATGTATGTATAGTTTGAACACACCAGACATTTCCGAATGTATAGTTTGACTTAAACCTCCTTTAGTTTTTTAGTCTCTAGTATTTTTTATAGTTCATCTAGAAAGTTCCAAATGTATTGTTTGAACACACCAGACATTTCCGAATGTATAGTTTGACTTAAACCATGTATTTAACAAGACACGTGTAACTACGCGACTATTTGCACGTGTTTCTTCTCCCGTGGTTCTTTTAGCACGTAGGATGTGGTCCTTCTTAAAGAGCCGACGGAATCTGCGAAAGAAGAGAAATAAGAAGATTATAAGTATTATAGGTACTTATTGGTCCAGTGGTAGCAAGCGCGACTGCTGAGCACGAGGTCCTAAGTCCCCTGAATGCGCAAGCGAAAACCGTATTTCCGCCCAGAGGTTCGTGGAGGAACACCGTGTTGTTTTTAGTCCGTACGAGTCGGGTATCCCCATCGCCAGCCCTTAGTGGTGGGGTACTCATAAGGAGTTTTCCACACGACCAAAAAAAAAGGTCCCTAAGTTCCCTAAGAACAGTCGTGGTGGCGCATTGGTTACGGACCCGCTTTGTAAGCGCGTGGTTGTGGGTTCGAACCTGGCATGTACCAATGTGACTTTTTCAATGTCATATGTACTTTCTTAGTTAATCTAAGACACCACTGACTAACGGTGAAGGAAAACATTGTAAGGAAACCTGGACTTTAATAGTCTGAAATCGCCAACCCGCAGTGAGCTAGCGTGGTGATTAATGCTCAATCCTTCTCTGCATGAGAAGAGGCCTTTGCCCTATATTGGGACAGTTACAGGCTGATTTATTTATTTATTTTATTTATAAGTTCCCATTTCTTGTTACAGCAGGAACAGAAATACATCATCTGTGAAAATTTCAACTGTCTAGCTATCACGGTTCATGAGATACAGCATGGTGACAAACAGACGGACGGACGGACAGTGGAGTCTTAGTATTAGGGTCCCGTTTTACCTTTTGGGTACGGAATTCTCAAAATTGAGGTTCAATGTCATCTCGTATCAGTATAGTACTATTAGAGACTCACTGTAGTGTGCGCGGGGCCGCGCGGGGCGGGCGGGGCGCGCGGGGGACGCGGGCGCCGACGCGGGGCCGCGCCCGCGCAGCCGCTACGACCACCGCAGCTCCTTCAGCTCCACGCTGCTGCTGCGCGAGTGCTGCTGACATTGGGAGATATTGTTATATGAAGTAGATACTTGAAAGATAATGACCCTATTAGTAGCAGGAGAATTAGCAGAGCGGCTGATGTTTATATCCAAAGAACCAAGTTGGGCAACACCTGGAATATCTGGAACTTTCAGGTTTTAACGATGATCTGAAAGAAACTCACGTCGGTGTTCCTAACCTTAACACGTTACAAGATAAGTTACTCCTGGAACACCTGTAAATTCCAGGTCATACCACTATCCAGCTCGAAACTTCATATTAGTGTTGTGTACCTCATATCTTGACGCAGCTGGAGGCACATGAGTAGCTGGAGAACATCTGGAACATCCAGGTCTTAGCACTGTCCTGCTAGAAGAACCGCCCCGCATCGCTGTTCTTAGCTCCTGAAATATTAGAAGACATCTTAGCCTGGATAAATATTTTCTGTTGTTTCTAGAAGTCGTAGTATTAGTAGAGATAGTGAAATGTCAAATATTGAGGAATCCATTCCTCCTAAACAAAGTCAAGTCCGTATCAAATCCGTTCCTGGGATTGGTGCTCTAAGAACTTTGGGGAAAGTGACCTAACCACGTATCAGCTCAAAATGACAACTTCTTACAATGACAACCGGACGCAAAACGTCCACTTCACAAAATGACAACTTCCTAAAACGACATCATCTGCCTAGCCTTTTCCTAACTATGTTGGGGGCGGCTTCCAGTCTTACCGGATGCAGCTGAATACCAGTCTTTTACATGGAGCGACTGCCTATCAGACCTCCACAACCCAGGTACTAGGTTACACGGTACCCCTTGGTAAGACTGGTTGTCAGACTTTCGGGCTTCTGACTACCCGTAACGACTGTCAAAGATCTACAATTGATAGCCGGGGCCAACAGCTTTACGTGCTATCCGAGGCACGGAAAGTGATAATTAATTTACTTTCCGTGCCTCGGATAGCACTTCCTAAAACGACAAATTAGCAAAATGACAAATTCGTATAAAGACAACTTCTCATTATGACATCTTTTTAACCGACTTCCAAGGAGGAGGTTCTCAATTCGGCCGGTATGTTTTTTTTTTCTATGTCATGTACATCGATTACGCCGCGGTTAATGGACCAATTCGCGTGATTCTTTTTTTGTTCGACGATTGTGACATAATGACATGACAGATTGACAGTATCCGGGTTGTGGAGGTCTGACAGGCAGTCGCTCCATGTAAAACACTGGTATTCAGTTGCATCCGGTAAGACTGGAAGCCGACCCTAACATAGTTGGGAAAAGGCTAAGCAGATGATGAGAGGGAGAGGTGAGTTTATACCGTACCTGTCCCATTTCGCTGCATAGAGACTGTCTTCCTTGAGACGCATTCTTCTTGGTATTCCAACAAAACTCCAAAATTGCAACCACTATAGCTAACGCTAGTCCGCATAGAAGAGTAACGAAAACTCCACCTAAAAGAGATAGCAACAGTTTTAGATAGAAAAAATCGTGTGGCACTCGGGGACTGCCGCGGTAAAGCTATTGCATAGCATTTTTTATCAACTGCAATTATAATTGTTTATTAATTTTTTATTTATGCAGTCAAGAGGTCGTGGTGGCGCATTGGTTACGGACCCGCTTTGTAAGCGCGTGGGTGTGAGTTCGAACCTGGCATGTACCAATGTGACTTTTTCAATGTCGTATGTACTTTCTTAGTTAATCTTAGACACCACTGACTAACGTTGAAGGAAAACATCGTAAGAAAACCTGGACTTTAATAGTCTGAAATCGCCAACCCGCAGTGAGCTAGCGTGGTGATTAATGCTCAATCCTTCTCTGTATGAGAAGAGGCTTTTGCCCTACATTGGGACAGTTACAGGCAGATTTATTTATTTATTTATTATGCAGTCAATAGCTTAAAAATACAAAATCACGTCTTGAACAAGCGTATAAAATAATACGTTTTTTTTATTACATCAAACATTTCTAAGTTTATCGATAAAAAAAAATTGCAGGAATTTACACAAAAAAAAATTTAGCTTACCAATATTTTGTACTCCCAAAGGATTAGCCTTGCTATCCTTCCCATCTCTATTACAGACATCCCCTGTATTCTTCCACCATTTATCGTAAAGAATCTGAATGACTCCCTTCTCCTGAAGCTCCAAGATGGCGAGAGATATCTTGTCGCGCCATGGACTGCCCTTCCAGGTCGCTATGCCGTAACCCTGAGGACAAATTGAAGGACTGTCAAATTTTGTTGGATATATATTTTGATCGACTTACGCTACGTGAAACTACAGGAACATCTGCCACCTAGGCGTAGCATGTTGGTCATGCTATGTCGACTGGAAATGTTAAGATAGAGCTGCGTATACAGGGTTATTTGTAAAACACCAGCATCCTTAAAAGGGGTCATTAAACTCATCATTATGAACAACTTTTACTATGGGACCAACCCTGAAATCGCAAAAAAAATCAGCTGTTCCATACATTTTGTTGTGTCACGTGACCATAAATGTATGGAACAGCTGATTTTTACTAGTTATATCCTATCCTACCATACTTTTGCATGCCATTGTAATATGGTGGAATGTGTCTCGCTCATTATATAAATTTTTCACCCTACTGTACCACATTCTATGCAAATAAATAAATAAATACTAAATGCTACGCCTACAGGTGGCAGATGTTCCTATGTCTATGTCTATTCTTCCAAGAATAGGCTGAAGTCTTCCTAACTTCAAGATTTTTCTTTCACATTTCACAGTACAGGCTAGTAGTTTGTATCTTGCGGCGGGTTCGCGGATGTAATAAAAAAGCAGTGATACCCTAGTCCAATGACCGTTGGACTGCGAAGTTAAAGGTTCGAAACCCAGGCACGCACCTCTGACTTTTCGGATAAAAGCCTGTAAGAAATTAATGATCGCTAAAACGGTAAAGGAAAATATCGAAAGGAAACCAGCACACCTGAGAGATTTTTCAATGGTGTGTAAATCGATACCAGAGGCCTACGGGGGGTTTAACCCTGACTCCAGGTAGTTCATCCACCATACGGCAAAGAATGAATTCAAAAAAATATCATACCTTAGATTCTCGTAGTCTTACATTCTCGTAACCACGGTCAATGCAACTTGACCGAAACATCGAGGTTAGTTCAATAATGACTATTTTGAATTATCTGTGCACGAATAGACCCGAAATAATATTTAAAACATGATTCCAATTCGTGAAAGTTTAAGAACTTCTATCATACCTTAGAGTCCAGCAATCCTCCAATCTGCGTCAGATTGCAGTCTCTCTGCACTCTATGATCTAACATGGTAGACTCCATGAGGAAGGCGTAATTCCCCGACAGGACTCTCCTCACCCCCTCTTCGTAAGAGGACACGAGGGCCGGAGGGGAGGCGCTAGTCATGTGGACCCACATTTTCTGGTAGATGTCGATGTTTGAGTCCTGGAATTAATAAAGCAAAATATTACTACCTGATGACAACATACATACATAGACTCACGCCTGTTTCCCAGAGGGGTAGGCAGAGACAATGGATTTCCACTTGCTACGATCCTTGCACACCTCTTTTGCCTCGTTCACTCTCATCACGTTCTTCATGCTCGTCAGTTTAGGGTACTCCTAACCTGAACTTTTTCAAGGATATCCCCGACTTGGTCATAGAACGTCCGTCTAGGTCTTACCCTTCTAACTGTACCAATCATCTGATGACAAAATCGTACAAATGTTTTTCTTTTATATATGACTTTTCAAGTCTCTGACAATCAAAATGGATTTCCTTGGGTATCCTATTGCAGGGTGATTGGCAGGTCAAAGGCATATTTGAACTCTATCCCAACTCATGGTAAGCACAGTTGTGATCTACGTTCTGTCTAGCTAGAGCATATCTGCCTTTTAAGGAAAATGAAAGATGGACGATAACATCCAAACCCGTCCCCCAGACAGGTTTTACCAACACGACACATTCACATATCGGCAAGGTCGTCCGTCCAGTGGTTGGTCGCCAGCCCCGGCTGAAACCTACCATCAAAAGATGCTTGGGTGCTGATCGCATCTAGTTTATGACCTTTATCCCAACATTATTCGACTTTTACGATACTTTGGTGCCATTATTCCCTGACACCATCTTCATTCCACTTACCCTTTTTTTGTCGCTGGGGGGAGTATAAAATGTTCCTATCGCATACCTTAGTCCGAGGACGTACGGTTATGTGGGGCTCGCAACCACTAAAATATCTCCCCCCTGCGTGTTCTTCGCACTGTATCGGACGGGGCCGGGTACTGTTAGCGCGCTTTTCAGCTCCGTCCAGTGCCTGCATGTAGGCCCTCTCAAATTTGCACTAGGGGGCGATTTATTTAGATATCTTAACTCGATGATATAATTGTGAGTATCCGATCTCAATATCTTGATCTTCTATTATTATGTTGCATAAGATATTCATCGATTTGTATTGGTAACACACACAAAGGTTTAAATTAATGTTAGAGTAGGCTGGAAATAAAAACAGCCCCACTCCTCGAACAAAATTACCCAAACATCTTTAGTTTTTAATTTATGATGGATTCTTAAAAGATTTACAGTAATCACTAGTTGGTATTAAAGTCCCTTTACATTAAAACAAATATTACTTTATATTGTGACTTATCAAGGCATTTTTACCTGACACGGCAGTTAAAGTTAATTCTAAACTTGTATTAATTACAGTTATCGCAAGAAGAACGCAGACACCTGCTAACGAAGCAAGAACAGTTAGAAGCGGAGCTAAACCAAATCAAAACTGCACTGGAAGAGAAGACTAGCGAATGTCCTAGCGTCTAGGTTCCTGGACATCACCCCAACACCTTCCACTTACCCTAAAAAACGACATGGTAGATCCACCATTCAACGTTCCATACTGTATGCTGTTCTGTGCAGCCAAGTCTGCAGCACTTTGAATTGGCAGCACCGTCCTCTCCACCGTCAGGAATGCTGCGAGGTTCGCAGTGTAGGAGGAGAGGATGATTAGGGTGAAGAACCACCAGATCCCCCCGACTATGCGGGTTGAAGTCGCCTGGAAGTAAGAGAACGAAAAAGGTACTGGTTTAATAGGGATTTAGCAACATACTGGTCTCATAGACTCTTGTGGCGCTGTTTTTATCATCAGCCTGTATTAGTCCACTGCTGAACATAGGCCTCCCAATGCGCGCTACTGTTGTGCGCTCATTGGAGATATTTGCCCTGGGAAAGCGGATTGCAGGCGATCGCAGTAGCAGATGATTACTGTTACACAGAAGAATGCTGCTGCCCATCCTCCGGATCTTTCCCTTTGTCGCTTCTTACGACACCCGCGGGACGAGTATAGGTGGTTCTATTCTTAGGCCGTAAACCACACGGCGTTGTCTTATTACCTACAAAATGCTATTGCTGATGCTTAACTGGTTTGTCAACAGCTAAGTTTTCTGTGTGAATAAACAAATTTTTTTCTTGTGAAATTTTTTGCACATGTTAAAGAAATTTGAAAAAACTGATAAGGATGGGATTGGAACCCACTATCTTCGGCGTACCGTGCCGACGCTCTATCCGCTGAGCCACTGTATCCCATCAGAATCAGTCGAAATTTCAAATCTCTTTCTACGCCTAGGGCACGGTACGCCGAAGATCGTGGGTTCGAATTTCAAATCCCATCCGTATCAGTTGCTTTTTCAAATTTCTTATTAAATATTTATATTTAAGTAATAATGTTTACCTTAGGGTTCAGCCCGGAGCCCTGTCTCAAGAACGTCCCGGTAATGAACCAAAAAGAATTGCAGACGCTAAACTGATTCGTCAACAACTTGGTCTCGTGTCCGCACACGTGGGTGCTGGTAGACCTGGAAGAAGATAATTAGATTACTCTACAAATCGGGACTTTTTCTGCCTTGGAACTTGGTGCCTAACTGTAAATCCAATCATCCTCCTAGCCTTATTTTTCCCAAACCTTGTTGGGGTTGGCTTCTAATCTAATCAGATGCAGCTGAATATCAGTTTTCTATAGAGCTACTGCCTATCTGACTTCAACCCAAAGGAATATGTTATTCTTAAGTTAGAAGTTGTCAAGATTTTATGACAGTACTGACACCTTATATTGATTGTCACAGATCTTCATGACAGCCGAGGCAAACGGCTTAACGTGGTTTCCGAGGAACGCGGCATGGAGCAGGTGATAATAATTAATTTATAATATGCACATAAGTCTTCGATGTTATTCCGGGAGCCGCCCATCTCGTACGCGACCAAGTACTAACTTATAGGTACCAAAATTTTATGGCCACCCGCGTGCCTAGAAGACATTTCAGGAGTTCAACGAAATCAGGTTTAAATCCTGCTCGAAATAATACACAAAGTAAAAACCACCATTATAATTGAAATAAATTATGAAGCTACTTAATTCATAACAATTTTATTAACATAAGTTATTTTTGCACAAGACGCCATGTCACGTGCCGCACCGCGGCAGATCAACCGCCATCTTGGATGCGGAAGGATAGCGGTGGTTAATTCAGAAGATATCTATACAGGACTACTAATAAAACTATGACATACTCACCACTCGTATGGCGAAAACCTGGCCATCACGAAGAGAGTGAAAGACACGAGAATGTACGCCGCTAACACGTACAGCCATATCTCTATCGCTAAGGGGTTTAGGAAGCTGAAGAGGCGAGTCGGTTGTGATGTAGGCACCTTGGGAAAGACACAAATATTATGAGAATTAATATTAATTTCGTCATGATAGCACATCGGATACGGACCCGCTTTACAAGCGAACCTGGGGGCTTAGCCAAGTTGACTATCTACAATCGCTAATGCTATTAAACCTAATCTTATACATTTCTTTCGTTTTCTATAGCGTTAGCGATTGCAAATAGTTAACTTGGCTAAGCCCCCTGTATTACCAATGAGACTTTTTTAATGTCATAAGTACTTTCTTAGTTAATTTAAGATAAAATAGACCACTGGCTAAAGGTGAAGGGATTTCTTTTATTGTTGTGATTTCAGGGTGTTGTCTGAAATCACCAACACGCAGTGAGCTAGCATGATGATTAATGCTCGATCCTTCTCTGAATCAACTGTAAAGATTTAAGAATGCCGTTGCTTCTTCCCTCCCTAATAGTGAAAACTATATCGATGCTGCTCTAACTAATAGTACAACGTATTATTTAGACAAAGACGCGTTTTATAACGGTCAACAGGGCGCCGCCATATTTGACAGATTGGGCAAGATGGCCACGGCACCATCCTCCTAGCCTTATTATTCCCAAACATTGTTGGAGTCGGCTTCTAATCTAACTAGATGCAGCTGAATATCAGTTTGCTACGGAGCGACTGCTTACCTGACCTCAACCCAAAGGGATACGATATTCTAAGGTTAGATCAGTTGTCAGGATTTTATAAGGGTACTGACTCCCTATATCGACTGCCAAAGATCTTCATGACAACGGGCCGACGGCTTAACGTGCTTTCCGAGGCACGGAGCAGGTGATAATTAATTTGTAGTACATTGGCGCGGCCATCTTGCCACGCCTGCAATGTACTGAAAAGACTTGTTGGTTTTGGAAGTAGTTTGATACTTACTTTGAAAAGTATTCCGATGCCAAGGTTCATGAAAGGTTTTGTGAAGTCTATGACCGCCTCCCGAGCGTAGTTGATGGTCATTGAGGCTACCGCTATGTCAGCTTTCTGTGAAAAAAATAAAAGTCGATATAAAAATAAACTATTGGGTCATCAGCCAAATATCAGAATATGAATAATTTTTTTTTCTCTGAATTTTTTACATGTTTTATGCACATGTTAGCTGAAAAGGTAATATCGCATCGGTGCCTTCTAAAACTGCAAAGTTTGGAGCATTGAGTCGGATACGTAATGTATTCCGATAGACCACACGCCCTGGGCGTAGAAAAAGATTGGAAACGACTGATGCTGGTAGGATACGGTAGCTTAGCGGTTAGAGCGTCGACAAGGTACGTCGAAGACCGTGAGTTTGAACCCAACCGTAACAGTTGTTTTTTCATTTTTTTTATTTAATAATATACTAATAATTTTGTTTTGACGAATAAAGGTCGAATAGACGAATGATGAATAATGGTCAATACCAATATACATATACAAGAAATATCAAATGATGGATGACACGCATGTGACTGAAACGGAGTAAAGAGAGAGGAAGAGGTAGGTAGGCAACCGAAAGTATATAAGAAATGCATAAATGTATACCAAATACACAATATATTGTTTTTACTTTGCTTAAATGTGTCATAATTTTAGTTTTATAAATATTTGTTTTAGGTTGTATATTTTAAAATTAGTTTTATTAGTTCATGAAAAAAATAAAATATTATGTAATTTTAAGGCCTCATTCTCTCTCCTACTTTTGCTGTGCCCGACAGGGTCCATGATGATCTCATAGTTAATAAGTTACCATCTAAGACTCACATTGTGGAATGCAATAAAGATTTTGAATTTGAATTTGAATTTGAAGTTATAATTACCAGCCGATAATTACCATCTCGTTTTGCATGTATCATCATCACTACATAATTATTATAAAACAAAGTCTTCCGCCACGTCTGTCTGTTTGTCTGTTCGCAATAAACTTAAAAACTACTGCACCGATTTTCAAATTGTTTCCATTAAAAGATAGAGTGGTTTTTGAGGAAGGTTTTAGTATATTATTTGTCAAGTTTTTGTATACATTGGCTAAAATAAAATGATATTTGTTGGAGATGTCGAAAAAAAATAAGCTGGGTTGCGGGAATGGGATCAAAATTTCATAATTACTTTTGGTCGCGATCCACGCAGCGATCAGCAAGTATATAATACAAAGGCCTCTATAATATATAAGAGTCATAAAGGCCCCATTGTCCTAAAGCGCCAGGGCCCTCAAAAGGTTTAAAGACTGCTCAGACTTACCCTATCCATCAGTTCTCGAACGATGCCGTTCCAATGGCCAGTATCAGGGTCCCGAGCTCCATACATATTGTCTGGAACCAGTCGGAGTCTGTAATGGAAGCCAGCCCTGGCCGCGACTCTAGCTAGGAGGTCGATGCAGAAGCCTTCAAAGCGCGCGTTCCCCTGCAAGTTCCAGCCTTCCTTCACCATGACGTAGGGCTTTTCCTGCAAAATATTTTTTTTTAAGTAAAACGGTTTTGTCATCAAAACTAAAGCTGTGTACCAAATATCAGACAGTCCAGACCTGTCAACAGGAAGGGGGTGAAATATCGATTACTGAATTTGAACCAAATAATAAACAGTCAAGCTAAGTAAAACCGTTTAATAAAACGGACTGAAGAAAAGACTGTCTCGTTAATCTTGTAGTAGCAAGCGCGACTACTGAGCACGAGGTCCTGAGTTCGATCCTCGGGTTAGGAAAAGTTAAAAACCAATGTTAAGCTTATATTGCTTTATATAGTTATCATACCTAGTTTTTCACTATTGTGTTAAATGAAATAAGTACAACTCACTTTTTTCAAAAAAGACTTGAAGCTCGCTAAGGACTCGAGTCTTATTAGTCTCTTTCAATAAATTAATTGTTTAAAAGGCCGGAGAACTCTAAGAGTTCTTAGTCTTTTTGTATAAAACTCAGGAGTCTTATCAATTGCTAAAAGACTTGAGCTTAATTTCCGAGTCCAATCTTTAAAAAATAAGTCTAGTCATTAAAAACGGACTTAGAAGACTCGAGTCCTGTCTTCCCAACTATGTTGGGGTCGGCTTCCAATCTTACCTGAAGCAGCTGAATACGAGTTTTTTACATGGAGCGACTGCCTATCAGACCTCCACAACCCAGATACTGGGTTACACGATACCCCTTGGTAAGACTGGTTGTCAGACTTTCGGGCTTCTGACTACCCGTAACGACTGTCAAAGATCTACAATTGACAGCCGACAACAGCTTAACGTGCTATGCGGCACGGACTTGAGTCCTGTTTATCACTACACAGAATCCTGGTTTAAACTTTAAACTTACCTCAACAGTGACCACAGTGAGAGTAACATTAGGTGGAGGATCCCTGATGTAAGCTGTAGCGTCGGTAATCGCCAGCCCTTCAACCGGACCCCAGTGCCCTGACACCACCATACCACCTTTTTCTCCACCCATCAGCCTCACAAGTTGGAGGTGGAAGTTCGTTCGGACTCCGTTCTTGAACTCTATGGGGCCTGTCAGACCGTGAGCTTGGATCTGTAGACAGGAAATTTAGGGTTAATGTTAGTGATAGCACGTGACTGGCGTTTTTTTTATTTATTTAGTAAAAAACAAGACACACATTACAGTTGAAATAACAATAAACACAAAAAAAAAGTAAATAAGTACATAGTAAAACGAAAAACAAACAAATGAAGGGTATGTAAAAACAAGATTTTTTGTTCATAGACAATTTGTTTTTCGTGTGGTAATGTGTCTCAGGATTGTACCAAAAAGGTGTCCAGCTCAGCATGTGTCAGGTGTAATGCCTGACGCTGGTATTCTGCTGGAACTCAGCAGTGACACACGGATATCAAAACAAGTTTCGTAAGTTGTGTGTATTATAAATTCATTTATCTCTTGCTCAATGCCTCAAAGTACGTAAAGCTACTGCGCCTGATCTCTCTCCGGTCGTGTCGGATTGCCGTCCCATCGGACTATGAGAGTGAGGGAATAGAGTGCACCTGTGTTTGCGCACACACTTGTGCACTATAATATCTCCTGCGTAGTTGGTCAATCTGTATTGAGATTGGCTGTTGTGACCAAAATCCGATCAGGAAGTCTTTATAATATTTTTTTAATATAAATAAATAGTTAATATAAGTTTTTTTTTACGTAAAACGGTTTTGTCATCGAAACTAAAGCTGTGTACCAAATATCAGATCAATCGGTCAACAGGAAGGGGGTGAAATATCGATTACTAAATTTGAACCAAATAATAAACAGGGCATAGGTAAAATCGTTCAAAAAACCCTCTTACCGTATTAATATTATCATACAAAGTCTTCCCATGGATCCATGGTGTATCTCGTTCACAGGATATGTTCCCTGGTCGAAAGTCTTCAGTGATGGCCAACGCCTGGGACAGCATTTGAACTGCATCGTAGACCAGAGCCGGTTCCGTCTAAAATTATTGAAGACAATTACTTAAAATAATAATTAATAAATAAACCAGCCTGTAACCGTCCCACTGCAGGGCAAAGGCCTCTTCTCATACAGAGAAGGATCGAGCATTAATCACCACGCTAGCTCACTGCGTGGTGATTTCAGACAATTAAGTCCAGGTTTCCTCACGATGTTTTCCTTCACCGTTAGTCAGTGGTGTCTTAGATTAACTAAAAAAGTACATATGACATTGAAAAAGTCTATTTACCAACACCACTTTTTTTATTTGTTTAAGTATGTTTAGGTTAAGGTATTGTATATCTCTGAGCATAAAAAATAAAAGAGCCGTTAGAAAAATAAAATACGTATCGAATTGGAAACCTCCTCCCATAGAGTATTCAAGAAAATATAGAGTGATAACGTCAACCACATTGCCTTTTGCGGAACGAAAGCAGGTCTCACCATACAAATGTTAAAATGTCATTTTTTCAAATTATGTTTTATAGACGTTTTTCAAAATTTAACTCAGCAGTTAACCATGATATAAGCTAAAATGTAACTATTTCGCTCGTGGAACCTAGTTGAACCGCAGTCGATCGAGGTATGATCGCAAACGGAGCTCGTGTCGCGGCCGCGTTGTTCATACCCGTGCTCACAGTTCATACTTCTATAGGGTTGCTCTATATTTTCTTATATACTCTAAGCCTCCTCCATTTTGGGAATTCGATAAAAAATCGTACCTTTATATGTCCACTACTGATAATGGATGCTCCTATTGGATGGAACTTCTCCATGACCTGCAAGGCCTCTTTCACCTTGTCCGATCCCCTGTCCACCAGTCTCCACCCACTCATGTTGACTCTATTGTAGTAAAAGTCTTCCATGTCAAATAGTTCGAAGTCCTGCAAAGAAAATAAAGTCGTAATAGCCTCGCAATAGTCGTATGACCGTTGACTAGCAAGTCAGAGGTTTGGACCCAAAGCGCGCACCTCTGACTCTTCGTAAGTTATGTACGTCATCAACATTAGTATTAATCCACTGCTGAACATAAGCCTCTCCCAATACGCTACTATTGTGCGCTCATTGGAGGTATTTGCCCATAATCAAGCAAGCGGGTTGACGATCGCAGTAGCAGATGATTGCTGTTACACAGAAGGAAGCTGCTGCCTACCTCCGGATCTTTCCCTTAGTCGCTTCTTACGACACCCGCGGGACGAGTAGGGGTGGTTCTATTCTTAGGCCGGAAACCACACGTATCATAAATTAATTATCACCTGTTCCGTGTCTCGGAAAAAACGAAAAGCAGTTAGTCCTGCGCCTGATCTCTCTCCGATCGTGTCGGATTGCCGTCCCATCGGACCATAGAAATACTTCCTTCCAAAATCTTTGCATCGGACTATGAGAGTGAGGGAATAGAGAGTGCGGCTCGGGCATTTAATGTCCCTTCGATAGTAATTATGTACTTACCATCCTTATAACACAATGTATTATTACATTTAAATAATAATAGTAATAAAATACTTACAAATGATGTAAAAACGTAATGATAATTTTCGTTGTTCATCTGTAGTTGTAGAATCTGTGAGAGAAAATGAAATATTTTATATTAACCAGTTTTTTTTTTGTGAATTTTTTAATTGGTAACTTATCAAATTTTTCAAATTTCCTTATTACATAATAAGAAAATTTTTAAAAGTTCAGGATCAAACCCCCAAGGCGTGTGCACCTCTGACTTTTCGTATGTTATGCCTGTATAATAAATTAATTATCACTTACTACGTGCCTCGCGCACGTAAAGCCGTTGGCCCTGCGCCTGATCTCTCTCCGGTCGTGTCGGATTGCCGTCCCATCGGACTATGAGAGTGAGGAACGATACCTTATTCAATTTAAATAAATTAAAATCGTACCCCCGCAAGCAATACTTACAGCTCTAGCCAGCTGGCGGACCCTCTTAGGGTCAGTATCCACTACGATGTGCTCAATATGCTGGGCCTTCAGCAACGTCAGGGCTCGTCGGTACTCCTTGGAATCGTGGCACCGCACCGCGTACATGTCGCGCCCATCTTTAGCTATATCGAGGATGTTAAGCTCACCTGCAATTTAAAATTAACTAGTAATAAACATGATGCCTCATCATGGTAGCAAGGATCATGATGATGATGACGAGGGATGATGATTTAGCATTCAGAACAAATGAATCCATTCTCGAGGAACTCAATATTAAGACACGGCTCTCTGCCATTTGCAAGCAAAAAATTCTAAAATTTTTCGGTCACATCATGCGATCTCCAAAACACACTTTAGAGAGAGAGCTAATTCTAGCTTACATGAATGGAAGACAAGACGACCGAGAGGTCGAGCGCCGGTCAGATGGAGCGACACCGTGAAGAGTTCTGTTGGCGGCAACATATAACTAGCCGTATTCAACTGCAGACAGAACTAAGTGGAGGCACATTTGTAGTCGCGATCCTCAGAATTGAGGAAACGAAGAAGAAGAAGAATCATAAACATAGACTCACGCCTGTATTCCCCAGAGGGGGTAGGTAGAGGTGTGCAGTACACCCACGTTTCGCCGGTTATGTTATAAGTTCCGTAATAAGGTCCTAGGTCCGAAACCTAGGCACGCACCTGACTATCATCATCATTATTTTTATTTGTCTTTTAAATTCACAATAAAACATTATTATATTTATTTCTGTTAATTATACTTAGTTTTTATTACATCGAGTCATCACACACACTTTTCACGTAAACTCAACACGGAAAGACGATTGGCTGTTTGACATCCGTGAAACCTAGGCTCCAGATGAAATGATTTTCATACCTATACCTACCAGTACTTTACATTAAGCTGATCTGGAGACCTATTTGGTGCAGCCGTGGGACACAAACCTCATGATTTATTTTTCTTTTATTTGTTTCATGTTTCTTTTTTCTCTTTCTCTTATTTTGTTTGTTTGTTTTATTATTGTTTGTTTATGTTTTCATGTGCTGTCTCAAATAAATTTTTCATTCATTCATTCATTCATCATCATCATCAGAAAGCGACCACGGTTGAAGAAAAGCCTCCCCCATTGAACGCCACAACGAACAGCAACTTGCCGCTTGCATCCACCGGTTACCCGCGACTCTTACGATGTCGTCGGTCCACCTGGGAGGAACCAACCCTTCATCTTTCGAGAACCTTTCTTCTTCATCAGTTAGCGGTTCTTGGAGCGATGTAGCCTGCCCATTGCCACTTCAACTTGCATACGCTGAGAGCTATGTCGGTTTTTCTTCTTATCGTGTGGTTGATGAACAACCTGGTGTCAGAGTTTAAACCTCCCGTAGGCCTCTGACATGGTTTTACACAACATTGAAAATTCTCTCAGTCTCAATCTCTCAGTTGTGCTGGTTTCATCACGATGTTTTCCCTCACCGTTTTAGCTACTGACAATTAATTTATAATACGCACATAACTTACGAAAAGTCAGAGATGCGCGCCTTGGGATCAAACTCGAGACCTCTGAATTGTCAGTCGACGGTCATACCTGATACCAGTAGGCTATCAGTGCTATGTCGGTGACCTTGGTTCTTTCGGCGGATTTTTTTTTATTACTGCCGCACAAATTGACTCCATGCTGTGTGATGGAAAGCAGTCAGTGGAGTCCCTTAGTGAGGGCCATCATCCCAGCAGCCAGCATAGCAATGGGGCATGATGACCCTCACCTTGACGGCCTTGAGAAAAGCTTTTTCACGCCCAGCTTAAAGGTCTCAGGTTCATAAGTGGAGGGAAACAGGTGGACAATTTCCTCGTTTCGGATTTTATCACGCAAGGAAACTCCAAGCATAGCTCTCTCCTCCATGAGCTATCTCTCCAATCTCCATCCCCCATGGCGTGACTCATCTGAAAATAGAAATAGAACTCACCGTATCCATAATCTTCATAAATTACTCCCATCCTGGTCCAGTTTAAATACGAGAGGAATTCTTTGAAGGCTTTTATGATGAGGTCCCGCGGAGGATACAGGTTTATTGTGAAAGTGTGATTAGCTGGAAATAAAATGAGGTTTATATGATAATGGAGAAATTCCTGGAGCTACATTTTTTCATACATATATGCAGGGTTATTTGTAAAACACCAGCATCCTTCAAAGGGGTCATTAAACTCATAATTACGAACAACTTTTACTATGGGACCAACCCTGAAATCGCAAAAAAAAACAGCTGTTCCATACATTTATGTTCACATGACTCAACAAAATGTATGGGAACAGATTTTTTTTTTTGCGATTTCAGGGTTGGTCCCATAGTAAAAGTTGTTCATAACGATGAGTTTAATGACCCCTTTAAAGGATGCTGGTGTTTTACAAATAACCCTGTATAAATGCAGAATGCAATAGTCACTAGTAAACGTCTACAAAATACTTACAATTATCGTGAACATATGGTCCAACAGTCAAGTGTGGGGTATGAAGACTTGTGCTCATGTGATCTAGCGTGCTGCCCAACAGTGGGCCCACGCCGCTGAACAACGCTACTGCACCAGACCTGATTTGCGCACACGCTGTAAAACATAAAACTATGATTAAGGTTGAGATAAAAACTAAATTAGTTTACAAGATGAATTACAAAAAAATGGCCAAGTGCGAGCTGGACTCATAGACAAAAAGTTCCGTACAAAAAACGAAGAGGCATTAATTTTTTTTTTTACTTTATTTATTTTTTATTATTTGTTGTTATTATATATATATAAATAAATTAGCCTGTAACTATCCCACTGTACGGCAAAGCCTCTTCTCATACAGAGAAGGATCGAGCATTAATCACCTCGCTAGCTCACTGCGTGTTGGCGATTTCAGACTATTAATTTCAGAATATTAAGTCCAGATTAACTCACGATGTTTTCCTTCACCGTTAGTCAGTGGTGTCTTAGATTAATTAAGAAAGTACATATGACATTGAAAAAGTCACATTGGTTTACCAGGGTTGAACCTACACCCACGCGCTTGCAAAGCGGATCCGTAACCAATGCGCCACCACGACTTATCACATAAATCTCATCATATCAAATACTTTGTGAAAATTTCAAGTATCTAACCTACATATGACATTAAAAAAGTCCAATGTGACTTTTTCAATGTCATATGAACTTTCTTAGTTATGTGAAACAGCCCAGGGGACAGACGGACTGACAGCGGAGGCTTAGTAGTTGGTACCCTTTAGGTATCTTTATTTTATACACAGACTTACGCCTGTATTCCCCAGAGGGGGTAGGCAGAGGTGTATGCAGTACACCCACGGTTCGCTAAGTTATAAGTCCCATGTAATAGAGGGACAATTCCGGACTTCGTGCTACTACTGAGAATTTCCAAATGGAAAAACCTAATAACACTGCCCAACCCGGAGATCGAACTCAGGACCTAGTAGCTCAGCAGTCGCGTTTGCTACCACTAGACCGACGAGGTATCTAGACTCTTTATTCTTATTCAAAAAAAAAACATACTACATCAAAATCAAAATCAAAATATTTTTATTCATGTAGACCATTAGGCACTTATGAATAGTCATAATTCTAATATTGTTTGTTGTAAGAGTGATAGAGTCACTCGTTTTCCACATCATTTTCCACTTCGCTTTACCAGTCATCATTTTGAAAACTCTACAAAAAATGCGAACCACAGTTCTGTTGAAACACCACAGAAAACTTTTTAAATGAAAACGTTCCCCTATTTACTTTCCGCCATTTTTTTCCTGAAGGACCCTCCGACGTCACTTCCGGGTTATTGCATTTAGCGCCGCCATATTGCGTTTCCTGTTTCCTCTATGGTTTTTGAGTGGGTGGTAGTTTGAGGGCTTGTAGTGGGTTTATTGGAGTAAAAAACTGTTAATGACTTTCTTTATGATTACGACGGCCATTGAGAAATTTCTAAATCCTAACTTCACGTCTATATATTATATAAATAGTTTAGGAACTACGATAACAGATGAACAAGCTTACATGCTTACTGCTAAAATCATAACCCTCCTTTTTTTGTAGTCGGGTAAAAATAACTAGCGACCCGCCCTCTTCAATCACTCTATCTATTAAAAAAACCGCATCAAAATCCGTTGCGTAGTTTTAAAGATTTAAGCATACATAGGGGTATAGGCACAGAGAAAGCGACTTTGTTTTATACTATGTAGTGATACATTTCTTCTTTCGTTTTCTATTCGTTAGCGATTGTAGATAGTCAACTTGGCTAAGCCCCCTGGCCCCCACAGTCCTAGCGTATCGACCCTAAAACGTTCAAATATGTACCCACTGTCTAGGGTATTATATAACCCAAGGCGCACACCTCTGACTTTTCGTAAGTTATGTGCGTTTTATAAATTAATTATCACTCTCCGTGCCTCGGATAGCACGTTAAGCTGTTGGCCCCGGCTGTCAATAGTAGATCTTTGACAATCGTTACGGGTAGTCAGAAGCCCGAAAGTCTGACAACCAGTCTGACAACCAGTCTTACCAAGGGGTATCGTGTAACCCAGTATCTGGGTTGTGGAGGTCTGATAGGCAGTCGCTCCATGTAAAACACTGGAACTCAGCTGCATCCGGTAAGACTGGAAGCCGACCCCAACATAGTTGGGAAAAAGCCTAAGCAGATGATGATGTCTAGGGTATTCATTTGCGCTTTTAAGGGTCTCAGCAGAAAAAAAATATACCTTTCCTATAAGCCTTGAATGTATCCCGCGCTGGTGTATACTGTATATCGTAGACCAGCGTACTGTTGGGTAGCAGGTTCCGTTCCTTGTTGATTCTGTACACCGCGTACTTAAACGCTAATTCCGTGCTGCCACCCCGAGCGTCTTCCGTGAAGACTGCGCCTGGAAAATAAAAAAATATCTATGGTTTCTTATAAGAAAATAACTAAGAAAGTACATATGACATTGAAAAAGTCACATCGGTACATGCCAGGTTCGAACCCACAACCACGCGCTTGCAAAGCGGGTCCGTAACCAATGCGCCACCACGACATTACAACGACATTACACGACATGAGATTTATACTTTAAAGAAATTTTTTTTAATGACTCCTCTGCCTCTGCCTCTGCCTCTGCCTCTGCTTCTGACTAAAGCCTACTCACCAATCTTAACCACAGGAGAGACGGCGGCCACTGCATTCACCATGAGTACTATCCAATGCCACCCTGCCCACATCCTGCCTCATCATCAACCCTGGACGTCACACACACCACCTGGGGACAAACAACAGCCTTTACAATAGAGAAAACATCACAGTTTGCAGTACACCCACAAGCTATTCTGGTAACATGTGAATATATAAAAAAAAACATTAAATTTAATGACGACTGATGCTGGTAGAATACGGTGGCTTAGCAGTCAGTGTGTCGACACGGTACGTAGAAGATCGTGGGTTCGAAACACAACAGATGCGGCTCAGGTGTTGTCTGTTCGCGATGAACTCAAAAGTTACTGCACCAATATTCACGTTGTTTTCACCAATAGATAGAGTGGTTCTCGAGGAAGATTTTAGTATATAATTTGTCAAGTTTTGCCATACATTGGCTAAAATATAATGATATTTGTTGGTGTCGGAAAAAATGCCGGATAGCGGGAACGGGGTCAAAATTTCATGATTACTTTTGACTGTTAACCGACATCCACGCGAGTGAAGCTGCGGGCATCAGCTAGTTTAAAATAATATAGAAAAAATTCGACAAGCGTCTATTCTTAAACATCATTCAGGCCTATTCACATCTATAAAAGATGATTTAAGTGGTGATTTAATTTATTCTTAAACATATCGATGTTTATATTAATATTACCAGCAACCTCTGTCCATCTTTTCCTTCTAAATACTGGTGTGATTATACATTATTATATTCAACATTTCCCTACAATATCATGAAAGTATTTAAGCCCCAACAGGGGGTATAAATTCACCAAATATCTGTGTGATACGTGTCGTATTTCGCACCTACTCACATATATTAACGCCCCCAAATATGTTGGGGATATACCGTTGGGTTTTTCATCCAACTTGTTGGATAATCGACGTTTTTTGGAACTGCTGTTGCATTTAATGTCCACAATAATGTAAACTACCAAGATTGCGTTTTCGAGGTTTTCACTCTAAGGCGACGATAAATATTTAAGTAGGTACAGTCGGCCAAGAAAGTGGTGTATCAGTTTTGATTTAGTATCCTAGTCATCGAAAATGACAACAAGGTACATATCTACTAAAAAGATATCACTGAAAGGTATTCATACGTCATAAGTCACTTATAAGTGCAGAACATTTTTACCTTTATTATAAGTGGATAAGACATTAATTTCTACAAAGATAATTTAAATGTTTCTAAATTTAAAAGTATAAAAACTATTTAAAAAGATGGCAATAGAAGTGTCACATCGATATGCAAGCGAAACTAATCTTTATAACCTATGAACCTGTAAGCGGCACTCAACCTTAGGATGAATACCACTTCTTTGGCCAACTGTACTTGCTCATTAAATAACCCAATCTGCTTACCCTCAATTTCCTATTCAAATATAAACAAAAGACAATTTATATAAATACAATTGAAAAACAATTGGTCTAAACTTCTTTCATTTCGAAACATCTGTCGCTATCCGAAGGATAGCGAAACCACAGTATAATAAAATTAACATACAGTATGGAAACTACGTACAAACGCTCGAAACGGCACACTCACACAAACATGCGTAATATTGGTGTTAATTCTCTTGCACACGCTCTAAACTAATTTAGACTCACTATCTCTCTTTCTTACTGAGATCATTAGAAAAAGATAGAAGATTTTTAAAGCTGTAAAACTAGTCCATTTGCGTGATATCAACGAGAATTTAGTCGGCATGTCATAGAGGTCTCGTCTAATTTTTGCAATTGCAAGGACATAGACAAATTTGACAGCTCTAATTTTATAGTTCAATTTGCTGTCTTTTTTTATGGTGTTTATTAGAAAGAGATATAGTTAAGGTAAATTATTTTAGCGGGATGTACAAGAGAATCAGCACCATTGCGTAACGACGAGACTCCTAAGCGAACGTCGTCACTCGCAGTATCAACGACGCATCATTGCGCATGTTTGTGTGAGTGTGACGTTTTCGAGCGTTTGTACGTAGTCTTCTTATCGAATGGTTGACGAACAACCTGATATCAGAGTTCAAACCGCCCGGCCCGTAGGCCTCTGACATGGTTTTACACACCAGCGTTTCCTCACGATGTTTTCCTTCACCGTTTTAGCAAGTGATAATGAATTTCTTATACGCACATAAATCCGAAAAGTCAGAATTGCGTGCCTAGGTTTCGAACTTACGACCTTTGACTCGTACGTAGTTTACCGTAGTTAGTCTGCAACTTATCTGACAGGTAAATCCAATAAAACTTTGCGTCCAGCTAGGAACTTTTCATTTTTAACGCTATTAAAGATGTACTGCATGTTTTTTATACTGTGGCGGAACCATGGAGCCGAGCATAAAGTAATTAATTTAATTTTTACTTATTCCCCGGGTGCTGGAGAAAATGGAATTTGTGAAGCTGATATTATGAATATTATGGCACTGGGGTTGGTTTCATGGAATTTTTATGGAATAAGAGATAAGGAAGGATCGAAATAACCCCTTAAATTGGGTCTAATACTTTAGGGGCAGAGAATAAACTTATGTAAAGAATTAGATGACTAATCTATACTTACTAGGTAATATTATAAAGAGGTAAAGTTTGTATGTACCTCAGAACTATGTAACCTAAAATATTGTAAGCCATTTATTTAAAAGAGCAACCATAGAGTTTCTTGCCAGATTCTTCTCCATGAAGGGTAGGCTGCCCTAGGAACTGGCAACTAGAGTCACTCTTATAACAAACAATATTAGAATTATGACTATTCATAAGTGCCTAATGGTCTACAAGTCTACATGAATAAAAATATTTTGATTTGATTGATTGATGTATATGTCAGGGGTATTCTCTGGAACTACCGATCCGATCCTAAAAATTCTTTCACCAATAGGAAGCTACTTTATCCCTGACTGCTATAGGCTATTTTTTATTCTGAAAAAGTTGAGTTTTCAGTAAAAAATAACAATATCTGTGATTCAAGTCAGAAAAAAACAGGCAATCTGGCTGCTTTACCAGGGTGTTTTTACGGGAAAATTTAATTTAACGCGGACAAAGTCGCGGGGAACAGCTAGTAAAATTATATAATCGAAATTTCAAATCTCTTTCTACGCCCTAGGCATTTTTTTTAATTTGAAATTTCGACTGATTCTGGTAGGATACGGTGGCTTAACGATCAGAACGTCGATTGTTACGTTGAAGATCGTGGGTTCGAATCCCATCTGTATCAGTTGTTTTTTCAAATTTTCTTATTAAATACTTAATTATATTTAATAAGCTAACATGTGCTGTAATTTATTTTTTATTTATAGACTCACGCCTGTATTCCCCAGAGGGGGTAGGCAGAGGTGTGTAGTACACCCACGTTTCGCCGGCTATGTAATAAGTCCCATGTAATAGGGGGCGAGCCTATTGCCATTAACCGGGCACAATTCCAGACTCCGTGCTGCTACTGAGAATTTCCTAATGGAAAAACCCAATAACACTTTGCCCGACCCGGGGATCGAACCCAGGACCTCGTGCTCAGCAGTCGCGCTTGCTACCACTAGACCAACGATGTGCTGTAAGATGTAAAAAAATCACAAAATATTTAAAAAATTGGTAATATCGCATCAGTGCCTGCAAAGTTTGGAGCGCTTGAAATTATTTAATAAGAAACTCGCAAAAACAACTGACTCGGGCGGGACTTGAACCCGCTATCCCTGGCGTGATCGATTAGGGGTAGCGTAGAGGTAGAGTAGGAGTAGGGTACAGTAGAGTAGGCGAAGAGGTAATATAATCATGTGTACAAAGTCGCGCCGGGCATATACAGGGTTTATAAATATTGATACGGCTTTACTCATGTATTGTATTCGGGGTATGCCCGACTAGTTTCGAACTCAAACGGAGTCCATTTTCAAGAGCGGGTGTACGCGGCGGCGTCGCGGACCTCACTGCTGCGCCGCTCGCGCCCAGCGTTCGGTCTGCCTCTGCTCTCGCGCTGTCCCTCTCGCACGCAATGTAGGCGGAGCGTGCGGCGCGCGCGTCGTCACCGTCGTCGGCGAGGGAACCTCTGGTACTGGGTTCGATGCTCGGGTGTTGCATACCGCGCTAACTGTGTCACACTCCAGGCTCGCTGCACTATAGGTCGACGTAGTCTTCAAAGCGGGTTTCCACGCGGGTGGCAATGTCCAACCACTATCTCGGTTGAAATTCGGACGACGGCTTATCTGAATAGCCTCTCGTACCTTTCGCGGCACGAAATACTTCTCCCTCGCTAGTACGGAGGCTTTGTCGAACCGAATAAAGTGGGCCGTGTCCTCATTGCAGACGTGTTCAGCCACTGCCGACGTGTTAATATCCATCTTCTTAACGCTACGTATGTGTTCCTTAAGCCTGGTTGTGATGTTGCGGCGAGTTTCCCCGATATAACTCAGGCCACAATCGCACGGTATAGTGTATACCCCGGGAACAGCTAATGGATCCTTGTCTTTTGGCGAGCGTACCGAATACAATACGTGAGTAAAGCCGTATCAATATTTATATATTAGTATGACTCACGAAAGTTATTATTCTAAAATATACAGGGTTATTTGTAAAACACCAGCATCCTTAAAAGGGGTCATTAAACTCATCATTATGAACAACTTTTACTATGGGACCAACCCTGAAATCGGAAAAAAAATCAGCTGTTCCATACTTTTTGTTGAGTCACGTGAACATAAATGTATGGAACAGCTGATTTTTCCGATTTCAGGGTTGGTCCCATAGTAAAAGTTGTTCATAATGGTGAGTTTAATGACCCCTTTTAAGGATGCTGGTGTTTTACAAATAACCCTGTATATTGTTTATTAATTTTATAATTATCAATTTAGTAATAGTCGACAATTTATACGTATAAATGGCTTTTATAATAGATTAATTATAGAGATTGTCAAACTTTCCCATCCGTGTGTCACATTCTAGATTACACAGCGGCATCATGGCATATTTTCACGTCGCTAAGGGACCAGTACAATGGTAGATTATGGTAGATTTATGTACTTATAAGTAAAATATCTTCCTGACCGAATTTCGGTCGGATTAGCCAACTACGCAGGAGATATTATAGTGCACAGTATGCAAACACAAGTGCACTCTCTATTCCCTCACTCTCATAGTCCGATGGGACGGCAATCCGATACGACCGGAGAGAGATCAGGCTTAGGTCTAAGGGCTTTACGTGTTTCCGAGGCACGGAGTAGGCGCCACTCTTGTGCACTCATTGGAGGTATTTGCCCATAATCGCCACGCTGGGCAAGCGGGTTAGCGATCGCAGTAGCAGATGATTGCTGTTACACAGAAAGATGCTGCTGCCCATCCTTCGGATCTTCCCTTTGTAGCTTCTTACGACACCCGCGGGACGTGTCAGGGTGGTTATATTCTTAGGCCGGAAATCACATGGCTCACCGTACCGTACCCCCAACATAGTTTACTCCTACGTAAGACATGGCTAGTTCAAAATAAGCCGCTGTAACCATTTGATTAGGAAAATATTAATTAATATTATAAATACAATACACAATTTAATCGACCCTCAAATTGTAAATTAAATTTTACTTCTATTATAACAAGATAACTTTGAAATCGAATGGCAATATTCAATGATTAGAAATGTACAAAACTTGGAAGTTTAATAAGTTACAGATTCGGGAAATATTGTTATAAAATTTGGTTTCTAATAGAGATCACTCTCCGTGCCTCGGATAGCACGTTAAGCTGTTGGCCCCGGCTGTCAGTTGTGGATCTTTGACAGTCGTTACGGGTAGTCAGAAGCCCGAAAGTCTGACAACCAGTCTCACCAAGGGGTATTGTGTAACCCAGTATCTGGGTTGTGGAGGTCTGATAGGCAGTCGCTCCATGTAAAACACTGGTATTCAGCTGCATCCGGTAAGACTGAAAGCCGACCCCAACATAGTTGGGAAAAGGCTAGGCAGATGAATAGAGATCAAGGTCCAACAACATTGGTGCTTCAATGTTACTAGGTAACAGATTTTTAAGGGCCATACGTTGAGTTTTTATTTACTTCATTTTTATTAATTTTTAGCCAGTTTATGATTGATATTAGCAATTGATTTATGTCAGTTTCTATATCTTTCTTTGTCTTTTTCCCATCATTCCTGTCCATCCAAATGTTGCTTGGAAGAGATCGCCGTGTGCGATAAAGCCGCCCATTGTACAATGTTTTCAATTCTTAAATGTACTTTTGTTACAAGTTTTTGGTGTACAATAAAGTGTTAAATAAATAAATAAATATTAATTGTGTTATCATTATTAAAATCTTCCTAACCGAATTTCGATCACAGCGGCCAAACCGGAGATTAGCCAACTACGCAGGATATATTATAGTGCACAAATGTGTGCGCAAACACAGGTGCACTCTCTATTCTCTCACTCTCATAGTCCGATGGGACGGCAATCCGACACGATCGGAGAGAGATCAGGCGCAGCGCCAACGGCTTTACGTGCTTTCGAAGCACGGAGTAAATGATAATCACTACATAGTATAAAACAAAGTCGCTTCTCGCGTCTGTCTGTCCCTATGTATGCTTAGATCTTTAAAACTACGCAACTGATTTTGATGCGTTTTTTTTAATAGATAGAGTGATTCAAGAGGTAGGTTTATTTTGTATAAAACATGCATATTAGCGTAACCGTGCAAAGGGGCGGGTCGCTAGTTAATTTATAAAACGCACATAACTTACAAAAAGTCAGTTAAAGCCTCAGGAGTCAGACGGTAATTTCTGAGACTATAGCGAATCCGTTACGGCCCGATTACCGCCCGGTATATTGGGTACCTTAAGCAAATATTCACAGTTAGTGAAGCAAGAAATTCAATATTGAGAGGGCCTCTATTGTGGTGTAGAGGACGTATGAATAGATATGACAATTATTGAACGCATACAAGCGAAAAGCGATGGCTGCCACAATATTCAAATCAACCGTTTTTAATTGGAGGTCGGTATACCTTCGAGCTTGGATGAGTGAGTTTTGATGCTTGACTTGATAATTTTGAGGACAAGCAGGACCGGCGCTAGGGTGGGGCGCGATGGGGCGACGGCCTAGGGCGCCAAATTTGGAAGTCCGCCGAGGTCTGGAGTCTTCTACCCCCCGTGGATACTCCATCCCCTTAATACTGTGTTACAAAAGAGTGTTCGAGTCGTGATAGCCTAGTGGTGGTGACCGTTGACTGGCAAGTCAGTGGTCTCGGGTTCGAACCCAAGGCGCGCACCTCTGACTTTTCGTAAGTTATGTGCGTTTTATAAATTAACTAGCTTCCGCCCGCGGCTTCGCCCGCATGATATGTTGATAAATTGTAGCCTATGTGTTATTCTGATGTATAAGCTATATTGTGGTGAAGTTTCATTCAAATCCATTCAGTAGTTTTTACGTGAAAGAGTAACAAACATCCATACATCCATTCTTACAAACTTTCGCCTTTATAATAGTAGTAGGATTATCACTTACTCCGTGCCTCGGACAGCACGTAAAGCTGTTGGCCCTGCGCCTGATCTCTCTCCGATCGTGTCGGAAGGCCGTCCCATCGGACAATGAGAGTGCACCTGTGTTTGCGCACACACTTGTGCACTATAATATATCCTGCGTAATTGGCTAGTCTCCGTTGAGATTGGCCGCTGTGACCGAAATTCGGTCAGGAGGATATTACTGTGTTACACCGACAAAAAATTAACACTTGTATGTGAGGGTCAAAATATTTTTGCCTAGGGTGTCATTAGCCTTAACGCCGGTGCTGAGGACAGCTCAAATTTTGTCATATTTTCCTCAAAACTCTTTTTTATCATAATATGGATGATAAACAACCTAGTGTCAGAGTTTAAACCGCCCATAGGTCTCTGACATGGCTTCACACACCATTGAAAAATCTCTCAAATGTGCTGGTTTCCTCACGATGTTTTCCTTCACCGTTTTAGCGAGACATAATTAATTTCTAATACGCACATGAATGCCGTATGAAGTTCTGGAGGATGGGCAGCAGCATCATACTGTGTAACAGCAATCATCTGCTACTGCGATCGCCAACCCGCTTGCCCAGCGTGGCGATTATGGGAAAATACCTCCAATGAGCGCGCAATATTGGCGCGCATTGGGAGAGGCCTATGTTCGGCTGTGGACTAATATAGGCTGGTAATGATGACATGGATCTGGAAAGTCCGAAACGCGTGCTTGGGTTTCGAACCAAAGACTTTTGACTTAGCAGTTCAATCATCGTACCAGGCAGTTTCTAAAACTCATTTGCTTTTTATTGTGATCGAAGAAAATATCGATCTATCTAACTTTTTACTGACTAAACATCACAAACAATGTACTACTTAGTATTCTGAAGCCGAGGCAACACATTTTCAAGTACTGTAGGTACAAGCACGTTGAAGATTTCGCTCCAAAATTAGTATCAAGACAGCCAGCGTTATTTAAAATTACCCGGATAAGTCCCTTGATAGTGACCTTTTCTCCGGGTCATGTAAATAAGTTTAAAAATCTTTCATCTGCCTAGCCTTTTCCAACTATGTTGGGGTCGGGTTTCAGTCTTACCGGATGCAGCTGAATACCAGTGTTTTACATGGAGCGACTGCCTATCTTCCACAACAGGAAGGGGGTGAAATATCGAATACTAAATTTGAACCAAATAATAAACAGGTCAAATCAAATCAAATCAAATGTCTTTATTTGTAAAACATAGGTATAAAATTAGATGTTATATAAGTCAAGCTAAGTAAAACCGTTTAAAAAACGGTTTTGTCATCAAAACTAAAGCTGTGTACCAAATATCAGATCAATCTGTCAACAGGAAGGGGATGAAATATCGATTACTAAATTTTAACCAAAATATAATTTTTTTTTTCTTTTCCCTTAATTTTTTTTTGGTATCTGTATTTATCCTCCTTGAATTTCTCATATATTTTTTCTATATGAGTTCACATAGTTTTTCTTTCCGATCATAACACCTGTCATTGGCGTAAATGTGGGCCTAAGCTTAGAGGAAAAATTTTGCCGTTGTCATATTCTTCCAAGGGCCTAAGAGCCCGGGCACACGATGCGTTGCGGCGCCGCACCGCAAAGATTTCACCGTGTGAGTGGGCACACGAGCGGTGCGGCGCCGTAACGTTGTTATGTCGCAGCGGCGCCGTAGCAGCGTTGGACAGTCTGTTAATACCCCTTTACGCTGATAGGGACAACAAATATTGTATCCATCTCTTACTTACACGGGCAAAATTACGTTTTTTTTATCTTTCTCCCGCATGACCCATGGAATTAGTCCACCCTATATAGGATACTTCCTTTATGGTCCTTCCTTGTGACGCAAAACAACTGAGCGGTGCCGCTCCGACGTCGCATTCATCCCTTCCCGCGTCGTCTTGGTGGTTGCAAGTCCGATCAAGATATTTCTATGTAAGACGACGCAGCGACACCGCTCCGGCGCCGCTCCGGCGCCGCACCGCCGCCGCAACGCATCGTGTGCCCGGGCTCTAAGGCTTTCACTCGCCATTCAAAAGAAGTGAAGTGAACATGTCAAGCTAAGTTAAATCGTTTAAAAAAGATTAAGTACCTATAATATAGTTTTAATGTTGTATACGTACGGAGCCCTTCGTGCGAGAGTACGTACTTGGCGGGTTTTTATTATTACCTGATGTTTTCGGTCGAAATAAATCACACTGTCACCCGGCTTCGACAGGGGTCGAATAAACATCATTCACTCTCCATTAAGTGGTAGTCACTTTGTCAAGTTTCGGGTATATAAACAGCGTGTAACAGAAGTCCGAAATAATACTTAAGGGCATGTATGTATATCATGTAGAGAATCACCTGTGAAAATATGCAGTCCAAAGAAGCCATTTTTTATACAAAATAATTCTTTTGATTTAATTTTCTTTAATATTGACAGATTTCATTAACCTACGCGTGCCTAGTGCTTACCTAAAGATTTTAACAAAGGTAAATAACCTGATGCGTGTTGATTCACCTTTCAGCTGATGTCTAGGGCTGTATTTAAAAGGTTTTAGTAAAATCTTTGACCGTGGTTTACTCAAAAATTGTTAGGGGTTCGGTTCCAAAACCTATTCTCAAGGATTGTGTATAGGGTACCTTATACGCCCTTAATGTATTATTTCGGACTTCTGTTACACGCTGTATTGTACACTCCTTTGCAAAAAAAAGGGCACCTATACCCTGTGGTATAATAAAGATCAGCCTGTATTAGTCCACTGCTGAACGTAGGACTCTCCCTATACGCGTTACTATTGTGCGATCATTGGAGGTATTTGCCCATAATCGCCAGGCCGGGCAAGCGGGTTGGAGATCGCAGTAGCAGATGATTGCTGTTGCACAGAAGGATGCTGCTGCCCATCCTCCGGATCTTTCTTAGTCGATTCTTACGACACCCGCGGGACGAGTAGGGGTGGTTCTATTCTTAGGCCGGAAACCTATGTAAATAAAATACAAAAATGGCGGTTTGTCCCGCGCATTACTGCCCGCTTTTTCTACAAGTAGGTAATATCATTGTTTAAGAGTAAGTAGGTGAAAAAATTGACAGCATTTTATGTTATATAATGTGCTTCTAAATTATCTGCCACGGCTGCAATAGGAGAAAGTATTGGGTATATAGATTGCAATTGTGAAGAAATTTCGTACCCCGGAACTGTGAAAAAAAAATTGGAGCATGGAGCAGAATTAGACCTACGCAATAAAACGCAGGCAAAAGAAAAAAAATGAAAAAAATTATAACGTTAGTTAAAAAAAATTACTTCACTATTGTAATATAAAAAACCAATATTATCTCCCATTGCAGCCGTGGCAGATAATTTAGAAGCACCTTATATAATTATAGCACGCAGTAATCTATGGTTAGCAACACTATTATTCCCTGACCTCCTTTATCTAGCCATCACATTTGGTTTTGAAACCAAACAAGTGCCGTGTAGGATTACGTTACATTTATTTTGGGAGCTATCCCTGTGATAACTTTGATGGTCTCGAAAGTGTATTAAAGAATGATAAATTACACTTTTTTTGTTATTATGTGGGCAAAAAAGAGTCTGAGGCGGTGACAGCTGGAAGTAAAAATAAAAATCTTAAAAACTAAGTTTGTGAGTACTAAAATAACATAAAAATGATTCATTTGATTATAATTAATGACAAAAAACTCGTCATAGAAATATGTAAGCACTAAATAACTTGTAATTTTGAATTGCAGTGTGAAAAGTGCGCCAGCGGCGCCCCCAATTTTTCCAGACTCTTTTTTGCCAAGCTGTAATAAGACATTTTTAAAAAAAGAATTGTTTAATGCTCTATTATGACCTGTATCTGTCCATGTTCATATTTTATTGTTTTTTATTTCAGTCCCTGATATGTAGAAAAAACCTCGTCGCTCGCCTCGTTGGTCTAGTGGTAGCAAGCGAGACTGCTGAGCACGAGGTCCTGGGTTCGATCCCCGGGTTGGGCAAAGTGTTATTGGTTTTTTCCATTAGAAAATTCTCAGTAGCAGCACGGAGTCTGAAATTGTGGCTGGTTAAGACAGGCTCGCCTTTTACATGGGATTTATAACTTAGCCGGCGAAACGTGGGTGTACTGCACACCTCTGCCTACCCCCTCTGGGGAAACGTGAGTCTATGTTAATGTAATGTGTGTAGGAAAACGGATGCAGCATTACTAGTGACTTAAAACCATGGAGTTTCTTGCCAGATTCTTCTCCATGAAGGGTAGGCTGCCCATGGAACTGGCCACTAAAGTTACTTCAGTTCACGTTGACCGCTAATGTCAAATAGACGTCAAGTAGACGTCAAATAGACGTCAAGTAGACGTCAAATAGACGTCTCTTCTTCTTCTTCTTCATACGGGCGGTGTCCGCAAATCGACGACTTGTGCGCCTGTTTTGCGTACGCAGATGTTGGCTGGATCACTCCAGCCATCCCAGCTCGCTCAGGAACGCAGCCAGGGCCTTCACATTTGTAGTGATGTCCTGGAGCGCTTGCAGGGAGCCGAGGTATTTAGCCCGGTAGTTTGCCACGCCACTGCATTCCAGCAGAACATGGGTGGCCGTTTCTTCTGCCTCCATGCATCCTCTGCATATGGGGCTGTCTGTGACACCTATATTAAAAAGGTGTTTGTTAAAATTACAATGTCCTGTTATAGCGCCCGTTACCAGGCGTAGTTGTTTTCTACTTAGCTGCATTAGTGCTCTGGAGATGCGTGGGTTGATTCGAGGCAGGGCCATTTTGGCCTGTCTGCAGCTTTCTAGATTCTGCCAGTAGTGTTGGTGTCAAATAGACGTCAAATAAACGTCAAATACCAACGTGAACTGGGTCCTTTAGAATTATGACTATTTATAAGTGTCTTAATGGTCTACATGAATAAAAATATTTTGATTTTGATCAATTTGTAAAAATGTTAAGTATTATTTATATTTTTTTTATAGACTCACGCCTGTATTCCCCAGCGGGGGTAGGCAGAGGTGTGCAGTACACCCACGTTTCGCCGGCTATGTTATAAGTCCCATGTACTAGGGGGCGAGCCTATTGCCATAAACCGGGCACAATTCCAGACTCCGTGCTGCTACTGAGAATTTCAAATTCAAAAACCCAATAACACTTTGCCCGACCCGGGGATCGAACCCAGGACCTCGTGCTCAGCAGTCTTTTAAGTATTATTCTCAATAAATTCCATTTTACTCAAAATCTCTCGAAAAATTTGCTCAAAATCTATACAAACCTTTTTTAAGTGGATATTTCAGGTCTTATTTATTGACCCATAAATATTGGACGCCCAGGATTTCTAAAAACTTAATCCACCGGTGAGTTATGAGAATTGCCCTCCGAAGTAATGTATTGAATAAATTTAAATTTCTATACGCAGTAACTTTCGGGGTATCGGGAGAGGTATTTTTTTCGTGAGCTATTCTCAGCTAACGCATTTAACATTCGCGCAAATAAAGAATGAAGAAAGAAATCATTTATTTACACGCAATATTGTGCAAGGCGCTATTTAATATTATGTCTACAAGAAATAAAATAAATACAAAAAAAGAACTACAAAACAAACTAAATCTATGCCCAAAATTGCCCATAGACACAAGCCGCAGTCTTAGATTGAGATGGCAACTAGAGTCACTCCCACGGTCACTCCTATAATAATATTAGAATTATGACTATTCATAAGTGCCTAAAATGGTCTACATGAATAAAAATATTTTGATTTAGATCGAAAACATAATTTAAAAAAAAAAACAAATGATAATTAATTTCTTAAGCGCACATGAATCCGGTGATATGCCGTGTGGTTTCCGGGCTAAGAAACCACCCCTACTCGTCCCGCGGGTGTCGTAAGAAGCGACAAAGGGAAAGATTCGGAGGATGGGCAGCAGCATTCTTGTGTAATAGCAATCATCTGCTACTGCGACCGCTAACCCGCTTACCCAGCGTGGTGATTATGGGCTAATACCTCCAATGAGCGCACAATAGTGGCGTGCATTGAGGGAGGCCAGTGTTCAGCAGTAGACTAATACAGTTACCTGCATAATCATCATCATCATTAGCCTGTATTAGTCCACTGCTAAACATAGGCCTCCCTCAATGCGCGCCACTATTGTGCGCTCACTGGAGGTACTTGCCCATAATCACCACACTGGGCAAGCGGGTAGGCGATCGCAGTAGCAGATGATTACTGTTACACAGAAGTATGCTGCTGCCCATCCTCCGGATATTTCCTTTTGTCGCTTCTTACGACACCCGCGGGACGAGTAGGGATGGTTCTATTCTTAGGCCGTAAACCACACGGCATAGATTAACATGATTATCATGACGCACAGATACATGTTAAACTTAATATACCTTTATTTTTTGTGATTTTTTTTTACATGTTAATAGCACATGATAGCTTATTAAATATAATTATTTAGTAAGAAAATTTGAATAAACTACTGATACGGATGGGATTCGAACCCACGATCTTCGACGTACCGTGTCGACGCTCTAACCGCTGAGCCACCGTATCCCACCAGCACCAGTCGAAATTTCAAATCTCTTTTACACGCCTAGGACGTATGGCGACATCTATCGGAATACATTACGTATCCCGACTCAGTGCTCCAAACTTTGCAGTTTTAGTAGACACCGATGCGATATTACCAATTTTCTTAATATTTTAGATCGTGGGTTCGAATCCCATCCGTATCAGTTGTTTTTTCAAATTTTCTTATTAAATAATTATACTTAATATACCCCTCAGTTTACGTCGGTGATTAAAAATTATGCCAAGCAATGGCGTGACCTTTAAGTAAATATTGCCAGTAATAGTCTGGCAATATTCCAGCCAGACGATAGTATGCAAGAAAAAAAGGCTAACTTTATAACAAGCGTTGAGTGAGAAAACAATTTTATTATTTTTAGTTATGCGGCATTTGTGCTAGTTTCCTAAGCCTTGTAAGAATGTTCTGAAAAATTAGTTAGAGTTAATTCTGTAATAACTGTAATAAGGTACGATGGCATTGACATATCTATCGGATAAAAGCCCCTAAACATAAATAAAGATTTAAAAAAAAGAAAAGTTAACGGTAATTTGAAAATTTGTTCTATTCTGTTGTACCTCTAAGAAAAATTTAAATCGTTTCGACAGGCCTGAAGATCACATAAATTTATTCAAAAATCGAATTCAGGTGTGTAATTAAAAAAAATATATTACGTCGTTACGATATGCCTTAAAATCACATAAGTTTATTCAAAAATCGAATTTGGGTGTGTTATTTAAAAAAAACTGTTATAAAATTTTATTGGTATAAATTATATAAGATCTTTGTAATAGCAACATTGCTTTAGCTAGAATTCGGTTGTGTAATACAAAAAAAGCTTAATATAATCTGATAATTTAGAATAATAAATCGTATATTTGCTCAAAAACATTGGTATATAAAGGTGTTAAATAGAAATCTAGATTGGTATAAATATAGGCCGTAATAATAGCAACATTGCTTTAATTAACGACCACCAATCAGCTTGGAAGAATGATTGTCAAAGGCAAAATTTTTCCTCTAAGCCAAATAGCATTCAGCGCGATCACGTGATCGGTGACCTTTGACACTTCCTTTTTTTACCTAGGTAAGAAGTTTCTAAGTTTTACTCCTTCAGCCACAAAAAAAACTTACAAACCTTAACCTATTTTATTTTTATTAATCACGTTTCCCTATCTATTTATCCTTATTACCTGAAAATCCTACCATTCTACAGTCATTTTTCTACATAAAAAGTGTGGGCAACTACTTTAAAAAAAACACTAAACATAAATAATACCTAGATCCTTATCCTGCTATTTAAAAAAAACTTACCAAAGAATATCTTATTGATATCTTTGCTCACTAACTTAAGAAAAAAAAACTATTTATAAAAAGAATCTAGACTATTAAAAAAAAAAACAATAAATGTGTGTTCATATTCTGTTCAGCGTGCCGTTCTTTTAAAAAAAGTGATCCTTATCCATGAATAGGTAGCATTATCCTCGGGATTCAAGAGGCAACTACAATTCAGGTGAAAAGCCAGCATTTTTCCAAAGAGCTGCGGCAATATTCGCTTTTCTTTGTCTAGATTATAATACAAAGCTCTGTTCAATAGGATAACGTAACCTCCTTGCTGTATAATGTAATTCCTACGATTTCATTACTTTACCTACATTAGATCTTTAAAAAAACTATGCTTTATCGGGTATAATAGTGTTTTGATATCGAATTTTCCGTGAAAAAAAGGCTCTGCATATTATCTGATGTAAATCTTTGGCAATTGTCTTGAGTTTTCGTGAAAATTCAAGGAAATTTTACTAAAACCGTGATCATTGAATGTAAACATTAAATGGCTTCTTCTAGGATTTTGAAATAAGAACCTTGGATGCACGTTCGAATACGATACTTAACCACAATTTTTCCTCAATAATTTGTAAGAATATAATCAAAATAAGAGAAAACGTACCATTAAAACATCTATCCAACTCCAATATGACATGAAAACCCACAGATATCGCGATCAACACTTAATAGCACGAAAAAAACGCACTTATACAGCTAATACACTAAATAGAACACACCTCTAATTGTTATTTTTAAGAAAAAAAACTATAAATTTTATTTCGCGCGCATCGCGTTCGATTTCGAATGCATTTTCATTTTTTTTTCTTTTACTCAATTCGAAATTCGATTTTACGCGAGCGTTGGCACCCGTTCCAAGGATCTTACTGATTATTTCATGGCATACAACCTATACGTAGTTATATAAAACAACTTAATTTCATAGATACAAGGCAATTTGGGTCTTCACTTTTGTAGCTAGAGTTTATTTTCGTGTGTATTTCGAAATGGGGTGGGATATCTTCAACTCTCCCTCTTCATAGCAGTAGGGTTGTGCAATCGATAATGCGGGGTAGCGTACCGTTTCGTTGCGTTTAGTTATTTTACTTATTATACACTAACATAATATTTCACTTATGTTACTGAAGCTGGGAATTTGATAAAAATCTAATTTATCTAATAAGTCTTTACTTAATGAGTCTTTTCTTTTTGAGAACTGAAAAAGTGCTATAAACTTTGAAATTAGATTATTGCCCGCAGATTCAAGTCATAGCTGCTATTTAGAACAAGAGACTCAGTAGGAGTTTGAAAACTATGTGAATACAGAGTTTTTGTGACAAATAATATACGTATCTCGTTTTTACTCTTCCGGAAGGATAGAGACAAGCATATTGCATGTCACTAAAACTGTTAGAATCCACATAGATGGTTAACTCGTACTAAGGACCCTAAGAAGTTCATCACAAAAATCCGCAACGACCCTTGAAATCCTAACCAACTTGGGAATCCTAATAAAGAATCTGGCAAAAGGAAGTCAAACTTTAACTTTTGAAAGTAACGTTCTTGAAATAGCATTACAGAGTTACGTTATGCTCGTTGCAAACTGCACATCACTAAACCACCCCTGACAATGTTGCCAGATTACAAAAAATATATTCAGCTAATTGTGATATTGCTATTTTAATAAATGCCGTGCCTATTATTTTGGGGTTGTATGCTTTGCAAGTGGCTTTTTTTTAATTCCTTGGAAGACTTGTGATGTCACCTCAATGTTTACAACATGATATATAAGGTGCTTCTAAATTATCTGCCACGGCTGTCACGGCGGCCATATATTTTTTTTTTCTCTTGCCTGCGTTTTATTGCGTAGGTCTAATTGTGCTCCATGCTCCAATTTTTTTTTACTGTTCCGGGGTACGAAAATTCTTCACTATTGTAATCTATATACCCAATACTTTCTCCCATTGCAACCGTGGCAGATAATTTAGAAGCACATTATTATACGCTGTGAGTGAAACACTCAAAGCGAATGTGGTCATGTGATTTGTTTTAAAAGCTATTTTATTTAAAACTAGCGACCCGCCTCGGCTTCGCACGGGTGCAATGCTGATATACATATAAACCTTCCTCTTCAATCACTTTATCTATTAAAAAAAACCGCATCAAAATCCGTTGCGTAGTTTTAAAGATTTAAGCATATATAGAGATATAGGGACAGAGAAAGCGGCTTTTTTTATACTATGTAGTGAAGTGATATTATATACTCCTAGCCTTATTATTCCCAAACTTTGTTGGGGTCGACTTCTAACAAGACGCAACTGAATATCAGTTTTCTACGGAGCGACTGTCTATCTGACCTCAACACAAAGGGATACGATATTCTAAAGTTAGATCAGTTGTCAGGATTTTATGAGAGTACTGACTCCCTAATTCGACTGTCAAAGATCTTCATGACAACCGGGGTCAACGGCTTAACGTGCTTTCCGAGGCACGGAGTAAGTGATAATTAATTTATAATACGCACATAATGAAATTATTTAATAAGAAACTCGCAAAAACAACTGTCTCGGGCGGGATTTGAACCCGCGATCCCTGGCGTGCCGTGCCATCGCTTTACCAATTAAGCTACCGAGTCCTTCCCGCTTCAGTTTAATTTTTTGACTTGTTGACTTTTTCAATGTCATATGTACTTTCTCAGTTAATCTAAGACACCTCTGACTAACGGTGAAGGAAAACATCGTGAGGAAACCTGGATTTAATAGTCTGCAATCGCCAACACGCAGTGAGCTAACGTGGTAATTAATGCTCGATCCTTCTCTGTATGAGAAGAGGCCTTTGCCCTACAGTGGGACAGTTACTGGTTTATTATTATTATTTAGGCAGTTTGTATTTGTGCCTCAGACTGTCACAAAATGCGGTAGTCATTAAGCCAAATTGAAAGGGTAATTAATTCAATAACCATAATCAACGTAAAACTTTATGATGTTAGTTATATAATTAAGAATAATTTTAGTATACGCCATTATGTAGCGACGACGCATACTGTCTCAGGGACAATTAGGGTGTAGGGTTAAGCACATAGAGTATTCAAGAAAATATAGAGTAATAACGTCAACCACATTGCCTTGTGCGGAGCGAAAATAGGTCTCACCATAGAAATGTTAAAATGTCATTTTTTCAAATTATGTTTTCTAGACGTTTTTCAAAATTTAACTCAGCAGTTAACCATGATATAGGCTAAAATGTAACTTTTTCGCTCGTGGAGCCTAGTTGAACCGCAGTCGATCGAGGTATGATCGCAAACGGAGCTCGTGTCGTGGCCGCGTTGTTCATACCCGTGCTCACAGTTCATACTTCTATAGGGTTGCTCTATATTTTCTTATATACTCTAAGATCCTAACAATATGCCAGCCGTAGCTATAAATTCAAGATTATCATAATAAAAGTACCTACGTCAATAACTTGCTACTCATAATGGTATAATTACTGCTGACCCTTTAAAATTAGCAATGTAAATAATATTTTATTACAGAGAGGTTTATTGTCAGCTTAGCTTTAAGGCCTCTTCGCGTTAATCTGCTATCTCGCTCGCACATTGAAGTTGATTGAAGATATAAAATCAATGAATATATTTATGAAAAATCGAACTAAACCAATTGAAGGAACAGCATTACAAAGTTTTAGAAAAATTTGAGTAACGAGCTCCTGGGTTCGATCCCCAGGTTGGGCAAATTGTTATTGGGTTTTTCCATTAGGAAATTCTCAGTAGCAGCACGGAGTCTGGAATTGTATCCGATTAATTGCAGGCTCGCCCCCTATTACATGGGACTTATAACATAGCCGGCGAAATGTTGAACTGCATACACCTCTGCCAACCCCCTCTGGGGAATTCAGGCGTGAGTCTATTATGTTTATCTTTAACATTACAAAATCAAAATCAAAAACACAATTTGAAAAAATGACATTTTAACATTTCTATGGTGAGACCTGCTTTCGCTCCGCACAAGGCAATGTGGTTGAGTGTTGACGTTATCACTCTATATTTTCTTGAATACTCTATGGTTAGGATAATAAAACCGCCATTATTACCAGTTATTTAACTTTGTTTATTATCTTGTTCATCATCATCATCATCATCAGCCTGAATTAGTCTACAGCTGAACATGGGCCTCTCCCAATGCGCGCCACTATTGTGTGCTTGGAGGTATTTGCCCATAATCGCCACGCTGGGCAAACGGGTTGGCGATCGCAGCAGCAGATGATTGCTGTTACACAGAAGGATGCTACTGCCCATCCTCCGGATCTTTCCCTTTGTCGCTTCTTACGACACCCGCGGGACGAGTAAGGGTGGTTATTTTTAGGCCGGAAACCACAAGGCGCAAGATTTTTCTTACTTAGATAATTTTATAGGCTGAGGATTTTAATTATTTAGGGACATTTTAATAGCTACAGGCTCTGCCCGAGCTGGCTAAGCAAGGTTCGGGGAACGGAACTTATTAGCAAACGCAGTATTTATTATTTATTATACGTTGTGCAACTACGCGCTAAACGTTCCGGTTTCATTAAAATAAACATGAAACATAATTCTTTTTTTAATTTGTTAAGTGCCTAAGCCAAAAACTAATTTTTATACGATCATTAACTAACTAACTTATTATCTACATCTTTGTAAGTTTAAATATAATTTATCGTTAATGGTTTTATATCAATGACAGTCTTCTTAAAATCATTTTGTTTTATTATGAAATTACCCAGAAATGAAACGTATCTGTCATCGAGTGTCATGTTATGTCATTGTCACAGTTGTCATTTGAAAAATAAATGTCAAAATAAATAACCTCTGAAGCTCTTGATCTCGTGAATTCATGATTTAATATTGATAAAATTGCGAGGAAATTTGCATTGATTTCTGTAGAAAAGATCCATTTAAATATCTCGCTAAACTTCTAACTGTTTCAAAATGAATATAGCTCGAAAACTCTGCACTATTCATCACAGTTATGTCAGCCGAAATCTCTGCCGAAAATTCAGATTTTCATCAATAAACTACGAGTCGTCACGATCATCACAACCTCAAGTCCAAGAAGAGAAGTTCGAATATGAAGATCTAAACTTTTTAGAGCGTACAGAGCGTCGTAAAGCGTCAATCCAGCCATTTATGAAAGATGTTTTCGTTTCGATCTTCAACAAAGAATTACTAGCTTACCCTGAGATTGTGAACAAAGAAGAGACTGAGGATTTAGACAGAAGAATTGATGCTATACAGAAAGTGTTTTCCGATACTTCTAAAACATCAGAAGACCGTAAAAACATATTAAAAAGTACAAAAATGTATGCTGCTCCAGTTTGTCTGACCCGAAATGGTTTAGCAGCTAATATTACAGAGAGTTTAAGATATTTAGAGGTCATAGCGGGCGACTTCGAGCTTGGGCAAGAGATCAGTGACCACTGGGTTGGGCTACAGGCCCTTCAGTTAGGTTTAACTCAAGAACAATTTGCGATGATTGCAGATGATTTAATTACAGGGGATAATACAATATCTTTGGCTATTAAAGAGAGGTTAGCTGAGAGGTTAACGCAGGCTGACTTCAGGACAGCTGCTCAAATGGATGGGCAAGGTAAGTTGATTAAATTCTATCCCATTGTGGGGCACAAAACTGGCACCTCATAGCCATGGCCAGATTAACCCATATAGAACATCTAAATAAAACATTAAAATCATCTGGGTGATTTTTGTCGTCTGCGTCGTATCTGTCAGGGTTGGCAGAGCCTTTTTGCCTATATTAACTGCACGCCCCTGATGTGTAAGACCGAAGGTGGTGAAGGGAAATTTTTCTAAGTCTTTTTTCATAGTGCCCCATTTCGTATCCTCTGACTGTATATATTTTTTTAAAATAATTTACCTCCAAATTATCCAACTGCAGGTATATGGCGGATCAACGGTGAGAAGGTGTGTTCCTACAACAATGGGTACATACTAGTGCTAAGTTCTATTGAAGCGTCAAGACTGAAGGCGTTCCTCGTACACCCTAAAGCTGAGGGCATTACTACGAAGGGATCTTTTGTAACGTTTTCGCAGACACCTGGTAAGTTCTGATTTTCCTCATCCTTAGGCTTGGGTAGCAAACTATGGCCAAACTGTGGTCTTCTTATCGTATGGTTGATGAACAACCTGGTGTCAGAGTTTATACAGCCCGTAGGCCTCTGATATCGTTTTACACACCATTGAAAAATCTCTCAGGTGTGCTGGTTTCATCACAATGTTTTCTCTGAACTGATAATTAATTTATAATATGCACATAACTTACGAAAAGTCAGAGGTGCGCGCCTTGGGATCGATCTCGAGACTTCTGACTTGTCAGTCGACGGTCACACCACTAGGCTATCAGTGCTATATGAAGCTCGAGTTATAATTGTGTAACAATAAATAAATTTGTCTATTATACAAAATGTTTTTTTTAAATTCTAGCCACACCACTAGACTCGATATCAGAGATGAAGCTATCACACACGCTCGGACTGTCCCGGCTGCTTGCGGCCGCACTGTGTCGCTGTCGACTGACAGCCGCTGTCAAAAACATTGTAGAGTATACTAGACCTAGAGTTTTTGCAGGTAAGTTAATAAAAAATTATATTCAAAAACATCATCATCATCCTTCTAGCCTTATTATTCCCAAACTTTGTTGGGGTCGGCTTCTAATCTAACCAAATGCAGTTGAATATCAGTTTTCTACGGAGCGACTGCCTGTCTGACCTTAATCCAAGGGATACAATATTCTGAGATTAGATCAGTTGTCAAAATTTCTTTTAAGGGATTTCTTTTTGATAGTCAAGTCAGTACGACTTGACTTTTAGTCTAACTATATCTCTTTCTAATAAACATCATGAAAAAAGAACATCAAATTAAAATATAAAATTAAAGCTGTCAAATTAGTCTACGTCCTGGCAATTGTCGTAAAATTAGACGTCACCTCTATGACATGCCGACTAAATTCTCCTTAAGATCACTAGGTGATCGCAAATGGACTAGTTTACAGCTCTAAAAATCTTCTATCCTTTTCTAATGATCTCAATTAGAAAGAGAGATAGTGAGTCGTATTAGTCTACTAGAGCGTGTGCAAGAGAATTGGCACCAGTAAGGCTAGGAGCATGATAATTACTTGTGGTAATAAAATTAAAACTCATCTCAAATCTCTCCTTCAGGTAAACCTCTCGCCGATCTATCCACAATACAATCAATAATTGGAGACGTTCTCATAAACATATATGCTTGCGAGAGTGCGGAGTACTTCACGGCTGGACTCTTGGATGGGTATGTCGAGCCTGACGCGGAATTAGAAGTCGCTATGTGCAGGTAAGCATCGCTTACTTAACTGGGTGGGTGACCAGACAAGTTTTGGTGTTACTGAATAATCGGTAAATCGAACATTGGTACAGGTATTCGGTAAAAAAAATATTTTCTGTATGGTTTAGGCGTAAAATGCCAGAAACGCAAAATGACAGATTCTCAAAATGCCAGATATTAGAATCGTGTAGCAAATTGCCAGAAACGCAAAATGCCAGATGCGTAAAAAGACAGATTCACAAAATGCCAGAAACGTAAAATGCCAGAAGGTGAATTTTGAAATTTAGATTTAATTTCCAAGATGGCTGAAGCGATATTTCGCCATAGGCGTTATTTCCGTGGTTTTCGGACATCCCAAATACGAATATCAGGATTGTTTTGAAATCTTAAAATGGCTGACATAATATTTCGACAAGGGTGCCATTTCTAACAAATTCAGAAATACCTACATAAATAAATGTCGGAGAAACTCGAAAAAGAAAACAATAAATGTCTAAAGGTCATGAATGTTAAAAATAAAATAATTCTCTTAAATACATAAAGGTCGGTAAATTTGTGGAAAAATGAGATAAATGACGAAAAAATAAAATTATTGTCGAAAGAACAATGTCGAAAAGCGTGAATTTTGAGAAACCAAATTTTTTTTTCATCCTACATTTTCAGTGATAGATCTTTTTATTTTGCAGTACCTGGCATTTTGCATTTCTGACATTCTGCGATATCTGTAATTTTGCGTTTCTGGCATTTTGCGAATCTGTCATTTTGCGTTTCTGGCATTTTGCGAATCTGTCATTTTGCGTTTCTAGCATTTTACGCCTAAACCTTCTGTATGGTTTACCGAATATGGAACCACGGAATGCCTAATCGATTCATATTTCGAAAATTAGTCGAATATCTTTACTCAGTAAAATAACTATTTTCGATATTTCATATTACCGAATGTGAAACCATTGAATAATCGATTCATACTTCGAATATTTTCGATATTACTTACTAAATATTAAACCACTAAATAATCGAACCCAACTTTAACTATTTATATTCGGTAAAAGCAGCCACATTTTGATATTACCGAATATTCTGTTTATAAACCGGTTTTTAGCCGAAAACCGTTATTCTATAAACACCCAAATTTCGATATTTCCTACGAAATTTATAATTATTTGCGGTCTATCATCAATAATATTATTTCTTGTAGAAACTTCATAGCCAATCACGGATTAACCTCGATGTTAAAACTGATGTCAATCCCAGCGCTGGAGAAGGAAGAGGAGTGTAAGAGGTTACTAGACGATATGAGACATTTGGCCACGCGTGGGGAAAGTTTGGACAGTGTCAATACATTTATTGGTATGTTTGCCCACTGATGAACTTAATATTTTGTCCAATTTTTTTTTCTTAAACTAGCCAGACTTTAAACCGCCCGTAGGCCTCTAACATGGCTTTACACACCCTTGAAAAATCTCTCAGGTGTGCTGGTTTCATCACGATGTTTTCCCTCACCGTTTTACAACTGATAATTAATATTTTTGTGAATATTTTTTTACATGTTATAAGCACATGATAGCTTATTAAATAATTAAAACTGATAATTAAATTTATAATACGCACATAACTTACTAAAAGTAAGAGGTGTGCGCCTTGGAATCGAACTCGAGACCACTGGCTTGTCAGTCGACGATCATACCACTAGGCTATCACTGCTGTATGTGCTAAAACATGTAAAAAATAAAAAAAAACCTAAAATCAAATCAAATCATTTATTTACTGAATATGTGTATACATAATAGGTGGTACAAAATACATTATAAGTCGCAAAATATTCTGCCACAACCATGGCTTGTAAATATTCAATTACTTACAAATACCTACAATTATTATTCCATTTAATATTATTATAATGCAATTTATCTAAAATATTTAAAATTTACAATGTCAAATATCTAAATATTAATGTCAATATCATTCTAATTTATTTAATTACAGTCACGCCAATAATAGACGTAGATTATGCATGCGTAATACATTATTTATTTATTTATTTTTCTGGCTATTTACTTCTACTAAGTCACCAATCCTTATAATCCTTAAAAGAGCTTTATTTTTATATTTGCAGCATTGAACGGCATCCACCATGCTGGTAAAATGATGTCGGAAGAAGTGAAACAGATACGGAACCCGCTGATGCATCCCGCTTTCATATTTAAGAAGGCTTTAGCTAATCGTCATCAGGTAAGTCTATTTCATTATCAGCCTGTATTAGTCCACTGCTGAACATAGGCCTCTCCCAATGCGCGCCACTATTGTACGCTCATTGAAGGTATTTGCCCATAATCGCCACGCTGGGCAAGCGTTGGCGATCGCAGTAGCAGATGCTTGCTGTTACATAGAAGGCTGCTGCTGCCCATCCTCCGGATCTTTCCCTTTGTCGCTTCTTACGACACCCGCGGGACGAGTAGGGGTGGTTCTATTCTTAGGCCGGAAACCACACGGCAAATGTTATGTTATATTATCGATGGCCGCTTGGAATAAGCGTGCAAGAGCTCTTTCACGATTTTTTTTTGTTTTTTCTATTCCTTAGCCCGTACCCCTACTCCCCAATTTGTTTAATAAATTTTAGTCCAAAAATATGTCTGCAATCGTACTTGATTTCTTTTATATATTAAGGATTTCTATATACAGTATTCAACTTTTTTATTTCCTTTTATTTTTAAATTATTTTTTTATTACTGCCGCACAAATTGACTCCATGCTGCCTGATGGAAAGCAGTCAGTGGAGTCCCATAGTGATGGCCCTCATCCCAGCAGCCAATATAGCAATGTGGCATGATGGCCCTCACCTTGACGGCCTTGAGAAAAGCTTTTTTACGTCCCGCTTAAAGGACCCAGGATCATAAGTGGAGGGAAACACGTGGGCTGGTAACGAGTTCCACATCTTAATAGAACGGTAGAGATAGGAGGCGCCGAACCGTTTGGTGCGTGGCAGTATCTGTTCTACCGTATAAGAGTGGCACCTCATCCCAGCACGTGTCGTTCGGAATTGGAAAGAAGAGGGTGGGATTAGTTGCTTCCTCTTTTATTATGCGGACAGCGAAGGAGTGGAACTCATTGCCGGCGTCAGTGTTTCCCGATTCTTATAATCTAGGAGTGTTCAAGGCAAGAGTGAATAGGCATTACTTGAGTTCGTGTGTACCATCTTCGACTGCATCGTCACTTCCCATCAGGTGAGATCCAGTCAAATGCGCTCAAGTTTTTAATAAAAAAAAAGTTGAAAATGTTTCTCCTGTAACGTTGACGTTTTTCACTTGCACGTTTATTCGATGGGGCCATCGTTATGTTTTTTTTTACAGGAAAAAGATGACCCTAAGCTTACTCTGTACCTAGCCGAGTATCTTCACCCCTCATTAAAACAACCATCAGAACAACTGGAGTACTGCGTGTTAAGAATGAAGTTCGCTTGTGAGACGATGATGGCGCGACATGGGGTCAAAGTGGGGACAGCTTACACGTAAGTGATTTTGTGGTGAAGTTGTGGTGACAGGGTAATTTTGTGGTAAAGTGGGAATTGGTGGGAAAGTGAGAATTTTCTGGGAAAATAGTAATTTTGTGATGAGAGAGTGGGTTTGTGGTGAGGTGGGAATTTTGTGGTAAGATGGGAATTTTGTGGTGAAGTGGAAATTTTGTGGCGAAGTTGTGATGAGTTGGTGAGACGAGACGAGATTAAGCGGCGTTAAGCTTATTACTTTGTATTAATAATTTAAAAAATAATTTGATAACTATACCCTCGACACAAATACCTCAATTTTTTTAGGCAAATAACGCTCTCGTCAACATTCAAATAAAAAAAATGAAATCAAAATCGGTCCATTCGTTTAGGAGTTACGAAGCCACAGACAGACACACAGCCACAGAAACTTATAACACCCCTCTTTTTGAGTCAAGGGTTAAAATTGTGATTGGGTAAATTAGTGATGTGGAAACAAACATTTACATATTTTTTTTCTTGAACAGGGAATTGAACCGACTAGCTGAAGCAGCAACAGAGATATTGATGATGACTGCGGTACTAGCTAGGGCTTCTAGGTAAGTAAAAAAGTCAGCTTGATATCAGGTGTGAATCAACAGATGTAATATCGAAAATTGATTTACCTAATGTTAAAAATGCTATTTTATCATTAACGTTTAGTCTAATAATATTATAATTAATTAATAATCTTAAAAAAAAATGAAAAGACAGAATAACTGATACTGATGGAATTCGAACCAACGATCTTCGACGTACCGTGTCGACGCTCTAACCGCTAAGCCACAGTATCCTACCAGCATCAGTCGAAATTTCAAATCTCTTTCTACGCCTAGGGCGTGTGGTAATATCTATCGGAATACGTTACGTATCCCGACTCAGTGCTCCAAACTTTACAGTTTTAGAAGGCACGGATGCGATATTACCAATTTTCTTAATATTTTTGTGAATTTTTTACACGTTATAGCACATGTTACTTTATATTTTTGTGTTTTTTTTACTTTAGCACATGTTACCTTATTAATAATAGTATATAGTAATAAGAATCAATAGTATTCCGATAGATATTACCACACGCCCTAGGCGTAGAAAGAGATTTGAAATTACGACTGTCCGATGGGATACGGTGGCTCAGCGGTTAAAGCGTCGGCACGGTACGCCGAAGATCGTGGGTTCAAATCCCATCCGTTGATAGTTGAATTTTCTAATTTTTTATTCAATAATTATACATTAATAAAATAGATTATATAAGAAAATTTGAAAAAAACAGCTGATACAGATGGGATTCGAACCCACTTCACACCCACCCACATGTAAAAAAAATAGAAAAATTAAGACAATCTCATATGATATTTCTTTTTACAGGTCCTACTGTATAGGTCTTCGGAACGCTGAAATAGAGATGAAGCTAGCTGCCAGCTTCGTCGAAAAAACAAGAGATAGAGTTAAGAAATTAATAAAAGACATAGATGATGGTGAATTTTTAAACCTAGATCATTTTACGATACAGTTCGGTAAGAAAGTTCTGGACACTAACACTACGCTTGTTGAAAAGCCAACAGCTAGGGTTTTCTGGTAGAGTAATGTGGGTTCTTGGGCTGGCCAATTCTGATGTTAATTTTTTTTTTGAGAGATTTTATGAAAGACAATTCGGGACTGATAAAAAATTGGGACAGACTAAATAAAATTCGGGACAGATTAAAAAATCGGGACAAATAAAAAACGGGACAAATTAAATAAAATTCGTGACAAACTTAAAAAATCGGGGCTGACTAAATCAAATTGGGACGGAATAAATAAAGTTCGAGATATACTAAATAAAATTTGAGACATACTACTAAGAATTTAAAAACCAGGCCTCCCAAAAGTAGGCAGAGTTAGAAATCGGGACAAATAGCGTCCCGTCAGCCCTTTAAGCGGGCGCATTAGGGTCGGAATAAATAAAATTCGGGATATACTAAATAAAATTTGAGACATACACTAAGAATTAAAAACCAGGTCTTCCAAAAATAGGCAAGTTGGAAATCGGGACAAATAGCGTCCCGTTAGCCCTTTAGGACGCTGAATTCGAGAAGTCCCGATTAAATCTGAACAGTTGGTCAGCCTAGTTATCAGGTTTGTAAAAATATCTGGTCAGTAGAATGTGTGATATGATTGTATGCCGAGAAATTCTGTTTTCGTATAGAAAATTAATGTTTTTGCTAGGAAAATTTGGTTTTCCAAAAATAAGTCTGTATTTCTGCTGAGAAAAGGTCGTATTCTGCCGGAAAAGGTGAATTTTCTATTAGAAAGTTTGTGTAAATAAATTAAATGTAATTTTTTCGCTGTCTTTCTAATAGAAAATTTTTCTTCTTGTTAAGAATTCTTTTAAAATAGGAATGAGGTTAAATATATTGTTATGTTGTAAATAAAACTAGATTTTTATATTATAATTATCGTTTTATTTAATTCTAATAAAAATAAAACATTAAACTACTTAATCTTAAAGATATAATTGAAGAAAGTTGCTTAGACGGTGAAAGGAACCTAAATAAGTTAGGATACCTAATATGGCCAAATAACCTAACATGGTCAGATAACCTAACCAGGTAACCTTATATGATTAGGTGTCCTAATATGGCCAGGTAAACTTTTAAGCATTATTTAAGGGAAAAAGAGTGCCTATGTAAAACTGCATTGTGAAAACTTTTAGATAAAATAAGCTATAAAATCAAGTTCTGCAAAAGATTTTTAAGTTTATCTTATTAAATCTAAGGTCTATAATCTTTCGGAAAAACACTAATATAAGAAACGCCTTTCTCACTAACAGGCTTAAAAGTGTCCCCAAAAGTGATATTTTTCGCCAAATTTCCCCGTTTGCCAATTTTCCCCCGTCTCCTCAATTTGTCCCACTTCGCCACAGGTTCTGCCACTTTCGTTTCTAACTTCGATTTGGACTCGAAAGCTGGTTTTTCTGGGTTAGAATTGAACCCTGTGACCTTATTTTTTTCTTTGCGCTTGTAATAAAATACTTCCCAAGCTAAAGTTACCATTGCTAGACCTAAGCCGAATAAGGTTGCTATGAAGACACCTCCTGCAATAGAAACAAATAAGTAAAAAATTAAAATCAAAATAATTTTATTCATGTAGACTATTTTAGGCACTTACGAATAGTCATAATTCTAATATTACTATAAGAGTGGCTTTAGTTGAAGAATCTGGCAAGAAACTCCATGGTTGCTCTATTTAGTATAGTTTAATAAACCAGCCTGTAACTGTCCCACTGCAGGGCAAAGGCCTCTTCTCATACAGAGCAAGATTGAGCATTAATCACTTCGCTAGCTCACTGCGTGTTGGGGATTTCGGACCATTATTCCAGGTTTCCTCACGATGTTTTCCTTCACCGTTAGTCAGTGGTGTCTTAGATTAACTAAGAAAGTACACATGACATTTAAAAAGTTACATGGTTCATGCCAGGTTTAGACCAATGCGCCACCACGACACGAAACAAGTAAGTGTAAAAAGTCGAACACCGTTTATTTTGGCTGGACACGCAATCAAAAATCCTATGTCCGGCTTTATCCGGACGCCTGTCAACGCTAGTTGCTACTCTCATAGAAGATTGTGCTTACCCAAACTCTCTAATGTGATGCCTTCAGATTCATCTGCATCTGGGCAAGCCTGCCTGGCTGACTCATTCCAGTATCTGGAAATAAGTTTTTTAGCTTTAGATACGTTGCGTTTGTTAAAAACCTTTGCTTTTAAGAACTCACCAAAGTTCAAGACCAGTTCGATGAATATTTCAGATCGAGTCTCCCGACAAAGAATATGTACTATTACTTCGTAAAGAAGCGACACTCACCTCCCCCCCGCATCTGCCCGTATCAAAAGAGTGAAGAAAGGGTAAAGCAGAGCGAGAGCGTGGATTATATCACGTTGTCCTTTTCCCGCTCGCTTGTAGTAGTAGGTAGGCTATTATACAAGTACATTTTATAAAAAAAAGATGCTCACTTCGATGCCAGTTGTTCCAGAAACCGTTCTTTCTGCAACTCCAGCAGGGCTCTAGATAGGTCCTCTTGTAGCCTAGACCCTTGTTGGACGGCAATGGCGTACGGTTGTTCGGCAAACACCTCTCCTACTTCAGTTAGGTTGCAGTTTCGAGTTACTTCATACCTTTATTATCACCAAAATAAAATATAAGTACCTAAAGTTCAAAATTAGTATTAAAAAAATCGTTTACGAGCGGGATTTGACCTCGCAACTTACTGGCCAAAGCCCCAGTTGCTCTGCCATTAAACTATTCGTGACCCTGTCAGTAAAATAGAGCGTTCGAACGAACATTAAGGTATACGTTATTGATAGGCCTAATCAGAGGCTATTGTTGCATTCCAATAAGGGATCTACTCACTTTATCTCAGCCGAGTCGTGTATAAAAGCAAAATCGGCATCTGTGTGTTCGTTCACTTGTTGGAATCCGGTGTTAGCGTCTGCGACGGGACCTAAAATGGAGTATCATTAAAGACTCAAAACAATATAGTATTCCGAAAGTACCTATGCCAAAAATATGTTTAAGCTATTTTGCTATACAAACTAAAAAATAAAATAAATCAGCCTGTAACTATCCCACTGCAGGGCAAAAGCCTCTTCTCAAACAGAGAAGGATCGAGCATTAATCACCACGCTAGTTCTCATCTACGCTCACTGCGTGTTGGCGTATTCAGAATATTTATAAGTCCAGGTTTCCTCACGATATGTTTTCCTTCACCGTTGTGAGTGGTGTCTCACAATAATCAAATTCCAATGTCATCGTTGAAATTTTGCCCTACAGAACTACATAAACCTTACCTGAAGCATTAATAGCTAGAAGAATATGTCCATACTGCTCCCTGATTGGGTAGTCCCAAACCCGGTACTGCGCCTGATCCGATGTAGCGTTCAGGGTGATCTCTTTCCATACTCTGAAAGAAGCAATTTGGCCTTTAATTGGCAGATCTTATCTGCTGAGCGTCGCAAAAAAATTGCAAACTCCCAAGAGCGTCACAGCAAAAATAGTTTGAGAAGCCCTGGTCTACGAGACATAAAAGTTTTTGGACCTCTGATGTAGACCATTCACCAAATATTAGTATGACTCACGAAAGTTATTATTCTAAAATATCCGTTTTGGTTTAAGTACCTATAAAGTGCGGGAGATATAAAAAGATGGACCTTATTTGGCCTTTGGCCTTTTTAGGCGCACCTTGACTATCACTGCTTCGACTGTACCTACTAATAATATTATCATTAAGATTCATTATTTTAATGCTTATAGCACCTGTAAAGGGTATCTTCAGCGAACTTCATATTGATGAAGTATTGATGCACTGAGGAGCCTTCTACTACAGTATAGTTGATCCTGGACTGCCGAGCCAGCTGTTCCAATGAAGACACTGGCGTCTGTGAACATAAAATTACGCTATCTTCGCTTACTTTATTAATCTTAATCTTACACTTACATAAGAGTTCTTACGAGTTCACTGGTTTGGCAAGATTTATAGTACTCGGTCCAACGTACAAAGTTGACTCGCGGTACCTGAATCAGGTTTCCAACAGACAGGGAAAATAATAGTGAAATCTGACTCAGGTTTCCGACAGACAAGTACGCAAGGCTCGAAAACGGCACACTCACACAAACATGCGTAATATTGCGTAACGACGAGACTTCTAAGCGAACGCCGCGGTACTCGCAGTATCAACAACGCGTAGTTGGGCATGTTTGTGTGTGCCGTTTTCGAGCGTTTCTTTTTTCGAGTTTCCGTACTGTATGTTTATTATACTGTGACTGAAACATCGCTAAACTCCTAACGTAACATACCTGCATCCTCTCAACAGTTAAAAACGCAGCGAGATTAGCAGTGAACGTAGCCAACATCAGCACCACAAACAACCAGTAAGCAGCGACGAGGGTCCTTCCTGATAGCGCCTTGGGCGCTTCACCCCCGCCTTGTGGAGTGAACGATGTTAGGGCGAACCAAAAACTCTCCTTTAGTGTAAATTCTCTGAAAATATAGTCTCTGGTGAAACATGATCCCTAAATAATATATAACAAAGTCGCTTTCTCCCTATATCCTTATGTATCCTTAAATCTTTAAAACTACGCAACGGATATTTGATGCGGTTGTTTTTAATAGATAGAGTGATTGAAGAGGAAGGTTTATATATTGCACCCGTGCGAAGCCGGGGCGGGTCGCTAATCACTACATCTACATAGTATAAAACAAAGTCGCTTTCCGCGTCTGTCTGTCTCTATGTAGGTATGCTTAGATCTTTAAAACTACGCAACTAGCCTATAGCACTCAGGAATAATGTAGCTTCCTATTAATAGGATCGGATCGCTAGTTCCGGAGATTACCCCTAACATACGTAATACAAACTTTACCTCTTTATAATATTAGTATAGATTAAATAAGATAAACTCTACCTGCAAGGATACGGGTAGGCGTCCGGATTATTCCTCGCGGAGTAAGGAGAGTATTTGTCAAGCAGCCAGATCATGAACCCGGTTAAAACTAGAGCTGCCACTATACTGAGCCAAACCTCCGTCCTTAACACCGTCATGAATTTGAAGAGGGAGGTTTTTCTAATCGGCTTTCGAATTACTGAAAAAAAAAACTCTATTTATACGGTTTTACTTAGCTTGACCTGTTTATTATTTGGTTCAAATTTAGTAATCGATATTTCACCCCCTTCCTGTTGACAGATTGATCTGATATTTGGTACACAGCTTTAGTTTTGATGACAAAACAGTTTTATGTAATAAAAAAATCCTAAATCCTAAAACCTCGTGTTCAGCAGTCGCGCTTGCTACTACTAGACCAACGAGGCTATCATCTGAACTTAATAGTCTGAAATTGCCAACACCTTAGAGTATATAAGAAAATATAGAGCAACCGTATAGAAGTATGAACTGAGAGCACGGGTATGAACAACGCGGCCGCGACACGAGCTCCGTTTGCAAACATACCTCAATCGACTGCGGTTCAACTAGGCTCCACGAGCGAAAAAGTTACATTTTAGCTCATATCATGGATAACTGCTGAGTTAAATTTTGTAAAACGTCTAGAAAACATAATTTGAAAAAATGACACTTTAACATTTCTATAGTGAGATCTGCTTTTGCTCCGCACAAGGCAATGTGGTTGACGTTATCACTCTATATTTTCTTGAATACTCTATGGCCAACACGCAGTGAGTTAGCGTGGCGTGGTGATTAATGCTCGATCCTTCTCTATCCCCTTGGTGACGCTCTTTACTTACCTATTAGAATCCCCGTCTGCTCAAAGTAAGGCGCTACAAAGTCGATAACTTCTTCTCTCTCAGCAGTCATAGTTAACGCCGATATCGCTATATCAGTCTCCTGTACAGAAAAACAAATGTCCTATCCTAACCGAATTTCCGTCACAGCGGCCTATCTTAACGGAGATTAAACAACTACGCAGGAGATATTATAGTAGTCGTGATAGATTATTTTTATGATCCTCGCCTGTCAAGTCGATGTTATGTGTGTATTATAAGTTAATTATCACTTACTTGAAATGTCGTGGTTGCGCATTGGTTACGGACCCGCTTTGCAAGCGCGTGGTTTTGGGTTCGAACCTGGCATTTACCAATGTGACTTTTTCAATGTTATATGTACTTTCTTAGTTAATCTAAGACACCACTGACTAACGGTGAAGGAAAACATCGTAAGGAAACGGACTTTAATAGTCTGAAATTGCCAACCCGCAGTGAGCTAGCGTGGTGATTAATGCTCAATCCTTCTCTGTATGAGAAGAGGCCTTTACCCAATATTGGGACTGTTACAGGCTGATTTATTTATTTATTTATCACTTACTCCGTGCCTCAGAAAGCACGTAAAGCCGTTGGCCCTTCGCCTGATCTCTCTCCGGTCGTGTCGGATTGCCGTCCCATCGGACTATGAGAGTGAGGGAATAGAGAGTGCACCTGTGTTTGCACACACACTTGTGCACTATAATATCTCCTGCGTAGTAAGCTAATCTCCGTTGTGATTGGCCGCTGTGACAGAAATTCGGTCAGGACGACATTATGGACTGTCAAAGATCTTCATAACAGCATAACTTTCTTTGCGAGGCACGGAATAGGTGATCTTTTTTTTAGGTTGAATTTTTCCTTTACAACTATTTAGCATTTCTTTTTCAACGAAATAAGTAGTCACTGTTAAGCCCATATCATCCCACAGCTGGGCAAAGGCTTCTCCTCTGATTTCCACGTAAGTAAGTAGTATCACTACATGGTATAAAACAAAGTCGCTTCCCGCGGCTGTCCCTATGTATGCTTAGATCTTTAAAACTACGCAACGGATTTTGATGCGGTTTTTTTTAATAGATAGAGTGATTCAAGAGGAAGGTTTATATGTAGGATAATACATGCATATTAGCGTAACCGTGCGAAGTCGGGGCGGGTTGCTAGTTTTAATATAATTTAATATACATACTCCTCTCATTAAATCACCAACAACACCGTCCCAGGAGCCATTCGGCAGCTTCCTACCAAAACCACCGCTCTTTGGGGAGACGATCTCGTAGTCAAACGACATCGTCTGAAATATTGATATAACATTTTAATTATTTTTACTAAGAATCAGAATCATTTATTATTGCAAGAGCATTCTAGAATAATAAATGATTCTGATTCTGCCTAGTACATGACTACATGTTAACAAATAATAATAGGTACCGTACTACCATAACAATAATGTGCATTAAATTGACAATATAATTATTTATTTCGAAATATTATGTCATTTTGAAAGTATTTCAATGTCATCATCAGCATTAATACACTGCAAAACAGGCCTCTCCCAATGCGCGCTACTTTACTGCGCTCATTGGAGGTATTTGCCCATAATCGCCACGCTGGGCAAGCGGGTTGACGAACGCAGTAGCAGATGATTGCTGTTACACAGAAGGTTGCTGCTGCCCATCCTCCAGATCTTTCCCTTTGTCGCTTCTTACGACACCCGCGGGACGAGTAGGGGTGGTTCTATTCTTAGGGACCCACACGGCAAACGGCCATTTTACAAGCCAAAATAAATACAAAATATACGTAATTTAATTTATGTTAAAATCCATGAAATATAAAAAATGACAATTAATAACTAATCTAACTAGATTGGTCTGTTAATATGTGGTGTCAAAAAAGAATAGCATACCCTTAGAGTATAAAAGAAATTACAGAGTGATAACGTCAAAAACATTGCCATAAGCGGAGCGTGATCAGGTCTCACCATTGAAATGTTAAAATATCATTTTTGAAATTACATTTTCTAGTCATTTTTGCAAAATTAGCATGTTATAAGCTAAAATAATAACTTTTCGCTCGTGGAGCCTAGTTGAAGCAGTCGATCGAAGTATGATCGCGGACGGAGCTCGTGTCGCGGCCGCGTTGTTCATACCCGTGCTTACGGTTCATACTTCTGTGGGATTGCTCTATATTATCTTATATACTCTAAGATCAACGCCTCTCCCTTTACGATTGGAAGTCGACTGATGATGGGATAACATTAATGATGCAATATGTATGATAACATCATAATTCTTGCCTCCGATAACCTGGCGATGAGATCAACGCAATATCCTTCGTATAAAGGCTGGCCATCTTCATCAAACATCTGCTCTCCGGTTTTAGGGTCCATCTTCAGCAGCGTCCAGGGTACAGCCTGTAAAATTGACTCAATAAATACTCAAGGCAGGCAGGTGCAGGCGGCTGTTTACCCGCTTGCACCCACCCTGACAAGAGCTGGCTGAATCCGGTATGCCAAAGCTAAAAAGCGTGTTGGGGTGATGTCCAGGAACCTAGACGCTAGGACATCGCTACTCCGAATGCAAATTTGAGCGGGCCTACAGGCAGGCACTGGACGGGGCTGCTCGCGCTAGTAGTACCCGGCGGAGGAACACGCAGGGGGAGACGTTTTTAGTGGGTGCGAGCCCCACGTAACCGTACGTCCTCGGACGTGCGATAAGCGGAAGACATTTTTAACTCCCCCCGGCCATAAAAAATAAAAAAGGTGGAGCTGGAGAGGAAGAGGAGTGTCGGTATTACGCATGAAGCAATATACTCTCTATCCTCTGCGGCTGAGGCCTAGGTGTGGTCGGCGAAGATGATGATAAATATGATGAATGTCATATTTTCATCGATACATTGCTTTTAAAGAAAAAAGATCATAATCCACTTAGCAAAAAAAATCGAAATTTACTTACTGGAGCCGTTCCAATCCTGAAAAACATCCTCAAAGGTTCCAGTTCGATTCCCGGTAATAGTTTGTACTCCTGATCGGCTGACCAGGTCGCTATAGTAAGCTGGCCCGACTCCGGTTTGTAGTTAGAGAGGATGAATCGAGAACGGAGAAAGAGGCCTGATCTGTGATGGAGAAAGTGGGATGAATTAAAAACTAGTTCTTTTACTGCTGGTCTACAAGTTCAAGGTATTCTGCGTGCAATGGAGAAGGGGGGTAGCTACTTTTCTGCAGCCTTTTCTGCCATATCAATTATACGGGGGCCCCCGACGTGCGTAAGCAAAAATTAATAAAAACTTCCCAATTTTTTTATTAATTCAGATCACCATCATCATCATCATTTCAGCCATAAGACGTCCACTGCTGAACATAGGCCTCCCCCAATGATTTCCAGATCGGCCGGTTGGAAGCAACCTGCATCCAGCAGCTTCCTGCGACCTTTATTAGGTCGTCTGTCCACCTTGTGGGTGGACGTCCTACACTACGCTTGTACGTGGCCTCCATTCCAGAACCTTTCTGCCCCATCGGCCATCAGTTCTACGCGCTGTGCCCCGCCCACTGCCACTTCAGCTTGCTAATCCGTTGGGCTATGTCAGCGACTTTAGTTCGTTTGCGGATCTCCTCATTTCTGATTCGATCTCGCAAAGAAACACCGAGCATAGCCCTTTCCATAGCGCGCTGAGTGACACCGAGCTTTCTTATGAGGCCCATGGTGAGAGGCCACGTTCCAGTTTCGTATGTTATCACTGGTAACACACACTGGTTGTAGACTTTCGTCTTTAGGCACTGAGGTATATTGGACGTGAAGATGTTGTGTAGTTTCCCGAACGCTGCCCAGCCGAGTTGGATTCGACGATTGACCTCCATCTCATTAATTCAGATAATGACAAAATAAAAAAAAATCTTATTTTACCGCGTGGAGCGTGCGTTCGAAATTTGGCAACACCAACTTTTAAATAAATTTTGGAAAAGTGGCAGAGATAATTATGACAAGTGATCACCACCGCTTTCAACACTAGAAATGCTGTAATGAAGCAACTTTGCAGCACTCGTGGTTGCGGGCAGTCTGCCTGCGACGACGAGTGCTGCAAAGTACTCGAAACGTCAGGATTGTATTATCAAAATAAAAACGCGAATTATATCCGTTAAAAAGTTGTTTCATTATGTTGAGTGTTCGCGAAAGTTTGAGACTATATTACTAGAAATGCTGCCGGACTCCTCAACTTACCTATCTGAATCCCAAAACAGCACAGTTTCATTGTTGACTCCAGAATCCTCGGCGAACTGTCGGAACAGCATTTCTTTGGTGCTGTTCATGATTGGCTGCGGATCCTCACAGTCTACCGAGGTGGTCGCCAGAGGCAGGTCTCTATCTAACTTCGAGTAAGTCTCCGAGAGATAGAGGATAAGAGAATTTAGGACATGTTGTTTCTTCTGTAGAAGAATGAAAAAAAACTATCTTAGATACGAGTATATATAAAAATTAATTGTTGTTCGTTAGTCTCGCTAAAACTCAAAAACAGCTTGACTGATTTGGATAATTTTGATTTTGAAATATGAGTGAAAGTCCTGGGAAGGTTTAAAAGGTGAGAAAAAGGGGTAAGGTAGGGTAGGGATAGAGTAGGGTAGTGTAAGATAGAGGTACAGTAGGGTAGGGTAAGATAGGGTAGGGTAGAATATGCGTTGAAGTAGGATAATCACTCGTACAAAGTCGCGCCGAGAAGCTAGTTACTTAATAAAGATACTAACCAAATTCTGACTGATTTTAGCAGCAGGGATAGCCCAGTGGTATGACCGTTGGACTGCCAAGTCAAAGGTCTCAGCTTCAAAGGTTCAGGTTCAAAACGTCTGACTTTTCAGATTTATGTGCTTATCAAAAACTAATTATCACTTGCTAAAACGGTGAGGGAAAACATCGTGATAAAACCAGCACACCTGAGAGATTTTTCAACGGTGTGTAAAGCCATGTCAGAGGTTTACGGGCGGTTTAAACTCTGACACCAGGTTGTTCATCAACCATACGATGAAAAAGAAGCCGGTAAAGTTAAAAATACCTCAAAATCCGAAGGGCAGCTACAGGCTTCTCTTTTTATCATTTTGCAGCATTCAATTGGGTCAGCTTGCAGCAGTACAGTGGGTAACACCAGCTGACTTACGTCCAGGGTTGAATAGTCAGTCAAGACCAAATTCCAGCGAAAGTCACGACGAACCAACTTCTCCTTTACTGCCTAGGAGTAAGAAATAGGAGATTTTGGACTAAATAAAAAAACTTTTTAATACTTTGACTGCCACGCCCGCAGACACAATGCAATTTATATTGTTTGTCAGTCACCGGTGACTGACGTGGCGTTCAAAGGGTTTAACCAAAAAAATAACCGACAAAAAAAAGGGAACTAAAATGTAAAAAAATAATAAATGATTTTTAACTAAGTACCTACACATTTATCATTTATTTAAATATTTACAAAAATCTGTTATTTTTTTATTTGATCACCTCCTCCGCTTCGCTTTTTTTCGTCGGTTAAAAAACCCGGCTAATGCTAGTCGGACTCGCCCACCGAGGGTTCCGTAAAAACACTATTTTTTTTATGATTTAATCACAAATGTAAAGTTTTCAGACTTTTCCCTGTATTTGTAGTATAAGACGATATTACTTGCCAAACAAAGTTCTAGGTCAACGGTAAGTACCCTATACATTTTGATTCCCTTGAGAGCGTCGAAATTTCCGTTTTTTGTGACATAAACGGCTGTACCTTTTTTGTGCGTTAACTTAGAAGTTTGATTTTTTCACAGCTTTAAGGGACTGCAGACTTGAGTATATGGTTTTAATTTCAACTCGATATCTCCACGCTTTCCCGAGATAATGGGTCTTGACAGACAGACAGACGTATTATTTTTTTATGTGAACTTAGAAAATTGATTTTTTTCACAACTTCAAGGGACTGTAGACCTGAGTATATGGTTTTAATTTCAAATCGATATCTCCACGCGCTCCTGATATAAAGGGTCTTGACAAACAGATATACAACAGAGTGATCCTATCATCATCTGCCTAGCCTTTTCCCAACTATGTTGGGGTCGGCTTCCAGTCTCACCGGATGCAGCTGAATACCAGTGTTTTACATGGAGCGACTGCCATCAGACCTCCACAACCCAGATACTGGGTTACACGATACCCCTTGGTAAGACTGGTTGTCAGACTGGGGCTTCTGACTACCCGTAACGACTGTCAAAGATCTACAATTGACAACCGGGGCCAACAGCTTAACGTGCTATCCGAGGCACGGAGAGTGATAATTAATTTATAAAACGCACATAACTTACGAAAAGTCAGAGGTGCGCGCCTTGGGTTCCAAACCCGAGACCACTGACTTGCCAGTCAACGGTCACCACCACTAGGCTATCACGACATAACAGAGTGATCCTATATGGGTTCCATTTTTCCTTTTGACCTCCGCACCTTCGGTAGGTACAAAAGTCAAGAAGAAGGCCTTAAAAATATTCACCTACCCTCATATACGTCTCCATGACAAAGCCGCTATCTCCAACGATGATATAAAAGCTAGGTTCAGGCCGCATCGTCTTCAGCGCACGCGCCGACTCCCTCGTCAAGCCAGCGTGCACCCAAACCCTTATATTAGACGACCCAAGTAACTCATATAGGGTTCTATCAACATCTGTGGGTTAGAGAAGAGGCCACCCATAAATTACCTAGGTCACACAAATTTAATGATTTTTTGACCCCTTCCCCGTCCTTGTCACATTTGTCGGACTTAGTGTGATAAATGTCACATATTTTGCATTTTACATTAATTAGAATATTAGATACTCACTCAAAAATATTAATCTTGAAAATGGACTCAAGCGGAGTCCATTTTCAAGAGCGAGTGAAGTCACGGCGCGGCGGTGCGGTGTCGCGAACCTCACTGACGCGTGACGCCGCGACTACACTCGCTCTTGAAAATGGACTCAAATTGAGTCCATTTTCGAAACAAGTCGGGCATTCCCGAAATCAATCCGTGAGTAAAGCCGTTAGTACCTATCTATACTAATATTATAAAGAGGTAAAGTTTGTATGTAAGTATGTATGTCAGGAAGGAGTAATCTCTGGAACTACCCATCCGATCCTAAAAAATCTTTCACTAATAGGAAGCTACTTTATCCCTGAGTGCTATAGGCTATTTTTTATACTGAAAAAGTTGAATTTTCAGTAAAAAATAACAATATCTTTGATTCAAGTCAGAAAAAAACAGGCAATCAGGCTGTGTGTTTTAAAAAATTTGGTATATACTAGGTATTATCGCTTACCACTTTCGCTCTCCAAAATAATAGCTGCATCAGTCGCGTTTCTTGACTCAAGGTGATCATCTAACGCTTTGACAAGTTGCTGAGACCCGAGCAATGTCCTCACGAGCGGGACTCCTGTCTCCGCAGCTAACTCCTCAGCCATCTCCCAAGGGGACCAGGACAAGTCGATGATCATTGATACCCCTTTGGATAAAGCCGAGCAAACTGAAAAGGAAGGTGTGGGATCATATACTTAAATAGTAAATTTTTCTACTATTAAATACAAATATAATGACCTCCGGAACGATTTTCGGTCACAGCAGCCAATCTTAACGAAGATTAGCCAACTACCTACGTACCTACCTACCTACGCAGGAGATATTATAGTGGACAAGTGTGTGCGCAAACACAGGTGCACTCTCTATTCCCTCACTCTCATAGTCCGATGGGACGGCAATCCGATACGACTGGAGAGAGATCAGACGCAGGACCCACAGTTTTTGAGGCACGGAGTAAATGATAATTAATTTACAATACGCACATAACTTACAAAAAGTGGCACCGCGGCGCCTTAGGTGTTTTTTTTTATTCAAAGAAAATAACAAATTTTTGTAACAAAACATAAATTCGCCAAACTGTCCGACGCAGTTTGTTGGCGAAAGATGCGCTCTGTTTGTTTACATCAATTATGTTAGCATAATAAACAATGGTACTACTTAATACATAATAACTAAATTAATTTTTGTTAAGTAGGTACATCAAGTTGTTGAATCTGAGACGTCTGACTGCCAATCAACGGTCACACCACTAGGCAATCATGACTCAAAATACTATAACTAGTTGGACAATCGGAAACGGAAGTTTTGGTGTTTTGAGAAGTGTTCATTTTGAACCTCCTACACAGCCAGTATCAGTCCACAGCTGGACATAGCCCTCTACGCATCACTTATTTTTTGCGCTCATTAGAAGGTGTTTGCCCTTAATCAGCACGCTGGGCAAGCGGGTTGGCGATCGCAGTAGCAGATGATTGCTGTTACATAGAAGGATGCTGCTGCCCATCCGGATCTTTCCCTTTGTCGCTTCTTACGACACCCGCGGGAAGAGTAGGGGTGGTTCTATTCTTAGGCCGGAAAAGACTGACTTACGCATCCCAAAACTGCCGTCTTCCTCTTCTCTATCCAAAGGAATGATAGTATCGTCAATTTTAACATCAGGTTTGCTAGTTTCAGCCAGTTTCAGTGCTCTCCCAATATTTCTAGACAATTCTTGTTCGTGATTTTCTATGATAAATACTAGAAGGAAAAGAAGTCTTTTGTAAGGCCTTTTTTTTAGAAGAGGTAGAGTCTAATTATTTAATAAGAAAATTTGAAAAAACTGAGTCGGGATACGTAATGTATTCCGATAGATGTCGCCACACGCCCTAGGCGTGTAAAAGAGATTTGAAATTTCGACTGGTGCTGGTGGGATACGGTGGCTCAGCGGTTAGAGCGTCGACACGGTACGTCGAAGATCGTGGGTTCAAATCCCATCCATATCAGTTGTTTTTTCAAATTTTCTTATTAAATAATTATATTTAATAAGCTATCATGTACTATAACATGTAAAAAATTCACAAAAATATTAGGTAGAGTCTCCCAGACTAGCGTTGAAAATACCATTTGTTTCTTTCATGAAAAACCCAAATTGTTTTTAATTAAAAATATTTTTTAATTGCTTAATGCTTAATAATATTCCTTTGAACAAAATACACATTTTGTTTGCGTATCTGTGCCTAAACAGTTAAAAATCCTCACGATATTTTCCTTCACCGTTTTGGCAAGGGATAATTAATTTTTAATTCGCACTAAAATTCAAAAAGTCTGAGTTGCGTGCCTGGGTTTGGACCTACAACCTTTGACTTGGCAGTCCAAAGGTGGCATTCCTAAGGCTATCACTGCTCAAAATAAAAAATATTTTTGATGTTCAATGACTTATGATTGAACATTGACCAAGGAACTTACATATGAGTTCCTTGACATTGACAAAAGCAAAAATTTTTCCTCGTAAATTGAACATCATAATCATCTTGTTGTTGTGTAGGTACAAGCACTGTTGGCCTAGTGGTATAACCGTCGACTGACAAGTCAGAGATCTCGAGTTCAATCCCAAGTCGCGCACCTTTAACTTTTCGTAAGTTATGTGCGTATTATAAATTAATTATAAGTTGCTAAAACGATGAGGGAAAACATCGTGATGAAACCAGCACACCTGCGAGATTTTTCAATGCCATGCCAGAGGCCTACGGGCGGTTTAAACTCTGACACCAGCTTGTTCATTAACCATACGATTAAAAGAGATCTTGTTGTTTATGATTTTATCCTTTGATTATATATAAATAATCAAAGATTTTATCATTCCAATGTAAAGCATTTTTTTTAAACCTAATAATTAATATTAGCAATAGCCTTTATGTATGCAAAATCATACTTACCAAACCGCAAACTTAGTTCAGAAATAACACAGCCCAAATTAATGAGTAAAATTAATAAAAATAAATAATAAGACGACATATTTTTATTTCTTTTTTTTTCAAACAAATTTAGTAGCCGCAAGACTTGCAACTGCAGTTGTTTATTTTATTAATCAAAATGGCAGAAATATATTCTTGTAGCAAGTATGGGATTAATAATGTTAACAGCACATAGAATATTATTCTCAATTTTTCCAACATCGCTAAAAAGACGCCATTTTGATTTTTTTAAGAAATAGCGTTATAAATTTCACTTGTATTCGAAAATGATTGAAAACCTTTTTAGAACTACTTTTTTATACTTGTTTTCTTTAAATTCTAATTTCAAAAATACGTTAACCGCGTCCAAATTCCTACTAAAAAATAATTTTGAACGTACCTAACCTAACCCATGCAAGGTTTTCACAAGAAAATGTTTGAATTATTAACAAACGCTTTGTTAAGGGTTGTGATATGATTGCCATACTTATAATCTTGTTAGAATAATAAATGATGAGTAAACAAAGGCTAACATACTGTTATACCTTATTTAAGCATTGGGTACACTCGAGTTCAAAAGTAAGTCGAGATAGTTTTTAGAAAAATTTTTTAATAAAAAATAAAACCGATATTTCAAGCTTTTTAGTTCCTTTTGAAGTCGGTTTTATTTCTTATTAAAAATTTTTTTTTTCACGATTTTTAGTGGTGCCTAAAATTAATCCTCCTCCCAGACTTTTGTGAGGCTAATATTTGAAATCCTTATGAAAAGCCCATTTAAACGTTACCTCACACGATATTTTTTTTATCTTGGATGATTATAGGAGAGGGGGGGTGACCACGTATCCCCCCTCTTCCTCTTTACTCGTCAGCCATCGACTGCACGTATAAACAAAGCAATATTACTTGTTACGACAATTCTGCTATAATCCTACGAGGAGTTCCGTTTCATATCTCGTAAGTTCATGATCAGATCACGATAATATTTATATGGGACCACCTCGGGAGTATACCCTTTTGATTACAAAAAGAATTTTGAAAATCGGCCCACAACTGAAGGAGTAATCGCGTAACAAACATACAAAAAAAAAAAAAAAAAAAAAAAAAACATACAGTCGAATTGAGAACCTCCTCCTTTTTGGAAGTCGGTTAAAAAAGTTGGACTGTATCACCCAGACCCATCCCTTTTAGATAGATGTCATTGAGCCCCGGATCTAGGGTGGGAGGGGGGTAAATAGCAAAACTATAAACATTTAATAACTACGTAACACTAAATAACATTATAAATACAAAATATAATATCTTACCTAATTAGAAATATTATTACAAGAGTGAAATAATATACCTAATGCTAGGTGATACCTATATAATATTATTTAATTAATTAAGAATAAAAATAAATACTTAATCGTACCTAGTCTAAAACAAAATTTAACTTACTCCTAATAAAATATACATACATACATAGACTCACGCCTGTTTCCCAGAGGGGTAGGCAGAGACAACGGATTTCCACTAATAAAATATCTTATTATAAAAATGCGTATAAGCAAACGTAATTTAATTTTAAGCCCTCTTCCTCTCTTCTATTTTTGCTGTGCCCGACAGGGTCCATAATGATCTCAATAATTATAAGTTACCACCTAAGTATTACATTGTGGAATGCAATAAATGTTTGAGTTTGAGTTAACTGGGCAAGCCGGAGCCCGTGCCCCGAACGGCACATTCAGAGTGCGGCAAATAAGCAAGAACAGCGCTAGGCCGGTCGTTGTGGTGTTTTTTGCCAGAGGCTTATGTCCAGTGGTGGCTGAAATAATGATGATGATATTGAGGGGTGGAGGCGGCATTTTTCAGTTTTTACCTAGCCTCAAAAAAAGGGACGTGTGTGAGTTCACTTTTTTTTATTACTGCCGCACAAATTGACTCCATGCTGCCTGATGGAAAGCAGTCAGTGTAGTCCCATAGTGATGACCATCATCCCAGTAGCCAGCATAGCACGTGGCATGATGACCCTCACCTTGACGGCCTTGAGAAAAGCTTTTTCACGTCCCGCTTAAAAGACCCAGGATCATAAGTGGAGGGAAACACGTGCGCTGGTAACGAGTTCCACATCTTAATAGAACGGCAGAGATAGGAGGCGCTGAACCGTTTGGTGCGTACTTATAAAGTCTCTCCCGCCCGCCACAAAAAAAAAGTTACTTATAAAGTAGGTACCAAAGAATTCAACACACTTCTGTCCTCGATGACACCCATAATTTATTATTAACCTGCACATAACCCGCTTTGATTTAACGACAGTGGGAGCGGACACATGGTGTCTTAGACACGCTAACGGCAACCTTGTTGAAAGGGTTACCCTTTACAAATATTAAAAGTCCTTTCTTATCGTACCTATGGTTAATAAACAACCTGGTGTCAGAGTTTATACCTCGAGATCTCTGACTTGTTAGTCGACGGTCATACCAACTTTCAGCCGCTTATATAATCATCCAAAAGGTTTCTCCTTCAAGTTTTATGAGATTCTGTAACGCATTACTTCGATAAAAGCGATTTTAAACCATGGCGGCAACATAAAAATAACCCGCTCCATTCAAAAGTCGGGTTAAAATCAATTTTCTAGGTTTTGACTCTTGTACAATGTCACGTGGGGTGTGAACGATCGGGAAGGATTGTCACCATTTAAAAAAAAATCCCACTCGTCAACAGTGTGGACGACGGGGGGGTGTTACCGAACGGGAATGACCACACTAGGCTATCAGTGCTATTAAATAAAGATGGGATTGGCATAGTCGTAAATGCGTACAAATCCTTTAAATAAATAAAGATGAAAAAAAAAACCAATACACATTGCTCTTTTGCATTCATATAGGTTAATATAATGCCTATGCCTTGTACTGTATTTCTCATGTTTTACAAAATAAATATATCTTTATCTATAATTATTTTATAAGAAAATTTGAAAAAACAACTGATATGGATGGGATTCGAACCCACGATCTTCGACGTACCGTGTCGACGCTCTAACCGCTGAGCCACCGTATCCCACCGGCACCAGTCGACACGCCTAGGGCGTGTGGCGACATCTATAGGAATACATTACGTATTCCAACTCAGTGCTCCAAACTTTGCAGTTTTAGTAGACACCGATGCGATATTACCAATTTTCTTTATATTTTTTGGGAATTTTTTTTACCGCTGAGCCACCGTAATTATATTTAATAAGCTATCATGTGCTATAACATGTAAAAAAAATTCACAAAAAATATATCTTTATCTTTTACAATCCCGTGCTCGTCCGTTTCGCCCTGCACAGTACCGGACTAAGTCTGTTATGGACCCTAGGCGGCATTTAGACCCTGGTCTTCTCAAAAACTTATGTTTTTGTAGTGTAGGTACATTTTGTAAAAATAAAAAAAAAGTTGACCCACTCAGCGGGGAAGACTATCAAGATTTGGACTCTTAGGATCGGGGGCCCGGGGCGCACCGCAAGGTACAGGAAATTTTAAAATAAAACGACCAATATCTTTAATATATAATAACTATTTATGTATGTATATAAACATGACATCAATGTTATGAAAAAAAATATTCATTTACCTAATTCACAAAAGAAAGAAAATAATAATTATACCTTAATTATAAATAAGATAGGTACAACCTCACACTACATGTATTAATCAATTAATTAATTAATAAACAAAGAAATCAATAATCATTTAATAATATTTTTAAAAAACTTTTTTTTTTTGCATTGTTGAAATCTATTTTTGTGTTACACTAAATTCTTATTCGCTAATTAATTTAACGCTGCTTTTTAAACAATTTTTGGGTTCATTTAGTGTAATCGAATGTAAATAAAACAACAACAAAAAAAACAAATAGATTTTAGAACATTTGAAAAAAAGACATCCGAAACATTTGATTTTATTTACACATTTTTTTAAACAATTTTTCTTTCTGACATCCGAAGACTCGTAGAGATTCAATTGGTACCGAATTAAAGGGGTTCTGTTTTTACTAAAGGAACCCAAATTTGCGCAGAGTTATGGACAGGGCGACGCCCCATAACTTAAGAACTACCTCTTCGAAAAATCTCTAGTAAAATCTAATTTATACAGATTTCCTCACACCCCAAAAAAAAGAAAAAAATACCTAAGCTACATGAAAAATACCAGAATGAAAAAAAAGAACTACACATCACTTATTTCACGGTATAAAATTTATGTCTGCATAAATCACCACCTCGACTAGAGATGCTCAAAATTATCGATATATTTGAAAAAAACTTGGTATCGTTTTTGGTCTCTATAGATGATTTTGGGCATCACTAGCCGCTATTACTAAACAGTGGTTACCGCGCGACAATATTGTAAATCGATATAATTTATTAAACATGAATAAATGCCTGTTCCGACGTGAGAGGAGTTTAAATATACCGCTTCAGCAAAAATTCTGTCGCACTTCGGAACATAAAAAAACTGACGCGATATAGCGTTGGGGAAACTCGCAGGTGAAGTTGATAGTGATTGCGTGAGCCACTCGGTTTCGGTATCAGAATTAACGAAAACCTAAACCAAGATTCATCTATCCATCATATAATTATATTCAATTAATTATATATTAATTATATTCATCATATGCTGTTGTCCATTGAGCGAATTCACAAGGATAGCACTGTGGGTAATATGTTATGAAATTTAGTTGTTTAGTGGTTGTTTTAAAGGACATTTAGTTACTTAATTGTAGTTAGAAGTACACTATTGCATTAGCTAATACCTGTAATAATAGTTGTATCAATAGATAAATAAATAAATGAAGTGCAGCTATTTCTTGATATTTGTAAAGTACAGATTGTAGAATTTTAAGTAAATTTAATGAAACGAATTGTAGGGAAGACAAACTTAGACATTTTTATAGCAATTTAACTGAATTTAAAAAAAGTTAATTACAGATATATTATAAAGGAAATACTTTTTCAGTAACCAATATCGAAAATACAATGAAATAATTAGAAATTAGATGAAAATAAAACTTTAATATCGACAAGTCCACGCGGTGAAGTATAACCTATCTCTATTTGAGAAAAAGTTTCCCAGCAGTCAACAGCTGATATAATCACCGGAGTTACCCCAACCCGCTATCGCCAGACGCACCGATATTCAAAAATCATTTATTAAAAACCTGTCCTTATAAATAATAAAAAAAATACAATGCTAGGAACATTAGATCTTAAAAACAAAATAATGCTAAATAATTATTTACCATTTTTATTTAAGATGTGGAAAATATTGATATCCGAACGGAAATGGCTAACTTTTTTTGTAAATACTGTAGTTTTTTTTTATAATATAACATTATAAAAATTTGAGTTTGAACATGTCAAATCAATTTTTTTTTCGGATTTTTTTAAACTTTTTTCACAACTAAGTTAGAAGTTAGCCATTTCTGAACGGAATTTTCAATAAAATATATATTTCAACGCACAAAAACAGATAAAAATCGGTGCGTATTGTCGTTTTCTTAATTTATAAAATTATCACTTCGACTGCTTCTGTTTCGCGGGGCACAGAAACTTTTTTCAGTAAGTTAAAATTTATATTTGTATAAAATATCTCAAAACACCGTTTCAGAGAAAACATCTAACAGAGATAATAAAATTGAAATGAAATCATGTCTGTAGCTAAAAACGCTAAATGTCAAATTATTTAAGACTTAAAATGCCGGTTTCAAATCGCTAGGCATTGTAACCAGCTCCTTTACCCCGAAATATTAATTAAAAAAACAACTCCACAGTCGAAGGCTTCACATATAAATTTCATAGTCAAAAATTAGATTAAAAAATAAAGAACTTTATCACTAATACATAATACATAATTTTATTCGAAATAAAAAATCTATATATAACTAAATATCCATAATACATAATTCATCACTAGTAACTGACTCAGGGTAAAATGAATAGACGAGATTATCATTTATGGTGTTGTCAATTTCTATTGGCGTCATTTTGATTCTTTATACAGGGTTATTTGTAAAACACCAGCATCCTTAAAAGGGGTCATTAAACTCATCATTACGAACAACTTTTACTACGGGGCCAACCCTGAAATCGAAAAAAAATCACTTGTTCACTTTTGTTGAGTCAAGTAAACATAAATGTATGGAACAGCTGATTTTTGCGATTTCAGGGTTGGTGCCATAGTAAAAGTTGTTTATAATGATGAGTTTAATGACCCCTTTTAAGGATGCTGGTGTTTTACAAATAACCCTGTATATATTTTTATTCTTTATACAGCGTGTAACAGAAGTCCGAAATAATAATTAGGACTTGTATGTATATTGTATATCATGAAGATAATTTTTTTTCATACTAAATAATTATTTTGATTTAATTTCCTTCATTGTTGACAGATTTCATTAACTTGCGCGTGCCTAGTGCTTATTTAAAGAATTTATTAAATGTAAATAACCGGATTAGTGTTGATTCACCTTTCAGCTGATTTCTAGGGCTGTATTTGAAAATTTTGGTGAAAACTTTGACCGTGGTTTACTCAAGTATTGTTAGAGGTTCGGTTCCAAAATCTATGCTTATGGATTAATCTTCTTCTTATCGTATGGTTGATGAACAACCTGGTGTCAGAGTTTAAACCACCCGTAGGCCTCTGAAATGGCTTTACACACCATTGAAAAAAAAAGGTGTGCTGGTTTCATCACGAAGTTTTCCCTAATCGTTTTAGCAACTGATAAGTAATTTATAATACGCTCATAACTTACGAAAAGTCAGAGGTGCGCACCTTGGGATCGAACTCGAGACCTTTGACTTATCAGTCGACAGTCATACCACTAGGCTATCAGTGCTATTACCGATATTATTATGGATTATTTATAAGGTACCTTATACCCCTTAATGTATTATTTCGGACTTCTATTACACATTGAGTTTAATATCATTGATTCATAGAAAATTGTAGACATCTTTTGTTTTTTTTATTTTCTAGGAGCGTAGCTCATTATATCTTGATAATTAGAAAGAAAATTCGCAGGTTTATGTATACAAGAGTTTCAAATTTGAATTTCCACTTTATTACCTACACAGAAAGTCTAATTTCCTCTGTTTCTTTAAACTGTCAACTGTACCATCTGTCGCGTCTACGTCTATTCACTTCAAATTGTCAGTCAGTAATGTCAGTGCTGTCAGTAGAAATAAAATCTGTAGGTAGGTCAAAGCAAAACACTGCGTTCTCGTAATTTCATTTGGGTGCGTTCAAATTCATGATTGATAAGAGACTCAAATGAAATTTGGCTGGCGCACAGCTTAGTCTTGGCGTAAAAAAATACATTGGATCCGAAACTCCAAGAAACTGCCAGATAGCTGATATTACGATGTCCATGCAATACTGAAAATTAGGCTTCGACATGGATAGACCTCTATCAATCGATTGGATGGGTCTAAACACAGCTAATTCTCGCTGGCGATATGGGCCCAAATATGAACCAGCTTCCCGGTCCTTATTAGGGCCCATATCGCGATATAAAGGTCCATATTTGGGCCCATATCGCGATATACAGGTCCATATTTGGGCTCATATCGCGATATACAGGACCATATTTGGGCCCATATCGCAATATCCAGGTCCATATTTGGGCCTATATGCTAGGTCCTTCAAAAAATGTCGCAAATATTCAACGTTTAGTCCCAACTGAAAGCGGGAGGCACCATAGCTGTGTTTAGACACATCCTAAGACACAAAGGATATTTTTACTGACTAACACTGAGTTAAACTGACTAACAATCCCCGTAAGTCATTTTTAGTCACTACAAGTGCATAATATTCGGCAATTTTGTTTAATTTTAGTCGAGAATTGACTCAGTCATAACACGGCTGAATGCTGCTTGGTCTTGGATTCGATTAATGTTTTTTTTTAATAATTCAGGAATTTTAAGTTCCATGTCATTTTTTAGTTTATATTTTAATCTAAATAAGTAAATCCTTAACTATAATTAAACAAAACTATCAAAGTATAACAAAAATAATTCGAAAAAATATACTACACCGGGCTAAATCAAAAAATAATAAATAATTGTGCAAAGGAAAACGACGAAGGAGAGGGTATTTTAAAAAAATACAATTTTTACCTCAGATCGTTGGAACGCAAAAATAACACGCGCCAACTTACCCAAAAACCTGCAATTTTGAGATCAAAACTTTTTTTTAGAAACAAAATACCAAAATTTGAATTAAATATTTTACTAGCCCTAAAATACTATTGGCATTACTTTTTATATAAAATCTATTCAAACATTTCTTGGTTTCGGAACCGGTACCGAAAAGGCATTAAAATCTCGACACCAAAAAAAATTGTATCAAATATCCCGATACCACGCGAAAATAGTACGAAAAATCCAAACACCAAAACCGGTACGAATTCCGATACCAAAAAAACCGGTAACCAAAAACCGGTACCAAAAGAGTCTGATACCAAAAAGTTGGTACCTTAGAAAAAAAATTTTTTTTGGCAAGTCGACGACGCGCTGGCTGTTTTATAGAAACCGTTCACTGCATAAAATAATCTGGATGTTCCGGGTCCTTTTCGAATCTCTTGGCCTCCTCTTGCATGCTTTCCTTAATCTTCAATATCGCAGCTGATTCCGTTTGATCGTTTTGGTCGCCGCCGGGGCCACCGAAACCTGTTTTCAAAAATGAACTATTTATGATTGTTGGTGTTTTCTGTGCTAGTGTTAAAATTAAATTATTTCGTATAATTTTTTTAAACTTGCAATATTTGTTTGTCAGAATGTTTTGGTCTAATTTTGCATTAGCCTTTAGCAGTACGAAAAACGTATATATATTATATTTTTTAATGCGTGTTGATGTACTTAGAGGTCCCTTACTAAACATTTCTGAAAAATTGCATCCCCCCAGATATCCCTTTTAATTATCATTCGAAATATAATTATTATTTATTTTAAATATAATTATCGTTCTGTCAAATCGATTACGCGTCAGAGTCAAAATAATTATTTGCCACAGCAAGGCACATAATTTGCCAATGCTCGTGAAAGGACCAACCCTTTCGTCGTTCGTAAAGGGGCAAGCCCAAGGGCTAAAAGGGAAGTGGTTCCAGAACCACTTCATTCACACAACCCTCTTATTCTACGGAGTTGAATTTTTACATGTTGGTGCAGTTCAGATGACAATACATTTTTATGGTAAGCTTGACCTTTTTTTTTTGCTTGACTTGAATCATCGTCCAAGATTAGCTCAAGATAAAGGAACTCTTCAATTGTCAACAGCATAGACACAAAATTTCGAATATACGTTTCGTTTCGTTTTCGTGATATTCCATTATAAAAACTTGATTAAAAACGTTGTTTTAACAAAAAACTTATTTGTTTCTAAGGTCACAAGTAAGAAAAAATACCGAATAATTCAGTTACATACCCTAAAGAAGTAAAGAGGACCTATAAGTTTCTCGAAGCGAATTTCTTGTAGGTAAAAATTGTAGCACTAATATATTATGTGCGTATTATAAATTAATTATTACTTGTTCCATGTCTCGAAAATCACGTGAAGCCGTTGCCTAATTTCTCTTTGATCGTGTCGGATTGCTGTCCCATCCGACTATAAGAGTGAGGGGATTGCATCTGACAGGAATGCACTATACTATCTCCTGCTTAAATGGCTAATCTCCATTCAGATAAGCCGCTGTCTTGAACGGGCATTAATATCAATATATAAACTAAGATAATGAGAAAGCTCTCAAATACTCACTTAAGTTGTAATCTCCCATGCCAGATCCTGAGTCTTCCCTGGGCGTGCCGGGCCCCCCACCCCCCACTCCCCCGGGCGAAGACTTCATGCCGTCGACTCCGCCCAGCCCTGAGACAATAGACCTGGAGGTTACCTTTATCATCACATCGGGAAGATACTAGACATAATTTATACATTGGGGGGTATGGGACATTGTGGTGGCTGTTTTAAAGGGGAATTCGCTACGTGATAAGTAGCTGTAAATATAAGGTCATCATTTATTAGCGCAAAATATTTTAGGAAAAAGATCTTAGGTTGCTAAACTATAAAGTAAAAAAATTGTATTCTTAATTCCTATAAACAATAACCAAGATTTGAAACTCTTAATATTCTTAATTATTAGTTTTCGTGGTCATGGGTTTAATTATTTCGTAATTCACAAGGATTTTTTTGCAACAATAAAAATACATTTTTTACAAAAATTTCGACTTTTAGTGTTCGTATAGTGTTGCATAAATACTTGATAAAATGTTTATATTTTTTTTAAAGTTCATGTTTTTTTTTAAATAGCTCTTAGCAACCTGAGATACCCTCAACCTAAAATATTCTGCATTAATAAAACCTCAACCTAAAATATTCTGCATTAATAAAATTATCTTAGATTAATTAAATTACCTTAGACACTTCGTTTAAAACGACCATCCCTAATCACCAAAGAACAATAAGATTTTCGACTCCTGTGACGTAAAAGTAATGATACCGGTCGATAGGCGACTATAGATAGCCCTGCTATAGTGGGAATATTGTCAATGCTAAACCACTATCTATCCTAACACTATATCACTAGCTATCAATGATTTAAAAAATAATTAAATTATTTTGGAAAAGTTATACAAATTATCTTTGCAACGTACATACTAAAATATACATTTATCGCGTAAGACCATATATTTTACGATACGATGTTTATTTTTAATCCTTGGTGATTAGAAATCAAGTCATATCATAAATATCTAAACGAAGTAAATCTGAAATAATCAAATAAAACCGGAAAAACGGGAATAAAATAAAACCAGAACATTCTGACAGACTTAAGTAAAAATAAATTAAGTAGCTGTGAACACCCCTCTTTGACAAACAAGGTTTTATAAAAGTAAACAGCTGTTGTTAAAAAAGCAGCTGTTGTTAGAAAAACAACTGTTGTTAGAAAAACAACTGTTGTTAGAAAAACAACTGTTGTTAGAAAAACAACTGTTGTTAGAAAAACAACTGTTGTTAGAAAAACAACTGTTGTTAGAAAAACAACTGTTGTTAGAAAAACAACTGTTGTTAGAAAAACAACTGTTGTTAGAAAAACAACTGTTGTTAGAAAAACAACTGTTGTTAGAAAAACAACTGTTGTTAGAAAAACAACTGTTGTTAGAAAAACAACTGTTGTTAAAAATACAGTTGTTAAAAAAACAACTATAGTTGTTAAAAAATGAACTGTTGTTAAAAATACAGCTGTTGTTAAAAAAACAAATGCTGTTAAAAAACAGCCGTTGTTAAAAAATCTGGTGTTGTTAAAAAAACAATTGTTGTTAAAATAAAACAAGATTTTGTTATTTAGCAGTGTTCACATTTACTTAGCTTTAGCATAAGCAGGAGCGAGAAGAAGTCATGTCTATGAATTAAACTCATGAAACTAGCATGCAAAGCTTTGTTTACTGCCTCTATGGAAATAAACTTTCTAAGACTCGGTGCCTAGACAAGATGCAATCTGCAACATTTATCGACAGCAGTGACATTACTCGGCATAAATCTTGTGAAATTAGCTGCAGATAGATTTTTCTTATAGAATAATAGCATTTAAAATGTTTTGTATATTAATCGAGATAAAAAAGAGGCTGATATGCGATTTTGAACATTATAGGCGTGGATGCTTCTGAATATAATATGAAAAAAAGAGAAAATCAAGTAAAAGAGAATAATAATTACTAAGTTTGCGGCAAAAACTTCAGCTTGATTGGAAAAAGTGTTCATACAAACATTACAAAAACAAAAAATTAATTTAAAGCTACTTTTTATGAAAACTTATTCCGATCAAACTGATATTTTTGCTGAACCTTTGTAATGTCATTTTCTATAACTTGGTTTTTAACGATTTTTTTATAACTTCCGAGAGATACCGAGTGTCCACAACAGCAATTACTTTTCGCAGCTAACTTCAGACAGATCTTATTGTACACACAGGAAAGCTATTAGGTTGACCGTGCCGCTAATTAAGGACAAAGTTTTTATAGAAGTTTGCATGTGATTGTGAAAATTCGTTTAGTTTTGTATAGGTTTCAGTAATACCTTTTCAGAAAACGTAGTAAAATGAAATTGTATTGATGACATCTTGAAAAAATCACAATTTTATCTAGTGCTCCTGCTAACCTAATCGCTTTGCTGTGTGTATATTTTGATAGGTCCGTAATGCGTGCCGCAAAGTATACATTTTACAATATTGAAGGAGATTGCATCTTACATAAGCTCAGACAAACTCAAACAATATAACTTGGAAATTGTTCAGGCAAGATATTTGAAATGCTAAACCAGATATAGGCTGCATAACTTTCTAGCAATATTTCTTGATTATTATACTTCAAGAAACTATTATAATATAATTTAAAAAATCTCAATTTCTAGCTTGCTTCATTCTCAATTTATCACACTAAAATAACGCATTTAATTTAAAAAATTAAGTCCGTTACCGACAGCTTTCAAAGATTTTAGATATTGTTATTGTTAAATAACAAGTAGTTCTGAAATTTATTTTCTATTCTTTTCTTTCTTTCTTTTTTACTGTGAAAATGTCAATACGCGTAGAATCATTTTAATCATTATAATTTGTTGTGAGCCCAAATATTATATCGCTCCCGTCGCATCCGTCGCGGAGGAGGCGGGGCTTGCGACACAAACTTTTACTTTAAAAACACCGGATTTGAGTGGTTGTTATTAAAAAAAAAACATTAAAACTGTGAAAAAAATGAGGATAACCTAATTTTCCTTCGCATAAAACCCTATTTTCAATATTAGAATATTTAAAAATGCGTGTTAGTTTGTTTTCTTTATCAACTCTGGGAGCATCTGAGAGTATGCGTCACCATTTCTAACCCCCGACGCAAGAAGGTTGTTATTAGTTTGACGTATCTGTGTCTGTTTGTGGCATCCTAGCTCCTAAACGGACGAACAGATATCGATTTAGTTTTTTTTATATGAAATGTAACTTGATAGAGTGTAAGCTAAAAAAAAAAAAGTTTTTCTGTCTGTCCTTCGCCGTATGGTTGCCTGATGTCAGAGTTTAAACCACCCGTAACCCTCTGACCTTGCTTTACACACCGTTAAAAAATCTATCAGGTGTGCTGGTTTCCTCACGATGTTTTCCTTTACCGCAAGCGATAATTCGATTCTAATAGAGGTTCGAACCTACGACCTTTGACTTGGCAGGTCATACCACTAGGCTATCACTGCTGGTTTTTCTGTCGGGGGTTTTATTACAGATCAAAGTAATTCTATGTATAGTTCTTTCTTTTAATAATACCTTTTGAAGGTTCGGCACTGAGCGGTCTATTGCATAGCAAATTATATTTTATGTCAAGATAACAAAGGTCTAAAGCATACACCTTTGACCTATAGGTAGTTGACATCAACAACGTATTCAGTGGTTTAGGCGTGAAAAGGTAACAAACAAACTTTCGCATTTATAATATTAGTTAGTATCGAATTTATTGAAAGATAGGTACTCGCAGACTTTTTTTACCAGATATTAGTATCGGGACTTGGGACAGAACCAAAACCGGTATTTTCAAATACCAATGTTTTTGAAAATAAAATTAAGACAGGGCTCTGACACGCCGTTTTCTGTCGCGTTTTAAAAAATTAGCTTATTTTTTTTATAACACGAAAGAAAACGACACGAATCGGCACCGCGCACCCGCCGCAACCCAACTCATTCTCAAAAGACTTCTTGTAAGTATTTTTTTAAATTATTTTTAATTTTCACGCAAGTGTCAAAGCCCTTATGGCTTCTGCACAAATTGGGCAATTTTGTTGCATTTTGCACGAAACTATAACATTTTAAGATGCTTCAATAAGCCGTAAAATTCATATCCATGTACATTTTTTGTAATAAAAAAAGGTTTCAATGCTGTTTTCTTTTTTCAATTTTTGTTCAACATTTTGGGCATTGTGTACAGGAGCCACTAAAAGACACTGGCCATGTTTTATGTTACAAGTCTGGTTTGAGTCCAGAAGGCCCACCTTCAGCGGCGGGCGGCTGTGAGAGGTGCTGCGGCGCCGGCCCGTGTTCGCCAGCGAGCGGGAACTCCGCCCCCAGCGCCCCCGCGCCGACTGGCTTCATCAGTGTGTACATGTTGTCGCCCCCTGCCGCGCATAATATGCGTGACTAGTTTTCAATACCGGTTTTTCATTCGTTTCGGTTTTTTCCCGGTACCGGTTTTTATGTCATAGACAAAATTATTTTTTAAGGTGAACGTTTTTGTTTTTAATGGTAAGCGTAAATAATAAATGCGTGAGTGATATTTTATTTACATTTTTATTATAAATAATAATAAAAGCTAATTAAACAATTTTGTCTATGAAAAAATAACTAATGCTACACAATTCATAATGTATAATTTATGCAACCAAAATTAGAAGCCAAAATGGTTTTTTTTTATTTTAATTAAAAGAGATTGCCCAAGCGACTAAGGGATTGTGTCTTTAGCAATCTTATTGTGACGCAATGAATTATGCCTAAATGTAAAGTATGATTTAATATAACATGAACAATACTTTTTTGTGAATTTTTACATGTTAGCTTGTTAAATATAATTATTTAATAAGAAAATTTTAAAAACAACTGACAAGGATGAGATTCGAACCCACGATCTTCTATCCATTGGTGAAAACGTCATGCAAATCGGTGCAGTAGTTTTAGAGTTTATCGCGAACAGATAAACAGATGCGACGGAGGACTTTGTTTTATAATAGTGATTAAATATTTTTAATTCGCGGAGTATAAGATTTATTATTAGGAAATAAAATTATTAAATTAAAAAACAGGAACTATTGATATCATAAACTTGTGACATAACTCATTATTTTAGATATTCTGTCTATGGGCATTCACTTTTACATTATTTTTTACCAAACGACTTCTAAAATGGTTTCCAAAATTCTTAATTTAAAATCATAATTATTCCTATACGCAACACAAAGATTTTTTTTCTAATATTAACAACAATCTTAAAAACTAAAGAAGAATCGATACAGACAATAACAGAAATGAAGAAAAAGTTTTTTTTTACAAAAAAAAAAACAAAAAGCATACAGAAATGATCCAAAGCGTGTATGAACCAAGATTGCGAGAATGAAGCAAGCAGAATTAAGAAAAATACTTTAAAAAATAAATAATAATGATTTGTGGATTGCTATGCGATGCGCCTTTTCGTCAGTTCAGGACGCATCGGTAAAGATGAGCATACATTAACTATTTAAATATATTATAACGCTACTTTTACCTTACAGCGTGTGACAGCAGGACTCCAATCAACTTCAGAGCTAGATAAATGATAGCCTAATCATCTAAGTTTCAAAACTTATTGAGCACTTATAAAAAAAAAGTTCAAAAAAAAAATTTAAAAAAAAAAATTTAAAAAAAAATGTTTTTTGTGAATAAACAAATTAAGTAATGTTATAAATAAAGAGATGGTCTGTAATTTATTTTGTACTTACTTTTTAATTTAATTAATTAATTGATTCGAGTATTTTTTAAACAAGTCACATTGAGATTAAAAGTAATAATAAAAAAAAATAATTAAAAAGTTAATGTAAACTCATCTCAGTTACATTAAAGTAGTGCGACAGTTAAATACCTGGTTTAGTGACCTTACAGATTAACCTGTAAACTTCTTAATATTTGTTAAATAATCTAAAAAAAAAGTTATAAAAAAAACTAAAAAAATGTGCGTGAGTTCTGTCTAAATTTTACTGAAAGTCGTGTTATAGGCAACTGCGGTATATTGCGAAAATTGGTTGATTATTATTTAAGAAAAAAAAAAAAAAATTGTCAAACAAATTTCGCTCGGGACTGTTAAACAAAAGCTTTCTGCGGGTATCAAGTTTTTTTTATAATTATAATACTACAAAAAATACAAAAAAAAATATTGTAAATAAAAATTTATTGAATTTGTATTTCATTACTTCAAATAGTATAAAAAAATCTACTAATACCATCTACATAAATTGTTTAAAAAAAATTAATAAATTAATAAAATTCATAAATTTAAACAAAAATTGAAAATGGCAATAGTTTTTTCAATTAGAAAATATTAGAAAGTCTTTTTTTTAATTAGTTTAAAACCTGTCCCTAATTTATTTAAACTTGTTAAAAATATTATTTTAGGTCTATTCGCGCACAGATAATTCAAAATAATCATTATTGAACTACCCTCGACGTTTCGGTCAAATTGCATTGACCACTCACAAAAAAACGTCGAGATTAGTTCAATAATGATTATCTTAAATTATCTGTGCGCGAATAGACCCGAAATAATATTTAAAACACGATTCCAATTCGCGAAGGTTTAAAACTTTAACTAAACTTATTCTTTACAGCAGTAAGCACTGCATACCTAAGCCTATAAAATTTTTTTTTTTAAAAAACTCGATACCGCCCCAAACCTTTATCCCGCCACCTTCAGCCATTCCTGTAACTCACCAGAATTGGAGGAGTCTTGCGGGCTTGGCATTATCGGTGTCGGGGGTCCGGGAGGCCCATTGCTGCCGGGCGGGGCTCCGTACGCGCCTGGGGAGCCCCCGCTGTAGTTGAGGGGCGCTGCGCCCCCGCCCCCGCCGCCGCCGCTACCGCCAGCCCAAGCGCCTCTAGGTCCCATACCCATTGGTGGCATACCTGGATAGGAAACTTATTGAAATCGGTGTTCATGTTTTCTTGTCTCTCGTCCTGACCGAATTTCGGTCACAGCGGCCAATCTCAACGGAGTTCAGCCAACTCATCATCTGCCTAGCCTTCCAGTCTTACCGGATCCAGCTGAATACTAGTGTTTTACATGGAGCGACTGCCTATCAGACCTCCACAACCCAGATACTGGGTTACACGATACCCCTTGCTAAGACTGCTCCCGTAACGACTGTCAAAGATCTACAATTGACAGCCGGGACCAACAGCTTAACGTGCTATCCGAGACACGGAGAGTGAGAGTGATAACGGAGTTTAGCCAACTACGCAGAAGATATTATAGTGCACGAGTGTGTGCGCTAAGGTGCACCTTCTATTCCTTCACTCTTATAGTCCGATGGGACGGCAATCCGACACGACTGGAGAGAGATCAGGCGCAGGGCCAACAGCTTAACGTGCTATCCGAGGCACGGAGTAAGAGATAATTAATTTATAATACGCACATAACTTACGAAAAGTCAGAGGTGCCTTGTGTTCGAATCTGAGACCTCTGACTTGCTTCTTGTAATATGAAATTCTCAAAATAACAAAAAGTATAACATAATTAAACATAAAACATAATTAATCTATTATAAAGTGTTGAATCAAATCAGCGAGCCCAACTTTATAAAAAAAATTAATAAAATATATTTTCACAAGATTTTATTTAACTTGCTATGTACGTATGTTTGTTCGGGTGGAATCTTGCAAGCTGAATTTGAACCACTTCTTCTTATCCTACGGAGTTGATTTTTTGCACGTTAGTTCAGTCACAGCAGCCTCCGACAGCAGATTCCGACGACAATGCATTTTTATGGTAAGCATGACCTGAATCGACATCTAGGATTAGCTCCAGATAAAGGAACACTTCAACAGTCAACAGTAAAGATACAAATTTTTGCATTTACGTTTAGTTTTGATAAAAAAGTTATTTTTACAAAAAAATATTTTTTATTTTGTTCTACGCTAGTGCCTAACAAAATCATTTTTTTTATTCAATCTTTTATCGATACCTAGTATCTGCTGACATCACTTGAAAAGTCGAAACAAACTCTAGGAACTTCTTACCTGGACCTCAAGGCGTGAGCCTGATTTGCGCAATAGGCTGATGGACCCCATACCATGTCACTTAGTAAATAAAATATATTTCTGACTTCCGTGAGGCTATTTGAAATCATTACGCCATTACGCCCATGAAATCATTTGAAGCCCTTTCACACGATACCAGAATTCCGAAATATTTCAGTGTTGTTTGCAAAACCGGTAATAGCGTGAGCAAAACCGGTATTTCGATATCGATAATCGAATAATACATTTTGTGACGGCAAGCATTGATTTCTAGACTTAGATATTGTCGTGGCTATCAACGACAATACTTATATAATATTTTCTTTCTTTCTTTCTTTATACAATTTTTAAAGGAAGCCTCAAATTCCTGAATTCCGGTACTGAATTCCTTAATATCGATACCCAATTCCGGTATTCAAAAATGGTCGATATTCAAACACTACTTGTCAATTATGACAGTTAGTATTCTAATTCTGTTTTATGTCTGTCTGTCTGTCTGATTAGTTACCCTTGTAGTAACGTATAAGTAGTTTGAAAGACCTACAATGCTACGTCATGGAGTCTCTGGGACTCCAAAAAAATTTAAGTTTTTTTTATTTTGCTGAGATGGCTATCGGTTGATAGTGGGCGGTTTCCGTAACCTATACATAGACGCTTGCAATACCAGGGGTATGACTTACACGATGTCGCGACGGTGTTCGATATTATGGAAGAGAAGAGGAAAGGATATAAAAAAAAGATAGGAGTTTAAGAAAGGGAGATATTATGGAAGGTGTGAGAAGATTATGGAAGGGGTGAGGAGATTATGGAAGAGGTGAGGAGATTATGAAAGGGAAGAGGAGATTATAAAAGGGAAGACAAATTACATAATTAATCGTTAGCAATAATGGCTGAATATGGAAGATAATTTCAACTTTTACTTGGTAAAACAGTAAGTGTAGCTACTTAGAAGGTAGCAAGTTCGTTCGATTGCTGCTCACAGATAAATACACACATCAAAAGTGTCTAGGGATATTTCAATTAAACCTAAATAACTAAAACTCTATTAACTTTTTGTTAAGACACCTACACATTAAAATAAACCTTGTTTAATAGCCTATCTAATCTGATGATAAACTTTTAGATAAAGTCAAATTTTTAAAAAAACTTAGAAGAAAAGGAAAAAATCGAACAAAATTTCAATCTTAACTTTATTTTTGAAACATCAAAACCTAAACAAAACAACTATTTTTTTTAAAAATTTGTTGAAAATTTTAAATTAATAATTCGTGAATCCACCTAAGACTCTCCTGACACATCTTCAGCGGTTCTGCATACTCAAAACAAGGGTGTCAATATCCTGTTGTGGAATACAGCCCCAAGTCCTGCTTAGATGCAAGAAAAGCTGGTTTTCATGCACAATATCTTCATGGAAATTCCTAAAAGCTCTTCTCTGAAGCATATTCCAGGCACGCTCAATAGGATTTAAGTCAGAGGATTGTGCAGACCAGTCTAAAGCTTGGATATCATGCTGTTGTAATCAACTTGTAACGATACGCGCCGTATGTGGACGGGCATTGTCGTGCATTAGCTGGAAATTTTGTCCCATTTGCTGTCTGTGGGGCAAGATTACAAGCTTTAGTACCTCATCTCGGTATTTTAGAGCAGTCATATAGCCTTGTAACCAAACGAGCTCCGTTCTACCACTGAGACGAATTCCTGCCCAAACCATAATCGTGTCACCTTGATATGCATGAACTTGTTGTGGGTGCTGCAGTCGATTCCAACGTCCAGGTTCTCTCCAAACGCGTACTCTTCGCGAATCAGGATGAAATCCAAACCTGGATTCATCAGAGAAAAGCACAAGTGACGATTGAGAATGGTTCCAGTTTTCGTGTGCAATAGCCCATTGTAATCTTCTTCCTCGATTGCTTCTCCTTAGCGCTGGTACCCGAAGTGGCCTACGAGCACGTAGGTTGACTTCATGCAGTCGTCTTCTCAAAGTTTGACCGCTTACCAGCAAACCATAGTCTCTCTGTAGCCTTTGAACCAATTGCATCGCCGTTACATTTGGTTGACTTCGTGCAGTATTTACTATGAATCGGTCCTGTACATGTGTTGTAATGCGTTGAGGTCCTCGGTGCCGTTCCACCACTTCCCCCGTGACACGATAACGTGACCAAAGCCTGGATATAACGCTCTGACTGGTCCTCATGGCTTCAGAAACCGTAATTTGGTTAGCGCCAGCTTGAATCATGCCCACTGCTCTTAACATTTCGTTCCCGGTCAAGTGTCTACGTGGCATGATTAAATGAACACCGGAGATGCGTTTTATAAAAAAAAAAATGTTGTTTTGTTTAGGTTTTGATGTTTCAAAAATAAAGTTAAGATTGAAATTTTGTCTGAGATTTTCCTCTTCTTCTAAGTTTTTTAAAAAATTTAACTTTATCTAAAAGTTTATTATCAGATTAGATAGGCTATTAAACAAGGTTTATTTTAATGTGTAGGTGTCTTAACAAAAAGTTAATAGAATTTTAGTTAGTTCGGTTTAATTGAAATATCCCTAGACACTTTTGATGTGTGTAGGTATATTTTTTGCCAATAATTTGTAAATATAATAAAATCGTACATTGAATATTTTTGGAAAAAAGTAGGTAAGTGCTATATGTTTAGGGAACTATACTGAAGCCGAATATGTAGTCTTTAGAAACTTTGTCTGTCTGTTTGTCTATCAGAGATTGGCGCGAAAACTACTAGACAGATTTAGTTGAAATTCGGCAAAAATATTTGTTAAATACCAAGTTAGGTTTTAGAGTACAAATTATCACCATATTTATTGAAATGTTATGTAGTTATGGACTCTCACCTGGTCCCTGTGGCGGAGGGCCGCGCATGCCGGCGGCGTAGGCCCCCGGGCTCATGGGCCCCATGCCGGGCCGCGGCGGCGTCATGCGCGGCCCGCCCAGCACCCCGCCGCCGCCGCGCTCCAGTGAGTTGCCCATCATGCCCTGACCTGGAGGAAGTCATAATATGTCAAGTTTCTCTTATCATTATATCTAGATCGACGCTAAGGGGCAGGGAGGGACTACTAACGCCCCCCCCTCATCATCTGCTTAGCCTTTTCCCATACTATACATATTTGGGGTCGCCTTCCAGTCTTAGCGGATGCAGCTGAATACCAGTGTTTTACACGGAGCGACTGCCTATCAGACCTCCACAACCCAGATACTGGGTTACACAATACCCCTTGGTAAGACTGGTTGTCAGACTTTCTGGCTTCTGACTACCCGTAACAACTGTCAAAGATCTACAATTAACAGCAGAGGCCAGCAGCCTTGGGTTCGAACCCGAGACCCCTGACTTGCCAGTCAAACGGTCATACCATTAGCTATCACGACTCAACCCCCCCCACCCCCACCCTAGAGAATCGAAAAAATGCAGTCCTAAAATTATTTCTCCTAAATAATTTGTTGAAAGTTCTATTAATTACTGTTTAAAAGTTTTATTTTTATTACAGTTAACTTGACTCGAAAATGCCTACCTATTTTTACTAGGCTTGTCCAGCGTGAAGTAACGTAGAAAGGGTCTAGCGTGCAAAAGGTTAATAAACCTGCTCTTACCTGGGGGTCCGTTAAAATCATTGCCCATTCCCATCCTAACAGCTCCTCGTGGCCCTCCACCGGAGTACCACGGTCCTATAAAAGGTTGGCCAGTTCCCATGAGTTGTGGCTGCGGTCCGTGTGGCGATGGTTGCGATCCTGGATGCGGGGCTGGCGGTGACGGTCGTAATGGGGAGTTGGGGAAGAATCCTGGAGGCATACCGCCGCCGCCCATGCCTGGAATGATTGGAAAATTAATTTTTAATTGAATAATATTATGAGAAGCTGGGACTACCTTAGTTATTGAATGAGTACCACTGCAGACTTAAGTTTAGTAATTTAAGTAATTTTATTGAAATTGATATAGCAATATTTTTGAGTCACTTGTGGTGCTTGTACAGTACAGTAGTCACCAGTGGCGTAGCTAGGTAACCAAAGACCCTGGGGCAAAAAATAAAATAGGGCCCCAACTAAACTTTTTAAAATCGTTTTTTTAAATAAGTTGCCATTATTAAGGTCGCGTTCTAGGAATCTAGTTTCGTTATAATCCGAATGTGGGAGAAATTTTTATTAGTCAATTTATGTTGCAAGTCAGAGTCCGAGGGGCCCCTGAGCTTGGGGGCCCCGGGGCACTGCCCCGTCTAGCCCTCCGGTAGCTACGCCACTGGTAGTCACAACCTATACATTAATATGTGAAGTGAAAACTGTGGATCCCCAGAATATTGCATGCACGGAGGAGTGTGAAACTTGGCATAGTAAAAGTTTATATGGAGAAAGCTAAACTTTACAAAAAAAAATGCGGTAGTATTTGACTACTAACTGAACACTAGTTTTAATAATAATGTTTTCTAAACCAAATTTCATACAGGTACCAATCTCAACAGAGATAACCCAACTATTTAGGAGATTTTATAGTGCTCAAGTGTGTGCACAAACACAGACCGTGCACTTTCTAGTCCCTATTTCTCTAATGGCAATTTGACGTGACCAAACAGAAATTAGGCGCAAGACCAACAACTGGAGTGATAACCGCCGCGCCTGCGCCCCTATACATATCTTTGCGTCCCCATTTTGAAAATAATTTTTTCAGAGCATTTTTGTAATAAAATAACTATGATGGGGCTTATTATGAAATGAATCGAAATAATTAATCAAAAGTAAACTTGACTTATTTATTTTTTATCTGTTTTATTTTTTCAGTGGCTATGCCAGCCGCATGGAAGGTATTCTATTTTATATTTTATTTCAAATAACACAATATCTAAATTCTAACTTATTTCACCTTTTATTAAGTGTGGCGTTCAAAGTTGTAAGGCCAAACTCTTTCTAATGAGCACACAAAATAAGTGATGCGTATGGGAAGAGGCCTATTTCCGGGCAGTGAATTTCTTTAAGATTTTTCTTCAGTAGGTATATAAATATATATAGGTAAGGAAATATATAAAGTAAGGAATATATAGGTATATAAATCTTGTATTCATCTGCCTAGCCTTTTCCCAACTATGTTGGGGTCGGCTTCCAGTCTTACCGGATGCAGCTGAATACCAGTGTTTTACATGAAGCGACTGCCTATCAGACCTCCACAACCCAGGTACTAGGTTACACGGTACCCCTTGGTAAGACTGGTTGTCAGACTTTCGGGCTTCTGACTACCCGTAACGACTGTCAAAGATCTACAATTGACAGCCGGGGCCAACAGCTTTACGTGCTATCCGAGGCACGGAGAGTGATAATTAATTTATAAAACGCACATAACTTACGAAAAGTCAGAGGTGCGCGCCTTGGGTTTGAACCCGAGACCTCTGACTTACCAGTCAACGGTCACCACCACTAGGCTATCACGACTCTATATAATAGATATAAATCTTGTATTAACAGTTTGAAATGAGAAAAAAATACATAAGTATTCCATCATATAAGTATAGTTTTCACTCAATTCTGTCACTGTTTCAGTAACATACAGTTGTACGTATAAGTATGTATACAAGCTATTATGTTACATAAGGCGGACTTAATGCCATATGGTATATTCTATCAGTCAACCTTCAGATTGTAACAGGCAGATTACACCTCATCTGACTACACAAACTGACCAACATACTGTAAAAGTTATCAAAAATATCTATTTTATTTTAAAAAACTACAATATTAGTATATTTTTCTTCAAATGTCTGTAATCTTGCATTGAGAGCATATTTTTTAACAGCTGTTAGTAAAGTTTAAGACTTTCTTGGTCATTTGGTTGAGAAATGATGGTTAGTGTGTTTTAGGTGTCTAATACTCCTATTGGGGACACCGGCAATGTTAAATTTTACAAAAAATCTGATAAAACGGCCAGTAGGGACTTACAATTAGTACATCTATATAATCTAGTTCAAAATAACATGATACTAAACCATGATATCTAGGTTATCTGTAGTTTCTATTTGATTTAGCGAATTTTTTTTATAAAACAAACAAGTACCTATGTCTTGCAACATGGCTCTTGGTTTAACTTTCAATAGTAAAAAAATACTCCAAAATTGCTGTAAAACATGAATATTTAGCAAAACTTGGTGAGATTAAAGCTAAAGACGAATAAATATAGATATTCGAATAAGGAAATACAACTTCTATTTACACAAAAGATAAGAAAACCGTTGGCCTAAAAACGCGTAATAAAATACAAGATTTACAGTTATCCGCGCGAATATTCGCGTATTTAGCACACGTACCGTCGTTAGGCGGCGCTGGGCCGGCGTTGTGGCCGATACCGTTGACTCCGTAACCAGAATTGACAAAACCATAGTCGTGGAAAGCCTTTGCCTCTGATGAGTGTTCACAAGTGTCCCGTCGTTCTGGCGCAGCACAATACAGGTCCCAAAACACGCACCACCACGAGTGAAGGAACCCGGGCGGCTCGCCCAGTGTTATATTCTTCTCCCATCGTATTTCAGACAGAAATGTTTGAGCCGCTTTGGTCGCACCGACATGAAGCAAGTACTCGTACACATAGAGCGCCAATTTCTCGCGAGCCTGAGCGTCCGAAGGCACCGTAGAGCCTTTGCCCTTGGCATACATATCGACTGGAAGCCGACTTTTATGATGATATTGTTTATTATTTACATTAACGCTTTATATCAATAAATTCAACTACACAAAATGTCATTGATCGATGGCGACATTTGGCGTCTGTGGCATAGAGAAATTAGTTTGTTCTCGGCGTGCAGGTAGCTGTCATAGAAAGAATAGGTTAAATACAGATTAAAAACCTTAGTCTATTGGTAGAGAAACTATTTTCTATGATTTAGTTGAAAATTCATTTATAAAATTTAGAAATGCTGTCATTGTTGGATGAATTATTTTTATGATCGAGATTATGTTGTCAATAATATTTTTTTAGGTCAGAAATAAAATGTAGTAATTTTTTTTTTTATACACTCAAAACTTTCACGGTGCTATTTTTTCTGCAGGCCGACCAAATCGGAAGAATAAATCATTTAATTTAAATGAGTGAAATTATAGGCTTATTATCATAATCCACCACGCTAACTCTATACGAGTGGTAACAGCTGGTGCTACCCAAAATAAGGAATCTGCACGACACGATTAGTTTATGTAGCGGTTATGTGATTCCTCTTATACGCTTGATGTAGTGGGTTCGATTCCCGCATGGAACCAATTTTATAAGTGTGACCGACAAATATTTTTTGCATTGTCAAATTATATGAATTTAAAAGATACCCACGATTCCACGAATACGAAACTATATAGGATAAATCCTAATACCTCCTAGGCTATTAAAGAAAAGAATTTTCGTACTTTAGCACTGCAGACTTGCTTAATGCAATTTAATGCATTTGCAATTTAAGTTGTGTTGGATACTGTAAATGTCAAAATGTACTTCTTCTTTAACTATAAGCGAAAATATCTGAGCATTTTCAACAGTTTTTATTTGGTTTTTATTGCAGTATAATTTACCATAAACATTAATTTATTTTCTTACTAATACTTTTTCGTAACTGCCAACGCCACTGATTACTAAATGAAAACATACTGCAACTCTAGACGACATAGTGTTTGTCTATTCCTTTTTCCTTTTCGTGCGGCCGTGTCACCGCGTGGTTCACAGCCGCGTTTCAATAAGAAACATACAAAATGGCTATTCGCCCTGTATACAGGCCTACAATCGTCAAAAAGAGGACGAAAAGATTTATCCGCCACCAATCTGATCGCTATGACAAACTCAAGCGTAACTGGCGTAAACCCAGAGGTAAGTGCGCGTGTTCCAATCGGCATTGTCAAAAATCTAACCTTATTTTGCCCACAATAAGACTAATATTTAGGATATTTTTGTGAAATTGTGAAAGATTACTTGTCTTAGTGTTAGAATGTGTTCGACTTTAATAAAAAAATACGAAAATTACGTCTGACATGTGAGGTTATAAAACAATGAACGCATCGAGAGATTTGGTAAAATCTTGACTTGAACTCTTTGATAATGTGAATGAGTTCTAAACTTAACCCTTTCAGACCTGACTTTTTTTATTTCCGCGTACGGAATCAAGTAAATTTTCAGTGTTATAATAGCCACTAAGGACTAGGAAAAAAATAATTTGAAAAATCCTGGGAGTGAAGTTTTTGAGAAAAACTTGTTTTTCTTTATGTGCACAAATGTGGTCATCCGGTTTTAATTATAATCACGATTTATGTTTAGGGGATTTTTTAAAATGAATAAACTGTTATTATACAATATTTTTAATAGAAAAAAAAGGAACAAAGTAACTAAAAAAGAAATCGCCTACGTGTGGAATGCTAAAAAGCAGTTTTTGTCCTTTGTTAGGCATAAGTGCACTTTACACTTGATGCACTTGACACGAGACTTTCCCTTGCATCCTACCATTTTGCACCGTGTTCCAACCCCGTCATCATGTGCAGGAAGGTGTCCGACCCCGTCATGAGCTATTTCACTAGCAGGGCGAACTTCCCCTGGTCTTCGGGGAATAATTACGGGTGGTGTCGGGCTACTGCCACTTGGACGGCCTCTTTTAGCGACACCCATATTTTTATTTCGCAAAACTAAGCTTTCTGCTAATCTGCGACGAAAGTGAAGCAGAGTGAGTCGTTTGTTTGTCGGGACGCCGAGTAATTCATTGTCAGTCTGGTATTCCCGGAAAGCCTGAACAACTGCCAGATCTGATGCATGGAAAATCATACGTAGAGGCCATTTCTTAGATTTTATAAATGTCCTGTAGTAGCTCATGAGTTGATCTAGTAGGTCAACTCCGCCCATCGCATGGTTATACTTCTTTACAATTTCTGGCCTCTCAACTTCCAGGAATTGCTTCTCCTTCTTACACCATCTTCTTACAAAATCCTTTTGCCCAATACCAATGAAATTGGAAGCCAGATGGGTAATTTTATTATCCAACCACTTTACTACTGTAACATCACCATCATGGCTACTTATTTCTTGAGCGAAGCCCCTCGGTTTCTTGTTCGTTTCCTTATCGCTTAGGAACGATGGACTTGAAAATCTGTTGACACGAGCTGTACAGGCAGCCATGATGCCTTTTCTTTTCAAAATTTGTAAGAGATGGTATGATGAGAAGTAGTTATCAAAGTACAGCTCGTGACCTGTGCTTTCTCCAATTCGCTTTGCAAGCTGTAACACTACAGTTGCGCCATAACCGATTTTCTTTACAATAGTATTGTCTAACTCTGGAGACGAACTTTGGTAAAGAATAAAATCATAGGCCTGACCGTGCTTACCGCACAAAAAGAATAATTTCAAGCCCCAAGGACAAGGTTTCCCTTTTATATATTGCTTCGCCACATGTTTTCCTGTAAAAGGAACCATCTGCTCATCAACACAAAGTTCTTTCTCGAGAGGTAGTTCCAAACATCTACTTCTGATAGTGTCATAGATCGGCCGTACTTTATAGAATGTATCTCGGCAATTTGTCGGTATTTTTGTATTGTCAACAAGGTGCAAATTGTTGCGTAGCTCGAAAAATCGATCCCTTGACATATTTTCACAGAAAAGTGGAATGCTGATATTAGACTCCCAATACATTTTCAGGCAAGGGTAACTAAACACTCCTGTAGCCAAATGTAATCCAAACAAAACTTCCAATTCTTTTGCATTAGTAGGCCTAAATCTAGGCCTGTGTGATTGCACTGCGTATAAATTCGTCATTTCAGCCATAATGTGAAACAACTGTTGCGGAACGTACCTGTGATAATAATCGACTGGAGCTTTGACTATAGGGTCAATAGCTATTGGTGGACACCATTCTGATGGGCTAATATTTTCTAGCTCTCTGTGCCTCCACCTTATCCTCGACTTTGGTGTCAGATTTCTAAAAATATCTTCATTTGAAGATGCAGCTCCTTGTTGACTCTCAAATAATCCATCAGAAATATCAGGAACTTCATATATAGAATCAAGTGGGACGAACACGTTGTCGAGAGTAATATCATCCATCACTTCTTCATCAGAGTCTGGGGGGAAGATCTCCCTTTGATTTTGGTGAACTGCATCTGCACCTAATCTAACAGATCGCGATTCCCGAGCAATACTACCTCCATGCCCTTCGTCGTCATCTGATGATAACTCCAAATCTGATAGATTTCCGTCACATAGAACATCCAAGGCTTTTCGTGAAAACATTCTTCGTTGAAAACTTGTTCTGGAAATAAATGTATAAAGATAGTTATTCGACAATGTTTTCCTAATAATAATATGTTGCAAAAACAACGTAAAATTACATTTTATGAGATAAATTTATATATTTTCAAAGATCGTTACACTATTTGAATATTACGTAGAAAAGACAATTGACACCGGATGGGCACATTTGAGGACAAATCGAAAAATCTTTGTTTTTGGTCTAAAAAAACAATAAATGACACATAAAATGAATCTTACACAATCTTAGGAATATAACTTATTGATACATATTTATATACATGCAAATTATTTGCAAAATTTTAGTATTTAGGAATAAAAATAGCAGCTTACCTGGCCGGGTCGAAACAAGTACGATCACTGGATGAAACTTGACGAAAAGATGTTAAAATACGATACTAGATGGCAGTACTTGTAGTGTTTTTGTTAGCTTAGTATGTGAACAAATGAATACAACCGTTTTTCTGTGCAAATAGATTAGAGTAATACTTAAATATTTTGTTATATTTTATGTCCTCAATTGTGGACGCCAGGTCTGAAAGGGTTAAATAGTGAGTTTATTGATAAACATCTGTCTGAAAATTTCTTATGAATCTTATGAAGATCAAAATAGCCTAATATTATTTAGAAAAGTTAAATTTTTTTGCACATTTTTTTATTCCTTAGCATACCTACATGCAGGTAAAGTCAGTCGGTGTCGTACTACCTATATTTGGTAGCTAATACCTAAGCAATTTATTTTTAACCAAATGTTAAAAAAACATGCAAGGGCACTCTGTGTTATTCATTGTATATGATAATTACAATTTGTTACCTTGCTATATTAATTCTATCAAATCCTATTCCTAGTTGCTCATTTATAGCTACTTGGTCATAGTGATAGATACATGCTTACATGCAATAGAACTATATTAAACAGCAGTACAATATTCTATATCATCTGCCTAGCCTTTTTCCGAACTATGTTGGGGTCGGCTTCCAGTCTTACCGGATGCAGCTGAATACCAGTGTTTTACATGGAATGATGGCCTATCAGACCTCCACAACCCAGATACTGGGTGACACGATACCCCTTGGTAAGTGGTATCGTGTCACCCAGTATTTGGGTTGTGAGACTTTCGGTGACACCCAGTAAGTGGTTGTCAGACTTTCGGGCTTCTGACTACCTGCTTACCCCAACAAACTTTGGAATTAATAAACCTAGAAGGATGATGACAAATATATGGAATTAAATCATATAATTATATCAACCAATAACTTATATTGTACATTTATAACACGTCAAATACCAATGTATTGTACTGCAACTATACATATATTATGAAACAGTATTGCCATGTAAAAACCTCATAAACTACTGACATCTTCAATTCTGTCTACTGAATTTCAGGTATTGACAACAGGGTGCGTAGGCGTTTCAAGGGACAGTATTTGATGCCTAACATTGGTTACGGATCAAATAAGAAGACCCGTCACATGCTACCTAATGGCTTCCGTAAGGTGAGATACACAAATCATGGTTTTAATGGTACTAAAAATAGGGGATTTTTATAAAATATGGTCTATTAAAAAGGTTATTTTAATGGGAACTACCCTGAAATATAAAAACAACAATTGTTTCATACAGCTTGGCAAAAAAGAGTCATAGAGAGTCAATAGAGTACATATTAATTGATAACATACCTATCTCTACAAAATGCGAAACAGCTGATTTCAGGGTTGATCCCATAGCAAAAGTTGTACAAATGATAAATGTAATGACCGCTTTAGGTGAATTAATAATTGAGGTTAGCAAGAAAGTTTGCATCAATGACATTGGTTCATTCTTCTCGCCTTGCATAAGGCAGTTATCTTAAATTTTTTCCTTGCTCACCGCTTATTACTTGTACATCCCTAGTAGACACACTGCTAAAAAGAGAAAGAAAGGATTATTTTCTTTCTTTACGGTAACATTGTGAGGATCTGAGAAACAAGATCTTGAAAAGAAAGACAAGACTTGGAGAACTTCGAAATAGCTTGTAAAGGTTGTATTCAAGAGAATAGAGATAAGAATCTAGAAGACCGCAATCTTCTAGAAGATAAGTTTACGTGCTCCACACACCAGATTTTTATCGCAAAGAAATGGCTAATTCCCAAGGCCGTCACAGTTAAAATAAGTTGGATAAGCCCAGGTTAACATATTCCTAAATGTCCATAAATAAACTGCTTTCCAATCGTTGTTGATTAACTATTATTATTTTTAATTTCATGTCATGTCATGCAAGGGCACTCTGTGTTATTCATTGTATATGATAATTACAATTTGTTACCTTGCTATATTAATTCTATCAAATCCTATTCCTAGTTGCTCACACATAGCTACTTGGTCATAGTGATAGATACATTTAATCACTTCACTACATAGTATAAAACAAAGTCGCTTTCTCTGTCCCTATATCTCTATGTATGCTTAAATCTTTAAAACTACGCAACGGATTTTGATGCGGTTTTTTTAAATAGATAGAGTGATTGAAAAGGAAGGTTTATAATGTATATTGCACCCGTGCGAAGCCGGGGCGGGTTGCTAGTAAATAATAAAAATAAACTAGCCTAAACTGCCCCACTACAGGGCAAAGGCCTCTTCTCATACAGTGAAGAATCAAGCATTAATCACCATGCTAGCTCACTGCTAGCGATTTCAGACTATTAAGTCCAGGTTTCCTCACGATGTTATCCTTCACCGTTAGTCAATGGTGTGTTAGATGAAGAGACTAACTAATATGACATTGAATAAGTAATTTTTGGTACATGCCAGGTTTGTGCCCACACCAACGTGCTTGCAAAGCAGGTCTGTGACCAATGAGCCACTACAATAGATACATGGTGCTCGCAGTATCAACGACGCGTCGTTGCGCATGTTTGTATGAGTGGGCATTATTTGAGGCGTGATAGCCTAGTGGTGTTGACCATTGACTGGTAAGTCAGGTTCAAACCCAAGGCGCGCACCTCTGACTTTTCGTAAGTTAGTGAGTTTTATAAATTAATTATCACTTACTCCGTGCCTCGGAAAGCACGTAAAGCCGTGTGCCTGATCTCTCTCCGGTCGTGTCGGATTGCCGTCCCATCGGACTATGACAGTGAAGGAATAGAGAGTGCACCTGTGTCTCACACGCTTGTGCACTATAATATCTCTCGCGTCGATGGCTAATCTCCGTTGAGATTGACCGCTGTGACGAAATTCGGTCAGGAGGACATTATTATTATTTTGAGTGGGCGGTTTTCGAGCATTTGTAGGTAGTTTCCGTACTGTATGTTTATTTTACTGTATAATAAAATTAGTTTCTAAAACATCTTTCTTTCTCAGGTACTGGTCCACAATGTCCGTGAATTGGAAATCCTCATGATGCAGAACAGGAAGTACTGCGCAGAGATCGCTCACGGCGTGTCCTCCAAGAAGCGGAAGACCATTGTTGAGCGCGCCCAGCAGCTCAGTATCCGAGTCACCAACGCCGCCGCGCGTCTGCGTAGCCAGGAGAACGAGTAAACTAAGGATAAATAAAAAAATATAAAAAATATCATGGTTTTTTATTTCTATGTTGAGTGTACGAGCTTGGCAAAAAAGAGTGAGGCGGTGACAGCTGGAACTAAAAATAAAAATCCTTAAATGCTAAGTTAGTGAACTAAAACATCTTAGAAGATAATCGTTTGATTATATTATTTGATGACAAAAAAATCGTCATGGAATTATGTTACAACTAAGTTTAATTTTGAATTGTATGAAAAGTGCGCCAGTAGCGCCCCCAATTTTTCCAGACTTTTTTGCCAAAGTGTACAAGTCCAGTGTTGCCACGTTAGCACTTTTCGAGTTAGATCTATTTGTTGGTTTAGCAAAGAAAAAGCAATCTAGCCCTATTCAATATTGTTCAATCTGGTATCTACCGAGATGAAGCGGAGTATGTCTGTTAGGGGCCCAAAGCGGCAAAATATGTACCGCGGGGAGGACTATTGACAGATTTGGGGGACCCTTGGTAAATTCTGATTAAGACTACAATTTTTAATAATTTATTATCGTAGGTATTAGTAGGTTCACATGCTACCGTGCACAGCGAGGCTCAGGAGAGACCCCTTTACAGTCTCTCCAGAGATGTGCCTAATAGGCGTAGACCCGGGATCTCCCCTCATGTGCTGATGGTGATCACCGGGGTGGTTTTAGTGAGGTAAGAATCCCACACTCCCCGGTCTCTTCCCCTAAAGGCCGGGTGCCTTTTGAAGGTTTCCCCCCGTAAACAAAAAAAAAAGGTATTAGTAGGTAAACTTTAGCATTTATAATATTAAAATATAAATTCTGAAGTACTGAACCAATTATCCCGAAATTGTACATTACGATAACAGGTGTACAGAAACAAACATAGCGCTAAAAAAAAGTACATTTCCCGAGAAAAATAACAATTACGTTTTAATAGATGGCGCCACGTGTCTTTAAAATAATATAATTTCGCCAATCGACTCGCAGACCTTATAAAAAGGGCATAAAAGTCAAGTTATCTCCTTTTTTTATGAGATCCTAGTAGGTATACTTCTTTAAAAACTATTCTAAATCTATGGCAGCAACGTAAATAGACACAGATTACTATAGTTACTACGTAACATAGATCCTTCCTTTTGAAAGTCGGTTAAAATCAATATTATAGATCTTGACTTTGTACTAAGTGTGAATGCAGACAAGAGACGGGGTGTGTAGTTGATAGAAGAAAGAGATGCGAATACGCATTTTGCGCGAACAATATCTTCAGAGAGTAATACTGCACTATAAACCATAATAAAACTAAGATATCATCACTTAGATTCAACAATAACATTGTTTTCAAACTTACGTAATTCTGAAATAGCGTGCTTCCTACTGTCGCGTGCTTTGAGCTAATATTTTATGCTTCGAACCTGTCACTGGGTGGATGGCTGTATGCGGTAGAGAGACAAGCTTTCCATGAAGCAACCATGGAGTTTCTTGCCAGATTCTTCTCCATGAAGGGTAGGCTGCCCTTGGAAATGTCAATTAGAGTCGCTCTTACAATAAACAATATTCGAATTATGATTATTCATAAGTGCCTAATGGTCTACATGAATAAAAATATTTTGAATTTTTTGATCTAGCCTTATTATTCTCAACTTATTGGACTGGCCCTAGATACGACGTGCAATCCTACGCACTGCCTGCCAAGTTTGATGGCACGGCACGCCAGGGATCGCGGGTTCAAGTCCCCAACTCAGTTCTTCCGAGTTTCTTATTAAATAATTTCATTTAATAAGCAAAACATGTAAAAAACATAAAATAATTTCTTGGCTCATATAGGATAACAACGTCCCTAATGGCAGATCATTCGCAAGGTTCGGTTATGATAATATTTTTTATGATACCTTCACGTTCCCGTACCAAGTACGGCTTGTTAGGGATACAGGGTGCATCTAAGATAAAATATAATAAACATTTAGCTTAATATTGTTGGCTAGAGGCCTAGAGTTGACCAAAATTGCAATGGCAAATTTATATTTTAGAGATATTTTTATAATTTTACATCACAATTTCAGACGATGAACTCCTAATGAGATGAGATACCTCTCTCGTTAGCCCCGGATCTAGAATTTACAGATATCCATTTTTTTTACAGATTTTATGGTTTTAGCTACTGCTATACCTATACCTAATACACCTTAATAACACATAGGGATTTAAGTACTTACCTATTTCCCTTTCGAGTTTTCAAGAGCTTCATAAAGGGAAAGTTTGCATTTGTTGTAGGTGTGCCAATATATTACTAGGTGAGCATCATCATCATCATAAGCCTGTATTGTCCACTATTGAACATGGACTTTGTGCGCACATTGGAGGTTTGCCCACGCCACTCTGGGCAAGCGGGTTGGCGATCGCAGTAGCAGATAATTGCTGTAACACAGAAAGATGCTGCTGCCTATCCACCGGATCTTTCCCTTTGTCGCTTCTTACGACACCCGCGGGACGAGTAGGGGTGGTTCTATTCTTAGGCCAGAAACCACACGGCACTAGATGAGCGATAAAATATTTAGGCTTGTTACTGTATAAAATCATCCTTTATTGGGTTAAACAAAACTTTGTTTTATTGTAATTATTAATATTTCTAACAAGTTTCTTGAACCTAAAAGTTAATTTGTTGTCTGACACGCGTTTACGGCAAAGTTTTGACGCATTAATTAGTCATTTATTAGTATTTATCTTTGCTTCTTTCTTTGTATATCGTATGGTTGATGAACAACCTGGTGTCAGAGTTTAAATCGCCCTTAGGCCTCTGACATGGCTTCACAACGATGTCGTTGGAAAATTTCTCAGGTGTGCTGGTTTCCCCACGATGTTTTCCTTCACCGTTTTAGCAAGTGATAATAATTAATAAGAAATAAAAAGCGTAGTGTGGAGAGACCGCTCGCAAGATGGAGTGGCAACCTGCGAAAAATGGCTGGTAGCGTCTTGATGCTGATAGCCGAAGATCGGGCTGAGTGGAGCGCATTATGGGAGATCATCCTAGCCTTATCATTCCCAAACTTTGTTGGGGTCGGCTTCTAATCTAACCAGATACAGCTGAATATCAATTTTCTGCGGAGCGACTGCCTGACCTCCAACCCAAAGAGATACGATATTCTGAAGTTAGATCAGTTGTCAGGATTTTATGAGGGTACTGACACTGACTCCCTTTTAGATATCGACTGTCAAAGATCTTCGTAACAACCGGAAAGCATAAAGGGCCAGCGGCTTAACATGCTTTCCGAGGCACGGAGCAGGTGATAATTTGTTTATAATAAAGAAGGAATGAAAAAACTTTTTTTATTCAGCAAATGGGCATAATCATGAGCACAGAAAAACAATATAAAAGAAAACTAGGTACTACTCAAATGCCCATGCCGAATGGGTCACGATCTCAGCATACCTATATGCTAGACGCCAAATCGTCCAGCGCTGGTTTTTAGATCTCACCCCTTGTAGTACCCCAAGGACAACATTTTAATAAAGTTATAAGATAAATTTCTTGTAATAATACGCACATAACTTACGAAAAGTCAGAGTGGCGTGCTTTAGGTTCAAATCTAAGACCTATAAAATGTATATCATCGAAAAAAACATGAAAATCTATACCGGAATAAAATCACCCTTTATATTTTAGCAGGCAAAGCCTCTGTCAACTGTCAAAGCAAATAATTCTGCACAATTCGGTCACAGCAGCGAAGAAATTGGTGAAGTTTGAACGTTTCTGTGCTTGTGTTGAATTGTGTTAAAAATGGCGGGCTCTTAAGAGGTGAAGTGGGAAAACGAGGTCTACTTATTTAAGAAGACAGTCCGAAGTAATGATTTTCTTACAATTATATAAACACTAGCTTCCGCGGCAGTGTCGTGGTGGCGCATTGGTTACGGACCCGCTTTGCAAGCGCGTGGGTGTGGGTTCGAATCTGGCATGTACCAATGTGACTTTTTCAATGTCATATGTACTTTCTTAGTTAATCTAAGACACCACTGACTAACGGTGAAGGAAAACATCGTAAGGAAACCTGGACTTTAATAGTCTGAAATCACTCCGCAATGAGCTAGCGTGGTGATTAATAAAATAAATAATAAAATTCATTTAATTCAGATAAACATCCATAGGTATTGATTAATTAATTTCTTAAATACATTTAAAACACATAATCATAACAATTGAATTAAGGTTAATGAATATTAAATATTTTAAAATTAAAATACAATTATTTAAATTAAAAATAGATAAATTTGACTCAATAAAATTAAATGAATGAATTAAAGTTAAATAAAATAAAATTTAATGCTCAATCCTTCTCTGTATGAGAAGAGGCCTTTGCCCTACATTGGGAGTTTGGGACCACAGAAATCTAAATAATAAGATTTCTGTGATTGGGACAGTTACAGGCTGATTTATATATCTTCAATGTGCGAGCGAGATAGCAGATTAGCGAGTGCCCGCCATAAAATTCGCGCATTTAATTTCTTCAGATGGAGTGAGCGTAATTAAAGATGGCGCCACCAGGACGGGAGAAGAGAGGGTCTCACCATACTGTGAGGTTTACCGGCGATGACATGCCGAAGTATAAGTCTCTTGTAAGTATCATTTAATAATTAACGCCTTCGAAAAATTAGGACAGAATTTTTTGGATGAAAAAATATTTAATTCTTACACATATATAGGTATTCTCGTTAAATATTTCGTACTTTATAAGAAATAAGAGGCGGCAATATACCATATGCATAAATGGGTAGTCAGCGCTTAGAGGGAAAAATATGCCGTTGAGCCAGCGTATTAAAAAACAAATTCTTTCCTCAAAACCAAGATGGCGGACAATTTTTTTTACAGCTTAGCAAAAAAGAGTTTGAGGCCGTGACAGCAAGAAAAAAAATTAAAAAATTAAAAACTAAGTTTGTGAGTACTAAGTAGGATCTAGTAGGTATCTAATATATAAGTGGCTTTAGGTATACCTATCTCTTCCTGCTATTGGTGCTAATTCTCTTGCACACGCTCTAAACTAATTTAGACTCACTATCTCTCCTTCTAACGGAGATCATTAGAAAAGGATAGAAGGTTTTTAGAGCTGTCAAACTAGTCCATTTGCGTGATATCAACGAGAATTTAGTCGGCATGTCATAGAGGTCTCGTCTAATTTCACGTCAATTGCAAGGACGTAGACTAATTTGACAGCTCTAAAATTTGCTGTCCTTTTTCAATGGTGTTTATTAGAAAGAGATATAGTTAGACTAAAATTAGTTTAGCGGGATGTACAAGATAATCAGCACCATTGTCTCTTAATCTTCTAAAAACAAAATCAGGACAAACTGCGACCTATTTCCAACGACCCCAAAAGTCGTTAACCTATTAAACTTCGTTGTTTTACAACAACACGTCACAAGTCACGACAAAATGTAATTCCGGCTCCGATCGCATGTTAACATGCAAATCAAAATTATTATCAAACTTTCTGCAATTTATTTAGTCTTTTTCCGTTTCTTTTTTTATTTAAAATTTAGAATGCTCGATGCAGTTGCGCCGCCATTTTGCGCGATGTCTATGACTGTTCAGAATTATTGAAAATGCCTGTTCTAAATGTGAAATTCTGGTTGAAACCTAAGTTTATACAGTTGAAAAAGCAGTCTGTGGTTATTGAGGTAATGTGATACGTTTGTATAGCCACGTGTAGTCATATTTAGCCGGGTTTTGCTGTGACTAGCCAAGTTTATAGAGCCACGTGGTTTTTTAAATATCGATGCGTGTGTGTTCGTTTTCTTGTTTCAAATTAGGGTGCATGTGTGAGTGTTTAAAAACGCAGGTATGGTCTATGGATAAGATTTGTTTTTAACTGACTTTCAAAATGTGAGGCGGCTTTCAATTCGTTGCATTTTTTTTTAAACGGAAGAATCTTTGGTTTGTCTACGGTCTGTATTTTAAAACTAGTTTTGACAATTATTATTAGTCATGATAAATTGCAAAAAAAAAAAACAAAATAGTTATGGAGAATACCTATCCTCTACGGTCGAGGTGTGGGGCGTCAGACACGGGGTCGTCTAGCCCCATTGCACATGGTCCTCAAGGTTGTCACGTCGATCTGTAGGCCGACATAACCGTCTCGCATACCCCGAACGAAACGGTATGCATAAGGCGCATTTCCCCTCTACACAAGAAAAAGTTATGGGGAATAACTTAACAAGGGTTCAGCAAAAATATTAATTTGATTGGAATAAGTTTTCATATCTAAAAATTGCCTTTTTTTATGTATAAAAGCTAGTTATGTATGTGGTTATATAACCTTCATGCGAATAAACTTTTTTTCTATTTTATTTCACGTACCCAATACGAGAGTCAACTCCCAAACTAACCCATAACATAATCCAAATAGTCTTCGTCCTACCAGGAGTCTTCAGACTCGACCCCGAACTATGGCCCCCAATCGTACCCCGGGCAGGACTCCGGAGCCCCCAGCCCGGACGCCTGCTCCTTCCAACCAGCCGCACAGAGATTCCGGCTAAATGAGCAAAGTAAGTGATATTTTATTATTATTTCTCCAGTTTTTCGTCTATCTGTTCCAAAAATCCATCCAATATGGAAACATATATCCACGATTTTACTCAAAGACAGGGTTGAATACTGGAAATGTTACGGATTTATGGATTATGGGTTTTATGGATTCACCCTGGGATAAAGTAACCTCAGTTTACCCGTAAGGTTTATGTACACAGTGTACTATACTACAAAAACACTCCCCGGTTACTAAACTATACTTCTGTAATACTACAAAAGTATGTATGTCAAAAATCAATAAATATCTATAATCAATTCAGTTGATCTACTGCAAATATTTTTACTGTGGCGTGACTTGACCGCACGAATGTGTGCGTGTGGTAATGCTGCACACAACCCACACATACGTGCAGTGTGCGGGGAGGCACGAGCGGCGCGTACGTAGCGCTACTCGACGCGGGGGCTGAGGTAGCGTTATCGATGCCTACAGGTCTCGGATAACCTCGCCTTAACACAATAGACCTAATAATACAATATCATGATATGAATAATTAGCTACAATCACTTTATTTCAATTGTTTAATAATTAAATTGAATTGCTAAATTGAATAATATAATAGAATCGTTTAATAAGTGAATTGAATTGTTTAATTGATTTTTATCATATGGCTGATGAACAGGTGTCAGAGTTTAAACCGCTCTTAGGCCTGTGACATGGTTTTACACACCATTAAAAAATATCTCAGGTGTGCTGGTTTCCTCACGATGTTTTTATTTTCACCGTTTTAGATGATAATTATCTCATGTTATTAATGAATTTCTAAAACGCACATGAATCCGAAAAGTCAGAGGTGCGCGCCTGGGTTTCGAACCTGCGACCATTGACTCTAACGGTTATACCACTAGCTTTCATTATCACTACATAGTATAAAACAAAGTCGCTTCCCGCGTCTGTCTGTCCCAATGTATGCTTAGATCTTTAAAACTACGCAACGGATTTTGATGCGGTTTTTTAAAATAGATAGAGTGATTCAAGAGGAAGGTTTATATTATGTATAATACATGCATATTAGCGTAACCTTGCGAAGCCGGGGCGGGTCGCTAGTTTAATAATATAATTAACTTGATTTGTTTGAATATCTGTGTTTTGGTTTCAAAATGAAGCTTGTATTTTTCTATGAATATTATCTACCTACTTATTAAACTTTATGAAAAAGAATACACCTTCTCTCGTCAGGAATCAAACTCTTGACCTCAATCAACCAGGTAGTGCAGCAGCGCGCTGACCTCGAAAGCAATCGGATAACACTCTCGAATCTTCTAGACGAATTGAGAAGGAAGATAAAGAAGAGAATAGATGAATGCCACTTTGAAAAAAAGGAGAGGATGAAAGTAAGTAGGTTTAACCTCTAAACCGAATTGCGGTCACAGGTCAAACTTAACGGTGACTATAAGCCAACTATGCAAAAGATAATAAAATAAAATAAAAATAATAATAAGTACATATTATACAGGGTTATTTGTAAAACACCAGCATCCTTAACGCTTTGACTGCCAGACTGCAGACACAATGCAAATTCTATTGTTTGTCGGACACCATGTGTCCCCCATGGCGTTTAATGAATTAAAAGGGGTCATTAAACTCATCATTATGAACAACTTTTACTATAGGACCAACCCTGAAATCGCAAAAAAAAAACAGCTGTTCCATACATTTATGTTCACATGACTTAACAAAATGTATGGAACAGCTGATTTTTTTGGCGATTTCAGGGTTGGTCCCGTAGTAAAAGTTGTTGTTGACATACAGAATGTCAGTGAGTATGTTTGTGGCAGCGTAGCTCCCAAACGGACGAATTAATTTTGATTTAGTTATTTTTCTATATTTTTAATTAGATCGAGTGTCCTTAGCTAAAAATAATTAAAGTTTTTCCGTATCAAGGGTTTTTTAAATGTTTTAAATTTATTTTTTAACTTTTTTATAATGTAAATAGAGATTACAAGCAAAATGGTCTTTTAGATTGAGGGTTTTATATCTTTATTTATTTTTAAGGTTTTAGATTATAGGTTTTGGTTATAGATTTGTATATATCGATAGTTTTAATTTGTTCTGTTTATTTATTGTTATAGGAATTGTTCTGTCCTTAAATAAACCATCCTTAGTAAAAATGTTTATCATTATAATCTGTTTCCTTGCAGTCTCTAAAACAGGCGAACCAGAGACTCGAGAAAGAGAAATACAACATAATATCTGAGATTGAACACTTGAAGAGACACTTGGAGAAGGAAGAAGCTCATCATCTGCAGCACGCTAGGACTGTAGTGGCTCAAGTAAGTAAGATATGTTTTGGATGGTGCCTGGCCTTAACTGGTTAAGTCGAGTCAGTGCTGGCATTAAGGGGCGATGAGGCCCAGGGCGCCACATTTGCGGGGGCGTTGAGGTTTGGAGTCTCCTGCCCCATGCTCCAAAGTCCATACCCTCAATACTGTGCTACGCCAGCAAACAAATAACATTCAATATTGATTTCCTTAAGTTCGAGCCTCAATATTTTTGCCAGAATATTTTCGCCCTAACGCAAGCGCTGAGTCGAGTCAGCGTGTGGCTTTGTTAGAACTTAGAAATAATTATTAAATAATTTGGTTATAACTTATTTTAGCCGTTTTCCCACTAAGCACTACAGAGATCCTGGTTAATTTTGGTTTTCATCTGAATAAGTAATGATAATAATAAACCAACCTGTAACTGTCCCACTTTGCAGGACAAAGGTCTATAATAAATGAATACAGAGAAGGATCGAGCATCAATCAGACTGATTTCAGACTATTAAGTCCAGGTTTCCTCACGATGTTTTCTTGAGTGTCTTAGACATATGGCATTGAAAAAGTCACATGGTTCGAACCCACCTGTTTGCAAAGCAGACACCACGACATTACCTGATTTTAATTCAATTAATGTGGCGGTGCGTTTCCGCACGAACCTTAGAGTATATAAGAAAATATAGAGCAACCCTATAGAAGTATGAACCGTGAGCACGGGTATGAACAACGCGGCCGCGACACGAGCTCCGTCCGCAATCATACCTCGATCGACTGCGGTTCAACTAGGCTCCACGAGCGAAAAAGTTACATTTTAGCTTATACCATGGTTAACTGCTGAGTAAAATTTTGAAAAACGTCTAGAAAACATAATTTGAAAAAATGACATTTTAACATTTGTATGGTGAGACCTGCTTTCGCTCCGCACAAGGCAACGTGGTTGACGTTATCACTCTATATTTTCTTGAATACTCTATGGCACGAACACGTTACGTTGGTAGAAATGTTTGCGGCTAGATAGTGGTAGCATTGCGCTCACCTAGCCGCAATCACTTCCGCCCACTAAGCTAGACACAACGCGTGACTTTGTGGTATGCTTACAATTTGTACTAATTCAGTGTCTAATTACCTAATTATACTTGCAACGATTGTGTATTATAATATATAATATTCTACACCAAACCATCTCTTTGATTACTGCTGACACAAAAACGAGGCGGATCGGCGCCGGCACATCTGGCCGCGCCGTCCCCCGCCCAAATTGCACGGCCCGCCTCGTCGCCTCGCGCTACGTGTGGCCGGGCGTCGCCCAGGACTGCCGCTCCTGGGCACGCGAATGTCAAGCCTGCCAGAGGTGCAAAGTCACGCGTTGTGTCTAGGTTGGTGGGCGGAAGTGATTGCGGCTAGGTGAGCGCAATGCTACCACTATCTAGCCGCAAACATTTCTACCAACGTAACGTGTTCGTGCGGAAACGCACCGCCACAACTTAATTAAATTAAAAAACCGAATGACTAAGTAATGAAAAATGTTCGCAGGCTATTCAAGGCGTCGTAACAAAATGTCCGCCGCCCGACACTCTGTTCAACTCGTGCTCTATGGCCGACCTGCCGAACGTGGTTAGCAGAAATGTTGCTAAGAACGCACCTTCTAGGAACGTAAGTATAGCGTAAGCGATTTAGGACTTTGTAACGAGTTACACAGAGATCTAAATCGCTTACGCTAGTTAGGTAGGTACTGGGTTCGTCACAATATTTGGGGTAAGCGATTTAGGACTTTGTAACAATTAGCACAGAGATCTAAATCGCTTACGCTAGTTAGGTACTGGGTTCGTCACACTATTTGGGGTAAGCGATTTAGGACTTTGTAACAATTAACACAGAGATCTAAATCGCTTACGCTAGTTAGGTACTGGGTTCGTCACAATATTTGGGGTAAGCGATTTAGGACTTTGTAATAATTAGCACAGAGATCTAAATCGCTTACGCTAGTTAGGTACGTCACTCTATTCGGGGTACTTAATTAAAAAGTTTAAAAAATATATATATCTCCTTAAAATTCTGACAACTGATTTAACTTTAGAATATCGTATCCCTTTAGGTTGAAGTCAGATAGGCAGTCGCTGCGTAGAGAACTGATATTCAGCTGCATTCAGTGGCGTAGCTACCGGAGGGCTAGACGGGGCAGTGCCCTGGGGCCCCCAAGCTCAGGGGCCCCTCGGACTCTGACTTGCAACATAAATTGACTAATAAAAATTTCTCCCACATTCGGATTATAAAGAAACTAGATTCCAAGAACGCGACCTTAATAATGGCAACTTATTTAAAAAAACGATTTTAAAAAGTTTAGTTGGGGTCCTATTTTATTCTTTACCCCAGGGCCTTTGGTTACCTAGCTACGTCACTGGCTGCATTCGTTAGATTAGAAGCCGATCCCAACAAAGTTTGGGGTGGATGATGAGTAGGTATGTTAATTAAATTGTAAACAGTAATTTAATCTACTTCAAGTATATCTTTAGGCTTAAAAAAACAGCTCCCGACCCGTGGTACAACTGCGATGTCCAACTGGTTGTACATACTACGGAGAAGTAAATTTACGCATGGTACAACTGGTTGTTCTATGGGGAAATATCTTGACCAATGGTTCAACTCGAGTGAGTTGTTCTTTCCTTGGGCCAACTAGTTGTACTTCTGGGAATTGAATGTATCTATGGAACAACTACTGGTAATAGGTTAGAAGGGGATGGCGGGGACGAATAGACCCCGCCATCTCCTTCTCCGTCGACCAAGCCCACCCTCGACCATGCATAGAATATTTTAAGGTTTGGTTAGATGCCATTTTTTTGGTTGATGCAAGCCATTTGAAATATTATTGATCCCCGTGGTCCAACCAGTTGGACATAATTACACCGTTGTACCACGGGTCATAATCATAAATATCAGAAAAAAGAGTTGAACCATGGGTAAATTTACTTCTCCGTAGTACAACCAGTTGGACATCGCAGTTGTACCACGGGTCGGGAGTGAAAAAAACCTGTCCAATCCGTGAGGGTGTTGTTAGGTCATGATTCTATTCATGTACCTACCTAATAATTGTCTCTAAATAACAAAGAAAAAGTAATTTAAAATGGGAATACCTTAAGAGTATATAAGAAAGTATAGAGCAACCCTACAGAAGTATGAACCGTAAGCACGGGTATGAACAACGCGGCCGCGACACGAGCTCCGTCCGCGATCATACCTCGATCGACTGTAGGCTCTACCTAGCAAAAATGTTACATTTTAGCTTATAACATATTTAACTGCTGAGTTAAATTTTGCAAAAATTACTAATTTAAAAAATGATATTTTAACATTTCGATGGTGAGACCTGCTCACGCTCCGCACAAGGCAATGTTGTTTTTTCTTATTATACTACATTATATTTGATATTTCTTAAAAAAAATCAAGAAGAATTACATGTTTTTCGATTGCTAAATAACTTCACATCACTAGCCACCACTATACCTAGTAGTCTAGTAGGCAATGTACTAACAAAATCACAAGCTTATTACCATAGCAATAAATAAAGCTACTGTTATTTAATTCAACTATCTGCCTAGTCTGACAACAAGCTGGCCGCCGCGCGTCTGATGCGCGACATCGCCGAGCTGAGGCAAAGAGTCGCACAAGTGGAAGCCAGGCTGGCTAATGAATTGAGGGTATGTACGATTTTGGAAAGCTACCCAGCCATTATAACTTTTTTTTTTCCTTTGTCTTCTTGACGATTTGCCAGTATCAGGTTTATAGGAGCTTTATCTTCAACCTTTTTCTTTTCGTATTACGTTTATGTTTTTTACTTATTTTAATAAAAGCAAGGAAACGAAACATATTAACATTATTTACAAGTTATAATCGGAACAGAATGGATGCATAGAGCTGAATTGAGCTTTCAGTGTTAGAAATGTTATCTTATAAACCGTAATCCTATATTTATCTACCCATTCTGATGTCAGAATGGCCGGTTACCTTAAAAAGTAGTTTATTTATTTAAAAAACGAGGGTAGCAATTATTTAACGACTAGTAGCAACTAGAAGCAATTAAAACTTCCTAAAACTATTTCGATGTAAAATATGGGTAATGTCCGTCCATTCCGACGCACGTAATTCCTACCTTTTCCTATGGGGGTAAGCAGAAACTACAGAATCTACATACCTACGTACTCCTTTTGTCTCGTAGGTAATATTGACGCGATAGATGGAAAAAATATTCACTGCCTTCCAAAACCTGTGACGTAACTTAAAAGGCCGCAAAGCTGAAATAGGGGGTAGGCCGGGAATGTCTGTAGCCTTTTGAGCTGTGGGCCAAAATAACCTAAACTAAGTGGAGCCCTGATACAGCAAATCGGCGTTGCGGCAGATCACGCAGATGGCAGGACGAATTAAAAAGAATAAATAGCGAATAGCCCGCACTGGCTCTGGATTGAAAGACGTGGCAATCAGGGGAAAGGTCTTTGCCCAGCAATGGAATGGCATGTACTGACAGTAACACAAACATAGATTCATACCATAAAGGTCGTCGCAAAAAAAAATATCATCTACAAAAAAATATTAGGAAAGTTCCTTAAATTAATGTAGTAAAAACCTGGCTATACATTTTAAAGATATCACCTTTACTTTACTTTCAATTCTCTATTCCACTGACACCAAGACCAGCTTCTATCCATAATCAGTGTGTTTCCAGCGTAAAAGGCAAGCTGAGCTCGACATTATTCGTCTGAGGAAGGAGCTGTCTAGCACCAAGAGCTACGTGGCGTCCTTGAGAATGCCACCACCGCCGCTCAGGAAACAGTGCTCGAAGTTCGCGTAGAAATAAACTGGTTCATGTTATGTAGTTTTATTATTTTATCGTTTCCCTTTAAGGTTATCTTTCTTTCTTCTTAATTGAATTGGTTAATAATATAATTGAATTCATTAATGCTATAATTGAATTCATTAATGCTATAATTGAAATTAATTAAATTGATTAATAATATAATTTAATTCCTATAAATATTTAATAAGAAATTTGAAAAAACAACCGATACGGATGGGATTCGAACCCACGATCTTCGGCGTACCTGCTTGCTGTTGCCTGCTGCTTCGGCTGAGCCACCGTATCCCATCAGAATCAGTCGAAATTTCAAATCTCTTTCTACGCCTTGGGCGTATAAAGAGATTTGATTGAGGATCGTGGGTTAGCTAGCGTTTTCATTTCAAGTTGTAATAAAAATATATTGATAACTTTTTAACAAAAAAAAAACCAAAGCTTCAGCACATTTCATGCATGCTTCGTGATAATAGACGCAGGTGCGGTCCCAGCATAATAATAATAAAAAAAACATTTTGTTGGAACCATTTATTTAAAATTATACAACAAGCACATTTTGATCAAAGCCAATGCAACTCTGGCATCATTTTTCCGACTTCGAAAAAAGAGGTTCTCAATTCGATGCGATTTTTTTTTTGTTTTTAGAAACGAAAAGAAATCGGGCAAAGAAACCTAGCAGGAACGAAACTTAGGACATGATTACAAGACTATCAAAAAAGTCTATAGAAAAAAAAATAAGTCTCTAAGTTGTAACCCTCTAGAGATTCTCTAGAGATGAGCATATGTATGAACGTTACTTTTTCATTCTTATCAGCCGTTATTTTTATAGTAATACAATATACATTGACTTATTCCGGTGAATTATAGACAGTATTTAATTTGTAACAGTTTCCAGAGAACTTTGTACCTCAGTAACAGCTGCACGGGTTAATGATTTTTTAAAGTCAAACTACGCCTACCTTGGTTGTTCCATAGATGGGTGGCCAGGACCATACCTTACGTAACAAGACTCCTCCACGCCATTACACGAATAATAATATAACAGTCCTTACTAGTCTAAAACGGGTTCAAATCCGTATTCTTAAAGAATGTTACAAAATCTAGGTACGCTACCAAGTTATGCATTCCGAATCACTACCATATTTAACTAAATATCTAAGAAAATATAGAATATACAATTTTGGATTTTGGTAATAAAAAGGAAATTGCACTTTTAACGTTATTAATTGTTACGTTATTATTACGTGGGTATTTTAATATAAAAAATTATTATTAGTTGCCACTATAATCAGTTTATTTTTCAATTTATTTTCTTATATCAATATCTTAGAATGGTGTTGAAGAAATCAAGTTTAGACGATATTTTTGCGGCTATTACTTACGCTTGTGCCTCGGTCTTCAGAACACTGTTACAAACAAAACACTATAGAAATCCACCGCAATAAATAAATGTATATGAATTCCTTAAAAATAACGCTTAATAACAACAAAAAGGAAACCGTCACTTCTCTAGAAGGTTACGTCACGGTTACGTCTTAGAGACAATTTTTCTTCAATAAATCTTATGAAGGTTACATCTCAGAGACTTTTTTTTCATCACTTCACAGTTCTCTAAGACATAAGTCTCGTTACTGGCGACAGAAAAACTAATGACGCGTCGAGTAAAGACAAGGCTGCCAATTTTAGTTACTATTACATTTTACATCATGGGTTTGTGAATGGGACAAAAGTCCCTTTCTTTTTTTGAAGATAAGTAGGCACTCGTCACACTGAAAGGGACCAGTATGTTCCGCTAGATGCTCTTCTAACTTCTTTCTCGTTTGAAGAAACTGTCCGCAAACTGGAATTAATTTACAAGGGCAGTTTGAAAGCGGCTCCAGTGACTGAAAAGTTAAACAGTAATCATTCAAAGTAGACTTGTGATGTGGAGGGATGATGGATATTATGTTGTGAGAAAGGTTATAAGTATGAATGACGACAAGGAGAGGTCATATCATGTGCCTTGCCTTTTCCCAACTACGTTGCTGCATCCGGTAAGACTGGAAGCCGACCCCAACATATTTGGGAAAAAGCTAGGCAGATGATGATGATGATTAGAAGTTGTTTGCCCTTAATCGCCACGCTGGGCTAGCGGGTTGGCGATTAAGCAGATGGTTGCTGTTACACAGAAGGATGCTGCTGCCGATGCTATCGCTTCTTACGACACCCGCGGGGACACCGTAGGGAGTACTAGGGGTGGTTCTATTCTTAGACCGGAAACCACACGGATTATGTTCAACAGTGGACTAATACAGGCTGATGACGATGATGATCTTCTTCTTATCGTACGGTTCAACCTGGTGTCAGAGTTTAAACCGCCCGTAGGCCTCTGATATGGCTTTACACACCCTTGAAAAATCTCTCAGGTGTGCTGGTTTCATCACGATGTTTTCCCTCACCGTTTTAGCAACTGATAATTATTAATTTATACTTAATAACTTACGAAAAGTCAGAGGTGCACGCCTTGGGATCGAACTCGAGACTGCTAACTTGTCAGTCGACGGTCATATCACTATCAGTGCATCAAAAAGCATCGTAATTATTAGAAGATATAAGTTTGTGCCATGTGGTTTCTGGCCTAAGAATAGAACCACCCCTACTCGTCCCGCGGGTGTCATAAGCGACAAAGGGAAAGATCTGGAGGATGGGCAGCAGCATCCTTCTGTGTCAATCATCTGCTACTGCGATCGCCAACCCGCTTGCCCAGCGTGGCGTCACAATAGTAGCGCGCATTGGGAAAGGTTCAACAGTGGACTAATATAATAGGCTGATGATGACGATGGTGAGTTTGTGATGCGTGTGTATGCAAGTGTGTGAAAGAGAGAGATAGCTATGTGTTAGTTAAAGTTGCAATAACACTATGATCTTTTTAGGAAATCCATTTAAAAAAAAGGGAAAATATTGTAATTGAAGAAAGAGCAGTATAAACACTCGTGTAACAACTAAAAGTACAGCAATAGGGCATATAAAGAGCACATAGGTCGTGGCGCGGGAGCGCGACGCGGTACGTGGATGGCGCGTGAGACGTGAGCACTCAGACGACGCGTGTAGCGGACTGCGGAGCGGGGCGCCGGGAATGAATCATGCGCCAGTCGCCACCACTAGAAGGCGCGCGCGACCGGGAACATTATATGTGCGATAGAGACGCACCATCCATGTAACGCGGTGGCAACCGACCGCGGGACGATCGAATCGGACGCGCATGTGACTGGGTTGCTATAATATTCTTTATTGTACACCATTGAAATTACATAAGGAGTCTTATCATTACGATTAGAGGTACAATGGGCGGTCTTATCGCTAAAAGCGATATCTTCCAGACAACCTTTGGATGGACAAGAGAGATTTGAAAAAATTTAGATTTTGAAAGAATTTAGATTCCGATTTAGAGCGATTAGAAGGTCCCGACCGCACTATTTAGTAAATTGTATACGATTTAGGAAGGTGTAGTCGCATCGCTACGCAATTTACAACCTTATGTAATTCTACTACGACTGCAAATTGTCTGCCCTATTTAGGATTCTATTTAGTCGTACTTCTTCCTAAATTGTATACGATTTAGGTAAGTGTAATCAAATTCTACTACAACTGTCCTGCCAGTTGTCTGTCCTATTTAGGTTTCTATTTAGTCATAGTGTAATCGCTGGCTTTCGTTTTTCTATTTTGAGTGTTTCTAAATACATTTTCTAAAAAGATCATAGTGTTATAGCAGCTTTATAGTAATTTTACCAGAACATAAGTTATCCAGACTGCTGCCGTGAATGTTCCGCACATGAAGTGCCAAGTTCTTGGCCATTGCATACTTTTTGGGACATTTATTACATTGGAACTTTTGAGGTCGATCCCTTGAAACACTGTTTGCAAACGCTAGTGGCCCCTTTTTGGATTGTCGGCTTCTATGAGGGAAGAATAGTTTTGTTTTTATTTACATTAATATATTTAAATACAATGATTAATATAAATACATATTGTAAAATCAAGTCTTCCGCCGCGACTAGACGTTTGTCTGTTCGCGATAAAGTCAAAAACTACTGCACCGATTTTCATGCGGTTTCCACCAATGGATGGAGTGGTTCTTGAGGAAGGTTTTAGTATGTAATTTGTAAGTTTTTGTATATGGCTAAAATATATTATATGTATATATATATTATACATATGGATATTTGTTGGATGTGTCGGAAAAAAATAAGCCTCTTTTTTTGTGAATTTTTTGGTATGCGGACACTTGCGCGAATCCACTTGCGCGAAAGACATTTGCGCGAAAGACTTTTGCGCGAATGGACACTTGCGCGAATGGACATTTGCGCGAATGGACAGTTGCGCGACAGACACTTGCGCGAAGGACACTTGCGCGAATGGACATTTGCGCGAATGGACACATGCGCGAATGGACATTTGCGCGAATAGACATTTGCGCGAATGGGTGTGCACATAATTTAATCAATATTATAGTCTCCGTTATCCGATGCACCGCAAATTATTAATATCAGCTCAAAGTGTCCCACTGCTGGGCAACGGTCTCCTTACTCTTTTTCCACTTCTCTCTGTCTCTGTTCTTTTCGAAAGAATCCAGCTCGTCAACGAAAATTTATTTTAATTAAGTACCTACCTAAGTACTTTGTTTCTGAAATTCAAGATGGCTGAATACGAATATCATTTTTGAAATCCAAGACGGCCGACACGAAATTTGGACTTGGGTATCGTTCCGTGGTTTTTTATGTTCTAAATACGAATATAAAGAACTTTTTAAATCCAAGATGGCCGACACGATATTTTGACATGGGCATCGTTTTCGTGGTTTTCGTATGTTATATATACGAATACTTATGAAGTCGTTTTTCAAATCCAAGATGGTCAACACGATATTTCGACATGGGTATCGTTTCCGTAGTTTTCGTATGTTCTATACACAGATATAGATCTGTGGTTCTATACGAATGTGAAATCAATTTTGAAATCCAAGATAGCTGAAATATAAATTCCGACATGGGTATCGTTTCCATTGTTTTTGTATATCTTAAACTAGTGACCCGCCCCGGCTTCGCACGGGTGCAATATACATATAAACCTTCCTCTTCAATCACTCTATCTATTAAAAAAACTGCATCAAAGTCCGTTGCGTAGTTTTAACATAAACATTTAACAAGTTGATATAGGGACAGAGAAAGCGAATTTGTTTTATACAGTGATACGATTATGGAGGCGATTTAGAAATCCAAGATGGTATCCGGATGAGGATGATGATGGTATCCAGACACTTGCGCAAAAAGCCATTTGAGCAAAAGACACTTGCGAAAATTGCACGAATGGGTGCACAAATGTATTTAAAAAAGTCTCAATAAATAGTCCGTTAGCCGTTAAAACGTTTCCACCGGGCACCGCGTGGAGGTGGACTAGCTCCCGGCTCTGTTTTTTCTAAATTAAATTTTACATAACTTATATTATAATATTTATACAGTTACAAATAGTTAGTAATTTGAATATTTGTTTAATAATTAAATTTTATAGTGTAGATACTAGGTAGGCACATGTAATCTTAATATTATAATATACTTATATTTTTTAATATTGACAATATTAATATTTTTCCAATAAATAAAGATCTTTTCTGTATTTTTAATTATTATTTTATGCTAATAATTACGGTTACATTTTAATATATATTTTTGTATTTTTTATGTTTTTAAGGTATTTTGTTTGTTTTATTTATATTTAAGTACCTATGTACCTACCTACCTATATATAATGTTTATAGCAAATAAAGAATATGAATACTTATGAATATATTTTATATAATAATATATATTTTTTAAAACGTAGCCACGTCGTGAGTGCAGTTACGAACTTATGTTCGTAACTGCACTCACGACGAATGCGTGGCTACGTTACGCTATCACAGGACATAGGTAATCACCAAGACCGAAACAAATATTTGTGGATCATACAAATATTTGTCCCTAGCGGAAATCGAACCCGCGACATCGAGCGCAGAACCCCTACGACAATATGACGTCCAGTCATTATTATTTAAAATAATAAAATATTACCTTATTTACTTTTATTCCCAAATTTCATCAAATGTTTTTTTTATGCTAATTTAGGCACATTGTATTAAACATTTTTGGTGTTTCTTTTTTGGATTATATTTTTAATATTTTTGGGGTATTTTATTTGTTTTTTTTTATATATTTTTGTTTTTTTTTTTAATTCTGATCAATAATTTTTAATATTTTTGGGGTATTTTATTCGTTTTTTTTATATATTTTTGGTTTTTTTTTAAATTCTGATCAATAATTTTTAATATTTTTGGGGTATTTTATTCGTTTTTTTTTTATATATTTTTGGTATTTTTTTAAAATTCTATTCAATAATTTCGTCCAGTCATTATTATTTAAAATAATAAAATAAACTTAGGTAAGTAATTAATTTTTTCCCAAATTCAAATGTTTTTCTTTTTTGGTTATTATTATTAATAAAATATTAATGGTGTTTCTTTTTTTGATTATATTTTTAATATTTTTGGGGTAAGTACCTATTTTATTTGTTTAATTTTTATTTATGTTTTTGGTATTTTTTTTTAATTCACCTTTTGCAAGTCTGACAACGGGTATGTACTCGGAGACCATGCGGACTCTCAGATATCGATTTTGAAAGCAATCGGTCCAGTAAATAAAAAGTTCAAAATGGCGGCCACCTTTTCCAATTCTGACAACGAGTATGTACTCGGAGACCATGCGGACTCTCAGATATCGATTTTGAAAGCAATCGGTCCAGTAAATAAAAAGTTCAAAATGGCGGCCACCTTTTGCAAGTCTGACAACGGGTATGTACTCGGAGACCATGCGGACTCTCAGATATCGATTTTGAAAGCAATCGGTCCAGTAAATAAAAAGTTCAAAATGGCGGCCACCTTTTCCAATTCTGACAACGAGTATGTACTCGGAGACCATGCGGACTCTCAGATATCGATTTTGAAAGCAATCGGTCCAGTAAATAAAAAGTTCAAAATGGCGGCCACCTTTTGCAAGTCTGACAACGGGTATGTACTCGGAGACCATGCGGACTCTCAGATATCGATTTTGAAAGCAATCGGTCCAGTAAATAAAAAGTTCAAAATGGCGGCCACCTTTTCCAATTCTGACAACGAGTATGTACTCGGAGACCATGCGGACTCTCAGATATCGATTTTGAAAGCAATCGGTCCAGTAAATAAAAAGTTCAAAATGGCGGCCACCTTTTCCAATTCTGACAACGAGTATGTACTCGGAGACCATGCGGACTCTCAGATATCGATTTTGAAAGCAATCAGTCCAGTAAATAAAAAGTTCAAAATGGCGGCCACCTTTTGCAAGTCTGACAACGGGTATGTACTCGGAGACCATGCGGACTCTCAGATATCGATTTTGAAAGCAATCGGTCCAGTAAATAAAAAGTTCAAAATGGCGGCCACCTTTTCCAATTCTGACAACGAGTATGTACTCGGAGACCATGCGGACTCTCAGATATCGATTTTGAAAGCAATCGGTCCAGTAAATAAAAAGTTCAAAATGGCGGCCACCTTTTGCAAGTCTGACAACGGGTATGTACTCGGAGACCATGCGGACTCTCAGGTATCGATTTTGAAAGCAATCAGACTAGTAAATAAAAAGTTAAAAATGGCGGCCACCTTTTCCCATAAAAAACATACTACATAATCATATTTATCCTACATAAAAAAGTTAATTCATTTAAAAAAAAATCTTAAAGTGTCGCGACAGTTTTGGTCTTAATTTTTTCCCCTTTCGCAACTCGCGATAAGGAACTTCGTTACAAAAATGACTTCATATTCGTATTTTGAATAAACAAAAACCACGAACTCACACTACTAAACTCTCCTTGAAAATTAGTGTCAGCCTACTTGAATTTCTAAAGCAACTCTGCATTTGTATTAAGCTTATTCGAAAATGTACCTAATGCAGTTCCTTAATATTCCATAAAATAAAGTCGCTTGAGGGGGGGGGGGATATCATACTTGGTTTATCAACATCTGATGATTTCTACTTGTCAACTCCTACCATTAGTCACGTTAAAGAGCTTCGTTCTAAAAAATTTGGGAAATATTCGCGCAAATGTCTATTCGCGCAAGTGTCCATTCGCGCAAGTGTCTGTCGCGCAACTGTCCATTCGCGCAAATGTCCATTCGCGCAAGTGTCCATTCGCGCAAGTGTCTGTCGCGCAACTGTCCATTCGCGCAAAAGTCCATTCGCGCAAGTGGATTCGCGCAAATGTCCTTCGCGCAAATGTCTTTCGCGCAAATGTCCCAGATCCGAATTTTTTACATGTTATACAGCGTGTAACAGAAGTCCGAAATAATACTTAAGGGCATGTATGTATATCATGAAGAGAATCACCTGTGAAAATATTGAATGCAAAAGAGGCATTTTTTTTTTCACGCAAAATAATTCTTTTGATATCATTTTCTTTAATAATGACAGATTTCATTATCCTACGCGTGCCTAGTGCTTACTTAAAGAATTTATTAAAGGTAAATAACCGGATTCGTGTGGATTCACCTTTCACCTGATTCCTAGGGCTGTGTTTGGAAGATTTTGGTAAAAAATTTGACCGTGGTTTACTCAAGTATTGTTTGAGGTTCGGTTCCAAAACCTATGCTCAAGGATTGTTTATAGGGTACCTTATATGCCCTTAATGTATTATTTCGGACTTCTGTTACACGTTGTATATAGCATATGATTGCTTATAAAATATAATTACTTTTTACGCCAAAAAAAGGTTGAAATAACTTTACGTTTTTGAGGCGGTTCCAAGCCAAGTTCTAACCTCTTTTTCCTCCTCATTAAGAACTTGGCTTGGAAGTTGGAACCAACTCCAAAACGTAAAGTTATTTCAACCTTTTTAGTTTCTTTTGAAGTCGGTTCTGATTTTTTTTATAATTTTTTTTTATGTTTCATTTTTCGGTGTATGAAGGTCTTAACCAGAAAGTCCAAACTCACCTAGCTTTAGCTCGGAGATCAGCTTTCGCGTGCAATTCTAGATGTTCTTTCATTAAGTTACAAGGCATCATGATATTGCACTTCCTGCAGACTGAGGTCCGAAGCTCGCAGTTCTTTTTGCAGCGGGAACAGATAAAGGTTTTGTAACCGTCATTTGGGACTAACATGGGGTACCTGAGGAAGTGAGGAGTGAGGAGTCATGATTGATTATTCAGTCAGAGGTCTCGAGTTCGATCCCAAGGCGCGCACCTCTGACTTTTCGTAAGTTATGTGCGTATTATAAATTCATTATCAGTTGCTAAAACGGTGAGGGAAAACATCGTGATGAAACCAGCACACCTGAGAGATTTTTCAATGGTGTGTAAAGCCATGTCAGAGGCCTACGGGCAGTTTAAACTCTGACACCAGGTTGTTTATCAACCATACGATAAGAAGAAGATTCAGTCATCTTTAGTATTTTTCAAACTTTCGCGACAGTTTTTAGAAGGCACCGATGCGATGTCAATTTTCTTAATATTTTCATCCGTCGAATTTAAAATATAATTAGAAAAAAAAAGCCTAAATACATCTAAATACGCTCGCAGACCTAGCCCGTCGCCGCCGCCTTACCTAGTGGCCACGACTTCGGTTTAAGGCGGCGGCGACGGGCTAGGTCTGCGAGCGGCGCGATGGCCATGCCACGTATTTAGGCGTATTTAGATGTATTTGGACGTATTTAAGCATATATTTTCTAATTATATTTTAAATTCGACGGATGGAGTGCACGAAATCAATACAAATCATTTTAAATATGGAGAATGGAGAAACCGTCGCCGCCGCCGCTGAGAGCGGCGAGTCGTGGCGACGTTGCACATTTTAGAACATTTGTTCTTACCGCTCGCCGCGCCGCGCTAAGCCGCCGCTGCGAGCGGCGAGTTCGTGGCCAGGCCGTAAGACCGAAGTCGTGGCCACTAGGTTAAAGCGATTTTACTATAGTACAATAATTCTCCCTAGTTCTACTAACCTTTGCTTGCAGATCTCACAGGGTATATTGATCCTTTTCGCCTTTGCATCATTCGGTGCCTTCTTCTTCACCTCCCGTCGTTTGACCGGCTCGATATTATACTTCTTCTGGATTTCTTTACCCGGTTTTGGAGATAATTTTTTAATACTTTTCACACAACTACCTGATTTTAAGGTAACAGCACTCGATGACAATGCTGGGGAAACAAAATTTGAGTTCAGGTCCAGATTTTGAACATGGAAAAGTGGATCGAAGATGTACAGGCCGGTACGATCCGTAGGATGAAAATGATGTTGTGTAGACCGTGAGGCCTATATTGTGGTGAGCGCAGAATAAAAGATGTTGCTCGGCCAAAGATGTTTAATGCACTGATTTATTATATTTTAACTTATTTCTAATACAGTTTGTTTATGACGCTTACGACGCGCTTGGTTAGCACAATATTCTGGGTTACACGTTCCTCATACCTCATCATCTGCCAAGCCTTTTCCCAACTACGGATGCAGCTGAATACCAGTGTTTTACATGGAGCGACTGCCTATAGGACCTCCACAACCCAGATACTGGGTTACACGATACCCCTTGGTAAGACTGGTTGTCAGACTTGCGGGCTTCTGACTACCCGTAACAACAAATTTCAAAGATCAAAGATCTACAATTGACAGCCGGGGCCAACAGCTTAACATGCTATCCGAGGCAAGGAGAGTGATAATTAATATATAAAACGCACATAACTTACGAAAAGTCAGAGGTGCGCGCGCCTTGGGTTCGAACCCGAGACCTCTGACTTGTCGGTCAACGGTCAACACCACTAGGCTATCACGACTCTCAATTCACGACTCAAAATTATGCATACCTACATGTACAAGTAAAATTAACTAGAGAAAATGTACGGTTTTGCCCGTACGGAAGACATGACACCATGACACGCTTTTGTGTAAGGTTTTTTTTTGTATTTTTGCTGTTTTTTTTTTGTATTTCTAAGTTCTACCTTCTTGTCGAGGGAAAGCGAGTTTGAGAAAGTAGATCCCCTCGTCTCGTTGGCTAGAAAAATCTTTTTGTCCACATATTTACATGACTGCCTCGTTGGTCTAGTGGTAGCAAGCGCGGCTGCTGAGCACGAGGTCTTGGGTTCGATCCTCGAGTCGGGCAAAGTGTTATTGGGTTCTTCCATTAGGAAATTCTCAATAGCAGCATGGAGTCTGGAATTGTGGTTAATGGCAATAGGCTCGCCCCGTATTACATGGGACTTATAACATAGCCGGCGAAACGTGGGTGTACTGCATACCTCTGCCTATCCCCTCTGGGAAATACAGGCGTGAGTCAATAAAAAAATACTCACATGTAGTACATATGCAAAGACCACGGTCCGTCGTGGGTTGATCAAAAGCAGCATTTACCAGCGCTCGGAATCGATCGGTACTTCTCAAAGCTCGTACGCACCACTCACAAATCATACTATCCGATTGCGTTACCTGCAGTTATAGACAATCGATAGAAGAGATATAGAATATAGGGGAAGGTTGGATAGCCACTGACACATAAAGAAAAATCATGAAATTTTTAAAATCAACAGAATTAAACATTCATTTTCAAACTAAATGTGAAATACAACATAATAATATCTTTAATTAGAATCAACAGCTCATTGCAAGCGTTTTTACGCGTGTGAGGTAACGCGCGAGAGCATCTGGATGATATGTTGTACGAGGGGCGGCTGGAAAGTTATCTACCTAACATAAAAAGAATAGAAATAGAAAGCTAATATTCTTTTATTTTTAAATATAGTCCCCCTGTAACTGTAATACACTTATTACATTAAAATTTGTCAATAATAGACATGAAACCGACAAAAAAAAATCTTAGATTGTTCGTCAGTATGGTCATCCACAGCGGCCTTCATTTCCTCATCGGTCAAAAATCTCCTTCCCCTTAGGTTTATCTTCAAATTTCTAAAAAGAAAGTAGTCACAGGGGGCCAAGTCTGGACTAGGGTGGATTGTAATAAGTGTATTACAGTTGCAGAGGACTATATTTAAAAATTAAAAATATTAGCTTCTTATTTCTATTCTTTCTATGTTAGATAAATAACTTTCCAGCCACCCCTCGTACGTACAGCTTGGCAAAAAAGAGTCTGAGGCGGTGACAGCTGGAACTAAAAATAAAAAAGTTTATGAGAACTAAAATACTATAAACATGATTCATTTGATTATAATTAATGCCAAAATACTCGTCATAGAAATATGTAAGCACTAAATAACTTGTAATTTTGAATTGTAGTGTGAAAAGTGCGCCAGCGGCGCCCCCAATTTTTCCAGACTCTTTTTTGCCAAGCTGTAGCTCTAGTATCTCGCCGAGAACGCGCGAGTGATATCGTAAATCGCGCTTTCTGGACAAGCTCTAACACATAAAAAAGTTAGTTCTTACCCTGACTCCAAAACAGTCAAACAGCAGCTCATCATATCTTTCCCGCACGCCTTCCCACACGTAAGTGTCTCCGAAGTACCGAAGACTGGTCTCTCCACCGCATAGTCTGCAGCAGCGACCCCTCCTGCTATTATCACCGTCGCCAGAGGCATTTGCGATCTCGGGGGCTGGCGATGACGGCTTATCCTGTATTATTATTACAATTACAACAGGATTTAATGACCAAAGTCATCATCATCAGCCTGTATTCTAGTACTGATAGCCTAGTGGTATGACCGTCGACTGGTAAGTCAGAGGTCTCAGGTTCGAACCCAAGGCGCGCACCTCTGACTTTTCGTAAGTTATGTGCGTTTTATAAATTAATTATCACTTACTCCGTCCCTCGGAAAGCACGTAAGTCGTAAAGCCGTTGGCCCTGCGCCTGATCTCTCTCCGGTCGTGTCGGATTGCCGTCCCATCGGACTATGAGAGTGAGGGAATAGAGAGTGCACCTGTGTCTGCGCAAGCATTTGTGCACTATAATATCTCCCGCGTCGATGGCTAATCTCCGTTGAGATTGGCCGCTGTGACCGAAATTCGGTCAGGAGGACATTATTATGAACGTCGACTGACAAGTTAGAGGTCTCGAGCTCGATCCCAAGGCACACACTTGTGCACTATAATATCTCCTGCGTAGTTGGCTAGTCTCCGTTGAGATTGGCCGCTGAGACCGAAATTCGGTCGGGAGAATATTATTATATTGTAAAAACGTTAGGTATGCATTAGTATCTGAAGACACTGATTGAGAAAATTTTATCGTCTTATTTTCTAGTTCTTTTTCTTTGTCGTATACCTAGTTGATAAATAACCTGGTGTCAGAGTTTAAACCGCCCGTAGGCCTCTGACATGGCTTTAAACATCGTTGAAAAATCTCTCAGGCATGCTTGTTTCCTCACAATGTTTTCCTTCACCGTTTCAGCAAGTGATCATTAATTTCTAATACGCACATGAATCCGAAAAGTCAGAGGTGCGTGAGTTTCGAATCTACGACCTTTGACTCGGCAGTCCAACCGTCATACCACTAGGCTATCACTGCTATTTATGTCCTTATTCTGATACCGGGTATTAATTTAGCCCGTGCCTCGGAAAGCACGTAAAGCCGTTGGGCCCAGGTGTTTCCACATTTTAATTTTAATTTTCCCAAAAATTAGATCTGATCGATTTTTCGTCCTAATAAGCCCTCGTAAACCCTCTTATAGGATATTGTTATTTAATAAAACTATTATATTATAAGAAAATAAATATTATTCGTATTATAGGCAGATAAAATAAACTTACTTCAAAAAATAATTCGTGCAATTTTTGTGACGTGTATAAAACATTCATTTTGGCTTTGGTTTTCCTTGGAGGAACTTGAGAAATCATTAATATCGGCAATAATCTCCTAAAACACACTATTAATTTTGATAAATGGTAAAAAAACTGATGCGCTCAAATAATTGCTGCTTCACGGAATGAAGTTATGTAATTATCGAACAATCATAGCTGTTTAGCATTTTATTTTAAATATGGCTCCATTTTTTTAGTTTTGAAGTATGAATGAAAGATGAGTCATGTTGTTAACATAACTTGTTTTGTCTAAAATATATTTTATAAACATTTTCTTCTTATAATAAGTTAGAATTGTGTTGATTAGAAAGTAAATGTTAATTTTAACTATTATCTTTTAAAGTATTTTATTTAACCGGTTTCTCGGGTTAGTAAATAAAAATTGCTATTTTGAGCCTAACAGCTGTATCAAGGAGTTTTAGCCTTGTTGTATGCTCTATCTTTTTAAGAATGAAATTTCGAACGAATGATTCTCAAAACAGATGTACAGTGCTGCCCTCTTGCTTGACAGAACAATTTGAGTATTTATTTGACAATTTTGACATTGACAATAATTTGACATCGCGTCAACCCGTGGTAGTTGTTTACGTAAATTATTTTATTTGGAATAAATATTTTTTTACCAAGCATCAACTATTTAAGCATTAACAATAGTGAATTGGATCTAAAATACGTCGAACAAAACGATTCGATGTAAAGTTTTGCTAAAAACTTGTGCTAACACACGGTAACACCAGAATTACAAACCCGATTTCACCATATAAAAAAACAGTGTAAAACCTTCAAATATGGGTGGAAAAGCAGAGAAAGGGACGCCAAAATACATAGCGAACAAGATAAAAGCTAAAGGTTTACAGAAATTACGTTGGTATTGCCAAATGTGTCAAAAACAGTGCCGCGATGAGAATGGGTTCAAATGCCATACTATGTCAGAGTCTCATCAGAGACAACTGCTCTTGTTCGCTGATAATGCTAACAAGTACATAGACGAGTTCTCCAAGGAGTTCTCTGATGGATATCTGGAGCTTCTTCACCGTCAGTTTGGTACAAAACGCGTGAATGCCAACAAAGTTTATCAGGAATATATTTCTCATAGGTAAGCGAGTTGAATCTTTATTAAAAGATTTAAGACTATATAGCCAGCAGTCTGAAACCTCACTTGTATAGGTTTGTCTGCTTTTTATTTAATAATATCTATGGATGCCGTGTGGTTTCCAGTCTAAGAATAGAATCACTACCATTACCAGTTACAGTCCCAATGTAGGGCAAAGGCCTCTTCTCATACAGATTATTACTGAGCATTAATCGCCACGCTAGCTCACTGCGGGTTGGCGATTTCAGACTATTAAAGTCCAGGTTTCCTTGCGATGTTTTCCTTCACCATTAGTCAGTGGTGTCTTAGATTAACTAAAAAATTCCTTTGACATTGAAAAAGTCATATTGGTACATGCCAGGGTCGAACTCACACCCACGCGCTTGCAAAGCGGGTCCGTAACCAATGCGTGACACATTCAAAATGTTTGAATACCTTAATAAATTCCAGAGACCACCTGCACATGAACGCAACTCAGTGGGAGACCCTGACAGACTTTGTGAAGTGGCTCGGTCGTGAAGGGAAGTGTGTGGTCGATGAGACCGAGAAGGGGTGGTTTGTGGCCTACATTGATAGGGACCCGGCCGCTATAGCCGCACATGAAGCTAAAGTTAAGAAGGAGAAGATGGACAAGGATGATCAGGTAATTTAATTTTCATCTGCCTAGCCTTTTCCCAACTGTGTTGGTACGGCTTCCAGTCTTACCAGATGCAGCTGAATACCAGTGTTTTACATAGAGCGACTGCCTATCAGACCTCCACAACCCAGATACTGGGTTACACGTTACCCTTGGTAAGACTGGTTGTCAGACTTTCGGGCTTCTTCCCGTAACGACTGACAAAGATCTACAATTGTGAGCCGGGGCCAACATCTTAACGTGCTATCCAAGGCACGGAGAGTGATAATTAATTTGGTATTGGTATGGCGGGCTGTTTTCCGCAGGTCCACGTCTTAGCGCGTATTCTGTGTGATAACTAATTAATAATAATATAGGTAATTTAATTTTATTGAACACAAATGTTCATACATCGTACCATTTTTGCTTTGTTTGTACAAAGCAGTTTAAAAAAAAGGAACACATTATTTTTATGATTTTTTTACATGTTTATAGCACATGTTAGCTTATTAAATATAATTCTTTTTTGATAAGATTTTTTTTGAAAAAATAACTTTTACGGATGGAATTCGAACCCACGATCTTCGACGTGCCGTGTCGACGGACGCTCTAACCGCTAAGTCACCGTATCTTACCTACATCAGTTGAAATTTCAAATCTCTTTCTACGCCTAGGGCCGGGCGTGTGGTAATATCTAACGGAATACATTACGTATCCGACTCGGTGCTCTAAACTTTGCAGTTTGCAACACCGATGCGATATTACCAATTTTCTTAACATTTTTGTGAATTTTTTACATCAACAACATGGAACTGTTTCTTCTTTTTAGGAGAGAATGTTAGACTTCATCCAGAAGCAGGTAGAACGGGGGAAGAAGCAGTCATCCTCGTCGTCTGAAGAGCGGCCATACTCGGAGTTTAAACGAGAGAGTAGTCAGGAGAAAGTCGTGTTGAGTCTGAAGAGGAAGGCTGAAGGTACGGTGTGGAGTTAAAAATAATGTAATAGATGTTAATTCAGGTGTAATTATGCTCATAGTATAATAAACATACAGTACGGAAACTACATACAAACGCTCGACAACGGCACACTCACACACAAACAGCAAGCTGGAGTGGCAGTGGGCGGGGCACATAGCGCGCAGAACTGAAGGCCGATGGGGCAGAAAGGTTCTGGAATGGAGGCCACGTACCGGCAAGCGCAGCGTAGGACGTCCACCTACAAGGTGGACAGACGACCTTATAAAGGTCGCAGGAAGCTGCTGGATGCAGGTTGCTTCCAACCAGCTAATCTGGAAGTCATTGGGGAAGGTCTATGTTCAGCAGTGGACGTCTTGTGACTGAAATGATAAGTTAATTTTGAAGTTGGTTTAATTATTTTTTTTGCATTTGTTGACTTCTGAAAAAATGGGGGCAAGCGTTGACCTACAGCTTTTATAACTTTTTTGTTAAAAACTTCTTAATTTTTTCAAGATAAGAAACCGGAAGCCCTAGCTGCTTCAGCACTTAAATTAAAAGTTAAAGAAGAGAAAGAGTCTTCTAAGAAGACTAGAACAGAAGAGAAGAACAGGCAGTCAGCATTAGACGACATTATGAAGATGGAGGAGCGAGCCAAAGAGAAGGCTAACAGGTATCAAACATCTTTTTTTATTTCAATCATCATCATCATCTGCCTAGCCTTTTCCCAACTATGTAGGGGTCGGCTTCCAGTCTTACCGGATGCAGCTGAATACCAGTGTTTTACATGGAGCGACTGCCTATCAGACCTCCACAACCCAGATACTGGGTTACACGATACCCCTTGGTAAGACTGGTTGTCAGACTTTCGGGCTTCTGACTACCCGTAACTACTGTCAAAGATCTACAATTGACAGCCGGTGATGATGTTGATGACCTATTTAAACGGTTTTACTTAGCTTGACCTGTTTATTATTTGGTTCAAATTTAGTAATCGATATTTCACCCCCTTCTTGTTGACAGATTGATCTGATATTTGGTACACAGCTTTAGTTTTGATGACAAAACTGTTTTACTCTTAGAGTATATAAGAAAATATAGAGCAACCCTATAGAAGTATGAACTGTGAGCACGGGTATGAACAACGCGGCCGCGACACGAGCTCCGTTTGCGATCATACCTCGATCGACTGCGGTTCAACTAGGCTCCACGAGCGAAAAAGTTACATTTTAGCTTATATCATGGTTAACTGCTGAGTTAAATTTTGAAAAACGTCTAGAAAACATAATTTAAAAAAATGACATTTTAACATTTCTATGGTGAGACCTGCTTTCGCTCCGCACAAGGCAATGTGGTTGACGTTATCACTCTATATTTTCTTGAATACTCTATGGTTTTACTTAACAAAAATGACTTAAATTATTTATTTCAGAAAAGACTACTGGGTGTGCGAAGATATTATAGTAAAAATAACGACGAAATCCTTAGGAGATAAGTACTATAAGCGCAAGGCGGCTGTCGAACGTGTGGTCGACAAGTTCTGTGCCCACGTCAGGCTGTTAGACGATAATGTGAAGATTAAACTTGATCAGGTAATTGATTGAACTTTGTTGGGATCGGCTTCTAATCTAACCAGATGCAGCTGAATATCAGTTTTCTACGGAGCGACTGCCTACCTGACTTCAACCCAAAGGGATACGATATTCTATATAAATAATAATTAATTTAAAGATAAAGAAGTAAAGTATCTTGACTTGGCACGTGAGATTGTCGACATGTGGGATGTTGACTCTGCAATCATTGTGCCGATAGTTGATCGGCCCATGGCTTGATAGCCAAGAGCCTCGACAAACATCTGAAGATGCCTCTTTCGCAAAATGTCGCGTTCGCAGAATGTCGTTTAAAATTGTAAACTCGACTATTGTGTTATTGTCAAGATATTTACCGGGAACAACAAGACTATGCATGTTATGTTTATACAGGGTTATTTGTAAAACACCAGCATTCTTAAAAGGGGCCATTAAACTCATCATTATATCATTATGAACAACTTTTACTATGCCACCAACTCTGAAATCGCAAAAAAAACAGCTGTTCCATACATTTATGTTCACATGACTCGACAAAATGTATGGAAAAGCTGTTATTTTTTTGCGATTTCAAGGTTGGTCCCATAGTAAAAGTTGTTCATAATGGTGCTAATTCTCTTACACACGCTCTAAACTAATTTAGACTCACTATCTCTCTATCTAACAGAGATCATTAAAAAAAGGATAGAAGATTTTTAGAGCTGTCAAACTAGTCTATTTGCGTGATATCAACGAGAATTTAGTCGGCATGTGATCGGTCTCGTCTAATTTCACGTCAATTGCAAGGACGTAGACTAATTTGACAGCTTTAATTTTGGTAGTTCAATTTGCTGTCCTTTTTCGATGGTCTTTATTAGAAAGAGATATAGTTAGACTAAAATTAGTTTAGCGGGTTGTACAAGAGAATCAGCACCAATGATGAGTTTAATAACCCCTTTTAAGGATGCTGGTGCTTTACAAATAACCCTGTATATTTAAAAAATATTTTATGTGTATACATATAAATGAAATAATAATATTATGTAGTTAAATTTTTTTAAGGAATCAAACCTATATTTGTTACAGAATCACTTGGAAACCGTTATACCGTCGACGGGGCGCGCCGTCCGGTTCGTGAACGGCGCGTACCGTGGCTCCACCGGCATTCTGCGGAACATCGACATAGATCGCTACTGCTGTGATGTGGAGGTATGGATATAGAGGATTTGTTGCTAGAAATATATACTTATAAAACAATACCGTGACTCATCTGCCTAGCCTTTTCCCAACTATGTTGGGGTCGGCTTCCAGTCTTACCGGATGCAGCTGAATACCAGTGTTTTACATGGAGCGACTGCCATCAGACCTCCACAACCCAGATACTGGGTTACACGATACCCCTTGGTAAGACTGGTTGTCAGACTTTCGGGCTTCTGACTACCCGTAACGACTCCTCTCCGGGCCCCCGGACCCCCTAAACCCCCCCTTGTATACGCACATGTTCCCGATCTACCAGTGTGAGACGAGCGGGAATACACACATATTCTTATCATTGCCACCTTCGAAGACTCCCAGAATCGAACCCCCAGCAGTCGGCAACACTCTTTTAATCACTGTAGCTTAACCTGTTTATTATTTGGTTCAAATTTAGTAATCGATATTACACCCCCTTCCTGTTGACAGATTGATCTGATATTTGGTACACAGCTTTAGTTTTGATGACAAAACCGTTTTACGTAAAAAACATTTTTTTATTAATAATTATTTTCAGATATCTCAAGGCCTTTTAACTGGACGCCTCGTCAAAGGTGTACAATATGAAGACATCAGCAAGTCGGCATCGTGACAGGAAATCAAATTTTAATTTAAATTGACATATGACATATTAATTAATAAACGTTTTAGTTTATAAGTTGATGTTACACGTGTTTTATTTTAACTTCTTTTTATCGTGTGGTTGATGAACAACCTGGTGTCAGAGTTTAAACCGCCCGTAGGCCTCTGACGTGGCTTTTCACACCATAGAAAAATCTCTCAGGTGTGCTGGTTTCATCACGATGTTTTCCCTCACCGTTTTAGCAACTGATAATTGATTTATTATAATTTATAATTTGCACATAACTTACGAAAAGTCAAGAGATCAATTGGGATCGAAGTCGAGACCTCTGACTTGTCGGTGACGGAATATGACTAGGCTATCGGTGCTATTTTTTTTAACAAACCTTTTGTTTAAATCAAGAATGTGGTGGTACATTGGTCACGGACCCGCTTTGCAAGCACGTGGGTGTGGGTTCGAACCCACCCACCCCCTGGCATGTACCCAACAACATAGGTTTAAATCTAAAAATCGAAAATTCTTTTCATACAAAGTGACTGGTCACGTGACTCTCGTTTTCATATTATTTAGGGAAAGTTGTTCAACCATAAGACGTCCACTGCTGAACATCGACGTCTCTCAATGACTTCCAGATTGGTCGGTTGGAAGCAACCCGCATCCAGCAGCTTCCTGCTACCTGTATTAATCTTAACCTTATTACCTCCTCAAATTTGGCAGGTCTTTAAAGCAACACCTTTACCTGGTAGTGGTAGTACCTACAGTTTGGCAAAAAAGATGCAAAAATTGGGGGCGCCACCGGCGCACTTCTCATACTACAAGTTATTTGATTTCTATAATAAATATGATGATTTTTCTTGCCATAAATCTGCGGACAGCTTAAATAAAACTACAGAATTTATTTCAAGCATCTAAAATGTATTCGTTTAAATAAAAATAATGTTAACAAACATTTAATGATACATATTACATTGATCATATTAAGTTGATTAATTTTTTTAAACTTTTTAATTCAATACAGTTGGATATAGGTACAAATGCAATTGGATTTTGATACAAAATATATTAATTTATGGATATTTATTTACCGGTACGAGTCGTGAGCGGAAATTCACAATTAGTGAGGGGCAACTTCGCCCATGTATTCCTTACGTGGGCGAAATTGCCTATAGTACCTAGGTATACCCTATAGTTTTCCACACGAAAAAAAAGTATAGACCCTATAGAAAATTATTCAATACCTATTTTAGGAGAGTGCTATGTATCTGGATGCCAAAGAATTAATATAAATACCTCTTCATAAATATTTACTGATACATATTAAGTTGATCTTACAAAGTTCATTTTTTTTCTACTTCTTAAGTTGGAACTAGGTACAAATGTTATTGGATTTTCAAAATGTATTTATTTATTTGTATGTGTTTATATAACCGGCACGAGACGTGAGCGCAAGTTCACAAGTAGACAGGAACAATTTCGCCCATGTATTTATTACATACTATTTTTAGAGTGCGAGCTAGGCTGTCAAATAAATATATACATAATTATAATTTAATTTTACACTAATTTAAAAATTTTCTTATTACTTATATAATTATATTATATAACTTTTATGGTAAAATTTTATGCTCACGACTCTTACCGACTCATCGATTTGATTTTTATAAAATATTGTTGTATCAAAACTATTTTTTTTTTATTAATTAATCTGTGCGTTTTTAGTAGTGATCCAAGTTTTATGATTATGTAAGGTTTTTGTATTAAGGTCTCACTTTATCAATTCAAAATAATTTAAGAGATAGATCTATTAGCCACTAAAAATCCTTCATAACAAAAAACTAACTTTTTTATGAATAATAATTAATTGAAATAATATTGTGTTAATTGCATTCAATCCTTAATTTCGGCCTGGTCACGTGATCATAAGCTTATGACCGCTCAGTGCCTACAATTCAATCAATATTTTATTCAACTTAACAACAATTTATAATATAGATGACTTTTAAAATAATTGAAAAAATAAATTGAACTTTTATGGTTTTTATTCTGTTACACAGCGTCTTATATCTACCGGACTATCACCTAGAATTTTTATATTGATAAAGTATGGACTCATGTTAAAATTTATTTTGGATAAGGCACACCAAGGAAGATTCCATTCTAGACACTTGTAGTTCCATAAATATTGCGTCTTTGATAAATTATCTGATCTATCTGATACGCTAACATCAAGTAGATTTAGTCCAGCGGCACACCGAAACTACAAATGTTGTGCATGGTACATTTTGCCTACATTTGCGCTACATTCGCGCCACAATTGTAGCCCAAATGTAGGCGAAAAGTGCTATGCACAACATTTGTAGTTTTGGTGTGCGGCTGGATTTAAACTAAAGCATTGTGCTACAAATATATTTTGTATGAACACAAATATTTACTAAAAAATTGGATTTTAATACAGCAATAAGGTATAAGTAATTAAAAAATACAAAAAAAAATCTGTTAAAGAAACCATTTATTTGCGAAAAAAAACGAAATAAATGCTTAAAATTAAAAGTTTCGAAATTAAATTATACTGCATTTTTAATAGAAACTAAAATAAAATTGTAATAATTACGTTATAAAAACTGTGATTTGTGCGATTTGATATTTTAACGTTAAAATAAAATATAAATGGCTAACAAATATTGCCATGCCAAAAAATATAAGTACATTATTAATTAACGTTAGCAACACACACCGGAGCCAAAGCGATCATTTTGCAGCATCATTAGAGACATTAAGTGTCAATATTCTGTTGTAACTAAATAAATATTATTTTCTTTCATCCCCGAAAAACGTAAATTCGAAATTTGTAAAAAAAAACAATACTTTATAAAAATGTTCATGTATTCTGAAAAACGTTTTAAGGCACTTGTTTTGTCACTCATGTCATTATCAAAAATACGGGCATTTTTGCTTAGAAAAATAACTTTTTAAAATTCAAAATTACATTTATGTAAAAAAGGTATACTTTTTGTTAAAAAAAAAACTTACCAAATTTTAAACATTATTTAAATAGACAGAAACTGCATTACTAGATGCTGACGTCATTTGATAAATAATAATTACGTCATAAGCCAGTAATGTCGAATCATTTTAATTCAAAAATCGAATTTCGTTTTTCGGGAATAAAGCTATCCCTATCTGTGCTGATAATATAATATATAATAGATGCTGTATTAAAATCGTGGTTTCGATGTGTGATGTATATAGCACATTTTATCTATTTTAGAGATGGCATACCTATTAAATACTTGGGCCCACTGATGGGCAAGAACCTTCAGAAAATAAGAGGAATTATTCCTTTACGCTGGAAGACAGATTCCTTTACAATGTTCCCTTCTCAATTAAACTAAGCAAGTTATAATTCGCGGGGGACAGCAATGCGAAAAACACTCGAATATTTTTTTCTAAGATTTTTAAAAGGTTTCAAGTCGGTATAACTATATTTTTTAATGTAATTTCGGCCAATTATATATTTTTTTTAAATTTGAAATTCAAAAAAATATATTTTTGTGTGAAAATTATTGATTAATTATTAAGGTTGTCTTTGTTACTTGTAGAAAAAAATAATATTTAAATCATATTTAAGCCTTTGACTGCCACCGCGGTCAACGGTGACCGCGAACAATAAGAATTGCATTGTCTGCGGCGTGGCAGTCAACGTGTTAAATCAAAATTATAATCATAACTCCCGACACATATAAGGTCTTACGTCATTAATGAGAAATATATTAGGAGGTAGATTAACAGTCAAAAATTTCTTTTTTTAAACTTTTGGATAGGAATTTTTCCTGAAAATTAAATCATTAATAAAATTTTGTGAAGATTTCCAAGGTATAAAGCGGAGCTTCTCATCGGATGATAGCAAACGTCTTATAACAACTCATTTCACTTTGTTAATATGTTATGTTCATAACAGATTTCAAATAAATAGAAGAAGAAGCCATTTTTATTGTTTTGTGAAGTTATTTTTTACAACAACTTTATCAAAATTAGAAATTTTATTTTTAACCTTATGTTTAAATATAGCACCTATGCATATAGCATAATTATAACGACTATAACTGACTTTTTAAATAGACTCACGCCTGTATTCTCCAGAGCGGATAGGCAGAGATGTATGCAGTGCACACACATTTCGCCGCCTACCTTTTAAGTCCCATGTAATAGGGTTGAGTTTATTGCCATTAACCGGGCACAATTTGGACTCCGTGCTGGTATTGAGAATTTCCTAGTGGAAAAACCCAATAACACTTTGCTTGGCCCGGGAATCGAACCCAGGGACTTCGTGCTCGACCAACGCAGTCAGCAGCGATTTTAATTTCAACAATAATGTCTTCCGAATTAAGGCAAATATAAATTCGGTATAATTTGAATATTAAATATTTATTATAAATATTTAAATCTGGTAGCCATCTCTTAAATAAAATGCTTAAATAAATCAACAAATTCTAAAATCTAAAAGCTACATTTTTGTTAATTATACACAAAATGCTTTTTAAAAAAAATCTATTAAAAATATTTAATATTATTAGAATACTATTATTTAACAATAATATTTGTTTCATGCATCTATTTTTAATCTGTGCGATAGTTTTTTTTAGCTAAGGCACAATGTTATTCTGCTAAACTCACGCCTATTTTTTTTAGGCAGTAGGCGTACAACCAGGGGCGTGCACTTCATATAGGCAAAAAGGCACTGCCTACCCTGATAAAATTCTAATTAATATTATTATAATATATTCTATTTAATGTATCTAATTGTTAAAATCGCAATATAATTATACAGAATTACACGATTATAACGCTCAATAATATCAATTTGTAACCCTAACGCCATCTGTTGGCACATTACGCACGTAAACACCGAATCCCGCGCTGGTCGCCTTCAAAGAAACGTTGCTACTTGCAAGTCCGGCACAACTTCTTTTGCCTATCGTCTCATAGACCAAATCCTATAACGCGCATGCGCGCAGTAAGTCACGTGGGTCTTTCTATGACTGACTCTGACATGTGATTGGTTGAATTACTTTCAAGTTCGTGCGCGGAGAACCAATCACATCGCTTCTGTGAAACCAGCTGTTTACAATGCGAAATGTCAAAAGTTTTCAATTGAAGTTTTATTTAGTATAATTTTCATTGATTTTAATTACTTGTTTAGTCTGTTAATTTACCTTTATATATGGATAATACTAAATTATATCAAAATACTGAGAGGAGTGCTGGCTGTTTGTTTGCAGAGGTTAAAATCTGTTTCTTGTTAAACAGTGTTTCTGTGTTTGTCGTTTGTTAAATTGCGTTAAAATCCAAATTATAGAAAAATTAATATTGGTAAGTCAATTCGATCAACATAGTTGACTTAGATAAAGTATTTATAAACAACAAACAGTTTACAGAACGAAGATAAGTGGTGGAGTTTTATTGTTGTATTATTTTTTGGCTGGTCAATGCCGCGCGCGAGTCGCGCCGCACGCAGTAGGTACCTATTTGTTGTATCATTGTTATATGTTTATGCAATCAATATCCTTATTTTTTTATAAAGACTATAACTATCTGCTCAGGTATGTCTTTATTAATGAAATACACTTTACAGTACAAAGATAGATATTCTATTTTTGTTCTTATGATTATTTTCTTGCCGGTCGATGATGCGTTGATGTTTGTGTGTGTTTTTGGCCTGGAAGTATGCGCGCACGTACTTACACAACTATATTTAAAGGGTACAACGCCGACGCGACGTAATGGTAGTAGGTATTATAACATAAAAAGTGGTATTTGTCCCAATGAAAGTAAGTTTTGTATCATGTACCTATGCCTGCCTACCCTGTTGAAAATGTCTGTGCACGCCCCTGCGTACAACTTATATTATATCGACGACACGATTCTCGGGACAAAATGACATGTAGACATAATTATGATATATTTGAATTAACAAAAATTGGATTAAAATAACATTTTCTGACAGAAAAAATAAATAAAACTATCTAACCTAGGAATCAAACCCAGATTTTTAACGACTGTGTTTTAAAATATAAAATTATAAGTTAACTTAATTTTTTACTTAAAAAAATAATTTTATTACAAAAATATTTAAGGTAGGTATATCTTAAAAAATCTGAAATCTTAGGGTTAGCGCAAACCAGCGCGGCGGAAAAAAATAATTACAGTAGGGCCCCAATAATACAGAGAGGCAAAAACTAGACCCTTGGCGGATTATTGAGGCGTCCAGATTATAGTATGGATATATATTATATAAGTGCCGGATTTATATTTTTTATGATTGTAGGGCACTTTATTTCCGGCGCCCTATGTACCTTTCTATAATAATAACTTTCCATTTGTAGTATAAGGCACTGAAGCTAAATTTAAAACGAATGAATTAAATATAAATATTTAGTAAGAAATTTGAAAACACAACTGATACGGATGGGATTCGAACCCACGATCTTCGGCGTACCGTGCCAAAATCAATTTTTCACAAAAAAAAAACAAAAATTTCACAAAAAAAAATATTACGAATGAATTAGTCAAAAAACATAAGGATACCAGTGAACTTGTTTTGACTTTTATCATCTGAAATCGAGGGAGCGTCCTCTAAAATCTGCCGCCTCTAGGCCGCAGCCTATACAGCCTATTTACTAATCCAGGACTGTGCTATATTCAATGGTAAACACATGACTGCATTTTTACGGTAAGCATCTCCTAAATGAACATCCAGAATTAGCTCCAGATAAAGGAACTCTTCAACGGTCAACAGCACAGATACAATTTTTTGCTTAAACATTTAGTTTTGATATTCCAATTTAAAAAAGATTGGTTATTTTTTTTAAACTTATCATTTACTTGCCGTCCGGTGTGCGCTAACCCTAAGTTTATAGTTACGTATCGCACAGTTAAACTTTAAACCTCTAAGTTATAATATAAAATTCTCCATACACACTGAAGGCACACAGTTCCTACGTGGTTGATTAATATTACTTAAAAACTAAATTTTAAATCAGTTGAATTTTTGAAAAAATACAGTTTTAATATTGGTAGTTTTACCACTATTGGGCAACAACGCTTCTAAAATGGATGTAAAACAGAAAAGATTATTACTGCAGCCCCAGTAAATGGCAATCATTGAAAATATACATCATCTGCCTAACCTTTTCCCAACTATGTTTTGGTCGGCTTCCAGTCTTATCGGATGCAGCTGAATACCAGTGTTTTACATGGAGCGACTGCCCATCAGACCTCCACAACCCAGATACTGGGTTACACGATACCCCTTGGTAAGACTGGACGTCAGACTTTCGAGCTTCTGACTACCGTAACGACTGTCAAAGATCTACAATTAACAGCCTGGGCCAACAGCTTAACGTGCTATCCAAAGCACGGAGAGTGATAATTAATTTATTTAATTTATCAAAAGCACATAACCTCTCTCTTAGGCCTCTGGCTTTACACACCATTGAAAAATCTCTCAAGTGTGCTGATTTCCTCACATTTTCCTTCACCGTTTTAGGAACTGATAATTAATTTATAATACGCAGATAAATCCGAAAGGTCTGAGGTGCTGGGTTCCAAACCAACAACCTTTGACTTGCAGTCCAACGGTCATACCACTAAGCTATCACTGCTTAGATAATTATTATAAAAATGTCATGAAATTGTACGTATAAAAAGATTACGTAATGAATGTCAAAATTTATAATACTAGTGCCTCGCCAGCCTCGTGTGGTTTCAGGCCAGGTTAGAATAGAACCACCCCTACTCGTCCCGCGGGTGTCGTAAGAAGCGAAAACGGAAAGATCCGGAGGATGGGCAGCAGCATCCTACTGTGTAACAGCAATCATCTGCTACTGCGATCGCTAACCCGCTTACCCAGCGTGGCGATTATGGGCAAATACCTCCTATGAGCGCACAATAGTGGCATTGGGAGAGGTCATGTTCAGCAGTGGACTAATACAGGCTGATAATGGATGGGAACCTGACACCTCTGACTTGCCAGTCAACAGTCAGACCACTAGATTATTACTGAGTTTTCTATTGCGATGTTATCAAAGAGCTCGAGCAGTAATGACGTCATATGTTTGTAAACTCTATTTAAACAAAAATTCAACTGACTTTTCGTTAACAACTTACATTAATATAAACCGTTGATTAAATATTAATATTCTTTGATTACTCTTTTTGATGATTGACGGCCATTTTGGAAATTATTTAAGAGTTAGGTGGTAGACAGACTTGTACGTTATAATGAAGATGTAATTGTACAGTGGTTTCATCTCGTAATAGAAGATAAATAGCTATAATAAGACAGTGTGGTGCTCCATAACATTGTATAACATTTGTTATATAATATTTGATTCCATAATATAACAAAATGTCTTTCAATTAGGGCTCTATTTCATTGGTCGGTATACAGCATACGGGAGACTCTAATGGCTAGTGAAATACATCAATCGTTATAAGCGAGACTATGGCATGCGTACCCCGCATGCGGGCCCTATAAACCAATGAAAATGGGCTTTTTATATTTATTGATAGATTGATTTACCTATTATAATTTTTTGATTTGATTTTTTTATTTAAAAAATACATTAATAATTAATTGTTATGTCAATTTTACGTATCTATTTACACAAATAAAATATTATAAATTAAATAAAAGATTGATTAATTAATTAAATTGTAACAAAATAAATGAATGTTACATAATATTTTATTATTACACATTAAACCTTAGCAAACCTGAAGTTTAAATAAATTGTGAAATAAAATAAATATATTACTATCAGAATTGAAACCTGCGACTAATTAGATGCACCCGCTTTACTATTTGAACTATTCACAATTCTGATTACGTTATAAATGGTGACGTCAGCGATAACTTCATATAATTTGTAATAATGTTATTTAATGTTATATAACTGTTATGTAAGAACCCCACTACGGTTCACATGTTTTATTATGTTATATAATATAAATGTTATACAATGTTATATAACTGTGGGAGTACCACTAAGGACCACTATTATGTTTTAAGGCTGCAGGAATTATTTTTTACCATCATTAGTGCAATCTCAAACCTGTCCACCACCTTTCAGGAAGACATGGTATTACAATAAATAATTACGAAAATATACGTTATTTATCTTAATAACGTATTTTAATTCTTTTTTTTAAATATTTTGTACTTTTTCCGCATTTGAAGATGTTAGGGCCGTACCTCTTTGCTCGACTTTTTGACATTCGTAATATCGAGACGGCTATATGTACTTTTAGGAGAGCTAAAACGCTTAAATAAATATAATCAAATATTTTATTGATTATTTTCTTAGGCAGACCCGCCACTGGCTTCGAGAGCATCTAAACTGAGCTCATGATGTTTCTTAGAGATTGTTAGCCGCCATGATAGCTCGCGTCGCTGTCAAAGTTCAAGTGGCGAATAGTAGCCGCGATGACAGTTCGGTTTTTTTTCTAGCAAAGAGGTTTATAAAAGAGTATGTAATGTTACTTTTTTAATAGTTTTTCTTCTTCCGGATTAGCTGGTTCTTTGTCAGCTGTTTTGAAGGTGGCGTTCGTGTGGGGGCTCGCTGATGTTGGTATGATCTGAAAAATTAAATTAAATTAATTATTGCTGTGTCGTAGTGGCGCATTGGTTACGGATCCGCTTTGCAAGCGCGTTTGAACCTGGCATGTACCAATGTGACTTTTTCAATGTCATATGTACTTTCTTAATTAATCTAAGACACCACTGACTAACGGTGAAGGAAAACATCGTGAGGGAACCTGGACTTAATAGTCTGAAATCGCCAACACGCAGTGAGCTAGCGTGGTGATTAATGCTCAATCCTTCTCTGTTAAGAGACTTTTGCCCTGCAGTGGGATAGTTAGACTGATATATTATATTATTAATTATTTCGGTAGCAGTGTATACTTTATTATTTCTTATGTGGTGACGCCTTATTAGGGTTCAGTACCCAAAGGGTAAAAACTGTTTCCTACTAGCAGCTACCTTACTCTACCCCCCTGGGTACGCCCATAAGTATGTTTACGCCCGCATGCTCTGCTGTATAATATCTCCCGCGTGACTTAATAAATAATTAAACCATTACCATTGAGATATTTAATTGGGTACATCCAAATCCTAGCAGCATGTAAAATAGGATAATAATAATTATTAATAGTTAAATAATATCGTTATTTAATTGGCATGTAAATTTATTTTTATACGATAGAAATACGGTAAAAAAAGCGATATTTTATGTAATTTTTCCGATAAAATTACATAAAATGGTCCGAAATTCGAACTGAATATTTGAATTCCGAATATTTAGCTACACTTACCCAATATCGACATTTAGCTAAACTTACCCAATATCGACATTTAGCTACACTTACCCAATATCGATATTTAGCTGCATTTACTCAATATCGTTATTCAGCTGAATTTACCTAACACCGGCTTTTAATTACACTTACCCAACATCGGTATTCGGCTACATTTCCCGAATATTGATATTCAGTTGCATTTATTTTTAAACACATGCTTGTTCTTACTACCCGTGCGGTTAAGGAATCGCATTAAAAATGGCGCCAGAACTACTTGCTTCTCGCTCGCACACTTAGTCTTAGATCTGTCTCGTTCCTATTCGCACCTACAGGTTGTAAGAGGAGACGCCATTTGCAATCCCATTCTTTATCCGCACGGGTATTACGACATAATACGACAATTATTTTCATATTTTTGTGAATTTTTTACATGTTTTAGCACATGTTAGCTTATTAAATATAAATATTTAATAAGAAATTTGAAAAAAAAACAACTGATAAAGATGGGATTCGAACCCACGATCTTCGGCGTACCGTGCCGACGCTCTAACCGCTGAGCCACCGTATCCCATCAGAATCAGTCGAAATTTCAAATCTCTTTATACGCCTAGAGCGTTTTCCAAATTTCAAATTAGGGGGTTTTTCAAATTTCTTATTAAATATTTATATTTAATTATTTTCATTTCATATTTATAAAATACGTAATTAAATTATAAATAATAATTACCGGTTTCGTCTCCTGACGAGGTCGTTCTTCCCTGATATCTTCAATACGATTCTCGCCTTCACGGAGTAACTACAAAAATATAAATATAATTAATACAGTATTCATTATTCCTCGTCGTAGTGAGCCGTTTGACTGGCAAGTCAGAGGTCTCGGGTTCCAACCTAAGACGTGTACCTCAGACTTTTCATAAGTTATGTGCGTATTATAAATTAATTATCACTCTCCGTGCCTCGTATAGCACGTTAAGCTGTTGGCCCCGGCTGTCAATTGTAGATCTTTGGCAGTCGTTACGGGTAGTCAGAAGCCCGAAAGTCTGACAACCAGTCTTACCAAGGGGTATCGTGTAACCCAGTATCTGGGTTGTGGAGGTCTGATAGGCAGTTTCCATGTAAAACACTGGTATTCAGCTGCATCCGGTCAGACCGGAAGCCGACCCCAACATAGTTGGGGAAAAGGCTAGGCAGATGATGGGGGAAACCGTCAAAAGGCACCCGGCCTCCGGGGGAAGAGACTGGTTAGTGTGGGATTCTTGCATCACTAAAACCACCCCAGTGATCACCATCAGCGCATGGAGGGAGATCCCGAGTCCTCTAAAGAGTGAACCCACAAACTGGTGGTTAAAGCCCCCAGTCTATGCCATTAAGCTTTTTTTTTAATTTATTACAATAAACATAAAAATAACAGTATATCAATCCGAACACACCATAAAAACCTAACAAGGTTTGTAGTTGATGTGTTATTCCTCTATATAAAATACAAAAATCTATTCTCTTTCTCATTTTACATAACAATCGGGTACCTATCACTAGCGAAAATAATTATTATAAGGTAGGTAGTTATAAAAGGTTGCTTCTTTTGTCAATCGTTACGTATTACGAATCAGGGGTGCAAGCATGGAACTTCTTATCGACTTTTTATCGAATATTTATCAATTTTAAATGTCAAGTTTGACATACAGTTCATTAAATTGTGTCAAAATTGACGTTTAATATTGATATATTTTCGATAAAAAGATCCATGCTCGCACCCCATGTGTTTACAAGTTACAAGTCATTATCTCTCTGTAATGGCGGCTGGGGACCGACCGTGCATGCTATACAGACTGTTGCCCATCCCACTCAATAATTATAATAAATCTTTAGCAACTGTTCATAAAGTATTGTTTTAATTTAAATTTTATATTTTTTTTAGCTATTTGTGAGATTAATGAAACAACTTTTTAACGGATATAATTATAATTATAGTTTTGTTTATTGTTTTTATATTTTGACATTATTTTTGTATAATTCATAATAGGGTGCTGCTGGAGAGTTTGTTTCGCCGTTTCTTCTCTTTTCAGCCAAAGCACTAGGAAACGGTAGTAAAAATCTTAATAATAGCTTTTAAAATTTTTTCAATTAAATTAAAAATTCACATAATATTTATGGGCAAAAACTAAATAAAGTTGACGATAGATCAAAAATAATTTTAAATAACTGTTCAGACGCTTGTCAACCTCAGTCTGCCTGCGACCACGAGTGCTGCAAAGTACTCGAAACGTCAGGATTGTATTATCAAAATAAAAACGCGAATTATATCCGTTAAAAAGTTGTTTCATTATGTTGAGTGTTCGCGAAAGTTTGAGACTATATTATTTGTGAGATTGTTCATATTTAAACGTACCTTGTCCACCTCCGGCTCAATTTGTTCGTTGGTTCCTCCCCTTCCTAACACTCCCTTCTCCATAAGTGTTGCGCGTTTAGCCGCTAAGTACATTGATCTGAGGAAGATAATGACATAGGATTGGAATTCATTTAAAAAATTGGTTGTTTTTTTATAGACTCACGCCTGTACTCCCCAGAGGCAGGCAGAGGTGTGCAGTACACACACGTTTCGCCAGCTGTTATAAGTCCCATGTAATAGGGGACAAGCCTATTGCTCAACCGGGCACAATTCCAGACTCCGTGCTGCTACTAAGAATTTCCTAATGGAAAAACTTAATAACACTTTGCCCGACCCGGGGATCGAACCCAAGACCTCGTGCTCAGCAGTCGCGCTTGCTGCTAGACCAACAAGGCAGTCATTTGAGGGAATTGATTTATAGTGTACATTTATATCTCCTTTATCCATGAAATGTGATCCATGCAGAGTCGTGATAGCCTAGTAGTGGTGACCATGACTGGCAAGTCAGAGGTCTCTGAAACCTGGACTCTCTCAAACTGGACTTAATAGTCTGAAATCGCCAACCCGCAGTGAGCTAGCGTGGTGATTAATGCTTAATCCTTCTCTGTATGAGAAGAAACCTTTGCCCTACATTGGGATAGCTACAGGCTGATTTATTTATTTATTTATAACTAGCGACCCGCCCTATCTTCGCACGGTTACGCTAATATGCATGTATTATACATATAAACCTTCCTCTTGAATCACTCTATCTATTAAAAAAAACCGCTTCAAAATCCGTTGCGTAGTTTTAAAGATCTGCATACATAGGGACAGACAGACGCGGGAAGCGACTTTGTTTTATACTATGTAGTGATAATATACCTCGGGTTCGAACCCAAGGCGCGCACCTCTTGACTTTTCGTAAGTTATGTGCGTTTTATAAATTAATTATCACTCTCCGTGCCTCGGATAGCACGTTAAGCTGTTGGCCCCGGCTGTCAATTGTAGATCTTTGACAGTCGTTACGGGTAGTCAGAAGCCCCAGTCTGACAACCAGTCTTACCAAGGGGTATCGTGTAACCCAGTATCTGGGTTGTGGAGGTCTGATAGGCAGTCGCTCCATGTAAAACACTGGTATTCAGCTGTATCCGGTAAGACTGGAAGCCGACCCCAACATAGTTGGGAAAAGGCTAGGCAGATGATGAGTGATAATATACCTCTTAATAGTGAGGTAGTATAGTTCTGCGATGGCTCTGACAGAGTAGTCCGGCACGAACGTGTGACGGAGCATGGAGTCCATGTTCAGGTTCTGCAGAGAACCCAGGGTTGAGGGGGCTGGAGCTTCCGCTGTGGACAAGAGTGTGGAAATTAATATACAGCAAGTAGAGGCGAATTACAAAGGCTACCGCTGGAGGAGATGAAGGCAACCAAAGTATGTTGTAAAATAAGTTATATCAATAACTAAAATAAAAATAGTATGTAGTTTGGTGGCTAGTGACATCTTTATTCTTCATACATTATGACACTGAAAAATAACATAAGAGTGTTTGTTCTGTGTAGATAATTTAAATACTTAAGGCATCAGTTACAGCCAGTATTACAACTGTTCACATGTGAACCATAATATTTACTTCAAGGAACCCTAATTAATTTATATCAACACAGCAATCAATGACAAATTTATTACATCGACGCATCTTGGGACAAAGTACAGCTCAGCGTCAGCATACAACTGACCGAAATGCTGAAGACTGCAGCGTCGACGCAACACACGGATGGCACACAAGTGAATAGGCGTGAATGTGTATTTAGTTTAAGATTAGTATATAAGATTTTAATATTGTAAATAAAACGAGTCATTACGTTGAATCCGACTTTGACTCATTACCCTGTCACCACCTCTCACTGCGGCCAAGACACCTTTAGCCGTCAGTACGATCGGTCTTGTGAGCCTGCTTGACCGGCAGTGAGAAAACCCTCTCTCCTGTGTACATTGCACTACGTACACACCCCTGCTTCCTTCATAGTTTCCGTCTGTTGCCTTAGGTCTCCAGGCAACAGGCTTCCCGTACCTATCTATATAATTATATGTTATCAGTACATATGGTTAGGCTAGGGTGGTAGGACTATTACGAGTGGTACACAGTAAGGAGTAGGTTACGTGCGAGCGTTGGTTAATTTGACCCTACAAATTAGCTTATGCCCGTACAACAACAAAGTAAGATAAAATAAGCGTAAGGTGAGATAAGCCAATAGGCATGACGATAGTATCAAAAACTTTAATTAGTTTAAACTTAATGAAGTTAGAAACATTATACAAAAAAAAATTAAAACACTGCTTCAGTTTTATTTTAAAATGTGGGATTATTAAAATTTTCATTAAAATAAAACCTTTAAATACTGCAATCCGCCATTTTGACTGAAACAGCAATCACAGCGTATGACGTTACGCTTAGGTAAAATCCGCTGTCAACACTGTTTTGTTGTATTGAATATTTGACATGTTTACATAAGCGTGACGTCAAAGTAGACGCCATGACACCTGAGAGCTTTTTTGACGCACTATTGAAAAAATATTAGAAAAATGGCTTTATATACATTAAACTAAAGTTTATTACCGAAATAAAGGTTTTTTCGTAAATAGTAGGTACCTATATGTGTACCTACGTTACGGAAGAAGATTTGAAAATCTTTCGTCACGCCAAGTTCGGTGTAGGCAGAGCTCGAAATTGGAGTTTCATTTTAACATAACATAACATAGACACACGCCTGTGTTCCCCAGAGGGGATAGGCAGAGGTATGCAGTATCTATCACCATTAACCGGGTACAATACCAGACTACGTGTTGCCACTGAGAATTTCCTTATGGAAAAACCCAATAACACTGCCCGACCCGGCGATTGAACCAACGAGGCTGTCCGAGGCATTTTAACTGACTTTCAAAAAAGAGTTCTAACCTAAGAGGTTGAATTTTTTTTTTTAAATAACTATTATATTATTATTTTTTTTTTAACTCACCAAGTCCCATGTTCTGCGTAAGCGCCTGTACTCCGAAGTAAGTGAAGGGTCCGGCTTCGAACACCAGGTTCTCGCGACCCACTGTGACCTCCACACGACCCTCCAGGATCAGCACGAAGTAATCCACCTGGAAGAGATGGTTTTGTTACAATAGTAACGTCCTCCTGACCGAATTTTGGTCACAGCGGCCAATTTAAACGGAGATTAGCCATCGACGCGGGAGATAATATAGTGCACAAGTGTGTGCGCAAACACAGGTGCACGCTCTATTCCCTCACTCTCATAGTCCGATGGGAAGGCAACCCAACCCGGAGAGAGATCAGGCGCAGGGCCAACAGCTTAACGTGCTTTCCGAGGCACGGAGTAAGTGATAAATAATTTATAATACGCACATAACTTACTAAAAGTCAAAAACCTTGGGTTCGATCCTGAGACCTCTGACTTGCCAGTCAACGCTCACCATCCTAGGCTATCACGACTATTCAGTTATTTATAGATAGATAGTTTAACTTTAGGATTTGACTTCTTGTTGTTCTGTTATAAAAGAACTGTTTTATCCTATGTTATGTTTTATCACTCTATATTTTCTTGAATACATAGAGTATACATACATAGTATACATAGAGTGATAACGTCAACCACATTGCCTTGTGCGGAGCGAAAGCAGGTCTCGCCATAGAAATGTTAAAATGTCATTTTTTCAAATTATGTTTTCTAGACGTTTTTCAAAATTTTACTCAGCAGTTAACCATGATATAAGCTAAAATGTAACTTTTTCGCTCGTGGAGCCTAGTTGAGCCGCAGTCGATCGAGGTATGATCGCGGACGGAGCTCGTGTCGCGGCCGCGTTGTTCATACCCGTGCTCACGGTTCATACTTCTATAGGGTTGCTCTATTTTTTTCTTATATACTCTAAGGTTTTATCATTAAAACACTTTTGTTTGTTATTAGAAGAGAAGACTGATTATTTATTTCATTAACCGACTTCAAAAAGGAGGAGGTTCTATGTTCGGCTGTATGTATTTTTTCTTTTTGTATGTTCACCGATTTCTCATTCAATTGTGGACCAATTTTGAAAATTATTTTTTCATTTGAAAGAACATATTCCCAAGTTGGTCCCATAGAAATATTGTCATGATCTGATCATGAACTTACGAGATATGGAACGAAACTCCTAGTAGGGGGAGGGGGGATTAATTTTAGGCACCACTAAAAATCGTGAAAAGAAGAATCGTGAGAAGACTTCAAAAGAAACTAAAAAGCTTGAAATAACTTTAAAACGTTTTGGAGTCGGTTCCAAGTCAAGTTCTAGCCTCTTTAACTTTCTCATTAAGAATTTGACTTGGAACCGACTCCAAAACGTTTTGAAGTTATTTCAAGCTTTTTAGTTCCTTTGAAGTCGGTTTTATTTCTTATTAATTTTTTTTTTAAAGTTACAGATGTAAAAATGATTACCTACATATTAAGTATTAAATAAGTATTCAGTAAATTCACAATACTAAGATAGATTTATTTAAACCACTCACCGGTTTACCCTCAGAGAACACGTATCGTTTGGGATCGTTCTTATCTTCGTCTCCGCGCAACTTGATGTGCTGGATGACATCCTGCTTCAGCAGACGACGGAGTACTGTCTCCGAGATATGGTCCACGCGGAATGGATCGACACCTGGAAAAAAAAAGTTATTGTTAAAAAAGTAAATATATTTTCATCTAGCACTGATAGCCTAGTGGTATGACCGACGACTGACAAGTCAGAGGTCTCGAGTTCGATCCCAAGGCACCTCTGATTCTTCGTAAGTTATGTGCGTATTATAGTTTACTAGCAACCCGCCCCGGCTTCGCACGGTTACGCTAATATGCATGTATTATACATATAAACCTTCCTCTTGAATCACTCTATCTATTAAAAACCGCATCAAAACCCGTTGCGTAGTTTTAAAGATCTAAGCATACATAGGGATAGACAGACGCGGAAAGCGACTTTGTTTTATACTATGTAGTGATGATTTATCAGTTGCTAAAACGGTGAGGGAAAACATCGTGATGAAACCAGCACACCTGAGAGATTTTTCAATGGTGTGTCAGCCAGAGGCCTACGGGCGGTTAAAACTCAGTCACCAGGTTGTTCATCAACCATACGATAAGATGAAGACTATTAATGCACTCGAATCGAATCGATCGGACCCTTCCGGGACTCCACGAGTTTACCCTGGCGCAGAGCTGATCATCTCTCCCACCGCAGGTCTGCTGGCAGAAATTTCCTTAGAAATAAGCAGTATCTTTGTACATTTATTTATAACTAGCTGCCCCGCGCGACTTCGTACGCGTGATTATCCTACTTCAAGGCCTATTCTACCCCTACCCTACTCTACCCACTACCCTATTCTACCCCTACCCTACTCTACCCCTAACCTACTCTACCCCTACCCTACTTTACCCATTACCCTATCCCTAACCTACCCTAATGTACCCCTACCCTACCCTACCCTACCCCTACCCTACACTACCCCTACGCTACCCTACCCTACTCTACCCCTACCCTACTATACCGCTACCCTACCCTACTATACCGCTACCCTACCCTACTCTACCCCTTTTTCACATCTTAAAACCTTCCCTGGATCTCCACAAATAATTCAAGACCAAAATCAGCCAAATCGGTCAAGCCGTTTTCATGCTATGTCGTGACAACGGAAAACGGGTTTCATTTTTATATATATAGATATTATCTTTTTGTATTTTTGTGTGTGTGCATAAATAAATAAATACTCACTGGTGCTTAAGAACTGGAAGGTGGCGAGCACGAGCTGAGGAGACACGTGCACCCGCTGATGCTCATGGTGGCCGGCGAACGCTGCTAGGTCCTGGAACTTGTTGACTGGACGAGTCAAACGCTTCTTCGTGCGGTTGTCACCTGGAAGTAAAGATTACGTTGAAAGAGGTTTGAAATTTCAACTGATTCTGGTTACGGTGGCTTAGCGGTCAGAGCGTCGGCACGGTACGCCGAAGATTGTGGATTCGAGTCCCACCTGTATCAGATTTTTTTTCTAATTTTTCGTCTAGTTATGTGATGAGGAGGGATGAAACACATGTATCTAAAAAGGTGATGAATATAAGTGTTGATGATGGAAGGGGAGAGGGAGACCAAAGAAAAGATGGATGGAGTGTGTAAGCACTGATATGAATGAAAAAGGAGTGAATGCTCAGATGACGGCTGATAGAGAGGAATGGAAGAAGAAGACATTTTGCGCCGACCCCAAGTAATATGGGACCAGGGCAGGCGAAAGAAGAGACATTTATATTGATGCATGCTGTGTAATGTGAAACTAAATAACTGTAACAACTTTATACCTACCATGTTTGACGCAATAAACGAATATTATAGATTTTTTATTAAGTAGAAGCTATTATGAGATTAAAAACTTTTTGTGTGACAAAAATCATAAATTTTAAATATATCCGATTTATTCTGTGGGTACGTCTTTGTTCACATAGCATAAAAAATGAATAACGATGTGTATGAAATTAATACTAATATTGTCTTGTATATTTTATTATTTTAATCCTACATAGCAACCTCTTACCTTAACATTGTAACATTTCTATGGCAAAACATAGAGGACCATGTAAATCTGTAACATCACTAAGTACCTATGTTTACAAATAAACATTTTGATTGATTGATTGATTATTATTATAATAATTTGACTGTCATGGCGTGCGTCTTGATGACTTCAAACATAACCTTGTCCGTTCTGTAAAAATGTCAATAACAGTGTATATGACAAGCACAGGGATAGGCAACTGGCAAGCTGCCCCCCCCCCCCCATAATCGCCACGCTGATCAAGCGGGTTGGCGATGGCAGTAGCAGATGATAGCTGGTACACAGAAAAATGCTGCTGCCCATCCTCCTAATCTTTCCTTTTGTCGCTTCTTACGACACCCGCGGGACGAGTAGGGGTGGTTTCTTAGGCCGGCAACCACACGGCACCGCAAACTTTCACAATTATAATATTTAAAGATATTGGAAACGAGATAGTATTAGTAGGATAACCCAACAGGGTCGTTTCGATTGTATTAATACAAGCATGATAACATAGACAGAAAGATAAATTATATTCTTAGGCCGGAAACCACACGGCAGTTTCTATAATCTTGAAGTACTATATACTTACTGATAACGTCAGTCTCATCCACAATCTCCGCCTGTATCATCTCCTCGATGACGTCTTCTAGAGTGACCAAGCCAACAGTCTCGTACACTGGGTCACCGTCGCCCTCGTCAATACGCTGGACGAATGCCATGTGCCCTTTGTGACCTGGGGAGAGAAAAAATAATTAAGTCAACCAATTATTAACCACCTGTCCTGGAGGCGTATTGGTAACGGACCCACTTTGCAAGCGCGTGGGTGTGGGTTCGAACCTGGCATGTACCAACGTAACTTTTTCAATGTCATATGTACTTTCTTAGTTAATCTAACTACTACTAACTAACTAACTGACTAACGGTGAAGGAAAACATCGTAAGGAAACCTGGACTTAATAGTCTGAAATCGCCAACACGCAGTGAGCTAGCGTGGTGATTACGAGCTCTGTACGAGAAGAGGCCTTTACCCTACATTGGGACAGTTACAGGCTGATTTATTTATTTATTTATAATTATTAACAGGTTTGATAAGTATTATGTAACTTTTTCATAATGGTGTTACGCCATCGGTAGACCTCAAATGTAAACGAAATAAATAAAGGGGGTCCTTGAAAACCAGCCGCTGTCATCATCTGCCTAGCCTTTTCCCAACTATGTTGGGTCGGCTTCCAGTCTTACGGCATGCAGCTGAATACCAGTGTTTTACATGGAGCGACTGCCTATCAGACCTCCACAACCCAGATACTGGGTTACACGATACCCTTGGTAAGACTGGTTGTCAGACTTTCGGGCTTCTGACTACCCGTAACGACTGTCAAAGATCTACAATTGACAGCCGGGGCCAACAGCTCAACGTGCTATCCGAGGCACTGAGAGTGATAACTAATTTTTTTTTTGTTCATATTACAAATTAATTATCATCATTAATTATCAAGAGAGACTCTTGATAATTAATGATATAATTATCATTAATTATCAAGAGTCGTGATAGCCTAGTGGTGGTGAACGTTGACTGGCAAGTCAGTGGTCTCGGGTTCGAACCCAAGGCGCGCACCTCTGACTTTTCGTAAGTTATGTGCGTTTTATAAATTAATTATCACTCTCCGTGCCTCGGATAGCACGTTAAGCTGTTGGCCCCGGCTGTCAATTGTAGATCTTTGACAGTCGTTACGGGTAGTCAGAAGCCCGAAAGTCTGACAATCAGTCTTACCAAGGGGTATCGTGTAACCCAGTATCTGGGTTGTGGAGGTCTGATAGGCAGTCGCTCCATGTAAAACACTGGTATTCAGCTGCATCCGGTAAGACTGGAAGCCGACCCCAACATAGTTGGGAAAAGGCTAGGCAGATGATTACAAATTAATTATCAGATGCTAAAACGTTGAGGGAAAACGTGATGAAACCAGCACACCTGAGAGATTTTTCAATGGTGTGTAAAGCCATGAAGCCTACGGGCGGTTTAAACTCTGACACCAGGTCGTTCATAAACCATACGATAAGAAGAAGAAGCGAAGCCAAGGATAGAAAGTATTTTAAAATATTAGAAGGATTTTTCTCATTAACAAATTTTCCAGTCGCGCTAAAGTAGCCAAGCCAAAATAGATTTGTAAAATATGAAAACCCACAAGGTTGCGCCGAGCTGCGCATGATTCACGGGCCGGCAGACAGGCGTATTTATTTTATAATATTATTTATGTGCCAGTTACTGATAACACGTGTGAGAAATTGGATTTGGAGAGATGTTTTTACAAGCTTTTATTTAACTTGCAATGTGTCGTATGTTCGAGTCAAATTTTGCAAGCTGAGTTAGAACCAATTCCTCTAAGCTTTAATCACTACATAGTATAAAACAAAGTCGCTTTCTCTGTCTGTCTGTCCCTATGTATGCTTAGATCTTTATAACTACGCAACGGATTTTGATGCGGTTTTTTTTAATAGATAGAGTGATTCAAGAGGAAGGTTCATATGTATATTGCACCCGTGGGAAGCCGGGGCGGGTCGCTAGTTTCATATAAATATAGACTCACGCCTGTACTCCCCAGAGGGGGTAGGCTGAGGTGTGCAGTACACCCACGTTTCGCCGGTAATGTTATAAGTCCCATATAATAGGGGGCGAGTTCTGAGATGACGGGTGATAGATGTGTGGAAAAAGAGGACATACTGCGCCGACCCCAAATAAATTGGGAAAAGGGCAGGGAGATGATAATAGGGGGCGAGCGTATTGTCAACCGGGCACAATTCCATACTCCGTGTTACTACTGGGAATTTCCTGATACAAATACTTTGCCCGACCCGGGTATCGAACCCAGGACCTCGTATTTTTTGTGAAATTTTTACATGTTTTAGCACATGTTAGCTTATTAAATATAAATATTTAATAAAAAATCCCATCCGTGTCAGTTGTTTTTTCAAATTTCTTATTAAATATTTATATTTAATAAGCTAACATGTGCTAAAACATGTAAAAATTTTACAAAAAGTATTAAGAAATTTGGTTATATCGCATCGGTGCCTTCTAAAACTGCAAAGTTTGGAACACTGAGTCGGATACGTAATGTATTCCGATAGATATTACCACACGCCCTAGGCGTAGAAAGAGATTTGAAATTTCGACTGATTCTGATGGGATACGGTGGCTCAGCGGTTAGAGCGTCGGCACGGTACGTCGAAGATCGTGGGTTTGAATCCCATCCGTGTCAGTTGTTTTATCAAATTTCCAGGACCTCGTGCTCAGCAGTCGCGCTTGCTACCACTAAATCTATCCTATCAGCAGTCAACATACCTTCTTTAAAGTGTTTAAGCATGACATCCAGGGTGACATCTTCGAATACAAAGTTGCAGGGGTTCTGGTAGTACTGGCAGAGTGTGCGCAGAGGCGTGTTGTCGTCAGGGTCCACGAACGCCAGGTCCTTGATGAAGAGCACCGTCACTATGTTGCCCCGACTTCCTTCGTAGACCGGGATACGGGAGTAACCTGGAAAGAAATCATCAGGTTAGATGACATGACACTTAAGGTATGAACCTTAGAGTATATAAGAAAATATGGAGCAACCGTATAGAAGTAAGAACTGTGAGCACGGGTATGAACAACGCGGCCGCGACACGAGCTCCGTTTGCGATCATATATCGATCGACTGCGGTTCAACTAGGCTCCACGAGCGAAAAAGTTACATTTTAGCTTATATCATGGTTAACTGCTGAGTTAAATTTTGAAAAACGTCTAGAAAACATTCTTTGAAAAAATGACATTTTAATATTTGTATGGTGAGACCTGCTTTCGCTCCGCACAAGGCAATGTGGTTGACGTTATCACTCTATATTTTCTTGAATACTCTATGGTATGAACTATTGTGTAATACTATTGTGCGCTCATTGGAGGTATTTGGACATAATCGCCACGCTGGGCAAGCGATTGAAGCTGGATTGGCGATCGCAATAGCAGACGATTGCTGTTACAGTGTTACTGTTATAGCTCTGATGGATTAGTGGTATGACCGTCGACTGTCAAGTCAGAGGTCTCGAGTTCGATCCCAAGGCGCGCACCTCTGACTTTTCGTAAGTTATGTGCGTATTATAAATTAATTATCAGTTGCTAAAACGGTGAGGGAAAACATCGTGAGGAAACCAACACACCTGAGAGATTTTTCAATGGTGTGTAAAGGCATGTCAGAGGCCTACGGGCGATTTAAACTCTAAAACCAGGTTGTTCATCAACCATACAATATAAGAAGAAGAAAAATGTATTCAACTTACCAGACTTGACGATCTCAGACATGGTCTCGAAGTCCATGATGCTGTTGATGGGCAGCATGAAGCAGTCTTTCAGCTTCGTCATCACATCCTTCACCATCTTTTTGCGAAGGTCGAGGGCTCCGGAAATGATGTTCACCTCTTCCTTATCCAAGTCATTGACGTGATCTGTAACCTGTAGGAAAAAGCGAAGGTTTCTAAAATTTTGTACAAAAAGATATTCGTAACGAGCTGGATTTGAACCTGTGACCGGGTAAAGCAGTCACTCTGCTAATAAGCTATTCGTAACTCGTATTAGCCTGTATACTGTAGACCATAGACTGGCAAGTCAGAGGTCTCAGAATCGAACCCAAGGCGCGCACCTCTGACTTTTCGTAAGTTGTGTGCGTATTATAAATTAATTATCACTTACTCCGTGCCTCGGAAAGCACGTAAAGCCGTTGGTCCTGCGCTTGATGTCTCCGGTCGTGTCGGATTGCCATCCCATCGGATTAGAAGAGTGAGGGAATAGAGAGTGCACCTGTGTTTGCGCAGTCACTTGTGTACTATAATATCTCCTGCGTAATTGGCTTATCTTCGTTGAGATTAGCCCTGTGACCGAAATTCTGTTCGGAGAGCATTATTAAATAAATATTAATAAAATACTAGTAAAATAAAAAAAACTGTATTATGTATGTACCTTGCATGTACCCAGCCTTGATCCAGCCATCTAACGAGGTGTTGATTAAATTAAATTAATAAATTTATTAATTATTATTGTTTCTGAAATGTGTCGCGGTGGCGCATTGGTTACGGACCCGTTTTGCAAGCACATGATTATGGGTTCGAACCTGGCATAGTACCAGTGTGACTTTTTCAATATCATTAGGTATGTACTTTCTTAGTTAATCTAAGACACCACTGACTAACGGTGAAGGAAAACATCGTTAGGAAACCTTAATAGTCTGAAATCACTCCGCAATGAGCTAGCGTGGTAATAAATGCACCGACTTAATAGTCTGAAATCGCCAACACGCAGTGAGCTAGCGTGGTAATTAATGCTCGATCCTTCTCTGTATAAGAAGAGGCTTTTGCCCTGCAGTGGGACAGTTACAGGCTGGTTACAACTGTGATACTTACCCTGACCAGCTCCTTTAGCCTCTCTCTGTTGTAGTGCGTGCCTATTTCTTCTCCTAGGAAGTAATCAAGCAGCTTACTGGTAGGCCAGGCGAGCGGAGCGCAGATACCCATCACGATCTGGAAGAGGAAGTCTATTAGTATTGAGTATTCCATCCCTTTTCAGGGGTTTATAAGGGGTTATGAGTATACATATTTATGGGGGATGAGTCGTGATAGCCTAGTGGTGGTGACCGTTGACTGGCAAGTCAGAGGTCTCAGTTTCGAAACCAAGGCGCGCATCTATGACTTTTCGTGAGTTATGTGCGTTTTATAAATTAATTATCACTCTCCGTGCCTCGGATAGCACGTTAAGCTGTTGGCCCCGGCTGTCAATTGTAGATCTTTGACAGTCGTTACGGGTAGTCAGAAACCCGAAAGTCTGACAACCAGTCTTGCCAAGGGGTATCGTGTAACCCAGTAACTGGGTTGTGGAGGTCTGATAGGCAGTCGCTCCATGTAAAACACTGGTATTCAGCTGCATCCGGTAAGACTGGAAGCCGACCCCAACATAGTTGGGAAAAGGCTAGGCAGATGATAAGGGGTTATAAAATGGGCATAACACCGAGTTACCGGTGCAACCATCGCGCCTATCCCCACTTTCCGTGGATCATCGCGCGAACGTCTATTAGGACACCTATTTGACATCAATATGTTTGATCGCGAATTCGTACGAACGAAGTTCGCGCGAACTTGCGACGATCGCGCATTCGCGTTTTATTAGGACGACGCCTAATCCGTTAAAAAGTTGTTTCATTAAGGGCATATCATCCAAAAGTTTTCTCCTTCAAGTTTTATGAGTTTCCTAGAACACATACTTCGATAAAAGCGATTCTAAACCATGGCAGCAACGTAAATAACCCCCTTCTTTCGAAAGTCAGGTTATAATCAATTTTCTAGGTCTTGACTCTTTTCTTTTTCTCTTTTTCTTGACTTTTCTAATCACGAGGTGTAAACGACCTGAGAGATTTTCCACAATACGTCAGACAGAGGCCTACGGGCGGTTTAAACTCTGAGACTAAGATCCTCAATACTAAATAACATACAAGTGTTTCTCAATTAACAGTTAAGATCTAATAAACACTAACCAATACGTGAACTGACTTTAATTACATAATAGGTTAAAAACTGTCACTGACATGATGTGCTAATTTATTGTGTCGCAGACGTCTGTTACGTCTTTTCTTCTTAACTACTGAACCGAAATCAACGAAATTTGACACAGAGATTAGAGCGATTACTCGTGATCTACAAACACAATTCCAATTTTATTTGTCTGCCTAGCGATCTGCGATAAAGAAATATCACGAAATATACATTTTTATAATTTCCCTGTGTCTTATTTCATTATATTATTTTTAAAATGGGCCCTCAATCCAGATGGGTCCTTTAAGCAGGACGTGAAAAAGCTTTTCTCAAGGCCGTCTTGCCACATTGCTATGCTGGCTGCTGAGATGATGGCCATCGCTATGGGACTCCATTGACTGCTTTCCAACAGGCAGCATGGAATCAATTTGTGCGGCAGTAAAGTCCATAAATTAATAAAAAAAAATAAAAAAACTAACCTTCATAATCCAAATACTCTTTGCTCCAACCAACAGCCCGTGTCTTGCGCAAATGGCTTGAGGCGTAATCTCAGCAATAAACACAATTGCCAACGTAGAACCGACGACAGCAAAAAGACCAGAGGTCAGGTCCTCCAAAATGACCGTAAAAGTGCTGTTCACAGCGACGTTACTCAACAGAATAGTACACAAAAGGTAATTCCCATGGGCTCTGACAGGAATAATTGCTCTGGCATATCTACGTTCCTTCTCTGTCCCCGTATTTGCTATAATTTGAAGTTCTGTCCTATCTAAAGCCATTAGACCCAAGTTCAGACCAGAGAAGAGTGAAGCCAATAACAGCAGAATGATGATGAGAACTATAGACGCCCAAAGAGGTAGCAGTTTGTTGTGGGTGGCCAAAATCTTCCATTTTTCTTGGCCCTGGTGGATGAAGGGATCGTCTTTGGAGTTACGGGCACAGATGTAGAATTTGTTGTCGTCTAAAGGCGGTGGGGCGAGGAGATGGAATAATGCTGAGTCCGTTTCGGTGAGAAGTACCTGGAAATTAATGGTAAGTTATAAGAGAAGTAATGATGGCCTGCAAGTCGTACAAAGGTCGTAGGTTCAAAACCCAGGCACACACCTCTGACTTCTCGGATTTATGTACGAATTAGAAATTAATTATCACTTACTAAAAAGGTAAACATTGTAAGGAAACTAGCATACCTGAGAGAATTTTCAAGGTTATGTAAAGCCATGTCAGAGGCTTGCGGGCGGTTTAAATTCTGGCACCAGATTGTTCGGTTAAAATAAGGGGATTTCCACACGATAAAATGCTATCACTGCTTGAAAAAGTAAACCGCTACGTATTAACATGATCTTACCTGATGCTCCCCATTCAGCAAATGATCACAAGGCTTCCCATAATTATCAGGAGTATGCGTAAAAGCAATAGTAGTATTTGGAGTAAAACCTTCTCCAAAAAGCCTCATAAGGAAATGGGTTTCCCTTAAAACACTAGGGATCAGCTCCTCAATTAGTTTTGGCTCCTTATCAGATTCCTCGACCCTTAAACCCAGCACTTTGATAGGTCCTCCAGGAACAACGACCACTTTGGGTCCTAAACTAGAACTATTGGTATCATTGTTGCTTTCCGGGACCAATGGCGTTTCTGAGACCGTGTCTCCTGGATTTCCTGCAGAAGCGTTTTCTGCATCACGCCGTTTTCTCTCTAAGGGAAAGTCGAGGTAGGAGTAAGGTTGGATTATAAGTTTCGCGAAGTCATCCGTCATCTCTGGATCCTGTATTTCATTTTCGGCTGGCCTGAAACAATAGAAATTGATATTTGTAATTTTAATTTAAACACCATCAGGCGAACTGTATGATTGGTTGTCACTCAAATTTCAGGGACTAAATGGTGAAAATTGCTATGAAAGGGGCTTGGGGTTTCTCTGAAGGATTACCGGTGGAGTAAGCTAGTTCTTGAGTGGAGACCATGGATCGGCTTGAAAAAAAAGCTACATGGAGTTTCGATCTTCGCAAGGTGGCTGGCAGTCAGGCACGAACCGGATGAGAATAGCCAAAAATCATTCTCAATAACGTGCAATATGAGAGACCTACTAACTTCAGCCCAACCAAGTAAGTTTGCGCCTACTCTACTATCGCGGACACGAACGGTGCACCACTTTGCCATCAAAATGCTTTGAACTGATGCTACGTGCATAGAGGCGGGGCTAGTGCTACGTTCGGACGCCGGGTGCAAGCGATTCTAACCTTAAAAATGGTGCACCGGCTTTGTCCACGATTGTACGTATCGCGTACGTAGTACGCATCACTTCTCTCTTAATTTTTATCTAACTACCCTCGTTTTGCAAGCAAGAAATTATCTTAAAACCTTCCGTGGTTAACTATACTTATAAATAAATCGATTGCGATCGGTTCAAATATTAATAAACTTAAACTTGTTCGTGTTATCTTCCAATTAGAAATCAAGGAAGCCATTTCTAACAGAAATTTACGGCTACTGGATTTCGATCGAGATCGTAGTTGGTGTTTGTGTCATTTGTAAGTACATTTTGGCAAAAAAGAAGCTGGAAAAATTGGGAGCGCAATGTGGGACTCGTTACCAGCGCATGTATTGCCCTCCACTTATGATCCTGGGTCCTTTAAGCGGAGCGTGAAAAAGCTTTTCTCAAGGCCGTCAAGGTGAGGGCCATCATGCCACATTGCTATATTGGCTGCTGGGATGATGGCCATTACTATGGGACTCCATTGACTGCTTTCCATCAGGCAGCATGGAGTCAATTTGTGCGGTAGTAATAACAAAAAATGATGAGGTATTACTTAAATACCACACCGAAAGCATCAATCCTATCATCAATTGACACATATTCGTAGGAAAACAATATACTTTACTATAAATAAAATACAAATATTGGACAATCAGTCACTGGCAACTTTATTATGAACTTTATATCTACGATACTAAGAACGAATATTCAATAAAAACCAACGAGTACTCCGAGTGATTCACGCAATCGATGCCTATAGTACAATTGAGGGCAGAATAAATGGCGCCGTGTGAAGTATTTGTTTTGTGTCAAGTTCTGATTGTAAAGGGTTCTGGTAAGAAACGAGACAAAAAGGAAATCAATTTTTAGGCGTCGCTGGCGTTCTTGTGGTAGTCGAAAGGTTGTAAAAAAAAATCTTCTTCTTCTTTAATTAATGGTCCACGAGCTGACTCTTGCAAAAACTCTGCCAGTGTCAAGTGGCGGCAGCAATGACTTGCAGCCCGTCGGACTTTCAAATACTTTTTTTCGTAAGCCCGTTAGTAGATATTGATTTATAATTTAACTAGCGACCCGCCCCGGCTTCGCACGGGTGTAATATACATATAAACCTTCCTTAAGAATCACTCTATCTATTAAAAAAAACGGCATCAAAATCCGTTGCGTAGTTTTAAAGATCTAAGCATACATAGGGACAGACAGACGCGGGAAGCGACTTTGTTTTATACTATGTAGTGATATTATTTTCAGTAATGAACTTTGCTAGAAGTGGAATTCGTTTGGGAGAGAAATAGGACAGGAGGGAATGGAAGTTGATGGGTAGGGGAATTTTAAGATATAACAACTTTTTAACGGATTTTCTTTGCGTCACTTTTTACCCGACTGCCAGGAAGGGTTATGTTTTTCGCGCGTATCTTGTATGTATATTTTTATAATTTATCAAATTTTAACGTCATACGTAAGAAATTATTGCATAAAATGAAACGTTTTGCTTTATATAAGTTTTTTTTTTTTTATAGACTCACGCCTGTATTCCCCAGAGGGGGTAGGCAGAGGTGTGTAGTACACCCACGTTTCGCCGGCTATGTAAAAAGTCCCATGTAATAGGGGGCGAGCGTATTGCCATTAACCGGGCACAATTCCAGACTCCGTGCTGCTACTGAGAATTTCCTAATGGAAAAACCCAATAACACTTTGCCCGACCCGGGGATCGAACCCAGGACCTCGTGCTCAGCAGTCGCGCTTGCTACCACTAGACCAACGAGGCTTTATATAAGATTTATAATAATTTAAAATTGATAAATTGTTCTGAAAAAAACTTCTTTTTATTTTTGGCAACAAAGTGGACTTATAGTCTATTAACTCTGCCAGTGTCAAGTATTTTTAATATTGGAGGAAAAAGTTTTGCTTTAGTCAATAATTCTTCCAAGGAAAAAAAATCTCTACATTTGACAGTTGTCAAAACATTCCACGTAATATCACACTTATTAAAATAAAAATAACGTGTTTCATAATAGTCACTGTTATTTACGAGTATCTACAGTATTTTTTTGTTTCAGGAAGTATCTGAAATAGATCAAATCTTGCGTTAGGTAATATTTTATATTTAAATTCTTTTCCCTTCCGTGATGGGCTTTAGTCCAAATATCTATGACAACCAACTTAAGTAGTGGTTTAATTTCAGTCTAACAAATCCTTGCTAATATTATATGTCAAAGTTTTGGGAGGATATATGTATGAATGGATGTTTGTTTCTCTTTCATGCAAAACCTCGCACACAGGTACTAGAAATTTGAACTATGGAGGAAACGTTTTTGGTAATTACGCCCCGCAAGTAAAATCATCTGCCTAGCCTTTTACCAACTATGTTGGGGTCGGCTTCCAGTCTTACCGGATACAGCTGAATACCAGCGTTTTACATGGAGCGACTGCCTATCAGACCTCCACAACCCAGATACTGGGTTATACGATACCCCTTGGTAAGACTGGTTGTCAGACTTTCGAGCTTCTGACTACCCGTAACGATTGTCAAAGATCTATAATTGACAGCCGGGGCCAACAGCTTAACGTGCTATCCGAGGCACGGAGAGTGATAATTAATTTATAAAACGCACATAACTTACGAAAAGTCAGAGGTGCGCGCCTTGGGTCCGAACCCGAGACCTTTGACTTGCCAGTCAACGGTCACCACCACTAGGCTATCACGACTCTTTAAGTAAAATACGGGATGAAAATTTTGAAATCCTCGCAGTCACGGGCGATGCACTGATTTAATTGATTTACACTTGTGCACTATAATATCTCCTGCGTAGTTGGCTAATCTCCGTTGACATTGACGGAAATTCCATCGGGAGGATTTTTATTTATCAAATTAACTCAGATAGGTACGCTATTGTGTCCTCAAGTGTATTCCCCCGCTTGGTACCGGCCGTTATCAACAAATGAGGTCACGAGTTTAATTTGTACATTTTGTGTGTGGAGAGGTAAGCTGTTTTGTCAAAAACCAATTTATTAAATAAGGCGTGGAATAACGCCAATGACCTAAAGCCTTTCGGTTCATACTCGCGGCGAGGGGTTGCTCACACGATTTACGTGTATGAATTATGTAAAAAAATCTTTGAAAATAATTGGAGAAAGTTATTTGGAAAACTAAGCCGAAAGTTCCAATAGAAAAAAATCTTGTATTATTATAGTTTTGGAGAAAAATGGTAGTAACTACTTTAAAAAGAGCGAACTTTGCATGCATTTTTGATATTTAAAAAAGGAAAAAAAATCTGAATCGAAGGGGTTATTGTGTAGATTAACGAAATATTTTTTTATAATTTTATGAATAAAGATTACAGAAATTGGTTTTAATGTGTAAAGCCCACTTCACATCTATCCACGCCTACAATTGACAGTCGGGGCCAACAGCTTAACGTGCTATCCGAGGCACGGAGAGTGATAATTAATGTTGCCTTCGAACCTGAGCCACTGACTTGCCAGTCAACGGTCACCACCACTAGGCTATCACGACTCTTCACTAGGCTATCACTACTCTTAAAAAAATTGGGTCTAAGATATTTTATAAAAATGTACCTATGATCTATAAACATACTCGTACGTAATATAGTTGTCAGGCGTATTTGAACTGCAAACCCCTGCTAATACCTATTCTTCTTCTTCTTCTTATCGTGTGGTTGGTGAAAAACCTGGTGTCAGAGTTTAAACCGCCCGTAGGTCTCTGACATGGCTTTACACACCATTGAAAAATCTCTCAGGTGTGCCGGTTTCATCACGATGTTTTCCCTCACCGTTTTAGCAACTGATCATTAATTTTTAATACACACATAACTTTACGAAAAGTCAGAGGTACGCGCCTTGGATTCGAGACACTCGACCACTGACTTGCCAGTCAACGATCACCACCACTAGGCTATCACGACTCTTAAAAAAATTGGGCCTAAGATAATTTATAAAAATGTACCTATGATCTATAAACATACTCTTACCAAGGGGTACCGTGTAACCCAGTATCTGGGTTGTGGAGGTCTGATAGGCAGTCGCTCCATGTAAAACACTGGTATTCAGCTGCATCCGGTAAGACTGGAAGCCGACCCCAACATAGTTGGGAAAAGGCTAGGCAGATGATGATGATCTATAAACATACTCGTACGTAATATAGTTGTCAGGCGTATTTGAACTGCAAGCCCCTGCTAATACCTATTATATTAAAACATTTACTATAATACAATTATAAAACTGCCTGTCACAAATCACAATCTTACTGACACGGATTTTAGAGTATTATTTTTATTTGTACAGATAAGACTAAACACTTCAAGATATGAGCCTGTAGTCCTATACTCACATACTCTGTCTCAAGATAAAGTTTTGTGTATTTAGGTGTTAACCTAAATCTCTTGTAAATTATGGAAGAACCTTTCTTCAGACTAATTGAGTTGTCAGGATGTTGCCTAAATGATAAATAGTTTTTTTAATGTTCGTCTGTCAGTCCTAGGACAAAAAACACTGATAGCCTAATGTCAGACTGTCGACTGACAAGTCAGTGGTCTCAAGTTTTAACCCAAGGCGCAAACCTCTGACTTTTCGTAAGTTATGTGCGTATTAAAAATTAATTATCAGTTGCTAAAATTGTGAGGGTAAACATCGTGTGTAACCAGCACACCTGAGAGATTTTTCAATGGTGTGTAAAGTCATGCCAGCCTAAGGGCGATTTAAACTCTGACACCAGGTTGTTCATCAACCACACGATAAGAAGAAGATCCAGGGCTGTAGCTTTAGAACCGAAATAGGTACTATTATGGTAGGAAATGGCGCTAGAACTATTTGCTTCTCTCTCGTACACTGTCTTTAATGTATATTGTTCCTACTCGCACCTACAGGTTTTATACTCTTTATTTACTCTTTATTTCAGAAAATATCCATACAAACTGACAATTAATTATATCTAAATCTAAACTAATATTATAAATGCGAAAGTAACTCTGTCTGTCTGTCTTTGCTTCACGCCTAAACTACTGAACCGATTTGTGTGAAATTTGGTACAGACATAGTTTAGAACTTGAGAAAGGACATAGGATAGTTTTTATTACAAAAAATAAAATAAAAAATAAAATTTATTCCGGACATACAGCGCCATCTATTGGTCAAGAGTCGAAGTCACTATTCCACGCGAACGAAGTCGCGGGCAAAAGCTAGTTAGGAAATAAAATACGTAGACAAGAGACATAAGTAGAGTAGATAACATACTCAATGTGTGGTGTGCAGACATATCCAATGCCTCAACAGCTGAGTCCCATCTATCCACGAAAAGGTTTATTATGATATAAACAACTTGTATATATGAGGAGACGCCATTTTCAATCGCATTGAAGTACACTATGGCCGCTTTGACAAAAAATAATAAAAATTAAATAAAGTTTTCATCGGGTGTTCAAACACAAAAACGGTAGGTACTTAAATCCCCTTACGAGAACGGCGTTTTTTCCGGCATTTTTTGTACGAAACCCTTTGTCCGAGTCCGACTCGCACTAGTCCGGCTTTTTATTTCAATACATTGTTGAAAACCAGACGGCCCACATGTTTTGTAGATCAAAGAGAACATACAAACAAAAATCTGTGAAATTTATTTACGTTGGGCTTGTTGTGCTCGACGAAATAAGCAGAGATGATCAATTCACCTATATTTCACCACTAACTGTCCCACTGCAGGGCCTAGGCAAAGGCCTCTTCTCATACAGAGAAGAATCGAGCATTAATCACTGCGTGTTGGCGATCTCAGACTATTAAGTCAAGGTTTTATTTCTTCTTATTTTTAATACGCACATAACTTACGAAAAGTCAGAGGTGCCTTGGATTCGAACCCGAGACCCCTGACTTGCCAGTCAAACGGTCATACCCATAGAGTATTCAAGAAAATATAGAGTGATAACTTCAACCACATTGCCTTGTGCGGAGCGAAAGCAGGTCTCACCATACAAATGTTAAAATGTCATTTTTTCAAATTATGTTTTATAGACGTTTTTCAAAATTTAACTCAGCAGTTAACCATGATATAAGCTAAAATGTAACTTTATCGCTGGTGGAGCCTAGTTGAACCGCAGTCGATCGAGGTATGGTCGCAAACGGAGCTCGTGTCGCGGCCGCTTTGTTCATACCCGTGCTCACAGTTCATACTTCTATAGGGTTGCTCTATATTTTCTTATTTACTCTAAGGTCATACCATTAGGCTATCACACGACTCTTTAGTAAATAATCAAAATAATTTTCTGAAAATACTAAAAGCACTTTAATGTATTTAAAATGTAATTCTAAAATTATTTGGCAAACATTTTACTTAGAATTCTGTCGTCGTGAGTAGGTCATGTGCACTTTTTAAAAATAATCGTACTTGCTGTTAAAAATAGTTTCTTCTATTATAAAAGAGAGTTTATGTTTGTTTGTCGTGGAAGGGAATCTATTAAGCCCGTCACAGACGATGAAAATACTATAATGTTTTATACATAAATAGTCGCGAGTAACCAGTGGATGCAAGCGGCAAGTGGTCGCTCATTGTGGCGTTCTATGGACAATAGACAAAGGCAAAGATCCGGAGGATGGGCAGCAGCACCCTTCTGTGTGACAGCAATCATCTGCTACTGCCCATCCTCCGGATCTTTGCCTTTGTCGCTTCTTACGAAACCCGCGGGACGAGTTGGGGTGGTTCTATTCTTGGGCCGGAAACCACACGGGAATAAAATAAAATCATTGCTCCCTACAAAGTGAAGTCCCGAGAACCGTAATCCGTCACAAACATTTTTACATACTACATAGTTTGGCACATCGCCAAGTGATTTGTCTTGATTGTTAGGGAGTCTGTTTATCTGGGAGCACGTGAGAAGGACGTGGTCTTCTTCTTCATCGAATGGTTGGTGAATAACCTGGTTTAAACCGCCCGTAGATCTCTGACATGGTTTTACACACAGTTGAAAAGATCTCTCAGGTGTGCTGGTTTCATCACGATGTTTTCCTTTACCGTTTAAGCAAGTGATCATTAGGATTGGAACCGGCGACACTCGCCGTTCCGAGGCAGAATTTTCTAGTTCCTTAAAAAATCCCACTCGTCAACAGTGAGAACGACGGGAATGACCGTACGAAATATACCTTAAGATAATAACATAAATACCTATATTTATTTAATAAGAAAATTTGTGTGGCGACATCTATCGGAATACAGTGAGTCGGGATACGTAATGTATTCCGATAGATGTCGCCACACGCCCTAGGCGTGTAAAAGAGATTTGAAATTTCGACTGGTGCTGGTGGGATACGGTGGCTCAGCGGTTAGAGCGTCGACACGGTACGTCGAAGATCGTGGGTTCGTATCCCATCCGTATCAGTTGTTTTTTCAAATTTTCTTATTAAATAATTATATTTAACGATTAAGCTATCATGTGCTATAAAATGTAAAAAAAAATCACAAAAATATAATAACATAACTTAGACTGCGATCGCCAACCCGCTTGCCCACCTACCTACTATATATATGTTCAGCTATGATAAAAAATATTAGATGTCGTATATACTTACCTATGATAAAAAATATTAGATGTCTGATACCGCAAAAGTGTCCAATCTAGAAGATTCCTCCAGATTTTTCCTTTGTCGCATCTTCCGACACACGCGGTATGAGTCGGTCTATTCTTAGGCCGGAAACAACACGGCAACGGCAACCCCTGATATTAATTAGTTTTTCCTAAAACCGCAGCTGACCTATTTAGTAATTCATTCAATCAAGTGAATGACTAAAAAGCTTTACTACCCACTTAGTTATAATTAAAAGCTTGTATTAGATGTTTGCGTGTCTTATATCATTGGCCTCGGCATCAAATTTGACCAAATGGTCAAGCATTAGGGTCTGACGTAGCGATGATATAGTTATGAGTAGATAGTTTCATGATTATAGTTATACTAGCGACCCGCCCCGGCTTCGTACGGGTGCAATATATACCTTCCTCTTCAATCACTCTATCTATTTAAAAAAACCCATCAAAATCCATAAGCATAGGTACATAGGGACATAGGGACAGAGAAAGCGACTTTGTTTTATACTATGTAGTGGAACTAGCTGTTCCCTCGCTTCTGTGTGTAAACTTTGTTATAAAACGAAAGAAATTTATAAAACTATTAGTTTTCGCCCGTGTTGTATATTGAAAATTTAACCATAATTCGAAAGACACGTGGCGGCATATAACCTAATCTAATCAGTCATTAATGAATCAATTCAATTGTAGAATCTCGGTCAGAAGAATCGGACATTTATAGAATCAGTCAATTTTAAAATCCGTCATTTATAGGATCAATCAACGCTAAAATCGGTCTTTCATAGAATCGATCACCTCTACAATCGATCTTTCATAGAATCGGTCATTTATAGAATAGTGCATTTCCAGAATCGGTCAATAAAGAATCGGACTATGTAGTAATTTCGTCTCGAAATTCTAGTCGAAGGAAGTCTAGACTTAATATTTTTGTGAAATTTTTACATGTTTTAGCACATGTTAGCTTATTAAATATAAATATTTAATAAGAAATTTGAAAAAACAACTTTCGGCGTTCCGTGCCGCCGAAGGAACGCCGAAGATCGTGGGTTCGAATCCCATCCGTATCAGTTGTTTTTTCAAATTTCTTATTAAATATTTATAAGTCTAAACTTCCTTCCTTAACCAGCGTGAGAGCCAACGACGCGAGGCTCGGTGATCCCTTCAATCTCGTGCTCGCTTTCCTCTCCTAGCCTCGAGAGTGACGAGCTCACAGACGAGCTAGAGCAAGCCGAATAAAGACAATCAAGGCTACATGAGCACTGTAAATGTCTCGAGCAATTAACACTTAAAAATCTTGGTTACGTCATCAAGATAGTTTCAATGCCGAATGGTTTTGAAGATATTTTTTGATAGTTTCTGCCAATTAGGTTTCAGGGTTTCTGCTACACACACCATTAGCGAAAACGCAAACAAAAAAAAAATATCGACATAATATCTTCCTGACCGAATTTCGGTCACAGCGGCCAATCTCAACGGAGATTAGCCAACTACGCAGGAGATATTATAGTGCACAAGTGTGTGCGCAAACACAGGTGCACTCTCTATTCCCTCACTCTCATAGTCCGATGGGACGGCAATCCGACACGACCGGAGAGAGATCAGGCGCAGGGCCAACGGCTTTACGTGCTTTCCGAGGCACGGAGTAAGTGATAATTAATTTATAAAACGCACATAACTTACGAAAAGTCAGAGGTGCGCGCCTTGGGTTCGAACTCGAGACCATTGACTTGGCAGTCAACGGTCACCACCACTAGGCTATCACGACTCAATAAATCGACATAGTTCTTATATGTATATTGATTGACACACTTGACAACGACTCCTACACCTAAATTCCTCAGTGTTCAAAGAACTCAAACAATTAAATATTATTATTATTTAAGTTTATTTATTTTTTCTCCCATACGGGGTTAGTCTAAACACACTGGCCATAGCCAAGCGTGAGTAGGTTGAAAATTTAAAAATTAGGTTATGATGTAAGCAGATAAAACGGATGAAGTGGTAAGAAATTTGCGAGTGAGTCGGCAGGTGTTCAGAATGACAGCTTTTTGCAGAGTATCACGTGTATGCTGTGGGACCTGTAAAATATCTAGGCTTCGTTGTAGGCTCTTGGGTACTACTCCGGTTGATGAAATACCTATTGGGACGATGTGGATGGTTTCAGTATTATTATTTAGCCTATATTATCCCACTGCAGGGCAAAGGCCTCCCTTTCCTCCTTCCACTTGTAATAAACTATTAAAATTTGAAACTGCCTCGTTGGTCTAGTGGTTGGTAGTTAGAATAATATTATAATGAGGTAAAGTTTGTATGTACATATGTCAGGGGTAATCTCTGGAACTACTGATCCGATCCTAAAAATTCTTTCACCAATAGAAAGCTACTTTATCTCTGAGTGTAATAGGCTACTTTTTATTCTGAAAAAAAAAACAGGCAATCTGGCTGCTTTATACTCAATACTCAATTATATTAATAATTAATCATTCCACAATGTAATACTAAGTGGTAACTTAAAATTAACAACGTGCGTTTACGAGAAAATTTAATTTAACGCGGACAAAGTCGCAGGAACAGCTAGTATTATATCATACATTTTTATGCCTGAAAACTTGTTCTGATCGATCTGAAATTTTTACTTAGTAATTTGATTTCCCGTAACTTGTTTTTTTTTTGCGATTTTTAATAACTATATTTAGTGATTCCGACACATGACTGAGCACAAGAGTCGTGATAGCCTAGTGGTGGTGACTGTTGACTGGCAACCCAGTGGTCTCGGGTTCGAATTCGAACTCACGGCGGCACTTCTGACTTTTCGTAAGTTATGTGCGTTTTATAAATTAATTATCACTCTCCGTGTCTCGGATAGCACGTTAAGCTGTTGGCCCCGGCTGTCAATTGTAGATCTTTGACAATCATTACGGGTAGTCAGAAGCCCGAAAGTCTGACAACCAGTCTTACCAAGGGGTATCGTGTAACCCAGTATCTGGGTTGTGGAGGTCTGATAGGCAGTCGCTCCATGTAAAACACTGGTATTCAGCTGCAACCAGTAAGTGGAAGCCGACCCCAACATAGTTGGGAAAAGGCTAGGCAGATGATATATGATTTAGGATTTAGGATTAGCGCGAAAAGGCGAGGTACCTTAATTAATTCCGACACAAACATGACTGAGCACACCATTTTATATCCACACCCGCGTGACAGCGAATTCCAGTGATGTCCAGATTAAATTGATGGTAGTTTCTAATTCAGCTGGACTATTCGGGTCAAGGATAGCCATGCGAATTTAAACTTTATAACGTTCTTTGAGAATATGTTTTTGGACACAGTCGAGAGCTACGCTTTTAATTTAGCGTAAGTTAAATAAAGCGTGTTACAGATAGTGGCGCAGTGGATATGCGCAAGCGCAAGTGTGGGTTCGAACTTGACCTGTATTTTGTCAATGTCATAATTAGGTAAGTATGTACTATCTCCAACGGTGAAGGAAAACATCATGAGCTCTAGCTGACTAAAGTGCCCCGGGCCTCCGATCGTAGGGCGCCCCAGTTCCCCCCCGCCTAACGTAGTAACTTTTTTTTATAAAATGTATACTACAAAAACGAAAAACTTTTTTTAAACTCTTCCAATACAATAGTGCGCGCATTGGAAGTACCTATTTGCCTATATAAGCCACGCTGGGCAAGCGCGTTGGCGAGCGCAGTAGCAGATGATTGCTGTTACACAGTAGGATGCTGCTGCCCATCCTCCAGATCTTTCCCTTTGTCGCTTCTTACGACACCCGCGGGACGAGTAGGCACCCACGGCACTAGGGTACTCAAGGTATATTTCCTACAATTTTTAAGTCTCTAGGTCCACCCGTTTAGCCTGTGCAGTCAGTCAATCAGTCACGGTATTATTTTAATATAGGTTTAGATTTCAATTATATGTACAATATTGTGTTGTGCCATAGGTTGGCCACCCCTGATAGAACCATGCCCATCATACCACAGTATAATAATCATACAGTATGGCAACTACAATATGGTCACACAACTATACGTAACATTGCGTAACGAGACTCCTAAGCGAACGGTACTCGCAGTATCAACGACGCGTCGTTGCGCATGTTTGTGTGAGTGTGCCCATTTCGAGCAGTGACGGATTAACCCTTAATCAAATTAAGCAATTGCCTAGGGCATCACGTCTGTGGGGGCGAGAAGCACCAGAAGAAGCACGGATAAAGTACCTACGTTAACTTCACTAACGTCCACTTCTAAAGTACCTACGTTACATCTCAACATCTTATTTTACAAAAAACTAATATTTTTAGGCGGTAAAGGTTTAAAGACCAATTCTAGTGGACATACGGATAGGGGGGCCCACAGGCATGGATTGCTTAGGGCATCTAGTAGTCCTAATCCGTCACTGATTTCGAGCGTTTGTACGTAGTTACCATGCTGTATGATTATTATACTGTGATGATAGCATCACGTGCGATTAGTGCCAGGGAAAATCGTGTCATTTATTTTTAAAACATTTTTCTCGAGTCGAATATAAAACCCATCTAAAACGTGTGTGGGAAGCAAACAGTTTTTTATTGTTACGAAATAACTTTCATAATTTTTCAAATATTTATAGACTCACGCCTGTATTCCCCAGAGGGGGTAGGCAGAGGTGTGTAGTACACCCACGTTTCGCCGGCTATGTAATAAGTCCCATGTAATAGGGGGCGAGCCTATTGCCATTCACCGGGCACAATTCCAGACTCCGTGCTGCTGCTGAGAATTTCCTAACGGAAAAACCCAATAACGCTTTACCCGACCCGGGGATCGAACCCAGGACCTCGTGCTCAGCAGTCGCGCTTGCTACCACTGCCTCGTTGGTCTAGTGACTAGACCAACGAGGCAGTAATTTTTCAAATAAACAATATAAAATTGATTTTTAATTTGAATGCGGTTTATGAGAAGAACATCTGTTAGTTTCTTTTTAGGGGCCATCCATTAATCACGTGATGTTTTTTTGGCATTTATTGACCCCCCCTCCCCCTTGGTGTACGTGGTGAGGTTTAAGACTACCTACCCCTCCCCCCTCCCCCCTATATCACGTGTATTTTTTCGTACCTGCAAAGAATCTATTTTTTATTTATAAAAAAATACTGGTATAAGTATCATCTAATTTTATTACAGAAAATTAAAGACTCTATAATAAACGAAATATAATAAAAATAAATACATGTAACGCCGCTTTTCGGTTGAGTATCGCGCGTTTGCCGAAAAAATAAGTACACGTGATATAATACTTTACCCCCCTCCCCCCTTGTGATATTTCGTGATTTTTTATGGACCCCTCCCCCCCCCTTTCGAGCCTCACATGATTAATGGACAGCCCCTTACCCGACGAAACTAAAGAAATGGTAAGTATATTTGTTTTGAGTCGTCTAAATTTTGAAATGTTGTAAATTAACGCGAGCGAAACCGCGGCTAACATCTAGGCAGTAACAAATATTTTACTAACCTTACTTACTAAAACGGGAGCTGTTATATTAACAAACAATGTGTCAGTTACCGCTCCCCTTTCTTTCATGTCGAAAGACATGGGAAGCCTTGACCCAAATAGGGTACTGGATTAGCATAGTGTATTTACTGGATAAAACTGGTTTTTTCACATACGATAGGCTTAAGTTTCTTGGATTAAAATTCTTGTGAAATTTTGTGCTGTTAATAAGCTTGAAAAATCTCTCAGGTGTGCTGCTTTCCTTACGATGTTTTCCCTAACCGTTTTAGAAAGTGATAATTAATTTTTAATACGTACCTCAATTAATTTGAAAACACAGAGGTGTGTGCCTGGGTTTCGAACCTACGACAACTACGACGTACTACGACTTGGCAATCCAACGGTCACTAGGCTATCACTACTGTAGAAGCTGTGTACGACACGCAGAGGGAGAGGTTTCCCGAAAACACTAATTGCTATATTTATAATATAGTCTCAAACTTTTTAACGGATATAATTAAAAATTCACAGAATATTTATGGGCAAAAACTAAATAAAGTTGACGGTAGATCAAAAATAATTTTAAATAATTGTTCAGACGCTTGTCAACCTCAGTCTGCCTGCGACCACGAGTGCTGCAAAGTACTCGAAACGTCAGGATTGTATTAACAAAATAAAAACGCGAATTATATCCGTTAAAAAGTTGTTTCATTATGCTATATTTATTTATAGACTCACGCCTGTATTCCCCAGAGGGGGTAGGCTGAGGTGTTCATTACACCCACGTTTCGCCGGCTATGTTATAAGTCCCATGTTCAATACCAGACTCCGTGAAGCTACTAAGAATTTCCTAATGGAAAAATCGAATAACACTTTGCTCAACCCGGGGATCGAACCCAGGACCTCGTGCTCAACAGTCGCGCTTGCTACCACTAGACCAACGAGGCTATTTATTAGATGAAAAATATAGCTCTCGTTTACACATTACGTGAAAGCCACAAAAAAAAGACGTCGCATGTTTCTTCATACATTTTCAATCGTGGCCGCGCGGCCGCGTCCAAGATTGAGTATGGCTTGCGCCTTATCCTCTTCGCTTCGGCGAAAATTGACATTCGTCGAGACTTTCCATTATCTGTGGCGAACAGGAAGTCTGTGATTAATGAATTGGACCTTGGATATTGACAAATTGAGATCCCCTTTTATATGTGACACTGCTCTCAGGGTCATTAAGGCGTTGGCAAGGTCAGGTGGGTAATTTGTGGATTTTATTTCGGTCGTTTCTGTATTTGTTTTCCCATATTGTTGATCCTCACGGATGAAAACGATTTCTTTAGTCAATTAATGTAATTTTCTGGGCAATATTGTCTTTGCTTATATCAAAAATATGCTTATACATATTATTTGCGTCATCTCAAAAATATACACCATAATATACATATTATAAATAATGTAATATACCTATATAATGTACCCCGGATTGATGAGAAGAGATGCTTATTAAAAGCTATAGAAAACAGAAGAGGAAAGATGATAGGGCACAGTTTAATACGACATGACACGTTAATGAAAAACATCATAGAAGGCAAAATAGAGGGAAGGAGAGGAAGAGGGAGACCAAGGAGAACAAATCTTCACCGTTTTAGCAACTGATAATAAAATAATACGCACATAACTTACGAAAAGTCAGAGGTGTGCGCCTTGGGATCGAACTCGAGACATCTGACTTGTCAGTCGACGGTCATACCACTAGGCTATCAGGCTCTTAAAATAAAAAATAATATTTAAAAAATCAAATATACTTACTTTACCTGCTATCTAGTCTTATCGAGATGTCAGTAGTCGTAAGGTTTCTAACCCCAAAAACTCATGTCTCCTAATTAATTTTTTAAATCTAAAACCTATTAAGTTTTCGTTAAATTGAAGTCCACATGGTTATCTCCTGCTCAGACGGTAGGTAGTGGTACCTATTAGACGTTCTCTCTAAACATACAAGTCAGATTGGACATCTGACAGACTTGTAGGCGCCTGCGCCGTTGTAAACGTCAACACATCACATGACAAGCATTACGTAAGACACCATTAAAATGTTTAGCGAGTAAATAAGCTTTTGCCAATTACTTTAAAATTAGAGTACAATTAGCTAATTTATTGTTTACTACTTTAGAGAATATAAGAAAGTACATTTTTTTTTCAATTTTCGTTTTTTTTAAAGCGCGGATAATCGCTTATCTGTTATCTCGCTCGCACATTGAAGATATAAAATCAATGAATATAAGTACCTAGTTATGAAAAATCTAACTAAATCAATTGAAGGAGAACAACATTACAAAGTTTCAGCAAAAATTTCAGCTTGATCGAAACATGTTTTCAAATTTTAAAAAATGCCATAAAATAACAGAATTAACATAGTTATTTTCCAGCAAAAACATTTAGATAGCCTAGTGGTATGACCGTTGGACTGCCAATTCAAAGTTCGTAGGTTCGAGACCCAGGCACGCAACTCTGATTTTTTGAAATTATGCGCGTGCAAAACGGTTAGGGAAAACATCGTGAGGAAACCAGCACATCTGAGAGATTTTTCAACGGTGTGTAAAGCCATGTCAGAGACCTACGGGCGGTTTAAACTTTGTCACCAGGTTGTCCACCCAAACGATAAAGAAAAAAAAACAAATCATCCATTTTTTTCAAAATATTAAACAATGACTGGTGATAATTGTATAATAATCTAAAATTCATGCATATTTAAAGTTTACGACGCGCCATAAAGATATTTCCCGCCACTTGGGCCGCCATCTTAGTTTTTATGTTCATAAACAGGCGGCGGCGCTCGGCATTCAGCCAGAATTCACGATTACATAATGAGATGAGATGTATTTTAAGTAGAAATAACTAATGGCATAATTTTAGTCTGTTTGTTTGAACCATAGAGTATTCAAGAAAATATAGAGTGATAACGTCAACCACATTGCCTTGTGCGGAGCGAAAGCAGGTCTCACCATAGAAATGTTAAAATGTAATTTTTTCAAATTATGTTTTCTAGACGTTTTTCAAAATTTAACTTCGCAGTTAACCATGATATAAGCTAAAATGTAACTTTTTCGCTCGTGGAGCCTTGTTGAATCGCAGTCGATTGAGGTATGATCGCAAACGGAGCTCGTGTCGCGGCCGCGTTGTTCATACCCGTGCTCACAGTTCATACTTCTATAGGGTTGCTCTATATTTTCTTATATACTCTAAGGTTTGAACTGCTTCAGCTGATGGAAAAGGGGCACTATTTAGGGAGAATTGGCAGAGTGATGATGGCAATAGAGCGAAGGTAATTTTTGCTATTGCTGGGCAAAGGTCCTACCGCATATCGTAGTCCGAGAATGTACGGTTATATGGGACCACTCGCAACCACTAAAAAGATATTACTCCTGCATGTTCCTCGCACTGTATCGGACGGGGCATCTAATAGGTTATATTATATGTATTTAATAGCACTGATAGCCTAGTGGTTCGACCGTCGACTGACAAGTCAGAGGTCTCGAGTTCGATCCCAAGGCGCGTACCTCTGACTTTTCGTAAAACATGGGAAAACCATCGTGATTATTCGTGATGAATACAGCACACCTGAGAGATTTTTCAATGCTGTGTAGAGTCATGTCAGAGGCCTTCTGGCGGTTTAAACTCTGATACCAGGTCATCAACCATACGATAAGAAGAAGAAGGATCGAGTTCGGAAACTCTCGAGATAAAAAATAAACTAAATCAAAATAAGTTTATCCGATTGGAATTTGGAAGCTACGATGCGACAGATACACATGATAAACTTGTCGGGCTTTCTACCGCAAGGATGCCGGCGACGCGTAACTATCGATTTACTTTTGTCTCTCAATTCTCGGTGTTTATCGGCTTAAACAACTATCTTTTTTTAAAAAAAAGGGAGTTACGCGATTTTTGTGAGAACGTAAAACTTAATTTGGCATCCCAATTGGTCATACCAGTTATCACGCGAATGGATACGGTGGAAGTTTACTTTTAGACATGCGCAAGAGCAGTTTATGCATAATAAGTTCTATATATTTTACGTTTCTGCCTCAAAAAACGTTTCATCATCTCCCTGCCCTTTTCCCAATTTATTTGGGGTCTGCGCAGTATGTCCTCTTTTTCCATACATCTCTATCACCCGTCATCTCAGTAGTTACTTCCTTTCTCGCCATATCATCCTTCACACAATCCATCCATCTCTTCCTAGGTCTGCCTCTTTTCTTGTATCCATCCACATCCAATCTTAATACTCTTCGCACAACATGATTTTCCTCTCTTCTCATCACATGCCCAATACCAAGATAGCCGGTTACTTTTTAATTTTTCAGCAACCGGTGTTACTTTCAAAAAACTTTTCTAGTTACTATTTAGCGTACTTTTTAACTGTACTTCGAACGGAATCAATGTATTGTGTCTGATTAATATTCTGTCTGTACGTTTGGTACGAAATAGTATGACGACAGATGTGTTTGAATGTTAATCATGAGGTTGCTGCCCTGTCAAGTGCCATTTTGTATTTTAGATAGTGCAAATAAAAAAGAAAAAGTAAGAATGAAAGAAAAAGGTTTTGATCCCTCTAGGCAGAGGTACACAATACACAAAGAAGAAAAATATGTGATAAATAAAACAAAAAATAAATAATAAGGTAATCATTAAGTAAAACGGTTTTGTCATCAAAACTAAAGCTGTGTACCAAATATCAGATCAATCTTTCAACAGGAAGGGGGTGAAATATCGATTAATAAATTTGAGCCAAATAATAAACAGGTCAAGCTAAGTAAACCATTTAAAAAAAAAACATAACCGGCGCATTCAAGAATCTATCTAGATATCTATTGAACTGGTTTTTTTTTACATTATACTCGAACCTTCTCTGTATCTGTATGAGAAGAGGCCTTTGCCCTGCAGAAGGACATTTGCAGGCTTAGTTTATTATTTAACTAATATTATCCCAAAAAAATGTACTGTTTCCGAGAAAAATTACCATAACCTTCTCCATCTCGTCCCTGGTCTCGTCGGTGTGGTAAGAAGCGACAAAGGGAAAGATCTGGAGGATGTAACAGCAATCATCTGCTACTGCGATCGCCAACCCGCTTGCCCAGCGTGGCGATTATGGGCAAATACTTCAATGAGCGCACAATAGTGGCGCTTTGGGAGAGGCTTATGTTCAGCAGTGGACTTCTCTTCTCATCGTATAGTTCAGGGCTGTCCAAACCAAGGCCCGCGGGCCGTATGCGGCCCGCGGCTTGTTTTTATGCGGCCCGCGACACACATTTTAATCTAAAAATTGTTTTGGACACAAATAGTTTGGATAATATTATTCGTTGTCAAAACATGTACTCAATACTTGGTATAATTATTTATCTTCAGTCTTGCAACTGAAAATATTTTTCTGGCCTTCCAGCTTTTGTATGAAATTTAATTAGCCCTCGAAGGTGTATAGTTTGGACAGCCCTGGTATAGTTGATGAACAACCTGGTGTCAGAGTTTAAACCGCCCGTAGGCCTCTGACATGGCTTTACCATTGAAAAATCTCTCAGGTGTGCTGGTTTCATCACGATGTTTTCCCTCACCGTTTTAGCAACTGATAATTAATTTATATAACTTACGAAAAGTCAGAGGTGCGCGCCTTGGGTTCGAACTCGAGACCACAGACTTGTCAGTGTCACTGGGCTATCAGTGCTTTCAGCAGTGGACTAATACAGGCTGATGATGTTAAGATTTCATAGAAAACCTTATCTTAATGAGTAATTGAGACTAAAAAAAGTACTAAACAATGTCACTGCAGTACTTGATTAGGTAATGAGTCAGCTGAGTACACAATGATAAAACTGTCAGTCTATCTGTACGAAGCCGACGAGAGCTAATACAAATATGTATAGTTTTATAACTAAGTGAGGAATTTTATATAATTTATATTATTGGATAAGAGCCTTGATAGCCTAATGGTATGACCGTTTGACTGGCAAGTCAGAGGTCTCGATTTCGAACCCAAGGCACCTCTGACTTTTCGTTAGTTATGTGTGTATTATAAATTAATTATCACTCTCCATGCCTCGGATAGCACGTTAAACTGTTGGCCCCGGCTGTCAATTGTAGATCTTTGACAATCGTTACGGGTAGTCATAAGCCCGAAAGTCTGACAACCAGTCTTACCAAGAGGTATCGTGTAACCCAGTATCTGGGTTGTGGAAGTCTGATAGGCAGTCGCTCCATGTAAAACACTGGTATTCAGCTGCATCCGGTAAGACTGGAAGCCGACCCCAACATAGTTGGGAAAAGGCTCAGCAGATGATGAATTTTGCAAATAGTCATTTTGTAATATTAGTGGTGTCTTAAATTACCTAAGTACAATTGACAAAAGTCACATTGGCACATGCCAGGTCCGAACCCACACCTACGTGTTTGCAAAGCGGGTCCGTAACCAATGCGCCACCACATCACACGACGCAAATTACTTTAATAATCAAAAAAAAGTCCTCAAGTCTATAACAAATGTTTCGATCTAAAGAAGGTTTTATACCGGCCGAGCGCGGCGTGGATGGGCCAAGCGAGAATTGAAATAACGCTTACCCTTTTACCTCCTATTATCTCTATACCGCGCCACACGATGGCCAGTACGAGTTTTCTATATCCGCTTTACAAACTAAAAAGAGTACAAAGTTGAGCCGTGTGGTTTTCGGCCTAAGAATAGAACCACCCCTATTCATCCCGCGGGTGTCGTAAAAGCGACAAAGGGAAAAATCTGGAGGATGGGCATCCTAATGTGTAATAGCAATCATCTGCTACTGAGATCGTCAGTTCACGCTTGCCCAGCGTGCGTCGTGATTATGGGCAAACATCTTCTAATGAGCGCCAGAAATAAGTTATGCGTTTGCCTAAGGCCTATGTCCACTTCTGAATAACTAATACATGCTATTCTTAGAGTAATTAAGTTATTTAGAGTAATTAAATTATTACTTATATTAAGTTAATTAATTAGTATTTCGATTCCCGTCACGCACATCCACGCGCATTTAGACCTTTTACACGAAAAATGGGCAGGGCGTGGATTGAAATTTTGCCATACAAATTTTAATTTCCACTCGGCTCAGCCACGCCGCATCACGCTGGTCTAAAACCACCTTAAAAGTAAGTACATTGCTCCCAATTCAACACAGCGATCTGCTAATTGAAATCAATTGATGGTGTATACTACATTTTAGTACGTTGGAACAAGATTGTGGCTGTTTGGAATAGTCTGTTTAATTAATTTGTTTTTTAAAAGTCAGTTTCAATACCAGGGTGATTCTTGTAAAAACATCACTTCACTACATAGTATAAAACAAAGTCGCTTTCTCTGTCCCTATATCCCTATGTATGCTTGAATCTTTAAAACTACTCAACGGATTTTGATGCGGTTTTTTTAAATAGATACGAGTGATTGAAGAGGAAGGTTTATACGTATATTGTACCCGTACGAAGCCGGGGCGGGTCGCTAGAAATAGTATAGGTATAATATCATAACAATATACCTAGCAGTCAGCCAGTCAGTCGCTCCATGTAAAACACTGGTATTCAGCTGCATCCGGTAAGACTGGAAGCCGACCCCAACATAGTTGGGAAAAGGCTAGGCAGATGGTGGTATGACTGTCTGACTACCAAGTCTAAGATCTCAAGGCGCGCATCTTTGACTTTTCGTAAATAACATGCGTATTATAAATTAATTATCACCTGCTCCGTGCCTAGGAAAGCACGTTAAGCCGTTCCAGTTGTCATGAAGATTTTTGACAGTCGATATAGGGAGTCAGTACCCTCATAAAATCTTGACAACTAATCTAACTTCAGAATATCGTATCCCTTTGGGTTGAGGTCAGATAGGCAGTCGCAGTTAGAAAACTGATATTCAGCTGCATCTGGTTAGATTGGAAGCCGACTCCAACAAAGTTTGGGAATAATAGGTACTCCCCCAGGCGGTAGTTTCGTTAGTGGAAGCTTTAACATTCAAATTTTGGAGAACGATCATTTCAACGACAATTCGATCTTTAAAATCAATGCCGTTCCATGTCGATTGATCGATGTGGCTATGTGTACTGTATCATGTAACGAAACGCAATTGACGTATGTCGTCGTCCCGCGTTTTTCGGTGCAATAAAACGAGCTGTCAAATGGGTCGTCTGCTTTTTATTTTGGCTCCTACACAATTAATATAATATCTTGAGATTGTGCCCTCAAATACTTCATTTGGCGACGAGAATAGTGGTAAATAAAGAATACCTGAATCGTGTGTGCAGTGTTAAATAGTTAACCATGGTGAATTTCCTAGGAAATTTAAATTGTTTTGACTACAAGAGTCATGAGTGGGAGGTATTTTACGGGAAGTTGGAGCAGTTTATTAAGCTTAATGCCATTTCAGACGACAATAAGAGTGCGGTTTTGTTGACGCATCTGTCGGATGAATCCTATCGCCTCCTCCGCAATCTAGTGCATCCGCAAAAAGTCGAAGAGGTAAAATATAATGAGCTTGTGGGCGCATTAACAAAACATTTCACGCCGAAGCGGTCAACCTTCGCCGACAGGGCGAAGTTTTATGAAGCCAGTAGACTCGACGGTGAGAGCATCGAAGAGTGGGCGGCACGGCTGCGAGGGTTAGCCGTATTTTGTGAATTTGGCACGGAGCTGGACACTCTTCTGCGGGACCGCTTTGTGCTGGGCTTCAAACCTGGACACGAGCGGGATAAACTTTTTGAGTGTGACTCGAAAAGTCTAACGCTAGCGCAGGCGTTAGAGGTGGCACAAAAGGCATCATGTGCGCGCCAGGCGCGCGCTGGTGTAGGTGCTGGCACAGTAACAGTAAAGGAGGAGCCGGTGTTCTACGCGAGGAGTGACACGGGAGCAGCAGCAAGTGCAGGCACCCGCCACAAAAGCGCTAATACTCACCGAGCCGGCGCAGGTGTAGAAACCATGCAGGGTGGCTCCGCAGGCGGTTTTCGCAAAGCCAATAGTAGCAGTGACGGGCAACCTCGTTGTATGGTGTGTGGTTTAAAAAATCACAATGTGGCAATGTGTAAGTTTAAAAACTACAAGTGTTTAGTGTGTGGGCAAAAAGGTCATTTAAAGAAGATGTGTGTTGTTAAAAAGTTGCATAATATTAGCACTGAGGAGGCAGACATTTCTCTAGAAGCTGATTGTGAGGAATGCAAACTATTTAATTTAAGGTATGTGAACTATAAACCTATTAAGATGAATGTCAAGGTAAACAATATTGATGTGTGCATGGAGTTAGATACTGGATCAGGTTGCACAGTCATTTCAAACGAATTATACTTAAATTCTTTTACAGATCAAAAGTTGCATAAAAGTGATATAAAAATGTGTTTATACAATGGTCATAAAATCACACCCCTAGGTTTTTTCTTAGCTGAAGTTGAGTATTCCAATTCATGTGAAATAATTAAAATTTATGTTATGTTAAATGGTGGTCCACCACTACTGGGGCGTGATTTCATGACAAAATTTAAAATGTATTTTATTTCGGCAAATAACAATTTAATTTGTACTAAAGAAAATAGTGTAGAAGTGCAACGCCTTGTAGAACAATTTCCAGATGTTTGGAAAGAGGAATTGGGTTGTTTTAATAAATTTGAAGTTGAATTAAAATTAAAAGAGAATGCATTGCCAAAATTTTTTAAGCCTCGCACAGTACCTTTTGCTCTCAAGGACAAAGTAGACAAGGAGCTGGATAGGTTAGTTAGTTTAGGTATTTTAGTTCCAGTGCGTTTTTCAGAGTATGCTACACCGATAGTTCCTGTGTTAAAAGAAAATGGAAAACTAAAAATTGCTGGTGATTTTTCATGTACTTTAAATAAAATATTAGAAATTGATAAATATCCCTTACCACGAATTGAAGAGGTGTTCTCTAAAATAGGTGGGGGAGAACACTACTCAAAGATAGATCTAAGCAATGCTTACAATCAATTTAAATTATCTAAAAATTCTCAAAAATTGACTACTATAAATACACAAAAGGGTTTATTTTCATATACACGCTTAGTTTATGGATTAGCTTGTGCACCTGCAATTTTTCAAAAGGCCATGGAAACATTGTTAGCAGGTTTAGAAGGAGTCAGTGTATGGCTTGATGACATTTGTATAACAGGGCCAACCACTGAAATACACTTGTCAAGGTTACAGGAAGTTTTACGAAGGTTACAAGAAGCAGGATTGCGACTACAAAAAGATAAATGTGCATTTTTTAAAAGTAGTGTAACCTATCTGGGCTATGTAATTGATAAAAATGGTTTAAGAACTTGTCCAACAAAGATTGAGGCGATAATCAGGGCTCCTGCCCCAAGTGATGTGCAAGGTGTTAAACGGTTCTTAGGGGTAGTGAATTACTACAGGAATTTCATTCCTAATGCATCAGCACTTATGAACCCATTACACGAACTTCTTAGAGTAGGTACAGATTGGCATTGGGGGGAGAGTCAGCAAGCAGCGTTCGAAAGAGTAAAAAATGAACTGGCCAGTGAGCGAGTACTAGCCCATTTTAACCCAGATGCACCGCTGGTGCTGACGGTAGACGCGAGTCCTTACGGGTTAGGGGCTGTGCTGGCGCACCAGGATGCTGATGGACGCGAACAAGCCATAGCATTTGCTTCACGATCATTAACGGCAAGTGAAAAGAATTACAGCCAGATTCAGAAAGAAGCCACAGCTATTATTTTTGGTGTAAAGCATTTTCACCAATATGTATATGGTAGACAGGAACCTTTCATTTTAAAGACAGACCACAGACCTTTGTTGTCAATTTTTGGCAAAGGTAATGGTATATCGGTTACAGCAGCATTACGACTTCAAAGATATGCAATAATATTGTCGGCATATAATTACATAGTAAAATATATAGATGGAAAAAATAATGAGATAGCAGACTATTTTTCTAGATCACCAGTAACAAGGGAACTTAGTGGGGATGATAAGCAAGAGCAAGGAAGTTCTAAGTATTTTCTTTTTCTAGAAGCTAGTTTAGAACCTGTATTATTTAGTGACATTAAACGAGAGATCGCCGCCGACAAGGAATTAAGCACAGTAATTAAATACATGAATTATGGTTGGCCTAGGAAAATAAATTGCAAATTAATAAAACCATATTTCCAATGCAAAACTGATTTAGAAGTTATAGAGGGGTGTTTGTTTCGTGGTCACAGAATAATAATTCCAGCTGTATTTAGAGACAGAATGTTAAAGGAGTTGCATTCTGCACACTTTGGTGTCGTAAAGACTAAAAGTGCTGCACGTAGTAGAATGTGGTGGCCAGGCATCGACAGCGACATTGAGCGATGGATAGGGGCGTGCGCCGCGTGTGCGAGCGTACGCAGCGCGCCGCCAACCGCCCCTCCCGCGCCCTGGCCACGCCCGTCTGGTCCCTGGCATCGCATACACATAGACTACATGTCGATAGGACAGGCAGTGTATTTAATTGTGGTAGATGCATTTTCTAAATGGCTGGAATGTATACATATGGATCGTGGCACTTCTACACTGGCGCTCATTCAAAAACTAAAAGAATTATTTTGCCGATTCGGTATACCTGTCGTTATTGTATCAGACAACGATGTTAAAATTAGTTCTGTGGAATTCCATAACTTTTGTCGAGTCTCTGGAGTGGAACACCTAACATCGCCGATCTACCACCCAGCTAGCAATGGCCAAGCTGAAAACTCGGTAAAAACGTGTAAGAAAATGATTAAATGTATGTTTTCAGAGGGTAGTACCCAGAAAGAAATATTGGAAAAATTGCAGAGTTTTATATTTAATTTCCGAAACAATGTCCATTGTGCTACAGGTAGCACACCGGCGATGTTGATGTTTGGTCGTAATTTAAGATGTAGATTAGATTTAATTCTACCACATAATAAAAATGTAGATAGGCACATCGAACCAGTGGTCTTGAAACGGAACAGATGTTTTCAAATAGGTGAAACTGTATGGGCTAGGTGGTTTTTGGCACGTAAGAGTATTTGGAGTGTAGGAACTGTAAAGAAAATTATGGGAACCAGAATGTTTCAAATTTATTTTAAGGATTACGATATAATTGGTATAAGGCATATAGATCAAATGAGAAAATTTGTTAATAAGAATGTTAAAGATAGTGGTGGGTTCGACACTGGCAATTCAGCACTGTCATTGTTGAGCGCACCATCGCTACAACCGTCCCCCTTCAACGCAGTGCCAAATCGTGGGTCGAGCTCGCCAGTACCAACCGCATGCTCTCTATCAACCAATGTTGTAGATATGGGAGAGGTGCAGAATGTGACAAATAGTGTAGTAAGTGGAGCTGAAAGTGAATTGCTAAAGGCACAGGGAGATGTGATCAATGAAGAGGGGGCGGAGGTGGTCGATGAGAGAGAAAAAGAGGCTCGACAAATCGAACTTAGGACAGAAGCGATGGAGAGCAATAGCACTCCAAATCTCAAACCAGTTGAGCGCTCTAGGAGAAATAGGGAGCCTATAAGTTATAAAAAGTATTTTTAAGAACCTACTTATAATGGTATTGTATTTTTGCTGTCTATTGTTGCAGATGCTCTAAGTAATTTTGGAGGAATGTACTGTATCATGTAACGAAACGCAATTGACGTATGTCGTCGTCCCGCGTTTTTCGGTGCAATAAAACGAGCTGTCAAATGGGTCGTCTGCTTTTTATTTTGGCTCCTACACAATTAATATAATATCTTGAGATTGTGCCCTCAAATACTTCACTATGTCTCTACGATATCGTTACGGTCTTGAGATCAGAGGAATCAGCGACGTGGTGGGAGGTTACTGAGCGAGGTTTTTATCAAAAGGATTATCAATATCAATATCCATTTCAGCGGATTTAAATTTTGACCAAGATTATTCTTTTACATCGACAAAATATGATTGACGTGAACATGGGAAAGTGACACAACATTTATCATTTTGTCTGATATGATGTTATCATGCTTGTATTAATGCAATCGAAACAACCCTATTGGGTTATCCTACTAATACTATCTCCTTTCCAATATCTTTAAATATTATGATTGTGAAAGTTTGCGGTGCCGCGCGCCGTGTGGTTTCCGGCCTAAGAATAGAACCACCCCTACTCGTCCCGCGGGTGTCGTAAGCGACAAAGGGAAAGATCCGGAGGATGGGCAGCAGCATTCTTCTGTGTAACAGCAACCATCTGCTACTGGGATTATCAACCCGCTTGCTCAGCGTGGCTATTATGGGCAAATACCTCCAATGAGCGCACAATAGTGGCGCCTATGTTTAGCAGTGGACTAATACATGCTGATGATGATGAAAGTTTGTTGTTTGGATGGATGTTTATTACTCTTTCACGCAAAAACTACTGAACGGATTTTGATGAAACTTTATAGGAATATAGCTTATACATCTGAATAGCATATAGGCTACAATTTAACAACATACCACATGGGCGAAGCCGCGAGCGGAAACTAGTTCTTTTTACAAGTATTTATTTAACTTGCAATGTACGTTTGTTCGGGTGGAATCTTGCAAGCTGAATTAGAACCACTTCCTCTTATCCTACGGAGTTGAATTTTTACATATTAGTTTAGTTCCGATGTCAATGCATTTTTATGGTAAGCATAACCTGAATCGATATCCAGGATTAGCTCCAGATAAAAGAACTCTTCAGCAGTCAATAGCATTGATACAAATTTTTGATAGAAAATATAGAGCAACCCTATAGAAGTATGAACTGTGAGCACGGGTATAAACAACGCGGCCGCGACACGAGCTCCGTTTGCGATCATACCTCGATCGACTGCGGTTCAACTAAGCTACACGAGCGAAAAAGTTACATTTTAGCTTATATCATGGTTAACTGCTGAGTTAAATTTTGAAAACCGTCTAGAAAACATAATTTGAAAAAATGACATTTTAACATTTGTATGGTGAGACCTGCTTTCGCTCCGCACAAGGCAATGTGGTTGACGTTATCACTCTATATTTTCTTGAATACTCTATGAGTATAACCAATATAAAAACTTATTTAAAATATTTTTGTATCCAACTTAAAAATTTGGGCAACCTACACAAATCATCACTTAAAAGTAAAATATCTAGTGAACCAAAAATGGATGTAGTCGATTTTATAAACATGTCCAGATTTAGCAGAAGCATACGTATGAGTGACTAATCTTCCGTATACCTATTTGTGTTATACTCATTATTCATAAGGCTAGAATAGGTTGAAAAATAGGCAGTGAATCAGACAATTGTTATTCAGTTAGTACTAACTTTCGTCTGCAGCTTTGCCCGCGTGCACGTAAAGCCGCTGATCTCTCTCCGGTCGTATCGGAGCGTCCCATGGGATTATGAGAGTGAGGGAATAGAGAATGCACCTGTGTTAGCGCACAAATCATCATCCTCCTAGCGTTATTACTCCCAAACTTAGTTTTGGAGTCGGATTCTAATCAGAGGCGTAGCTACCGCCGCGCGCCGTAACGCCGTATCAATTATACGAGGCTCCCGGGCTACGGGGGCCCCCAACGTGAAAATTAAATTTAAAAAAAATATGTAGCTAATATAAACTTCCCAAATTTATAATCACCTGCGTAATTGGCTTACCGTTCAGATAGACCGCTGTGACCGAAATTCAGTCAAGATGACATATAATAAGTACCTAGGTTGTTTCTTAATTAGGGTTGCCAGATAAGAATATCTAGACAAAGTGTCAAATTGTCGGGATTTTAGGGCGACTGTCGGGAGAAACCAATACTAAAATAATTATTGCTTTTTATTTTTAATCAGCTAAGTAATACAAACATCCATGTATTGAGTATTTAATTAATTTTAACGTTGCGACTTATACTATATTATTTTTTAACGGCGACCACTAATTTGGATCCTTGAGAGGTACTAAGGAAAGATTTAGAACTTGAGCAGCAACTATAGGTAAGGGAAGATGTCCGGATATTTTGTACTTTGTCGGGAGTCATGTAAAATGTCGGGAGAATCCAGACGAATCCCGACCACCTGGCAACCCTATTCTTAATACCTAGCTTAAGAAAGTGAAAATTAAATTCTTCACGCAATTGGCGTGAAGATCATGAATGACATTGACGTCAGCACAACGTCAGCAGACTACTTGGCCTTAGATCAGTATTTTACGATCTATAAATACACTGTGACCGATATTTAGGTTTGTGAACTGTTAGAAGCATTTCAATATTTTATGGATATTTAAATGGCCTAACCTAAGTCGTGATAGCCTAGTGGTGGTGACCGTTGACTGGCAAGTCAGTGGTCTCGGGTTCGAACCCAAGGCGCGCACCTCTGACTTTTCGTAAGTTATGTGCGTTTTATAAATTAATTATCACTCTCCGTGCCTCGGATAGCACGTTAAGCTGTTGGCCCCGGCTGTCAATTGTAGATCTTTGACAGTCGTTACGGGTAGTCAGAAACCCCAGTCTGACAACCAGTCTTACCAACGGGTATCGTGTAACCCAGTATCAGGGTTGTGGAGGTCTGATGGCAGTCGCTCCATGTAAAACACTGGTATTCAGCTGCATCCGGTAAGACTGGAAGCCGACCCCAACATAGTTGGGAAAAGGCTAGGCAGATGATGATGATTTAAATGGCTTAAACTCTCATCATTATCAGCCTGTATTAGTCCACTGCTGAACTTAGGCCTCTCCCAATGCACGCCACTATTGTACGCTTATAGTCCATAATCGCCACGCTGGGCAAGCGGATTAGCGATCGCAGTAGCAGATGATTGCTGTTACAAAGAAGAATGCTGCTGCCCATTCTCCGGATCTTTCCCTTTGTCGCTTCTTACGACACCCGCGGGACGAGTAGGGGTGGATCTATCCTTAGGCAAGAAACCACACACCTTTGCCCTGCTGTTGGACAGAGAACCTATAAACAAAGTCAAAAAGATTGGGAACCCCTGTCTTAGTAATAGAAAGATCGTATTTTGGCTCGATTGTGTACTTTTTTACGGTAAAAAAAATAGTCCAAGGTTGCAAACCATACCCTGCAAGCACCCAATATCTTGAAACCTCTTTTCAAAAGCTTTTATTTAACTTGCAATGTATGTTTGTTCGGGTGAAATATTGCAAACTGAATTAGAACCACTTCCTCTTATCCTATGGAGTTAAATTTTTGCATGTTAGTTCAGTTCCGATGACAATGCATTTTTATGGTAAGCATGACCTGAATCGATATCCTGAATTAGCACCAGATAAAGGAACTCTTCAACGGTCAATAGCACAGATAATTTTTTTTGCATTTACGTTTAGTTTTGATATTCCAATATAAAAGATTGGTTAAAAACGTTGTTTAAAAAAAAACATCCCTTATCTAATTGAATGTTTACCTACGTCCATTCCGTTCGAAATCCTAAACCATTATGAGAACATTGACTGTTGAACATTTAAATTTAGAACTTACGTTTCGCATGCGCCAGCACGGTCTATGCTAGTGATGAGGAAGTTAGTAGTTTATTGTGTAGAAAATAAGGTTTATTTTCAACTGTCAGTGCATTGTTTTTTTCTTATTCCTTACCACATATTGTTTATGTAATGTGGTTAAAGATTAAGTAGCGATGTATGATTAATAATTGTTTGTCATTAATTAATTTTACTTAACTTAGACTCACGCCTGTATTCACCAGAGGGGATAGGCGGAGGTGTATGCATTACCACCTACACCTTTAAAAGTCCCGTGTTAAAAGTCCCATGTAATAAGGGACGAGCCTATTGCCATTAACCGGGCACAATTCCAGACACCGTGCCGTTTCGATCAAGCTGAAATTTTTGCTAAAACTTAGTAATGTTGTTCTCCTTCAAATGGTTAACTTTGATTTTTCATAGTCTATATTCATAGATTTTATATCTTCAATGTGCGAGCGAGATAACAGATTAGCGCGAAGAGGCTGGGCTTGTACTGTTGTTAGATACCTACTATTATAAGCACGCCACTGTAAACGGTAATACCATCAATGCAATCATTACTTCCTCATCATTATCAGCCTGTCCACTGCTGAACATAGGCTTTCGATCCCAATGCGCGCCACTATTGTGCGCTCATTGGAATTATTTGCCTATAATCACCACGCTGGGTTTGCCGGTTGGCGATCGCAGTAGCAGATGATTGCTATTACACAGAAAGATGCTGCTGCCCATCCTCCGGAACTTTCCCTTTGTCGCTTCTTACGACACCCGCGGGACGAGTAGAGGTGGTTCTATTCTTAGGCCGGAAACCACACGGCACATTATTTCCTCAAGTAAACTAAATAGGCAGTCTTCTTTTTATCGTATGGTTGATGAACAACCTGGTGTCAGAGTTTAACCGCCCGTAGGCCTCTGACATGGCTTTACACACCATTGAAAAATCTCTCAGGTGTGCTGGTTTCATCACGATGTTTTCCCTCACCGTTTTAGGAACTGATAATTAATTTTTATACGCGTAACTTACGAAAAGCCAGAGATGCGCGCTTTGGGATCTATATCGAGACCTTTGACTTGTCAGTCGATGGTCATACCACTAGGCTATCAGTGCTATAGGCATTAGGTAGTAATTGTTTAGCATCTAATTCTTGGAATTCTAGGTACCTACATAAGTATTCTTGAAAACTGCTAATGGTACATTGTTACTGGCTGTTCGGTCAAACAAAAGGACATTTATCATGTAGTGCTGTGCGGGAAGTTGGTATCGGTATATTCCGAGACCAATTTCTATGGTAAATAATTAAATAACAAAAATAAAAAATAATAAAAATAAAAAAGCCTGTATTTCTCACAACCATTTGAGTAAGTATTTATATATATTACTTACATAAATTAAAGTATTTTTAGTAATGAGTATCTTATTTATCTTTATTATTATCTAGTGTTAGTATTTTAGAGTATATAAGAAAATATAGAGCAACCCTATTGAAATATGAACTGTGAGCACGGGTATGAACAACGCGGCCGCGACACGAGTTCCGTTTGCGATCATACCTCGATCGACTGCGGTTCAACTAGGCTCCACGAGCGAAAAAGTTACATTTTAGCTTCTATCATGGTTAACTGCTGCGTTAAATTTTGTAAAACGTCTAGAAAACATAGTAATTTGAAAAAATGACATTTAACATTTGTATGGTGAGACCTGCTTTCGCTCCGCACAAGGCAATGTGGTTGACGTTATCACTGTATATTTTCTTGAATACTCTATGGTTAGTATTGATTAATTAAAATATACTAAAGTTGGTCTGTGAGAACCCTTTTATAGGTAAAGGCCTCCTCCAAAGTTCTCCATTCTTCCCTTGAGTTTGCAGTTTGCATCCAGTTTGGTCCCGCCGTGTAAATAATTTCATCGTCATCCCATCTTTTACGAGGTCTTCCTTTACTTCTTTTGGCTTCCGGGCCTCCCTACTTTGTGACGGTTTCTATGCTAAACGCCTCCTTAAATAAGATCCATCGGCCAGGTTTAAGAAGTATAGGGTTTTATCAGGATTTTTGCTATAAAAACTAGCGGTCGCGGTGTTGCCGCAATTTCATTCGCGTGAAATTTAATTTTCGAAATATTATTCGATAATTTTCGAAAGATATTAGCGCCATCTATTCATTATAGGGACATTATTGTTGTTTTCCTCGGGAACAGTAATTTTTTGAAGATGTAGCCATAGCCTGGTAGTCCGTTGGACTGCTAAATCAAAGGTGGCAGGTTTCAAACCCAGGCACGCACCTCTGACTCGTGCTTTAAGTGCGTATTTATCACTTGCTAAAACGATGAAGGAAACCAGCGCACCTGAGAGATTTTTCAACGTTGTGTAAAGCAGAGGCCTACAGCCTACGGGGTTTAATCTCTGGCATAGGTTGTTCATCAACCATACGATAAAGAAGAAGAAAGATCTGTTGTTCCACGCTGCAAAATCCGAGTATTTTGGTTTATTTATTTATTTATTCTTCTGTACAGAAAAAAAAGAGTACAAAGGCGGACTTAATGCCGTAGGCATTTTCTGCCAGTCAACCTTTGGGTAATGCAGAGACATTTACGTGGTAGATGCACTAAAATGATGAAAGGAGTTAGAATTTAAACCTATTATAATTACTTAAATACCTATTATATAGACATACTTATACGTACACAAATATAAAATAATACACAGGACAAATAATGAAATTATTCTGCACAACTTTATTTTAAAAGCTAAAGTTATTTTGGTTTCGGTTTCGAAAAAACTCGAAACTATTACTACATTAGCTTAGCCGTATCCGCTACTAAGTACGAATCTATGTTGTACCTAATTCTGAAACAAATCGTTTTAATTACTGCCTCGTTGGTCTAGTAGTAGCAAGTGCGACTGTTGCACGAGGCCCTGGGTTCGATCCCCTGGTCAGGCAGTGTTGTTGGGATTTTTCATTAGGAAATTCTCAGTAGCAGCGCAGTCTGGAATTGTGCCCGGTTAATGGCAATCTCGCTCCCTACTACATGGGACTTAAACCGGCGAAAATCATTCTTATATAATTATATATTTTAGGTGTACCTACTTATGTTTAGTCGACTGACATTTTTCTCACATAAGCCCTCAGAACAATGTAACTTAAAATATTGTAAGCTATATTATATTTAAAAGAGCAACCATGGAGTTTCTTGCCGATTCTTCTCCATGAAGGGTAGGCTGCCCTTGGAACTGGCAACTAGAGTCACTCTTACAATAAACAATATTAGAATTATGACTATTCATTAGTGCCTAATGGTCTACATGAATAAAAATATTTTAATTTTGAAATTTTTTAAGTCCGTTTACCCGTTTATGCTATTAGTCCCCGGGACCCTAAAAAGACTAGTTTTTCCATTGTTTTTTTTTGTTTCAATCCGATCTCATACAATTTTATTTGAAGTACGCAACGCTCTAGTGAATCTTGCGCAACTATAGAGTTCAATACCCCGAAGTAAACACCGACTACCAAATTACCGAAGTTACTCCCATTACTTATGTTGTACCTATTTCATCTTAAGCTATCTCGCTAATCTGCTATCTCGCTCGCACATTGAAGATATAAAATCAATTAATATAGTTATGAAAAATCGAACTAAACCAATTGAAGGAGAACAACATTACAAAGTTTCAGCAAAAATTTCAGCTTGATCGAAACATGTTTTCATACAAAAAAATGGCATAAAATAACAATTCATTTAAAGCTATTCTTTTTACTTTTTGTGAATTTTTTTTTACATGTTATCGTATTAAATATAAATATTTAATAAGAAATTTGAAAAAACAACTGATACGGATGGGGATTCGAACCCACGATCTTCGGCGTACCGTGCCGACGCTCTAACCGCTGAGCCACCGTATCCCATCAGAATCAGTCGAAATTTCAAATCTCTTTATACGTCCAGGGCGTCTGGTAATATCTATCGGAGTACAAGTACTTGTACTCCGATAGATATTACCAGACGCAGTACATTACGTATCCGACTCAGTGTTCCAAACTTTGCAGTTTTTCGAAGGCACCGATGCGATATAACCAATTTTCTTAATATTCTTGCTATTCTTTTTATTTGAAAAGACGTTTCGATCAAGTTGAATTTTTTTCTCTCCTGTGTAGAATTCTACATAGGCTCAATGGAGATTAGCCGCTGTGACCGAAATTCGGTCAGAATTAGGGCATTCATCATCATTAGCCTGTATTTGACCACTGCTGAACATAAGCCGCTCCCAATGCGCGCTACTATTCTAGATAAATATCTACAATAGTTTAGATTATGGGCAAATGCCCATAATCGCCATGCTAGGCAAGCGGGTTGGCGATCGCAGTAGCAGATGATAGCTGTTACACAGAAGAATGCTGCTGCCCATCTTCCGGATCTTTCCCTTTGTCGCTTCTTACGACACCCGCGGGACGAGTAGGGGTGGTTCTATTCTTGGGCCGGAAACCACACGGTAAATAGGGCATTAGTACGATGTAACATCCGAATACATAGCACCAGCCTTAGAGTATATGAATACTCTATGGCACCAGCATTTCTGCCATGTAGTTCTCTATACAGAAATACACACACACATCTGTGTAATATACACATATCATAAACTTGGCAACGGATCAGACGGGATGCCAGACAATTGTAAAAATAAACTACAAGGTTGGATGAGGTGAAACTAATCCAGATTTTAGTTATTTCACTATCTCGTTTAAGGACGATTTCTGTATGGCGCGTTGTATCGTAAAGAAGGTTATTTTATGCTAGAAAAGCGGGCGGTAAATCTAAAATTACGCCCTAGGTTTTCAAAAACTCGTAACGTAAAATGCATAAGCAAAGAGTTTTACTTAAAAAAAACCTTTCGACTGTTTCACACGAAATTTAATGGAAGTAATTTTAATGCGAAAACAAAACAATATTAGGTACGGTCTATTGGATTTCTATTTAAACACTTGCTAGATCGGCAATCGCTAATAATGAAACTGTTTTTCAAAGTATTAAACCATAAATATGGCAGGCAGTATGATTCATCACCTGTGCCCAAAATTAATAATATCAACATAATGTGGGCTGCTTGCGAATGGTTTCCGGCCTAAGAATAGAATCACCCCTACTCGTCCCGCGGGTGTCGTAAGAAGCGACAAAGGGAAAGATCCGGAAAATGGGCAGCAGCATCCTTCTAACAGTAATCATCTGCTACTGCGATCGCCAACCCGCTTACTCAACGTGGCGATTATGGGCGAATACCTCCAAAAGTGGCGCGCATTGGAAGAGCCCTATGTTCAGCAGTGGCCATTTTGATTATTTTATTTATTAGATACATTGAGCATTATTTTGTCGTTTATTTCTTTGCACGTAGGATAAAAATATTGTATCTCAAACGGGCGCTAAGAGAATTAGTAACGTCGAGCCTTTATATCCCTCGCTTGCGTCTCGGGCTTTGAATGTCCCTTCGTTAGTTCTTAGTAATTGCGTACTTACCGCCCTTGTAACACATAATTCTTCTTAACTTGTTTTTTTTCAACGGTTTTACTCAGCTTGACCTGTTTAATAAATTTGGTTCTAATTTAGTAATCGATAATCGATATTTCACCCCCTTCCTGTCGACAGATTGATCTGATATTTGGTACCAAGCTTTAGTTTTGATGATAAAACCATTTTACGTAAAAAAAAATTTTACTTATTGTATTTTTGATATTTTTCATAACTACATCAACGTGTCAATGCAGCCAGCGTTTTGGAACTGGAAGCGGTCTTTTAGATTAGGTTTTTCTTTTATATTCAGTTATTTTGTATTCTCAATGAGCGAACGATAGCGTTTTAGAGCTATAGGCACCTTAAATTCTTAAAATACCAACCGGAACATTTAAAATCTACTCATTACACTTATTATTTAGATTTCTGTGAATCTACTCTACCCAAGTCTTATTGTACAGATATTAAACTATACACATTATTTTATCTGCCAATTGTCACGGCATCCGCTATCACAGAAACAAAGATGGCTGATTTTCATTTCATTTTTATTGTGGACGGACGAGTTTTATTTACGTCCGACATTCATTGAGGCTAACGACGAACAATTTGGAATAAGCTAACAAATCATACTTTATTTTATGATGTAAAACATTATACACGGGTAGGGTTACCGCGTCTCAGGATTTTTAGGTTCTTCTCAGGATTGCGGCCAGATTTTGGGAATCTGAGGGCTAGGGTTAGCTAGAATTTTCAATAAAATAGAGTAGACTTTTCAAAATATTTTTTATTAAAAGTTTACGAAAACAAAAAATATTCTTCTTCTTAATATACAATTTATCTGCCTAGACTTTTCCCAACTATGTTGGGGTCGGCTTCTAGTGTTACTGGATGCAGCTGAATACCAGTGTTTTACATGGAGCGAATGCCTATCAGACCTCCACAACCCAGATACTGGGTTACACGATACCCCTTGGTAAGACTGGTTGTCAGACTACCCGTAACGATTGTCAAAGATCTACAATTCACAGCCGGGGCCAACAGCTTAACGTGCTATCCGAGGCACGGAGAGTGATAATTAATTTATAAAACGCACATACAGGAACACACAGATAGGAAATTTTACATTTCAAAACCTGGAATTAGTGATTACCATGGAAAGAAAACTCGCCATTTTTGATGTCCACAGACAGTTTCCTTTACATCTTACATTTTAACAAATCTGTCGTCATCAGCGCAGTTTGCACCCTCGTACTAGAAGCATTATATAATCCTCCTGACAGATTTTCGGTCACAGCGGCCAACCACAACGGAGATTAGTCAACTACGCAGGAGATATTATAGTGCACAAGTGTGTGCGCAAACACAGGTGCACTCTCTATTCCCTCACTCTCATGGTCCGATGGGACGGCCTTCCGACACGATCGGAGAGAGATCAGGCGCAGGGCCAACGGCTTTACGTGCTTTCCGAGGCACGGAGTAAGTGATAATTAATTTATAAAACGCACATAACTTACGAAAAGTCAGAGGTGCGCGCCTTGGGTTCGACCCCAGACCTTTGACTTGCCAGTCGACGGTCACCACCACTAGGCTATCACGACTATCTTACATTTTACAAAATTTGTCATCAGCGCAGTTTGCACCCTTGTACTAGAGGCGTTATAAATATGTAGGTATTAGAAACACAGCAACTCGAGAGCCGGTTTAGAATCGCTTAAATAAGGAAAATATCACAATTAAGTAGGTAGTTCTAGGATTATTTATATTCCATTGAATTTATGGTACCTACAGTGTTTACTTCAAAGCAAAGACAATCTTCCTCGTTTTATATTTTTAGTTTTGATATTTGTAATTACAAAGATCACTACATAGTATAAAACAAGTCGCTTCCCGCGTCTGTCTGTACCTATGTATGCTTAGATCTTTAAAACTACGCAACGGATTTTGATGCCTTTTTTTAATAGATAGAGTGATTCAAGAGGAAGGTTTATATGTATATGACTGCCTCGTTGGACTAGTGGTAGCAAACGCAACTGCTGAGCACGAGGTCCTAGGTTCGATCCCCGGGTCGGGCAGTGTTATTCGGTTTTTCAATTACGAAACTCTCAGTAGCAGCAGGGAGTCTGGAATTGTGCCCGGTTAATGGCAATAGGCTCGCCCTATTACATGGGACTTATAACATAGCCGGCGAAACGTGGGTGTAGGTACTGCACACCTCTGCCTGCCTCTGGGGAATACAGGCGTGAGTCTATGTATGTATGTAGGTACGTCAGGGTAGGCCTCGAACTGCGCGCCCGTGCACGTGTAAAACTAACTTTATATCAATACTAGCGACCCGCCCCGGCTTCGCACGGTTGCAATATACATATAAACCTTCCTCTTTAATCACTCTATCTATTAAAAAAAACGCATCAAAATCCGTTCCGTAGTTTTAAAGATCTAAGCATACATAGGGACAGACAGACGGCGGATAGCGACTTCGTTTTATACTATCTAGACATTACTGACTGATATCGTCTCGATGTACGAAAGTAAGCTAGAATTTCTGTGTCAGGGCTTACAGCTTACATCAACGAAATGATGACGTCATCGATCGATTTGAACTATGAATATTCGTGACGTCATAGTCTGCGTTTTGGTTCTTAGTAATACCTACCTATTATAAAACTATTAAGAGTTTTGTCGTTTTTGAGTCATGATAGCCTAGTGGCATGACCGTTGACTGGCAAGTGAGAGGTCAGGGTTCGAACACGATGTCTTCCTGTCCGAATTTCGATCACACGGCCAATCTCAACGGAGTTTAGCCAACTACTCAGGAGATATTATAGTGCACAAGTGTGTGAGCAAACACAGGTGCACTCTCTATTCCCTCACTCTCATAGTCCGATGCGACGGCAATCTGACACGACCGGAGAGAGATCAAGCGCAGGGCTAACGGCTTTACGTGCTTTCCGAGGCACGGAGCAAGTGATAATTTATTTATAATACGCGCTTAAAAATGGATGCCTTCCGGCTGATGATGATGACGCACCTAAATTACGAAAAATCAGAAGTTTGCGCCTTGGGTTCGAACCTGAGACCTCTCGACTTGCCAGTAACGGTCATACTAGGCTATTGCGATTCAACTCGGAGCCGTAGTACCTACCTAGTAATAGCTAAGAAAACAGGTATAACTAGGTATAAACTTTACTTACGTAATACCTGTACCTAATTATGGTAATGGGTCCCATTGATTACAGAATCCTAAAAATGTAAGGAACCATAGGTACCTAACGGTTTATCAGACAACCCTCATCTCCCTAATGACTAATGAGCTATGACGTCAACAGACAGCCACTGACCCGATTACCGATTACGCACGTAACGACAACCCATCCTATTCTCGTCAGCGATGACGGTTGCTTAACTTTCGCAATATTTTTTTAATTATTTCCGATTTTATCCTGTAGGTGTTCTCCGGGCGAATAGGGTTTTTTTTAAATAGTGATTTTCATAATCAAATCGTTGAAGCTGAGTAAACCCCTTCATCAAGCTATGTTTGTCAATTTGACCTTAAAAAAACCTAACATTATAGGATACTTATTTATTTTAATTTATCAATATAGGTTCTAATACCTACCATGCGGGCAAGGAAAAATAATAAGAATAGGAAGGTGTTTACCTAATCTACAATAGCACGCAGGTTTGCAGTGGGCGTCATTAGCCAGCCCATACAGTGGGCACAAAAAAGTACAGCTACAAAACGCGTCAAGTCTGAAATTAGCCGCAGGATTTTTCCTTAAATAACAAGCAAAATGAATTTGAGAATTTAATATCAGAAAAAGTCTCGATAATTTTATTACATAACAGCACATCCCTATAACCACAGAGCCACAAGTTTTTAATTTTAATACCATAGTCATTAGTGAAAAAAAAGAAGTTCGAAATTTGGATTTTCGGAATTGACCGTATTCTCATTTCTCGGCAGCACCAATCTTATTAAAATACCAATAAAATATCAAATACAATTTAATTCAAATAAATCGCTTAATTTACACACCCAATGTTGATATTGGAGCTCAAATAGCTGATAAGATAAAATATATTTTGGTAAAGTTACGTAATATTTTTAAATTGCCGCCATTTTTCGCCAGAGCGGACAAAGTTGTACCTACTTGTTGCAGAAGAGATAAATATTTTGTCTAACCTCCAAAACAAAGTTCTTAATGTAAATTATAAGTAACCTATTTCGGTAATCAATTGTAACAGCAAACAAATGATAACTCAGAGAATTATTAATCTCGCAACATTTTAATTTTCACGCAATCTAAAAAAGTTAGGTTCACTTTTGAAAATTGAATAAAACTTTTCCCATCCTTTAAAACGATAAAAGTAAAGGAGTAAAATAATTCATAAGACTTGTACTTTGTTGCTAAAGTCAATCGCATACCGCATGCTGCAATAATTTACGTGTAATTTGTATTTTTAATTAATTGAAGTAGGTACTCACAGATCTGTGTTGATGACGTCATTTGCATCCAAAAACACACCTTCTTGACGATGCCACTCACCACCGTTTTTAACACAAAAATACACTTTCCTACCATCATTAGGAACATCAACATCAACGTTCTCAAAGACTTTACTCACAAAATAAGATTCACATTTTTGTTCCGAAGCCGGCTCGAATGTAAGCGACCACTCATCAACATTTTTCGCGATCACATTCAAATTAAACACACATTTATCAGCATCACACGTTTTTGTGTTTTGTTTTACAGAAAATATCCATGGCGGTGTCACGGCGCATGTGTTAATTATTAAAAATAATAATAAAAATAATTCACTAGTCCGTAATCGCACTCCTAGAGCCATGTTTGATGTTTGCTTCGTGAATGAATGAAGTGAACTGAAGTTCGCGCGCGAACGTCTGCGACGAGTAGAGATGGGACGCAACGTCGCTATCGTTTATATACCAAACTCGAATGACCGAAGGACGAATCGATAACAAGAGTGTTTTAGATAAAATTTATCTCCATTTGTGAGTTACGGTTGGTTTTTGTGTTGGATTATTTTGATAGAAGTAATCAATCAGTGTTATAGATTAATCGTATAGTTTGACGTTTAATGATATAATTGCTCGTTTTATGACCATCAATTTAATAATATGGTAGCATTTTACAGTGACCCGATTATTTATGACTAATTGGCGTACTATGCGTTTAAAAAAAGAATGAGTAAGACTGTCCGCCATATTGTACTATTTTTTCATTGAAATAATCTTTATTCAATTTTTATTGATGCGGGCTGTTTTCGGTTTGTTTGTCTGGACCTTAAGATATTTAATTATTATTATTAACAGCTATTGTTGTCCCATTGTAGAGCTTTTGCAGCCTAATCCGGGCGTGCGGGGCGTAAAAATGTTGTTTTATTAGAGGCTTGATTTTAATCTATTGTTGTCGACTGACTACTATTCGTCGTATTCTTTTATTCAAGTTCATCCCATCTCTGTTTACTTTTGAAGTTTCAATTAGTTTATGCCTGTTTTTTTAAATTTATTAAATGGTATTCAAAAACCTGACTAACCCATTGAATTTGTTTGTAGCTAAGCATATGTTGATTAAGTTACCTTTTTAAATGAAAAAAACTATACGGTTCATCCATTTGGGAGCTACTATGCCACAGACAGGCAGACCCGTCAAACTTATAACACACCTCTTTTTGCATTGGGGTTAAAAAAGTGCTGAATGAAAAGTGTAAAAATTTGTATAGTCTCCGGCAAATGCAAGTGACATCAATATTATTCTAATTTGTGCACTCTGAAATGCATAATTTTACTTTTTGTCGACGCACTTGATATCACTGGTTCGATTCCCGCACGGGATTTATGTGATCCACAGATAATTTTGCATAGGTATAAGTGCCTAAAAAAATTCTTACGAAATCAAATCGAGTCGTTTGTGCATTCGATCATAAGTTATGATCGAATGCACAAACGACTCGATTTGATTTCGTAAGAAAATCATAACCAGTAACTGTTAAATACTATAGTCATTCATCGATATTCGAACCAAACCGAACAGTTATAAATTTTGATTCTGTTGTCGGTGGACATCACTAAATCATTAGCATAAAAATATCCCTTGCTTGCTTAAAAAGGGTGGGCGAAGAATAGAGGTTCAAATATTTTTTTACAGTTCGATCAGTTGTCAGAATTTTATGAGGGTACTGACCTGGCTCCTTAGATCGACTGTCAAAGATCTTCATGACAACCAGGGCGTGGCTAAACGTGCTTTCCGAGGCACGAGCAGGTGATAATCAATTTATAATAGTTCTAATGTAAGAAACTTAAAAAAAAAACGAATTAAGAACCTTTTTTTAAGCCGATTAAAAAGAAGGAAATTCCCTTTGTTGTTATTAAAACTAATTATTGCGCATATCTTGGAGTATTATGTTCCTTGGTGCAATACCGTATCTTGTCTTGACTCTTTTGACAGTTGACAGCTGTCATCCTACGGCCCACGAATGCTACAAATTCGTAACTGAAATAAAAATAAATATTAAACAAGGAGTAAATCCGTTAGTTGTTTTATTGTAAAGATAACAAAAACAAATACATCTGGATTAACGTCAACTTTGTCAGTTAAACAGGAGATTAGCTTTCTGATTTTAATCTTCAAATCGATAAGGCATTTTGTAAATATACCAACGTATTTTTCAGGGGGTTAGGCAGAATAGCCATGTGCTAACACGATCCTAATGGCCGAGCCATCCATAAAAATAAATTAGCTAGACTAAGCTAACCGTTACAGCTATAGCCGTAACTGACCGCCTGGTTACGGCACTGGCCGTATTACCTTGCACACATAAAAAATCATCCGGACACGTGATCTAACTTTAGAATATCATATCCCTTTGGGTTGATAGACAGGTCAGATAGGTAGTCGCTCCGTGGATAACTGATATTCAGCTGCGTCTGGTTAGATTAGAAGCCGACCCCAACAAAGTTTGGGAATAATAAGGCTATAGCTAAGGAGGATGCTGGTAGTATTCTTAGTGATAAGGAGACCTGATGCCTCCTTCATTTATCGCCAAAAAATCCATCTGTTCATTTCATCATCATCATCATCAGCCTGTATTAGGTAGTCCACTGCTGAACATAGGCCTCTCCCAATGCGCTCCACTTTTGTGCGCTCATTGGAGGTATTTGCCCATAATCGTGACGCTGGGTAAGCGGGTGGCGATCGCAATAGCAGATGGTTGCTGTCACACAGAAGGATGCTGCTGCCTATCCCCCGGATCTTTTCCTTTGTCGCTTCTTACGACACCCGCGGGATGAGTAGGTGTGACAGAAATCTAAATAATAAGGCAAATTATTAAATTTTGCCTTATTTAGATTTCTGTGGTAGGTGTGGTTCGATTCCCGCCACACGGCACAATTACTCTGTCATTAACTTCATTTTCTTAAAACAAAAAAAGATCGCAGTGACAATTGATAAGAAAACCTATGTTTTAGTAATCTTCAGATAATGAAATTCATGTAATTGCTGATGTTATCAATTAATAATTCTATACATTATTATGTAATTGAGTGCCTACACTACCAATCCTATATTATAAATGTACTATATGAATAGGTAGGTACTTATCTTACTTATAATTTATCGGACAGCTGACTAAATTAAAAGAAAATACTTAAATTGAATAAAATTATGAGATAGTATAGGAAGTCTGCATTTCTAACTTTATCCGTACAATCAGAGATGGCGCTAGTAGTTGCTTTATCTCGCATGTCGTAGTTTCGGTCTTGTTCCGAGATGGCGCTGTTGTTTGTTTCGGATTTCTTAGCAAGCCGTGTGAATCGACTTTCAGCCATATAGCTCCGGAACCCTAAAAAGGTCGAATAAAGAAAACGACCTCGTTGGTCTAGTGATCCCCGGGTCAGGCAGTGTTATTGGTTTTTTCCATAAGGAAATTCTCAGTAGCAACACGGAGTCTGGAATTTTGTCCGGTGATTGCAATAGACTCGCCCCCTATTACATGGAACTTATAACATAGCTGTCAAAACGTGGGTGTACTGAATACCTCTGCCTACCCCCTCTGGGGAATACAGGCGTGAATCTACGTTATGTTATTTTTAAGTTAATAATGAGAGTCCTAAAGAAAGTTTTATTAATATACAAAAGAATCATGGCAATACGCTGGCCCCCTATTACATGGGACTTATAACATAGCCGGCGGAAAGTGGGTGTACTGCACACCTCTGCCTACCTCTGGGGAATACAGGCGTGAGATATTATGTTTAAAAAAAAACACAAGATTACAATAAAAAAAAAACTCATATATTTTAATAAATGACGGTTCACAAGGTTATAATTATGGGATGTTCGCGAGGTAGTCCTTGACGTGCGCGGGCTCCAACCGACGGAACCCACTGGCGTCGCAGATGCCTACTTCTATGTTATCCGCCGTCATTTGCCCTTCAAAACCTTCTTTTAGGGTCAAAATTGCCGTGTGGACTGCATCATCTAGTTCCAATTCCTCTGTGTATCTGAAAATACAGAAAAAATATTAGAAATAATCAGTACATAGTATAAAACAAAGTCGCTTTCTCTGTCCCTATATCCATATGTCTATCTATGCTTAAATCTTTAAGCCCTTCATCCATCTAACGAGAGCCTCTTAAGGTGTTGACCGAGGCTCTTGGGTATTAAACCATGGACTGAAACGACTATCGGCACAATGACAGCTGAGTCCACATCCCACATGTCGACAACCTCGCGGACCAAGTCTAGATATTTTATCTGTTTATCTTTCTCGGCCTTTACGAGGTTCCCGTCATGCGGGATAGTGATATCAACAATCACTGCGCGGCGCTCTGCTCGATCTATCACCACTATATCAGGCTTATTAGCAATAACAGTCCTGTCAGTGATGATAGACCGATTATAATATTATTATTATTGTATTTTAGTTGGATAATCTCCATTCAGATTGGCCGCTGTGACCGAAATTCGGTCATGAAAACATCATTATTCATACATACCTTTTCTCCAAGAAAGTTTTGCCATTATTAAAGTTTTTGCCCATAGCAGTAGCTTTCCACGCGAAGTAGGCACCTGAGGGATCGCATTGGAACAGGTACGGCCTTTCTCCGTCCCAGCCAGCGATCAACAGTGACACACCGAATGGTCGTACACCACTGTGGAAGTCAGATTGTGAATGAAATAAAACTAAATAATATAGACTTTATCAAGCTTTTAAATTGGAACATCAAAATTAAATGTATATGCATTTTGTATTTGTGCTGTTGACCATTGAAGAGTTCCTATATCTGGATGTTGATTCATCATTCAGTCATGCTTACCTTAAAAATACTTTGTCACCGGAACTGAACTAATATGCAAAAATGTAACTCCGTAGGATAAGATCATAAGATGGCAACTTCCTTGACACCAAGGCCTGAATTCGATCTCCAGGTCAGGCAAAAGGTTATTAGGTTTTTCCATTAGGAAATTCTCAGTAGCAGCAAGGACTCTGGAATTGTGCTTGGTTAATGGCAATAGGCTCGCTCTATTACATGGGACTTGTAATATAGCCCGCGAAATAAGGGTATACTGCATACACCTCTGCCTACCCCCTCTGGGGAATATAGCCGTGAGTATAGATGTTATGTTGTTTTAGTGGATGATGCGAGCCCCAGAGAAAGTTTATAAAAAGAAAATTATTATACCCCTAGGGTTTCATAGAGTAGGGTAAGAGTAAGGGTAGAGTAGGGTAGGGTAAGGTAGTGTAGAATAGCGAAGGGTAGGGTAGGGTAGAAAAGGCATAGAGCTAGGATAATCACGCGAACAAAGTCGCGCAGAAACTATTTAGGTATTAATCTGTGGTTGCATCTGGCAGCTAATTAAAATATTAAATAAAACATGAAAAGGTATACAAACCCAGATTGCGTATATTCCTGCATGACCGTAGCCACTCGCTGCACTAACTGTGCCGTGGGGATCGGCTCATGGTACATCAAGTAATACTGCTGCGCCATCTTACGAGCTTGGGTGACTAGCAAGCGGTAGTCAGGACCCATTCCTGAGTACACCATGCCTGGAACAGTTGTAATGATTAATTTTGGTGTACCTAGATGGAAGACGGTAGACATACGAACAGTTGGACATTGTTACCTCCCTTCAATTATTTGATAACTCCAAATGGAGATTTCAAATTTTTACTGTATAATAATAAAGAGTAAGAGTAATTATTTCTTAAGTAAAATTTATTGAAAATAAATGTGACAACGGAAAAAAAAATACTGAAATATACCAATATTTTAGAGATGTTTATCCTAAAATAATACATACATATATCGCGTACTAGTTTTATTTGATTACATAATAGGTAATATCCTCCTGACCGAATTTCGGTCACGGCGGCCAATCTCAACGGAGATTAGCCAATTACGCAGGAGATATTATAGTGCACAAGTGTGTGCGCAAACACAAGTGCACTCTCTATTCCCTCACTCTCATGGTCCGATGGGACGAGATCGGAGAGAGATCAGGCGCAGGGCCAACGGCTTTACGTGCTTTCCGAGGCACGGAGTAAGTGATAATTAATTTATAAAACGCACATAACTTACTAAAAGTCAGAGGTCGGGAGGAGCCTTGGGTTCGAACCCGATAAAATATTTGATTACATAAAATACATATAAAACAAGTCAACTGTGTATGTTTTTAACTGAAAAACAATCAAAAATTGCCTAAAAAGATTGCCAAACATTAATGAATCATGATGACGCTACATCTTGCTACTCTGTCAGTGTCCAACTGAGATAGTGTGATAGTTTTTATTTTTTTTGTGCGATCAGTCTTGAGACTATGAGCAGATGTGTTCAGATGAGCTCTCTTTTATAGGACACTCCCCAGCGGGAACTCCCTTTCGTTTTCACCACCATGCTTCCAGATTTTGGATGTCATGGCGCTTAAGGCGTTTGGCATATTATGTTATTTTTGTGAGCTTGTTGGCCAGGCCATTACCCTAATGGCCTGGCCAACAAGCTCTTTGGAGTCTCAAGCTCTCAAGACTTTGGAGCCGGCCTCTGTAATTGGAGGCAGACTGTTTTATCTCCTCCTTCACTGTTTTAATGTTCAGTGCATTGTGTATAGCGTGATAGTTATCGCGTTAAAACGCAGGTATAGTCTCAGCATTACAAATGTAGTATAAAGTCACAAGCACAATCACCTCACTAGCTCACTGCATTGCCCTAATGGCCTGGCCAACAAGCTCTTTGGAGTCTCAAGCTCTCAAGACTTTGGAGCCGGCCTCTGTAATTGGAGGCAGACTGTTTTATCTCCTCCTTCACTGTTTTAATGTTCAGTGCATTGTGTATAGCGTGATAGTTATCGCGTTAAAACGCAGGTATAGTCTGAGCATTACAAATGTAGTATAAAGTCACAAGCACAATCACCTCACTAGCTCACTGCATGTTTGCAATAAGCTAGTGTGGTGATTATGCTATATCCTATTAATAGAGGCCTTTGCCCTGCAGTGAGACAGTTGCAGGCTGGTTTGTTCTTCATCACTACATAGAATAAAACAAAGTCGCTTCCCGCGTCTATCTGTCCCTATGTATGCTTAGATCTTTAAAACTACGCAACGGATTTTGATGCGGTTTTTTTTATTACATAGAGTGATTCAAGAGGAAGGTTTATATGTATAATACATGCATATTAGCGTAACCGTGCGAAGCCGGGGCGGGTCGCTAGTTATTTAATAACTCACCGATATGTCCAGTGATCATCTCCACCTTATTGACGCTGTGCTCGTCATATAAAATGCTCTTGTGCTTGTTCTCTGTTGCGATCACAACACCATTGGATGCTGAAATATGAAGTCATAGTCACAATTGGTATTTTAAGGTGATATTAAAAAAAAATACGATTAAAAAAAAAGGTGATATTGTATTAATGTCAAATGATATGCGATTATTAATCCTCTTTTCACGGAGCAACGTATTCATAGATATTATTTAGCGTTGTTACAGTAAGTTTTAGGCGAGAAATTATAACAGTGAATTTGCAAAAACTATAGCCGCTAATATAACCTCTTAAACAATGAATCTTACCTTTTATTCCGACGGACGTACCGCCGGCGGCTACAGCAGCTAACGCATATTCAATTTGAACTAATTTCCCGGAAGGGCTGAGGAAATACAAAGAGAAATTCTTGCTATTACACCAAATACACAGTCGAAGTTTGAAACACTAAAAACCTCAAAAATAATGATAAAGTAATATTTCTACACCGTCAAACAGCTTTTGCTTTAGTTAATTATGAAGTATTTAAGGGTTTTAGTCTACAAACACACGTAAATAAATAGTTTTTTACCTAAAAGTGGTGAGAGAGAAACTGTAACGTTCGGACGCCATGATTACAAAGCAGATTGTCAAAATTTAGCGCCGTCATGTTGCCAGTGATGAGAAACTGTCAAAATGTTATTATAATGACGCTACCACACATCGTATAACTAAAAGTTCTTTTTTTTATCTCAATAGCCTAGTGTTCATACGTTCTTCTCTGATTGGTGATTTGATTAGCCAATCAGAAGCGAAAGTATTCGCTCAATAATTTGACTGACAAGACGTGTATTGTAACTGGGCTATTTATAAATTTAATGATCTTTTACTAAAAACTTTGGATAAACAGTGGTGCGTGATGCTTGGTGGCCTCCGCGGTGTTTCGCCGATCTCTGACACCATGTCTGACAGTACGCTGGAGAGAAATCGTGCAGAAAAAGCGCTATTATCGAAGACACCAACCCACAGCCAGATATTTCATAAAAATATTAATTCTGGAATGAAAAATTATTCCGACAAGAATGGAAATGATGTTACGAAGGCTGTCCATAAAGGGAGGAAGACGTTCGCGTTTTGGACTCTTGTTTGTTTACTATTTATACTCGCTATCGGAAATCTAGTCCTTACGTTCACAATTCTAGCAGTGCTAAGGCTTGGTCAAGGTAATTTTGATTCAGAAACTCATTTTTTAGCTTTAATTATGCAGAATTAAAGTTCTGTAATATCTAGCTACCATTCAAAAGAGACATAATATGTGTAATTGGTATATTATATTTTTTTTTATTCAAAGGTATACTAGCCCCTGTTTTAAATGTCGAACCTATTCTTCTGCACCCTAAATGCCAATATGTCAAATGTCATTAGTGATTCATATAATTTTTTTTTGGACTATTAGCTCTGAAGTTTAACCCTGGTATATTTGCTTGAATTAACATTTTCTTTCTCCATAAACATTTTACTTAATATTTATGGAGATGACGGGATTAACTTGACACCTTTAATAAAGACTGTTCCTCAGTAGCTCTAGACAGAGAGAGGTGGTATGAGAGTAGGAAGGTCTTTGCCCTATATTATAACTTTTTTTTTGTTAGCCTACTGTGTCAGGGTGTCCCACTGCTGAGCAAAGGCCTCCCATATGTCCTGCCAAATACATACATAAGAGTGCAAAAAAAAAAAAAAAAAATTAAAAGATTTTCGTCACATCACATTTATTAAATTGTCAAATACTTATCTTAATAGTAGGTACAATCAATATAAAAATAATATTTCTTAGATTTAAAATTTTGTGATTTGCATAGATCAAATTATTGTAATAAATAGTAATAATTGAAATAATCATGTAATCAGAATGTTATGTGGTTTCTCTGAATAAAGGCTATTATTATTATATATCTTTGTTGAGAAATTCTAGTGTGTACAGCATAACCCTTTATTCTTTTTTTTATTATCTACAGAATGTTCCAAATGTGCTGACTTGCACCGCAATTATAAATATAAAATTTCAATTTAATTTGAACGCCCTTCCAGGGATGGAGAGCATGGAATTCCTTCCAGAACACAACGCCATCAAATTCTTCGGAGACACAAACTTTGAACATCTGTACAAGAAAGACGGACTCATTGAGAGCTTTAGGGATACACCAATGAGTATCACTAGTGAAAATGGTTCGGTTCTGTTTAATTTACAAGTTAAGTAAGTATTTCATATTATTATTAACTAGCGACCCGCCCCGGCTACGCACGGGTGCAATATACATATAAACTTTCCTCTTCAATCAATCTATTTATTAAAAAAAACCGCATCAAAATCAGTTGCGTAGTTTTCAAGATTTAAGTATACAGATATAGGGACAGAGAAAGCGACTTTGTTTTATACTATGAAGTGATGGTTACTAAAGTGCCCCACCACTTCACGCAGGTTGCCTTCTCGCCCCCTCTCTTTTGTTTCGCTTGGCACACGTAACATTACCTACGCGCGCGATTTAGAGTTATTTTTTATCCAATTTTTAAATCGTGGCGCTTGCTACCCCCCTCATTACGCTACTGGGCAGGGGTTGCCTATTAATGATACTGTCTGTACACGGAATTTGATCTCTATAATACCTAGCATAAAAAAACGATGAGATACTAGGGGATCTACCGGTCTCTGACTCTAATATTTAGAGTAATTAAACTAAGCTCAAATACCTGTATTTCCAGGCCGTCTCGCTATGAAAACAAGCTCACAGTAAATACATCTGGTGTCTTCGTAAGAGGTGTGAACGCGCTGGAACTCATAGACCCTGACTCCGGAGAAGTGGTGTTCAGCACTGCATCGGCTGAAATGAATATACCTGATGGAGTCAAAAATTTACATGCCAAGGTAAGGCACAATATTCTAAAGTGCCCCACTGATATTCATTTTAGTGCACTGACAAGATATCAAAACAGATTCTAAATTTTGCCAGTATAAGCCAATAACGCGTTGCGTATCAATGACATGCAATGTCTTGAAGATAATTAAGGCAGTGGCGTAGCCTGAGTTTTCTCCGCCCGAGGCAGACTGAAAATTCACTGATAAAACTGAAATAAACCTTTTTATTATTATTTTTCTGTGCAGTCAATGTTTCATCATTTAATTTCATATCAAAGACTTTATCTTGCTTCTTGTCTTGCTCACCCTTGCAGTTTCGCTTGGCATGTAACTACTTACGCGCGATTTGAAGTTTTGTTTTTAGTTTTCAATCTTTTAAGTCGTATTCCACCCTGGGGCATGGCTCTCTTGTATTACCCACGCTTTGCCATTGAGTTCGGGTAAGCTTTTGCCCAGTAGCCAAAGTGTTTAATAATGTTTTTTTTTCAGCAAATCTCAGTAAAGCGCATAACATCACCGGTAGATGAAGATTTAATATTACGTTCAGAAAACTCAGCCCATCTCCGAGGAGCCGAAGGAACTCACATGGAATCCAAAGAATTATTCTGGAGCGCCGATCAAGATATTTACCTAAAATCTATAAATGGATCTGTAGTATTAAGTGGGAAGGAAGGCGTTTACATAGATGTAAGGTATTTACCTATAGCAAGTACAGTGAATAGGACAGATAAATATAGTCAAGGCACGGGGCAATTTAAAGTTTGTGTTTGTATGCCCCAGGGCAAATTGTTTAGAATAGCCGTGCCTACTGGGCAGAGAGTTACTTGTTCCCATATTAATATGACTGGGGACTTGAATCCTTGTGTTTAGGTTCAGAGTTCACTTATCGTTCATAAGGGCACTTAATATTGTTGGCATTTCATTTAGAGTTAGTAAAAAATACTACCGACCTCGTACACTATGCTATCACCACCGATGGCCGCCAGGAACCTAATTAGAGTATATAAGAAAAGAAAGAAAATATAGAGCAACCCTACAGAAGTATGAACCGTGAACACGGGTATGAACAACGCGGCCGCGACACGAGCTCCGTCCGCGATCATACCTCGATCGACTGCGGTTTAACTAGGCTCCACGAGTGAAAAAGTTACATTTTAGCTTATATCATAGTCAACTGCTGCGTTTAATTTAGCAAAAATGACTAGAAAACATAATTTTTAAAAAATGATATTTCAACATTTCAATGGTGAGACCTGCTCACGCTCCGCACAAGGCAATGTTGTTGACGTTATCACTCTATATTTTCTTATATACTCTAAGGGCAGTAGGCAGTATTGACTGTGTCATTTTTCAAAGGGGAGCTGGTAGAAATCAAGTTGTATGGAACCTCTGCCTCTGCCACGTAGTGTACGAGGTCTCTTACATTTTTTCTGTGTCGATTGACTGAACTGTGGTCGAGAAGTATGTGTAGTTACATACATACATACATACATATCTAATATAATCTATTAACAATTGGTATAGTTACGATCAGGATTAGGTAGGATAGGACCAGGAGCAGTGAGCCAGGAGTGATCTAGCCTAGTGGTTAATGATTTTTAATAAACTGTGTGTGAATTAGATAACAATAATATTTTTTTTTTGTGATTTTTTTGCATATGATAGCTTATTAAATATAATTATTTAATAAGAAAATTTGAAAAAACAACTGATACGGATGGGATTCGAACCCACGATCTTCGACCGTGTCGACGCTCTAACCGCTGAGCCACCGTATCCCACCAGCACCTAAGCGTGTAAAAGAGATTCGAGATAGAGCGTCGACACGGTACGTAGAAGATCATGGGTTCGAATCCCATCCGTATCAGTTGTTTTTTCAAAAATTTTTTTTTCAAATTTTCTTATTAAATAATTATAAACAATAATAATAATTGAGCCTCTGCGTGTTGGACCTGTGTCCCCAGGCAAGCCCTCTAAAGGACTGGGTCTCTTTCTTTTGGAGGAGAGCCCGTGAATTTAAAGAAATACAATTAATACATAGTAGGTAATTATTATAATACCTAACTATTTCTATTATTAGAATTGTTTTGAATAAAAATGAATCTAGTCAATATTTTATGTGTATCATTGTTATTATTTACTTATTACTTATAAATAAATAAATCAGCCTGTAACTGTCCCAATATAGGGCAAAGGCCTCTTCTCATACAGAGAAGGATTGAGCATTAATCACCACGCTAGCTCACTGCGGGTTGGCGATTTCAGACTATTAAAGTCCAGGTTTCTTCACCTTCTTCTTCTTCAGCGTTAGTTAGAGGTGTCTTAGATTAACTAAGAAAGTACATATGACATTGAAAAAGTCACATTGGTACATGCCAGGTTCGAACCCACACCCACTCGCTTGTAAAGCGGGTCCGTAACCAATGCGCCACCATGACATTACATAGTAGTATAATACATAGTAGGTAATTATTATGGTAACTATTTCTATTATAGAATTGTTATGAATAAAAATGAATCTAGTCAATATTTTATGTGTCTTATTGTTATTATTTACTTGTTACTTAACAGCACTGATAGCCTAGTGGTATGACCGTCGACTGACAAGTCAGAGGTCTCGAGTTCAATCCCAAGGCGCGCACCACTGACTTTTCGTAAGTTATGTGCGTATTATAAATTAATTATCAGTTGCTAAAACGGTGAAGGAAAACATCGTGATGAAACCAGCACACCTGAGAGATTTTTCAATGGTGTGTAAAGCCATGTCAGAGGCCTTCGAGCGGTTTAAACTCTGATACCAGGTTGTTCATCAACCACACGATAAGAAGAAGACTTATTACTTACTTATACTAATGAAAACTATCTATATATATATTTATTTACTGCCTCGTTGGTCTAGTGGTAGTAAGCGCGACTGCTGAGCACAAGGTCCTGGGTTCGATCCCCGGGTCGGGCAAAGTTTTATTGGGGTTTTCCACTAAGAAATTCTCAGTAGCGGCATGGAGTCTGGAATTATGCCCGGTTAATAGCAATAGGCTCGCCCCCTATTACATGGGACTTATAACATAGCCGGCGAAACGTGGGTGTACTGCACACCTTTTAATTTTTTTATAATTTTGTAAAGCCGTTGGTCCTGCGCCTGATCTCTCTCCGGTCGTGTCGAATGGCCGTCCCATCTGACTATGAGAGAGGGAACAGAGAGTGCTCCTGTGATTGCACACACTTGTGCACTATAATATCTTCTGCGTAGTTGGCTAATCTCCGTTGGGATTGGCCGCTGTGACCGAAATTCGGTCAGAAGTACATTAAAATTAAGTAGTATTTGTATTGTGTGGTACTTTGGTGTTTACTATCTAATTACGGTATCCGGACACTTGCGCGAATCCACTTGCGCGAAAGACATTTGCGCGAAAGACCTTTGCGCGAATGGACACTTGCGCGAATGGACATTTGCGCGAATGGACATTTGCGCGACAGACACTTGCGCGAAGGACACTTGCGCGAATGGACATTTGCGCGAATGGACACATGCGCGAATGGACATTTGCGCGAATAGACATTTGCGCGAATGGGTAATATTATAGTGTCCGTTATCTGATGCACCGCAAATTATGAATATCAGCTCAAAGTGTCCCACTGCTGGGCAACGGCCTCCTTACTCTTTTTTCACTTCTCTCTGTCGATTGCGATGTAAGCCCTGTTCTTTTCGAAAGAATCCAGCTCGTCAACGAAAATTTAATTTAATTAAGTACCTACCTACTTTGTTTCTGAAATTCAAGATGGCTGAATACGAATATCATTTTTGAAATCCAAGACGGCCGACACGAAATTTCGACTTGGGTATCGTTCCGTGGTTTTTTTATGTTCTAAATACGAATATGAAGTCATTTTTGAAATCCAAGATGGCCGACACGATATATCTCCACTCCTCCCGATCCCCTGTTATTTCCTGCCAGTCAGGAAGTTAAAAAAAATTAGTTAATACAAGTAGTTAATACATTAAAAAAAATAATTTAAAGTGTCGCGACAGTTTTGGTCTTAATTTTTTCCCCTTTTCCAACGCGCGATAAGGAACTTCGTTTCAAAAATGACTTCATATTCGTATTTTGAATAAACAAAAACCACGAACTCAAACTACTAAACTCTTCTTGAAAATTAGTGTCAGCCTACTTGAATTTCTAAAGCAACTCTGCATTTGTATTTAGCTTATTCGAAAATGTAGTTAATACAGTTCCTTAATATTCTATAAAATAAAGTCGCTTGAGGGGGGGGGGGGGGATAACGTACTTGGTTTATCAACATCTGATGATTTCTACTTGTCAACTCATACCGCTAGTCACGTTAAAGAGCTTCGTTCTAAAAAATTAGGGAAATATTCGCGCAAATGTCTATTCGCGCAAGTGTCCATTCGCGCAAGTGTCTGTCGCGCAACTGTCCATTCGCGCAAATGTCCATTCGCGCAAGTGTCCATTCGCGCAAGTGTCTGTCGCGCAACTGTCCATTCGCGCAAAAGTCCTTTCGCGCAATGGTTTACTCGAGAATTGTTTGGGGTTCGGTTCCAAAACTCATGCTCAAGGATTGTGTATAGGGTACCTTATACGCCCTTAATGTATTATTTCGGACTTCTGTTGCACGCTGTATATATATACCTCCTTGCCGGTTTTGGCTACGGCGATTTGGCTTCTAATTTCTAAGAGCTAGAGTGTTTAGCACCCTATTTTTGCCGCTAAATTTTTGTAATCAATTAAACTAATAAATGGCAAGTTATGTCCTAAGCAGTATTAGTGTCATCTTTAGTTGTACTGAGAGGACGCTGCTGCATCCTGTAAAACTGAAAGCCGACCCCAACATAGTTGGAAAAAGGCTAGGCAGATGATGTTTCTATGGCGTGTCGGGGATGTGGTAGGGTGATGAAAAAAAACAACTTAGTTAGCTTAACCTAAATATATTAGTATAATAAATGAATGTTGTTTTGTAATGTGTGTAGTGTCACATAAGTCTTCTATGTTGTAATGAGAGGACGCTGCGACTCATCCTCTCGACCTATTTTCCCTTAGTCGCCTTTTACGACACCCAACGGGAGGAGACGGGGTGGCCTATTCTTTCAGCCGGGTACCACACGGACTCAGGAAATCCGGATCACAAACATTTCTATCACGCTCATGACTATCTGTTAATCATTATTTTTATAAATGGAACTATAGGCTTTATATTTATAATCTGTTCATTGGTGTGCGCGCGAGAGCCGTCTGCGACCTCGAGCCAGACGAACTGATGCTCAAAGACGAGTAGATGATCGCTCGCCCATCAGGATCTGTAATGATAAAGATCATTGTTTAGTACGTTGCACTACTGTCACGACGTCCGCTCTAAAGGGGGTCACAAATAAGTTCTATCAACAGTTTTTTTTTATATCCCTGTAGCAGAAATTAAAAATAACACTTACCGTTGTTGTAAGAACCCTGTGTCACGCTGTACTGGGAGCCGCAGAGCCCGGTGTCACGGCGGCGGCTTGTAGTAGCAGTTCGTCTAACACGGCAGACGGCGCGCGGCGCACTGAGGGCACAAAGGAATCTAGACTAGAATAATCTAAATGCGACGCGCAGGTCTCGATCAATACTTTGATTTATATACCATATAGCGCTTTAAGCGTCTCCTTCAATTTGTTACTTCTATTTTAGATTTTATTGCAATTGTAATAAAGTACTGATTTATTTGCTTGAAACTTGAAGGACGTTATCTATATGCAAGTAAGCAAGTTATAGTTATAACTGTGTCATGTTTCCTTGCTGCATTTTGTATTTGAGATTTTATTAGTATCGCTATAAAGTTTTGAATTGAATAGCCTAAAGGATTCTAGAATATTCTGATTGCAATGCGCAGGTCACGCTAGATAGAGATATAGGTATCAATAATTAAAGTCTTTAACCCTCGGTGCGTTAGATTGGGATATCAAAGCCTAGTTGTTAAAAAAAAATTGTCAATTAAGGGCGGAGATAAAAGCAAAAATAACAATTAATTTTCATCACACAAGCAAAAAATTGCTTTAACGTTCCAGCATATATAAATAGATACCTTTTACTTGTATGTTTACGCACAGAAAGGGGTCTCTAGAGCTTAGGATTATAAACATGGGATCGCAGCTAACTGAAATTCGCGAGCGAAGGCTCCCCGAGAGAAAGACGACTTACAAAAGGCATTTTACACAAGGGTTTATACTATCTATTCCCTTACTCTCATAGTCCGATGGGACAGCATCATCTGGAAATAGCCTTTGATAAAATCATCACTATCACTACATAGTATAAAACAAAGTCGCTTTCTCTGTCCGTGAAAATTAGGTAGGTGATCTAAGTATCTATCTATTCGGTAAGTACTTATCTCTAAAAATTTGCTTCTGATAAATTTCTGTTTATGCAATTTTTTGTATGAAAACTTGTTCCGACCAAATTAGTTTTTTTGTAGCGACTAAATACCTGCACGTATCGATCGACTGTATATTTTCACGTAGGTAGATTCAGGTACCTATCTTTAATGTAAGAGCAAAATAGCGGTTTAGCACCATAGGTGCCTCAATATCTACATCCAAAATTTCAAATGAAATCTAACAATGAATCAGACAGTTTTTGAGTTTTGAGATCAAAACAAACCCGTGCATGAGTCTCTCGGACCCAGATTATAAATTGCTCGGATAGCTCTTTTTTGTAATATAGAGATGGTCTCGAAATCCGTTGCCGAACCCCACAGTAAGACACGAACGTGTACTTAGAATCAATAAAAGTTAAATAGGTAAATACCTATGTTTGTTTAAAAGACTAAATTGCATCATATACCTAATATATCAAATGTGACATGCGCATTGTATTCAGAATATTCTAGAAAGAGATGTTTCAAATAAAAGAGAACTTTATTGCAATAGCAATAAAATCTAAAATACAAGTTATAAAGTGAAGGATATGGTTAAAACGCACTTACATGCATCTGTATGAGTATATAATATAAAACAAACTATTGATCGACACCTGCGCAATGCGCATTGCATTCAGAACATTCTAGAATGTCTATCAGGCAAATAAAGCTGAACTTTATTGCAATAGCAATAACATCTAAAATACAAGTTACAAAGTGAAGGAGTCTCTTAAACGCACTTACATGCAACTATACCTACGGCTATCAATCACAGTATTGATCGCGACCTGCGCGTTGCATTCAGATTATTCTAGTCTAGATTCCTTTGTGCCCTCAGTGCGCCCCGCGCCGTCTGCCGTGTTAGACGAACTGCTCCTACAAGCCGCCGCCGTGACACCGGGCTCTGCGGCTCCCAGTACAGCGTGACACAGGGTTCATAGTTACGACAATGGTACGTGTTATTATTTTAAACTGCTAGAGAGATATTATAATCGAAGTAGTGATTATACATTATACAAATAAGGTGTTATTTAGTGTAAATTATCTTGATGAAGTACTGTCCTGTTTGTTCAGCGGTACCAAGCAAGACTGCTGTGCTTTAGGACTCAAAAAGTTTCGGTATTTTCATCTAAAAATTTCTTATAACATCACTGACGAAAATTGGTTTTTATACCTCCTTCTTTCTGCCATACTATTTGAAGGTTTTGAGTAGGTATTATGTACCTAGAACTAAAACGTTAACGTGTTGTAGTAAGTAAGTAATAGCAAAATTAGTAATGTCCTCCTGACCAATTTCGGAAACGGCGGCCAATCTTGGAGATTAGCCATCGACGCATGAGATATTAACCCTTAATCTGGCAAGACAAAAAATGACGAAAATTTTTATTTTTTTTCATATTTTTGTTATTATTAGGAGTTACTAGGACCAGGAAAAATAATAAAAAAAATCTTGCTAATCTAGATTTTGATAAAATGCCTGTCCAGTATACTGGACATTGCCAGATTAACCAAAAAGTTACTGAAAAAAATGATGTACAGTATTTTGGACATTGCCGAATTAAAGTCTAGTTTAATTTATTTTGTAAGTTTTATTTTTTAATGAAAATGTTGAGTTAAAATAAAAGAATTGGTTTTAATTTGTAAAAAAATATTGTTGCACCATTTAACAATATTAAAATTAAGTATTTCGTCTTTTGAAACATATTTTATTTGACCGTCCGGTAGTTAAGACTGAGAATAGGTTTGCCTTATGAATATATCTTGAATTAAATTATCAATCTTGTGAAGTATCTTCTAATTTACAGGCATATCAGATACAAACACACAACTCCTTATTTCGGCCTTGTGCAGGAATCTACCATTTTTCTGATTGTAGTTGGTAGTACGCTTCTTTGATGTGACGTTTTTAATACGAGTGTGGGTAAGAATTTGTCTACTCCTGGACCTAGTCTTCACAAAATCAGCCTTTGGTGATATGATATCTTGTATAGATATGGAATTCACGAAAAAGGCAGAATGATTTTAAAGTTTACGTCAATCAAGGTTCAGGAAACACTATGATCATTGGTGTATTCACTGCCACTGGAAACATCCCTTGCTCGCTGTTCGGGATTTCATCTTCAGAAGTATTTTTTTCTTCGTTACTGTCAGACAAAATCAGGTTATCCCAGTATAATGATATGGATGGTGCGTTGGATGAAAATTCATTAAATTTCTTGGAAAATCTGACTCTTCATCTGAACGTGTCTGACCTAATGCGTCTGACGATAAATATGTTATTTGGTGGCACTAACGCCAATAGTTTTGATGATAGCGATGTTTGTTTGAAGACCTGTAAGGAATATTATTACTAAGTACCAAAAAATAAAAAATTACATACGTAATATGGACATTATTTCATAATATCACTATAAAAGTTAGTTACCTTGTCATTGGCAATGTCCAGTATACTCCACATAACTAAAACATATTCAATTACTAAGAACTTGGCAATGGGAAATATACTGGACACGCAAGTTTTATAAAGTATACCAAAAAATCTATACATAATATTATAATAGATTTTTATCTATACACATTTATATGTTATGTAGAATATATTTTGAAGAAATGGCTAATTGTTCTAGAACAAAAATAACGAAAAAATCAGGACTTACCGAGAGGGGTCGCGGCACTTTAATCCTTCTGACATCGCGGTGATGACTGGCCTTATGTGCGCACGCGCACAATACCGAGTTATTTTTTATATAATAATGTAGAATATGAGCATTATAATCTAGGTAAAATAAATAAAATATAGTAAAAAACATTCGCTGCACATTTTTTCAAACTCGATGTTCAGTATACTTCCCATTATCGAATTAAGGGTTAAAGTGCGCGAACTCTTTATTAGTCACTCTCATTGTTCAATTGGGCAATCCGACACGATCGGAGAAAGAACCAACGTCTTTATATGCTCTCCGAGGAACGGTGCAAAGGATAATTAAATTATAATTCGCACGTAGCTTACAAAAAGGCAAGGGTGCGTGATTTGAGTTCGGAAATGAGACCTCTGACTTACCAGTAGACTATCACTATACAAAAGTAGCACTGTTGGTTGATACAATACTCTGTGCACCACCCTTTCAGACACCCCGGACAGTACATCGTACTAAACAATGATATTATATCTTTACAGATCCTGATGGACGAGCGGTCATCTACTCGCCTTTGAGCATCAGTTCGTCTGGCTCAGGATAGCAGACGACTCCTGAGCGCACACCCCTTAATGTTATAAATATAAAGCCTATAGTTCCATATAAAATCATGATGAAATACAGATAATGAGGAGCGGTATAGAAATGTTTGCGATCCGGATTTGTGGATGCCGTGTGGTACCCGGCTGAAAGAATAGGCCACCCCATCTCCTCCCGTTGGGTGTCGTAAAAGGCGACTAAGGGAATAAGTCAAGAGGATGGGCAGCAGCGTCCTCTCGCTTACAACATGGATGACACTACTACTGTTTCTTACAAACATACAACATTCAGATTCGATTAGCTATACATGTGTAATACTTCTTTTATACTATTTAGGTTAAGTTAAAAAAAATCGTTTTATTTTACATACCTAATCCCTTAGCTCGGCCCTAATCCTTAGGAGAGTCGTGATAGCCTAGTGGTGACCGTTGACTGGCAAATCAGTGGTCTCGGGTTCAAACCCAAGGCGCGCACCTCTGACTTTTCGTAAGTTATGTACGTTTTCGGATAGCACGATAAGCTGTTGGCCCCGGCTGTCAATTGTAGATCTTTGACAGTCGTTACGGGTAGTCAGTAGCCCGAAAGTCTGACAACCAGTCTTACCAAGGGGTATCGTGTAACCCAGTATCTGGGTTGTGGAGGTCTGATAGGCAGTCGCTCCATGTAAAACACTGGTATTCAGCTGCATCCGGTAAGACTGGAAGCCGACCCCAACATAGTTGGGAAAAGGCTAGGCAGGTGACCTAATCCCTTAGCTGTATTTCGTAAGTCAGTGACGAAAATCAAAAGCCCAATCTTTGCCACAGTCACCCTTTCTTCTTTCCCGTCCCCCTTCCACAATCCCGCACAGGGTCACCAATGCTTAAGTGATACTTACCCCTGGTGTTGCAAGCATCCATAGGTTACATTACAGTAACAGCTTATCGTCAGGTGGGCCGTACCTATGCTTGTTCTTTGAATAAATTATATTACGAATAAAGACTTGCAACCCTATAGAATAAAGTATAGAGCAACCCCACAGAAGTATGAACCGTGAGCACGGGTATGAACAACTCGGCCGCGACATGAGCTCCGTCCGCGATCATACCTCGATCGACTGCAATTCAACTAGGCTCCATAAGCGAAAAAGGTCTATTGGACCGGACCTAGGGTACTTTTTATAAAACAACAATAACGTTCTTATGTTAACAGATGGCGTCACGTGTCTTTCGAATCGTGATTGAATACTAAATAATATTCCAAATTAGTGCGAGCGAAGCCGCTGCTGCTTGTAAAATAATAAAACCAGCAAGAACTGTAACTGTGATCTGCTAGCTGCAGGGCAAAGAATTCTTCTCGTACAGAAAAGGATCGAGCATTAATCACCTCACTGCGGCGTATTAGTGATTTCAGTCAAGGTTTCCTCGCGAGGTTTACATTAACCTAAAAATTACGTATGACATTGAAAAGTCACATTAGTAGCTCTAGCTACCTACATGCCATTCCTTGGAGAAATTGGTTCTTCTTCTTATCGTATGGTTGATGAACAACCTGGTGTCAGAGTTTAAACTGCCCGTACTCTGACATGGCTTTACACACTATTGAAAAATCTCTCAGGTGTGCTGGTTTCATCACGATGTTTTTCCTCACCGTGATAATTAATTTATAAACGCACATAACTTACGAAAAGTCAGTGGTGCGCGCCTTGGGATCGAACTCGAGACCTCTGACTTGTCAATCGACGGTCATACCACTAGGCTATCAGTGTTATGTTCAAAAAAAGTGTATTTAATGGACCGTAGGTATTACCTGTAGGTTGATGTCTATAAATCAGATTGTGTTTAGTACCAAGGAAGGTCAATAAAGAAAACCGAAGGCCCAGTCTCTTTTATAGTCGCCCTTCCTTAATCTCCCTTCCCCTTCCACAATCCTACCGTAGTTTTTGTAAGTATATAATGTGCTACTAAATTATCTGCCACGGTTGCAATGGGAGAAAGTATAGGGTAGGTATATAGATTACAATAGTGAAGAAATTTCATACTCCGGAACAGTAAAAAAAAATTGGAGCATGGAGCAGAATTAGACCTACGCAATAAAACCCAGGCAAAAGAAAAAAAAATATGACGTTAGATAAAAAAAAAATACTTCACTATTGTAATGTAAATAACCAATTTTATCTCCCATTGCAGCCGTGGCAGATAATTTAGAAGCACCTTATAAGTATTACCGTCCCACTTTTTCGGAAGATACAACAAGATAATCAGTGAAGTTAGTTGTTACGAGAGGTTTGCTATCGTCCGATGAGGAGTTCCGTTCTGTATCACCGAATTTCATCATTGGACCTTGACAATATTTGTATGGAAGTTGGAGAGTATACCTAATCTATCTAACATTTTTTTTTTTCAAATCAGTCTTATAAGTATTTCTGAGGAAGCCTTGAGGAAACAAATACCTTTTTTTTTATATGGCCCACACTTTTTGTGTATTAGCCAATGACGGTAGAGTGGTAAGATTTTCGGATAGGTTAGAAAAAGTTAGGGTAACATTCTTGCTAGAAATAGGAATCGGGACAAATTTGGAAAAAAATAATTAGTGGAGTTGTAAAATTATTAACATATTTTACAAATAAATATAATAATACTCTAATTAAAAGAAATAGAATTATGAAGGAATATCTACAGCTTAAAATAGAATCAAATATGCGTTAGTATCCCTAGTAAGTCTGTGAATCAAATTTAGAACCTTTTTCTTTTTTTTTAAGTCTTATCACTGAAATTGGGCGTTATGGTCGAGAACTCTAAAAGTTCAGACACCATCCCCAGATAGGATAAATCTTAGAGGTAAAATTTTGCCTTTGTATGATTATTCTTTTATGGGATAAATAATTAATTCAGGGCCATAAACACATTTAGCTCTGCAAAAAAGTGTTTGAGGTGGTGACAGCTAGAACAAGAATAATAAAATCTATTAAGTTTGTGAGTACTAAAATAACTTAAAAAATTGGTAAAAAAAATTCATCATTGAAATAAATGTAAATACCAAATAACTGCAGTGCGCCAGCGGCGCCCCCAATTTTTGCGGACTCTTTTTTGCAAAACTGTTTATTAAAATTCATTAAAGACACAGTGTGTCTGTGACACATGAAACTTTGGCGACAAGGCTTTTGACCAAATACGTGCTCGCTGGCATCTAATTTCTATACATACTGTTACAGCTTGTCAATAACGAATCTGGAAAAACTGAGGGCGCCACTAGCGCACTTTACATACTAGAACTCAAAATTAGAGTTATTGGGTTCTAAGATTATTCTATGACGATTTTTTTATCATCAATTATAATATTTATAATTAAACGATTCTCTTATAAGATATTTTAATAATAGATTTATATTATTTCCAGCTGTCACCACCTCAGACTCTTTTTTGTCAAGCTGTAGGTACAAGTTTCATTTCATGACAAAAAAATTGTCATAAAAATATGAAATTATCAAATATCTTACAATTTTGTGTTGTAGTATACGAAGGGCGTTTTTTTGCCAAACTTTAAACAGTTTTACAAGATTTTATCAAACGATACTGCCAAAGTGCCAACATGTGGCACCGTCTTTATAATACCAACTTTACTCCTCTATTAAACTCTCTGGAAGCCGTAGTTAATTTTATCTGTGGTCCTGTATAGTTAACTATACGTCAACGTAACGAATGGCGTCGCGTCGATGCCGTCAATCGTGTATCGAGTTTTACTGTTTAATGTGAAGTGAATAGTGAAGTCAATTTCGTTTACTTATCGTTTTACTCTGTTTTACTATTACAATAGTAACGTTTGTTCGTAGTTTTTCTACAAATAGGTAAATAAGAATTAAGGTAATAATTGACTCTATTTTATTGTCAAACAATAGAAATACTAGGAGTAGGTAAAATTGGGCTGCGTCTAAAACCTGAGATAAAACCTTGTAATTCGAGTTTTACCTACTAAGAGGTACCAAAATAGTTATAGATACTTATATTAAATATCTGTACCTACCTAAATATTGATAATTCCTTTATGTTTATCTAATTCTTATATGTACACATATAATTATTTACCTGTTTCATTGTTTTTTTTCTACAATATAATTTTATGAGATTTAGGTACCTACCTACTTACTTTCGCGTTTACGATTATGTCTAGACAAATATTGCTAGATAGGTCTCATATTTGAACCCAAGGCGAACCTCCGACTTTTCGTAAGTTATGTGCGATATTATGTAAATTAATTATCATTAGCTCCGTGCCTCGGAAAGCACGTAAAGCAGTTGGCTCTGCGCCTGATCTCTCCCCGGTCGGATTGCCGTCCCATCGGACTATGAGAGTGAGGAAATAGAGAGTGCACCTGTGTTTGCGCACACACTTTAGCACTATAAGATTTTATAGTGCACAAGTGTGTGTTACAGGTGGTGCACTCAGTTTCCTCACTCTCCTAATCCGATTTTGCAATCCGACACGAACGGAGAGAGATCAGGCGCAAGAGTCAATACAACAGCTTTACGTGCTTTCCGAGGCACCGAAAAAAGATAAAGCACGTACTATCGCGGACACGAACGGTGCACCACTTTGCAATCAAAATGCTTTGAACGATGCTACGTGCGTAGCGACGGGGCTAGCGCTACGTTCTGACGCCGGGTGCAAGCGATTCTAACCTTAAGAGTGGTGCACCGGCTTTCTCCACGTTAGTACATTGTTCATTGCCATTATTCTTGTTATTTTAGATTATTCTTTTTTGCTGTCTTGTTTTGATAATCAATCAATAATTCCCATTAACGTAATGTTTATTTTGTCCGAATACCAATACTGTAGACCCATAGAAATATCCAATATCTTCGTTAGAGCCCGTCCAGAAAGCGCGATTTACGCGCGTGTCCACAAAAAGCGCGATTTACGCGCGTGTCCACTCGCGCGTAGGCACTCGCGCGTTCTCGAGATACTAGAGCTACATACATCCCGTCCAGATGCTCTCGCGCGTAACCTCACACGTTAACAATACGCGCGAGTGGACACGCGCGTAAATCGCGCTTTCTGGACGGGCTCTTAGTGAGTGATGTCTTGAGGGTGAAGGAAAACAGGGGTGGAGACCTTGACTTCAATCTGTGACCATTGGCGTAGCTATAGCTTTTACATGGGGGGTTCCGAGGATCCAAAAATGTACCGAGTTAAACTAGTAAACACAATACGCGGTGCGCGAGTAAAGGGTGGGGTTGCACTGTATGCGCGTACCACGAAGCAAATACTAACTAAGCAAATTACTAACTAAGCAAACTTTGTATTTGCTTCATGGCGCGTACTTACTATCGCTCGTAGTTGCGTTTGCGCCTAATACTCATCGATTTTTAATTTAGCCGTATGCTAAAGGGGGGGTTAGGGGTCCGAAACCCCCCTTTAGCATACATAGCTATATACACCCATGTCTGTGACTTAATAGTCTAATAATAATAATAGTGGTAGTGACAACACGCAGTGAGCTAGCGTGTTGATTGCTCGATCATTCTCTGTATTAGAAGAGGCCTTTGCCCAACAGTGGGATAGTACAGGCTGATGTATTTTATATTTATTTCCAGGTTTATGGCTGTCACATTCAATATGAGGACAACCTTCAGTCAGTTTGAGAAGATGATTACGTTTATGGAAGAGTAAGTACCTGTATATGAGGCCGTGTGGTTTCCGGCCTAAGAATAGAACCACCCCTACTCGTCCCGCGGGTGTCGCAAGAAGCGACAAAGGGAAAGATCCGGAGGATGGGCAGCAGCATCCTTCTGTGTAACAGCAATCATCTGCTACTGCGATCGCTAACCCGCTTGCCCAGCGTGGCGATTATAGGCAAATCCTCGCATGAGCGCACAATAGTGGCGCTTTGGGAGAGGCCTCTGTTCAACAGTGGACTTATACAGGCTGATGATTACAAGTAAAAAAATATATACCTACCGCCCAACGAAGTGAGCACGGGTCAGCTAATCGTTAGTCTCGCTAAACTCGAGAACGACTTGACCGATTTGGATAATTTTGGTCTTGAATTATTTGTGAAAGTCCAGGGAAGGTTTAAAAGGTGAGAAAAAGGGGTAGGGTAGGGGTAGAATAGGTAATGAAGTAGGATAATCACGCGTACGAAGTCGCGCCGGGAAGCTAGTACTTAATAAAAATGATAACGTATTTTTATTTTTCCAAGGAATGGCGATCTAAGTAAACCAGGTCAGGGAGTGGCGTTAATCAATTCTCTTAAATGTTGGGGGCGACTGACCGACATTCTGAACAGCGAGGGCCAGAGGAAACCCATGGAAAAGTGGAGAAAGGTATGTTCCTATTACCTACAGGGCTACAGTTTGGGGTACAGCAGTGGCGGGGGCGAGGTACCCGGCCCCGTCCGTTACTGTGCGAGGAACACGCAGGGGGGAGAAGTTTTTAGTGGGTGCGAGCCCCACATAACCGTACATCCTCAGACGTGCGGTATGCGGAAGGCACTTTTTACTTCATCCGGCCACAAAAAAAATCAAAGGGTACAGCAGTGGCGTACCTAGTACCTAATAATAATAAAAATATCCTCCTGACCGAATTTCGTTCACAGCGGCCAATCTCAACGGAGATTAGCCAACTACGCAGGAGATATCTATTATCCTTCCATCTGTGTTTTCCTTCTGTGTAACAGCAATCGTCTGCTACTGCGATCAACCCGCTTGCCCAGCGTGGCCATTATGGGCAAATACCTCTAATGAGCGCACAATAGTGGCGCGCTTGAGAGAGGTCTATGTTCAGCTGTGGACTAATACAGGCTGATGATAATGATGAATGTCATTTCAGGTGTGTGTCTGTGGGCAATATTGGGCATAGATTTAGTTTTGTTTTTTAGTGTAGGTATTTATTTTATTTTTGTTTAGGTATACATATATTAATATGTAGCGCCTTGCACTATATTACGTGGAACTAAATGATTTCTTTCTTTCTTTCTTCAGGTGTGGAGTGATTTGAAGAACAACACAAAGAGAAAGGCTCTTAAACTCCAGCGCGCAGCCAACGCCAACGGCACAGCTAACTCGACACAGCTCAAAGCGAAACTTACTGACATCGAGTGCCGAGTGCTCAATATTATAGGCCTACCGACCAACGAAGGCGAAGAGGGTGATACTGAGGTAATGGAAATTACAATCAGATCTATCGCGCTAAATCTATATACAGAGTTATTTGTAAAACACCAGCATCCTTAAAAGGGGTCATTAAACTCATCATTGTGAACTACTTTTATTATGGGACCAACCCTGAAATCGCAAAAAAAAAAACAGCTGTTCCATACATTTTGTTGAGTCGCGTGACCATAAATGTATTGAGAGCTATTTTTTTTTTGCGAATTCAGTGTTGGTCCCATAGTAAAAGTTGTTCATGATGATGAGTTTAATGACCTCTTTTATAGATGCTGGTGTTTTACAAATAACCCTGTATAATGTGCTTCTAAATTATCTGCCACGGTTGCAATGGGAGAAAGTATTGGGTAATCTATATAGATTAAAATAGTAAAGAAATTTCGTACCCCGGAACAGTAAAAAGAATTTGGAGCATGGAGCAGAATTAGACCTACGCAATAAAACGCAGGCAAAAGAAAAAAATTATGACGTTAGATAAAAAAAATTACTTCACTATTGTAAGTAATATAAATAACCAATATTATCTCCCATTGCAGCCGTGGCAGATTATTTAGAAGCACCTTATATTTTAATCTCATTCTCTTTCTAAAGGCCGTCTCTCAGACTGCGTCCTCCTCGCCTCCAGTCGACCGGCCAATAAAGCAATCACCGCATTCCCCAGCGCCAGAATGTCCCAGCCCTACTTATGTAGCAGGTAATGTACATAATATACACCTTTTTAAGGGTCGGTAAGGTTTCAGGAGTCGTGATAGCCGAGCAGAGGTCTCGGGTTCGAACCCAAGGCGCGCACCTCAGACTTTTCGTAAGTTATGTGTGTTTTATAAAATAAATAGCGACCCGCCCCGGCTTCGCACGGTCACGCAATTATGCATGTATTATACATATAAACCTTCCTCTTGAATCAGGCTATCTATTAAAAAAAACCGCATCAAAATCCGTTTCGTAGTTTTAAAGATTTAAGCATACATAGGGACAGACAGACAGAGAAAGCGACTTTGTTTTATACTATGTAGAGATTATCACTCTCCGTGCCTCGGGTAGCACGTTAAGCTGTTGGCCCCGGCTGTCAATTGTAGATCTTTGACAGTCGTTACGGGTAGTCAGAAGCCCGGAAGTCTGACAACCAGTCTTACCAAGGGGTATCGTGTAACCCAGTATCTGGGTTGTGGAGGTCTGATAGGCAGTCGCTCCATGTAAAACACTGGTATTCAGCTGCATCCGGTAAGACTGGAAGCCGACCCCAACATAGTTGGGAAAAGGCTAGGCAGATGATGATGATTGATGAAAAATTAAGGTTTTTGCATCGAGGGTTTTTGAATTTTTAAATGTATACTTTTCTAACTTTTTTTTCAGCAATCACCAACAGAACGATATCAGGACCTTACATAACTGTGATACCGACGAGTGCTGCAGGCGACGAAGATGAACAAAATTACCCTGAGGTAAAAAATTTGACCTGTAGAATATGCCGTCTGGTTTCCGGCCCAAGAACAGAGTACTAGAAGGCGAACGTCTAATACTTTGCGTTGTGGCGACCACCGCCACCTATACGCTGCGACGAACATTACGCAGTCAAGAGACAACCAGCGCCATCTAGTTCTCCACGATGACAGATGCCTACATCGCGCAAGCAGAGTTACAACAACAACTGTACTAATATTCGAAGACCCAACTACCACCGTTGGGCAAGTGCCCGCCAGGCAGAACACCCGCCTGGTCGGAGGATCCTCCCTTTTAAATGGAGGAACGCCTCACCCTGTTCCTCCATAGCGTAACTTAACATAGACTAACGCCTGAATTCCCCAGAGAGGTAGGAAGAGGTGCAGTACAGCCACGTTTTGCCGGCTATGATATCAGAATCATGTAATAAGGGAAAAGAGCCCTTAGAGTGCCTATATTATACAATATGTTAAGAAAACCCTGTCCGATCCGTGAAGGTATTAGTAGGTATCGGGATGTGATTCTATTTGTGTAATCTTTGTCACATAATAAGTAAAAATAATTACCCCGAATAAAAATGATTAAAAAATAAAAAAAATAGGAAACTTACCTGACAACACAGGCGGGCTACGGTCGGCACGATCGTCAATTTTCGGGTAGCGTAGCGAAGTCATAAGGTGTTGTCAGTTTTTGGAATTTTGCCAAATTTTAAGTTAATTTGTGTAAAAATCACACATTTAAAAAAAATATTACAACGTTATCCTTATCAATAATGTAAATTGTTTATTAATATTTGGTTATATTATTGAAGTACCTATGTGACCCTTTCGGGTCGGACAGGGTTTTCTTAACAAGCTGTATAGAATCCATCTAATCTATTCTCTAAGGAAGAGCCTATTCACAGTTAACCGGGCACAATACAGCCCCGGATCTTGAATATTTCCGAGGCAGCCCAAAACCTGACAAAAGCCGCCTCCACCTGGAATATTTTTACCTTCGTCATCATATTTTTTGTGATTTTTTTTACATGTTATAGCACATGATAGCTTAATAAATATAATAATTTAATAAGAAAATTTGAAAAAACAACAAATCCCATCCGTATCAGTTGTTTTTTCAAATTTTCTTATTGAATAATTATACTTCATTATCATTCTCATTTTAGCCATAAGACACCCAATGATGGGCATAGGGATCCCGCGAAGAACGCCACAACGACCGATCTGGCATTGTTTAATCTGATTACCTAGTGTATTCATTTGCCAAGTTTGAATTTGCCGCCCTGGGCATGGAACCCGGCTAGCCCCCCTATAGATCCGGGGCTGGCACAATTCCACACTCAGTGCTGCCTCTCACAATTAAATGGAAGCCCAATAACTTTGCCTGACCCGGGAATCGAACCAGACCTCATGTTCAGCGAGCCCAACGAGGCAGTAATTTTGCAGTTAGAATAAAATTCAGTAAAGATAAAGTCCGTCCTTTGATATTTGTTATTGTTATTTATCTGTTGATTTCAGCCCGAGTCTCCAGCGTACACGCCGCCGACCCCGCGTCCAGATCCTCCTTGTCCCAGCACTAGTTATACAGCACGTAAGTTGAATCAACATCATATTTTCGTCAGACATCACTAAGTCTAAACTTATTAGGTCGGGCTGCAGTTAGTCACAAAGTACCAATTGGATGGATTCGAACCTACGTGTCGAACGTACCGTGTCGACGCCAGCAGGATTCACCAGAATCAGTTGAAATTCAAATCTCTTTCTGTGTGGTAATATCTATCGGAATACATTACGTATCCGACTCAGTGCTCCAAACTTTGCAGTTTTAGAAGGCACCGAAGCGAATGTGCGAAAGTCTAGGGATGGTTTAAAAGGTCAGAAAAAAGGGTAGGGTAGGGTAGGGGTCATAGAAATATTAAATACTTAAATATCTTTGGTAGGGGTAGAGTAGGGTAGGGTAAGGGTAGCGTAGAGGTAGAATAATTACGCGTAGTATTCAATAAAAAATATATTGTCTGTCTCTAAATATATTGGGTGTCTACTAAAACTGCAAAGTTTAGAGCACTGAGTCGGGAAACGTAATGTATTCCAATAGATGTCGCCACACGCCTTAGGCGCATAAAAAGAGATTTGAAATTTCGACTGGTGCCGATGGGATACGGTGGCTCAGCGGTTAGAGCGTCGACACGGTACGTCGAAGATCGTGGGTTCGAATCCCATCCGTATCAGTGGTTTTTTTCAAATTTTCTTATTAAGTACATCACATACATACATAGACTCACGCCTGTATTCCCCAGAGGGGGTAGGCAGAGGTGTGTAATACACCCACGTTTCGCCGGCTATGTAATAAGTCCCATGTAATAGGGGGCGAGCCTATTGCCATTAAACGGGCACAATTCCAGACTCCGTGATGCTACTGAGAATTTCCTAATGAAAAAACCCAATAACACTTTGCCCGACCCGGGGATCGAACCCAGGACCTCGTGCTCAGCAGTCGCGCTTGCTACCACTAGACCAACGAGGCAGTCTTATTAAATCATTATTTATTTAATAAGCTATCATGTGTAAAAAAAATCACAAAAATATTAAAAAATATATTTTTGTTACAGCAAATAACAATTGGGAGAATTCAGAAGCCAGCGATGCCGACATCCCACAAGAACAAGACCATAATGAAAACTCTTCCCGACCGCGACTTAAATCACAAAGTCGGAGAACGTTAAAAAAGACGAGCATAGACAAAGTAGCCCAACTTTTTTTACAATCAGACGACGAATGGAAGAGGTTTTTGAAAGAGAAGTATTTAAAAGAGATAGAGCTTGAGAAGGAGAGGCTGAGGATAAGAGAGGAGGAATTGAGGATACAGTCGAATTGGCAAGAGATATGTATAAAAGCACTCGATGTTTTAGATGATATGATTAATAAAAAATAGTTTTATTTTTACTGTGTTTTACTTATCGTCGCTTTGAATCGTGATAGCCTTGGTGACCGTTTGACTGGCAAGTCAGAGGTCTCGGGTTCGAACCCAAGGTGAGTTTTAGCTGACTTTTCGTAAGTTAGGTATGTGCGTATTATAAATAAATTATCACTCTCCGTGCCTCGGATAGCACGTTATGAGCACGTTAAACTGTTGTCGGCTGTCAATTGTAGCTCTTTGACAGTCGTTACGGGTAGTCAGAAGCCAGAAAGTGACAACCAGTCTTACCAAGGGGTATCGTGTAAAGTATCTGGGTTGTGGAGGTCTGATAGGCAGTCGCTCCATGTAAAACACTGGTATTCAGCTGCATCCGGTAAGACTGGAAGCCGACCCCAACATAGTTGGGAAAAGGCTAGAAAGAAGGAAGTTTCTAGTTTTTTGTTTCTTATTATACATGTTTTACTTGTACGATTCAGAGATGGCGCTAGTAGTTGCTACAACTCGTGTGTTGTAGGTTACGTCGTAGTTTCCGCTTTTGTTCAGAGATGGCGCTGTGTTATATTTTTAATTTTATGCACTAATACCTATACCTACATTTTAGCTGTCTGCACTTCTTCTCCGTAAAACTTTTACTATGCCAAGGTTCACAGGCAGTAGGCCCGCTCAAAAATGTATAGGACGGAACCCTTATTGCCTAAATCTAGCAGACTTAATTAATTGGCTCGCTCGGAACCCTACACATCCCTAAAATTAACAGACTTTGTAACTAACTCTAATTGAATAATTAGTCCAAGCTACCTATATCTAGCAATCAAAATATCGATAGTGACCTGCGCATTGCATTCAGAATATTCTAGAATAAAATCAAGCAAATAAATCAGAACTTTACAGCAATAGCAATAAAATCTAAAATACAAGTCACGAAATGAAGGGACGCTTAAAACTTAAAACGCATCACGCTCACACACATGCATCTTGTTTGGCTACATAATTATACAAATCAAAGTATAGATTGTGAATTTGTGACATGCGCATTGCATTCAGAACTTTCTAGAATGTCTATCAGGCAAATAAATCAGAACTTTATTGCAATAGTAATAACATCTAAAATACAAGTTACAAAGTCAAGGAGTCTCTTAAACGCATTCACATGCAACTCTATGGCTACCTATATTAATCAAAGTATTGATCGAGACCTGCGTCGTTCTAGTCTAGATTCCTTCGTGCCCTCAGTGCGCCCCGCGCCGTCTGCCGTGTTAGACGAACTGCTCCTACAAGCCGCCGCCGTGACACCGGGCTCAGCGGCCTACAGTATAGCGTGACACAGGGTTTCTTCAACAATGGTAAGTGTTGATTTTCATTTAAGTATCTGCTAGTGTCAAACTATATAAACTGTCTGGGTTTTTTTACATAACTCTTAGGTAATAGGTAGGTCTTAGGTGAATTGGGCGTGGCTGCTATTCACATGTTATAAATGTAGGTACCTAACTTTATGTATTAACGTGATTTAAAAGAATAATATCTCATTGGTACAGTAGTCGCTAGCGTGACTGTTGCACACGACGTGCCAGGTTCGACTCCTGTTCGTTGTGCAAATTCTCAATACAAGAACGAAGTCTGTTCAGAATATAGCCACAAGCTCGCCCTTGTTATATAATGTGCTTCTAAATTATCTGCCACGGTTGCAATGGGAGAAAGTATAGGGTATATAGATTACAATAGTGATATTTATCGGACCCCCTACCCCCCCTTATTCATATAAGCCCATGATAGATTACCTCTGTAAAATTACCCTTCAGGCAGCGCAGCGTGACAGTAGGTACCAGTACTGCGACATAGATATTAAAACAATGCTCTTATATCATTACAGATCCTGATGGGCGAGCGATCATCTACTCGTCTTTAAGCATCGGTTCGTCTGGCTCGAGGTCGCAGACGGCTCTCGCGCGCACACCAATGAACAGATTATAAATATAAAGCCTATAGTTCCATTTATAAAAATAATGATTAACAGATAGTCATGAGCGTGATAGAAATGTTTGTGATCCGGATTTCCTGAGTCCGTGTGGTACCCGGCTGAAAGAATAGGCCACCCCGTCTCCTCCCGTTGGGTGTCGTAAAAGGCGACTAAGGGAAAAAAGTCGAGAGGATGAGTCGCAGCGTCCTCTCATTACAACATAGAAGACTTATGTGACACTACACATTACAAAACAACATTCATTTATTATACTAATATCCGTAGGTTAAGCTAATTAAGTTGTTTTTTTTCATCACCCTACCACATCCCCGACACGCCATAGAAACATCATCTGCCTAGCCTTTTCCCAACTATGTTGGGGTCGGCTTCCAGTCTTACCGGATGCAGCTGAATACCAGTGTTTTACATGGAGCGACTGCCTATCAGACCTCCACAACCCAGATACTGGGTTACACGATACCCCTTGGTAAGACTGGTTGTCAGACTTTCGGGCTTCTGACTACCAGTAACGACTGTCAAAGATCTACAATTGACAGCTGGGGCCAACAGCTTATCGTGCTATCCGAGGCACGGAGAGTGATAATTAATTTACAAAACGCACTTAACATATGAAAAGTCAGAGGTGCGAGCCTTGGGTTTGAACCCGAGATCACTGACTTGCCAGTCAACGATCACTACCACTAGGCTACCACACCCCCGACACGCCATAGAAACGTGCTCGTATAATAGCCTACCTTCTACTACAAGCGAGCGGGAAAAGGACAACGCGATAACATAAGCCGCGCTCCCGCTCGTTTCACCTTTTCTTCACTCTTGTATCATATGCGGGGGACAATAAATTGGCGGGGGGAGGTGAGTGTCGCTTCTGTATGAAGTTATAGTAATTATATTCTTGCTTGACCCTACTCCCAGCGTCACCAATATGTAGTGGTAGCGATTAATACCTTATTTTGTAATCATACTTGCTCGTAAAAAACACAGTATAATAATCATACAGTATGGTAACGTCGTACAAACGCTCGAAAACGGCACAATCACGCAAACATGCGTAATATTGTGTAACGACGAGACTCCTAAGCGAACGTCGCAGTATCAACGACGCATCGTTCGCAATGATCTTTGATAAAATTATAAGAACGCAATTTTAATATTGAAATAACTGATCAATATTATTAGTATTATATTATATATTACAAGGTGAGGCGTTCCTCCGTCTAAAAGGGAGGATCCTTCGATTGTTGCTTTAGGTTTAGTTTAATTGCTTTAGCTGGAGGCCTTTGGAGGGTTTTAGGTTTCGCTAGAAGTCCGGTTAATCAGTCTGAGCTCCTTAGAGCTATAACAGACTGAGAGACCACGTAGAAAAAAAAAGAAACCAGGCGGGTTGATGTTGGGCTGTTGTTGTTATTCGTCATCGTGGATAGATGGCGCTAGACTCTTGAGTGTCGGCGTAGTGTTCGTCACCGCGTATAGGTGTCGGTGTTCACCACACATCTATTAGATCGACTCATTAATAAAGTAAACGGTATTTAATAGTCCAATGGGACGGCAATCTGACACGACCGCAGAGATATCAGGCGTAGGAACAGCGCTTCCCCTAGTGTCTCAAATATCCAGGTGTATGTTTGCCTTGTACTTATATAACCACTATCACGTCTACGGGTAGCGGATTACTCAATATAAGAAGGCGGTTTAATGTCCCGGGTACTACGCTCCCCAACAAACTAAAAAAAAACAACTTCTAAAAGAGAAAGAGAGCTCTCCTGCGTTGAAATACGGTATTTTATAGCAAATAGCTTTATACCAAGTCGTTTAATACATACGTACAGTAAAAAAAACAGAGATGGCATCACTTTACCGGCCAGAGCCGAGTAAAAAAAATTTTGTTTTACAATGTTCAATGCTTGAAAATCAAGGATCAAGGATTATGTCGTAAATATTTTACTAATACTGTTTATTTTATAACTATTGTACATAAAAATAATCTACAACGATAGTGCTATTATATTTTGTAACAGTATTTAAAAAAAACCACTCAATCGCAAGTAATTTCTTTATTATTCGCATTAATATTATTATTTATAAACATTCTCGATTCCAATTCATTACATTACCGTGAACAGCACGAATCTTGAGCGCTCAACGTAAGAGTGGAGACTGGGTTGCGCATCGTACAGTCGACCGCACATCATTGGTAACAATTTGACATTGACAGCACCCTTATTACGTAGCAGTAAAGGCGCTTTTCGTAGTTTAAGTGTTACCACTGTTATGCGGTTGACTGTACAATGAATTACCGTATCGTCATCTTCGATAACTAATAAAAATCTAGATTTTAATGATAAATCAGAAACTCGCAAAAACAACTGACTTGGGCGGGACTTGAACCCGCGATCCCTGGCGTGCTGTGCCATCGCTTTACCAACTAAGCTACCGAGTCCAGCCCGCTTCAATCGAAATTACAAATCTCTTTTTTAACGCCTTAAAGGCGTGTGGTGACATCTACTAGAGCAGACGCACCGCCGCCGCGTCAGTTGTTTTTGCGAGTTTCTTATTAAATAATATCATTTAATAAGCAAAACGTGTAAAAAACATACATAATAAAATCTAGATACACAACCAGCCCCAAAAAATCTAGATACACAATCAGCCCCAAAAATCTAGTTACACAACCGGTAACAAAAATCTAGTTACGCAACCGGTAACAAAAATCTAGTTACACAACCGGTAACAAAAATCTAGTTACACAACCATCAACAAAAAATCTAGATTCACAACCAATCCTATCCAAATGTATATACATTTGGATAGGATTGGTTGTGAATCTAGATTTTTTTGTTAGTTAGTCAAAACTGCCCCAATAATGTTCCTGGGATATCCCAGGAACATTATTGGGGCAGTTTTGACTTAATAGCAGGTTCGATTGAGTAATGCATGCAATAAATTATACTTTAACAATACCTAACATAATACATACATAATAAACATGAACGAATGGTCCAGTCAGTAAACGAAATTCAACAGTATTTTTTTTTAAATTTTGTCTTTCCTCCATAAACTTTTACTATGCCAAGTTTCACACTCCTCCGTGCGCGCAATATTCTTAAAAAAAGATCTACCATTTTGGCTTCACGTATAAATATTTATATAAATAAATTCTGACAATAATTTGGATAGATTTGGCAAGCAACTAGATTTTTATTGGCTATCGAAGATCATCGTAGGCAATGAACGTTACACACAGCTAATCACAATGATTCGATCATGTCATTGAAGTGACACGACCTCTTCGCGCCTGAATGCTTACCAACATACAGGCTGATCACTTTTACACATAAAGGTCAGCGCTCAAGATCCTTGCCGACTTATTTTACACATTCCTTTTTAAGATGGATGTCCCTTATTCCTTTACATCATATTGTTCGGAACTCATTAATATCGGCAAACATCTGGATCAAATATAAATTAATTATCACTCTCCGTGCCTTGGATAGCACGTTATGCTGTTGGCCCCGGCTGTCAATTGTAGATCTTTGACAGTCGTTACGGGTAGTCAGAAGCCCGAAAGTCTGACAACCAGTCTTACCAAGGGGTATCGTGTAACCCAGTATCTGGGTTGTGGAGGTCTGATAGGCAGTCGCTCCATGTAAAACACTGGTATTCAGCTGCATCCGGTAAGACTGGAAGCCGACCCCAACATAGTTGGGGAAAAAGGCTAGGCAGATGATCTGGATCAATAAGCGGCGTAGTGGGAAACAGTTAGCGCAGGTTTACAATAAATTGAACAACCAAGTGTGCCCGCGGGGTAGAAAATTTTCTTTTAATAAAGAGAGTTAAAAATCGGCAATTGTCAAGATGCTTGCCGATATTTGTACTGACAATGAACTTAGTATACCTAGTGAAAGAGGAGCAGAAGAGCGAGATGTCACTAGATGCGGTATGATGAATAAAATAGTACAAATACGTAACTGAACATATTTAATAAGAAACTCACAAAAACCAGGACTTGAACTCGCTAGCTCTAGCGTGCCGTGCCATCGCTTTACCAACTAAGCCACCGTGTTCTACCCGCTTCAGTTGAAATTACAAATTTTTTTCTTACCGCCATATAGGCTTGTGGTGATTGCAATAACTTGTATAAATAGGCTTAACGAAAGATTTTCAAATCTTCCGTAATGTAGGTACACATTTATTTACGAAAAAACCTTTATTTCGGTAATAAACTTTAATTTAACGCCATTTTTCTAATATTTTTTTTAATAGTGCGTCAAAAAAGCTCTCAGGTGTCATGGGGCGACTCTGACGTCACGCTTAGGTAAACATGTATAATATTCACAACAACGAAACAGTGTTGACAGCGGAGTTTACCTAAACGTGCCGTCATAAACTGTGATTGGTGTTTCAGATAAAATGGCCGATTGCAGTATTTAAAGGTATTATTTTAGTGAAAATCTTAATAATCTAATATTTTTAAATAAAACTGAAGTAGTGTTTTAATTTTTTTTATATAATAATATTTCCCCTAACATCATTAAATCGACGATTTTTTTGATACTTTCGTCATGCCTATTGTAGTAACTGCACTATTTAAAAAAAAAGTATGTTAGGTGCCACTAGTGTTCAGAAATTAATTGTTATACATCACAGACAACATAACTCTGACACACAAATACACACACAAGTGACATCTCTCTGTTTCTCTATTACACTGGATATACTAAACTTATTCTGGTGTTTAAATATTCAAACAATAACATATCTTTAATACAACAGGGTACAATACGCGTATAATATAACTATGCCTCTCTGTAGTTAGGGTATTCGAACAGTCATACTACTTTGCCAGCAGTGGTTATACTTTGCCAGCAACGGCCATACTTTGCCAGCAGTGGCCATACTTTGCCAGCAGTGGTCATATTTTGCCAGCAACGGCCATACTTTACCAGCAGTGGTCATACTTTGCCAGCAGTGGTCATACTTTGCAAGCAGTGGTCATACTTTGCCATTAGTGGTCATACTTTGCCAGCAGTGACCATACTTTGCAAGCAGAGGACATAATTACTTTGCCATCAGTGGACATACTTTTCCAGCAGTGGCCATACTTTGCCAGCAGTGGCCATACTTTGGTTTAGCATCAGAGAGGCAAAGTTAATATACGGGAATCCATCATAATCACTAGTACATTCGACACTGCATATATCAGTCTTAAACCGCTCCGGAGTTGTTCTCGCTGCTAACAATCTGGTAGGTGATCAGGTACTCTGGGTAGGCCTGGAAAAAAAAGTATAATTATGATATTATTTAATAAGAAACTCGTAAAAACCACTGATAAGGGACCCACGACCCTGGCGTGCCGTGCCATCGCTTTACCAACTAAGTTACCGAGTCCTGCCAGTTTCAGTCGAAATTACGAATCTCTTTCTTAAAACCCTAAAGGCGTGTGGCGACATCTACCGGAGTACTGCCGCACTAGACTGTAGACGGTATACGTAGACGTACTCTTCCCTGCCCAGTTCCACCATATCCCTACGATACGGATAAGGAAAGGGTAGGCCCTTTCTTTACCCATATCAATCTTGGATATGACAATGTCTATCTGTCAGTCAATTTTGGATATGGTGGACAAAAAAAAACTGTAATTCTTTTTAAAATTTTCTTTTATAAATACAAAACCTTGTCCTAACAATAACGAATACAAATGAATTATCAATTTCGGCGATTCATTTTTATTTAAATAGTTTATAGCTCTTCTATCTCTTTACTACTCATGAAGTTCATCAAAATTGGGTCACTTCGATCATTGTCGGATAACGGTCAAAGAAATTTTTCAATAACGTTTGTAAGAAAGAGATAAAGTGCGTACCTGTTCGCCGCGGTACACGACGTACTCCGGGAAGCACAGGCCGCCCTGCGAGGGCCGGCCCGCCACCGCGTGGTGGCCGGGCGGCGCATGCGCCATCTTCATGGCGCTCAGCAGCTGGAAGGCGCGCCCTAGCGTCACGCGGCATAGCAGCATTTGTCTAGGAATTACACATATAATTTATTTATTTATCTATTGATACAACTATTATTACAGGTTTTACCTAATGCAATAGTGTTCTTCTAACTACAATTAAGTAACTAAATGTCCTTTAAAATAACACAGTGCTATCTTTGTGAATTCGCTCAATGGACAACAGAAAAGATCTGTTTTACTCGCTATGAGGTTGAGAGTATCGAGTGCGCGCGTCAGTGGTGCTTCGCCCAGTAGGTTGTTGCGGCCCCGCTGCACCTCCAGCAGCTGCGGCCGGCAATCGCAAAAAAACAGCTGTTCCATACATTTATGTTCAAATGACTCAACAAAATGTATGGAACCGCTGATTTTTTTTGCGATTTCATGGTTGGTCCCATAGTAAAAGTTATTCATAATGATGAGTTTAATGACCCCTTTTAAGGATGCTGGTGTTTTACAAATAACCCTGTATAATATTTGAAGGTTATTTTACCTGTGGCATAGATAACAACTTCTATCTTTATGTGTGGGGCATCCGGAGCCTCCCCCGAAGCCGTACACGTACTGATTGCTTTTAGACGAGTGCTCCGCGAAGTAAATGCCGGCACCAAACATGCCTCCTGGAATTCATACAAATTTGATAATATCCTCCTGACCACACTTTGGTCACCAATCTCAACAGAGATTAGCCATCTTCGCAGAGGAAAGAAAGAAAAACCATTTATTCCCTTTAAAAAAAGGAGATATGTAGTTCACAAGTGTATGCGCAAACACATGTGCACTCTCTATTCCCTCACTCTCATAATCCGATGGGACAGCAAGGAGAGATCAGGCGCTGGTCCAACGGCTTCACATTTTGTTGATTCATGTGAACATAAATGTATGGAACAGCTGGTTTTTTTGCGATTTCAGGGTTGGTCACATAGTAAAAGTTGTTCATAATGATGAGTTTAATGACCCATTTTAAGAATGCTGGTGTATTATACATAACCCTGTATAAAACTTTTAGTGAAGACCAGTCATTATAATATTTTTTATTGATATTTTTAAAGCTGTTGGTCTTCCAAATAAATAAATTAAGTCTGACTGCCTCGTTGGTCTAGTGGTAGCAAGCGCGACTGCTAAGCACGAGGTCCTGGGTTCGATCCTCGGGTCGGGCAAAGTGTTATTGGGTTTTTCCATTACGAAATTCTCAGTAGCAGCACGGAGTCTGGAATTGTGCCGATTAATGGCAATAGGCTCGCCCCCTATTACATGGGACTTATAACATAGCCGGCGAAACGTGGGTGTACTGCACACCCTGCCTACCCCCTCTGGGGAATACAGGCGTGAGTCTATAAATAAATAAAGTATAGTTGGTACCTATGTAGGCGTGGCGCTCGTCGAAGCCCTTCTGCACGATGGCGTTGATGAAGGGGCTGCCGTGGAACAGCATGCGCTCGTTGTGCGCGCCCGCCTCCTCCAGCACCTCGCGCCGCCGGTGCTGGTAGCGCTCCCAGAGGCGGCCGTTCACCAGCTTCTGGATCTGTATGGGAGTTGCACGTTAAGCTGTTGGTCTCGGCTGCCAATTGTAGATCTTTGACAGAGGCAAGGGTGCACCCAACTTCTGGCTTAGGGGAGCAATACTTAGATTTAGGCTTAGGGGCGGGAATTTTCTGTTAGTATATTATAATTAACAACTAAATGTGAAGGTCTAAAGCCCCGTATTCATTGTAAACATTTGTTTAGCAACAAAGTTGAATCAACGTGTTGCGGAGTTGCTGTCAAGATGTTGCTGGCAACACTGCGTGTTGCAGAGTTGATAGCGATGTTGACAAGCTCTCGCCCGACAAGCGTAAACATCAGTTTAGCGAAAATTGTTGACGTGAACGTTTTCGCAACAGTTTATAAACATGGCAGTAGTGTGGAGTAATGATAAAATAATGCAACTAATAGAACAACAACAACACTACCTCCCCGGACAACATTTTAACGCAGCCTGGCGTGTGGACAACCTGTATTGATTTAAACATAGTTGCTAGCAACATTCTCGCCGCTCACCAACAATGTTGATCAACTGTTCCTAAACAAATGTTTACCATGAATACGGGGCATAAGAGCGGCTGCTTACCCGCCCTCCCCCCCTCCTAAATAAATAAATCAGCCCGTAATTGTCCCACTGTAGGGCAAAGGCCTCTTCTCATACAGAGAAGAAATCATTAATCACCACGCTAGCCCACTGCGTCCTCCGTCTGTCCGTCCTGCTCGGCCGCGATCATACCTTGATCGACTGCGACTCAACTAGGCTCTACGAGCGAAAAATTTACGTTTTAAGCTTAGCTTATAACTTGGTTAAACACTGTGTTAAATTTTGCAAAAATGACTAGAAAACATAATTTAAAAAATTATATTTTAACATTTCATGGTGAGACCTGCTCACGCTCCGCACATGGCAATGTAGTTGACGTTATCGCTCTATATTTTCTTATATACTCTAAGGGGCTAATTGACTACTTACCCTAACTACGTTATAATGCGTGAACATGCCGCCCGCGTGTTCGCGATGCGCGCGCACCGAAGCCTGCATCTCTCTCTCCACTATCGTGTACTCACTCTCCCCGCACTCTCCCTCTGAAGGGGGAGGGACTTCTATAAGGGTTGTGCCACCATACCATTCTGTAACAAAAGTTAATATAAATACCTCAAAACCATGTTTAATCCACGTTTAATAAGTTTTTACTCCACAGATAAAAAATGTCTAATTTATTTTTCAGAAATAAAATATTTGCAATTTATTTAAATGTCGTGGTGGCGCATTGGTTACGGACTCGCTTTGCAAACGCGTGGGTGTGGGTTCCAACCTGGCATGTACCAATGTGACTTTTTCAATGTCATATGTACTTTCTTAGTTAATCTAAGACATCACTGACTTACGGTCCCAGGTTCGAACCCAAGGCGCGCACTTCTGACTTTTCGTAAGTTACGTGCGTATTATAGATTAATTATCACCTGCTCCGTGCCTCGGAAAGCACGTTAAGCCGTTGGCTCCGGTTGTCATGAAGATTTTTGACAGTCGATATAGGGAGTCAGTACCCTCATAAAATCCTGACAACAGATCTAACTTCAGAATATCGTATCCCTTTGGGTTGAGGTCAGATAGGCAGTCGCTCCGTAGAAAACTGATATTCAGCTGCATCTGGTTAGATTAGAAGCCGACCACAACAAGGTTTGGGAATAATAAGGCTAGGAGAATGATGGATAGACCGGGTTTTTCATCCTAAATTTGATGTGGATAGTCTAAAGCCTAGGGAAGGACATAGGCTACTTTTTTATCAAGAATAGCTACTCGATATTTTCGCACTCACCCGACGCTGCTTGTAAGCTATGCCTGGCCGCCTTGAGCAGTCTATGCCTATGCCCATACGCAGCTACACCGACGGCGCGCAGATCTTCGTGAGACATCTCCGAGAGTATGTCGACTGTGATCTGTTCCCTTTCCAGAACCTGCGTTAGTTGCTCGAGGCCAATACTGTGGGACAAATGGAAAGGTTATGTCTTTGAGGTGCTAATCTCTTCTCACGAAATGATTTTCGACGTTAGAACATATGACGTCATCTGTTCTAAGAGTTTCTGTCGAATATAAAATGTTTTAAACCCATTTAACTTGAGCATGAGGGGTTCGATCCCCGGGTCGGGCAGTGTTATTGGGTTTTTCCATTAGGAAATTTTCGGTAGCAACACGGAGTCTGGAATTGTGTCCGGTTAAAGGCAATAGGCTCGCTACCTATTACATGGGACTTATAACATAGCCGGCGAAACGTGGGTCTATTGCATACACCTCTGCCTACCCCTTCTGGGGAATACAAGCGTGAATCAAAAATTTTTAGTGATATTTTTTTTAGAAGATTTTTAGGTAATAATTTTAAACAATATATTAATTTAATCTAAAAGTTGGTTAAAAAGATATTTTACATGTTTATGCACATGTTTTGTTTATTTAATGATATTATTCAATAAAATTATTAAATAATATCATGGGGTAGGCTAACAAAACAAAGTGTACATGGGCTAGTTGGAAGGGGAAGACCTAGACGGACGTTCTATGACCAAGTCGGGGATATCCTTGAGAAAGGTCAGGTCAGGAGTACCCTAAACCGACGAGCATGTATGAAGAATGTGATGAGAGTGAATGAGGCAAAAGAGATATGCAAGGATCGTAGCAAGTGGAAATCCGTTGTCTCTGTCTACCCCTCTGGGAAACAGGCGTGAGTCTATGTATGTATGTATATCATGGGTTAAAAAAGATTTTACCTGGAAAGAAAGGTTTGCAAAGACTCGGTGGTGGACAAAGCTGAAGCCGGTCTACCTGCAGCGTCTTCTAAACTGCCTCGAGAGCCTTCCGCCCAATAATTTGAAGGTACCACCTGCAAATATAACATGATTTATAGAAAATCATCATCATCAGCAGCCTGTATTAGTCCACTGCTGAATATAGACCTCTGAGCTCACAATACGGCAACTATTGTGCGCTCATTGGAGGTATTTGCCCATAATCGCCACGCTGGGCAAGTGGGTTGGCGATCGCAGTACCTTTATGAAATGTTGCCACACAAAAATTGTTTTATTATTTACTTTTTGGATTTGTTTTTTTTTTTTAATTTTGACGTTGCTTTTGTTTTTGGGTTGTGACGGTGGTGTCAGAAAAAAATAAGCCTTCCGCTCCAGCTAGGTCTCGGCTGTTCGACCTATGTGTACTCACCGGCGTCGCTAACGCCACAGTATCTCCGCTCGGCATCAGCACCGGGTGTTGTGGCGGCGGCAGCGGCGGCGGCAGCGGCGCGGGGGCCGCCACCTCGCCCGCTGCTGACGTCATCGCGTCCTGCAGCAGCGAGCGGACGTCTTCCGCTCCTGCTAAGTCGAGGGCTGTCTGACCTTCCTGGTTCTTCAGGTAAGGATCTGCTCCGTGAGCGAGCTGGGGACAAGTGAGAAAAAGAATATATTTCCTATATGTATAGACACTAACGCCAAGTGTATAGACACTAACGCCAGTGTATATACACTAACGCCAGATGTATAGACACTAACGCCAAGAGTATAGACACTAACGCCAAGTGTATAGACACTAACGCCAGTGTATATACACTAACGCCAGATGTATAGACACTAACGCCAAGAGTATAGACACTAACGCCAAGTGTATAGACACTAACGCCAAGTGTATAGACCCTAACGCTGGGTGTATAGACACTGACGCCAAGTGTATAGACACTAACGCCAAGTGTATAGACACTAACGCCAAGTGTATAGACACTAACGCCGGGTGTATAGACACTAACGCCGAGTGTATAGACACTAACGCCGAGTGTATAGACACTAACGCGGGTATAGACTCACCAGTAACGCGCAGAGCTGAGTCCTGGCTTTGTGCGCCGCCTCGTGCAGCGGAGTGAAGCCCCACCTGTCGGCGGCGTTGGGGGGGGTGCCGGCCCGCAGCAGCAGCGCGGCCAGCTCCACGTGGCCGTACGACGCGGCATTGTGCAGCGGCACCAGGCCTCCCTTATCTCGGGCTGACACCGCTGCGCCGGCTTCGAGCAACGCTTCAGCTACTTCTAAATTATTATAACCGGCTGAAAGAAAAAAGGTAAATGAATACTTTGCCTGTTTGCGAGTCGTGATAGCCTAGTGGTGGTGACCGTTGACTAGTAAGTCAGAGGTCTCGGGTTTGAAACCAAGGCGCGCACCTCTGACTTTTCGTAAGTTATGTGCGTTTTATAAATTAGTTATCACTCTCTGTGCCTCGGATAGCACGTTAAGCTGTTGGCCCTGGCTGTCAATTGTAGATCTTTGACAGTCGTTACGGGTAGTCAGAAGCCCGGAAGTCTGACAACCAGTCTTACCAAGGGGTATCGTGTAAGCCAGTATCTGGGTTGTGGAGGTCTGATAGGCAGTCGCTCCATGTAAAACACTGGTATTCAGCTGCATCCGGTAAGACTGGAAGCCGACCACAACAAAGTTGGGAAAAGGCTTGTCTAAATTAGCAAAGCTTAAGGTCATACAAAAGAGAGTTTGTATCTGAACTTACCGGCAAGGTGTAAAGGAGTAGAATTCCTTCCATGAGCGTCTCTACAATTTACATTTTGTGGGGTTATTAGTTTTCTGAAACAAAACAACAAATTAGTTATTTTTTTTATAACTCAATTGGCTGGTATAATTGAATAAGTTGTAGGTTCATAGTTCACCGCGCAATGCGTCGGCGGTGTCACTGTCACCGGCTCGCACGAGCTGTAGGGGAGTTAGATAGGTCGCCACAAACATACCTGGCTCTAGCTAGGTCTCCTCGCTTGGCAGCATCCAGCAGTGCCGCATCGCCGCGCAAGGCGTCCGCGGTGTCACTGTCACCGGCTCACACGAGCTGTAGAGATTAGATAAGTCGCCACAAACATACCTGGCTCTAGCTAGGTCTCCTCGCTTGGCAGCATCCAGCAGCGCCGCATCACCGCGCAAGGCGTCCGCGGTGTCACTGTCACCGGCTCGCACGAGCTGTATAGAGTTAGATAAGTCGCCACAAACATACCTGGCTCTAGCTAGGTCTCCTCGCTTGGCAGCATCCAGCAGCGCCGCATCACCGCGCAAGGCGTCCGCGGTGTCACTGTCACCGGCTCGCACGAGCTGTAGAGGAGTTAGATAAGTCGCCACAGACATACCTGGCTCTAGCTAGGTCTCCTCGCTTGGCAGCATCCAGCAGCGCCGCGTCACCGCGCAAAGCGTCGGCGGTGTCACTGTCACCGGCTCGCACGAGCTGTAGAGGAGTTAGACCGTCGCGGTTCCGTCGCGTTGGGTCTGCTCCGTGCTGTCACATTTTATTACACATTATTTGAATTGTATTTCATTCCATGTTTCTGACACAAGCCTAGACAAAAGATCCGATTGATATTGCAGCTGAAAATTGTATGAATCATCTTATTAGCTACTGGTGCAGCTAAATTTATTGGTGTTTCGGCGACATCATTTAAAATATGTTGGTTCTGGCTTTCCACTTCGAAATTCATTCATGCTTTGGCGACCTCCTTTGAATTTCATTACTGTTCTGACAACGCTCTCTAAATTTTATCAGCGTTCTGGCGACGCCTTAGTGTATTAGTATTTTGGCGACGCCCTTTATAATAAATTGGTGATCTAGTAACGCCCCTTGAACGTCATTGGTTTTCTAGCAACACCTTTTTCTGTCGAATCTTTAGAATATTTGGTTGGTATTCTGGCGAAGTCATAGAAATTCATTCGTGTTTTAGTGGACGCCGTTTGAATTTCGAAGAAGTTACACCACGACATTCAAATTAATTGATTTTCTAGCAACGCCCTTTGGCGTCAAAATCAATTAATTTGGATAGGTGTATTTGAAAACCATGAATGAAAAATAATTATTTGGTTTTCTGGCGAGATTCCTATTTAAAATCTACTATTACTAATTAAACTACTACTACTAATACTCTCTGTTGTTTCTTTGGTGTGCAATAAAGTATAATCTATCTATCTATAACATTTTTAATGTAAAAATGAACGCCACGCCACGAACAATAAAAATTGCATTGTGTCTGCGGCATGGCAGTCAGTGTTAATATATTTGGATATCGTTTTACTCAATTGCGTTTAAATCCTTAACAGATATTGATGAAACTTGGCACACAGCTAGATCAGGTCTTGGATTACCACTAACCTAACCTCCTTGCGAAATAGTAATATTTTTCTGAAGTCACACTTAATTTTTCCTCTCCCCCACTAACCTTGAGCAGTAGCCTCACGATATCCGCTTTCCCTTTAGCAGCGGCTTCATGCAGCGGCGTGAACCGCCACAGGTCCGCCGCGTTCACCCCCGCGCCCATAGACACAAGCAACTCTGTTACCTCATAGTGTCCGTACGAGCATGCGTTGTGGAGAGGAACTAGACCGCTGGAAGAGAGAGGCCTACTTTTAAAATTAACAAGGTGTAAGGCAGGGATGAACCTATATAGAATAGGGCACATTCGGGCAAATTGTGAACCCAAGGCGGGGGACGCTTCAATAGAAAATCGCAGTGCGATATGTTGAGATTTCAAAAAATTGTCGATTTAATGATGTTAGGGGAAACATTATATAAAAAAAATTAAAACACTGCTTCAGTTTTATTTAAAAATATTAGATTATTAAGATTTTCACTAAAATAAAACCTTAAAATATTGCAATCCGCCATTTTGACTGAAAAAGCAATCACAGCGTATGACGTTACGCTTAGGTAAAATCCGCTGTTAACACTGTTTTGTTGTTGTGAATATTATACTGATTAAGACATGTTTACCTAAGCGTGACGTCAGAGTCGACGCCATGACACCTGAGAGCTTTTTTGACGCACTATTGAAAAAATATTAGAAAAATGGCTCTATACTTCGTTAAACTAAAGTTTATTAGCGAAATAAAGGTTTTTTCGTTAATAGTAAATGTGTACCTACATTACGGAAGAAGATTTGAAAATCTTTCGTCACGCCTATTGTTAGTACTATATCCTAATTCCTGATTCATGATCTGAGTTTATTTAAATTAATCAAATTTCTGTTTTAACTTATACAATATTAATTATTTAATAAGAAATTTGAAAAAACAACTGATACGGATGGGATTCGAACACACGATCTTCGGCGTACCGTGTCGACGGAACCGCTGAGCCACCGTATCCCATCAGAATCAGTCGCAATTTCAAATCTCTTTCTACGCCTAGGGCGTGGAGATTGATTCTGATGGGATACGGTGGCTCAGCGGTTAGAGCGTCGGCACGGTACGCCAAAGATCGTAGGTTCGAATCCCAAAACTTATCTGGCGGTTAAACTACTACTTACCCTTTATCCTTCGCATGGACATCGGCTCCTCTTTGTAAAAGTAATTGTGCTAGAGGTAATCGGTTGTACCTATAACAATAATTATAATTTAATCATTAATATAATTTAATTAAGGATCAGTCGGACCCGGCCGATCTGGAAGTCATTGGGGGAGGCCTATGTTCAGCAGTGGACGTCTTGTGGCTGAAATGATGATGATGATGAAGGATCAGTTTCATAATATATGGCAGTGGCGGAGGCTCCATACAACTCTATACCTACCTGCTTCCCATTGAAAAATGACAATCAATAATGCTTACTGACTGTGCTATTGGCTTTTCTCCAAATTGGCTCGGGCTTACCTCCTGGAAAAATTTACCCTCCGCCACTGATCTAGTTGATAATATACAGGGTTATTTGTTAAACACCAGCATCCTTAAAAAGGGTCATTAAACTCATCATTATGAACAACTTTTACTATGGGACCAACCCTGAAATCGCAAAAAAAATCAGCTGTTCCACACATTTATGTTCACATGACTCAACAAAATGTATGGAACAGTTGCTTTTTTTTGCGATTTCAGTGTTGGTCCCATAGTAAAAGTTGTTCATAATGATGAGTTTAATGACCCTTTTTAAGGATGCTGGTGTTTAACAAATAACCCTGCATATTATCAACTAGATCAGTGAGGACAACATCTGGTCGTCGCTTCGAAACTCAGGTACACAGGTCTCCGTCATCTCCAGCAGCACTATAGTCTCCAGCAGGCAGGCGCACGAGTCTCCCTATTAGCTACTCGGTCAACATACGCACCCGGCCGCGAAGTGCAGCGGCGTGGAGTGGCGGCCGTCCACGTCGCGGCAGTTGACGAGGCGCGGCCGCGCGTCCAGCAGCGCGCGCGCAGCCTCCGCGTCGCCCGTGCGCGCCGCCTCCAGCAGGCGCAGCGCGGCTGCGTTTGCGCACGCATCTGGAAGGATAGCTTTTGTCAATAGGCTTGTTGACTCAACTTTCTAAATTATTTAATACTTAATATTTACTTCATCCAAAAATTTACTTTTTTTCAAAAAATATATGTCTTTATAAACAATTTAAACTGGCTCCGAAAATACTCAAGATAATCATGACGCCTTGAATGACGTCACCCCATGAGAAACCTTGTCCGTACTGCGAAAAAGACTAGTGTAACGGGCGCTTAAAATTAAAAAAAGTTCGAAGCTGCGTTGCTCCTACGTTTAGTGTGCGCGCGCACGGTCCCGCCCTCGCCAACGATTCTCGTTGGCCCGCGGGAAAAATCAGTCCGCCTACGGCCGCGACGCACGCGCCAACAAATGTTTGATTGCTCGTAATACCTTATGTTCCCAAGTTTATGTGTTTTCCAAGTCTGTTGTTGTGTAACAATATACGCTTAGTTCACTCAAATACCGTGTTCGAATCATTTACAAACCCCTGAGACCCGTAATAAGAACAACTATTACACTAGTAAATAATAAAACGAACCATCAGGCTGAGGGTAGAGCGCGTCGGGCGCGGCGTCGGCCCCGCAGGCCAGCAGCAGGCGGCAGGCGGCGGCCGAGTCGCGCCGCGCCGCCACGCTCAGCGCGCTGCAGCCGCGCGCGTCCATCACGTTCACCTTGGCCCCTGCGCACGCGCATGCATGGATCACATCCGATATACAGGGTTAAATTAAAAATACCGACAACCTGACAAGGGGTCATTAAACTCATCATTATGAACAACTTTTACTATGGGATCAACTCTGAAATCGCGAAACGACCGACCCGCTCTTGAAAATGGACTCCGTTTGAGTTCGAAACTATTCGGGCATTCCCCGAAATCAATGCGTGAGTAAAGCCGTATCAATATTTCATATAATTAGTATGATGAAAAGTTATTATTCTAAAAATCCTGTATGTGATATATGAGAACACGCCGTCTATAGTAGTAGCTTGAGTGAAGGTCCATGCCATGGTCTTTGTCTCCACGTCACAGTGGCGTAGCGTGCCTTGGAGGAGCCCCGTATAAAAAAAAATTTGGGGGCCCTTATAAAGGGTAAAGATTTTTCGTTAAAGAAAAAAAAATGTTTGCATAAAATTGATAGAAATATTTATTCAACAATGTTTTTTTCCAATCTATAATCAAAATAGTCCCATACTTCTTTCGAAATCTGTCACAAATAGAATCTGTCATAAGTAGAATCTGTCAAATGTAGACTAAACGCGTAAAATGATACGGCAGATACGGCGGTAGCTCCGCCCCCGGGGAACTACTCCGAAATTTTAACAACGAAGCTTCGATTGTCGGAGCGCATGTTTGTTCGTTAAATTACCTTCTAATAGATTGTTTTTTTTTTTTATGGATTTGTAACGAAACGACAGATGAAAGCACTAAGTACAATTAAACAGTGGCAATTTGGTGGTAAGGATTGTGTTTGATGGTCGCATTATTACGTTCCGATCCGAAACATCGTTTTTCGATTTTCGGAGTAGAGCCCCTGCTCCGCATACAGGTGGCGGTGGTCGCTACATCTGTGAAATGTATATGAACACTTACCATGTCGTAATAAGAGATCCATAGCGTCTAAGTGAGCATGTTCAGTGGCCACATGTAAAGGAGTCTGACCGTCTTTGTTCTTCTCATTGACGCGAGCACCTTTCCTGATCAGCATCTCCATAACCTAGGGGGTGAAAAAGAATCAAATTAATATCAAAGGTGAGGTTTACAAAATGTATGGGGCTTGGTACTAAAATAAATGAAAATTTGAACAGCAATCTGACCGGAACAGGGTGAAAGAGCATAATTATTATGATTTTTTGACGCATTCAAAAAGATTTTAAAGTCAGCAGTTCTTTTTTAATGAAGCAGTGAAAATAAAGGCTAAATCACTCCAAATAATAATAAATCTTCCTGACCGAATTTCGGTCACAGCGGCCAATCTCAACGGAAATTAGCCAACTACGCAGGAGATATTATAGTGCACAAGTGTGTGCGCAAACACAGGTGCACTCTCTATTCCCTCACTCTCATAGTCCGATGGGACGGAAATCGGACACACAAGGAGAGAGATCAGGCGCAGGGCCTTTACGTGCTTATCACTCCAAATATTAATATAATGGTTGACAACCCTGTGGCAAATGACGTAACAGTGACTGAATTTATACGAATATTTTTGTATAACATGCGGTCGTATAAGAATGGAATTATACGACATTTTTGTATAACATGTAGTCTTTTAAAAAAAAAATTAATGTAATGTTTTTAGCACATGTTAGCTTATTAAATATAATTATTTTAATAAGAAATTTGAAAAAACAACTGATACGGATGGGATACGAACCCACGATCTCCGGCGTACCGTGCCGACGCTCTAACCGCTGAGCCACCGTATTCCATCAGAATCAGTCGAAATTTCAAATCTCTTTCTACGTCTAGGGCGTGTGGTAATATCTATCGGAATACATTACGTATCCGACTCTGCGTTCCAAATGTATTATTAAAATAATTATATTTAACATGTAGAATTATACGATGTTTTTGTATAACATGGAGTCGTATAAAAGTGGAATTTATGTTTTTGCTTGTTGGGTTGCTTCCTCAGTCCTAATATCCTCACCTGCTTCCTCTTAGGGTAAACGCTGGAACTGGCGCAGTGTAGCGGCCTGTCCCCGGTGCCCACATGTTGGAAGTTGACCAAGGCTTCCACGCTGCACTCCCCGGGGAGTGAAGGTGTACTCCCACTGGTTGAGGGTTGAGAATTCTGGGAAAGAGGGTAGATATCTTTTTTATATGTATAGACTCACGCCTGTATTCCCCAGAGGGGGTAGGCAGAGGTGTATGCAGTACACCCACGTTTCGCCGGCTACGTTATAAGTATAATTATTTAATAAGAAATATGAAAAAAAACAACTGATATAGATGGGATTGGAACCTACGATCTTTGGCGTACCGTGCCGAGGCTCTAACCACTGAGCCACCGTATCCCATTACAATCAGTCGAAATTTTAAATCTCTTTCTACGCCTAAGGCGTGTTCGATAATGCTTAGCGGTTAGAGCGTCGGCACGGTACGCCGAAGATCGTGGGGTCCGAATCCCATCCGTATCAGTTGATTTTTTAAATTTCTTATTAAATTATTCTAATTATGTTGTTGTTTGTTGCTGTAATGTTGTTGTTTGTTGCTGTAATGTTGTTTTAGATATTTACCTGGTGTTGGTGTCCAGACACAGCTGATAGTTGTTTTTTGACCCTGGCTGGTTCAGCCAACCTGCAGGCTTCTAGCAAACAGTGACCTCTGTATTCAACTGTAACAAGTACAATACATGGTGTATTAGAATTACTACCAAATTTGGATACTAGATGTCGCTGTTCCTTTTATTTTTATTTTTTTACTTTATTATTGAAGGGACAACAAACAGCTGCATTATGTAATATTAATACACGAGATACTTACATTTAGATAATAATAATAATGCAGCCCACAGCGCTGTCTACAGATTAAAATAAATAAATAAATCAGCCTGTAACTGTCCCAATGTAGGGCAAAAGCCTCTTCTCATACAGAGAAGCATTGAGCATTAATCACCACGCTAGCTCACTGCGGGTTGGCGATTTCAGGCAATTAAAGTCCAGGTTTCCTTACGATGTTTTCCTTCACCGTTAGTCAGTGGTGTCTTAGATTAACTAAGAAAGTACATATGACAATGAAAAAGTCACATTGGTACATGCCAGGTTCGAACTCACACCCACGCGCTTGCAAAGCGGGTCCGTAACCAATGCGCCACGACAACACTACAGATTACCAATTACTAAATAAATAGCTAGGAACCAAGGACTGTACATGCAAAACTAATACCTAATTAAGAATATAAAACCACAAACAAAAATAAATGAGGAAATGAGGTTAAAAAACCAATAATTTAATTTAATAAATCTATGCTGAAACTATCACATGATTCGCTTTTCAATGAAAGTAAAATGTAGGCATGTAGTAAATGCAGGCTTATATAGGGAAAGCTGAATGGCGCCATTAAGATTTTCTTACAATACTATAAAAATCTCAGTATTTTTATATCAAGCTTTGATAGCCTAGTGGTATGACCGTCGACTGGCAAGTCAGAGGTCTCGAGTTCGATCCCAAGGCGCCTCTGACTTTTCGTAAGTTATGTGCGTATTAAAAATTAATTATCAATTGCTAAAACGGTGAGGGAAAACATTGTGATGAAACCAGTATACCTGAGAGATTTTTCAATGATGTGTAAAGCCATGCCAGAGGCCTAAGGGTGGTTTAAACTCTGACACCAGGTTGTTCATCAACCACACGATAAGATCAAATTGAAATTCTGAGAGCCTCTACTGATAATATTTTTTGTAAAATGTTTACATGTTTTAGGACATGTTAGCTTAGAAATTTGAAAAAACAACTGATACGGATGGGATATGTTCCGGCTTCGCCAGCGGGCCGGGCCCCGCACACACACACGACGATCGCAGCGGTGTGCGTGTGTAAATACAACGCGCACCGCGCTCCGGCGGCGGCGGCGCATTCACCGCCCCACTCGGCCCCGCACCTGAACGAGGACAGACGCGTTCTCTCTCCTGCGCCGCGGCGCGCTTACTCAACCTCAACCTATGTAATCAGATCAGAAATATACAGAAGTTTATCAGCTCCAAGTGTTTTATCTTCTACACACCCAGAACAGAGCTATCGAAGCCTTGCGAGTGGTCCTTCTACCGTGAAAAAATTCTACAAGTAACGAAAAAATGGCGGCCTACTACGAGCAGTGACGCCACAGTTTACAAGCTCAAACAAAAATGAAGATGAAGATGAAATTTGGATATTCAGAATACAGAACAGAGGAAATACATGAGACTGAGTGAGTTCGTTCCAATTTCCTACCTATAACCTATTCATATTTCTTTCCACGCCATTTTTTTCCCTTGTGGGCAGCGCTCTGTACACGTGCTTGGTGGCGTTGATATCTTTCGTGCGTTGGTGTGCTTAATTATCTAAAATACTCTGCACGCATAATTGCATTTTTCCGGGCCTTTTGCATTCGCGGCCGGCTACTACTCGCAAGTTATTGGTGTTTGTTGTTTTAAAATAGATTTAAATTTATCATTACTTTACGCCGCCTGTTAAGTACATTTGCATTGGATTCGATTGCCGTTTATGCACCACAATAATAATAATTTTGCACAAAAGCTATATATTCGGATAGGTATTAGGTACTTGCTTTACATCATAGTTTGCATTCATAATGAGTGAAGCACGCTTAAAGGAAATTGTCAAAACACGCGGAAGCATTAAAGCAAAACTCACTCATTTCGGCAACTTTGTTAAATCATTAGCATGTTGCGAACCCCTAACAGAACTTCAGATCACAGAACTACAGTGTCGATTGTCTAAGTTAGATTCCTTAGCTTTGCAATTTGATAATATTCAGACCGAGATCGAGTCGCTGGCTGACTGCGACGAGGAGGATCATGAAATCTATGAGGAGCGCAAGCAGTTCGACGACAAGCACTTCGGGCTGCTGGCACAAGCTACTGCGCTACTCAACGCAGCAGGGAGGAGCCGTGACGAGCACGAGACTACCAGACGTGCTTCCAGCACATCCAGCAACAAGGACGAGGACGCACATCATGGTTTCGTGAGACTGCCCAAAATTAACCTGCCCTCTTTCGATGGCAACTTTCAGCACTGGCTCGGATTCAGAGATATGTATATTTCATTAATACATAATAACAGACACATCAGTCAAATCAACAAATTTCATTATCTTCGTGCCTCTCTTAAAGGCAGTGCAGCTTTAATTATTCAAAGTTTAGATTTCAAAGCTGATAATTATGATGTAGCCTGGAGTTTGTTATTGAATAGATTTGATAATGAACGTCTCCTCATAAACAATCACATTAATGCTATTTTCAGTGTAGAACAATCGATCAAAGAATCCAGTTCATTTTTGAGAAATATTGTTGATGTGACTAATAAAAACTTATGTGCATTAAGCAGTTTAGGTCAACCAACTATTCACTGGGATACACTTATAATATACATTATGTCTAAAAAACTAGATGTCAAAACTTTCAGAGAATGGGAAGAACATAGAAACACTATTACAACTTACCCGACCCTTAAACAGTTTTTAACCTTTTTAACTAACAGAGCTGACTTATTAGATACAATACAACAAGAAACTGCTCATAAAAATAACTTTCAAAATAAACAAAGTACACAGATGTCAGATTTAAACAAAACAAAAAGTTTTTTTAATAACAAAGGAAATTCCACAGAAAGCAAACACAACACTTCAATGTGTCCTATGTGCAACAAAAGCCATTTATTATTTAGCTGTCAAGAATTCAGAGATTTAGATGTTAGCACTCGTAATAAAAAAATAATAAATTTTAAAGTTTGTAAAAATTGTTTAAGATCAGATCACACAGAAAAAAACTGTAAAGCTTCACACTTCACGAACCCACGATTTTCGGCGTACCGTGCCGCCGCTGTAACCGCTGAGCCACCGTATCCTACCAGCATCAGTCGAAATTTCAAATCTCTTTCTATGCTTAGGGTGTGTGATAATATCTATCGGAATACATTATATTATCACAGTATCCGACTTGGTGTTCCAAACTTTGCAGTTATAGAAGGCACCGATGCGATATTACCAATTTTTCCATCCGTATCAGTGGTTTTTTCAAATTTCTTATTAAATATTTATACTCTACTGATAAGTTATGATTTTGCACTTTGGCCCTTATACCTAGGACCTAACCTAAAATATTGTAAGCCATTATATTTAAAAGAGCAACCATGGAGTTTCTTGCCAGATTTTTCTCCATGAAGGGTAGGCTGCCCTTGTGTTCAGTCTCCAAGTAGTCTAACCGCTGTTTAATAGATGGCGCTATGTCGTAAGCCGTCAAATGCTGAATGGCGATGTTAAGATTCGCAAGCAATTGTATAAGGTCAGGCAGAGATAATAAACATTTGTACTCTCAAGAACAAATAGTTTCATTTATATAGTTCCTCAACAAAATAGTGGTAAAAGTGAGTGGTGCGCGTAACATTTTATGGTCCTTCGAGCCGGATACTGGATCCAGTGGCTGGCAAGGCAGCGGTTCCCGTTCCCAGGATCCACGGAGGCATAGGAACCAGGGTGGATCGCCCTGAAGTGTGCCATATAACAATCACCACACAGAAGTGGTGATTGGGAACGAGCGAAGCTGTACCAGCGCTGGTGAAGTGGAGAAGCGCGGCGCGACGGAGTTTGCAGAGGTCACCAGTAAGGGGCGCAAGCAGACCCTGTCACCAGTAAGGGGCGCAAGCAGTCCCTACAACTGGATTACAGTGTTATCGGATTACAGTGTTTGTCGAATTGCAGTGTTTTTTGGCTTTGGCGTAATTAATTCTAGTAATTAATTATCGGAATTATAGTGAGTTCAGTGTACGGTCAAGAAAGATAAGTGAAGACAAACTGTAAGTAGACTTTAATATCGACTTTTTGCCATGAAGATACTTTACTGTGTTTGAACTTTAGTATTTTTATTTTATGGTTTACTAGACTTACTAGAATATTGTTATCATTTAAATTGGTGTGTTCAAATCAAAGGTTGAGTATCTGCTTGAAATACTTACAAATAGTTTTTAGTTTCAAAGTTCTGTTGTTTGTTAATAGTAATATTTTTTAATAATGGAGTCTTTAATTAAAGTTCAGTCTAACGTTAAATCTATTATTGAAAAGGGTCGTGTAAATTTCAAAAAATCTCCAAAAGAACGGTTAACCCTATCTTATTTAACGACTAGATTAGAATCTTTAGAAGATCAATGGAAAAACTTCAGTATTACACACAGAACTATTGTAGAACAAGCAACAGAGATAGACATCAAAACTCATACTTATTTTACTGCCGATTTGTATGACCAAACGGAAGAAATTTATATCTCTTACAAGTCTGAGTTGAAAGAACACATCAATGCAAAAGGTACACCTAGTGTAAGTAATTCTAAGTCTTCAAATGTCATTTCAAATGTAAGGTTGCCTAAAATCACTCTTCCTACGTTCTCAGGACAGTACACTGAGTGGAACTCATTTAAAGATTTGTTTGTGTCTTTAATACACAAAAATGTGACTTTGGATGAAGTCCAAAAACTTCATTATTTAAAGGGTCACTTAACAGGGGAAGCAGAGCAATTATTGCGACATACCCCAGTGACCGCTTCTAATTATAATGAGTGTTGGACTATTCTTACCAAAAGGTACGACAACAAACGATTCCTTGCTAACTGTATTCTTAAGAGGTTTATTAGTCAGACAGTTATCACTAAAGAATCGTCAAGCAATATTAAATCACTGTTAGATAATACTGTAGACTGTTTACATGGGTTACAAACTCTGGGCATTGATGTGAATTCTTGGGATGCAATTGTGATTCATCTAATTAGTGAAAAGTTAGACGACGAATCCCGCAAATTGTGAGAAATGAGAATAAGTGCTTTTGATGATATACCAACGTTTGAAGAATTTAAGAACTTCATGGAGTCTAGGTTCAGGTCTTTAGAATTCTTAAATTCTAAAGCGAACACCAACAATAGTTCTCGCAACGTTAAGTCTTTTCACATAACATTTCATTGTGTACTTTGTTCAGGAGAACACAAATTATGTCATTGCAAGCAATTCTCAAAGAAAAGTTGTGATGAACGTCGTGAGTTTGCCCGAGCCAGTAAGCTATGTTTCAATTGTCTAGGTGCCGATCACTTTGTTTATTCGTGCCGTCAAAACACTAAATGTCAAATTTGTAAGAAGAAGCATCACTCACTGCTTCACCCTAAAACTACTGAGTCGGTTGCTAGTTTAGTTGCGGAAAAAGTTGTGACTGCTGCGGTAGCCACATCTTGCAACCAAAGTGGGAGTACCATAGCTGCGGTTGATGAGCCAATTTGTTGTTTTGGTCATCTGAATCACAATCATGGATTGCTACCCACAGCAATGGTCCATGTTAAATCAACAAGGTCTGGTACTGTTCAAGGTTTAAGAGCCCTGTTGGATCAGGGTTCTCAGGTCTCGTTTATAACCGAGGCCGCAGTACAGTACCTTGGTTTGCGTAAGATACGCACGCACACTGGCATACACAGACTAGGCGATGACGAGGGAAGTTTAGTCCCTTCAAGGTCCATGGTGACATTTAAATTACAGTCTCGTCTAGATTCCAATTATTGTTTTTATGTCGATGCTTATGTGATGAATGAACTCACAACTCATCTTCCCGAAAGGAAGATTGTTCAAGTTCCACCATTTATTTCTAATCTTCAACTCGCAGATCCGTCTTTTCACACACCCGGCAGAATTGATTTGTTGCTGGGCACGCGTGTTGTTGGTGAAATATTGTTAGATGGTTTGGTCAAGGGTCCGCCTGGAACTCCAGTCGCACAAAGAACCAAACTAGGATGGATATTATCTGGTCAGATCCAATCGTCGGCAGTCTTTACGTCAGTATGTTATCACACTGTAGTGCAACCAAATGTCAATGACCATTTGCATGTCAATGCGAATAGCCATGCGCATGACAATCTAGTTGCATCCTATACTAAAGTGGCCCCTGTCAAACAGGTATCTATACCTCGTTTGAAACTATGTGGCACTGAGCTACCAACAAAACTTCTGCGTGAAGTTTCGGACACTTTAGGTATCTGTAAAGACAATGGTCATGCTTGGACTGACTCCACAGTAGTGCTTGCTTCGTTGAGTAGCCATCCCAGCCGTTGGCAGACCTTTGGCGAGAACAAAATTTCTGAAATACTTACCTGTACGAAGAACAATCGCTGGTCACACGTCCAATCCAAGGATATCCGCGCAGACTGCGCGTCACGCGGTGTTAGTCCTTACGAGTTTGCAGGCCTAGAGTTATGGAAGCAGGGACCTAGTTGGCTGAAAAATAAAGAAATTATAAAAATTAAAAGGAGAAGTAGGAAAAAAAGGGTACTTACCTCGCTCAATCCTTTTCTGGCGCAAGGAGTCTCGCGAACACCTGGTTCTGTTTCACCGGAAAAACAAATGGCTGCATCGAACCATAGAAAATAATGTTGGTAATGTTAGGTCATGAGGGTATTTACCGCTCGCACGATGGCTCTATGGTCTCTTAGTTGAAAAGCATACTGGTTCGGACAAGTTGCCTGTAACTAGTTAACAAGAATTTTGTGGTTACGTGTTTTGTATTTTTTGTTTGTAACAATATGTCGTTGTGAACATATTTGTTGAATTGCAAATTGCAATTGTTTCATTCGTTGTGAAAATAATTTTAAGTATTGTTAAGTTTTGAAGGGTTTATGTAATTTATGGTGTTTATATTTGGTATGTTGTTGTTTTTATGTCACATTCGTTACAATGGCTTGGTTTTTAATAATGTCTACAGTCCACTTTCGAATAACCATTGTAAAATTAACATATCTATTTAATACTACCCTGATTGTTTAGAATATTTAACAGTACCTAATTATTATTTTGTGCCTATTGTTGTTTGACCTATCTCATGGTGGGCGGCATCTATTTAACTTTATTTGTGTTGTTGATGTATAGATGTTGTTCTGGACATTCTGTCCATGGTGGGCGGTATGTTCAGTCTCCAAGTAGTCTAACCGCTGTTTAATAGATGGCGCTATGTCGTAAGCCGTCAAATGCTGAATGGCGATGTTAAGATTCGCAAGCAATTGTATAAGGTCAGGCAGAGATAATAAACATTTGTACTCTCAAGAACAAATAGTTTCATTTATATAGTTCCTCAACAAAATAGTGGTAAAAGTGAGTGGTGCGCGTAACACCTTGGAACTGGCAACTAGAGTCACTCTTACAACAAACAATATTATGTCTATTCATAAGTGCCTAATGGTCTACATGAATAAAAATATTTTTATTGATTTTGACCCATAGATATGTGGTTTAGTCAGGATAAACTCACAAGCTAGTCTTTCCTGCAGGTCTCTGGTAGGAGCGACGTCTAGCGCGGACTTCCCGTGGCAGTTCAGTAATGTAGGGTCTGCACCTTCACTCAGGAGGAGAGAACACACCTGCAAGATAGAGAAGAGTAGAGTAGAGAAGAGTATTCTTTATTGTACATCCCGCAAGGAAAATACATCAAAAATACAAGTTTTTAGAAGGTAAGTATACAGGGTTATTTGTAAAACACCAGCATCCTTAAAAAGGGTCATTAAATTCATCATTATGAACAACTTTTACTATGGAACCAACCCTGAAATCAGCTGTTCCATACATTTAGTTGAGTCATGTGAACATAAATGTATGGAACAGCTGATTTTTTTTTGCGTTTTAAGGGTTGGTCCCAAAGTAAAAGTTGTTCATAATGATGAGTTTAATGACCCCTTTTGAGGCTGCTGGTGTTTTACAAATAACCCTGTATACACTACGGGTAGGACCATAGCCTAAAAGCCAACTAATATTCATACCTCGAGCCTGGCTTTGCTGGCGGCTTCATGCAGCGGTGTGAAAGCCCAAAGATCGGTGGCATTGACATCAGCACCAGCTCGCACCAACAATTCTGTCACCTCATAGTGACCGTATGAACATGCGTTGTGGAGAGGAACTAGACCGCTGGAAAAAAAGATATTTTTTTTTTTTTAATATTTTTTTTTTTAGTCGTCGTGGTGGCGCATTGGTTACGGACCCGCTTTACAAGCGAGTGGGTGTGGGTTCGAACCTGGCATGTACCAATGTGACTTTTTCAATGTCATATGTACTTTCTTAGATATTCTAAGACACCACTGACTAACGGTGAAGGAGAACATCGTAAGGAAACCTGGACTTAATAGTCTGAAATTGCCAACACGCAGTGAGCTAGCGCGGTGATTAATGCTCAATCCTTCTCTGTATGAGAAGAGGCCTTTGCCCTACATAGGGACAGTTACAGGCTAATTTATTTATTTAACCGACGAAAAAACGCGAAGCGGAGGAGGTTATCAATTCGACATGTATGTTTTTTTTTGTATGATCACGCTTAACTTTTTACAGAAGGGTCCGATTTTGATGATTTTTTCTTTGTTCAATAGGGTTAACATTCAATGTGGTCCCGTTAAAAAATTATCGTGGTCTGATGATGGACTGCGTAGCTATAGAAAGGAGCTCCTCATCGGTCAACAGCAAAATTTTGTTAATGAAGATTTTAACACTGATTATGCGTGACCTTGTTACCCAAATTCCGTAAAAGAGAGGGGGGGGGCGGAGTTAGTTAACCCCCTCACATAAAAAAAAGTTTTAAAATTTAAATGTTTTATCACTAAAAATTTAAAAATAAAAAAACTTTTTAACAAAAAAAATAACCGACAAAACAAGGAAACTAAAAAGTAAAAAAAATAATCATTTATTTTTGTGAAATTTTTATATGTTTTAGCACATGTTAGCTTATTAAATATAAATATTTAATAATTTCATTCAAATTTCAAATTAAATATTTATATTTAATAAGCTAACATGTGCTTAAACATGTAAAAATTTCACAAAAATATTAAGAAAATTGGTAATATCGCATCGGTGCCTTCTAAAACTGCAAAGTTTGGAACACTGAGTCGGATACGTAATGTATTCCGATAGATATTACCACACGCCCTAGGCGTATAAAGAGATTTGAAATTTCGACTGATTCTGATGGGATACGGTGGCTCAGCGGTTTGAGCGTCGGCACGGAACGCCGAAGGTCGTGGGTTCGAATCCCATCCGTATCAGTTGTTTTTTCAAATTTCTTATTAAATATTTATAATAATCATTTATTTAAATACCTATTTACAAAAATCTGATTTTTTTGACTGAAACTGTCGCGACAGTTTCTTGACCTTACAATGTTTACGTTAATATTATGAACTCAGATCTACATCATGTTAAAAAATACGAAAATGAAAAACAATTTCCTGTGGCTAAAGTATTTGTTGGATTTGATTGATTTTTTGTATACGGGTAAAGAACATGATACTCTTTACGTGGTTTACAGGAATGTCAATCGTCCTGTAACACCCATAGCTATAGGGGAGCGAAAAAAAATGTTAGCTTACCCCATGGTGTAAAGTGTCATTGTTTAGAGTATATATACTTGACGAGGTCTAAACATCAATATTTATCAATACTGTATTTTTTGTTTTAAAAAATATTGGAGAAACAAGGGAATAAGACGCCACAAAAGTAAACATATAGCTTGACACAAACAAGCTTCATAATAAATAAAAATAAATAAATATGCCTGTAATTGTCCGAGGGCAAAGGCATCTTGATTGTAGGGGAAAGGAGTCGTGATAGCCTAGTGGCGGTGACCGTTGACTGGCAAGTCAGAGGTCTCGGGTTCGAACCCAAGGCGCGCACCTCTGACTTTTCGTAAGTTATGTGCGTTTTATAAATGAATTATCACTCTCCGTGCCTCGGTTGGCACGTTAAGCTGTTGGCCCCGGTTATCAATTGTAGATCTTTGACAGTCGTTACGGGTAGTCAGAAGCCCGAAAGTCTGACAACCAGTCTTACCAAGGGGTATCGTGTAACCCAGTATCTGGGTTGTGGAGGTCTGAGAGGCAGTCGCTCTATGTAAAACACTGGTAGTCAGCTGCATCCGGTAAGACTGGAAGCCGACCCCAACATAGTTGGGAAAAGGCTAGGCAGATGATGAGGGTAAAGGCCTCTCATGTAGAAAAGGATCGAGCATTAATCACCACGCTAGCGCACTGCGTGTTGGCGATTTCAGACTATTAAGTCTAGGTTTCCTCACGTTTTCCTTCACCGTCAGTGGTGTCTTAGATTAACTAAGAAAGTACATATGACATAGAAAAAGTCACATTGGTATATGCCAGATTCGAACCCCTTGACCGTTAGTCAGTGGCGCTGATTCTCTTGTACATCTCGCTAAACTAATTTTAGTCTAACTATATCTCTTTCTAATAAACACTATCGAAAAAGGACAGCAAACTGAACTATCAAATTAGAGCTGTCAAATTAGTCTACGTCCTTGCAATTGACGTGAAATTAGACGAGACATCTACAACATGCCGACTAAATTTTCGTTGATATCACGCAAATGGACTAGTTTGATAGCTCCAAAAATCATCTATCTTTTTCTAATGATTTCCGTTGCCGTTGGTCCTGCGCCTGATCTCTCTCCGGTCGTGTCGGATTGCCGTCTCACTGGACTATGAGAGTGAGGGAATAGAGAGTGCACCTGTGTTTGCGCACACACTTGTGCACTATAATATATCCTGCGTATTTGGCTAATCTCTGTTGAGATTAGCCGCTGAGACCGAAATTCGGTCAGGAGAGCATTATTATTATTACAAGCTTTTAAACTAATTTAGACTTCTTAGTTTTAGACTGTGGCGACCACCGCCATCTATGTGCAGCAATGAACACTACGACGACACTCAAGAGACAACCAGCGCCATCTAGATTGCCACGATGACAAATAACAACAACAGCTTGAAACGCGCAAGCGAAGTTCTAACTACAATTTAACCACATATATAATGGGGGGGGGGGGTTTAGGGGGTCCGGATAAGATTTTCTCTAAAAAAGAACCTTAAAATATTGCAATCTGCCATTTTGACTGAAACAGCAATCACAGCGTATGACGTCATGCTTAGGTGAAATTCGCTGTCAACACTGTTTTGTTATTGTGAATATTTGACACGTTTACCTAAGCGTGACGTCAGAGTCGACGCCATGACACCTGAGATTTTTTTTGACGCACTATTGAAAAAATATGAGAAAAATGGCTTTATACTTCGTGAAACTAAAGTTTATTACCGAAATAAAGGTTTTTTCGTAAAAAGTAAATGTGTACCTACATTACGGAAGAAGATTTGAAAATCTTTCGTCACGCCTATTCCACTCACCCCTTATCCTTAGCATGGACATCAGCGCCTCTTTGCAGGAGTAACCTGACTGCTCTCGCCCTGTTGTACCCTGCAGCTAAATGAAGAGGTGTAGAGCGTCTCCCATCGCTGGCATGCACGTTCACGTTTAAGGGGGTGAGCAGGGAGGCGAGGCGGTCGTCCGCTCCTGAACGAGCAGCTTCTAGCACGTCAGCTGCGCAGTATTCACCTGGGATACGGGGTCAAAAGAACATTTCTTTAATTTGCTGCTTATCTCGCTTAGTAGCTATCTCACTCGCACTTTGAAGTTATAAAATCATTGAATATACATAGTTAGGTATAAAAATTCGCAAAAAAAAAAATTGCGAGTCGGACTCGCATACAAAGGATTCCGTACCAAAATGAAAAAAAGGTTTTTTGTATGGAGATCCCTTTTAATTATTAACTTTATTTTATTTTTTATTAAAGTAATAGTGTAAATTTCAACTGTCTAGCTATCAACGTTCATCAAGTCTTAGTAAAAGTTTAAAAAAGTGATAGATTGCTACCTACTATATTAAATGCTTTATCCAAGGAAATTGTTAGTAAATTAAAAGTAACTTCGAAACCAAACATATTATGTAAAAATATACTAAAAAAATACTTATTGAATAATTAATAAAATTAAGTAGTACTGTAAAACGGGTGTTACAAATACACAAAAAAAAAAGTACATAATTATAGGAAATTTTTTGGTTGGGATTCTAAACTTACCTGTCAACACAGGCCTGGTAGCTGAATCGGCTAGGTCGAGCGGAGTCTTGCCCTCCGTGTTCCGTATGTTAGGATCAGCTCCGTGTTGGAGCAACGCTGTAAACAATATCATAGGTACTTATTATTATTTAATAAGAAAATATAAAAATTTTAAAAAACAAGTATTTATTTAATAAGTTTAATATTTTTTGTGAATTTTCCCTTTTTTTTTGCACAGGATAGCTTATTAAATATAAATTTTTAATGAGAAAATTTGAAAAACTGATATGGATGGCATTCGAACCCACGATCTTCGACGAACCGTGTCGCAATATCTATCGTGGCGTGTGGTAATATCTAACGCCCTAGGCGTAGAAAAAAGAGATCTGAAATTTCGACTGATGTGGGATACGGTGGCTCAGCGGTTAGAGCGTCGACACGGTACGTGGTATCGTGGGTTCGAATCCCACCCGTATCAGTTGTTTTTTCAAATTTTCTTATTAAAATTTATATTTAAGTAATAAGCTATCATGTGCTGTAACATGTAAAAAATTCACAAAAAATATTATACTTATTAAATACTAGCGACCCGCCCCGGTTTCGCACGGGTGCAATATACATATAAACCTTCCTCTTCAATCACTCTATCTGTTAAAAAAAACCGCATCACCCTATAAGAATGCTACTATAAATTAGATTTCAAGTAATGTAATGGCCTCGTTGGTCTAGTGGTAGCAAGCGACTGCTGAGCACGAGGTCCTGGGTTCGATCCCCGGGTCGGGCAAAAGTGTTATTAGGTTTTTCCATTAGGAAATTCTCAGTAGTAGCACGGAGTCTGGAATTGTGCCCGGTTAATGGCAATAGGCTCGCCCCCTATTACATGGGACTTATAAAATAGCCGGCGAAACGTGGGTGTACTGCACACCTCTGCCTACCCCCTCTGGGGAATACAGGCGTGAGTCTATAATGTAATGGCCAGAAGTGTGGGTTTCTAGAATCGCGCCACTAATTCAGGTGCATAAAATGTGCATAAAATAATATTTCTGCTTACCTATACAAACATCAACCTTCCCCTTTGCAGCAGCCTCGTGCAGCGGGGTGTATCCCCAGTTGTCCCTCGCAGCTGGGGCAGCCCCAGCCCCGAGGAGAGCCCTCACCACGTCCGCATGGCCGAAGGAGCAGGCGTTGTGTAACGGTTGGAGACCACCGTCGTCTCGAGCTTGTAGTGCGGCCCCGGCTGCTATAAGTATCTCTACTACTTCTCTGCGTCCGTATCCTGGAAAGAAGGACATTTTTTTACACAAAGTAAGCTTATACTATATACTTATAGCTACTATACTTATAGCTTAAAAGGCAGAGGCCTTGGGATCGAACTCGAGACCTCTGACTTGTCAGTCGACGATCATACCACTAGGCTATCAGTGCTATATTGATTAATTAAACCATATTAAAAATCCTATAGTAATTTCTGACATTATCCTGAAAAGACAGCAAAGACGATCGACAGAAAAGCGGTGTGGGGCTTTCATTTATATTATCAAGCGATCTACAATGTAGATTGAAATAAATAGATAATCAATATAGATTAACTTAACATACTTATAGAATTAATAAATACATTATATTATTATCTATCATGTTTAATATTACAAGCCTTTATTCTTAGAGTATGTAAGAAAATATAGAGTGATAACGTCAACAATATTGCCTTGTGCGAAGCGTGAGCAGGTCTCACCATTGAAATGTTAAAATATTATTGTTTAAATTATGCGATTTAGTCATTTTTGCAAAATTTAACACAGCAGTTAACCATGATATAAGCTAAAATGTAACTTTTATCGCTTGTGGAGCCTAGTTGAAGCAGTCGATCGAGGTATGATCGCGGACGGAGCTCGTGTCGCGGCCGCGTTGTTCATACCCGTGTTTACGGTTCATACTTCTGTAGGATTGCTCTATATTTTCTTATATATTCTAAGGTTTTATTTAACTTGCAGTGTATGCTGTTAGTATGTTTACGTAAAATCTTTCAAGCTGAATTAGAACCACTTCCTCTTATCCTAAGGAGTCGAATTTTTACATGTTGATTCAGTTCCGATGTCTAAAAAGCACTGATAGCCAAGTGGTATGACCGTCGACTGACAAGTCGAGGTCTCGTGTTCGATCCCAAAGCGCGCACATCTGACTTTTCGTAAGTTATGTGCGTATTATAAATTAACTAGCGACCCGCCCCGGCTTCGCACGGGTGCAATGGTGATTCTCCACTATTTAATGGAAGTTATTACACATATAAACCTTCCTTAAGAATCACTCTATCTATTAAAAAAAACCGCATCAAAATCCGTTGCGTAGTTTTAAAGATCTAAGCATACATAGGGACAGACAGACGGCGGATAGCGACTTTATATTATGTAGTAAATTAATTATCACTCTCCGTGCCTCGGATAGCACGTTAAGCTGTTGGCCCCGGCTGTCAATTGTAGATCTTTGACAGTCGTTACGGGTAGTCAGACGCCCGAAAGTCTGACAACCGTCTTACCAAGGGGTATCGTCATATCGTGTAACCCAGTATCTGGGTTGTGGAGGTCTGATAGGCAGTCGCTTCATGTAAAACAATGGTATTCAGCTGCATCCGGTAAGACTGGAAGCCGATCCCAACATGGCAGATGATTCAGGTCATACTAACCAAAAAAATGTATTGTCATCGGAACTGAACTAATATGCAGAAAATTAACTCCGTAGGATAAGAGGAAGTGGTTCTAATTCAGCTTGCAAGATTCCACCCGAACAAACATACATTGCAAGTTAAATAAAAAAACACAAAAGATTGTCAAGGCTGCCTAAATTGCGAAAAGAAATCACTTCGAACAAGGTTATAGACCAAATAGATTATTGAACAAAAGATCTGTACCAGACAGATTATCTATACTTATAAAACAGTACCGTGACTGACTGACTGACAGACAACACACAGCCTAAACCGGTGGACCTAGAGACTTGAAATTTTGAGACAATATTCTTTAAGTACCCTAGGGGTGCACTAAGGAAGGATTTTTGGTACTAGGTATATGATGAAAAGAAGTGGCTCTAACTGCAGCGCTGCTTCACTCCCATGGATTGTGATTGTTTTAGAACACAGTGTAGTTCATAGAGATAAACGTCTAGAAAATTATCATTCCCGGAAAAAGCGTAGGTATCCATATTAAGATTTCGTAGGTAATGAATTTGACGTCATTTGGCACTTACAAATTATTCCGACCCCTGATTATCATTTAATTAATTTATTGTCAATTGTATCATTCGCACACTTGTATAAACAGAATGACAGTGATACATTTTATGTATACACCATACAATTTACTTTTACAATAATTACGCTTATTATATGAAATGTTTTTTTTTAATGTTGCCTCTATTTTCAAGATTTGTTCCTGTTTTTTTTAACCAACTTGAAAAAGGAGGAGGTTCTATGTTCGGCTGTATGTATTTTTTTTTGTATTTTCACCCATTTCTCAGTCAATTGTAGACCGATTTTGAAAATTCTTTTATTGTTTGAAAGAACCCTAAGTTGGTCCCATAGAAATATTGTCATGATCTGATCCAATCAGATGCGCCGAGAGGTGCGCCCTCTGACTTTTCGTAAGTTATGTGCGTACTATAAACTAATTATCAGTTGCAAAAACAGTGAGGGAAAACATGATGAAACCAGCACATCTGAGAGATTTTTCAACGTTAAGTAAAACCATGTCAGAGGCTTACGGGCGGTTTAAACTCTGATACCAGGTTGTTCAACAACCATACCATAAGAAGGACCGAATTACTAAAATTGAATACCTACTCAATAAAACACTTCCACAGACAATTTGCAGTGTAGCGCCCGCAGCTTACCCCACAGTGGACATAGCGAGATAATAAACAAATCGAAACTTATTAGACCAGAACTCCTCTATTACACACAGCTAAAATTTTGGACATTCTTGCAAAATACACTATCATAACAATAATTACGTCAACAAAACATGAATAAAACACAACAGAACATATAAAACACGAAACGCCAACCATCTAGCGTAACTAATTATGCAATTTTCAAAACTTATGACCACCACTTCCTACTTATGCACGTCCGTCCTTTCACTACTGTATAAAAACCATTTTTTTGACAATTAAATCGAGTTTTAAATGAGTTATGTTTGTTTAAATACCTGCAGCGAAGTGTAAAGGAGTCGATTTTCGCCCGGCTGTGTCCCTGGCATTCACTGTTTGGGGCGTAATTAACTTTTTTACACGAACTGCATCTCCAGTTTTGCATGCCTCGAATAACTCTCGCAGAGGATCAGTGGGCGGTGGTAATGCGTCAAGCGCCGATCCGAGAATCGAACGACGGCTCGACATGATGAGTTCGCGTTTCACATTTAATTTTTGTGTATTAAACACACATTATCGGGATATTATTAAATAAAAACACGTATAGACACAGCTGCTTGCTACTATTATTTGACAATTGGTCTTGGGGTTACACTATTCCAAATTATTATTACCCCATAAAAATAATTGAGTAATGGCAATTATTTAGGGAATCTAGCTTGGTTCAAAATTGAGGGCTCAAATGAAAGTAATTAGCAATTGCAACAAAATTATAAATATACCAGTACAGTTACAGACTGTGCTGCAATAAAGTAGATGAAAGAATCCACCTTTTGCGAACTAGGAATAAAATTCACTTTACAAAAAACATTATTTAATATCAAAAAAACATTAATGACAGTAATCCTTTCGAAAGTGCTGTTCTTTTTAATATGTGTGTATTGTGGTCAAAGGGGAAAAGTCTCAAATTTCCAGCAACTCAAATTAAACACCGATTCCTAAACGAAACGATTTTACACTATAATGAAATAGTTCTTATTATTTTTGGTTTTTAAGTCGGTTTAAATTATTAATTATTTTAACTCACATATTATGTAGGTATATTTCATCCGCATGTCAAGCAGCTATAAATGTCGAATCAATTTTACCCTATAAATATTTACTCAGTTGTAGGGAAAATTTACAAGTATGGTATTACAGTATGCCACAGACAACTTAGTGTTGATTTTCACATGTTGCAGGCTTGAACAAAGCATTTTTAATAATGTTTTTTTTCATGAAAACATGTTTTAATTTTTTAAATAATTTTTCAATTAAAATGCCTTTTTTAAATTAATTATTGTCCCGACTTACAACAGTCAATGTTATAAAATTGTTGTTTTGAATGTGTTTTTTTTTTAAATTGGTTTTACGTTTTGTTAGTTTATAAGCACGATTTTGTAGTTAAAGAAAATAATTATTTCTTTAAACATTACAGTAATACTTTTCACCATCATATAAATACATAATTAATTATTTTAGGTATTTTAATTTTATAACTCACAAATGACGAGTTAATTTATTTGAACAGAAAATAATTTAGTAATAACAAAACGTATCTTTCTATCTTGTCTCTGGGCTTTAGTTGACGAAATCAAAATGGCGTCTTTTACGGACTAGCGCTTATCCGCCGCATACTGAATACCGTTTCCAATAATCGTGGGTGTAACTATTTTTAAGTGATTACAACAATTTGAGAACAATTATTCAGTGTTTTGGTGTTGTTTTTTTCACAACGGACTTACTGGACTGTGTTTGGATATATAAATAATACGAGTTCCCTCAAAGGTATGTCTCCTTTCACCTATCGAATATTTAGTATTTGATAATGATCGTATTATCGCGAAGTCGTCGTAAATCGTTGCGTTATTTCTCGTATCGTAGTGTCTGTGGCGCGTGGATGCTTAATTATCGCGGACGGAAGCCCCATTCTTTAGTTTAGTAGGTGAATGAGGGAACAGGTTTTTTTCTAGTCGAGGACGCAAAAGCCTAGTGAGGTTTCGATCAGCACTTCAGTTTTGTCGGTTCCTCATTCTTGTCGTGCGTCGCAACTCGAACCATCGAGTTTACATTAGCGTTATATATGTACAAATATTGGTTGGTGCGTAGAACGACTAATTTAATTAGTGGCCAGGCGCGCCTGACAATTTCTCAAATTTCTCTGGCGTATAATGCAGTGTCGGTGTATTTTCTCGTATTTGGATTGCAGTGTTGTGATTTTCTCGTGTGCCAGTTTGTTTATTGAAAGTTATAAGTTCAAATAAACGAGGTAATACAACCATTATTATTCTACAATCTCTCACTCTCCATTAAAATAACTTACAGTGGAATTAGACCTATTAGTACCAATTAGCTTACATTAGTGGCACTAATTAAAATTAATACTTGTTCTGAACCAGTCTTGTAATAATTAGGTTTAGCAATAGACATTTTTTAAAAATGTGACCTCTTTTTCAATAACTTTTTAAATATTATATGGATGTGTTCATGTTTAAATATGTCATTTATACTTTTATGAATCATCACTGCAGCAGGATATTTGTTAAAAATGATTGAATCAATAAACATAAGTAACCTTATATGAACAAACATAATAATATTTATTTACAGTAAATATGATATGTGCCTGTAAATTCTTTTGAACATTTTTGATTGGTTTGCCTAGTACCGTCTATTGGGGGCCCAGTGCAATTTAAGATGGGCCTCTATGACTACACTATAAGATAGAGGCCTTTATATTTTTGATAACACAAAAAAGGTTAGTAATTATTATTAGATTTTTGGAAAAAACAATTTTTTATTGGTAATAATTAGTTATCGTTTTGGTGTTCAAATCAAAATCAAAATCATTTTATTTGCATGAAATGTGGTACAGATGTTACAATTAATTTGAGTTCTACACATTTCACCATTTTTGGTGTACACATAATAACTCATAACTAAGGGGTCCTATTGATCTAGGGCCTAGATCAATAGGACCTAGTTTCTAGGGTCTCTGCCTCAGAGTGCCTATAATGTGTACTGCCACTGCGCCACCGTTGGTGTTAGGATTAACTTCAGCCTGGCCTATTAAGTTTACCCTTACTTGTACTTAATTGAGTATAATATAAACTAAAATCTAATAATGAACAGTGATAATAAAACATTTTATTTCAGACTAAAAATATTAGTGTAATTTTTTGCAAATTTGAACTGCAATTTAGCAGATTTTATGTTTATCTTGTTGGTAACACAATTAGAACATATTAATAGACAAAACAATACAGTAACACAACAAAAAAGTGTAGCAGGGATCCAGCTCAGTGTTCTCTGTGCAAGTGCACAGCACTGCTCTTCAGCTGGTCCCTGACATTAGATTTGACATGTCATATTCATGTGACATTTGACATGTGACATAGTATGACGTGATTTGACCAGAATACAATAAATAAATTAAAATTTATGAAGAAAAAGTTGACATGAAAATAAATTACAAAATTGACATAAAAATCCAGTAAAAACACATAACTGACTCTAAAAGAATTAAACTTAGATTCTTAGATTAGTACTCATTAACATGCATCAAATTAAAAATGTTTCCTATACCTATTATAGATATGGTGACATACATAATGATTTCACATTGAAAGAAAAAGAAAGAAAAAAATAAATCATTTATTACACGCAATACTGCGCAAGGCGCTACTTAATAAAAGTATATACCTAATATGAAATAAAAATAAAACACACACAAAAAAAAAGAACTAAAAACAAACTAGATCTATGCCCAATATTGCCCACAGATACAAGCCGCAGAGATCTAAAATCGAAAACATAATTTAAAAAAATAACTAGTCTGTGTCTATGGGCAAAAATGGCGACCTCCAGTGAAAACAAACAAATTTATACAAAAAGAAAAAATATTGTAAATCAGCAAACCTATATTAAACTATACTATCAGGAGTTCTTAACATTGCATGAACTCACAGACCAAAATTCAAATATCTGTTGAATTCACAAACATTACATTACATTACAGTATATAGCACTGATAGCCTAGTGGTATGACCGTCGACTGACAAGTCAGAGGTCTCGAGTTCGATCCCAAGGCGCGCACCTCTGACTTTTCGTAAGTTATGTGTCTATTATAAATTAATTATCAGTTGCTAAAACGGTGAGGGAAAACATCGTGATGAAACCAGCACACCTGAGAGATTTTCAATGGTGTGTAAAGCCATGTCAGAGGCCTACGGGCGGTTTAATCTCTGACACCAGGTTGTTCATCAACCATACGATAAGAAAGAAAGAAAGAAGACAAACATTTAATTTTGCATCATGCAGAAATAACCGGGACATCTAGCCCAGCAGCCGAAACATTGAACTGCTAAGCCAATTGTCAGGCTTAAATCATGTTGAAAAATAGTCCGCATGTCAAATACACAAAAATGTGATAATGATTTGTCTGACCTTGAAATCATTGTTTGCGTTCTCGTATTTGTTTAAGTTCAAGATTTTATATTTGGGTGTCATATTAACTACAAAGATGATTTATATTAGCTTATGCTAATCATACCTTTATTCATTTTTAATAAAATTCATTCTGTAGAGTCGTGATAGCCTAGTGGTGGTGACCGTTGATTAGCAAGTCAGAGGTCTCGGGTCTCCTTAGGCGCGCACCTCTGAGTTTTCGTAAGTTATGTGCGTTTTATAAATTAATTATCACTCTCCGTGTCTCGGATAACACGTTAAGCTGTTGGCCCCGGCTTTATACTGCCTCGGGTGGCGAAACGCACGCTACGCCACTGTGATTATAATTGATTCCCTTCTAAACTTTCAGTGTTATTTTTTCCCAATATTTTCAAAGAATAGCCCATAATATTATACGCCTTGAGCGTCTTGTACAACAAATTCATAGTAAGACTATTTCCAATACTTACTACACCCATCTTCAATTAAATAGTAAACATTGTAATTAGTCACTATTTTATGAGCTCATAGGAGGAAAATAATGTAACACTGTGTCACTTTTAGTGGCTGAAGAAAATAAATTCAAAGTAAGGTACCTATTTTTAAATGTGTAGGTATATGATCGTTTCTGCCGTGTGGTTTTCCGGTCTAAGAATAGAACCACCCCTACTCGTCCTGCGGGTGTCGTAAGAAGCGACAAAGGGAAAGATCCGGAGGATGGGCAGCAGCATCCTTCTGCGTAACAGCAATCATCTGTTACTGCGATCGCCAACCCGCTTGCCCAGTTCGTTCCAATGAGCGCACAATAGTGGCGCGCATTGGTAGATACTTATGTTCAGCAGTGGACTAATACAGGCTGTTTAATCTTCTTCTTCTTCTATATTATAGCACTGATAGCCTAGTGGTATGACAGAGGTCTCGAGTTCGATCCCAAGGCGCGCTCTGCCTTTTCGTAAGTTATGTGCGTATTCAATTAATTATCAGTTGCTAAAACGGTGAGGGAAAACATCGTGATGAAACCAGCACACCTGAGATATTTTTCAATGGTGTGTAAAGCCATGTTAGAGGCATACCGGCGGTTTAAACTCTGACACCAGGTTGTTCATCAACCATACGATAAGAAGAAGGCTGTTTAATAATATGTGCCTCAAAATTAGGATATGTCAGTCACCTGAGTGCACCAACGAAGCTCTCAATAGCTAGAAGTTAGTCGCTATGGCTGAATACGGTCAGGATCTTAGAGTACATATAGAAGTATGAACTGTGAGCACGGGTATGAACAACGCGGCCGCGACACGAGCTCCGTCCGCGATCATACCTCGATCAACTGCGGTTCAACTAGGCTCCACGAGCGAAAAAGTTACATTTTTAACCGACTTCCAAAAAGGAGGAGGTTCTCAATTCGACTGTATGTTTTTTTATTTTTTTTTTATTTTTTTTTGTATGTTTGTTACGCGATTACTCCTTCAGTTGTGGGCCGATTTTCAAAATTATTTTTGTAATCAAAAGGGTATACTCCCGAGGTGGTCCCATAGAAAAATTATCATGATCTGATCATGAACTTACGAGATATGAAACGGAACTCCTCGTAGGATTATAGCAGAATTGTCGTAACAAGTAATATTGCTTTGTTTATACGTGCAGTCGATGGCTGACGAATAAAGAGGAAGAGGGGGGATACGTGGTCAGCCCCCCCCCCTCCTATAATCATCCAAGATAAAAAATATCGTGTGAGGTATCGTTTGAATGGGCTTTTCATAAGGATTTCAAATATTAGCCTCACAAAAGTCTGGGAGGGGGATTAATTTTAGGCACCACTAAAAATCGTGAAAAAAAAAATTTTAATAAAAAAATAAAACCGACATCAAAAGGAACTAAAAAGCTTGAAATAACTTTAAAACGTTTTGGAGTCGGTTCCAAGTCAAGTTCTAACCTCTTTAACCTTCTCATTAAGAACTTGACTTGGAACCGACTCCAAAACGTTTTAAAGTTATTTCAAGCTTTTTAGTTCCTTTTGAAGTCGGTTTTATTTTTTTATTAAAATTTTTTTAGCTTATATCATGATTAACTGCTGAGTTAAATTTTGAAAAACGTCTAGAAAACATAATTTGAAAAAATGACATTTTAACATTTCTATGGTGAGACCTGCTTTCGCTCCGCACAAGGCAATGTGGTTGACGTTATCACTCTATATTTTCTTGAATACTCTGGTCAGGATAGATTATTAATACAGGCTGATAATGACGACATCAACTCAACAATAAACTCAAAAATTCCATACTTCCTATCTAGAACTCTGTTATCTATGTACTAGATGATAAAAACGATCGCACTGTAGATAAGGCAGCCTCCTTATTGATAAAGATTAAGTATCTTGAAGATAAGTTTATTAAAGTAGGTTGTATACTTTTTCAGAAAACGAAATCTAGAAGTTACTTTATCCGTCGCATATCTCTGTGTCTCTGAAGTTACGGGATTACTTAAAGAAAACTCGTGGTAAAATCGAAGCAATCTCCTAGCCTTATTATTCCCAAACTTTGTTGGGTCGCCTTGTAATCTAACCAGATGCAGCTGAATATCAGTTTTCTACGGAGCGACTACCTATCTGACCTCAACCAAAGGATATTCTCGGCTTCTAATCTAACCAGATGCAGCTGAATGTCAGTTTTCTACGGAGCGACTGCTATTTTTTATTCTGAAAAAGTTGAGTTTTCAGTAAAAAAGAAATACCTATCTGTGATTTAAGTCAGAAAAAAACAGGCAATCTGGCTGCTTTATCAACGTGTATGTACGAGAAAATTTAATTTAACGCGGACAAAGTCGCGGGGAACAGCTATTGTGCTATAAACATGTAAAAAATTTACAAAAAATTCTTCGATTTTCGATCACAAACGACACGCAGACGACGTCGCGGGCTTAAGTTCTATACCTATATATATTCGACTTCACGGTATCACGATGCCAGACGGCAATTCAAGGCTTCTTGAACCAATATATTTAATCTCATATCAGATTAATATGGCTTCATGTTCAAGGCTTTGAAGTATTACAAACACTCGCTGCTAGGCAATTTGACATGCGAAATTCGTAGAAACTAAAATCTTATTAAAAGCAGGATTCGAACCTGAGACTTAAGGTTAAAGTGCCTCTTTGCGCTAATCAGCTATCACGCTAGCTCATTGAAGTTGATTGAAGTTATAAAATCAATGAATATAGTTATGAAAAATCGAACTAAACCAATTGAAGGGAACATTACAAAGTTTCAGCAAAAATTTCAGCTTGATCGAAACATGTTTCCCAATAAAAAAATGGCATAAAATAAAAATTCATTTTAAGCCCTAAAGGATACAATATTCTAAAGCTACCTACCCTAATAATTAAAAAATTGTATGTGATTTTCGTAAACGTATTAATATCCTCCTGATCCTGACCGAATGTCGGTCACAGCGGTCAATCTCAACGTAGATTAGCCACCTACGCACCAGATATTATATTGTACGAGTGTATGCGCAAACACGGGTGCACTCTCTATTCCCTCACTCATAATCGGATAGGACGGCAATCCGACACGACCGGAGAGAGATCAGGCGCAAGGCCAACGGCTTTACGTGCTGTCCGAGGCACGGAGTAAGTGATAAATAATTTAAATAATACACACATAACTTACGAAAAGTCAGAGATCCTGAGACCTCTAACTTGCCAGTCGACTGTCACACCACTAGGCTATCACGATTTCGTAAAAATGTATGTAGAAATTGATCTCCTAATAAAATGCTTAGCTACCAACATTTCACAACAAAACATTCGATCTATTTTTGTTTAACGACACGGGAGTCGAACTATTTCAAGCAATGTATTTTTGGATATCTAAATAAAGCACGTGGCGTGGTTACGTACGTGGTCGTGTACTTGACCTAATGGAAGTAATCGATGATTCTAAGGCCCGTGGTAATGAACTTCATTTTGTTTGTAAGTACCTCATCTTCTTCATCTTGGGGTCGGCTTCCAGTCTTACCGGATGCAGTTGAATACCAGTGTTTTACATGGAGCGACTGCCTATCAGACCTCCACAACCCAGATACTGGGTTACACGATACCCCTTGGTAAGACTGGTTGTCAGACTTTCGGGCTTCTGACTACCCGTAACGACTGTCAAAGATCTACAATTGGCAGCCGGGGCCAACTGCTTAATGTGCTATCCGAGGCACGGAGAGTGATAATTAATTTATGATACGCACGTAACTTACGAAAAATCAGAAGTGCGCGCTTTGAGTTCGAACCTGAGACCTCTGACTTGTTAGTCAATTATCATACTACTAGGCTATTACGACTAAATTTATTCCATAACACATTCTTAACCGCACGTGTTAATGACGTATTCTTCCTGCCTGTTAGATTCCGCTCGATAAAATCATATCTACTAGGTAGATAAGTTAAATAACGCAGCTTATAAGGTGGTATTAGAATTTATGTGTAAAGGTATGTGCGTTTTATAAATTAATTATCACTCTCCGTGCCTCGGTTAGCACGTTAAGCTGTTGGCCCCGGCTGTCAATTGTAGATCTTTAACAATCGTTACGGGTAGTCAAAAGCCTGAAAGTCTGACAACCAGTCTTACCAAGGGGTATCGTGTAACCCAGTATCTGGGTTGTGGAGTTCTGATAGGCAGTCGCTCCATGTAAAACACTGGTATTCCGCTGCATCCGGTAAGACTGGAAGCCGACCCCAACATAGTTGGGAAAAGGCTAGGCAGATGATGGTGCTAATCCTCTTGCACACGCTCTAAACTTATTTAGAATCACAGTCTCTCTTTCAAAACGCGCGCCTTGGGTTCGAACTCGAGTCCTCTGACTTGCCAATCAACGGTCACCACTAGGCTATCACGACTTACCCTTGACTTGACTCGATTAGCACCATTATAATTATTGTTCTAATTAAGTTTTCTGAAACAAGCCTTTGTGCAAAAGTATTTGTAGCTAGCTCTTGAAGGACAATCGGTTATTTTATGATTTACCAATGGTTATTATCAAACAAACTGTCATTAGAAATGGGAAACAATTGCGAGATGCTTTCCGTGTTGATGGTCCATCCGGATGGTGTCTTTTGTGGTCAATAACAAGTTCTACAGAAGCTATATTTGTTGTTTATCTCTCACCACTTAGCTACGGCGCGCATGTTATTTCACGCTTAGAATACGCAGGCGGGGTCCGAAGGGGGGGGGGGGTCACAAGGGACATGACCCCCCCCCCAAAATCTAAGATCGTATTGAAAATTCTCATAAATTTGACAAATAATAAAAGGAAATTTGTAGCTATTCCCTAACAGCGATAAATGTATAGTTTGCTGACATCTAGTGGTGTGTTAATGAACTACGTACGATGGCCAAAATAACTTAGAAAAATGACATCTAGTTTTGAAACAATTTTATTCCAGATACCTATTTTTTATTAGTGTAGTGAGTGACCCCCTCCAAATTCAGGCTGCGACCGCGCCTGAGAATACGCTAGTTTTAATGTCTTACTTCTTATTATTATTATTTTTTCTTATACATCTTTATTGTACACCAGTAAATAAACAGTTTTAGATAACGATACATTGAACAAGATAAAGTAAAATGCCGGTCATATCGCACTTGGCAATTTCTTCCTGACAACCTTTCGCTATTTTTTTATTTAATTTATACATAGAGTCGTGATAGCCTGGTGGTGACCGCTGACTGGCAAGTCAGATGTCTCGGGTCTGAACCCAAGGCGCGCACCTCTGACTTTTCGTAAGCTATGTGCGTTTTATAAATTAATTATTACTTACTCCGTGCCTCAGAAAGCACATAAAGCCGTTGGCCCTGCGCCTGATCTCTCTCTTGTCGTGTCGGAATGCTGACCCATCGGACCATGAGAGTGAGGGAATAGAGAGTGTATCTGTGTTTGCGCCCACACCTGTGCACTATAATATAAATCCTGCGTAGTTGGCTTATATCCGTTGAGATTATATCAGTCAGGAGAACATTATTATAATTATCTATGAAAAACATCTTTGATATGTAAAATATCTAATTGTAATATCAGATATTCATTACTACATTCCAATCTTATCGTCACCGATTCTACCTAAATATTATCTACTGTTTAAAAATAAACATGTTGAATGTACCTAGAATCAAAAGGATTAAATTTAAACTCTGTAACGAAAAAAATTACTTACTTAAAAACAAAAAAAAACCGGAAAAATGCGAGTCGAACTTATAACATGGCCGGCGACCGATGTACTGCATACACCTCTGCCAACCCAAGCATAGCTCTAGGGCAGTGGTTCCTAACCTTTTCAATATTGTTACCCCTATGATCTATTAGGCAAACCAGTTTTACCCCGTCGCGGACGTTAAAAAGTTATCAATACAATTAGATATAAGGTCTTAATTATTAGGTTCCTCGTTATCCCCACACAAAAGCTGATTTACCCCCGCGGGGGTAATTACCCCTAGGTTCGGAACCACTGCTCTAGTGAGGGAATTCAGGCTTTAGTCTAATATTATTTAATTTCCAACTCTCTCTCTCTCTCTCTTGATGAAATAATGTTAAAGCAATTTTTAATAGCCCAGAAATCGTATATTTTACTATTTTAGCGTGACGAATTCGTACGGTTATTATTTATCACGCATGGTTACGCTCAAAAAGTAAAAGGTACAAATTATTCTGTAGGTCGCGGTCGTACGCACAACATTTATTAACCGTCTTGCTTAAAGGAGGTGGATCTTAATTCGATGAGTATTTTTAAGCCTGTACTGAAGTTGGACGGCTTGCAGTGACTGCCTAGTAATATGATCGGGCACCCAAGTGAACCCAAGGCAAGCATTTTTTTATTTTTCGTGTTATGTGCGCATTAAAACTAATTATTACCTAATTAACCGCGAAACTAGTCGGGCATTCCCGAAATTAATCCGTGAGTAAAGCTGTTATAGTGCCTATTAAATAATAGGTACCTAAATAATTCTATTATCACCTGCTCCGTGTCTCGGAAAGCACGCTAAGCCGTTCGCCACGGCTGTCATGAAGATTTTTTAAAATCCTGACAACTAATCTAACTTTAGAATAAGTTTTTTTTCATTTTTTTTTATTTATAAACTCACACCTGTATTCCCCAGAGAGGGTAGGCAGAGGTGTGCAAATGTGCAATACACCCACGTTTCGCCGGCTATGTTATAAGTCCCATGTAATAGGGGGCTATTGCCATTAACCGGACACAATTCCAGACTCCGTGCTGCTACTGAGAAAATTTCCTAATGGAAAAACCCAATAACACTTTGCCCGACCCGGGGATCGAACCCAAGACCTCGAGCTCAGCAGTCGCGCTTGCTACCACTAGATCAACGAGGCAGAGTAAGTATATCGTATCCCTTTGCGTTGCGGTCAGATAGGCAGTCGCTCCGTAGAAAACTGATATTCAGCTGCATCTGGTTAGATTAGAAGCCGACCCCAACAAAGTTTGGGAATAATAAGGCTAGCAGAATGATGATTATTGATGATGATAAAACCATTTAATCTGTATCAATCACCTATGTTGTAAAGTCAATAACAAAATACGTTTTTTTTTTCTTAATAAAATAGTGGTTTGTGTTGTGTGGAAACGAAAGCGTGTCAATGTATGTCGTTATGTATGAACTGCAATCTACGCGAGTGTTTATCTATTATGTGACGTGTCAACTGCCGCGCGTGCGTAGAGAAATTATTTCGCAATTACTTTAAAAAATATATTTTTTTTAGTCTGAATATTGGCTTAATAAGCTATTTTATTTTAAGCTACTATTAACGCCCTAGGCGTAGAAAGAGATTCGAAATTTCGACTGATGTCTACCAGCATCACTGCAGCTCTGATAGCCTAGTGGTATGACCGTGCGACTGACAAGTCAGAGGTCTCGAGTTCGATCCCAAGGCGGCACCTCTGACTTTTCGTAAGTTATGTTCGTATTATAAATTAATTATCAGTTGCTAAAACGGTGAGGGAAAACATCGTGATGAAACCAGCACCTGAGAGATTTTTCGATGGTGTGTAAAGCCATGTCAGAGGCCTACGAGCGGTTTAAACTCTGACACCAGGTTGTTCATCAACCATACGATAAGAAAAAGAAATCATTGCATCACTGGCATCCACTGGTTTACCATAATTATCACTACATAGTATAAATCAAAGTCGCTTCCCGCGTCTGTATCCCTATGCATGCTTATATCTTTAAAACTACGCAACGGATTTTGATGTGGTTTTTTTTTAATAGATAGAGTGATTCAAGAGGAAGGTTTATATGTATAATACATGCATATTAGCGTCACCGTGCGAAGCCGGGGCGGGTCGCTAGTTATCAATATACCCACGCTTACGAAGTCTACGGTCAGCAATGCACCATGCATATTCATTCTAATTAACTAAGAGTCAATGTTTGCTAATTGTTATCAGAAACATGTTTAAACAAGTTAGAAGCAGTATACCGTTAGAGATTACCATAAAATTATGGGAAGGAATGGTACTGTAGTCAGCTGTGTATGGTTTTTTGTTGTTATTATAACAACTAGTACCTTTGGTACGATCGTTTGGTAATGATCGTTCAGTAGTGATTCGTCTTAAATTAAGTAATTAACTATAATTATTTTTTTTGTATTACGAGTTAATTCTGTAATAAGGTACGATGGGGTTGACATATCTATCGGATAAAAGCTCCTAAACATAAATACTCTCACGCCTGTATTCCCCAGAGGGGGTAGGCAGAGGTGTGCAGTACACCCACGTTTCGCCGGCTATTTTATAAGTCCCATGTAATAGGGAGCGAGAAACATAAGTAAAGATTAAAAAAAAAACAAAAACTAGTACCTTAAAAATAAGTAAAGATAAATAAAACCCTTTAAAATAATAAACATTTATTTTTTTATTTATTTACTCTAAAATACCTACTTTAATATAGTCCAGGCAACGACTGATTATGGATGGAAAGGTCGTGCGTTCGAATTCCATCCGTATTAGTTGTTTTTTCAAATTTAATTTATTAAATCAATAGATATATTGAATAAGCTAACATGTGCAGTATAACATGTAAAAAATTCACAAAAAAACCCATTTGTTTTTATTTGTAGATATCAGATATTGATTTTACAAATAGCCGCGATCACGTTATGCTCCATGGCCGCGACAGCCCTAACGCACGTTGTACAACAAGATCGAAACACCTGACGACGCCGGCGCACCCAAGACCTAATGACCTGCATGCCATCAATCCGGTCGTTCAACGGTAACGGGGCGGTTTCTAAGTCTCCGATCTGCCGAATATGTTAATTGATGTATGTGAGAATGTGTGATATTGGTGTGACGTCACGATTTGGACTAGCTTAGACTACTTAGGACTGATTTATGGATGGCCCCTTATTCAGTTAAGTATTTACTTAAAGTCATCTGCCTTTTCCCAACTATGTTGGGGTCGGCTTCCAGTCTTACCGGATGCAGCTGAATACCAGTGTTTTACATGGAGCGACTGCCTATCAGACCTCCACAACCCAGATACTGGGTTACACGATACCCCTTTGTAAGACTGGTTGTCAGACTTTCGGGCTTCTGACTACCCGTAACGACTGTCGAAGATCTACAATTGACAGCCGGGGCCAACAGCTTAACGTGCTATCCGAGGCACGGAGAGTGATAATTAATGTAGCTTAGACTACTTAGGACTGATGTATGGATTGCCCCTTATTGAGTTAGGTATTTACTTAGAGTATAAATAATATTAGATTTTTTTTTACGTAAAACGGTTGTTTTTTTATATTGACTCACGCCTGTATTCCCCAGAGGGGGTAGGCAGAGGTGTGCAGTACACCCACGTTTCGCCGGCTATGTTATAAGTCCCATGTAATAGAGGGCGAGCCTATTGCCATTAACTGGGCACAATTCCAGTCTTCGTGCTGCTATTGAGAATTTCCTATTTTTTTTACGTAAAACGGTTGTTTTTTATATTGACTCACGCCTGTATTCCCCAGAGGGGGTAGGCAGAGGTAGCATAGCCGGCGAAACGTGGGTGTACTGCACACAGTACACCCACGTTTCGCCAGCTATGTTATAAGTCCCATGTAATAGAGGGCGAGCCTATTGCCATTAACTGGGCACAATTCCAGACTCCGTGCTGCTACTGAATTTCCTAATGGAAAAACCCAATAACACTGCCCGACCCGGGGATCGAACCCAGGAGCTCGTGCTCAGCAGTCGCGCTTGCTTCCACTAGACCAACGAGGCAGTCAACGGTTTTGTCATCAAAATTAAAGCTGTGTACCAAATATCAGATCAGTCTGTCAACAGGAAGGGGGTGAAATATCGATTACTAAATTTGGACCAAATAATAAACAGGTCAAGCTAAGTAAAACCGTTTAATAAGAAAATATAGAGTGATTGCCTTGTGCGGAGGTGAGCAGGTCTCACCATTGAAATGTTAAAATATATTTTTTAAATTATGTTTTCTAGTCATTTCTGCAAAATTTAACACAGCAGTTAACCATGTTATAAGCTAAAATGTAACTTTTCGCTCGTGGAGCCTAGTTGAACCGTAGTCGATCGAGGTATGATCGCGGACGGAGCTCGTGTCGCGACCGCGTTTTTCATACCCGTGCTCACGGTTCATACTTCTGTAGGGTTAAAAACCACGCAGACGAAGTCACGGGCCAAAGCTAGTTATACTACAATCTGTGGCGCGCACTATACGCTATTTGTTGCGCAAGAGTCTAGTAACGCTATAGTCATCCGACATTAATACTTAGTCAGTAGTAAATAAACTCTAAAATTGATGCAGAGTGACGTCATTAGTTGACTCCGGACTAACATGAGATCATTGTTCGTTACGTATTACTATGAAACGCGCGAAAATGTTTATAACTTCCTGCTAGTTACGTTGTTGTAGTAAATTATTAATTCTCAGTAGTAATCAGGATCTTGAACTAGGTACCTAGTTACCTACCCTACTGTTTCTCAAACTACTAAAACTACTGGTTCTATACTTTCGTTTCTCTACCTGGATGTTAGCAATTTTCGTAAAATTGATATAGAAAATCATAATTCTCAGTAGCAATCAAGATCTTGAGCTAGCTATACACCACTGTTTCTCAATCTGGAGGTTCTATACTTTCGTTTCTCTACCTGGATGTTAGCAATTCTCGTAAAATTGATGTAGGAAATCATAATTCTCAGTAGCAATCAAGATCTTGAGCTAGCTATACACCACTGTTTCTCAATCTGGAGGTTCTATACTTTCGTTTCTCTACCTGGATGTTAGCAATTCTCGTAAAATTGATGTAGGAAATCATAATTCTCAGTAGCAATCAAGATCTTGTGCTATCTACACTACCGTTTCTCAACCTGGAGGTTCTATACTTTCGTTTCTCAACCTGGATGTTCGAAATTCTCCTAAAATTGATGAAAATCATAATTCTCAGTAGCAATCAGGATCTTGTGCTATCTACACTACCTACAGGTTAAGACCTGGAGGTTCTACACTTTCGTTTGTCAACCTGGAGGTTCTACATCATCGTTTCTCAACCTGGATGTTCGCAATTCTCATAAAGTTGTTGTAGAAAAACATGATTCATAGTTGCAATCAGGATCTTAAACTATTTCTCAACCTGGAGGTTCACAATTTGCCTAAACTAACCAACATGATGTAGAAAATCATAATTCTCAGCAGCAATCAGGATATTGATCTATCAACAACATCACTGTTTCTCAACCTGGAGGTTCTACGCATTCGTTTCTCAACTTGGAGGTTCCACTGTTATGTGTGTGCATCTCTTCCACATGTAATGCATAAATAAGGAATCCACGATCTTCGAGACGTGTCGACGCTTTGACCGCTAAGCTACCGCATCCTACCAGAATCAGTAGAAATTTCAAATCTCTTTCTACGCAGGCGTGTGGTAATATCTATCGAAATACATTACGTATCCGACTCAGTGTTCCAAACTTAGCAGTTTTAGAAGGCACCGATGCGATATTACCAATTTTCTTAATATTTTTGTGAATTAACATGTAAAAAAACCACAGATATAGTTTAAAAGACTATAATAATTAAAGCTATATTAAGATGTTACAGAAGTTATCATCATTAAAAATATATTAGATATTTTTTATAAATATAAACATATATAAACATTGATATTCTTAGTCATAGCAAATGATACGGGAGATTAAAATTCTTATTTAAAAACCGGTAAATCGAGTCACCGATTATTAATAACTTTAAAACAGTCACTCCAAGGGCGAAGAGAATAATTTTAGAAGTAGGTAGTACTACTATCCTCCGCTTGTCTTTTGACTTCGTGACTGAAACATCACGACTCCTACATTCTCCTTTCTCTTCCCGGCCGGCCCCTATCTCTATTTCCTACAATATAGATAGATGATACGATAGAGATGTCTATTACTCCAAGGAAATTGCTCGGAGACTAGTCAACAGCACATGTTACGGCTGGCTATTTCTTTGCTCCAAGAATCAGAATTGCCATCCAGCGTGGCAATGCCGATGCCGCCAGCCTCCTGGGCGCGCTGCCTGCAGACGACGGTGATGGGGAGGAATTCTTTGACGCCTTCGCGTGACTTTTGTATACAATTCCTTCATTTTATTTCTTTTATTTATTAGGTTTAGTGTATTTAAAGTGTATGTAAATAGATATACAATGTAAATAATTTTTATTAACTTATATCTATGTCGTGGTGGCGCATTGGTTACGGACCCGCTTTGCAAGCACGTGGGTGTGGGTTCGAACCTGGCATGTAGCAATGTAACTTTTCAATGTCATATGTACTTTCTTAATCTAAGACACCACTGACTAACGGTGAAGGAAACCTTTATTAACCCCAATATCAATCTATTCTATTCTATTAGTCTGAAATCGCCAACACGCAGTGAGCTAGCGTGGTGATTAATGCTCGATCCTTCTCTGTATGAGAAGAGGCCTTTGCCTCCATGTAAGTGTCCAGCTCATCCCGCCATCTTTTTCCGGGTCTAACGCGCTGCCTGGTCTGCAGGTCTTTATCACATAAGGTAGAGAATTAGTACAATTGTACGCATCGCCGTAATAACGGCGTAAACATAAATACCGGTGACAGGGCGATTTGGTGACATCATCGTCATGCAGTCGTATAGGGTTTGGTCCATGTTAAAAGATGAGGGATCAGAGTCGGATCGGATCCACACTTGAATTTCGAACTGCTTTTAACACAGTTGGGAATTATCGAGGTACTTATATTATGTTAATTTATAAAAAAATTAAATAATTTATATAAATTTTAATTTTATAAATGATAATTTAACCATAATGTAGCTATGCAGTATGCACTATCGAATTGGGAAACAGATCGATCGCAGTAACAGATGATCGCTGTTACACAGAGGGATGGTGCTGCCCATCCTCCGGATCTTACCCTTTGTCGTTTCTTACGAACCCGCGGGACGAGTAGGGGTGGTTCTATTCTCAGGCCGGAAACCACATGGCTTGCCAGCTACCAGCTAGTCGTACCACTAGGCTATCACTGCTATTAAAATGTGGTCTGGTTTAATCGCTAGCGTCTCTAAACCAGACCGTACACAACTCAATTAGAACCCTCTTCGAGTACACATGTTTCTTTTTGCAATTCTGTCTGTCTTTAAATATATTTTTGATCGGGGCAGCAGCAATTTGCAAGGTCAATTGCGGATGGATGACCATATAATGAAATGAAATGATTTTTTTTTATTTGAGACAGCAACATGACAAGACAAACAAAACAAACAATAAAACAAAATAAGAGAAAAAACAAAAAACAAAAGAAAATAACAATTAAAAATTTCTATTCATGAGGTTTGTGTCCCACGGCTGCACCAAATAGGTGTCCAGATCAGCTTTATGTCAAGTACTGGGATACTTGAAGCTGATTTTCATCTGGAGCCTAGGTTTCAGGGGTGTGCAACAGCCAATCGTCTTTCCGTGTTTGAGTTTACGTGAAAAGTGTAATGAAATCTTCGACTTCGAATCCATATGTAGTCATCCCATAAAGTATTCAAGAAAATATAGAGTGATAACGTCAACCACATTGCCTTGTGCGGAGCGAAAGCAGGTCTCACCATACAAATGTTAAACTATGTCATTTTCTCAAATTATATTTTCTAGATGTTTTTCAAAATTTAACTCAGCAGTTAACCATGATATAAGCTAAAATGTAACTTTTTCGCTCGTGGAGCCTAGTTGAACCGCAGTTGATCGAGGTATGATCGCAAACGGAGCTCGTGTCGCGGCCGCGTTGTTCATACCCGTGCTCACAGTTCATACTTCTATAGGGTTGCTCTATATTTTCTTATACTCTAAGGGTCACCCATTTGTGTTTTTTTTTACATGTTAGGCGTAGAATGAGAGCTAACATTTCGACTGATTCTGTGGGATACGGTGACTCAGCGGTTAGAGCGTCGGCACGGTACGATCGTGTGTTCGAATCCCATCCGTATCAGTTGGTTTTTAAAATTTCTTATTAAAATAATTATAAACTTATAGTTTACTAGTTAATCATACACAGAACCGTTCCATGATATTCCGTTATACTATCTGCCTATCCTAAAGAGCAGATATGATCACATCTACCGTGTAATACCAATACTAGTTATTGCAAATCGCTAGTTACCTAAGACACGTATTTACGTAACGCCGTCGTTCCTCTTAGGCACATTCCTATCTAACGCAGGCGCAGTATTCTCAGTAATCGGACCAAACCTATTAAGACGTGTTGCTATGTCACTTATTGGAAAAATAAAATTGAAAAAAATGTTAACTTACATTACCGGGAGCTGGTTTGATAAAGAAAATTAACAAACCAATAACTGTCCCACTGCAGGGCAAAGGCTAGTGGTATGACCGTTGACTGGCAAGCCAGAGGTCTCAGGGTCGAACCCAAGGCACACCTCGGAATTTTCGTAAGTTCCATAACTTACGAAAAGTCCGAGGTACGAGTCCAATGCCAATTCTAGTATAGCGGGTCCATACCCGCTATACTAGAATTGGCATTGGCATGTACCAACGTGACTTTTTCAATGTCATATGTACTTTCTTGGTTAATCCAAAACACCAGACTAACGGTGAAGGAAAACATCGTAAGGAAACCTGGACTTAATGGTCTGAAATCGCCAACACGCAGCCCAAGGCGTGCATTTCTTACTTTTCGTAGACATGTGTGTAATTATAAATTAATTATCACTTACTCCGTGCCTCGAAAAGCACGTAAAGTCATTGGCACTGCGCCTGATCTCTCTCCGGTCGTGTCGGATTGCCGTCCCATCGGCAATGAGAGTGAGGGAATAGAGAGTGCACCTGTGTTTGCGCACACACTTCACCTAGCCTTTTCCCAACTATGTTGGGGTCGGCTTCCAGTCTTACCGGATGCAGCTGAATACTAGTGTTTTACATGGAGCGACTGCCTATCAGACCTCCACAACCCAGATACTGGGTTACACGATACCCCTTGGTAAGACTGGTTGTTTGCGCACACACTTGTGCATTTTAATATCTCCTGCGTCGATGGCCAATTTTCGTTGGCCTCTGTGACCGAAATCCGGTCAGGAGGACATTATTATTAATACTAGCTACAATAGTACAAAGCAGTTAAAAAAAAAAGTAATAAATAAACAGCTTGACCCACCAACAGTCGTTATCAATGGTAATATGAGTCACAAACATGATTATAATAAATTTAACTTTTTATCAACTCCCGCGCACGCTTCCGTTACCACGATAACTAAGTAGTGATTGTTATGGTTGTTAGAAGTGCCAACTGTTAACGGGGATTTGATCATTTTGTTGAATTTTTTAAACTAATATTGTAAAGTGAAAATTTTTTTGTTTGTATGTTTGTTCGTGATGTTTATAGACTCACGCCTGGATTCCCCAAAGGGGGTAGAGGCAGAGGTGTGCAGTACACCCACGTTTCGCCGGCTATGTTATAAGTTCCATGTAGGGGGCGAGCCTATTGCCATTAACCGGACACAATTCCAGACTCCGTGCTGCTACTGAGAATTTCCTAATGGAAAAACCCAATAACACTTTGCCCGAGGGATCGACCCCAGGACCTCGTGCTCAGCAGTCGCGCTTGCTACCACTAGACCAACGAGGCAGTCAAACCTTAATAATAAGGCAGTAAATCTAAAACCTAAACGTATAAATCACAAATGCAAAAATTTTACCTGATGGACGGTGTCCATTGAAGAGTGAGAAGAGTAGAAGTACCTATTTGTGCCAGTGTATGTGTAGTAATTACCCATCATCTGCCTAGCCTTTTCCCAACTATGTTGGGGTCGGCTTCCAGTCTTACCGGATGCAGCTGAATACCAGTGTTTTACATGGAGCGACTGCTTATCAGACCTCCACAACCCAGATACTGGGTTACACGATACCCCTTGGTAAGACTGGTTGTCAGACTTTCAGGCTTCTGACTACCCGTAACGACTGTCAAAGATCTACAATTGACAGCCGGGGCCAACAGCTTAACGTGCTATCCGAGGCACGGAGAGTGATAATTAATTTATAACACGCACATAACTTACGAAGAGTCAGAGGTGCGCGCCTTAGGTTCGAGCCCGAGACCTCTGACTTGCCAGTCAAACGGTCATACCATTAGGCTATCATAACTTTGTATATACCAGTAATACCTTAGAGTATATAAGAAAATATAGAGCAACCCTATAGAAGTATGAACTGAGCACGGGTATGAACAACGCGGCCGCGACACGAGCTCCGTTTGCGATCATACCTCGATCAACTGCGGTTCAACTAAGCTCCACGAGCGAAAAAGTTACATTTTAGCTTACATCATGGTTAACTGCTGAGTTAAATTTTGACAAACGTCTAGAAAACATAATTTGAAAAAATGACATTTTAACATTTCTATGGTGAGACCTGCTTTCGCTCCGCACAAGGCAATGTGGTTGACGTTATCACTCTACTCTATGAGTAATACCCATATTTTTAAAAAATATTTCCCAATGATCAAGTTTGCCAGTCGCTGTCGACCTTGGTTCTGATAAGACGTGCAAATATTGTATAAATAAATATATGTTTGTCTCTCTGCTTTAACCAATGTTGTAATATTGTATGTTATGTTGTCCTCAGACATGCGCAAAGACGCGGCGGTGTGACACAATGTGTGAGGACGGATGAGGCGCCTGCGCGCGCTCCTGCCTAGCGCTAACAAACAATATGTCGTTCTTTAATAATCTTAAAAAGGTAAGTCAAAATTCATCAATAAATAAATGATAATGTCCTCTTAAGCGAAGTCGGTCACAGCGGCCAATCTCAACAGAGATTAGCCAACTGCGCAGGGGATATTAAGTGCGCAAGTGTATGCGTATATACAGGTGCACTATCTAAATAGATAGTGGTGAGAGTAAGGAAATCCTTACTCTCTTACAGGAAAAAACGGCGCGGCAAGCCGACACGACCGGAGAGAGATCAAGTGCAGAAGGTCAATAATAAATAAATAAATCAGCCTGTAACTGTCCCACTGCAGGGCAAAGTCTCAATGCGTGCTACTTTTGTGCGCTCATTGGAGATATTTGCTCATAATCGCCACGCTGGGCGAGCGGGTTGGCGATTACACAGAACACACACAGTTGGTTACATAGAAGAATGCTGCTGCCCATCCTCCGGATCTTTCCCTTAGTCGCTTCTTACGACACTCGCGGGAAGAGTAGGGGTGGTTCAATTCTTAGGCCGGAAACCACACGGTAGCGTCCGACCGTTAGTTACTTATGATTTTGAAAAAGTCACAATGGTACATGCATGGGCATAGCTAGCTTTCACATCGGGGGGGGGGGGGGGTCCGAGGATCCAAAAATGTACCAAGATAAACTAGTTTTTGCCCGAGCTTCACTTTCACAATATGCGGTGCGCGGGTAAATGGTGGGGGATGCACTGTATGCGCGTACTGTCGTTCGTAGCTGTGTGTGGGTCTAATATTCATCAATTTTTATTTTAGCCGTATGCTTGGGGGGGGGGGTCCGGACCCCCTACCCCCTTATACATATACGCCCATGGGTACATGCCAGGTTCGAACCCACAATCACGTGCTTGCAAAGCGACTTCGACTCGATAATTAATAAATAAACTAACCCAATTTAATAATAAATCTGTATCCCAGGTGCTGCACCTGGGCAGCGGTAATGATGCGAAGAAAAAGAAGGTCTTCAACAACATCCGGGACAACAGCGATCCCTCCGAGAACTGGGATATGGTTGGCGAGCTCGGCGATGGCGCGTTTGGGAAGGTCAGTACACCACCGACGTTATAGTGGAGTGGAGCGAGTGGGTGTCGCCGTCGATGAATACATCTGATAGGAGATCGTCATCATCAGTGGTGCCTTAGATTACAGAATAAACTAGAAGCCTCGTAGGATCTGGGAAGTTAAGCTTTTAAAACTACTCTTCAATAATAATACGTCCTTCTGAATGCGTTGCGGTCATAGCAGGACACTATGACTCACGATTTTATAGTGTACATTTGTATAAGTGTGTACGCAATCAATGGTGCACTCTTTATTCTCTCACTCTTAGTCAGATGGGACGGCAATAAAAAAAATAATTCTTTCATTTAATCCGACGCGATCGGAGAGAGATCAATCTTATTAAAATAGTCTTTTTGGTGATAGCACGTAATTTTAAAACTGAAATGCTGCAAACTAAAATACACAGCTGCAAATTGAACTGCTGCAAATTAAACAGCTGCAAACTAAACTACTGCAAATTACACAGCTGCAAGATGAACAGCTGCAAACTAAACTGCTGCAAAATGAATATAATTTAACCGCTAACCTCTCTTTGCAGGTTTACAAAGCCCAGCACAAAGTCACGGGTCAGCTGGCAGCAGCAAAGATGTGCGTCTTGGACAACGAAGACGATTTAGCTGACTTCACTGTCGAGATAGACATCTTGTCGGAATGTCAGCATCCGAACGTTGTGGCCTTACATGAAGCGTACTTCATCGACAACAAACTTTGGGTGAGTTTTTTTTTTAATGTCACTTACTACATGTTATAAAGAAACCAACCAGTCTTACCAAGAGGTATCGTGTAACCCAGTATCTGGGTTGTGGAGGTCTGATAGGCAGTCGCTCCATGTAAAACACTGGTATTCAGCTGCATCCGGTAAGACTGGAAGCCGACCCCAACATAGTTGGGAAAAGGCTAGGCAGAGGATGATATTATAAAGAAAGAAAGAAAGAAAAAAGTTTTATTTTGCAACCTCACAAAGGATAACAAAAAAAAAGCAAACAAATAAACGTGGATGTGGATGTGTGAGGCCTATCTCAGCTAAAGCTGCAGTGTTGGTATTCTGATAGGCCCAAGGTCATGGACACCGAGTCCGTGACAAACAAACAAACGAAGTTCTCCGTCACGTCTGTCTGTCTGTTTGTCTGTACGCGATAAACTCAAAAAATACTGCACCGATAATGAAACAACTTTTTAACGGATATAATTCGCGTTTTTATTTTGATAATACAATCCTGACGTTTCGAGTACTTTGCAGCACTCGTGGTCGCAGGCAGACTGAGGTTGACAAGCGTCTCAACCTCAGTCTGCCCGCGAATTATATCCGTTAAAAAGTTGTTTCATTATGTTGAGTGTTCGCGAAAGTTTGAGACTATATTACTGCACCGATTTTCATGCTGTTTTCATCAATGGTTAGAGTGGTTCTTGAGGAAGGTTTTAGTATATAATTTGTCCAGCTTTGTTAACAAAAACTGGGAATTACAATAACTTACAAATTCCAGATGCTGCTTGAATACTGCGATGGTGGCGCCCTCGACTCAGTAATGGCGGAACTAGAGAAGGGATTGAGCGAATTACAAATAGCTTACGTTTGTCGAGAAATGTGCAGAGGTCTGCAGTTCTTACATTCGAGGAAGGTCATCCATCGAGATTTGAAGGCTGGGAATGTTCTCGCGACGATGACTGGCGGTGTCAAATTGGGTGAGTTGGTTTAGAGCAGTTATTCCCAAAATCTTCTTCTTCTTATCGTATGGTTGATGACAACCTGGTGTCAGAGTTTAAACAGCCCGCAGGCCTCTGACATGGCTTTACACACCATTGAAAAATCTCTCAGGTGTGCTGGTTCCATCACGATGTTTTCCCTCACCGTTTTAGCAACTGATAATTTATTAATTTATAATACGCACATAACTTACGAAAAGTCAGAGTTGCGCGCTTTGGGATCGAACTCAAGACCACTGACTTGTCAGTCGACGGTCATACCTCTAGGCTATCAGTGCTGTGAAGTTGTCGATAATCAATATCGACTTGTGATCTACAAAGGGATAAAAAAATTGAGGGTGAATGATCTCAAGCACTGTTTTTTTTTTAATTTAAAAAAATGCTTCATTTATCTGAAAATTACATTTACATTTTGAAGTTTTTTTTAATATTTCCTGTTTTTTTAATATTTACTTTTTTGCAGCGGATTTTGGAGTATCGGCGAAGAACAAGTCGACGCTACAGAAACACGACACCTTCATCGGTACTCCTTACTGGATGGCGCCCGAAGTGGTTCTGTGTGAAACGTTCAGAGACAATCCCTATGATTTTAAGGTAGGTAATTGCGATAAAAACTAGTGTTTATTGTTATGCATAAGCTTAACTATTAGGGGAAATTACTACATATTATAAAACTAAGTCCTCGGCCGTGTATGTTTGCGATAAACTCAAAAACTACTGCACCGATTTTTGTCCTGGTTTCACTGATGTATAGTGGTTCTCGAGGAAGGTTTTAGTATATGTATAATTTGTCCAGTTGTTGTATACATTGGCTCAAATATAACGATATTTGTTGAAGGTATCGGAAAAAAAAGCCGGGTTGTAATCATCAAAGTTTCATTACTTTTGGTCGCGATAACCGACATGGCGACATCCACGCGGGCGAAGCAGCGGGCATCAGCTAGTATTAAATGGTCTACAACAGGGCTGTCCAAACCAAGGCCCGCGGGCCGCATGCGGCCCGCGGCTTGTTTTCATGCGGCCCGCGACACACATTTTAATCTAAAAATAGTTTTGGACACTGATAGTTTGGATAATATTATTCGTTGTCAAAACATGTACTCAATACTTGGTATAATTATTTATCTTCAGTCTTGCAACTGAAAATATTTTTCTGGCCCTCCAGCTTTTGTATGAAATTTAATTAGCCCGCGAAGGTGTATAGTTTGGACAGCCCTGGTCTACAAGAATAAAAATATTATGATTTTGAACGCATTTGTGACTTATTATCTTTCCAGGTCGACATCTGGTCTCTCGGCATCACTCTAATAGAGTTCGCGCAGATGGAGCCTCCGAATCACGAGATGACTCCGATGAGGGTGCTACTGAAGATCCAGAAGAGTGAGCCACCGACCTTAGACCAGCCGTCGAGATGGAGCAAAAACTTCAACGATTTCATAGCGAGAGCTCTTGTTAAGGTGAGGAAACTACATAGTATAAAACAAAGTCGCTTTCTCTGTCCCTATATCCCTATGTATGCTTAAATCTTTAAAACTACGCAACGGATTTTGATGCGGCTTTTTTAATAGATAGAGTGATTGAAGAGGAAGGTTTATATGTATATTGCACCCGTGCGAAGCCGGGGCAGGTCATTTGTATTTAATAAATGAAATTATTTAATAAGAAACTCATAAAACAATAATCGTTCGTTCTAAACTATCATTTAATAAGATAACATGTGCTAAAACATGTTAAATATAAAAAAAAAATATAGTTCCTAATTTTTAAAGTCAGTTTAAAAGGCTAGTTGAATTGATAATCTCCTCATTTTTAAAGTTGGTTAAAAATAAAAATACATGTGACCATCTCACAGGATCCAGAAAAGCGGCCAACAGCGGTGGAACTCCTGAAGCATGACTTTGTCAACGGAAAGCTGGACTCCAAGCCTTTGAGGGACCTGCTGCTGGAGTACAGGGCTGAGGTCGTCGAGGAAGAGGTGCTGGATGACGATCCTGAGGTCAGTTGCCGTTTCTTATCATTAATTTATGCCCACTAATTTAGCCCAGCGGTGGACAAAATCTCAATTACTGTAGCATCGTCGTTATTTTATTATCACTAATTTAGCCCAGCGGTGGACAAACGTTTAACTTTGTTGGGCAGACTAAGTATTTTATGCCCACTAATTTAGCACAATGGTAGACAAAATGTTAGTTACTGTAACATCATTGTTATTTTATGTTCACTAATAGCCCAGCGCTGAACAAAAGTTCATTAATTTAAGTCGTCATTATTTTTTGCCCACTAATTTAGCCCAGCGTTGGTCAATAGTTTATTAACTTTGTTGGGTAAAGATACGGAATTTTATGCCCATTAATTTAGCCCAGCGCTGGGCAAATTCTCAGTTACTACTACATCGCCGTTATTTTTATTATATTGAATAACAAATACTAACACGTGTGAATGCTTTTGCACGCTTACTAACATGCTTGCCTCTTTTCGATGGTACTCTTTAAAAAGCATAGTCGAAATCGAGGAGAGGCAGGCCGAAGAACAAGGAGCAGTATCAGAGAATTGGTTAGTATATAATTGTGATAAATATTTATATATATGTATTATTTTTTTATTGATATTTTATATATAATGTGCTTCTAAATTATCTGCCACGGTTGCAATGGGAGAAAGTATTGGGTATATAGATTACAACAGTGAAGAAATTTCGTACCCCGGAACAGTAAAAAAAAATTGGAGCATGGAGCAGAATTAGACCTACGCAACAAAACGCAGGCAAAAGAAAAAAATTATGACGTTAGATAAAAAAAAATTACTTCACTATTGTAATATAAATAACTAATATTATCTCCCATTGCAGCCGTGGCAGATAATTTAGAAGCACCTTATATACTGATCTACCTATATCTTGAAACTTGACAATCGGTATAAGAGATGGGTACTATTTTAATATTCTAATAAGTTAATTATCACCTACTCCGTGCCTCGGAAAGCACGTTAAGCCGTTGGCCCCGGTTGTCATGAATATTTTGACAGTCGATATAGGGAGTCAGTACCCTCATAAAATCCTGACAACAGATCTAACTTTAGAATATCGTATCCCTTTGGGTTGAGATCAGATAAGCAGTCGCTCCGTAGAAAACTGATATTTAGCTGCATTTAGTTAGATTAGAAGCCGACCCCAACAAAGTTTGGGAATTTATGGTCACGTGACTCAACTAAATGTATGGAACAGCTGATTTTTTTTTTGCGATTTCAGGGTTGGTCCCATAGTAAAAGTTGTTTATAATGATGAGTTTAATAACCCCTTTTAAGGATGCTGGTGTTTTACAAATAACCCTGTATATTTATTGAACTAATTCAGCAGTGTATAGTAGTCACTATAGATTGATGATGATGATGATGAACCAATTATTATTATATCTATTACTATTATACCTATTATTATATCTAATTATTATATCTATTACTGTGTTATTGTATATACAATACGTTAATTTGAGTTGTGAATGGTTTACATTGCAATCGAATCGGACGGCCAGCCCCTCGGACGTCAGCCTGCGTCGAAGGTATTTTATAAATAACTAGCTTCCGCCCGCGGCTTCGCCCGCATAATATGTTGATAAATTGTAGCCTATGTGTTATTCTGATGTATAAGCTATATTGTGGTGAAGTTTCATTCAAATCCATTCAGTAGTTTTTACGTGAAAGAGTAACAAACATCCATACATCCATACTTACAAACTTTCGCCTTTATAATAGTAGTAGGATATACAGCAGACTGAAGTGAGACGAAGTGGATAAAACATAGCGTGAGAGTCGTGATAGCCTAGTGGTGGTGACCGTTGACTTGCAAGTCAGAGGTCTTGGGTTAGAACCCAAGGCGCGCACCTCTGATTTTTCGTAAGTTAAGTGCTTATTATAAATTAATTATCAGTCGCTAAAATGGTGAAACATCGTGATGAAACCAGCAAACCTGAGAGTTTTTTAATAGTGTGTAAAGCCATTTCAGAGGCCTACGGGCGGTTTAAACTCTGACACCAGGTTGTTCATCAACCGTACGATAAGAAGAAGAAATGTTTTTCTCTTTATTTATTTTAAATATAGGCCTCTTCTTATGCTTCACTTGTATAACACTCGGTTCTCATAAGCTTACAGCTTAGATGTGTTATTTTATGTTATTGGTTGTTATGTCCAGGAGCAGCGCACCTCTCACATGCCTATGGAGGAAGATGACTCTACCTCTGTGCGTTCCGGCGACACGCCAGATGTCAAGAGTAAGTATTGATGCTGATTTACTTGTACAGTTGGCCGAAAAAGTGGTGTATCACCCTAAGGTTGAATGCCGCTTACAGGTTCATAGGTTATAAAGATTAGTTTCGCTTGCATATCGATGTGACACTTCTATTGCCATCTTTTTAAATAGTTTTTATACTTTTAAATTTAGAAACATTTAAATTTTCTTTGTAAAAATTAATGTCTTATCCACTTAAAATAAAGATTAAAATATCCTGCACTTATAAGTGACTTATGACGTATGAATACTTTTCAAGGTTATGTCATTATTTTGCATGTTTCAGTGATATCTTTTTAGTAGATATGAACCTTGTTGTCATTTTCGATGACTAGGATACTAAATCAAAACTGATACACCACTTTCTTGGCCGACCGTACAGTCGGCAAAGGAAATAGGTTGGCAGAGACGCTAGCTAAAGTTGTCATTTTTTCAATAAGTTTTTAACACAATTTCATTTCATTTTATTTTGTGAAAAGGTATGACTGAAACCTATACAAAACTAAACAATTTTACACAACCACATGCAAACTTCTATGAATAACTTCATCCCAAACTAGTGGCCCTGCCAACCTAACTCCTTTGCCGACTGTACATCCCGCTAAATTAATAAGTCTAACTATATCTCTTTCTAATAAACACCATAGAAAAAGGACAGCAAAATGAACTATCAAATTAAAGCTGTCAAATTAGTCTACGTCCTTGCAATTGACGTGAAATTTCACGAGACCTCTATGACGTGCCGACTAAATTCACGTTAATAACACGCTAATGGACTTGTTTGACAGCTCTAAAAATCCTCTCTCTCTCTCGTTAGAAAGAGAGATAGTGAGTTTATATTAGTTTAAATTAAAATTAATCAAAATCAAAATATTCATGTAGACAATTAGGCACTTATGAATAGTCATAATTCTAATATTGTTTGTTGTAAGAGTGACTCTAGTTGCCAGTTCCAAAGGCAGCCTACCCTTCATGGAGAAGAATCTGGCAAGAAACTCCATGGTTGCTCTTTTAAATATAATGGCTTACAATATTTTAGGTTACATTGTTCTGAGCGTAAGAGAATTAGCACCATTGACACTCAATATAATTATAATCTTCTAACCAGTGATAGCCTAGTGGTATGACTGACTGCCTAGTTAAAGGACGTAAGTTTGTAACCCTGACACGTACCTCTGACTTTTCGGATTCATATGCGTATTAGAAATTAATTATCATTTTCTAAAAATGGGTGAAAACATCGTGAGGAAACGGTGTGAAAAGCCATGTCAGATCTATGGGCCCAAGCTGTCATGAAAATCTTTGACAGTCGATATAGGGAGTAGTATCCTCACAAAAACTGTCAATCCATATTTAGTTTGCCAACTTATACTAGACCACTACTGTCAAATGGTTAATCGTAGACAAAGATTTCTATTCTGTTTCAAAAAATTACAAGAATTAATTCGATATTTATAATTCTCAGTGTCGGAAGAACCAGCAGCGGCCACGCCCACAACTCCCACAGCCCCCGCCCCCCGCACGCCTCCCTCTCCGCCCCAAGCGAGCACTCCTCCCCCCGTCACCCCCGCTGTGCCGGCCCCCGTGCCCCCCACCCCAGCAGCCCCGTCAGTGTCGCCGGCCGCCGCCAAGAGGCCGCACGAAGACGAACACCCGCCCGCTGACAGAAAACCTCCCGTGAGTATTCATTATTTATTCAAACCTGTTCATACTACCTAGCAGTGATAGCCTAGTGGTATTGACCATTGACTGGCAAGTCAGAGGTATCAGGTTCGAACACAAGGCGCGCTGACTTTTCGTAAGTTATGTGCGTATTATTAATTAGTATCACTTACTTCGTGCATCGGTAAGCACGTAAAGCCGTTGGCCCTGAGCCTGATCTCTCTCCTTGTGTGTCGGATTGCCGTCCCATCGGACTATGAGAGTGAGGGAATAGAGAGTTCACCTGTGTTTGCGCACACACTTGGCTAATCTCGGTTGAGAATGGCTGCTGTGACCGAAATTCGGTCAGGAGAATATTATTTATTTAATTTTTTACACCGGTGAACATCACATCTACTGATGTTACTAATGATAATGCTTTTCAACAGGCACCCAAAAAGGAGAAAGGTCCCGCTCCACTCCCGCCCACGCCTGTATCTACCCCCACCGCGCCGTCCCCCGCGTCCCCTGCGCCCCCCGCCCCCACGCCCCCTGCAACACTGGCGCCAGGCGCGGCCCGCAAGCCCCCCGCGCCCCCGCCCCCTGCTGCGCCCGCGCCGCCCCAGGACGCCGGCAACGCCGCCACCGCCGGCAGACTTATAGTAGACCAGGTAATGTGTACTAACATTAACTTTGCTAAAGAGGACCTTACCTTTAAGACTCGCATTGTTCTCACATAACATCTCAGAACAATGTATCCAAAAATATTGTAAGCCATTATTTAAAAGAGCAACCATGGAGTTTCTTGCCAGATTCTTCTCCATGAGGGGTAGGCTGCCCTTGGAACTGGCAACTAGAATAGAATAGAATAGAATAGAATATTCTTTATTGTACACCATTGAAATTACATAAGGAGTCTTATCATTACGATTAGAGGTACAATGGGCGGTCTTATCGCTAAAAGCGATATCTTCCAGACAACCTTTGGATGGACAAGAGAGATTTGAAAAATTTAGGGTAGTCTGAGGTGCACATGATACAAATATATACAAAATATAATACATATGCCCATTACATAAACATACTTATATAACCTAAACATACTTATATAACATAAACTAATACATATGTATAATTGTATACCCATTAAATAACTTAAATAGATACCATACTTAAACATATTTAATTTGGTAAAATATATGCATATTATAATAAAATACATAATGGCAATAATTATGAACATCAATATCTAGAAGTAGCTTGTGCTGTTAAAAGAGAGAGATAATGATCTTTGACCATTTTTTTAAATATAGCTATTGATTGCGCGCGCCTTATTAGCACCGGCAAAGCATTCCACAGACGTACGGCCTGTACTGAAAAAGATTGATCATAAAATTTTGTAGAATGCTCTGGCACCCCGAGCCTCAAGTTCTCCGATGAGTTCTAGAGTCACTCTTATAATAATATTAGAATTATGACTATTCATAAGTGCCTAAAATGGTCTACATGAATAAAAATATTTTGATTTTTTTTTAAGAGACCCAGAAAAGGGCGTTGTGTAGTAGAGGCTTTATTTAATTAATTTAATTGGAAGTTACAGTGGTTTTTAAGAAGGTGAAAAAATGGGGGCAAAATAGGTAAATTATTTTCAAAGTAGGCAGAGACAAAATAGGTTTGGGAACCCCTGGACTAGACCAACGAGGCAGTCTTTTAATACTTTTTGTGAAAATTTTTACATGTTTTAGCACATGTTAGCTTATTAAATATAAATATTTAATAAGAAATTTGAAAAAACAACTGATACGGATGGGATTCGAATCTACGATCTTCGGCGTACCGTGCCGACGTTTGGAACACTGAGTCGGATACGTAATGTATTCCGATACATATTACCAGACGCCCAAGGCGTATAAAGAGATTTGAAAATTCGACTGATTCTGATGGGATACGGTGGCTCAGCGGTTAGAGCGTCGGCACGGTACGCCGAAGATCGTGGGTTCGAATCCCATCCGTATCAGTAGTTTTTTCAAATTTCTTATTAAATATTTATATCAGTCTTTTAATTTTATTTATTTATCAAATCTCCACAGGTATGCAGAGACGCAGAAAAAGCCGTCGAAAACAAAACAGAGATAGACACACCTAAGCCAGAAATCAACGAAATTCCGAAACCGGAAGAAATCAAACCTGTACCAAAACACATAAAAGAGAGAGACAGAGAAAGAGTCAAATCTAACTCCGTCGAACGAATAGAGAAGAAAGAGAAAGACAACAAGAGAGATTCGTTAGAAAAGACTGGCATAGAAGTTAATAGAGTGAGCGCGGAAGTTAGTAGGTTAGAGAAGAATTATTCTAGATCCAGTTCTGTGGACGACGACCGGTTGGAAGATAGAAGAGATAGGAGGATAGAGAGGAGATCTCAACTCAATTCTGTCGAAATTAGGCCGGTTACGGTGAGTTTTTATCGTATGGTTGATGAACAACCTGATCATCATCATTATCATCAGCCTGTATTAGTCCACTGTTGAACATAGGCCTCTTGCAATGCACGCCACTATTGTGCGCTCATTGGAGGTATAGCTGGGCAAGCGGGTTGGCGATCGCAGTAGCAGATGATTGCTGTTACACAGAAGGATGCTGCTGCCCATCCTCCGGATCCTTTCCTTTGTCACTTTTAACGACACTCGCGGGTAGGGGTGGTTCTATTCTTAGGCCGGAAACCACACGGCACTACCTGGAGCGGAACAACCCGGTGTCAGAGTTTAAACCGCCCGTTGGCCTCTGACATGGCTTTACACACAATTGAAAAATCTCTCAGGTTTAGGAAGTGATAATTAATTTATAATACGCACATAACTTACGAAAAGTCAGAGGTGCACCTTGGGATCGAACTCTAGACATGTGACTTGTCAGTCGACGGCCATACCACTAGGCTATCAGGCCTAGGCCAGGGAGGCCAGATGATAAAGGAAAGTTCTAAAAAGAAAACTATTTTTTTATATTATTTTACATTTTAATCATATTAAGTTGAGCTGCCAATTTTTTGCAAGAAGTTCTTGGTTTGTCAACAAATTATTATGAAAATCTTAAAGAGTAGCTTAGGGTAGGGTAGAATAAGCATAGAGGTATATAACCTAGAAAATATATAAAATAACTAACCCTAATTTAATGTTCTTCCACAGCCACCGCAGCCCAAAGAGCCAGACCCTCCCGTGAAGCCGCCGGCGCCGCCGCCGCCCTTGTCGGCCGCGCTGGTGGCGCCCGTGGTGGTGGCCGTGACGGAGCAGGTGGTGCTGGTGGAGCCCAACAGCCTGGCCGCCACGCCGGCCGGACACGTCACCGTCACCACCACGCACCCGCCCGTGCTCAGCACGGCCGCTCCGGTCTGAACTTCTTTTTCTATTCTTAACTAGCTTCCCGGCGCGACTTCGTACGCGTGATTATCTTACTTCAACGCCTATTCTACCCTACCCTACTCTACCTCTGTCCTACACTACCCTAATCTACCCCTACCTTACTCTACCCTACCCTACTCTACTCTACTCTACCCTACCCTACCCTACTCTACCCTTACCTTACTCTACCCCTACCCTACCCTACCCTAGTCTACTCTACCCTACCCTACTCTACCCCTACCCTACTCTACCCCTACCCTACTCTACCCCTACCCTACTTTACCCCTACCCTACGCTAACTCTACAAATCAAAAACCATGAAAATCGGTCCAGCCGTAAAATAAAAGATAAACTTAAAAAAAGTATTTTGTGAAATTTTTACATGTTTTAGCACATGTTAGTTAGTTGAAAAATCATGAATCATGAATTTGGAAAATGGGTTCGAATCCCATCGGTATCAGTTGTTTTTTTAAATCTTCAAATTAAATAATTATATGATGATGATGTTAACTTATAATAAAATCATATTTTTGTCCTCAGCTCCCGCCGAACGCTGTCACAATATCGACCACACCACCCATAGCCGACGAGGTCGTCATAGTTGGAGCTGGTTCATCATCAGATGATGATTGCTTCGCTCCTTCATCGCTCGACTCGTTAGATTGTACTCACTCTTACAGCGGTAAGTCAAATAATAAAAAACCTACAAATTCTATGCAGTTTTGTTACACGTTGTAATATTTGAATAAAGATTCGTAACAGCCTAGTGGTGTGACCGTTGACTGGCAAGTCAAAGGACTCATGTTCGAACCCAAGGCACGCACCTCTGACTTTTCGTAAGTTATGTGCGTATTATAAATAAATTATTTACTCTTAAACTTTCGCGTTGCATGATTATTTATTTAGACGTAACACGGGGATTAACGCGCACATACCTTAAGATTTTATTTTCCCGACGTTTCGAACAGGTTACACTGTTCGTGGTCACGGGCAGACTGTCGCAGCGGTGTCAATCTGAATGTGAGGTAGATGTCAATACATCTACCCTCGATGTTTTTTCTGTTCGAATAAGGCCGGTACACACCACACTCACAATATCCGCACTTTTAACCGACTTGCTCCAGCTAGGTTTAGTTTTTGAAATCACTGGATTCCATGTTGCGGATAACTTATAACCATCTTCCCGATTAAAATTTTGGTGTTTTTTTATTTCAATCGCTTCACGCACAATTCTCGAGTAGAAATGGCGATCGGTGGAGAGGACTTGCAAGTTGTGGAATTCTATCCAGTGTTTCGTGTCCGATTGAAGTAAGTGCTCGGCAATCGCTGATTTGCTGGTCTGGCGGTTTTTTATGACAATTTATAAATAAATTGTCGCCTACTCTGTGCCTCGGAAAGCACGTAAAGCCGTTAGCCCTGCGCCTGATCTCTCTCCGGTCGTGTCGGATTCCATCCCACTGGACTATGAGAGATATAGTATAGAGATTGCACCTGTGTTTGCGCACACACTTGTGCACTATAATATCTCCTGCGTAGTTGGCTAATTTTCGTTGAGATTGGCTGCTGTGTCCGAAATTCGGTCAGGAGGATATTACATTTATATGCTGATTTATTTACATTATTTGAAAAAAAATGTTTTCATACATAAAAATGGCGTAAGATAAAAATTCATTTAAAGCTATTTTTTTTAATCAAGTTTCGATCAAGCCGAAATTTTTGATGAAACTTTGTGCTGTTCCTTCAATTGGTTTAGTTCGATTTTTCATAACTACAGGGTTATTTGTAAAACACCAGCATCCTTGAAAGGGGTCATTAAACTCATCATTATGAACAACTTTTACTATGGGACCAACCCTGAAATCGCAAAAAAAACAGCTGTTCCATACATTTTTTTGAGTCATGTGAACATAAATGTATGGAACAGCTGTTTTTTTTTGCGATTTCAAAGTTGGTGGCATAGTAAAAGTTGTTCATAATGATGAGTTTAATGACCCCTTTCAAGGATGCTGGTGTTTTACAAATAACCCTGTATATTTATTGATTTTCTATCTTCAATCAACTTCAATGTGCGAGAGAGATAGCAGATTAGCGCGAAGAGGCGTCTTAACGTATTTTGCTCCACAGAAAAACGCGGTCGACGGTTAGACAGCAGTGAGGTGCTGATACTCAGTCCAACGGCCGCCGCCACCGACTCCGGAGTGTTCGATGAAAGTGTCACCAATGGAATTAATTTGGTGAGTACTGTCTATGTTAATAGCAGTGGTAGGAAGTGTGATCGTTGACCGGCCGAGCGGAAATTACGCTTACCTTAGAGTATATAAGAAAATATAGAGCAACCCTATAGAAGTATGAACTGTGAGCACGGGTATTAACAACGCGGCCGCGACACGAGCTCCGTCCGCGATCATACCTCGATCGACTGCGGTTCAACTAGGCTCCAAGAGCGAAAAAGTTACATTTTAGCTTATATCATGGTTAACTGCTGAGTTAAATTTTGAAAAACGTCTAGAAAACATAATTTATAAAAATAACATTTTAACATTTGTATGGTGAGACCTGCTTTCGCTCCGCACAAGGCAATGTGGTTGATGTTATCACTCTATATTTTCTTGAATACTCTATGACGCTTACCCTTATACACCGAAAGATGTCCATCGCTATACCGCGCCGACACGCGATGGTGCGTTTGTATATCAGTTTTAAAAATGTAAATCACATCAATCCACGCTCATAGAGACCTTTTACACCAAAGATGGGCAGGGCGTGGATTGAAATTTTGCCATACAAAGTTCAATTTCCGATCCGCCCAGCCAATAGGTTTTCTCCTCAAGAATAAATCAGGTGGATAGAAGTTTTTACTGATTAATCAAAATATAGAAATTATAAATAACGAAGTTATTTATTAAATAAACAAAGATCAATGAATTTTTTTGTAAAATAAATTCGGCAATATTTGATAGTCAGTCACGTGAAGGTGTGACGTCACAACCTGACTGCCATTGTCGTTTTGTTGCCGACATTTTCACAGAATGGACAAGATTTTGCATGGCGTGACGTCATCCAAGACGCCATGACAGTCTTGAGGGGTATTATAAGTTTGACGTTTCCTGTCTCTTTCTGTGGCATCGTAGCTCCTAAACGAATGGACCGATTTTGATTTAGTTTTGTTTTATTAGAAAAAAGGATTTTTTGAGTCCAGAGTTTTTAAATTTACAATTATTATTAATACTGATTATCTTATCTTCCCCACAGGATACATCCCACGTTTCTGTAGTGACAGTTGGTAACGAAGAGATACGGGTTCGAGACTCGGCTGCGACACACATCGCGCTAGGCTCAGTTAGCACAAGGCTAAGTCCTGATAGCTTTGAAAGGTAAGAAACTTATATTACGTTAAAAAAAAAATACATTTTTAACCAATTTCTTAAAAGGCACAGGTTCTTAATTCGATGCGTATTTTTTTATATCTGTCCGACCATTACTCCGTGACTAGAGGGCTGATTTAAGTAGTTTGAAAAAGTGTACTCTTCAATTGATCCCATATAAATTAATTAATTCATTCAAATTCATTCATTCAAATTCATTCATTCAATTTAGTTACATTCGTTCTATTTCATTCATTCATTCTATTCATTCATTCAATACTCTTCGATTCGAAATAGGGCAAGCGGGTTGGCGATCCAAAAAAAAAAAATCAGGTGTTCCATACATTTATGTTAACAGCTGATATTGTTTTTGCGATTTCAGGGTTGGTCCCATAGTAAAAGTTGTTCATAATGATGAGTTTAATGACCCCTTTTAAGGATGCTGGTGTTTTACAAATAACCCTGTATATTGAAAAAAAAAACAATTATATAGTAATTATATAACTGTTTTACTTTAATTTAGAAATTTAATATTAGCTTTAAAAACAAATTATGCTTAAAAATAAATAATATAGTGATTACTATACGAGTATAACTGTTTTTTTTTCCAATATATAATGTCCCATACTTCTTTGGAAATCTGTCATAAATAGAATCTGTCAAATGTAGAATCTGTCATAAGTAGAATCTATCAAAAGTAGACTTCATTCACCCTCAAATCTTAACCGGTCAATTTCACTCTTTTACTTTCTGCTCTTCCTTTACTCTATGTTTACTTCAACCTTGACATTGGCAGAATCATCGTGTAATTGCGATGGAGCCAGTTTATTAAAATTGGAATTGGACCATGATGTCAAAAGTAGAATCTGTCAAATGTAGGCTAAACGGTGGTTGTATTGTTAGGCCGGAAGCCACACGGCACATTATTGGGTCGTACTAAGTGGGTCCCTTGCAGGTCGCAGTCGGACAGCGGCTCGGTGGCGTCGTCGTCGTCGCGCGTGGCGCAGGACGCGGACTCGCTGGCCACGTCGGCCACGTCGGCCACGTCGGCGTCGCACGACGAGCCGCTGCACGCGCCGCACCTCAACGGCGGCGCCAGGTACACACCTTTTGTAGACTTCTTTCTGTATCCTACAGTTGATGATCAAAATCAAAATCAAAATAGGTATTTTTATTCATGTAGACCATTAGGCACTTATGAATAGTCATAATTCTAATATTGTTTATTATAGGAGTAACTCTAGTTTCAAGGGCAGCCTACCCTTCATGGAGAAGAATCTGGCAAGAAACTCCATGGTTGCTCTTTTAAATAAATGGCTTACAACATTTTAGGTTACATTGTTCTGAGGTCTTATGTGAGAACAATGTCAGTCGACTAAACAAAAGTACACCTTAAATATATTTATGCTTTTGATAAAACTACCGTAACAGCTATGAGCTGACCAGTCCCAACAGACGGCACCCGTTCACGAGTATGACGCATGCATCAGCCATGATCAACCTGGTTCCAGAGTTTAAGCCCGTAGGCCTCTGACATGGCTTTACACTTATCATCTGCCTAGCCTTTTCCCAACTATGTTGGGGTCGGCTTCCAGTCTTACCGGATGCAGCAGAATACCATGTTTTACATGGAGCGACTGCCTATCAGACCTCCACAACCCAGATACTGGGTTACACGATACCCCTTGGTAAGACTGGTTGTCAGACTTTCGGGCTTCTGACTACCCGTAACGATTGTCAAAGATCTACAATTGACAGCCGGGGCCAACAGCTTAACGTGCTATCCGAGGCACGGAGGCACTGACATGGCTTTACACACCGTTGGAAAATCTCTTAGGTTTACTGGTTACCTAACAGTGTTTTCCTTCACCGTTTTAGCAAGTGATAATTAATTTCCAATACGCACTTAAATCCAAAAAGGTTTTAAGTGTGTGCCTGGGTTTTGAACCTTTGATCTTTGACTTGGTATCCAACGGGCATGCAACACACTATGGGACCAACCCTGAAAACGCAAAAAAAATCAGCGTTTTCAGGGTTGGTCCTATAGTAAAAAATTGGCATAATGATGAGTTTAATGACCCCTTTTCAGGTTGCTGGTGTTTTACCAATAACCCTGTATAAAGGTCTCCATGACAACTGGAGTCAAGGTTTTAAGTGCTTTCCGAGACACGGAGCAGGTGATAATTAATTTACAATACGCACTTAACTTACGAATAGTCAAAGATGTCTTTGGTTCGAACCTGAGACCTCTGACTTGTCAATCAATGTTATTACTATTGCTGCTTTTAACATATAACTTAATTTGTCACAGAGTAAACAATGACAGTCAGAACCTGGACAACGGTGAGCCTGTCGTGTTGAGAAGAAAACAACAAGACGGACAACCTGTGAACAGGATACAGAGGTACGTTATCACTGTCCCACTGCTGGGATAAAGTAGTTGACTCTCACTTATCCGACAGCGGTACTAATTTTTGTTATGCTAACCATTGCATTATGCAAAAGTACAATTATGCTAATCAAATTTATGCGAAAACGTTATGCTAAACAATATAATGTCTTAAAATTCTATGTTAGGAGGTGGATTCCCGTTGTTATACAATGGTGTTGATTCCTGTTTATCGCAATGTACTAATTTTAGTCTCTACATGTCTTTCTTTTAAACATCATAGAAAAAGGACAGAAAATTTGACAGTAAAATTTTCTGTGCATTGGATAATATCGAGAATCTTAGAAAAAACTAGCGGCATTAAGAAGTGCAGAATTTAGCGGGAATCCACCTTTTGGTATACAATTTTAAGACATAATATTGTTTGGCATAACGTTTTCGCATAAATTTTATTAGTATAATTATTCTTTTGCATAATGCAATGGTTAGCATGACTATCATTTGGTCTAATTTATTATGGCCTTAGAGTATATAAGAAAATATAGAGTGATAACGCCAACAACATTGCCTTGTGCGGAGCGTGAGCAGGTCTCACCATTGAAATGTTAAAATATAATTTTTTAAATTATGTTTTCTAGTCATTTTTGCAATTTAACACAGCAGTTAACCATGATATAAGCTAAAATGTAACTTTTTCGCTCGTGGAGCCTAGTTGAACCGCAGTTGATCGAGGTATGATCGCAAACGGAGCTCGTGTCGCGGCCGCGTTGCTCATACCCGTGCTTATGGTTCATACTTCTATAGGATTGCTCTACATATTCTTATATACTCTAAGGTTTTGCCGTAATTTGGAATTGCATCAATTTTTAAAGCATATTTTTTAAATGTCGTGGTGGCGCATTGGTTACGGACCCGCTTTGCAAGCGCGTGGGTGTGGGTTCGAACCTGGCATGTACCAATGTGACTTTTTCAATGTCATATGTACTTTCTTAGTTAATCTAAGACACCACTGACTAACGGTGAAGGAAAACATCGTAAAGAAACCTGGACTTTAATAGTCTGAAATCGCCAACCCGCAGTGAGCTAGCGTGGTGATTAATGCTCAATCCTTCTCTGTATGAGAAGAGGCCTTTGCCCTATATTGGGACAGTTACAGGCTGATTTATTTATTATATATTTTTTAAATGTCTATTTTTATATTGTCAGGTCTAAAGAAGACATCCACATGGCTAATCTGAAGAAGAAGACTCGCAAACGAACCAGGAAGTTTGAGATAGATGGCGTTGTAGTCACCACCACTACTTCCAAGGTCAGTTAATCATTCTTTCCTTCGTGGAGACAGCCTCTTAGCATGATATATATATGGTACACTGGACCTCTGTAAAGTCCGGAGTTACCACACTGTTTACTACCATAAAATAATATTAAACTTTTTTTTACATAAAATAGTTTTGTCATCGATTACTAAATTTGAACCAAATAATTAACAGATCAAGCTAAGTAAAACCGTTAAAAAGGTGACGCACGTCATAAATAAAAAAAAGAAAAGTCGAAGGATGCGACTTATAAAGTATTTTGTACCACCTATGTATACACATATTCAGTAAATAAATGATTTGATTTAATTTGATTTGAAGGCGCTCATTGCACTATGTTCAGCGTAAGTAGGTCCGTAGCGTAGCTGATAGAGGTCGAATAGATACTTCAGTGCTATGAGCAGACGTGCTTAGAGTCGTGATAGCCTAGTGATGGTGACCGTTGACTAGCAAGTCAGTGGTTTCGGGTTCGAACTCAAGGCGCGCACCTCTGACTTTTCGTAATTTATGTGCGTTTTATAAATTAATTATCACTTACTCCGTGCCTCGGAAAGCACGTAAAGCCGTTGGTCCTGCGCCTGATCTCTCTCCGGTCGTGTCGGATTGCCGTCCCATCGGACTATGAGAGTGAGGGAATAGAGAGTGCACCTGTGTTTGCGCACACACTTGTGCACTATAATATCTCCTGCGTCATTCGCGAAATTCTGTCAGGAGGTCATTATATTCCTCTTGTTACCAATATACCAACGAGTTCTAATTTTATTTTATTTGTCAGGTAATATGGGGCGATGAAGAAAGCGGTCGAACTTGGGACGACCACGCGCTCCGCAAGCAGGAGTTGCGCGAGATCAAGATGTTGCAGAAGCAGGAACAGAAGCAGTTCCAGGACCTTAACGCCAAAGAGTCGCAGCTGAGGGAGCAGCAGGATAAGAGGTACGCGGTTTTATATTTAAAAAAATTTGGGTGTTAAACACCTCATGACAATTTACGAAATTTGGGTGTTTAACATCTCATAACATGATAAAATGTGGGTTATTAACACTTAAATCAAACTTAGGTGTTTGACACCTCATAACAACTGGAATGTGGGTGTTAAATACCTTACAACATAACTGATGAAAATATGGGTGTTTAAAACCACAGCACGCTGTCAAATTTTGTATGTATAATTCACAAAAACAAAGAAAAACATGGGTGTTAAGCACCACATTGCGTAACTACCTAAATGTGGGTGTTTAACACATCATAACATAACATTAATGAAAAAGTAGGTGGTTAACCTCGTAACAAGTGAAATGTGGGTATTTAAAACCTCATATCTAACTAAATAAGGGCGTTTAACACCTCAGAATGCTGATAAAATGTGGGTGTTTGACAACTCATAACATAACTTACTGAAGTCTGAATACGTTACATAAATAACAAAAGTGGGGAGTTTATACCTCATAATAATTAAAATGTAGCTGTTTAACACCTAGCATAATTGACTAAATAGGGGATCGGACAATTTTTCAGAAAGTATTTAAAATTACTCATTATGGATATATAAAGCTATGAAAAATATTTTTTTAATCAAATAAAGTCATTTAAGTACAAAAAACCATGTCCAAAAGTTATTATTTAAAAAATGCCGCGAAAACCCGCGAAAACGCTACAAGCGTCACACCGCGACGGGTGACGTCATTCGTGCGTCATTTAGAGGTTATGTTTATTACAAGTAGGTAACTAAATAGTTTTATGTTTCTGTTTTAGTTGCCGAATGATATAGAAAATTAAATGAATATTTTTTTATGACTATTGTCTCTCAATCCAACACTTTTTTAGATACAAAACACATTATTTACCACGCACAATACAACTTGTTTGTTACTAACTTGACTTGTTTTGATTTGAATGACTTCCTATGCTGTGATTGGTGTTGCGCTTGAAGTTTAGAACAGATTAAAAAGATTAGAATTATTGTATTTTATTTATTGATTTAAAAATATAAATCATTGATATTTCCCAGAAATATTTAATGAGTAATAGTTTTATTTTATAAACATTTTTTCTAACTAAGTTTCGGATTTTTTTGAGATTAGTGTCCGGTTGCCTATTGTGGGTGTTAAACACTCAACACTGCAATGCTTCCGCACATCTGCCCCATCTGACAGTCTAATGATCCACGGTAGACCACTCCAATCAAAACTCGTTCTATTTAACAGGTTCGAAGCAGAGTTAGTATCCCTAGGCCGAGCGCACGAGTCAGACCTGGAAGCCTTAGCTCGAGCACAGCGCGCGGCCGCCGAGCGCGCCGAGCAACAGCTGGAGGCCGAGCTCAGGCACGCCGCCAAGAGGCTGCGAGCTGACCACGAGAGGGATCTCAGGCACTTCCGAGACACCTTGAAGCAGGAGCTAAGGCTACTTAAACAGGTGAGGATTCTTCCGAGTTGACATTTTATTATAAACGCAATCAGCTGTATACAGTGTCACTCCGTACCTCACGTCACGTCACGATTCTTGCTATGAGAGTATATTATTGTGTTCCCTTTGACACGCTCATGTTTACGCTGTTAAATATTAGCTGTATACTGCGTCACGTCGTACCTCACGTCACGTCACGATTCTTGCTATGAGAGTATATTATTGTGTTCCCTTTGACACGCTCATGTTTACGCTGTTAAATATTAGCTGTATACTGCGTCACGTCGTATTTCACGTCACGTTACGATTCTTGATATGAGAGTATTATTGTGTTCCCTTTGACACGCTCCAGTTTATATTGTTAGATTATGGTCTAATATAAATGCAATTGGCTGTAAACAGCGTCACGCCGTACACGTCATGATGTTTACTATCGGAGTGTAATTATTGTGTTCCCTTTGTCATGCTCACGTTTACGCTGTTAGATTATGATCTCATTTTAAAATCAGCTGTTCCTATACAGCGTCACGCTTCGTCGCGATGATTGTTGTGGGAGTGTACCAGAGTGTTCCCTTTGACACGCTGTCACTAATGTTGTTAATGATAAATAAAACGTCGATCGATCGCTCCGTACGCAGGAGGTGGAGCTGGTGGTGAAGGAGCGGCGCAAGGAGGCGTACCGCGCGCGGCGCGGGCGCCTGGACGCCGAGCACGCCGAGCGCGAGCGCGGCTTCGTGGCGGCGCTGGCCGAGGCGGGCGACGCCGTGCTGCGCCGCATCCACGACGCGCACCGCGACCGCCAGGCGCTGGCCGACCGCCAGTACCTGCAGCAGAGGCATCAGGTAACTACGAACACATTGTCTATAGTTTATATAGCGCGAGCGCGGCTTCGTGGCGGCGCTGGCCGAGGCGGGCGACGCCGTGCTGCGCCGCATCCACGACGCGCACCGCGACCGCCAGGCGCTGGCCGACCGCCAGTACCTGCAGCAGAGGCATCAGGTAACTACGAACACATTGTCTATAGTTTATATAGCGCGAGCGCGGCTTCGTGGCGGCGCTGGCCGAGGCGGGCGACGCCGTGCTGCGCCGCATCCACGACGCGCACCGCGACCGCCAGGCGCTGGCCGACCGCCAGTACCTGCAGCAGAGGCATCAGGTAACTACGAACACATTGTCTATAGTTTATATAGCGCGAGCGCGGCTTCGTGGCGGCGCTGGCCGAGGCGGGCGACGCCGTGCTGCGCCGCATCCACGACGCGCACCGCGACCGCCAGGCGCTGGCCGACCGCCAGTACCTGCAGCAGAGGCATCAGGTAACTACGAACACATTGTCTATAGTTTATATAGCGCGAGCGCGGCTTCGTGGCGGCGCTGGCCGAGGCGGGCGACGCCGTGCTGCGCCGCATCCACGACGCGCACCGCGACCGCCAGGCGCTGGCCGACCGCCAGTACCTGCAGCAGAGGCATCAGGTAACTACGAACACATTGTCTATAGTTTATATAGCGCGAGCGCGGCTTCGTGGCGGCGCTGGCCGAGGCGGGCGACGCCGTGCTGCGCCGCATCCACGACGCGCACCGCGACCGCCAGGCGCTGGCCGACCGCCAGTACCTGCAGCAGAGGCATCAGGTAACTACGAACACATTGTCTATAGTTTATATAGCGCGAGCGCGGCTTCGTGGCGGCGCTGGCCGAGGCGGGCGACGCCGTGCTGCGCCGCATCCACGACGCGCACCGCGACCGCCAGGCGCTGGCCGACCGCCAGTACCTGCAGCAGAGGCATCAGGTAACTACGAACACATTGTCTATAGTTTATATAGCGCGAGCGCGGCTTCGTGGCGGCGCTGGCCGAGGCGGGCGACGCCGTGCTGCGCCGCATCCACGACGCGCACCGCGACCGCCAGGCGCTGGCCGACCGCCAGTACCTGCAGCAGAGGCATCAGGTAACTACGAACACATTGTCTATAGTTTATATAGCGCGAGCGCGGCTTCGTGGCGGCGCTGGCCGAGGCGGGCGACGCCGTGCTGCGCCGCATCCACGACGCGCACCGCGACCGCCAGGCGCTGGCCGACCGCCAGTACCTGCAGCAGAGGCATCAGGTAACTACGAACACATTGTCTATAGTTTATATAGCGCGAGCGCGGCTTCGTGGCGGCGCTGGCCGAGGCGGGCGACGCCGTGCTGCGCCGCATCCACGACGCGCACCGCGACCGCCAGGCGCTGGCCGACCGCCAGTACCTGCAGCAGAGGCATCAGGTAACTACGAACACATTGTCTTCAGCTTTTCTTAGACGGTTTAAAACCTGGTTGCGTGAGTCCGACGCACATTTGGCCGGGTTTTTTCTCGGTGCTCGAGTCCCGACCTCCCCATTTGGCCGGTTTTTTTTTTTTTCTAGGTGCGCAAATCTAACTCTCATTTGGGTGTTTGAGTCCGACTCGCATTTGGCCGGGTATTATTTTCGGCGTGCAGGTCCGACTCCGCATTTGGCCAGGTTTTTTGTCTCAGTGCGCTATACCGACTCTCATTTGGCCGGTTTTTTTCTCGGTGTTCGAGTCTGACTCGAATTTGACCGGTTTTTTTCTCGGTGTTCGAGTCTGACTCGAATTTGGCCGGTTTTTTTTTCTCGGTGTTCGAGTCTGACTCGAATTTGACCGGTTTTTTTCTCGGTGTTCGAGTCTGACTCGAATTTGGCCGGTTTTTTCTCGGTGTTCGAGTCTGACTCGAATTTGGCCGGTTTTTTCTCGGTGTTCGAGTCTGACTCGAATTTGGCCGGTTTTTTTCTCGGTGTTCGAGTCTGACTCGAATTTTGCCGGTTTTTTTCTCGGTGTTCGAGTCTGACTCGAATTTGGCCGGTTTTTTCTCGGTGTTCGAGTCTGACTCGAATTTGACCGGTTTTTTTCTCGGTGTTCGAGTCTGACTCGAATTTGGCCGGTTTTTTTCCCGGTGTTCGAGTCTGACTCGAATTTGGCCGGTTTTTTTCTCGGTGTTCGAGTCTGACTCGAATTTGGCCGGTGTTTTCTTATTGCGTTGATGCGATTAATTAACCAATTTCAATATGAAACCGTAACCGAGTGAGTGTAAGTTTATCTAGGAGTGCAGTATAATAATAAAATAATAATAAATCAGCCTGTAACTGTCCCAATATAGGGCAAAGGCCTCTTCTCATACAGAGAAGGATTGAGCATTAATCACCACGCTAGCTCACTGCGGGTTGGCGATTTCAGACTATTAAAGTCCAGGTTTCCTTACGATGTTTTCCTTCACCGTTAGTCAGTGGTGTCTTAGATTAACTAAGAAAGTACATATGACATTGAAAAAGTCACATTGGTACATGCCACAAGAAAAGATTTTTCAAAATTCACTCCCTAAGTGTCTAAACACACTATGCCGAACGTACGCGACCTAAGTTGCGCGGCTGATTTTACGTTCCGACGTGTTCGGCTGATATGACACATTACAAGTGCCGAACTTACGCGGCAGAAATTCAGTTGCGTTACTTGATGCGTGTGTAGTGTGTATGACCTTCGGTCGCGTATAATGTGTCCACTACAGCTGAACGCTACGCTGAACTTACGCTCGATCGAAATTACGTTGCGTTTATAACGCAATGAAACTTCGGCGTAATGTGCCGTCAGTAATACAAATGACATTGCAGGCGTAATCATGCCGAACTTCGGTCGCGTACGTTCGGCATAGTGTGTTTAGGCACTAAGGGTGTAAAACGGGGGTCCGAAGTTTGTATGGGGAAACAAAATTTGTTAAAGACTATTTTATTCGAAACTTCTGTACAAACATATTATGTAGAAACGGGTTTCAGGTTTTTTCAGAATTTAACCCCTTTAAGGAGAAAATGGTTATTTGGTAGGTCTGAGAACAGATCATAGGCTATTTGGCCTAGATGATAAAGGTGTTTCACGCGAACGAAGTTGCAGGCAATAGCTAGTACTAAATAAAAATCTCTTTTCCAGATCATGAGGACAAGAGAAGCAGCTCTTTGGGAGTTAGAGGAGAAACAAATACATGAACGACACCAGCTGGCGAAGAGACAGCTTAAAGATGAGTTCCTGCTGAGAAGACATCAGATGCTGGTCAGACATGATAAGGAGTTGGAGCAGATTAAGAGGTAAGGATAATAAGCGTGACGAAAGATATTCAAATCTTCTTCATTCATTTCGGTATTATACTTTAGTTTAACGAAGTATAAAGCCATTTTTCTAATATTCTTTCAATAGTGCGTCAAAAAAGCTCTCAGGTGTCATGGCGTCGAATCTGACGTCACGCTTAGGTAAACATGTCATTTTTAATGAATATATTGAATGAATATGAATATATAAATAAATTCACAACAACAAAACAGTGTTGACAGTGGAGTTTACCCAAGCGTGACGTCATACGCTATGATTAGTGTTTAATATTTTATGGTTTTATTTTAGTGAAAATCTTAATAATCTAATATTTTTAAATAAAACTGAAGCAGTGTTTTAATTTTCATCATTAAATCGACGATTTAATCACGCCTCTCTGACCTCTGACTTTCTCAATTTACAGCCAGGGCCAACAGCTTAACGTGCTTATCCGAGGCACGGAGAGTACTAATTAATTTATAATACGCACTGTTCGGAGTTACACAACCGAACAGCTCAGCATTTTTGCCTTAGCGCATTTTAATAAATGCATTGATCAAAATTGTAACGAGTAGTACGTATTCGGACATCAACCGCGTAACTCAAATAAGCAAATCAAATCAAATCATTCTTTAGGATTAATTTAATAATAATTTACCATTTATCTATAGTTTACCAATAATTGTAATAGAATCAATATAACTTTAGAAACCATAAAATATCGTATCATTATTACACTATCAAATCAACCAACCCAGAAACTAGTATCGCACCATAAAACGATCGCTAATTTCTACAAGGTCCTTCGAGTATAAGGGCCTCGGTTCGCGAAGTACAGTGAAGTGTTTGTGTACCGGGACCTTGAAACCAGTGTGTGTAGGGATAATAGGTAGGCAGTGTCATCAATTTGGAGGCAATTGGAAAGCGGTGGCGTAAGGAGAATATAAGGTCAGACCAAACCATTTTATATTTTTTTCTTTGACATATTTAATTGTTTACGAGAAAAATGGAGCTGTTAGCTGTTAACCAAACCGAAATTTACGACACTATGGTTAAACTTTTTACCAACATTAAAAAAGACGGAGCTGAGAGAAAAACTTTAGATTATGGCAAACGGAAGTTGGAGTTATTAGAAAATTATTGGAGAGAATATCAGCGAAACCATAGAAAGTGCTGTGAACTTGCTGAATTTGACCATGTGTATTTTACTAAAAATTGTTTCGAAAAAGCGGAGGAAGTTTATACGTCGATCAAACAAGTAATTACTAAAACAATGGAGCAGATATTTTCCAAACCAGAGGAAGATAACCAGCCACGGTCAGAGGCAGGGACATCAAAGCAAACAGGGGGTTCGTCTCGTGCTCAGGCACCCCAACAGCAGCACAGTGACACTCGAGTGTCACAAGAAGACAGTAAACTAGAGGGAATGATAAAAAAGCAGACCATTAATTTTAGAGCTTTTATGAGAACGGTGGCTACCATAGACATCGATCAATTGCATAACAAGTGGGAGTTTGAAGACGCGTTGAAGTCGCTTCAAAGTCGTTGGTCTATCATCGACAGCTTGCATTGGGAGATAGAAGGCGAATGTGGGTATGAAGATGTCTGGTATCAAGGAGAGTTTACTAGGTATGAGAACATGTATAACGACTTGAAGAAAACCATAAACTCAAAAATGTGGTCCGTATCGCATCGTGATAAATCCACTCCCAAGATGGACATTCCAACGTTCCAGGGCAACTACCATCAATGGACTTGTTTTAAAGATTTATTTACAGAAACCATCCACAAAAATCCATCTTTATCGAATGCACAAAAAATGCAGTTTTTAAAAAGCAAAATTACAGGGGAAGCTGAACGTCTGATTCACCATCTTCAGATTAGCTCAGAGAATTATGACGTATGTTGGGAGATACTTAACCACAGATATAGTAATAATAGACTTATATTTACGTCCCATGTTAACTTATTGTTAAACATTCCTATTATGCAGCAACAATCCTTAGGAATGTTCAAAAAATTGCATGACGTCACCAAAGAATGTCTCCACGCGATACAAAACCTAGGAGTAGATATAAAAACCTGGGATCCACTGTTAGTTTTTTTGTTAGGTCAGAAACTAGATAGTAAATCTTTCGATGAATATATTGAGTCAGTAAAGAACCCCAGGGAACTACCAGTACTTCAAGAATTCCTAGATTTCTTGGAAAATAAATTTACCGCCTTAGAAGTATCTCGGCGTAAACAAGACTCGAACAATCATAAACCAAACACCCAACCACAAAACCATCAAAATTACCAAGCAAACCAGAAGAAATATTATAACTCTAATAACCATTATAAAAATCAACAGTCATCAAATAAATATTATTCCTATAATATGAAAAACAACGCCAATTCTTTTCATTTATCGCGGTCAATAAACTGCGCATTGTGTAATGCTGACCACGGATTATGGATGTGTGCTCAGTTTTTGCAAATGACGGATGAGCAAAAATTGAAAACTGTTAACCAACTCAATTGCTGCACGAATTGCCTATTCAACCACTTTAACAAACCGTGTTTCTCTAATAAAACGTGTCGCAAATGCAACGCCAAGCACAATTCAATATTGCATGAAGCAATCGTTATGAAGAATAAACCAAATATATCAGCAAAATCAAATCATAAAGCCGCTAACACACAAACCATATCAGGCGTAACTAAAAATGAACAGTCAGCGACTTCCAACCATGCATCTTGGGATGACGTAGCCGAAACACTTTTGGCTACGGCTTTAGTGAAAGTCCCGGGTTCCGACGGCACATATCATACCATGAGGGCTTTGATCGACCAGGGTTCTCAAGTTTCCTTGATAAGCGAAAAGGCGGCTCAAACTTTGAAATTACCAAGACAACATTGTAAAGGTACCATTTTCGGCGTAGGAGAAAAAGAAAATAGCTGCAAGGGAGTGATGAATATTCGGATTAAATCAATTCATAGTGACTATGCCTTAGAAGGAGACGTCATTATAATGAATAATTTGATCAAAAGCTTACCAAATAGATCATTCATTAAACCATCTTGGCCTCATATACAAAATGTGAATTTAGCCGATCCTGAATTTAATACCAGTCGACCAGTGGACCTGTTGCTAGGAGCAGATGTATACTGCAAGATAGCGTTAGGTGGTATATTGAGGGGTGACAGCGAAAATCAACCAATAGCCCAGCAAACGCAATTAGGGTGGTTGCTTTGTGGGACAATGACACCACAGTATCGGTGCAATGTCGTCCTTCAGAACATGGACGATTTACGAAGATTTTGGGAAAACGAAGATATTAACCAGCAGATTGAAATGTCTACAGAAGATCATGAATGTTTACAATATTTTTTATCAACAACAGAGAGACTTGAAGACGGGAGATACCAAGTGCGACTACCATTTAAACCGGAAGCTAGGGAACAGCTAGGCTCCACAAAACCATTAGCTTTGGCACAGTTTCGTCAGTTAGAAAATAGGTTACATAAAGATCAGGAACTAAGAACAGAATACGTAAAATTTATGAATGAGTATTTTACTTTAAATCATATGATACCGTCAGTTTCGAATATGACACCGGAATGTTATTTACCACACCACTGCGTAACTCGTGCAGAGTCAACCACTACAAAGTTGCGAGTCGTATTTAACGCATCTGCAAGATCATTATCAGGACTTAGTTTGAATGACGTCATGTACAGGGGTCCCAATTTGCAACAAGATCTTCAGGAACTAATTTTAAAATGGAGACAGTATCAGTTTGTTTATACTGCTGACATTGAAAAAATGTATAGGGCAATATTGGTACACCCTGCAGATCAAGCTTATCAGAAGATATTATGGAGAGATTCACCAAACCAACCAATTCAAACATTTCAACTCACAACCATAACATACGGCACAAAACCAGCACCATTTTTGGCTATGATGTGTTTGAAACAGTTAGCCACTGAAGAAAAATCAAAATTTCCTGACGCAGCAAAAGCATTAGAAGAGTGTTTCTTCATGGATGATTACTGTGGAGGCGCTCATTCAAAGGAACAAGCAGAACAATTAAAATCTGACCTCATTAAGTTACTTAGCAAGGGTGGGTTTAATTTACGAAAATGGGCCTCAAATGAACCTCATCTACTTGCTGATTTAGAAAAAGATTTGTGGAATCAACAAATTTACGAGTTCAAACATTCAGACTCAACAAAGACTTTGGGGCTAGGATGGAATCCGCGACAAGATAAATTCATTTTTAATTCTAAGTTAGAGGCATTACCAATAAAACCAACAAAGAGATCGCTTCTCTCAGATATATCAAAGTTATTTGACCCATTAGGCTGGCTGACACCCTTAAGTATTACCATGAAGATGCTATTTCAAAGAGTGTGGTCATCGAATCTTGATTGGGATGACGAGTTACCAGAGGATATCAAGATCAAGTGGTTGAATTTGAGAGGAGAGTTAAAAGGTATTAATACTATAGAAGTTAAACGATGGTTAGGTATAAAAGAAAACCATAACTTGCAATTGCATGGATTTTGTGATGCGTCAAACAAGGCGTATGCAGCAGTAATATATTGCAAAGTCAGCGACCAACGTGACTCGAATGAAATAACTTTGGTGGCCGCAAAAGCGAGATTAGTTCCGGTTAGTAAAGATATATCCATACCACGGTTGGAATTGATGGCTGCACAACTTCTATCACAGTTGATGCAGAAAGTGCAGAATTGCTTAGGACATTATAAACTGGAAATATATTGCTGGAGTGACTCAACAGCAGTTCTAGGATGGATTCAAGGCGATCCAGCAAGATGGAAACCATTTGTAACAAATCGTGTTCAAGCAATTACCAAGATAATACCAAAAGAAAAATGGAGTTATGTTAATACTAGCGAAAACCCAGCTGACTGCGCAAGTCGGGGGTTAAATATCGACCAACTACGAAAGCATGATCTGTGGTGGAAAGGTCCATTGTGGATCCAATCATTCCAAAGTCAAGACATACCTCAAACCAGTTATGAAACCAATTTAGAAATAAGACGCTCTAATGCAGTAGTTGTAAAACCATATGACAAATCAACCATAACCTTACCAAACATTGTTTACCATTTAATAAATAAATTTAATTCCTTTATAAAAATTATACGTATTTTCGCATGGATACTACGATTACCTACTGCAAAATCGGGTCGACAACCTTATCTCACATTACAGGAATTACGATGCGCAAAACTGCTGATCGTTAAAACTGTTCAACATATGGAATTTGCAAATGATATCAGTTATTTACGAAATAAAGGAATAGTGCATTCGAAAAGTAAACTATTATCATTACAACCAATTTTAGATAAAGATGGGATTTTACGTGTGGGTGGAAGATTAAGGAATGCTCAGATAAGTCCCGAGATGAAACATCCGATTATATTGCCTCATAACCATCGAATAACTACCTTAATTATAAAATATGCTCATGAATTAACCTATCATGGTGGAGCGCGACTTACTTTATCTAACATAAGACAAAATTATTGGATTATCAGCGGATATATGGCCACAAAGAAATTTATACGTCAGTGTGTTATATGCAAGAAGCAAGAACCAGTCCAACAATATCAACTCATGGGGGATTTGCCATCCTCCAGAGTAAATCCTGAACGCGCCTTTTATCATTGTGGTGTAGACTTCACAGGCTTTGTGGAGGTGAAAGCAAATAAAGGACGCGGAATCAAAACCACAAAAGGATACATAGCGCTTTTCGTATGTATGGTGTCGAAAGCTGTGCATTTAGAACTCGTATCCGATTTAACCAGTTCAGCTTTCTTAGCCGCATTAAACAGAATGTCAGCTCGCCGCGGAGTTCCACGTCACATGTATAGTGACAACGGAACCAATTTTGTGGGAGCCAACAGAAGACTACAGGAAGAGTATGACTGTCTTCAAAGTGTATTTAGCGAGACTTTTATGGCGGAAATAACAGAACTACAAATTGAATGGCATTTTAATGCACCTTCTTGGCCGCAGGCGGGAGGACTTTGGGAAAGAGCCGTGCGTAGTCTCAAACACCACCTTAAACGTGTGATCGGTCAACAAAAATTAACTTTTGAAGAATATATCACACTATTATCAAAAGTGGAGGCTTGCCTGAATTCACGACCACTTTGCGCGCTATCTGAAGACCCAGAAGATTTAGATTTTCTTACACCAGCTCATTTTTTATCAGCACGACCAGGTTTAACTGTAATTGAGACGGCAGAAGATGCTAGAACTAGATGGCATTTAGTGTCAAAATTGTTTGAAGATTTATGGAAGAGATGGAAAACTGAATACTTGGCCCAGTTATCAACCAGAAAAAAGTGGATTAAATACCAGAAGAATGTGAAAGTAGGAGATTTAGTGGTGATACAGGACGAGAATTTACCAGCAGGAAAGTGGCCAATGGGTCGGGTGGTGGAGGTCCATCCAGGCCAAGATGAACTTGTTAGAGTAGTCACTCTCAAAACCAAAAACGGCTATATGAAACGTCCTATAGTAAAATTATCTGTTTTACCTATAGAACGACCAGAAGAAATTAAACCAAACCAGCAAAAAGGAGAACCATTAGAACACCAAACCATTAAAAAATTATTAACAAATCAAACCTATAAACCATCCAAAAATGAATCTCGAAATTTCCGGCAATCTAATACTAGTACCTATTCCAAGATAGGGAACATTGCATTAGCCTTGATATTGTTTTTAAGTATTATATTACCTACGACAGCTTCATACAACATTACGGAGTTAGAAACAAACAAAACATTGTACTTTGACTCTGTGGGGAAAGTACAATTAATTCGAGATAAATGGAAATTGGTCACATATTACAACATGTCTCCCTATTGGCAAGGAGACAAAGCCGTCAATGAATTTATAAACTATCTCGAAAAGTCTTGTGAATCAATTATGGAAGCAAGCCACTGTCATATGATACTCTTACAAATACGTCACGACTACAATGAACTGCAATACTATAACGAGCTGTTACTTAGTCAGCATTACGGTGCACGCATACGAACTCGACGCGGTCTTATCAACGCTGTTGGCTCAATTGCAAACTCCTTGTTCGGAGTATTAGATGAAAGTTTCGCAGAAAAGTACAAACAGGACATTGAACTTGTGCATCGTAATCAACATCACCAAGCTCAGCTATGGAAGAACCTTACGTCTATAGTCGAAGCAGAGCACAACATACTGCAAAGAACCGAAGATGTCATCGATAAGCAGCACAAAATCATAAATAAGCATCTAAATACTTTGGATAACGCTAACACTAAGCTGCAACAAGAAATTGATGTAATGGCAATACAGCAAGATTTTACATTAGTATCGTTAGCTACCATTAACATGATGCATAATCTGAAACGGATACAGGATACTTTGATCGACACAATTTCAGAAATTTACCATGGTCAAATCAGTTTGCATTTACTAACACCAGTACAGCTGAAACGAGAGCTACAAATTATATACGGCCAAATGCCACAAGAATTGTCTCTACCTATAGTGAATATCGAAACAGACCTTCAATATATTTACAAGTTATTAAAAACAAGGGCTCGAGTTACCAAACAATATATTATTTTTGAAATTACATTTCCGCTCATATCAAGAGGAAGTTTTCAATTATATAAAATAGTACCAATTCCGCAACAAATCAATAACAGCATGATCAGCATAATACCAATATCGGAATATGTCGCAGTTAACCTGAAAAGGGATGCCTATTTTGTACCAACCATGCATGAACTTGACACATGTTTGTATCACGGAGAATCCTTCATTTGTGAGTTATTCAAACCAATTCTTAATTTAGAAAATGATAAAAACTTTTGCGAAATAAATGCGATGAACCAAAGGTGCAAAACAACAAAATCAGTGTGTACAAACAAATGGATCACGTTACACTCGACGTCACAATACCTATATTTTTGTTGTGACTCGTATTCTATTAAAATCATATGTGACGATCAAGTAACGGTTCGCCAGCTGTCACGAGCAGGGGTCATTACTATGACTCAGAAATGCTTTATTAAAGGCAAAGAGTTCTCATTATATTCCTTGCAACAACAATCCAACCAATTAGAATTTTCACCGAATATAGTTGTACCCGAGCTAGACCAGATAAACCACATCGTGAATGTTAAAATGCCAATTGAAGTACCAGAATCACCAGAGGACACGAGTCTAAATAGATCTCTGTCCATTCTTGGAGAACAGATAAAGACACTGAAATCTTCCAAAGCAGAGATCGATGACATATCAGTCCATGATATTCATCACTACACCATCGCCTACATATTGTTAGGAGTTACCATATGCGCTGCAGCTGTTTGGATCTGGAGAAGATCGAGATGCTGCTCGCAGCCCACGCCCCACCTTGCGGAGCCTCGACACAGGCCAGAGCCTGTAGCAACTACATCATCGTCCGCCAGAGAAAGAGTGTTTAGTGAAGTGCAATCGCGAAAGCAGAGTATCGCTGACCGCCAGCAAAGTGAAAGTGAACAGATAGGTCTAAGCTCATTTTTAGCCAGACGATGGCCCAGTGCAATGCGTAGTGCGGGAAAAAAGGAGAGGGCAACGTTGCCTGTTGTGCGAAAAGAACGAGTGTTTACTGTGGAAGACTCGCTAGTTTAAAGAAAAATTTTATACACTTTTTACATTGTGCTCTAGTTACTACTTAAAAATTTACTAATTTATTGTTTACCAATTACTTGTTTATTTACTGGTTTTCTTATTTTTTAAGAGTGATTTGATAATAATCTTAGTTTTCTTATCTTCTGCTCGGGAATATGTTCGGAGTTACACAACCGAACAGCTCAGCATTTTTGCCTTAGCGCATTTTAATAAATGCATTGATCAAAATTGTAACGAGTAGTACGTATTCGGACATCAACCGCGTAACTCAAATAAGCAAATCAAATCAAATCATTCTTTAGGATTAATTTAATAATAATTTACCATTTATCTATAGTTTACCAATAATTGTAATAGAATCAATATAACTTTAGAAACCATAAAATATCGTATCATTATTACACTATCAAATCAACCAACCCAGAAACTAGTATCGCACCATAAAACGATCGCTAATTTCTACACGCACATAACTTACGAAAAGTCAGAGGCGCCTTGGGTTCGTACCCGAGACCTCGGACTTGCCAGTCAAATGGTCATACCTATCACTACTCTTGCACAAGGCAATACTGTTCACATTATCACTTTATATTTACTTATAATACTCTAAGTAGAATATATTTTTTTATGTCCAATATTATTTATAAGATATTATATTATAAGAATATTATTCCTCAGAAAAAATACTCGGAAAGAGGAAGAACTAGCGAAATGCCAGGCGCTGGAGAAGCGATCGTTGCCCAAACGCATCCGCGCTGAACAGAAGGCGAGGGAAATGATGTTCAGAGAGTCGCTACGAATCAGCGCAGTCAACGCGCCGAGCCATGAGGATGAGAGAGACCGATTGAAGAAGGTAAGAAGATTAAATTAGTAATGATCCATCATCATCATCAGTCTTATTATTAGTCCACCCAATGTGCGTCACTATTGTGCGCTCATTGGAAGTATTTGCCCATAATCGCCACGCTAGGCAAGCGGGTTGACGATCGCAGTAGCAGATGATTGCTGTTACACAGAAGGATGCTGCTGCCCATCCTCCAGATCTTTCCCTTTGTCGCTTCTTACGACATCCGCGGGACTAGTAGGGGTGGTTTTATTCTTAGGCCAGAAAACGCGAAGCACACAAAAAATGTCGTAATAAAGTCATGAATAACATAAACCATTACGTTAACAAAACAAAATGTCAATTATTGACTGTCTCGTTGGTCTAGTGGTAGCAAGCGCGACTGCTGACCATGAGGTCTGGGTTCAATATTATTCTAAGTATTAGTCTTGGTGTATAATCAGTACCATTCGTTTTAAGCGCTATGTACGCCTAAATTATCATATACATAAGAAAATAATAAAAGACCCGTTTTGTTATATGTTGTTATTTGTTAATGTCGTGGTGGCGCATTGGTTACGGACCCGCTTTGCAAGCGCGTGGGTGTGGGTTCGAACCTGGCATGTACCAATGTGACTTTTTCAATGTAATATGTACTTTCTTAGTTAATCTAAGACACCACTGACTAACGGTGAAGGAAAACATCGTAAGGAAACCTGGACTTTAATAGTCTGAAATCGCCAACCCGCAGTGAGCTAGCGTGGTGATTAATGCTCGATCCTTCTCTGTATGAGAAGAGGCCTTTGCCCTACATTGGGACAGTTACAAGGCTGATTTATTTATTTATTTATTTTTATTTGTTATATTATATTAATGTATGTGATGTGGCTGTACTCACCATTAAGAAATTCTTAGTAACAGCACGTAATAGTAGAGTCTAAAATTGTGCCTGGTTAATGGCAATAGGCTCGCCCCCTATTATGTGGGACTTATAATGTAGGCGGCGAAAAGTGAGTGTACTGCATACACCCCTGCCTACCCCCTCTGGGGAATACAGGCGTGAGTTTTTCTTGTTTTTTAAATCATTCTTACTTTCTAAATGTTTTTTTTTTTCTATTTTCGTATAGTTCCAAGAAAATGAGAAGCGTCGGTACAGAGCTGAGCAGCAGAGACTCGCGACGAAGCACGCCAAAGCGAGGGAGGAACTCAAAGCAGCTGGCGAGGTAACTGATGCGTCAAAATCATATACACCACCAAGTCTACATACCATCATCTGCCTAGCCTTTTCAACTATGTTGGGGTCGGCTTCTAGTCTTACCGGATGCAGCTGAATACCAGTGTTTTACATGGAGCGACTGCCTATCAAACCTCCACAACCCAGATACTGGGTTACACGATACCCCTTGGTAAGACTGGTTGTCAGACTTTCGGGCTTCTGACTACCCGTAACGACTGTCAAAGATCTACAATTGACAGCCGGGGCCAACAGCTTAACGTGCTATCCGAGGCACGGAGAGTGATAATTAATTTATAAAATGCACATATTATAATTATTTAATAAGAAAGTTTGAAAAAACAACTGATACGGATGAGATTCGAACCCACGATCTTCGACGTACCGCTGACGCTCTAACCGCTGAGCCATTTAAGTTGTTTCCGTGCTCCTAGGTTTACAATTTTCCAACAAATAGGTAAATCACGTAAGAACTATTATTTGAATCCAATCTAAGGCATATAAATACGTAATTAGTTCATTTTGGATGATTGCCATTGTTTTCATAATATGGCGATCTTTAACTTCAAATATCTCGGAAACGTCACACTTTAGGACATCATGTTGCTAACATTTTTTGTTTGTTAAGATGTCCTCTATCCAAATATACTAGTCTCATCCTGCGCCACTACCTTGAAAAAAAATCAAAATGGCGCCGGCGCCTAAACAAAAATGTTCTAATCCCTTTGTCATCCTTCCCCTAGGCCCTACTCCGCGAGCTGGAGCAGTACCAAAACGAGAAGCGGAAGGCGCTCATGAACCACGAGAGTAACAAGATGAAGGCTGTTGAGGAGAGGTACTCCCAGGAGCTAAAGGAATGGAGAGCCACCCTTGGTGATAGGAAGTTGGTAAGTCTTTTTGATAAGGGCCTAGACAAGAGGCTGTAGTTCTTCAGAGTCTTTCATTGCCTTAAAGAAGGGCAAAATAATTTATTTCAGTATGTTACTATTGTGCGGGTAGTTGTGGAAACTTTTATGACCATAGATCGGATATTCTAGTGCATATTTACCTAAACTTCGAGGAAGTACGTAACATAGAGTAGATAATACAAGCAAGCAAGCTCCTAAGGGCGTCACAGTAAAAATAAGTTTGGGAAGCCCTGGGTTAAACCAATATAAACTTTACATTATTTATTAATTTTAAACGTCAAACAATAAAGAACTGATAATAAATAAATAAATAAATTAGCCTGTAACTGTCCCAATGTAGGGCAAAGGCCTCTTCTCATACAGAGAAGGATTGAGCATTAATCACCGCGGTCCGCGCTAGCTCAGTGCGTGTTGGCGATTTCAGACTATTAAAGTCCAGGTTTCCTTACGATGTTTTCCTTCACCGTTAGTCAGTGGTGTCTTAGATTAACTAAAAAAGTACATATGACATTGAAAAAGTCACATTGGTACATGCCAGGTTCGAACCCACACCCAAGCGCGCGCAAAGCGAGTCCGTAACTAACTGATACTTGTTGATATTTTATATCATTGTATTATTATCATCCTAATCTAAATTGTGTCCACCCAGAACTGGGCGAAGATTGACGCTTTAAGTAGCGTCCTTCAGTTCCTGTAATGAAAAAACATTTACATTTTTTGCATATTTATAGACAATAATTTATTTTTGTTAAAAAAATACTAATAAAATTGAATACTTACAAAAATACTATTTGTATAAAAATATTTTTTTTATTAATAATAACAAACAACAAATTTCATGTAAGACAAAAATAATTTGAGTTTTTAAACTATGTACTAGAAATGCACGCACACTAGTAACATTCTGTATAATAATTCAATATCTATAATTCTGTTATTTATGTGTTTGTCTTATTTGTTATCTATGGGCGTTATATAAGAATATTTTTTTAATAATGATCAAACTTAAGATGATTCTCACCATAATCCTGAACTGCAATGTAGTTAATTCATTAACAGATTAAATTAGTCCAAGAAAAAAGTGCAGGATCAAGGTTAGAGCTGTAGTTTAAAGATTGACCATTATTTAAAAAAAATATCTCGTATATGATGGTTAGTTTAAGATTTCCTTCTTTAGTATTTTTTTGTGCCCAACCTAAGTTATTTAGGGCACAACTTTAGCAAGTTTGTGCTCAATTTAAATTAGTTTGGCACAACTTTAGTAAATTTGTGCACAATCTAAATTAGTTTATGCCAAACTTTAGTACGTTTGTGCCCAATTTAAATTAGTTTGTGCCAAATTTAAATTAGTTTGTGCCCAATGTAAGTTTATTTATATTTTAAACGTTTGAAGGATAATCTTTTTCTATCCTCGCCCATAGTATACATGTTTTATCCCCTAGGTTTTACTTTTTATCGATCTCACAGACCCTTGGGGTGTTCTGCAGCAAAAATTACAGATTATATCCATGTCTCGTTTTTGTATCGTTTAATTAAATATAGCGTGAAGTATGCGTGTTTGTGTGACTGTCTGTATTGAATTTTACGAAAAAATTAATCATTTTAAGACTTCGAGCGGTTGAGCTTAAAAAAAGCCTTTGCCATAATTATAGTACTATACTATAGTAGTACTATAACTATAGTATATACTATACTATACTGTAGTATACTACTATTACATACTAGTATACAACTACTACAATTCAGTACAGTCTGTAAACACAGGTTTTATAATAATGCATGTTTTGTAAGTAGCTTGCAAAGGATTGGGTGGAATGTGCGCATGTGTTGGTATGCCTCTATATGTGAAGGGAATATATTACCGTTTTTAAGTTTTTAACACAAATGCCTAAAATATCAGGTAAAAGCCTCTCAAATATTAGGGAAAATGCCTTTTAAATATTAGGTAAAAATATTGAAATATTGGATAGTAAAACGCTTTTAAAATGTTAGGAAATAAAAATCCTCTTAAAATGTTGAGTGATTGTAAGCCTTTTAAAATTTAAACTTAATACAAACCCTTAAATATTGGGCAAAATGCCTCTGAAATATTGAGCAAAAAGCCTTTGAAATATTGGGTAAAAAGCGACTAGAATATTGGATAAAAAGCGTCTAAAATATTGGGCAAAAAGCCCCTGAAATATTAGGTAAAACTCGTCTAAAATATTGGGTAAAATGATTTTGTGGTTAGATACACCGGCTGCTCTAAATAATGTTTGATAAAAAAGCAATAAAGGGGTCCTTGCTCGCTCCAGAGGTAATTTGGCAATTTGACACGATTTTTTTCTTATTGTACTAAATGGTAATAAATTCCCTTCGTCATAAAGAGGTTAGCATGTTTGTCTATAGCTTGGTTCAACTAATGTGTGGTGGTGGGTTGGCCATGGTACATTCAGACAGGTTCTTATGGGTTCCGAAATCCGTTCTGACGTCACAGCTATCGTATTTTTTCTATTCAAAGTTTGGCTTGAGATTTTGTCCCATAGAAAGTTAAATAGATACGGCTTTACTCACGTATTGATTTCGGGAATCATTCCATTTATCAGCATTCCCCGAAATCAATACGTGAGTAAAGCCGTATCAATATATCATAATTATATAAGTATGACCAAAAAGTTATTATTCTACCATAGAATTTTTTTAAATTTTCTTTTTAATCTGTATTTCTTAGCCTATACATACATTACATTAGTACTCGAGTTTAACATACTCCGTTAAATTTTAATGGTGATTTTCCCGAAAAGAGGCCATTGTTGAACTCATTATTATGATCAACTTTTACAAATCGCGATAAAAAAATCAACTGTTCAATACATTTTGTCGATTTACATGAACATAAATGCACGGAACAGCTAATATTGTTTCGCTATTTTACATAACAATAACAATGAATTCAATGACCCCTTTTCGTGAAAACAATAATTAAAATTTAACATAATGTTATACAAGAAAATCCCACAAAACCTAAAAAACCTCAAGTCAACCTAGCTTTTAAAAATTAACAACGAATTTCCGAACCCATAAAGGAAACCACAAACAAAAATGTCTCGTCCCGTGTCGTCGGTTCCGGTAACTTAAAACCAACGCTAATATCATTCGTCTTTCGAACAGACCATACTAAAAACATTTGAAAAACAACTGGATGACCATGAGAAAAAGTTCGGCATCCCAATCCCCGACAGGGGGATATATCTCAACGCACCATGGCCTCGAAACGTCCTCCAACACGTTCTGAGCGCGTATCACCAGCGAAACTCTTTTATAGGCTCATTATCAAGATCCCGTACAAGCCTAAACTTCTTTTCTGCGGCTAATACCCCAAACATGGACAGACGCCGCAGCATAAGCCCTTCTAGAACTACCAAGTCTGCTGCTACCAGCGCTAATAACACGACAAAACGAGGAAAATTAGTCAAAGCCCACCGATACGCATCAACATCCAATTTAAAACTGGTTTCCGATAAAATATCTGGCTTCTCAGTGTTCAATTCCAGTGACGATTGGCATAGAGAACCAATAATGGCTTACGGTGACGACAGGAAAATCACGGAAGAAAAAGTCGAAAGAATTGAACGGCCGAAGGAAAAGAAATTGAATAGGCAGTCTATGTCAGAACACATACTGAAAACTGACGTCAATCAGACTATGAAAAGAAGTATTTCTCAGCAAAGTTTAAAACAAGACAGGGCTTTGGAAGCCGTTATGATTGATTTGCCATCGTTAGACGCGTCATACAACACCATGAGAAGTCAAAAAAGCGAGCGAAGTGACAGTTCTTTGACAATAGACTCGAGTGAGGACTTGGAGACACATTTTAGTCGGTGGGGTCCAGTTAGAGGGTCAAATAGCTATTCCAACACGGAGGTACCTGTAAGTCAGCTATCAACTTTGAATTTAAGAAAGTCTATTTTGAGAGAGAAAACTGAAGGGGAGAGAGATTCTGTTGTGTAGTGGATGCGGGAGGGTATTTAACTATTTGAATTAGGAGGATACGTGAGTCATTATGTTGTACAAATTGACGGCTGTCAGTTCAACATAGCACTTACTAATTAAGAATCATGATTTTGTCAGGGATAAGCCGCTGAAACAGCGCTGTTGATTGTTCGTAGATATAGTGGCGTACCACACAAGCTTAAAAACGAAAATAACATTAAAATGTGCACTTACTAATCTTACTCCGCATTTTGAAGAGATGACGCTTAAATCAACTATAAGATTTCTTAGGATATAATTACGATTCTATGTAAGTGATTTATTTATTAGCTTTTTTTTTACTACCATAAAAACTTAGTTTTGTGGGAGGCACGCCACTGCGTAGATATACGGATTTCGGATAGGCTTGACTATTATTGCCTTACCATACTTATTAGCCTTTTACCAAAAAGAGGATATTGTTTTAATAGGACATAAACCGGATATAAAAATCCGTGTCAGTAATTCGTATTTACAAGCTAAGGACCGTATAGTCCATGATAGGGCTTAAACCACAAGAATATACGAACACATAAACTTTGGATAGTCTTCCAAAGTCCATTACAAATGACTATAATCGACGCCACATGACTCTAATGTCATAAACAATATTTTTGCATTTTTGTAATTACATAATTTGTTTTTAAATAATTTATCTTCGACTACCCACTCCCGCATCCATAGAACGCATGTTTTTTTTTTGGCATGTTTCCAATATTGTACACATCTACATTTTTATTCGACTCAGTCATTTGATATTCATATTCAAATTGCTATTTTGTCTAGAGTTCTAGAAAGAGCTGAAAAGTCATATTAATGACTTAAAAATGTAAATTTAGTTTCTTAGAATACAGAACAGGCTAGAAGCCGCGACGTCGTATAAAAATGAAGCCCCATATATCAAACCGATGTGATTTCATGTCTCTTAGTTTAATAGATCGCGCGCATCGAGTAAACGTTTGTCACGCTGTAAATAGAAGAATAGAAACAGTGATAGTTAGTCGTATGAACGTTGGACTGCCAAATCAAAGGTCCTAGGCTCGAAACCTAGGCACGCATCTCTGACTTTTTGGGATTCATGTTTGTATTAGAATTGATTTATCATTGGTGCTGATTCTCTTGTACATCCCGCTTAACTAATTTTAGTCTATTTTGTATCTCTTTCTAATAAACACCATCGAAAAAGGACAGCAGGTTGAACTATCAAATTAGAGCTGTCAAATTAGTGTACCAGCTCTAAAAATCTCCTATCCTTTTCTAATGATCTCTGTTAGATAGAGAGATAGCGAGTGATAAAATGGTGAAGGAAAAAACATCGTGAGGAAACTAGCACGTCATCTGAGATTTTTTAACTGTGTGTAAAGCCATGTCAGAGGCCTATGGGCTAGTTTAAAATCCAGGTTATTCGTCAACCGTACGATAAAAAAGGAAAGATGTTTGATTATTGAATTATCATACCACCTGTAAAAATGCTATCTGGTTTTTCATTCTTTCTTTCTTTCAAACAGGATGAGATTCGTTTACAAACGTTTCGTTACGTTTATTTATGTTTTTTTTAAATATAGATACTGGGGCAAAGTCATACGATTGAACGCAGGTTCTAGTTTGTGCTGTATTCTAAGGTTTCTTGCTAAAAAAGGTCTTTACGTAGAAAATAAATATGTGTATTACATGATTATTTCCTTTGTATTTTTAGACATAAACAAGAACATCATTTACGTGTAAAAACTCTGTTACTTTTAAGCTCGTGTCTATAGTTTTGAATTAATTTAATTTATAAATTGTAAAAACCTGAATTATCGGTAGATACAGCATCAAAAGTTCCCACTATCGATCGCGAAACACATTATCATATACCGTCGTATATAGATCGTATGACTATGATCGTTCGAACGTTATTGAATGAACCATTCGACCGTTCGATGATCGTCTGACCGTCAATCGATGGCGGTACGACCGTTATTGAATCAACCATTCGACCGCTCCATGATCGTCTGACCGTCGATCGATAGTGGACCAACTGTTATTCAATTAATCGTTCGATCGTTCGACCGTAGTTCAAACTCATAAAATGTGATTTTTATTCGGTAATTTTAAAACTACACTGCTCAATTGATCCCGATCCAATAAAGACCTGCCTCTGCCTCTTACTCGTTTAATCCTAGGTGCCAATAAAAGTATTCTCACCTTAAATAAACCGCTTCCAACACTTAGCCAAAGTAGTTTTCTTAAGTGTTAGTAGAATTAGGTATCAGAAATAATTCCAAATAAATTAATATGATTATTTTTCATAGGCGCACTCTTCACAGAGTGGTTGTGGTAATGATTGTTTTATTCGTCAGCAGCATCTCTTGCTATCTTCCTCCACTTCTTTTTTAACATCTCGAGAGGTGTCAGTCAAAGAACATCCTATCGTTTTCCTAATGTCCGACCACCTACTCGGCGATCGACCGCGCAAGCGTTGACCTTCAATTCCTTCCTGCATCATCAAACGCTCTATAGAGTTTCTCCGGTCATCTCTAAATAATTGAAGAATTCCTAAGCGCGAAGTGCTTCCGCTGTTTAGCTCTAAGTATGGAGATGTTTTGACTATATTATGATAAAACAATCTCAATAAATCGATTCTTCCATTCAAGGATATTCTAAAAAAAAACATAAAAGTGATAAAATTATTTCATAAGAAATTTGAAAAAAAAAAAAAAAACAACTTATATAGATGGGATTCGAACTCACGATCTTCGGCGTGCCGACGCTCAAACTGCTGAGCCACCGTATCCCATCAGAGTCAGTCGAAATTTCAAATCTCTTGCTACGCCTAGGGCGTGGTTTTCAAATTCATAAAAATATAAAAGTGATTTCAAGTTAAATTAGTTTTTCCCTAAACTGTGCCCGTAATGAGTCTTGGCTTGGCTTTTTAGGCACTAATTTTGTAAACACGAGAAAACTGTCAAAATTAACAATTACTTCCAAAGCTTTTGTGCCGAAACTTTAAACACTAGTGATGATAAGCGCTTTGATGCTTTGAGCATCCAAGTGGCGATATTCAGCGAAAATGCATCGTCATACTATATCAACGTCGGCGTACATGCTTAGACATGTCATGTACATGCGTGGTCATAATAATATCATCGTCCTTGCGTGGTCATGTCAGTGTATATACGTGATCATGTCGGTGTACATGCGTGATCTTGCCAACGTACATACTAGCCTTAGCGCGAGTTTCCGAAACTCGCAAATACCGACAGTTTTAGTCTGAAGTTTACCTGCCTCGTTTTTACTTCCCGGAAAGAATAGAGACGGATATACTAAAACTGTCAGTTAACGCGTAGTTTGCAAACTCATACTCACTACATGCTTGGTCATGTCGGTGTACATGCGTGATCATGTCAGCGTACATACCTAATTATGTAGTAGTAAATGTGTGACCCGCGTTCACAAGCCCGAGAAATTAATGATGGCGTTAGACAGTTAACGTAAATCTATTGACTAATTTAGACGCGAAAATTATGTAATAGATGAAGTGAATAAGAAAGTATATTTTTCCGAACATAGTTGGCGGCCAACTTCCATGGCCAACTCTGATATGTCTTTACGAATGTCGTAGTTTGACAGTTGGCACCAACTGCTTCCGAAGCGCAGAAAGGTTATAACAAAGTCATTTTGAATCGCTGTTATAAAACTACTGATGGCAGCGGCATGCGTAGCAAAATGATAAAAGTCTTCTTCCCTCGAGTATTGACAGCTCTGTTCTCGATTTTGTTAAAATCAGTTCAGTAGTTAAGAATGACTAAGTTTCGGATTTTAAAAATGTTATTTTTTATCGAATGAAATACATTCTTATTAATTCCAAACTTGAACGTAGAAAATTGATGCTTTAATCCCTTGTGTCGTTTGCTGCGTGACGTAAAGTCATATTTTTTGAGTGTCGCTTGCTGCCAGGCGGCAAGCGACATCTAACTCTACGATGATAAACATTGCAATATAAGTGGGACAAAGTATGTATTGCAGCATCCCCTAGTGACCGTGGGCTACAAGCACTAAAAGAATTTGCTTTGAAGTGTTATAGATTGGAAAAAACCACTTACAAATCGGCTAAGCCGTGTTGGAGATAAATATAACAAACACACAAAATCTCTTAGGCTATCTACTGATTTCGTCCCACCATGTGTAAAAAAAAACGTGATAGATAAATAACGGTTCTGATATTAAGAAAATAAATTCAAATAGAATCTTAATACACTGCTTCATATGATTTTTTCTATCAAATATTTTCGTTGTACAAAAACATTTTATATTTCTATTGTAAAATAATTTTAAATTTGTTTTTTTGTTTTTGAAGATATTTTTTAAATATTATTATTATATTAGATTATATTCTATGATATTATTGTTTGTTAATTCATGACTATTTCTTTGCACGATCGGTAGATGTCTCCTAAAATACTATACATGCTTTAGAGGCCCTTGTCCCTGATGTCATTTATATAATTTAAAGTAGCATTTGACATACCCTTGATACCACTTTGGGAGGTGAGAAATTTCAATTATACAAAGTTTAATTTAAAAAAAACTAAGTTAAAGATGGTCCACGAACAGGTCATTCTTTCAGAATATTTCTATAAAAAATACCATGATGGAATAGTCATGAAATTAACATAGGAATGCGTGTTTTACCTTGTCATTACTTGAAATGTTGCCAAGCTTCAATATTTATTTACCTCGTTTATTGAAAAAAATATATTATGCAGACGTCATTTCAAATTATTGATTTAAAGTCGGCTCAGTCATATTTTTTTATCTAATTGTAAATAACACACACATTCTCATTCGCTTTACTGAAATGATTGTTTGGTATTAAAAGAGTCAGAGTATTAAAGGGGACAAAGTATTTAAGGGATTAAAGTATTCAAGGGGTCTAAGTATTCAAGGATACAAAGTATTCAAGGGATTAAAGTATTTAAGGGGGCAAAGTATTCAAGGGACAAAGTATTCAAGGGGACAAAGTATTTAAAGGGACATACTATTCAAGGGGACAAAGTATTCAAGGGGACAAAATATTCAAGGGGGCAAAGTATTCAAGGGGTCAAACCAATTAACAGGTTATAAATTCTGATTTACGATACCAATCGTCTTTTAGACGGCAGATTAAACGACTAAACGAGTCTAATGAGTCTGTAGACGATTATAATGTACCAACATTAATTTAAACGTAAAATGAAGAATTTCTTAATTATTAATTAAAAGATTAATGCCCGATTAATGGCAATAGGCTCGCCCCCTATTACATGGGACTTATAACATAGCCGGCGAAACGTGGGTGTACTGCACACCTCTGCCTACCTCCTCTGGGGAATACAGGCGTGAGTCTATAAAAAAAAAAGAATAAAATCATTATGTTTAAATTTTTAATAGGTACCGCGTAATCGACAAAAAAATTGTCATAGTATTTGAGATACCTAAAATGTTATTTCATTGACTGAACGCATTATACACCAAATCTTCAAATGTTTGCATGCATGCAGAAGGCAATGAAGGAGTGCTGTGAGCACTAGTGGCTTGTAATACTAGACTAAAAGCCCGGCTTACCTAAAAATACTCAATACCACATAATAATATTCCTTTCATTTACTTTACAAGAGATAATTAACACTGCTTTTAGACTTAAAATGCAGTTTTGTTATGGAATGTTTCGTTGTAGCACAATTTTTTATAAAAGGCTTGCCCTGTTGTCAGTTGATAGGCTCGCCACTAGACGCCCGTGTCATGTCTACGCCAACTTTTTACAAGCTTAAAAACTTACGAAAACTTACGAAATAAAATACATTAATTATTTTTACAAGCTTTTATTTAACTTGCAATGTATGTTTGTTCGGGTGGAATCTTGCAAGCTGAATTAGAACCACTTCTTAACGGCACTGATTTAAAGAGGCAGTTGTAAATAGCGGTTTTGGTAAGTTAAAAATTATAAATGGCACGTTTAATAACTAGTTCAGCAGTAAAGTAAACAAAAATGAGTAATAAAAAATTATGAAATGGATCAGTGAATATATAATTGAGTAGGAAAATAATTAAATGGGCGGTAAAAATTATTGAACGAGCGGTTACGCGTGAGCAGTAATAAATCGGAATTTGTCAGTAAGAAATCTCATTCTAAGCAATTCTATAAACAATTAGGTGTTAAAGTAGTAAACGATCTTTTTGATAAGCTATAAAATTTATTTTATTTGCTAATTAATTTTATTCGTATGACCTTATGCTTTATATCATATAATCTTTATCATATAATTGACGGAGCCCCGCTTCGCGGGGCTCCTACTTCTGGATGGTTTTTAAAAAAATAACCACGAAGGGGAAGGCGAGGTCTATTCGCTCGCTTCGCTCGCTCATACGACCCCGCCATCCCCTTCTAACCTAACCTGTCCGAGTCGGGGTGCCCTAAAGTCCATACACAGAATCGTAAACTGCCGAACTATTTATCGAACTGCTCATTCCATCATTTTTACCGCTCATTCAATTATTGGACTGCTCAATTATTTTTAGAATTGATATTGTATGATAAAATAACTGACTAATTATTTTTTTATTACTGTCCATGTTTTACTGTCGCAATAATTAATCAACCGCCATTAAATTAAATAACTGCTCAATATGTTTTTCAACTGATCATAATAACATCTCGAATGTTTAAATAACAGCTTAAAAAATTAGTTCCCCTTCTTAACCTACGGAGTTGATTTTTTGCATATTAGTTCAGTTTCGATGACAACGCAATTTTATGGTAAGCATGACCTGAATCGACATTCAGAATTAGCTCCAGATAAAGGAACTCTTCAAGGGTCAACAGCACAGATATAATTTTACGATACAGCACAGATACAGTTGAATAAACTTTTCATATAAAAGCTATAAAAGCTTAGATAAAAAAGTTGTTTTTAGAGAAACTTATAATATTTTATATCATCACCATCGTCTATAAGCCTGTATTAGTCCACTACTGAACACAGGCCTCTCCCAATATTCTAAATAATGCACTACAATTATTGTAGAATTGGTGTATAGCGCGCCTTTCCCTGATTCAGTCTTTTATTTCTCATGTAAGACGGTATAAATACGAGAGCGACATATCCTACCATGGTTTATTTAGCCACCAAAAATGCTGTCTCGCAGACATTACGCCATGAATCGTCTGCAATAGACGTAAAGGCCTTATATATATAAATACACTTGATTATTTGTATGTTGATTATTTCGCCAACCAATCTTACCGTGGAAACCATATATGTTTAAAATTTTAATTAATTATGTTAGCATAAATTTACTTAAATTTCTTCGAACGCCACGTCGCGTCGGTCTGGTGACCGACAAATAATTAAAATTGCATTGTGTCTGCGGCGTGGCAGTCAAAGTGTTATAGGGCTAACGTTAGCTTTTTAAATACATAAAATAATACCGCGGTAGGTTTTAAGAAATGCATGCGTTGAATTTTATTTTTTAATTGTAATGTTGCTTGCTTTTTAAATGTACAGTCGGCTAAGTAGTTAGTTGGCGGGGCGCTAGTTAAGGTAGTAATTTTTTCAAGATGTTATCAACATAACTTCATTTTACCACATTTTCTGAAAAGGTATGACTGAAACCTAAAGAAAACTAAACAATTTTACACATTTACATGTACATTTCTACAAAAAGCTTCATCTAACTAGCCCTGCTAACCTAACTCCTTTGCCATCTGTACATTTTAATTAATGTACACATACTGAAAATTATTTTAATTGTATAATTGTGTTCTTAGTTTTAGCTGTTCCAGTCGTTTTTATTTTAAATTTTATTAAGCTTATTTTAAACGAATAATCATTTCTGTAAAGTAAACCTTTAAATGTACAAGCTAGTAAGACGATTTTACGCGTTTAACGCATGTTTGGCGCGTTCAACGCATGTTCGACGCATTCAACGCATGTTCGACGCGTTCAAAGCATGTTCGACGCGTTCAAAGCATGTTCGACGTGTACTTTACGCGACACAGTACGCGTAATTGTAAAATGTCATATAATTATTGAATAAATCATTTATAATACGCAAATTATGATGTAAATAAAGATGTTATGTTTCATAGTTTTTATTTCTTTCTTTTCTTTCTCAAGAGGTGGCGGAATTGGATTGTTTTATCTGAATTTGGCTTGAATTTTTTAATTGGATGTTTTATTCTGCAATAATCGCTTTTAAAATATATTTATGGCAATGCAGATAAAAAGATTTAAAATTAAAGATTTTGTAAAAAATAAGTACCTACCTAAAATAATTAACCCAATTTACAAAGCTTGCTTCAGTTAAATTGCAGGTACTAAGGTAATAAAGTAGTTAATTTACATTTAAAAAAAAACGAAAGAAAAAAAATACTCAAAACAAAATGAAGGCCATTGTCTTTTTGATATTCTTTATTCTGTCTAATTCGTTAGGCCATCTCGTGGGTTTGCTGTGACGCCGGCCGTCTTGCTGTATCAGGGCTCTACTTGGTGGTTATTTTGGCCCGCAGCTCATCAGCCATGCGATATACGTGGTCGGCCTACTCCTAATTCAGTTTTGCAGCCTTTTTAACCGTCTTCAAAAAGGAGGAGGTTCTCAATTCGATTGTATGTTTAGAGCTATATCTATTTGACAATGATACTAAATAAAAAATATACATGGTTATTTGTAAAACACCGGCAACCTGAAAAGGGGTCATTAAACTCATCATTATGAACAACTTTTACTATGGGACCAACACTGAAATCGAAAAAAAATCTGCTGTTCCATGCATTGAACATAAATGTATGAAACAGCTGATTTTATAGGCAATAGCTGATAGCTGCAACCTCACAAACTTTCATCAACATCATCCTTTATTAATCCACTGCTGAACATAAGCCTCTCCCAATGCGCGCCACTTTTGTGCGCCCGTTGGACGTATTTGCACATAATTGCAACGCTGGGCAAGCGGGTTGGCGATCGCAGTAGCAGATTGCTGTTACACAGAAGGATGCTGCTGCCCATCCTCCGGATCTTTCCTTTTTTAGCTTCTAACGACACCCGCGGGACGAGTAGGGGTGGTTCTATTCTTAGGCCGGAAACCACACGGCACAGATAAACTCTTAATAATATTAGTATAGATTGCGAATGGCCTTTATTTTGTTTTGAGAATACAAAGATGATTCTACTGCAGATGTACATAAAGCCTAATTTACACTGACGAGACAATTGCATGAGCATGAGCTACGTGTTGTTACCTAAATTTTGCATAAAACTTTTTTTTATAGTCATTAAAACTCTTGAAGTTAATTGTCGTATTGTCGTCTCTATTATAGTATGATTGTCGACAGTGGAGAGCATAACACATCGCCATCTCTGTTCGCATAATATTGATTGTCCTAATTTCGATTGGCATAAAATGTTCGGCAATCTAAATAATTCAAATTGTTATGCGAATTTTTTTTTCGCATAGCAACTACTAGGAATAATATTAAGTAGTCATAACGGTTTAATTGTCATAAATTGAACTTTTCATTTTTTTTTGGCATAATTTCAGTAAACATAAATTCAAACGACTATTACCTATTAATTTACTCTAAAATACTTTAAGTATACAAGTGTGTGACACTAGGGTAGGTTGCAAATGTTGTCCAACTAAAAACTAAAATATATCTAGCCAAACGCAAAAAATCTTTTATTTTTGTGCTTGGAAATTTATTATATTATTTATTGGTAAGTATAACATATTGTGTAATGTATGTGTAAAAATTATAGGGCTACAGACAATTATGACACTAAAAATTATGAAGGATAAAATTATGCCTAATTAGTTATGCGATATAAACGTTATGCCAAAAAAGAATAGACAAATTTAAATTAGGGCTTCGAATATTATGCGACTCAATATGAAATCGCCATCTCCACTCTATAGTATGATCGCCTACTAGCACCTAATAAGAAGGCAAGCCAGACCTTTTCAAGGCTACATTGAAATAAAATTTTAAAAAAGGCGTGGTATTGTATAGCTTGGCTTTAGGCTTCTATAGTAGGTAGGTACGCCATTATCTAAAAGAAATGATTTCCAATAACAAACCTAAATTCCATGACTATAAAATAGGTTTTAGCATAACACGGTAACAATACAGGTTATTCTAACACCGACGCATTGAGTTACTTTAACAAGGATTGGACTGCGCTGGATGCATGGGGTATGTGGATTTTTATCTAGATATTTAGCAAGTATTTTATAAAATTTGTTGTAGGAAATACTAGTTAATATTTCCGACAAACTATTATTCAACTGTTACTCTTGCCTTGGCGTTTTGTCGGAGTTGTATAGGGAACTCCGACAAAACAAAAGTCTGACAAAACGAAACTCCGATAAAACGAAAGTGACAAAACGCAACTCCGACAATAATGGATCTTTGACACTATTCTTCTCAGAGAATATGTTAGACTGACAAACGGTGTCAATAGAGCCTTAAATTTCTGTGTTCAGTGTCTAAAAAACGTGCGAGGGAATGATGTTGGTTTGGTTCGCTCGCTCACTAACCTTAATTATGAATATTGGACACTATTTGACTCGGACAGTCGTTAAACTTCCTTAAATGAGGCCCATAAGTCGCGGTGTCAATGAAACACCTTCTCGAAGTTCCATAATATTGTCCGAGTAGTGTTTTGTCGGAGTTCCCTATGAAACTCCGACAAAACGGCAAGGAAGGAGTGTCAGGCTCGCATTGGCACGGCTCTTTGTACAACAAGATGTTAGCTTATACTGGAAATGTTTAGCTTGATATTAGCCGTGTGTACCATCAACCGCATGACAGTGGTAACACTTGCACTACGAAAATCACCTTTAAATCTACGCAATAAGGCTCAATTTACATTGCCGCAGAATGGAATGGAAGCGAACAGAATTGGCCAAAGCATAATGAACTTTAAGTCAATTTAGCAACGAAACAAAATAGATAAATAAGTCGCGCGTTTTCCAGGGAATTCTCGCGTATTTTATTGATGAAATAAATAAATAAATAAATAAAAAAATTTCAGTATTCTCGGGAATTTCCACAGCTGCCGTCGGCGGAGTTAGTTTGTATGTTACACGATTGACACAAAAATCATTATGCTATGTCCAATTCCATTCACTTCCATACCATTCCGCGGCGGTGTAAGCCTAAGAGCTGATTTCACCAGACACTAAACGCGATCAATCGAGTTAAACTCGGTTCAAGCGTTTAACTGAGTTCAGAACTGCAATTTGTGTATGGCTGAACTTAGTTTTATTAAACTCAGTTATTAAAGTTAATGGTGAAATTGGGCCTAAGGGTAGATGAGCAGCCGTCTCGACGCTCACAGCATTTTCTTTAAAAAAAAAAAATTTTTATTTACTTAAAAAACATCTCAATTCTAATTTACAGGCTTTAGAAGATGAATTCACAGTCCAGCTTGAGGATCAAGAGCGGCAAGCAGCAAGCACTCGCCTCCCAACAGCTTCAACAATGCCTCAACACAGTTCGACGCTACATTCGTCCAGAACAAGTCTAGCTTCAAGTCATTATGATTGAATGCCGCTTGTGTAGTCGTACGTTTAAGGTAATATTGAACGCAAGATAAGGTAATATTGAACGCAAGATTCGATAATATTGAATGCAAGATTAAGTAACTATTAAACGCGAGTTTAACAAAGTTTTGAACGCAAGATTAAGTAACTTTTGAACGCAAATTACGCAACGTTAAACGCAAGATTTGGTAAAATTGAACGCTAGATTCGGTAACATTAAATGCAACATTAGTTAATATTGAACGCAAGATTAGGTAACATTAAACGCTAGAATCGATAACATTGTTTGCAAGATTCGGTGACATTGAACACTAGATTCGGTAACTTTTGAACGCAAGTTTAAGTTACTTTTAAACGCAAGATTAGGCAATATTAAACGCAAGACTAGGTAACGTTGAACGCAAGATTAGATAGGAGAGATAAGTTGCGTTTTTGGACTTAAAACCAGGAGAACAGTTAACTGTCTTCTTATAGACGTAAGATCAGATAAAATAAACATATTTATTGAAAGTAAAATTGGTTCTAAGTCTTAACAATAGATGGAGCTATAACAGTTTACGTCTCTTAGTAATAGATGGCGTTGTACGAAAATATGAATGAAGTTGAGATGTACAATTTAGACTGAAAGTACATAACAATCAATGCAAGGAATAACGTTAAATAGAATATAAGGTCTCACTTTATTAATTTAAAATATTTTAAGAAGTAGATCTATAAGTTGCTAAGATGTAACAAAAAACTTTAAATAAATCTAACCATTTTTAATAATATTACTAAAGTTTTAGTTAAAGTAAACTTACCTTTTTAAATTTGAATTAATTATCAATTATCATTGCATATAATATTTATTCGGCATTGAATGGGCTTGAACTCGTGACTACATGATCTGGCGGCCGAAATTACAGTTCTATGATAACAAACAACTATATAATTATTTTAGTTTATTTCTATAGTAAAAAATATTTTAGTAATTCAATGTTTTATTTTTGTTACGCTACATTTTTGCGACATAGATCTATTTCCTAAAATATTTTACATTAACAAAAAGTATAACCTTATATCAAGTCAATGCAAGACTAATTAATCTAATTAAGGTTTTTTAAATGGATGTAGAAAGGAAGTTAATTCGAATTTGGAATTTCGTATAGACTTGCCAAATGAGTTAGTTAGCTAAGGTTTTATTCCAATTTGGCTCATTTACAGTCAATGAAATGCATTGTTGCGTCAAAAACCACGGCGTTGGGTTAGGATCAGCTCATACCGAGACGCGACGCGACGCAACGCTGCGCGCAAATTTTAATAGACTGACACAAAATAGAACTTTATTTACTACGCGAAAAGATACCCATTTCATTGTGAGAATTTAGAATACGTTGCTCCATGCAGCGCTGCGCCTCGTGATGCCTCGCGGCGTAGTGCATCGCTGGTACGTTTTACCAACGATTTTACTATGCGCCTCGCAACGTTGCGATGCGTCTCGCGGAGGCGCGCGGCGCAGCGCGAAATCATTGGCCTCTTCAAGTATCGTCGCGTCTCGGTGTGAGCTGACCCTTAGAACTAACTGACTGGCAACGTATCTCTGACATACCTGATGTTAATAGTCTGCTGTTTTCCGTTTGACACATAAAATTAAAAAAAACCTAGATTTATAGCCTGTTTCATAGTACACTGGTAAGTTTTATTTTATCTGAGGGTAGCTACACACAGTCGATTCGGTTCGGTATATTCGAAGAAGTCCCGATAAAATCTTCTTAAATACAGGGGCTCTACTCCAAAAATCGAACAACGATGTTTCGGATCGGAACTTAATAATGAAGACCATCAAACACAATCCTTACCAAATTACTACTGTTTAATTGTACTTAGTGCTTTCATCTGTCGTTTTGTTACAAATCCATAAAAAACAATCTATTAGAAGGTAATTTAACGAACAAACATGCGATCCGATCGAAGCTTCGTTGTTCGATTTTCGGAGTAGGCCCCCTGAACCGAATGTGCCGAATCGATTGTATGTACTTATAGTTCTTTTCTTATTGTGAAACCACCTACCTAATGGTATGTGTTGTGGAGCAAACTTGCTTTTAAATATAGGAAGACAGAAGTTGAACAGCATCGTCCAATTTTGTTTTATTAAATTTACCTATCAGTCAGTGCTTATCCGTAGACTGTGCAACGGGCTTTTTTTTATCTTTAAACCCAGTAGTGATCTACTTAACTAGGAATATTTCTAGGGGCATTATAAATTAAATAAGGTCTTAGTTTAATTATGCACATATTTTAGAAGGGAAATCTATCTGCTAAGATGCAATTTAACAGAAAAAAATTAAGCTTCGTTGAAGATTGCCTCGTTGGTCTAGTGGTAGCAAGCGCTACTGCTGAGCACGAGGTCTTGGGTTCAATCCCCGGGTCGTGCAAAGTGTTAATGGGTTTTTCCTTTAGGAAATTCTCAGTAGCAGCACGGAGTCTGGAATTGTGCCCGGTTAATAGCAATAGGCTCGCCCTATTACATGGGACTTATAACATAGCCGGCGAAACGTAGGTGTACCGCATAAGTACACATCTGCCTACCCCGTCTGGGGAATACAGGCGTGAGTCTATAAAAAACAAATTAAGCTATTTTTTGTAAAATTATTTTAAAAAATTGTTTTCGTCGCCTAAAACCTTTTATCCTTTATGAATTATGAGTACTTAGCGCTTGGAGTGACCTAGCGGCCAAAATTAAGTTTTTATGCCAACGAAAACTATTTTTAGTTATAAAAGTTATATAAAAATAGTTATTGATTACCATTAATTTCTTTAAGGTTTTTTTTTTCGTTACAAAGTATCTTACCATTTGCAACCTATAGATCTACCTTCTAAAATATTTTACAGTAATACAATATTAAACTAAGACCTTAATATGTATAACGTGGAAGGAATAAGCGCCAGGCGGGCTTCAAATTCTCGAAATATTAAAATAAAAAAAAAATCAATACGTTTTTTGTATTGAATCGCGAAAAATTTATGCGGGGGTATTAGTAAAAAAATGTACATTAAATTTTGGATGTTTTTTTTTTTTAAATTAGATAGTACCTTATATTTGAAATTTTAATGGCTTTTTTGAACGACATTTTATAGGGCTATGTAGGTATATTATGGGACATTCTTTGATGGCAATGTAAACTTCGCTCATAACGCTAAGGAGTGAAGAAGGTAGCAAGTTCAAATCCAAATGCATTTTATGCAATAAAAATTGTCTCGCTACAATTTCTGAAAAAGTTAGTAGTAAAAAATGTTCGTGGCCGATCGGCCTTCATGCGTCATTTATTTACAAGTTAAATTACCACTTCAGATAAAAATTGTCTCGCTACAGTTTCTGAAAAAGTTTGTAGTAAAAAATGTTCGTGGCCGATCGGCCTTCATGCGTCATTTATTTACAAGTTAAATTACTTACCACTTCAGATTAAAAAATTGTCTCGCTACAATTTCTGAAAAAGTTTGTAGTAAAAAAAAATTCGTGGCCGATCGGCCTCCATGCGTCATTTATTTACAAGTTTGGAAGTACTGCTTAGTCCCTTTAAGATATGAAGCACGGTTATGTGAATTTAGGGGTAAAGAATTGAAAGATGAACGCACAAATGGCTTGTATACCAAAAACTGTTTGAACCTCATTTTTTGAAGTCGGTTAATAAACTAACTCACCCACGCGGCTCCGTCTCCGTGGTTCTAATTTAACTCGATCGCAGCGCCACCTACCGAGTCCAATCGTGAATATAAAACTCACTCAAATCTTCACACAATATTTCTTCAACATCGGTCCAGTTGCTTATTTATTTATTTATTGCTTACATGTGGTATCTTAGGTGGTATTTATCTTAAAGTGCCGACCATGCACCCCGTTAGGGTATTGCAATTTATAATATTTTATATAAACTTACTGACTTAAAACTAATATTCAATCTATTAACAATATATTGACTGCCTCGTTGGTCTAGTGGTAGCAAGCGCGACTGCTGAGCACGAGGTCCTGGGTTCGATCCCCGGGTCGGGCAAAGTGTTATTGGGTTTTTCCATTAGGAAATTCTCAGTAGCAGCACGGAGTCTGGAATTGTACGTGGCGCCATCTATTATCATAAGAACGTTATTGTTGTTTTCCTCGGGAACAGATTTTATTGTGATGTGATGAATTGTGCCCGGTTAATGGCAATAGGCTCGCCCCCTATTACATGGGACTTATTACATAGCTGGCGAAACGTGGGTGTACTACACACCTCTGCCTACCCCCTCTGGGGAATACAAGCGTGAGTCTATAAATAAAATAAATAAATAACAATATATCAACATCACTAAAATTTTTATTTTTATATCAACACAATAGTACTTAGAGACTTAGTATGTACTCAATATTATTATTATGCTTTGAAGTGATGTGCGAACAAAACATTTTTTTTTAATTCAAATTCAATGCGAAAGTAAGTTTTAACCTTTACACGCCTAAACCACTGAACCGATAATCTTAAAATATTGCATATACGTTGTCAGGTGTACAGAAACGGACATAGGGTACCTTTCATCCCAAAAAAAGTGCTTTTCCGAAAAAAACAACAATAACGTTCTTATTTCCTATCTCTGCCGTTCTATTAAGATGTGGAACTCGTTATCAGCTCACGTGTTTCCCTCCACCTATGATTCTGGGACATTTAAGCGGGGCGTGAAAAAGCTTTTCTCAAGGCCGTCAAGGTGAGGGCCATCATGCCACATTGCTATATTGGCTGCTGGGATGATGGTCATCACTATGGCTCCACTGACTGCTTTCCATCAGGCAGCATGGAGTCAATTTGTGCGGCAGTAATAAAAAAAAAATTTAATAGATGGCGCCACATGTCTTTCGAATAATTAAAATTGAAATACTAAATCATCGCGATCGATGCGAACTTTTTTTCTGCTAGTATCAACTTAAAACAGAGTGTACAAGCCATTGAAGACTGTAAATAAAAAAAGGAATTGATTATTAAAATTAAGGTGCTTCGTAAGATTGATAAGCAATTGTAGGTATACTGATTGATAGCAAAAAGGATATTCCCGAGTGGGAAATAGGCGTGGATAAAAAAAACTACTTAAATTCTACGAAACATTTGACTGGTGATGGCGAAATAACATTACAAAGTTTCAGCAAAAATGACACTTAGATTAAGGTTTTATTTGAACAACGAAAGTAGTCTTGTTGGTCTAGTGGTAGCACGAGGTCCTGGGTTCGATTTCCGAGTCGGGCAAAGTCTTATTGGGATTTTTCCATTAGGAAATTCTCAGTTTTTAATTCGCAGCACGGAGTCTGGAATTGTGCCCGGTTAATGGCAATAGGCTCGCTCCCTATAACATGGAAGTTATAACATAGCCGGCAAAACGTGGGTGTTACTACACACCTCTGCCTACCTCCTCTGGGGAATACAGGCGTGAGTCTATAAATAAATAAATAAAAATTGAAAGCAGCAATAATATATAGGGTTATTTTTAAAACACTGACATCCTGAAAAGGGGTCATTAAACTCATCATTATGAACAACTTTTACTAAGGGATCAACCCTGAAATCGCAAAAAAAAATCAGCTGTTCCATACTAAATGTTCAAGTAACTCAATAAAATGTATTATCACTCTCCGTGCCTTGGATAGCACGTTAAGCTGTTGGCCCCGGCTGTCAATTGTAGATCTTTGACAGTCGTTACGGGTAGTCAGAAGCCTGAAAGTCTGACAACCAGTCTTACCAAGGGGTATCGTGTAACCCAGTATCTGGGTTGTGGAGATCTGATAGGCAGTCGCTCCATGTAAAACACTGGTACTCATTCAGCTGCATCCGATAAGACTGGAAGCCGACCCCAACATAGTTGGGAAAAGGCTAGGCAGATGATGATAACTCAATAAAATGTATGGAATAGTAAAAGTGGTTCATAATGATGAGTTTAATGACCCCTTTTCAGGTTGTCAGTGTTTTATTTTATTCAATCAACCACTGTTATGCTATAATTACGAATGATGTTATAAAAATATAACATAATATATTAATGATTGATTCACCGCATTGAGGACAGATGTCGCTAGAAGAAATGATAATTTACTGATGTAAAATCATGTTATTCTTTTAATTTCATTTATTTTTAAGTTAAAATTTAATTAATTTTAAGTTTAAAGTTGAAATTACGAACAGTTGTCATTATGCGAATTTATCATACAAAAAGTTGTCATATCATAAGAAGTTGACATTTTTCGTTTCGTTTCATGTTAGTTTTCACTCATAAAAATGGCATAAAATAAAAATTAATTTAAAGCTATTTTTTTATTTCAAAACATGTTTCGATCAAGCTGAAATTTGCTGAAACTTTGTAATGTTGTTTTTTCAATTGGTTTAGTTCGATTTTTCATAACTATATTCACTGATTTTATATCTTTAATCAACTTCAATGTGCGAGCGAGGTAGCAGATTAGCGAGAAGACGCGCCTTAAAGAGCCAATTTTTATTATTTCTAATAATATCTCCTGCGTTTTGGCTAATCTCCGTTGAGATTGGCCGCTGTGACCGAAATTCGGTCAGGACATTATTTGGAAACCTAGGCGGTAATAAATATGTTTTTTTAAATTGTAAACAGTAGTCTGTAACCCAATTATTTCACGGTCTAAGTCAAAATTAAATAAAAAAAAAAACTCTAATTTGTTTTAGATTATATTTAGTGTTGCTAGTACGTGTGGAAACTAGTTAATTCGGCCTAAAATGTTCCTTTTAACGAACATAATTCGAGTCTTTTTAGGTAATTTTAGATTGTAATAAATACGAGATGATTTTTGTAATAAATCTAAATTATATTGTAACTAGAGATACAGTGTTTTGACGTCACTTCGACTGTGATTGTCAGCCATCTTGTTCACATTTGACCTTAGAGTATACAAGAAAATATAGAGTGATAATGTCAACAATATTGCCTTGTGCGAGCGTAAGCAAGTCTCACCATTGAAATGTCTAAACATTTTTCAAAATTTAACACAGCAGTTAACAATGTTATATGCTAAAATGTAACTTTTTCATTCGGGAGCCTAGTTGAACCGCAATCGATCGAGGTATGATCGCGGATGGACCTCGTGTCGCGGCCCCGTTGTTCATACCCGTGCTCACGGTTCGTACTTCTGAAGGGTTGCTCTATATTTTCTTATATACTCTAAGGTGTCACTACCTACTTATCCCGAAATGAATTCCAAATGTTGGAAATTAAGGTTGAAATAAATTTGCAATAAAACGCCTACTAACATTTTCATATAAGATTTTGTCTTCTATGAGTCTCGCTGTCTTAATACAACAATAACACTTCAATTTTGTAAATTTATTTCACCTACATCTGTCAAATTTAAATTGCATGCGTATTGTATCATCTATTACGACGTAATATACTTTCTCGTTTTTAATCGTACAAAAAAGATGTAATTCAAAAAGATTATAGAACAATCTTTCTCTAAACACAACAATTATCTATTTCATATTACGATCGTGGTATAGAGCGTCTATGATATTACTTCGTGTTTCAGTTTTTGGCGTTTTTTAGGGGTAGTAACAACTCTATATTACTTTAAATTGGCGAAGAGTAGTGCATCAAGTGCAAACAGCAAATAACAAAAAAAACGAAGATTGTCGAGATCATGGAGTATTCAAGAAAATATAGAGTGATAACGTCAACCACATTGCCTTGTGCGGAGCGAAAGCATGTCTCACCATAGAAATGTTAAAATGTAATTTTTTCAAATTATGTTTTCTAGACGTTTTTCAAAATTTAACTCAGCAGTTAACCATGATATAAGCTAAAATGTAACTTTTTCGCTCGTGGAGCCTAGTTGAACCGCAGTCGATCGAGGTATGATCGCAAACGGAGCTCGTGTCGCGGCCGCGTTGTTCATACCCGTGCTCACAGTTCATACTTCTATAGGGTTGCTCTATATTTTCTTATATACTCTAAGGCCGAGATCCATTCGCAAAATAGATGCAGTGTATTTTTTTTTGTATCCTTCAATTTAAATTTGACAGTTAAAAGAATAATAGTGTATATTATGTACAGATTCTACGTAAACAGTCAGCATAGAAGTCGACTGATTGTAGATAGGAAAGGTTATTTTATATGTACAGTAAATTAGAGTGCCTACTTAATTTATAAAGACTATATCTCTATACAGCTTTGGTTTAGCTGCTTGGACTGTGTTAGAAATAAGCTTCTAGAAGGAATATTTGTTCTAACCGCTTTTGCAGAGCGTCCGATACGACGGTAAAAGCACAGTATTACAAATATACAGTATGGAAACTACGTACAAACGCTTGAAACGGCAAACTCACAAAACTTGGGTAATATTGCGTAACATAGTGGCCACGACTTCGGTCTTCGGTCTGCGAGCGGCGCGATGGCCACGCCACGTACCTACCGCGTAGTAGCGTTTGCCGCTGCGACCGAGGTGGACGTATTTAGGCATATATTTTCTAATGATATTTTAAATTCGACGGATGGAGTGCACGAAATCAATACAAATCATTTTAAGTAAGTATGGAGAATGGAGAAACCGCCGCTGCCGCCGCTGTGAGCGGTGAGTCGTGGCGTCGTTGAACATTTTAGTACATTTGTTCTTAGCGCTCGCCGCGCCGCGCTAAGCCGCCGCTGCGAGCGACGTGTTCGTGGCCAGGCCGTAACGACGAGACTTAAGCGAAAGTCACGGCACTCGCAGTATCAACGTGTCGTTACGCATGTTTGTGTGAGTGTGCCGTTTTCGAGCGTTGGTACCTAGTTTCCGTACTGTATGTTTATTAAACTGTGGTAAGAGTTAGGGCTAACTGTTAAAGGATGGATTTGAAATTAAATATATAATCAGACGTAATTCGGTACGTTCGGACTGGAATTTCTTGGATTTCGAAATAAATTTATCGTCAAATTACACAGTTCTGTGGCTGGTCCTCTTCTATGTTATTATTAGAAATAATTTTATTAGAAAGTGAACAAAATTACTAAAATTATATCGGTTTTACTAAAAACCTGAAAAATATCTTTTTTTTTAATACATATCCTAAGTTTTAAGTTTTAAATAATCTTGGCAAATATTTTACAAATACTACAAAGTTACAATAAAAAGTAATTTTTAACTTAAAACTCTATTTGGTTGAAGTTTTATTTGAAAAAGCCTTCGTTTTTTTTGTGTAAAACATTGACAACTTAACATACATAAGAAAAAAGGAGTATTTTTTTTCGTAAGATTCAAGTTACGATGTTTTTGCTACCAATAACCTTAGAAGAGGACAAGAACCCACTACCCTTCATGTTCTGCCTGCCATAACATTATTTTTTCTGTATTTCTGTAAAAACCAAAGAGATCTTTTCAATCTGTTTTAAAAGCGTGTTCAAAATGCGGGTAGCTAGAGAAATATTTGATACCTATCTTTGATTGAGAGAAGTACATACGTACTATCGCGGACACGAACGGTGCAGCACTTTGCAATCAAAATGCTTTGAACGATGCTACGTGTGTAGGGGCGCGGCTAGCGCTACGTTCGGACGCCAGGTGCAAGCGATTCTAACCTTAAGAGTGGTGCACCGGTTTTGTCTACGATAGTACATACACGTATACCACTGTAATCGTTTTTAAATCTAATACACAGTAAACTGAGATACAGCTTGGCAAAAAATAGTCTGAGGCGGTGACAGCTGGAACTAAAAATAAAAATCTTAAAAACTAAGTTTGTGAGTACTAAATTATCATAAAAATGATTCATTTGAGTATAATTAACGACAAAAAACTCTTCATAGAATTATGTAAGCACTAAATAACTTGTAATTATGAATTGTAGGTAATGTGAAAAGTGCGCCTCTTTTTTGCCAAGCTGTACAATGTATTGGTACAAAAGCGTTTCATTACTTTCTTAATGTTCATGCCCTACAGATTTTTTAAAATACTACATAGATGCGAAGACATAATATTTATGTTGAAAAGCGATTTTGTCATAACTATCTCGAAAATTGGCATTTTTTTCATTGAAATCGGAAAAAAATACAGCGTCGAACGTTCTGATCGAGTTTTCCTACGATGCTTTTTTTAAATGATAGACCATTGTCTTTTTCTAATCTTTTTTAACAAAACATGAGGCAAAAAATAAAAAATGCAATGTTTCGAGATACGAGAAAATCGCTTTTCAGCTTCGATATGCTAAAATCACTAAGCATATAGTATTATGTATATGCGTGCAAAAATATAATTGCTCGTATTCTCAAAATAGTATTTTTCAGATACATTTGATTAGTTTTACTCGTCAGCGGTTGCTGAACAAAGCATAAAATATACAGCTTGGCAAAAATGAGTCTGAGGTGGTGACAGCTGGAACTAAAAATAAATTTTTTAAAAACTAAGTTTGTGAGTACTCAAATAACTAAAAAATTATTAATTTGATTATACTTGATGAACAAAAAATTTGTTGTAGAAATATGTAAGTGCCGGCCGAATAACTTATAATTTTGAATTGTAGTATGAGAAGTGCGCCAGTGGCGCCCCCAATTTTTGCAGACACTTTTTTGCCAAACTGTATCTCATTCCTTTTCCAAGTTCCGGTACAATACATGGTGAAGTTTTACAAAGATATCTTCCTCTTAAATTAAGTACTTTCAAGTAATTCGATTAAAAGAAATAAGAACGCACTTTATCTTTTTGTTTTGTTTTAGCGGCAAAAAATTGTAACTGTCAAAGTAAAATTAAAAAGATATTTTGCTTAAAATTCTTACCGGAGTTAGAAAGAGCAGCCGCATGTGTTGATCACGCTTTTAAACGCGCTAGTCTTTCGGGCTGATCAATAAAAGACGTAGTTTACATTTTATTTGTAATTTTAAGTCGGAGCAACGATTAGACGTTTTTTTTTCTTAAATTATTATTAATATTTTTTTAAAATATCTGCGTTATTTTTATAGTTATAAGTGTAAATGTTTTTTTTTTTAGATTTACTGCGTATTATTGTACTTTTAAAAAAATACATGTGTATTAAAAAAAATCTTAATGCAATGTATTCTAAACAGATGTAGCAGAAAAGGACCTTATTAAGAAATGTTCGATATTTGAAATGAATGTTTTACCGACCTTATGTGGTAACTTAAAAAAAGTTATTTTGATTTTTATGCAAAATACTCATTTATTTTAAATATTTGACACTTTCTTAATCTTACCACTGATTATTAGTTTAAAATGATTGGAAAATCTAAACATGAGATTTTGGCGCTCAAAGCAAAGAGCGCACAGAAAAAAAAACAATTATTTTATTAATAAAATAATATTTTTTTTAAGAAACGTAATAATTTGTAAATATTGAACATAATATTGTAACCTAATTAAAGCATTTTTTACTCTGTAAACATTATCTGAGAGATTACCACAGTATTTTGTGTAAAACTTTTATTTTATTATATTTTTTTTAGTTTTAACGAAATAGCCATAACCATTCTTTTTTAATGTTAATTTTTGTCAATTTAAACTGACTAAATTATTGTTAATTTTTTTTTGAAATATAAAGGAAATACACTTTGTAAAACTGTGTTTTATTTAAATAATTTATTGTAGACTATACTAGTCCCAATATCTTTCGGCGGTGTCATCTTCCCCAAGCGCTGTCCTTGCCGTGGTCGTTTGCGGGTTAGAACGGGGTCCCACCGAAACCGACCCTAAAGGGGGATTATTCCCGAGAAAATTTTGGGCTCAGACATGATAGGGTTATTTATGGGTCTCTCGAATACAGTGAAGTGCCCACTGAATATCCTAGAGTTAGTAATTCAAGACCGGGCCACAACGACTGCCACGGACGTGTACGGCCTGGGTGCACGCTCTATTCGAGCGTCGGGCGGGGAGGCGCGTGCAGCGTTCATGTTAAACACGTGCTACCCGTAGTGGCCGTCCTGAGTGCCGGCCGAGCGGAGCGTGGGCAGCAGCGGACTTGTTTGCGTCGAGCGGGGCGTCGCGTGCAAGTTCAAACCAGTTTGTGTTTTGCAGCGGTGATACGAGCGTTCTTGAAGTTCTTGAACTCTCCAAATTGTTTTCTTTGCTTCACAATGTTACTAGGACCTTGTCTTGACTCATAATTAAATTTTAGCCACAAATTTTCGTCTAAATACATATCAATAATATCGAACGACGCAGACGCCATGATCGACACAAACGACCGCCACCACAAACGCTGAGCGTGCACTGAGGCCACTTAAAGAACGCGCTTTCGACCGCTCTACCCCGCTCCGCCCGACGCTCGAATAGAGCGTGCACTCAGGCCGTACACTTACACTTATTGTAGACTATATTATAGTCCCAATCCCAATGTCCTACGGCGGTGTCATCTTCCCCAAGCGCTGTCCTTGCCGTGGTCGTTTGCGGGTTAGAACGGGGTCCCACCGAAACCGACCCTAAAGGGGGATTATTCCCGAGAAAATTTTGGGCTCAGACACGATAGGGTTGTTTATGGGTCTCTCGAATACAGTGAAGTGCCCACTGAATATCCTAGAGTTAGTAATTTAAGACCGGGCCACAACGATTGCCCCGGCCACAAAAAAAGTGTAAGTAATTAAAAAAATGCTTGTTTTAAGCATTGAGACATGTCGTGTAGGTACGTGGAATGGCTCTTGCTATTTATTTTGCTTTAAAAATAAATTCTTCATAGAAATATGTAGGTAGGTACTAAGTAACTTGATATCTTGAGTTGTAGTTTAGTTATAGTATGTGAAGTGCGCTAGTGGCGCCCTCAACTTTTGTAGACTCTTCTTTGCCAAACTATACAAGTCATAGGGCTCTAACAGCAATTATTCCAAGATTATTTCGAAAGAAGCGATATATGACCACCTCTATTTTATCCTTAACAGAATAGGTTCTAGGTAAATATATGGGATAATAAAATAAAACCACTATTTTACTTAACCTAGTTTAATTCTAATCTTAAATACTATGTCATGTTTTAAATCATGAAAAATATGGAGCTGTTGTTTACTTATAATAACTTATTTATATTGATGTTGTAACGTTGAATAAATACTATTATAACTCGAGAATGCTGCTGTTTATTCTCTTGACCTATTCCCTTAGTCGCCTTTTACGACACCCAACGGGAGGAGATGGGGTGGCCTATTCTTTCAGCCGGGTACCACACGGACTCAGGAAATCCGGATCACAAATATTTCTATCACGCTCATGACTATCTGTTAATCATTATTATTTTAGAAATGGAACTATACGCTTTACATTTATAATCTGTTCATAATACTAAGGGTGTGCGCGCGCGAGTCGTCTGCGACCAAGGGCCAGACGAACTGATGCAGTGCTGCTCAAAGACGAGTAGATGATCGCTCGCCCATCAGGATCTGTAATGATATAAGGTCATTGTTTAGTACGTTGCACTACTGTCACGTCGCGCTGTCTGTAGGGGCATTTAATCAAGAGTGCTGTTAGATAGTTAGTGTTGTTATGCGTTCGTCTCTTACATAATGTTCGAATTATCCATTCACATTCCACAGTGATAAGTAAAAAACTCAGATAAGTTATTTTTAACATAAGAGTCAAGTTACTCTTCGAGGAGTTAAATACCCATATGGGAGCGCTTTTTGCTATATACTGGACACAGATTCGGTGGCTACATGTGTAATCTTAGGTCGGTAGACCATGCCAAGAGGTGGGTATCCCCCCTCCCCCGATTACGCCCATGCAGTCACGCCATAAACTCATAGTATAAGTGGTACCTAATCAAAAATCCAGTCAGATTTTAATATAGTGTACCACTATCAGAAATTTAAATTAATATCAAAACGTACCGTTGTTGTATGAGCCCTGTGTCACGCTGTACTGTAGGCTGCAGAGCCCGGTGTCACGGCGGCGGCTTGTAGTAGCAGTTCGTCTAACACGGCAGACGGCACGCGGCGCACTGAGGGAACAAAGGAATCTAGACTAGAGTATTCTGAAGGCGACGCGCAGGTGGCGATCAATATTGTGATTTATATAACCCTACGATGTTTTATGTTTCTATCACATGGTAACTTGTATTTTCAGTTTTATTGCCGTTGTAATAAAGTCCTGCTTTGTAAGGCTTATAGGTGTTCTAGAATATTCTAAAAATAATGCGCATGTCATGATACATTTGAGTTATATTGTATATTTATGTACCTATTTAACAGAGGGCGATTCTTCGATTATAATAAAATTATAGGTACAGCTTGGCAAAAAAGAGTCTGAGGCGGTAACAGCTGGAAATAAAAATAAAAATCTTAAAAACTAAGTTTGTGAGTACTAAATTATCATAAAAATGATTCATTTGATTATAACTAATGACAAAAAACTCTTCATAGAAATATGTAAGCACTAAATAACTTGTATTTATGAATTTTAGTGTGAAAAGTGCGCCAGCGGCGCCCCCAATTTTTCCAGACTCTTTTTTGCCAAGCTGTACCTACTAATTATCACGATCATCTTTAAGTAAAATAAGTAGGTACAGCGCCGTCGCGCCAACTCTCTATCACTCCAAGGTTTGTTGGTAGAAAACTCAGCTTTGAGTTAAGCTCGCCTTTGTACATTTACTGTAATCTGATTGTCTGAATCATGTGTTTTCTGTGTACAATAAAGAATTAAGAACCTACCTAATATAATATAATAGTCAATTAATTAGGCCGGAATATAATGTTTATATTATTTTGAATAAAATGAGACAAAGATTTATGTCCATTACCTAAATGGAATGGATTTATAGGTTTTTTTTACTGTACCTAAATGTTTGCTCCTTTGTCACGATAATTTGGAATGTCAATCAATATGTTCCAAATTGAATAAATTTCCATACGCGCTACATGTAGCGAATACTGTCAACACTTACCTATAGCTTGGCAAAAAAGAGTCCTAGGTAGTGACAACTGGAACCGAAAATCTTTAAAACGAAGTTTGTGAGTACTAAAATTACTTAAAAGTGATTTAAGTTAGTGCCAAATAACTTGAAATTTTGAACTGTAGGTAGTATGAGAAGACCGGTGGCGCCCCCAATTTTTGCTGGCTCTTTTTTGCCAAACTGTACACAGTACTCATAGCCTACTATGTATAGGTAGAATATACATCAAGGTATGGTTTGATTTACTGGAATTTCCATTCCAAGATTATTTCGAAGGAAGCGATAATCGCCCATGTTTTTATCCTTAACAGAATAGGTTCTAGGTAAATATATGGGATAATAAAATAAAACCACTATTTTACTTAACCTAGTTTAATTCTAATCTTAAATACTATGTCATGTTTTAAAATCATGACAATTATGGAGCTGTTGTTTACTTATAATAACTTATTTAAATTGATGTTGTAACGTTGAATAAATACTATTATAACTCGAGAATGCTGCTGTTTATTCTCTTGACCTATTCCCTTAGTCGCCTTTTACGACACCCAACGGGAGGAGATGGGGTGGCCTATTCTTTCAGCCGGGTACCACACGGACTCAGGAAATCCGGATCGCAAACATTTCTATCACGCTCATGACTATCTGTTAATCATTATTATTTTAGAAATGGAACTATACGCTTTACATTTATAATCTGTTCATAATGCTAAGGGTGTGCGCGCGCGAGTCGTCTGCGACCTCGAGCCAGACGATGAGTGCTGCTCAAAGACGAGTAGATGATCGCTCGCCCATCAGGATCTGTAATGATATAAGGTCATTGTTTAGTACGTTGCACTACTGTCACGTCCGCGCTGTCTGTAGGGGCATTTAATCAAGAGTGCTGTTTGATTGATGTGTTGTTATGCGTTCGTCTCTTACATAATGTTCGAATTATCCATTCACATTCAACAGTGATACATAAAAACCTCAGATAAGTTATTTTTAAGAGCCAAGTTACTCTTCGAGGAGTTAAATACCCATATGGGAGCGCTTTTTGCTAAATACTGGACACAGATTCGGAGGCTACATGTGTAATCTTAGGTCGGTAGACCATGCCAAGAGGTGGGTATCCCCCCTCCCCCGATTACGCCCATGTAGTCACGCCATAAACTCATAGTATAAGTAATCAAAAATCCAGTCAGATTTTAATATAGTTTACCACTATCAGAAATTAAAATTAATATCAAAACGTACCGTTGTTGTATGAGCCCTGTGTCACGCTGTACTGTAGGCCGCAGGCCCGGTGTCACGGCGGCGGCTTGTAGCAGTTCGTCTAACACGGCAGACGGCGCGCGGCGCACTGAGGGAACAAAGGAATCTAGACTAGAGTATTCTGAAGGCGACGCGCAGGTGGCGATCAATATTTTGATTTATATAACCCTACGATGTTTTATGTTTCTATCACATTGTAACCTGTATTTTCAGTTTTATTGCCGTTGTAATAAAGTCCTGCTTTGTAAGCCTTATAGGTGTTCTAGAATATTCTAAAAACAATGCGCATGTCATGATACATTTGAGTTATATTGCATATTTATGTACCTATTTAACAGAGGGCGATTCTTCGATTATTATAAAATTATTGGTAGGTACTTATTATCACGATCATCTTTAAGTAAAATAAGTAGGTACAACGCCTTCGCGCCATCTCTCTATCACTCCAAGGTTTGTTGGTAGAAAACTCAGCTTTGAGTTAAGCTCGCCTTTGTACATTTACTGTAATCTGATTGTCTGAATCATGTGTTTTCTGTGTACAATAAAGAATTAAGAACCTACCTAATATAATATAATAGTCAATTAATTAGGCCGGAATATTATGTTTATATTATTTTGAATAAAATGAGACAAAGATTTATGTCCATTAAATGGAATGGATTTATAGGTTTTTTTTACTGTACCTAAATGTTTGCTCCTTTGTCACGATAATTTGGAATGTCAATCAATATGTTCCAAATTGAATAAATTTCCATACGCGCTTTACATGTAGCGAATACTGTCAACACTTACCTATAGCTTGGCAAAAAAGAGTCCTAGGTAGTGACAACTGGAACCGAAAATCTTTCAAACGAAGTTTGTGAGTACTAAAATTACTTAAAAGTGATTTAAGTTAGTGCCAAATAACTTGAAATTTTGAACTGTAGGTAGTATGAGAAGACCGGTGGCGCCCCCAATTTTTGCTGGCTCTTTTTTGCCAAACTGTACACAGTACTCATAGCCTACTATGCATAGGAAGAATATACATCAAGGTATGGTTTGATTTACTGGAATTTCCATTCCAAGATTATTTCGAAGGAAGCGATAATCACCCATGTTTTTTTCCTTAACGGAATGGGTTTTAGGTAAATAAATGGGATAATAAAATAAAACCACTATTTTACTTAACCTAGTTTAATTCTAATCTTAAATACTATGTCATGTTTTAAAATCATGACAATTATGGAGCTGTTGTTTACTTATAATAACTTATTTAAATTGATGTTGTAACGTTGAATAAATACTATTATAACTCGAGAATGCTGCTGTTTATTCTCTTGACCTATTCCCTTAGTCGCCTTTTACGACACCCAACGGGAGGAGATGGGGTGGCCTATTCTTTCTGCCGGGTACCACACGGACTCAGGAAATTCGGATCGCAAACATTTCTATCACGCTCATGACTATCTGTTAATCATTATTATTTTAGAAATGGAACTATACGCTTTACATTTATAATCTGTTCATAATGCTAAGGGTGTGCGCGCGCGAGTCGTCTGCGACCAAGGGCCAGACGAACTGATGCAGTGCTGCTCAAAGACGAGTAGATGATCGCTCGCCCATCAGGATCTGTAATGATATAAGGTCATTGTTTAGTACGTTGCACTACTGTCACGTCGCTATCGGTAATGCCCATTACAGAGGTGGTCTATCAATAGTGTTTATGTTTGGTTGGTCATTATGCGCTCGTCTCCTCCGTCTTAGACCTTGTTTTTAACATAAATCGACTTTTTGAGGTGTTAAACACCCAAAAGCAAGTTATTTTATAAAGTCCATGGAACAGTAGGCGTGTCTTTTCCTATATACCGGGCACAAATCATCCAGAATGTTTAGGACTTGAGAATCGAACATCACAGTCCCACTTGCTATAACTGAACCAACAGGCAGTCTGCAAGGCATGATTTGGGCGAGTCAAGGTTTTCGTCCCCGGGTACGCCGACACAGCCACGCCTTATACTCCTAGTGTCAGTATAATCAGAAATCCTTAAAAAAATAATATTAATATCAAATCTTACCATTGTTGTATGAACCCTGTGTCACGCTGTACTGTAGGCCGCAGAGCCCGGTGTCACGGCGGCGGCTTGTAGTAGCAGTTCGTCTAACACGGCAGACGGCGCGCGGCGCACTGAGGGAACAAAGTAATCTAGACTAGAATAATCTGAATTCAACGCGCAGGACTCGATCAATATTTTAATATAAATATCTATACAGATGCATGTGGGTGCGTTTAAGAGACTCCTTCACTTTGTAACTTGTATTTTAGATTTTATTGCAATTGCAATAAAGTTCTGTTTTATTTACCTGATAGACATTCTAGAATATTCTGGGCACAATGCGCATGTCACGACCTATTTTGATTTATATAGCACTACAGATGCATATGAGTGCGTTTGAGCCACTCCTTCACTTTGTATCTTGCATTTTAGATGTTATTGCTATCACAATAAAGTTCTGATTTATTTACCTGAAAGACATTCTAGAATATTCTGAATGCAATGCGCAGGTCACGATCGATCGATGCAATTCAGGTATATTGCAAATGTAGCTACCAGTTTTATTCCTTAACGAAAAATATTAAGATAGGTGCACGGTAGTGGACCAAACCAAGTTTGCCCGAATACCGCGACGTATTAAAATTATGAGCTATTTTCGATCCTCTCATAATTTAAAAAACTACGTTCCCCAAATTACAAAAATATTCTCTAAATGAGCTATTTTTAATTAATCACTAGCTCTATTATATTTAAGTCTCTTGTGGAGTAATCACCACCTCTCTCTATTCTCCGCTTGTATTTTTACTTCCTGATACGTCACGACTCCTACTTTCTCCTACACTTGATGAAAAAGTCACTGCTAACTCATTTAATTTTCAAAATTGATGTACAGCATGGCAAAAAAGAATCTGAGACGGTGACAGCTGGAACTAAAAATAAAAATCTTAAAAACTAAGTTTGTGAGTACTAAAATAACGTAAAAAGGATTCATTTGATTATAATTAATGACAAAAAACTCGTCATAGAAATATGTAAGCACTAAATAACTTGTAATTTTGAATTGTAGTGTGAAAGTGCGCCAGCAGCGCCCCCAATTTTTCCAGACTCTTTTTTGCCAAGCTGTAGGTACTTAGTTTACAAGAAAAAGTAGGTAGGTATATCAAAATTAAATTCACCGAGCAAATTAAAAACTAGGTACTCTAAGGTAACTCTAAAACATGAATCGAGTAGAATTTATCAAGATCGAGAACTGCCAAGAAATGAGATAAAATAATTATCTTATGTTCATCATACATAATGCACTTGTGTTATATGTATTTTTTGTTAAACATCAAATTCAACTACCTGTAAACTTATTTACCCATGCACCTGAGTCCTTTCTGAAAAAAAAAATGTGGCCGGTACATTACGAGTCGACTCGCCAAATCTATCGATATTCGTGTGGTTGGCAAGTATTAAAACTTGATAAATAACGAAGTTTAGTAGCAAAAAAACATAATAAATCAAATTTCAAAGCTATTTAAGCTGTAAATTTCTATAACTATTTCAGGATTTTTAATAGAACTTAGCACTCTTTAGGCTCTTAACTTTTTTATCTGTGAAGGCGTAGAACTTGGCTCCTTTTTCACATTTTTGTTTGTACCTATGTATGGGATTAGTTTTAACATTATTTAAAACATTTGTAATTCATTGAAGTAGCTATAATGTGTTATCATTGTCACGGGTTTGTCGCCAAATTAGCGATCCTAGCCCATTTTTGGCACCTAGCAGAACAAAGGATTTGACAGATCAAATCTAAAAAAAATATTTCCGAAAACAAAATCCCGATATCCCGATATATTCCGATAACAAATGTATTAGATTTAAAATAATGTAATTATAATGTATAAGATACCCAAATTGGATGAAATGATAACTTTATAAAATGATTTTAGAGTAAACTCGAATGGGAAGATATTGGAATGACTATTACCTACTAAATTATTAATGTCTCTCGGTGTAAAATTGGTCAGTCTAAAATTCTTTCGGTTTATGTTAGAACAATTAATATATCCTCCTAGCCTTATTATTCTCAAACTTTTTTATTGCTCCGTGCCTCGAAAAGCACGTTAAACCGTTGGCCCGGTTGTCAAAGATTTTTGACAGTCGATATAGGGAGTCAGTACCCTCATAAAATCCTGACAACTAATTTAACCTTAGAATATTGTATCCCTTTGGGTTGCGGGGATCAGTTAGGCAGTCGCTCCGTAGAAAACTGATATTCAGCTTCATCTGGTTAGATTAGAAGCCGACCCCAACAAAGTTTGGCAGGCCGCCAAGTAAGGTAAGGTATTCGGGAGAGAAATGATACTACCGAATGATGCAATCACAATCTCTTTTATTTAAGAATTTGATTTGATTTAACGTACAGAGAAAAGTTGTACAAGTACATGAGTGTTTGGGTACAATTAAATAAAAATCATATTTTATGTTACATGTTTTATTTTTTTTCTGGTTTACAAAAACTTTTTAAATAGCAGCATTAGGTATGTTTAAGTTGACATTAAAGAAAGCTGCTGCTGCTGTTTTGTAATCCTGTTGTCACGTTTTACGTCCACGTAGAGTTGGCTGGACTACGTGGGATGCGCTCGCTGTTCAGCTGCAACTCCAAGCAAGATCTCTTACTCGTCCACCAAGCATCTGGAATGATATAAGAAAATTGTTAAGTAAGTCTGTTGAGTTGTGCAACGGTTTTAAGTTTCCTAAAGAGGTAGAAAGACAAGAGATATAATAATTATATAGCCCTCTTGACCACATTTCACAGCGCCCAATCTCAACGTAGATTGACCATCGACGCAGAAAAAATTATAGTGCACAACTGCAGTACCTAGATGTATCAAAACTATTGATTTTTGGTAAAGCCACGTCCCTCTTCTTTCCGAACCCCTCTGAATTTCTAAAAACAACATGTAGCGCGTTGTGCTTTAAAAAAATATCTTAATATAACACCCTTATAACCAATAAGCAACCCGTGACACGTTACTTCATCTTTGTCAAATAAAAAAAAACATTTGTCAGCTGACCTAGATCTTTGGAATCACAATCGTAAATTATAATTAAAAATAAAACACATACCTTTTGACACGTTGAATTGAACGGGTGCCGTGCCTGATGTCACGATGATACTCTAAATGCCAGCTCTAAGACCCAGGCACGGATGGTGCTGTTCATCAGCTTGACATCTATAAAGAATAAGAAAATAGTTTTTAGTATAATCTAAGTTACTATGAACCGCTTTTCCAAAGAGAGTATGTTATTAAAATTTAAAAAATACCTTTGTGTTAGATGTCTTTGTGTGGAACTGGCTGCCGAGCCCGGTGTCACCCTGGCGTTAGATACATTTAAGACCAGCTTGAATTTTAAAATTTAAGACTCAGCTTGATCGCCGCTGCTCAGTCAGGCATCTGCAAAGAATGAAAAATAAAATAATGATCTATAGTTTCATCACAGTTTTGTCGCTTGCAAAAAGGTTTATCGATCGCATTAAGCAGTACACAAAATTCACAGTACACAAAATACACAAAAATAATATTATATTATAGATAGATAGAGATAGATAGAAATAGATAGATTATATAGAAGCCTACCTAGACTTTCTATTAACCATGATTTTTGATATTGTGTCAGTCATTATAAAACGGTTGATTGTCAGTCGGTACATTACCTTATGTACTTACCACCGAATTCCTTTAGAGTGCTATTAAATATAGAAATTAAATAAAAATGTTAATACGTACCATCTTTGTAGGTATTGTTACCTGAGCCTATAAGGCTACCGCACCCGCTGACACGGAGGCAGCTCGCAGGACTACACCTCACGCCAAGCGACGGGCAACGCACTGAGGGAGCTCGGCCAGGGCACAAAGAAGTCCTGAAATATCTGAGAGCAATGCGCATGTCACGATCAATACTTGACGTACCTAGTTGTTACCTAGTTGAATATTGAGACTAATATTTTATCTATCGGGTACATGATGAGAGTGAGGGAATAAAGACTGTGTGGGTGACTCTTACAATCAATTAGTCAAAAATTACGCGTATTATTATCCTCCGCTCAAAGTTAAGAATGAAATCTATTATTCAGACAATTTTAGTCCACAAATCAAATCAAATAATTTATTAGCACGTGTGGTTTCCGGCCTAAGAATAGAACCACCCCTACTCGACCCGTGGGTGTCGTAAGAAGCGACAAAGGGAAAAATCCGAAGGATGGGCAGCAGCATCCTTGTGTGACAGTAATCATCTGCTACTGCGATCGCCAACCCGCTTGCAATTATGTGTACTGTGGTGATTATGGGCAAATAACTCCAATGAGCGCACAATAGTGACGCGCATTGGAAGAGGCCTATGAGGCCTACCAGCAAAGAACTAAGACAGGCTGATGATGATGATGATGATACATAGGATAGCATTAGTTAGGTAAATAGTTTGTCTTCACAAATTATGCTAATAGTTAATACTGTTAATTAAAAAAATACACATTCAATTTCACAAAATTAATAGAATTAAAATAAATTTCTAACGTATAATAATAATAATTAGCAAAACAGTACCTACTCCTAGACACGGCTCGCATAGTCAGGAGATTCCTCTGGAGCCCTGACCACCTGTAGCTTGCACCCTGTTCCCGATATATGTTTAAATTATGTGTGTTTTTATATACGATATACTTAGTAATGAAATTAATAAATGATAATAAAAAATATAGTTGATTCCATTGTTAACCTACAGTGACTGGGAAAGCAAATTTTTTATCAATATTTTTAAAGAATATACTAATGTGTTAATGAAATTTCTATTGATCATTGTATTTATGTTTTCTATTTATAAGACACTGCGAGACTCGCTCTATATACCTAAAGTAAAAATAATAACGTTTTGTTTTTTCAATAATTTTTTTTTGTAAAACATACAGTTTTTACAGTTAGTTGAATTTGATGTTTAACAAGAAAGACATATAACACAAGCGCAATAAGATGAACCTATGATCCCGGCGGTGCGCGGCGGCTCGTAACAAAGGATTACCTATTTCATCTCATTTCTTGGCAGTTCTTTATCTTGATAAATTCTTCTCGTATTTCAGAGTAGTTTTTAATTTGTTCAATTAACGTAAACGCACCTAATAACGACCCGTTAAAATCCGCACTCATTACCGCCCTATTCAGAAAACTATCATTTTTATGTTAAGTATTAAAGCTACACAATTGGTTGCTTTAAAAAAAATGTAGATGTATTTGTATTGCAAATTTTCATCTCTTGTTTGTGTGCGTAACTCGACGATTTAAGTAATAATTGCTCAGTTCGTCCGTGGACGCAGCACCTTAGTGCATTTTCCATAGTGTGGCATTCCCGATGGCGTAAGTATTCTTGTTTCTTTTTTAGCAGAAAATTATATCGTCAAGCATTTTAATGTAACTTCTAGTTCTTTTAATGAATTTTTGATACTTGCAGGAACACAAGTAATGATTCATTTTAATGAGATACTATTTTATTTTGCTTAAAATTCAATATTAAAAATAGGCGGTAACAGGAACAAAAATCACAATTTTATTCCTATTACCGACCCATGTCGCTGATAAGTACTTGTCGTATATTTTGTGTGCCATGATTTTTGTTAAAATGCGTAAATTAATAGGCAGGAGGCTATACTAACTCAGTTTCTTAGTATGTTAACTTATATTTGAGCTATTAACGCCATATATTCAAGAGCTTTAGGAGCCGTATACACTAACTTTGTTCTTACGTAAATATTTTGATGATTAAAGGAGGTATGATTTATAAATAGTGTATTTTTATAGTTGAAATATCATTATTATTAAATATTTTTAGCAACCGCACCTCTTAAAATCATACATGTACAAAAATCACATGTATTTACACAATTTATACACATTCCCTTGGGTCGGTAATAGGTTATACGATTTCCTTTAAGAAAACCTATTACCGATCTACTTGTACATTTACGACGGACCCCATACTACATGTTTTTTTATTTGCTATTTATTATATATTCAAGTTATTTAATAGACATTATAGTATTCCATAATAAACATATAGATTTAACATAAACTTTATTATATTATAGTAATACTTAGCTAACATTTATATGTGGAAGTCATATGGTAATTTTAATTACTATTTGCTATCCGTTTATAGTATATCTTAGACTTGGTAAATAAATTTTGTTTCAGAAACATGGATCGACTAAAACGTAAACAATATTATACAGTTAATCAACTTGACGCTGCACTGATGGCTATCACTAATGGAGCAAGTATCTATGAAACCTCTTTGTCAATCTTAATCCAAGATTTGATTTTTGATTTGACATGACTACTAAACTTAAGAGGCGGTTTACAGTCAAATACCTTTTCTACTGTTTTAATAGACCACATTTTGATTTTTTTATTCTATTTACGAGTTATGATACTTTTTCAATTAGCGGCGCTAGTAGATGGTAAACCGCCTCATAAATGTTATTGTAATTTTATATGACTATGTTACATTTTTACTAAGATTCTATAATGTCATTTACTCATGTATAATACCAAATTACTATTGGATATATTATTATAGTAGTTATAATCAATGCTGGCCTTTGGTAATTTGTTATACATAATTCGTATAAATATGATATTTTTTATTGATTTAACGCTGTTAAGAATACACTATTATAAGAATACATATAATTGTTCAGTGTTTATTCTGTACTGTGTTGGAGCATTTATATAAACAGTTCAATATACACAAGAATTTTTATTTAACTTTAACGGTTCTATTTATTTAGTGGTCGGTATTAGGTGTCACATAAACGGTATTAGGTAAACGCCCGATATATTGAGTCGGTAATAGGGACATGACCCTTTTTCCTTTTATTTAATTTTTATTTTTTTAAGTAATTCTTTGCTTATTGTTCTTATACATAACTAAAAAAATTGATAATTTCAGTACTTGAAAAAATATTTTTATTGAATCCACATATTAAGAATGTGCTTATTTTTTGGATATCAATCTGAACTACGCTTAAACTGGCGGTAATGGGTGCGTTTACGTTAATATAATTTTGATAGGTAAATCTACTTTTTCCTGTAAACTACATTAATTTTGAAATTGAATGGCTTAGCTAGTTTAGAGAATATTTTTGTAGTTCGGGGCAGGTAGTTTTTGATTTATGAGAAGATCAAAAGTAGTATAAAAAGCCTTTATAAAAACTTATAATTTCAATACCTATCTACCTGCCGTGTGCCTATCTAGAATCTTTTTAGTTAAGGAATAAAACGGGTACCTACATTTGCAATATACCTGAATTGCATCGATCGATAGTGACCTGCGCATTGCATTCAGAATATTCGAAAATATTTTTTTGGTAAATAATCATCTAAAATACAAGTACAAAGTGAAGGAGACGCCTAAACGCACTCATATGCATCTGTAGTGCTATATAAATCAAAATATAGGTCGTGACATGCGCATTGTATCCAGAATGTTCTAGAATGTCTATCAGGTAAATAAATCAGAACTTTATTGCAATAGCAATAACATCTAAAATACAAGATACAAAGTGAAGGAGTGGCTTAAACGCACTCACATGCATCTGTATAGATATTTATATTAAAATATCGATCCAGACCTGCGCGTTGCATTCAGATTATTCTAGTCTAGATTCCTTTGTGCCCTCAGTGCGCCGCGCGCCGTCTGCCGTGTTAGACGAACTGTTACTACAAGCCGCCGCCGTGACACCGGGCTCTGCGGCTTACTACAGCGTGACACAGGGTTCATACAACAACGGTAAGTTTTGATATTTAGTATAAATTTCTGCCAGTGTTAATTTTTATTAAATCTGACTGGATTTTTGATCATACTGACACTTGGGAGTATAGGGCGTGGCTGCATCGGCGTACCCGGGGAGACACAGATCTCGCTGACAATATGTATTACCGGCCTTAGAAGCTACACATTTAGCCAAAATCAAAATCAAAATCAAAATATTTTTATTCATGTAGACCATTAGGCACTTATGAATAGTCGTAATTCTAATATTTTTAATAAAAGAGTGACTCTAGTTGCCAGTTCCTAGGGCAGCCTACCCTTCATGGAGAAGAATCTGGCAAGAAACTCCATGGTTGCTCTTTTAAATATAGTGGCTTACAATATTTTAGGTTACATTGTTCTGAGGTCTTATGTGAGAACAATGTCAGTCGGCTAAACACAAGTACACCTTAAATATATTTATGCTTTTGATAAAATTACCGCAGCAGCTATGAGCTGACCAGTCCCAACAGACGGCACCCGTTCACGAGTATGACGCATGCATCAGCCATCGCCTAACTCAACCATATTGTAGGGAATCAAGCGACCCGACACACAACGCCACCGCTATCAGAACATTTCTGAGAGCATGACATACCCAAGCCGTACAGCAATCATCACGTTAATAAAAACTAAGTTGGAAGGACTACATGGTGCTCACATAATTACAAACATACATAGTACACGCAGAGAAATTTGTGACGACCAGAATTACTAAATCGAATAGTTAAATTAGGTTTGCAAGATTTTTAGTTTGAAATACTTGATCCTTGTTATCTCTACGACAAATTATTCGTTTTCACTAATCGTATGTTTCATTATATTATTTGATTAATGTAGCTTACAAAAAAATATTATTGAACCAAAACAACAATAATTATTGCGTCTTAAACAATAATTATGTTAATATGTATTATAATGTATTGTATGAACTAAGAAACAGGGACTCGCAGTTACTAAATGATCTAGTTCCTGTTAATGATTTACAAAGTTACTGGTGGACTACGAGTGTGTCTCTAATCAATACAATATTCTTTTTATTACAACTATATTATTGTTTGCAGTACATATCGTTCTAAGGGTCGTTTAATATTCGTTTAGTTTGGTTTACTTTTTGAGTAGTATTAAGGGTTAACAAGAATATTATAGTAAAAACCACCTCGGAAACAGTAACCGGTACAATGTATATATTAATCCATGCTATTCCTTAGCGTATTTTAAAATATTAATGTTACAATAACAATATATGTGGTATTCATAGTTAAGTACCTCGTTCTGTTTATTTAAAGCTGTGTTTTTATAAACAGTCAAAAAACTTCTATGACAAAACTATCACGCCCCACCACCCTGCCAGCCAGCCGCCATTGTGTTTTCGACCGCGCTCAACGAAATGGTAATCCAATTTGACTTTGCTTATTAAATTTTTTGTGTAATTATTTCACAATTATTTAATGTGATGTGTGATGACGTTGATGGAGATATCCCAAAGTTATTGCAGCAGTGGAATTTAACTCAATATATTCATACTATTGAAGGTAAGTTGGTACCTCTATAGTATTTATAGTATATACCGACTTCAAGAAGAGGATTGTAATTATGTAGATATTTATTAATATTGCACTTTTTTTATTATGTAATTATTATATATTCATTAAGTACATTTTTCATAGTTATTATATTATTAAGTTATTAGGATTATATTACATATATAGATATTTTTAATATTATTGCACTTTTACTTATGTAGTGGTACTTATGTTCAATAGTATTAGTATCTATCTATAAATAATTATGTTAAGTTAACTATTTATTATTTATTAGCTATTTTATAACTATATAGTATATATAATGTATTTAAGTATATACCTATTAGGTATTAAATAGTTTTTTTATAAAGTATTATAATTTATCATCTAAGTATTCTTTTATAGTATAGTAGCTTTTACTTATTAGCAACAGCTTTAATTTATTTATAAAATTATTATATTAATTTTCATTTTTAATACATTCGGGTAACTTATTATATATTTTTATAGACATGACAAATGTACCAGAGGAGTGCATTTGTAATTGTGAATGTGGTAGATTTAGCCTATTTTTGTGTTTTAATGTAATTCTTGTTTGTATGTCTCCTGTTACGAAAATTAATTAAAATAAAAATAAAATTAGTTAATGTATCTTTCCAGAAAGTGGTACAGATGAAGAAATCTAGTGTAAAGAACCCTGGCATTCAGTGGATTGAAGGAAATAGAGACTTCTGAAATGACCATCGAAATATACATTAATAAATACCCAGTGTTCAAAATGCCAGGTGGACATGAGCTTCTTACTGATGATTAATGATGAAATAAAATATTTAAAACATTCCCAACAAAAAAAAGAAAAATTAACAAACTGGCTCTATCTATAAGCAAAGTACATGAAGTAAAAGACATACTGGAACAACTTCAGCTTCTAAACAAATGTGAGTAGGTACCTATACTAGGTTTTATAATTAGTATGTAGGTATGATGTACGACTTTATTCAAATGATTTATATAAGGTATGTTTAAATTATTATTTACATATCGTCTTTTTTTTTCAGATGATGAAAATTATGAGGAAATCGAATTAATATTATTAGCATTCATACTTTTGCCGCTGCTTCTGGGAATGGGTTTCCCACACACAGGATGAGAAAACAAGTCTACCTTTTCCAATGGTCATTCTACTATATTTTTTTTTACATTTTACCATTTTCAAAGGCTTATTTCTGGTCTATAAGTAGTATTGGTGAAAACCTTCATAATAATAATAGATATTGCACGAATGATTGTGAAAATAAATGTAATTTTTCTATGTACTTAATTTTTTTTATTTTAGTAAACCTAAACCTGCCTATGGAGCCGTAGCGCGTGCGACAAAAATGCCGTTAATCTCAATTTCTATGATTCTTTGATAGTTTTTTCGAGACTTTGCATATTTGTAATAAAGCCGGTCAATTAACAGAAAATTTCTGATTTAAAAGTTCCAAATCAAAACCTAGAAATTCCCCAAAGCCTGTCTTGCAGACTGCCTGTTGGTTCAGTTATAGCAAGCGGGACTGTGTTCGATTCTCGAGTCTTAAACATTCTGGATGATCTGTGCCTGGTATATAGCAAACGACCCGCCCCGGCTTCGCACGGGTGCAATATACATATAAACCTTCCTTAAGAATCACTCTATCTATTAAAAAAAACCGCATCAAAATCCGTTGCGTAGTTTTAAAGATCTAAGCATACATAGGGACAGACAGACGGCGGATAGCGACTTTGTTTTATACTATGTAGTGAAGACACGCCTACTCTTACATAGACTATAAAATAACTCACTTTTGGGTGTTTAACACCTCAAAAAGTCAAAGGTATAAGATGGAAGAGAGGAGCGCATAATGACCAACCAAACATAATCATTGTTGATAGACCACCTCTGTAATGGGCATTACCAATAGCGACGTGACAGTAGTGCAACGTACTAAACAATGACCTTACATCATTACAGATCCTGATGGGCGAGCGATCATCTACTCGTCTTTGAGCAGCACTGCATCAGTTCGTCTGGCCCTTGGTCGCAGACGACTCGCGCGCGCACACCCTTAGCATTATGAACAGATTATAAATGTAAAGCGTATAGTTCCATTTCTAAAATAATAATGATTAACAGATAGTCATGAGCGTGATAGAAATGTTTGTGATCCGGATTTCCTGAGTCCGTGTGGTACCCGGCTGAAAGAATAGGCCACCCCGTCTCCTCCCGTTGGGTGTCGTAAAAGGCGACTAAGGGAATAAATCAAGAGGAATAACATCTGCGTTCTCACATTATAACTAGATACCTAATCTTCAACTTGGCAAACTTTCCTTTGGGATGCATTTTAAATGGGGACATTGTATTTAAGATCAGAAATAAATTAAGTAATTAGATTAAGAATTAGGTTAAGGAAATTATTGTTTTATTTTATTATCCCATTTTCTTCAAAAACCTATTCCGTTAAGGAAAAAATAGAGGTGATTATATCGCTTCTTTCAAAATAATCTTGGAATGGAGATTGCTGTTAGCGCCCTATGACTAGGTATATATAGTTTGGCAAAAAAGAGTCTGAAATTTTATTGAATTATTGTCAAAATTTGAGGGCGCCACTGATAGCCTAGTGGTATGATTATAGTGGTATGTATGACCGCCGACAGACAAGTCAGAGGTCTCGAGTTCGATCCCAAGGCGACCTCTGACTTTTCGTAAGTTATGCGTATTATAAATTAACTAGCTGTCCCGCGCGACGTTGTACGCGTGATTATTTTATCTCTACCCTTTTTTTTTTCCTACCCTACCCTACGCTACTCTACCCTACCCTACCCCTACCATACCCAACCCCTACTCTACCATACCCTACCCTACCCTACCCCTACCATACCCAACCCCTACTCTACCCCTATCTTACTCTACATCTACCTTACCCTACCCTACACTATCCTACGCTACCTCCATCCTACCCAACTCCTACTCTACCCTACTTCACATCTACCCTACCCCTATCCTACCCAACTCCTACTCTACCCTACCCTACCCTACTCTACCTCTACCCTACCGCTCTATTCCTACCCTACCCTACTCTACCTCTACCCTACCCTACCCTACCCTACCCCACCCATACCCTACCATACCCAAGGGGTATAATTCCATTTTATTTTTCTTCGATTCTTCTATTATATTATAGGCGGAGAACAAATCAAAAATCATGAAAATCGGTCCAGCAGTTCTCGAGTATACCTACTAATTTTCATGACTTCAACTTTAAAAATGGCAGAATTTCATAGTCACTGAATATCTAATTATCTAGTAATAGTCTCCCCATAGTCATTGAATATCGAGATATACGTGCATTAGTTATGCCACTTTGATGTCTCTTACTAATACCGAATTTCCCACACAAACTTTCACCCCCCCCCCTTTCTCCCAATAGGTAGAGTTTTCAAAAAGCTGAAACACGTCTTATTTGTTAACCGAAAAGCTAATTATCAAGTTTAATGACGGATTTTCATAACTACAAACTTTAGTCCCCTTTTATATCTCCTTTGGGGGGAAAAAATCCAAATTTTTTGATACACGTCTTTCTTATTTGTAGCGCATAAGCTTAATACTCATTTTTACATCTGTAACTTAAAAAATAACGAATCTCTCATACAAAGTTTCACCCCCTTTTTTATCCACTCAAAGGTAGATTTAAAAAAAAAAACAATGCCCGTCCTTTTATTTATTAACCGAAAAGCTGAATACCAAGTTTCGTACATTTAACGTTAAGAATTACGGATTTACATACAAACTGTTTCCCCCTTTTTTACCTACTTAGGGGGGGAGTTTCAGAAAATCCTTCCTTAGTGCACCCCTACGGTACTTAAAGAATATTGTCCCAAAATTTCAAGTCCCTAGGTCTACCGGTTTAGGCTGTGCGTTGTCTGTCAGTCAGTCACGTTACCATTTTATAAGTATAGATGATCAGTTGCTAAAACGGTGAGGGAAAACATCGTGATGAAACCAGCATAACCGAGAGATTTTTCAATGGTGTGTAAAGCCATGTCAGAGGTCTACGGGCGGTTTAAAATCTCAAAGATCGAATGATTATTTCAAGATGTTCACACAACAAAGGATGGGCAGTAGCATCCTTCTGTGTAACAGTAGTTATCTGCTACTGCGATCGCCAACCCGCTGTCCGCTGACCCGTTGTCTGTTATGAAAGTTATATTTGTCATATTTAAAAGAGCAACCATGGAGTTTCTTGCCCTTCTTCTCCATGAAGGGTAGGCTGCCCTTGGAACTGGCAACTAGAGTCACTTTTACAACAAACAATATTAGAATTATGACTATTCATAAGTACCTAATGGTCTACATGAATAAAATTATTTTGATTTTGACCCATTCCCGCTTTCCGATTGAGTTAAAATTTTGTATGCATAATATTGCTTGACAATGCAATATTATGATGACATGGAGCTGATCTGCTGGAGCTGGAAGGTAGCCATAGGAGCTTCACGATAATACGAACAACCCCATCGAGTAGGCTCGTTTGATTTGCGTTGACGAATACTTTTCTATGGTAAGCATGACCTGAAGAGATATTCAGGATTTGCTCTAGATAAAGGTGAAAACCTCGGAAATGCAATCTTGGCCATTTTTATATTATTATATTTTCGAAAAGAAAACATCGTAACGCACGCACACAAAAAAAAACCCTTTTAATCTATAACGCCATCTATGACGGTTAAAGAGAAATACTTGAGGGTACGCAACGTGCTGGTTAATAAGAATATAAGTTCCGACTATTATTGATCTGAAAACGTAGCCAAGTTTCATTAATTTAAGTCATAACATTTAAAAAACTGTGATAGTAGAATCTTTTAGGGAACGGTTTTTTCTTCCTCCTGTAAAGTTAGCTATTTTGCATAAGTTAGTACCTACAAGAGGTTTTCACTCTAAGGCGACCATAAAGGAACTCTTCAACGGTTAACAGCACAGATTAAAATTTTGCATATAATATACGAATAGTTTAGATATTTCAATATAAAAACTTAGTTAAAAACTTTGTTCTTATAAAGACTTATTTAATATTATTTTCTTTAATGAACTTAGCCAGAAGTGTAATTAATTTGGGAGAGAAATAGGACAGGAGGGAATGAAAGATATAATTAGTAGGGGAATTTGTATGAAGTGTATGGAGTCGTGATAGCCTAGTAGTGGTGGCCGTTGACTGGCAAGTCACTGGTCTCGGGTTCGAACCCAAGGCGCGCCTCTGACTTTTCGTAAGTTATGTGCGTTTTATAAATTAATTATCACTTACTCCGTGCCTCGGAAAGCACGTAAAGCTGTTGGCCCTGCGCCTGATCTCTCTCCGATCGTGTCGGAAGGCCGTCCCATCGGATTATGAGAGTGAGGGAATAGAGAGTGCACCTGTGTTTGCGCACACACTTGTGCACTATAATATCTCCTGCGTAATGGGCTAGTCTCCGTTGAGATTGGCCGCTGTGACCGAAATTCGGTCAGGTGAATATTATTTGTATGAAGTGTATATGGTATTTATATATGGTACTTTATGTGTATCTATATGTCTCGTTCTCGTCAACTTCAGCCATCAACTCCAATCTACAATTTTGTATCTTTCTATATAGTTGGATAATTTAATGTAAGTACCTATATTTTTTGTAGCTGCACCTGCACCAAAAAAATTTTGCAGTAAGACCTAATTACTACCTACGTCGTAAATTATATCGACATAATTATAAAACATTTTCCTTATTGATACGAGGAAAATGCTTAAAATATGACGAAACAAATGACTAGTCATATTTCGGAAATATGTTGGATACTTCCTTTATGGAAATATGACTAGTATTTTTTTTTCATAAAAGAAAAAAGGTAAGGAAAAATAAAATAGGAACGCACCTATATGAGCGTACACAAGTACCTGAAATTAATTATCACTTTCTAAAACAGCGAAGGAAAACATCGTAAGGAAATCAGCAAACCTAAGAGATTTTTTATTTTTCCGGTGTGTTTAGCCATGTCAGAGGTTTCCGGGCGGTTTAAACTCTGTTATTAACCATACGACAAAAAAACAACCATAATGCAGATGCCCGTAGGCTGTATAACGTTTTTACTTTTGCCTCAACAATATGGCATTCAAATTTAAACTTGGATTCCCTAGTTAGGTACCAGCGAAAATTTTGACAATTAAAAAAACATGTCAACGATTCATTATTAATTGTGATGAGAAGTCGATAATTTCGTTGTACTTTTTTAAATTGTAATGTATAAATTATCCAGAATATTAAATTTAAAGTGAAAATGTCTAACGTGACACGTGAATCAAGTACGCTTACAAAGTTAAATGGAAACAACTGTTTACTACGAGAAGAATCTGTGCAGAAACGATATAAGAGATGTGGACTTCTGAATTTGATCGTACACGTCGATATCTACGGCTTGAGCAAATCTAATTATTGTGAAAAAGATCGATCGAAAATATGCAGTAACGACGCTGCTATTTCTGTTACTGCAATTTCGTCGTCTGTTAGACGAATCACTGGAACGTACGCCTCAACTATTGGGGCCGTCAAGAAAGTAGATTCACAATTAAGTAGGTTTTCCACGACGACAAAAGGCTCTTCTCGTTCACATAACAGCGAAGTGTCGAGATATGCGCCTCCTAAAAATAAAATAAACGAAGCCGGGAACAAACCAGATATTTTTTGACAGTGTCGTTTAACAAGCTGGGTGAATATATTAGGGGTTATGTGCGTCCCAAAATTGATACGATTGAGTTTAATAAAGTTTAATAATGTTTCTTTCTTTTTTTAATCATTGTTTAGTGAAAGTTTGTGAGCAGCTGCGTTAGGACCACTGGGCTAAAATATTTTGGCGCCCACAGCATCATCTGCTAAGCCTTTTCCCAACTATGTTGTGGTCGGCTTCAAGTCTTACCGGATGCAGCTGAATACCAGTGTTTTACATGGAGCGACTGCTTATCAGACATCCACAACTCAGATACTGGGTTACACGATAGGTACCTCTTGGTAAGACTGGTTGTCAGACTTTCGGGCTTCTGACTACCCGTAACGATTGTCAAAGATCTACAATAATGCCGGGGCGACCAGCTTAACGTGCTATCCGAGGCACGAAGAGTGATAATTTATAATACGCATATAACTTACGAAAAGTCAGAGGTCTTGAGTTGACCGCCTATCCTCTAGGCTGCCAGTGCTATGCCGTCCAGCTGATAGAAAACATACAATCGAATTGAGAACCTCCTTTTGAAGTCGGTTAAAAAAGAACAGAAATTTAGTAATTTTCTTAGTTGGTATTTACGAAGCCGCCATATTATGTTAGCTTATTACATTTGAACACTTATACTTGTACTTAAGTACTCATAGTACTTAATTCATTCGGGTTTGATTAGTCACGCGTAGACTTGGTAAAAAGCGTGATTTTTCCTTCACTGTGACTGTCGTTCCAGTTCCAAAAAAATAACAGTGAAAAATCACTGTGACTCTGTCACTTCGGTTATTCGATGGTCGCATCAAACAATTCTATGACTTTATAACGCCCGTTAAGCAGATCACAACAAAATACGTGTCACGTCATCACGTGCCACGTTATTTCGTTCCATCAAAAATAGTGTTTCGTCAAACAGATTACCTACTAATATTTTTATCCTACTAATATTATAAATGCGAAAATTTGTGAGGATGTATGTATGTAGGGATGTTTGTTACTCTTTCACGCAAAAACTACTTTTGGTCTTGTGTGGACTACTACTTGAAAGAGTAATGGCGAAAACGTTGTTGATAGAATGCGTAAGCGTCTTAAAATGACACCATAATAGACATATATAAAATAATTTGCTAAGTTTTATGAAATCAAGCTTAAAGCCTATCGGAGTCTACGAAAAAAAACATCTTATTTAAAAACTTAATTGACTAGTTTAATGGTGTAATGATCTTTCTAACTCGCACTCAAGGTGTGCGCGCGCGAGTCGGTGACGTTCCGAATAGTTCCGATCTCTGCGCCGCGCGCCGCTGTAGCTATGTCGTGAATTCGTGAACGTGATGTGCCGTGCGTGACAGAAACGGAGATACAATATGGTAGCCAAGGGACGAAATAAATAACGTTGTGACTTTGGAACGTCGTTATGTCATGTCGTGTCACTGTGATAACTTCAGAAGGCAGATCACAGTGATAAAATCACTGTGAAGTTATTTTTGTCACAAGTCTAGTCACGCGTCGTTGCCCGAACTCGACGGACGTGTACTCGCGCGAGATTTTTTTTGCAAAATGTTACGTAGCGTATTTTTGTTTTCGTTGACATTCAGTGCTTTTACGAGTCAAATAATAGGGAAGTATGAAGGTAATTTATGTGTTTTTTTTAACTAATAATACTGTTTGTTTTTAGCTAGGTCAAAGGTTTTCTAGTTTAATAAGTATAGACAACAAAGCGTACAATATTTTTATGCTAAAAGTCTGATACTAAGATTATCTATATAAGCACTCATAGCCTAGTGGTATGACCGTCGACTGACAAGTTAGAGGTCTCGAGTCTCTGACTTTTCGTAAGTTATGTGCGTATTATAAATTAATTATCAGTTGCTAAAACGGTGAAGGAAAACATCGTGATGAAACCAGCACACCTGAGAGATTTTTCAACGGTGTGTAAAGCCATGTCAGAGGCCTACGGTAAACTCTGACACCAGGTTGTTCATCAACCATACGATAAGAAGAAGATCATCTTTAAAGCGTAATTTGATTTAAGTAAACTAGAGGAAAATAAAAAATAGAATTTATTAAGTTTATGGTTATTATTCTAAGTTTTTGATAAGGTTAAAACATAGAGTATTCAAGAAAATATAGAGTGATAACGTCAACCACATTGCCTTGTGCGGAGCAAAAGCAGGTCTCACCATACAAATGTTAAAATGTCATTTTTTCAAATTATGTTTTCTAGACGTTTTTCAAAATTTAACTCAGCAGTTAACCATGATATAAGCTAAAATGTAACTTTTTCGTTCGTGGAGCCTTGTTGAACCGCAGTCGATCGAGGTATGATCGCAAACGGAGCTCGTGTCGCGGCCGCGTTGTTCATACCCGTGCTCACGGTTCATACTTCTATATAGGGTTGCTCTATATTTTCTTATATACTCTAAGGGTTAAAAGAGCAACCATAGAGTTTCTTGCCAGATTCTTCTCCATGGAAGGTAGGCTGTCCTTGGAACTGGAAACTAGAGTCACTTACAATAAACAATATTATCTATAATTATGACTATTCATAAGTGCTAATCTTGGACATCATGACAATGGCAAAAAAAATCCTCCATGTGCCTAATGGTGTACATGAATTTAAAATTAAGTTTTAGATTTTGTGAATCTACGTTATGTAGCCGGGTTTAGGTCTTAGAGTATATAAGAAAATATAGAGCAACCCTATAGGAGTATGAACCGTGAGCACGGGTATGAAGAACGCGGCCGCGACACGAGCTCCGTTTGCGATCATACCTCGACCGACTGCGGTTCAACTAGGCTCCACGAGCGAAAAAGTTACATTTTAGCTTATATCATGGTTAACTGCTGAGTTAAATTTTGAAAAACGTCTAGAAAACATAATTTGAAAAAATGACATTTTAACATTTGTATGGCGAGACCTGCTTTCGTTCCGCACAAGGCAATGTGGTTGACGTTATCACTCTATATTTTCTTGAATACTCTATGGTTTAGGTACATTATGAAATTAGTGGCATGCATGATGAAATTAATTTCATGATTGGCTACATTATGAAATAACAATACTTGTAGAACTAGTTTCATTAATAATGTCGTGAAATAAACAGTCAAACAGTGTCGCTCTGATCATGGCTCCGTCGACATCAAAGTTTTTTAGCGTAGTGCAAAACGTTGTCGTACAGATAATAAATAGAATTAAAAAAAGATCATCTCGAAAGAAAAGACGTTGGTAGATTCGAGAATGGGTGGCAAGAAAGCATCTAGGCAGCTCATTTAATCTCTGAATTATCAGATGAAGATCCTGAGAGCTATATTACTAATCTGTGTAATACTAGTAATCTGTGGCTATACAAATTACGAATGAGTAAAGATCAGTTTAATTTTTTATTGATTAAAGTATCAAGTTCGTGATAGCCTAGTGGTGGTGACTTGAGTGGCAAGTCAGTGGTCTCGGGTTCGAACCCAAGGCGCGCACTTCTGACTTCATCATACCAGGCTGTTACGACGAAAATACTATTATAAGACGCAGGTTCTAGAATGTTTTGTATTCCGAGTTAATATCAAGAACAAAAGTGAAAGGAGTGCGTTAGATATATAGGTTTTTCCCAAAGTATTTTGGCAAACCCATTGACGGAGATTAAACCCATGTATGATATAATTCCAGTGACTCATGTACCTATTACAATTACATTTGTTTTATTTTTAATCTGACGCGCTGTTGCGTAGCGACCGCGACTTCTTTTCCGCGCGTTTATTCCGTGTTATTAAAAAATATAAGTATAAAAACTTTAGAAAATATGAAATTAATAATCATTAATTAATGGCGCGCATTGGGAGAGGCCTATAGTGGACTGATAAGTGGTACTATTCTTAGGCCAGAAGCCTTAAAAAAAAAAGGCCAGAAACCTTACAACACAGTATTCTTAAATAGGTGACCTAAACATTAAATGGTGTTTTTTTTTAACTAAGATATTTGTTTTAATTTATTAAATCAATCACAATCCCTTGACACAAAAAGTGTCCGAGTTTTCCCCTTTAAAAACCCGTCCCGGACATACCCCGGACGCCTTCTAAACTGGGACAAATTCGGAAAATCTCGGACGGATGGCAGTTATTAACTTAAGTCAATAATTATTTTCCTTGTTTGCGAAACCAAATATAATGGCTGTATTTCCCTGAAAAATTATGAGCCCGCATTTCTATTAAGTAATGTTATCAGTATCACTAGTTATCGCCCGCGACTTTGTGCATGTTATTTAAGTATATAAGATAGTATCCCGTATATAAGATAACGAAGGCATCTCTTCTACCTAACAACAGTGAAAGTCACATTTTAAAGGTACATTGAAGTAAAAAAAAAAAATTATTAAGTATACGTTGTACTTACAAAAATTATTTAAAAAGAAACTCGCAAAAACAACTGACTCGGGCGGGACTTGAATCCGCGATCCCTGGCGTGCCGTGCCATCGCTTTACCTGCTTTACCAATTAAGCTACCGAGTTCTGTCCGCCTCAGTAACCCTCGGACTCGGTAGCTTAATTGGTAAAGTGATGGCACGGCACGCCAGGGATCGCCGGTTCAAGTCCCGCCCGAGTCAGTTGTTTTTGCGAGATTCTTATTAAATAATTTCATTTAATAAGCAAATCATGTGCATAAACAAGTAAAAAAAAACATACTTAAAAATACGTTGTACAGCTTGACAAAAAAGAGTCTGAGACGGTGACAGCAGGAACTAAAAATAAAAATCTTAAAAACTAAGTTTGTGGGTCACGCGACTTCGCTCCCGTGGTTTTAATTTAACCCGATCGTAGCGCCATCTACCGGGTCCAATTGTATGTATAATCCTAGTTCTTGAATCACTCTATCTATTGTTGAAAACCGCATTAGAATCCGTTGAGCAGTTCAAAAGATTTAGATCTTTTGATACCTTCACATTACCTAAGTTCCACTTAATCATTCAAGTTAAAACATAAAAAAAAACATAAAAAATTGTTTTTTTTTTGTTTTTCTTGAAAACACTCGTTTTTTCTTTACCGCTGACATTGGCAGAATTGTCCTGTTGCCATTAATAAGAATTTTGAATTGAAATTTATTGAAACTAAGCAACAGATTCTAGGCTTAGGCGTACCTATAGAGGGACAGAGACGGGGGGAAGCGATTTTGTTTTTTATGTAGGTAGTTATAGACTTATGTTTAGATGTTAGGTATGTTCATACGTGCCTATAATATGCACTGCGATAACTTTACGGGTATGACCGTTGACTTATAAGATTACAATATCATTAAACTTTTATTATTAACGTGTGTGTACTGCACACCTCTGCCTACCCCCTCTGGGGAATACAGGCGTGAGTTTATACAGGGTTATTTGTAAAACACCAGCATCCTTAAAAGGGGTCATTAAACTCATCATTATAAACAACTTTTACTACGGAACCAACCCTGAAATCGCAAAACAAAAATTAGCTGTTCCATACATTTATGTTCACATGACTCAACAAAATGTATGTAACAGCTGTTTTTTTTTTTGCGGATTTCAGTGTTGGTCCCATAGTAAAAGTTGTTCATAATGATGAGTTTAATGACCCCTTTTAAGGATGCTGGTGTTTTACAAATAACCCTGAATGTTATTAGCGAAGAGAGATTTAATAAAAGTCACATTCTTACATCCTAGGTTGTGTCCACTGCTGGACATAGGCCTCTTCTCATACGCATCACTTATTTTGTGCCCTCATTAGGGGTTTGCTCTTAATCGCCACGCTGGGTAAGCGGGTTGGCGATCGCAGTAGCAGATGATTGCTGTTACACAGAAGGATGCTGCTGCCCATCCTCCAGATTTTTCCCTTTGTCTTTTCTTACGACACCCGCGAGATGAATCCTACGTGATAGGTAGGGGGCGAGCCTATTGCCATTAACCGGGCACGATTCCAGACTCCGTGCTGCTACTGAGAATTTCCTAATGGAAAAACCCAATACTTTGCCCGACCCGGGGATTGAACCCAGGACCTCGTGCTCAGCAGTCGCACTTGCTACCACTGGACCAACGAGGCAGTCTGTTCTCATAAATTGTTTAAATATAATTATGAGGCGTGACGTGTTTTTCATTTACAAATATATATAAATAACTGGCTCAGAATAATTACCTACGCTAATTGTCTTCCGCCGAGTGCCTCTACATAGATTTAATCTTATTAATTATAATATTTTACCAACTCAATGGTCCAATTAAACATAGTAACCAGTTTGTTTTTCCGCAAAGAGTTTAAGAAGTGGTGTCTAGAACTTTATTTCGTTAATTATGTTATTTAATTATTAGGTCGACAAATTAGAGGTGTCGAGTTCGATCCTAAGGCGCGTACCTCTGACTTTTCGTAAGTTATGTGCGTTTTATAAATTAATTATCACTTACTCCGTGCCTCGGAAAGCACGTAAAGCTGTTGGCCCTGCGCCTGATCTCTCTCCGATCGTGTCGGAAAGCCGTCCCATCGGACTATGAGAGTGAGAGAATAGAGAGTGCACCTGTGTTTGCGCACACACTTGTGCACTATAATATCTCCTGCGTAATTGGCTAGTCTCCGTTGAGATTGGCCGCTGTGACTGAAATTCGGTCAGGAGAATATATATAAACTAATTATCAGTTGCTAAAACGGTGAGGGCAAACATCGTGATGAAACCAGCACACCTGAGAGGTTTTTCAATGGTGTGTAAAGTCATGTCAAAGGCCTACGGGCGGTTAAAGTCAGTGCGTCTTGGGTTCGGACCTGAGACCTCTGACTTGCCAGTCAGTGATCATAGGTACCACTAGGCTATCACTACTTCATACTAAAGAAAAAATGTATATGTATCTATAATTTAATATCATTAAATTATATCACTTCACTCATCATCTGCCTAGCCTTTTCCCAACGATGTTGGGGTCGGCTTCCAGTCTTACCGGATGCAGCTGAATACCAGTGTTTTACATAGAGCGACTGCCTATCAGACCTCCACAATTCAGATACTGGGTTACACGATACCCTTTGGTAAGACTGGTTGTCAGACTTTCGGTCTTCTGACTACCCGTAACGACTGTCAAAGATCTACAATTGACAGCCGGGCCCAACAGCTTAACGTGCTATCCGAGGCACGGAGAGTGATAATTCATTTATAACCGACATCCATAATTATAATATTTTTTCAGTTTTGTTTTATTTATTACTGCCGCACAAATTGTCTCCATGCTGCCTGATGGAAAGCAGTCAGTGGAGTCCCATAGTGATGACCATCGTCCCTGCAGCCAACATAGCAATGTGGCATGATGGCCCTCACCTTGACGGCCTTGAGAAAAGCTTTTTCACGTCCCGCTTAAACTGTAAACGCTAAAAACGCTAAATTTAATGTTTTTCAGGATCTAAATGCGAGTGGAATGGAGTTAGCGGGACCTGCGTCAATATATACGAGTGTGAAAGCGCTCCATTCTTCATCAAAGAGAAGGAACGACCACCCGTGAGTATAATAATATCCTCCTGACCAAATTTCGGTTACAGCGGCCAATCTCAACGGAGACTAGCCAACTACGCAGGAGATTAGTGCACAAGTGTGTGCGCAAACACAGATGCACTCTCTATTCCCTCACTCTCATAGTCCGATGAGACGGCCTTCCGACACGACCGGAGAGAGATCAGGCGCAGGGCCAACGGCTTTACGTGCTTTTCGAGGCAGAGTTAGTGATAATATATTAATTTATAAAATGCACACAACTTACGAAAAGTCTGACGTACGCGCCTTGGGTTCCACTTACTGACTTACCAGTCACGCCACTAGGCTACCACGCTCGCAAGTATAAGATAAAGATATAGGTAAGATATATATTAGTTTTGATATTCCAATGTAAAAGCTTGGTTCATCATCACCAGCCTGTATTAGTCCACTGCTGAACATAAATCGAAGGTACATACAACACGAACATAAAGGTATTTGCCCATAATCGCCACGCTGGGCAAGCGGGTTAGCGATCGCAGTAGCAGATTGCTGTTACACAGAAGAATGCTGCTGCCCATCCTCCGGATCTTTCCCTTAGTCGCTTCTTACGACACCCGCGGGACGAGTAGGGGTGGTTCTATTCTTAGGCCGGAAACACTTTGGAAGATTTATCATGTATAATGAAACAACTTTTTAACGGATATAATTCGCGTTTTTATTAAATAAAATTGAAATAAAAACGCGAATTATAGGTATCCGTTAAAAAGTTGTTTCATTATGTTGAGTGTTCGCGAAAGTTTGAGACTTTATTTATCATGTATAGTCAAGATCATAGGCACATCTTTCAAATACCTTAAAGCAGATAATTAGTTCAAAAAATCTGACTCCGAGGGTAATCCTGGCCGATGGGCGTTGAAAGTGTATATTAAAAATTCCAGATCTGCACATTTGATGGCAAAGAGCCGGTCATATGCTGTACTGACTGCGAAACTGTTGAAGATACCAGGTAAGGAGATATTGTTTTGATCCTCCAAATCTTATTTTATCGTTGTTGTAAAAAATTGTGATTTTTTTAAAGAAAGATAGAAAAGAAAGAAAAGAAAGAAAAGAAAGAAAGAAAAGAAAGAAAGAAAAGAAAGAAAGAAAAGAAAGAAATCATTTATTACACGCAATATTGTGCAAGGCGCTATATAATAAAAGTATTTAAGAAATAAAAATAAAAACACACACATAGAAAAAAAAGAACTAAAAAAGCAAACTGGATCTATGCCCAATATTGCCCACAGACACAAGCCGCAGAGATCTACAGCTTGGCAAAAAAGAGTCTGGAAAAATTGGGGGCGCCGCTGGCGCACTTTTCACACTACAATTCGTAATTACAAGTTATTTAGTGCTTACATATTTCTATGACGAGTTTTTTGTCATTAATTCTAATCAAATGAATCATGTTTATGTTATTTTAGTACTCACAAACTTAGTTTTTAAGTCTTTTATTTTTAGTTGCAGCTGTCACTGCCTCAGACTCTTTTTTGCCAAGCTGTAAAATCGAAAACATAATTTAAAAAAAACAACTAGTCTGTGTCTATGGGCAAAAATGGCGACCTCCAGTGAAAACAAACAAACAGCAAACTATAACAAAAAACTTTTTTAAACTTTTTTTTACACTTTTTCATGTTATAGCACATGTTAGCTCATTAAATATGATTATTTAATAAGAAATTTGAAAAAACAACTAATACAGATGGGATTCGAACCCTAGATCTTTGGCGTACCGTGGCGACGCTCTAAGTGCTGAGCCACCGTATCCCATCAGAATCAGTCAAAATTTCAAATCTCTTTCTACGCCTAGGGCGTGTGGTAATATCTATCGGAATACATTACGTATCCGACTCAGTGTTCCAAACTTAATACAATTTTTGTATACTTTCAGACAAATTTTATTTAATCCACGCGTGGGATTGTTGTATCTGACAGGACAACGAGCTAATAACGGTAAGTCTTCTTTCCATCGTATGGTTGATGAACAACCTAGTGTCAGAGTTTAAACCGCCCGTAGGCCTCTAACATAGCTTTAGACACCGTTGAAAAATCTCTTCAGGTGTGCTAGTTTCGTCACCATGTTTTCTTTCACCGTTTTAGCAAGTAATAATTAATTATTTCTTAAACGCACATGAATCTGACAAGTCAGAGGTGCCTGGGTTTCGAAGCTACGTAATTAGACTTGGCATTCCTACGGTCATACCACTAGGCTATACATAAAAAAAACCTTTCATATAATTTTTACACTCGACAAAGTCACCTTTCAAATAAATGATTCAAAAGCAATATCGGTTTATGCCAAATAGGTTCGAACCCAAGGCTCTCCTCTGACGTCAGTTATGTGCGTATTATAAACAAATTATCACCTTCTCAGTGCGTGGAAAGCACGTAAAGCCGTTGGCCCCGGTTGTCATGAAGATCTTTGACAGTCGATATATGGAGTCAGTACCCTCAGAAAATCCTGACAACTATTCTAACTTTAGAATATCGTATCCCTTTGGGTTGAAACTTGAAGTCAGATAGACAGTCGCTCCGTAGAAAACTGATATTCAGCTGCATCTAGTTAGATTAGAAGCCGACCCCAACAAAGTTTGGGAATAATAAGGCTAGGAGGATAATTAGCGCACACATTTTTAAACGGTTTTACTTAGCTTGACCTGTTTATTATTTGGTTCAAATTTAGTAATCGATATTTCACCCCCTTCCTGTTGATAGATTGATCTGATATTTGGTGCACAGCTTTAGTTTTGATGACAAAACCGTTTTGCGTAAAACAAAATTTTTACTTGAGTATATTATTGTATAATTAACAATATTTTTCCTAATTTTCAGAATGCGTAAACTACATAGACCAATTGGATTATCATTGCAAAAACAACAGTAAAACTGTTGCTTACACAAGAGAATTTGATTCGGAGTTGAATTGCTATTGGGTAACTGAAAATTCTACCACATTCTACCATAACGAGCCGGGACAACCTTATATGGTAAGACTTTTATACTTATTTTCCTACCAAATACGTATAACTAGTGCCGTGTGGTTTCCGGCCTAAGAATAGAACCACCGTTACTCGTCCCGCGGGTGTGGAAAGAAGCGACAAATGGAAAGATCTGGAGGATGGGCAGCAGCATCCAGCTGTGTAACAGCTATCATCTGCTACTGCGATCGCCAACCCGCTTGCCCAGCGTGGCGATTATAGGCAAATACCTCCAATGAGCGCACAATAGTGGCGCGGATTGGGAGAGGTCTATGTTCATCATTGAACTAATACAGGCTGATGATGATCATGAATGATGATAACTATTGACTGCCTCGTTAGTCTAGTGATAGTTAGCGCGACTGCTGAACATGAGGTCGTGGGTTCGATCCCCGGGTCGGGCAAAGGGTTATTGGTTTTTCTTTTTTAGTTTTTTTTTGTCGTGATAGCCTAGCTGTGGTGACCTTTGACTGGCAAGTCAGAGGCCTTAGTTTCGAACCCAATGCGCGCACCTCTAACATTTCGTAAGCTATGTGCGTAATATAAATTAATTATCACTTACTCCGAGCCTCGGAAAGCACGTAAAGCAGTTGGTCCTGTGCCTGATCTCTTTCCGGTCGTGTCGGATTGCCGTCCCATCGGACTATGAGAGTGAGGGAATAGAGAGTGCACCTGTGTTAGCGAACACACTTGGGCACTATAATATCTCCTGCGTAGTGACCGAAATTCAGTCAGGATACCATTATTTATGTAAATATTAATGTCCAGTTTAACCCCATCTTTTTAAATTATTCTTTTCTTATAATAATTAAATATAGAAATTTAAAAAAACAACTGATACGGATGGGATTCGAACCCACGATCTTCGGCGTACCGTGCCGACGCTCTTACTGCTGAGCCTCCGTATCCCATCAGAATCATTCGAAATTTCAAATCTCTTTCTACGCCTAGGGCGTGTGGTAATATCTATCGGAATACATTACGAATCCGACTCAGTGCTCCAAACTTTGCAGTTTTACGTATCAGTTGTTGTTTCAAATTTCTTATTCAATTTATTTATTTATTTATAGACTCACGCCTGTATTCCCCAGAGGGGGTAGGCAGAGGTGTGTAGTACACCCACGTTTCGCCTGCTATGTAATAAGTCCCATGTAATAGGGGGCGAGCCTATTGCCATTAACCGGGCACAATTCCAGACTCCGTGCTGCTACTGAGAATTTCCTAATGGAAAAACCCAATAACACTTTGCCCGACCCGGGGAGCGAACCCAGGACCTCGTGCTCAGCAGTCGCGCTTGCTACCACTAGACCAACGAGGCAGTCAAGTCAGTTTCTTATTCAATAATTATATTTAATAAGCTAACATGTAACACGTAAAAAATTCACAAATAATTCTATTATTCTCAGGCCTTGCTAGGCTATGGCGATGATATAAATAAGGCTGAATGGGTGTGTGCCGGGGCTATAATCAGCGAGAGATTCATATTGACTTCTGCGCAATGTCTTACTAATTCATCATTGTAAGTATTAATCATTATTATTTACGTCAAGCTTTTCAAGCACATAACGTGGGTGTGGGTTCGAAAGGGTTTTTCTATGTCATATGTAGGTACCTTCGAGATAGATAATTATAATCTAAGACACCACTGACAAACGGTGAACGAAAACATCATGAGAAAACCTGGACTTAAAAGTCTGAAATGGCCAACACGCAGTGAGCTAGCGTGGTGATTAATGCTCGATTCTTCTCTAACAAGTAAGCCTCTGATATGACTTTACACGCCGTTGAAAAAACTCTTAGGTGTGCTGGTTCTTTACGATTTCTTCCATGGCCATTTTTACCCTCAGAACTTTGGTAAGATAAGAACGTATTGTTTATTATTTTTCACTGGTTTCGTGTCTCGTTCGAGATCATATATAATTATATAATATAAATCAGCCTGTAACTGTCTCACTGCAGGGCTAAGGCCTCTTCTCATACAGAGAAAGAATCGAGCATTAATCACCACGCTAGCTCACTGTGGCGATTTCAGACTATTAAGTCCAGGCTTCCTCACGATGTCTTCCTTCACCGTTAGTTTGTGGTGTCTTAGATCAACTAAGAAAGTACAGACATTGAAAAAGTCACATCTCACGCGCTGGCAAATCGGCTCCGTAACTAATGCGCCACCACGACACTTTCGAGATCATAATTTTAATTTTCTATTTTTTTTAGAGGCCCAGTCAAGTACATAGCTGTGGGCATAGACAAGCGTTTGGACCCTCCCGAGATGTGGCAAAAGTACAACGTGAAGAGAGCAATCCCACATCCTGAGTACAAATCTCCCTCAAAATACCACGATATCGCACTGTTGGAGACGGATATACCGTGAGTTTTTGGGATTTTTTTGCACAATATTAAAGCTAAATTGAGCTTATCACCTGCTCCGTGCCTCAGATAGCACGTTAAGCTGTTGGCCCCGGCTGTCAATTGTAGATCTTTGACAGTCGCCACCATCCACCATCATCCTCCTAGCCTTATTATTCCCAAACTTTGTTGTGGTCGGCTTCTAATCTAACCAGATGCAGCTGAGTATCAGTTTTCTACGGAACGACTGCCTATCTGACCTCAACACAAAGGGATACGATATTCTAAGGTTAGATCAGTTATCAGGATTTTCTGAGGCTACTGACTCCCTTTAACGACTGTCAAAGATCTTCATGACAACCGAGCCAACAGCTTAACGTGCTATCCGAGGCACGGAGAGTGGTAATTAATTGATAGTCTTTATCGAAAGTCTATACTCAATTAACAAATTTTACTATTTTCAGAATAAGTTTCAGTGAAAACGTCCTTCCAGGATGCCTGGATGTCGGGGAAGCTGACACAAATACAGCAAACGTCGTCGTGTACAATGGAGAAACGGGTACTTATCACACGGTGAGAATTGGGCATAGATACTACTACTACTATACTATTACTATGGTTCGAACCCAAGGCGCGCACCTCTGACTTTTCGTAAGTTATGTGCCTATTATAAATTAATTATTACTCTCCGTGCCTCGGATAGCACGTTAAGCTGTTGGCCATGGCTGTCAATTGTAGATCTTTGACAGTCGTTACGGGAGAGTCAGAAACCCGAAAGTCTGACAATCAGTCTTACCAAGGGGTATCGCGTAACCCAGTATCTGGGTTGTGGAGGTCTGATAGGCAGTCGCTCCGTGTAAAACACTGGTATTCAGCTGCATCCGGTAAGACTGGAAGCCGACCCCAACATAGTTTGGAAAAGGCTAGGCAGATGAGTTTTTCCAGAGCAGCATACCTACATAAGGGCACGAGTTGCAGTACTTTTTTTTCTAATTTAAAAAATCATGGCGCTTGCCGCCGCCCCCTTTCGAATGCCGCCCGGGGCAATGGCCCCCCTACGGCACCACGCTACGCCACTGAAGCGAATCATTGGAACAACAGATTTCGAACTTATTTCTTACATTATTAGGCTCACAGTTCTTTAAATTAATAATTGTTGTTATTATAATTCGCCAAAAGGCAGGCAAAGGTTTAAACCATACAGCCATGTCTTATTTTTAATTACTTCCGTTATGATGATGATGATTAATGATAATAATGATGATGAATATGATGATTCATGTCAAAGTAAAGCGGTGGCTACTTTAGACTTAACTATTGGATAATCTGTTTCAACTTGGAAAAACACATTTCGCACTAATAATTCGGCGTCTCCCCGCAGACAATGGCCCACCCTTAGAGTATATAAGAAAATAGAGCAACCCTATAGAAGTATGAACCGTGAGCACAGGTATGAACAACGCGGCCGGGACACGAGCTCCGTTTGCGATCATACCTCGATCGACTGCGGTTCAACTAGGCTCCACGAGCGAAAAAGTTACATTTTAGCTTATATCATGGTTAACTGCTGAGTTAAATTTTGAAAAACGTCTAAAAAACATAATTTGAAAAAATGACATTTTAACATTTGTATGGTGAGACCTGCTTTCGCTCCGCACAAGGCAATGTGGTTGACGTTATCACTCTATATTTTCTTGAATACTCTATGGGCCCACCTTTTGTCCTGCGTAGCATGCTCTGCCACCTGCAAGTTAGATGACCTAATGACTGCATCTGGGGACGCGGTCCGCGTAGCAGAGTTTTGGAATGGAAAAATTTAATAAAAAAGTTAACAAAAAAAAAAGAAATGCCATCGATTCGCAAAGAAGAAGAAGAACTCATATTCTACTATAACAAATGCACTTTAGTCAAACTAAATCTATAAAATTCCACCGAAATTATACAGCGTGTAACAGAAGTCCGAAATAATACATTAAGGGCGTAAAAGGTACCCTATAAACAATCCTTGAGCATAGGTTTTGGAACCGAACCCCAAACAATTCTCGAGTAAACCATGGTCAAAGTTTGCACCAAAATCTATTAAATACAGCCCTAGACATCAGCTGAAAGGTAAATCAACACGAATCCGGTTATTTACTTTCAATAAATTCTTTTAGTTAGCATTAGGCACGCGTAGGATAATGAAATCTGTCATTATTGAAGAAAATGAAATCAAAAGAATTATTTTGTATAAAAAAACATTGTCTCTTTTGCATTCAATATTTTCACAGGTGATTCTCTTCATGATATAGGTATATACATGCCCTTAAGTATTATTTCGGACTTCTGTTACACGCTGTATAAATTTATATCGAAATAACAAAATTTCGCGAATAAAAGTCAATAGTGTCATAATGTCTTTTCGAATTTCCGCCAAAAAGTGATTAAATTAATAAAAGTCGTGTGTTGCCACTCAAAATCAAAATCAAAATCAAAATATTTTTATTCATGTAGACCAGTTTTAGGCACTTATGAATAGTCATAATTCTAATATTATTATAGGAGTGACTCTAGTTGCCAGTTCCAAGGGCAGCCTACCCCTCATGGAGAAGACTAAAAATAATTCTGTTCTAGCTTTTTTTCTATTCTAGAACGGGCTGTCAGGCTATGACGCAGTAATTTGCTCCATCTTCTATCCACCCCAGGAGTCCATGGTAGACGGCTTCAACTTCACCACGCAGGACTGCTATGGAAATGAAAGACCAGCTGACCACTGCCGGGTATTTATTTAGTTTTGTTTTTAGTATAATTCGCTTATTTGCTACAAGGTTGACACAACTCAAAATTTACGAATTAATAAGCCTAAGTTAAGTGAAAAAACAGCCTTCCTGTTTTTAAAAAAAGTAAGTAAGTAAAGTCATAGTAAGATAGTAAGAGAGGGATATCAAATAAGAGCAGAGGTATTTTTAAGAGTCTTAGAATTTAGGAATATTAAATAACTGATTTTAAAATTGTTGTCCTGCAAAATCGTCTTTTTTGACAAATGTTTGTTTTGTCGCAAATGAGCGAATTATCACATTTATATCTATAGATATAAAACAAATGTTGTGCGAAGAGTGCCTAAGATTGGATGTAGATGGATACAAGAAAAGAGGCAGTCCTAGGAAGAGATGGATGGATTGTGTGAAGGATGATATGGCGAGAAAGGAAGTAACTACTGCGATGACGGATGATAGAGATGTGTGGAGAAAGAGGACATACTGCGCCGACCCCAAATAAATTGGGAAAAGGGCAGGGAGATGATAATATAGAACAAAGTCAGGTTTCTTACAATACCTACATATAACTTGAGAACAGCTGGACCGATTTTCATGGTTTTTGATTTGATTTGTCTTTGCCTTGAATAGCAGAATAAATACCATGCCATTGGTTTTTTTCCGGGTTGAGTTTGGCTAACCTCTCATAAAAAATCACCCTCCGCCTCTGCTAGCTAGTCTCAGGTTCGAACCCAAGGTACGCACCTCTAACTTTTCGTAATATGCGCATATTATAAGCACGTAAAGCTGTTCGCGTTGGTCCTGCGCCTGATCTCTCTCCTTGTGTGTCGGATTGCCGTCCCATCGGACTATGAGAGTGAGGGAATAGAGAGTGCACCTGCGTCGATGCTCATATACATTGAGATTGGCCGCTGTGAATTAAATTCGGTCAGGAGGACATTCATATTCAAAAAGCACGTAACATAGGCAGTCCCGCTTCCACGAGAGTTTAGGAGATGAGTCTTACATCATTTTAACCAATAAAAATTCCCCGAGTATAATATAATGTTCTCTCTTTCTAGAGCGACCTTGGAAGCCCACTGCTGGGCGTCCTTCGTGAGTCAAACTGCGCGCAATTGCTCATCGGTGTGACGTCTATCCAACGGGTGTGCGGAAGTGCGGCCAGTTCCGGGCTGTATACCCGGGTGGTGCATTATGTGCCCTGGATTGAGAGCATTGTTTGGCCCTCATAGAAAAATATTTAAGACTCGAAAACTAGACTAGAATTTTATGTTTAATTATATTATTTAAAGATATAAAAGGCTATTAATTATAATAATTTTTTGTCTTAATTTTTTTTCATACAAGCTTTTATTTAACTTGCAATGTATGTTTGTTCGGGTGGAATCTTGCAAGCTCTTCCTCTTATCCTACGGAGTTGAATTTTTGCATGTTAGTTCAGTTCCGATGACAATGCATTTTTATGGTAAGCATGACCTGAATCGACATCCAGAATTAGCACCAGATAAAGGAACTCTTCAACGGTCAACAGCACAGATATACATTTTTGCAAAATCATTTAGTTTTGATATTCTAATATTTTATTTTATTTATTTATTCTAATATAAAAGCTTGGTTAAAAATATTGTTTTTATAAAAACTTATACAATTTTAATTTGCAATGTATGTATAAATAATAAATAAATAAATCTACCTGTAACTGTCCTTCTGCAGGGCAAAGGCCTCTTCTCATACAGAGAAGGATCGAGCATTAATCACCACGCTAGCTCACTGCGTGTTGGCGATTTCAGATTATTAAGTCCAGGTTTACTCACGATGTTTTCCCTTCACCGTTAGTCGTGTCTTAGATTAATTAAGAAAACTAGTATATATGACATAGAAAAAGTCACATTGGTACATGCCAGGTTCGAACCCACACCCACGTGCTTGAAAAGCGGGTCCGTAACCAATGCGCCACCACGACACAGTATGTTTGTATGACAATGTATGTATGTTCGGGTCAAATCTTGCAACTGAATTTTGAGGCAGTTATCCTGAACCGATTGAGATGAAATTTTGCATACATGTTAAGTTTGAATGACAATGTACTTAAATGATAGAAGTAACCTGATGCTGCAGTCATGGATGTCTCCTCACGAGGGTACTCCTGGGGGCTTAGCCAAGTTGACTATCAACAATCGCTAACGCTATAGAAAACGAAAGAAATGTATAGGATGACATTACCTTTATCGATATATCACTTGACATATCGATCGACGGTTAGTAGCAATCAGAGACAGATTCAATTAATTTTATACCTATTTATTTGTGTAATTATTCCTATTTACAGCTTGATGTTATCGACCGTATCTTAGAGTATATAAGAAAATATAGAGTGATAACGTCAACAACATTGCCTTGTGCGGAGCGTGAGCAGGTCTCACCATTGAAATGTTAAAATATCATTGTTTAAATTATGTTTTCTAGTCATTTTTTCAAAATTTCACACAGCAATTAACCATGATATAAGTTAAAACTTAACTTTTTCGCTCGTGGGGCCTAGTTGAAGCAGTCGATCGAGGAATGATCGCGGACGGAGCTCGTGTCGCGGCCGCGTTGTTCATACCCGTGCTCACGGTTCATGACGGTTCATACTTCTGTAGGGTTGCTCTATACTTTCTTATATACTCTAAGGACCGTATATTTGACAGAGACTTTTATCAATCTCTGGTCAAAAGTGTTGTCCTGAACTGGTTTTTTATTCAACCAAAATTCTAACCAGCATGTGTTATGATGAGTTAAATTTATTTGGATAAAGGCTATTAAAACTAGTATTTTGACATAAAATATTTAATTATGTATCTATTTTGAGAAAATCACTTTCTATTTACTTACATTACATTTCTGGAGAGACTACAAACAAGCCCTTTTAAAATATTAAAGTTAATGGAGGGGTATAAAATTATTTTTTCAGCGGTTCCAGGCGGCTTAGCCAAGTTGACTAGTTATCTACAATCGCTAACGAATAGAAAACGAAAGAAATGTATAGGATTAGATTCTATTCGTTTGTTTTGACCACGTGACATAACGATAAAAGTAATGTCATCCTATACATTTCTTTCGTTTTCTATAGCGTTAGCGATTGAAGATAGTCAACTTGGCTAAGCCCCTAGGTAACATATTTTTGTAGCTTTCGGCAGCAGCTAGTATTAGGTATGCTGGTTAGAATTTTCTTAAAATAAAAAACCAACGTCCATACAAAAAGCGGACAAGTCCTTTCTTTCTTCAAGGCCACACGACGCTCTCAATCCAGGGTACGTAGTGGTAGACCCTGGTGTACATGCCTGACCCGCCGGAGATGCCGCATTGTCTCCCGTATGAGGTCACGCCAAGGATCGTGTACACACAGCCGTTACCATAGCTTTCAGACTGAAGAGGCCCACCGCTGTCACCCTGAGGGATGACATTTGAAATGATTTATTGGTATCTATGTATACTTATTTCTAGTAAGTCGTGATAGCCTAGTGGTGGTGACCGTTGACTGGCAAGTCAGAGGGGTTCGAACCCAAGTCGCGCACCTCTGACTTTTCGTAAGTTATGTGCGTATTATAAATTAATTATTACTTACTCCGTGCCTCGGAAAGCACGTAAAGCCGTTGGCCCTGCGCCTGATCTATCTCCGATCGTGTCGGAAGGCCGTCCCATCGGACCTTGAGAGTGAGGGAATAGAGAGGGCACCTTTGTTTGCGCACACACTTGTGCACTATAATATCTCCTGCGTAGTTGGCTAATCTCCGTTGAGATTGGCCACTGTGACCGCAATTCGGTCAAGAGGATTTATTTATTATATACTTTATTGTACACCATTCTACATAGCACAAAAAAAAGAAATAATTGTAACAAAAGTTGTACAATGGGCGGTCTTATCGCACAAGGCAATCTCTTCCAGACAACCTTTGTATGGAAAAGAGTGTACTGGACAAGATATGGGAAGCGTTTGGTGCACATCTTAAATAAATACTACATAACACAATACTTATACCTACATAGTATAGACGTAATAAATATAATATATATATATATATAAATATACAATATTATACATACATACATTTACTCATACATAAATATACAGCGTGTAACAGAAGTCCGAAATAATACATTAAGGGCGTATAAGGTACCCTATCCACAATCCTTGAGCATGGGTTTTGGAACCGAACCCCAAACAATACTCGAGTAAACAACGGTCAAAGTTTTTACCAAAATCTTTTAAATTCGGCCCTAGGCATCAGTTGAAAGGTAAATCAACACGAATCCGCTTATTTACCGTCAATAAATTCTTTAAGTAAGCACTAGGCACGCATAGGATAATAAAATCTGTCATTATTGAAGAAAATGAAATCGAAAGAATTATTTTGTATGAAAAAAAAAATGCCTCTTTTCCATTCAATATTTTCACAGGTGATTCTCTTCATGATATACATACATGCCCTTAAGTATTATTTCGGACTTCTGTTACACGCTGTATAATATATAAGCAGCATTGTGACAAATGAAACAGTGTTATAGCATAGTCTAAACATCATAGGGAAAGAGCTCTTTATACTGTGGTTATAGCGACAAATAGTGTTCCTTCACTTGTTTTTTAAATACCGCTAAGGATTGAGCACGTCTTATGGGAACTGGCAAAGCATTCCATAAACGAGCAGCCTGAACCGTAAAGGATTTGTCGATAAATTTTGTGGAATGCTTTGGCATTTTCAACTTTAAGTTTTCCGATGATCTTAATGAAAGCGGATGGGTGTCACTAAGAAACTCAAAGCGTTTCTTCAGGTAAAAAGGCGTAGAAGGAGAAAAAAGAATGTTGTACAGGAGAGAAAGATAGTGAGCATTCCGACGAAGACGAATTGGTAGCCACCTGAGCTTCGAACGAAATTCCGAGACGTGGTCATATTTGCGTAGGCCAAATATAAACCTAATACAAAAATTTTGAAGTCGTTCAAGCTTCTCCAATTGGTCGTCTGTAAGATCGAGATAGCTGGCATCAGCATAATCTAGGATGGGAAGAAGGAGAGACTGTGCAAGCGCAATCTTGGTGGCAGTGGGAAGGAAGTTGCTGAGTCTTCTTAAAGCTCCAGCAGATGCATACATTTTGCGACTAATCTCCTGTATGTGAGCAGCCCATGTCATATTCCTGTCGATAAATATCCCCAAGTTCTTGACTTTCTCACTGTAAGGGATAGAAATACCGTCGAAAGAAACTTGAGGTATTCCCGCCCAGTCTATTCGCGAAATCATTCTGGAACTGCCCACTACAATGACCTGTGTCTTCGCAGGATTGACCTTCAACCCATACCTTTTACTCCAATCGCAAATACGAAATAGGTCAGAGTTCATCAGGTCGATGGCCTCTGCCAGATGTGTAAGAGGAGCTTGACAGTAAATTTGAAGATCATCTGCATAAAGGTGGTAGGATGAAGTTAGATGTTTTGAGATAGAATTAATGAAAATTGCGAAGAGTAATGGAGACAACACGCCACCCTGCGGCACACCGGCAGTAGTACTGCACCAGGAAGACGAAGTCTCCTCAATACAAATACGTTGCCGGCGACCAGACAGGTAACTATGGAACCAGTCAATTGCCGATGGAGATATGTTAAGAGAGCATAATATGCCAAGCAAAATGTCGAAATCCACAGTATTAAAAGCATTGCTAAAATCTAACAATGCTAAAACCGTTAGATTACCGACTTCCATGCCTGACCTGATGTCATCCGTAATATGAACCAGAGCTGTAGTAGTGCTATGACCACTACGGAAACCGGATTGATAGGGATTGAGGAGATCATTTTTGGAGAGGAAAGCGCTAAGTTGGTTATGGATCAGACGTTCAAGGATTATAGTTATTTAATAAGGAAATTTTTAAAAGCTTGTAAAAGCAACTGATACGGGTGGGATCCGAACCCACGATCTTCGACGTACCGTGTCGACGCTCTAACCGCTAAGACACCGTATCCTAGTTACCAGCTCATCAGTCGAAATTTCAAATCTCTTTGTATTACACATAAATATTTGTAAACATTTTAAGATCCTATACAGGGTTATTTGTAAAACACCAGCATCCTTAAAAGGGGTCATTAAACACATCATTATGAACAACTTTTACTACGGGACCAACCCTGAAATCGCAAAAAATCAGCTGTTCCATAGATTTATGTTCACATGACTCAACAAAATGTAGGAACAGCTGATTTTTTTTTGCAATTTCACGGTTGGTCCCATAGTAAAAATTGTTGTTTTAAAGGATGCTGGTGTTTTACAAATAACCCTGTACCTATATTATGTCAAGCAGTCTTATAATTCTTTAATAAGAAAATTTGAAAAAACAACTGATACGGATGGGATTCGAACTCGATCTTCGACGTACCGGGTCGACGCTCTAACCGCTGAGCCACCGTATCCCACCAGCACCAGTCGAAATTTCAAATCTCTTTTACACGCCTAGGGCGTGTGGCGACATCTATCGGAAATTCGGAATACATTACGTATCCCGACTCAGTGCTCCAAACTTTGCCCGATGCGATATTACCAATTTTCTTAATATCAAGTAGTCTTACCTGACACGTGTCTTTGGGTTCAAATAGATCACCGTAGCACATCTGCGTGGTATGATTGTACCCTTTCTTCAAATGTCTGTGGGGGGGGTAGTAACTTAAACACTGTTCTTCTTGAAATCTAGATAAGTAGACCTGGAAATGGAAAACAGGATCAGGCAAGAGATGTTTTCTTAAAAATATTCTATCGCATATCTATTAGTGTCGTGGAACTGATAGCCTAGTGGTACGACCGTCGACTGACAAGTCAGAGGTATCGACTACGATCCCAAGATCCAAGATCCCATTTTCGTAAGTTATGTGCGTATTATAAATTAATTATCAGTAGCTCAAACGGTACCGGCAAGCGCAGCGTAGGACGTCCACCCACAAGGTGGATAGGCGACCTAATAAAGGTCGCAGGAAGCTGCTGGATGCAGGTTGCTTCCAACCTGCCAATCTGGAAGACATTGGAAGCCTATGTTCAGCAGTGGACGTCTTATGGCTGAAATGATGATGATGATGCTGAGCTAAAAGGGTGAGGAAAACATCGTGATGAAACCAGCACACCTGTGTGATTTTTCAATGGTGTGTTAAGCCATGTCAGAGACCTACGGGCGGTTTAAACTCTAACACCAGGTGCTACTGCGAGCGCCAACCCGCTTGCCTAGCGAAGCCATTTTTGGCAAATACCACCAATGAGCGTACAATAGAGGCGTATGTTCAGCAGTGGAATAATGCTGATACAGAAGTATGAAGACACTCTCTAGTTTCCCTGCACGTTAAGCTGTTGGCCCCAGCTGTCAATTGTAGATCTTTGACAGTCGTTACGGGTAGTCAGAAGCCCGAAAGTCTGACAACCAGTCTTACCAAGGGGTATCGTGTAACCCATCTGGGTTGTGGACGTCTGATAAGCAGTCGCTCCATGTAAAACACTGGTATTCAGCTGCATCCGGTAAGAATGGAAGCCGACCCCAACATAGTTGGGAAAAGGCTAGGCAGATGATGATGAAGACACTCTCTAGTTTGCATATACATATACTCCTTACAGCCTGTAATGTATCAGCCAACTGTCTTCTATGTCCTAACGCACCCCACCCGGTGGCTGACGCAGTCGCCATAGCTTCCCCTTCGGTGTGGAGGCAAGCTGGTCTTACATCTTTCTCAAAAGATATCCTGAAATCACAATTATTACAAAAATGAGCTGTAAATTTTTATTCCGGTTTAATCTGTTGACCCCATATAATTATTTAATAAGAAATTTGAAAAAACAACTGATACGGATGGGATCCCACGATCTCCGGCGTACTGTGCCGACGCTCTAACCTTTTTCTTATCACTATCACTATATGTATAGTATAAAACAAAGTTGCTTTCTCTGTCCCTATATCCCTCTGTATGCTTAAATCTTTAAAACTACGCAACGGATTTTGATGCGGTTTTTTTAATAGATAGAGTGATTGCACCCGTGCGAAGCCGGGGCGGGTCGCTAGTTAATCATTTTCTTTTTCTTATTAAATAATTATATTTAATAAGCTATCATGTGCTACATGTAAAAAAAATCACAAAAATATAAACCCCATAATCAAATCCTGCTCATGGATTTGATTATGCGATTTATGTCCCATTCTCAAGGACTAAAAAAGTGTCGTGGTGTCTCATTGGTTACGGACCCGCTTTGCACCCACGTGGGTGTAGGTTCAAACCTGGCATGTTATAATGTGACTTTTTCAATGTCATATACCTTCTTACTTAATCTAAGACACCACTGACTAACGGTGAAGGAAAACGTGAGGAAATCTGGATTTCATAGTCTGGAATCGTCAACACGCAGTGAGCTAGCGTGGTGATTAATGCTCGATCCTTCTCTGTATGAGAAGAGGCTTTTGCCCTACACGTAGACAGTTATAGGCTGGTTTATATTCACCATACCCACCAGGACTCTAAATGACCTAATTCCTAGATATCCTAAAGCCATCTTTGAACATATTAAATCTGGATCTGGTCTTCACCCAGCTGTAGGACAGCTTACACAGCACATAGCCTAGTGGCATGACCGTCGACTGACAAGTCAGAGGTCTCGAGTTCGATCCCAAGGCGCGCACCTCTGACTTTTCGTAAGTTATGTGCGTATTATAAATTAATATCAGTTGCTAAAACGGTCACGGAAGACATGGTGATGAAACCAGCACACCTGAGAGATTTTTCAATGGTGTGTACAGCCTTGTCAGAGGCCTACGGGTGGTTTAAACTCTTGCGCACCAGGTTGTTCATCAACCACACGATAATAAGAAGAAGGACAGCTTAGATTAGATGGTAAAATACAACTGTATATAAATTTCCTTACGGTCTGTCAGTCTCCAGCAGCGCGATGTCATGGTACTTGGAGGGAGGCTTGTACTCTGGATGGGCTATGATCCTCGTCACGTTGTACTTCTGCCACAGTTCCGGAGGATCCGTGCGCTTTAGGATGCCCAGAGCTATGTACTTCACTTGGCCTCTAAAAACAAAATTGGAAACCATCTCACCAGCTCACCTAAGATCTTAGAAAATATAAGAAAGTATAGAGGGATTACGTCAACAACATTGCCTTGTGCAAAGCGCGAGCAGGTCTCACCATTGAAATGTTAAAATATCATTGTTTAAATTATGTTTTCTAGTCATTTTTGCAAAATTTAACACTGCCGTTAACCATGCTATAAGTTAAAATGTAAATTTTTCGCTCGTGGAGCCTAGTTGAACCGCAGTCGATTGAGGTATGATCGCGGACGGAGCTCGTGTCGCGGCCGCGTTGTTCATACCCGTGCTCACGGTTCATACTTCTGAAGGGTTGCTCTATACTTTCTTATATACTCTAAGGTCATACGATACAACGATACTTACACAGCTGGACTTGACAGGCAGTGAGCAGCAGTGAGGATGTACCTCTCACTGATCACAGAGCCTCCACAGAGCCAGTCCGCTGACGTCACGCTGTCTCCATATCCCAGCAGAGCCTAAGAGAGAAACTTATTATATTTTCATATTTTTTTATGAGGACTACCTCGTTGGTCTAGTGGTAGCAAACATGACTGCTGAGCACGAGGTCCTGGGTTCGATCCCCGAGTCGGGTAAAGTGTTATTGAGTTTTTCCATTAGGAATTGTCAGTAGCAGCACGGAGTCTGGAATTATGCCCGGTTAATAGCAATAGGCTCGATGGCTCATTGATTACAGACCCGCTTTGCAAGTACGTGGGTGTGGGTTCGAACCTGGCATCTACCAATGTGACCTTTTCAATGTCATATCTACTTTCTTAATTAATCTAAGACACCACTGACTAACGGCAAAGGAAAACATCATGAGGAAACCTGGACTTAATAGTCTAAAATCGCCAATACGCAGTGAGCTAGCGTGGTGATTAAGGCTCGATCCTTCTCTGTGTACGAAGAGGCCTTTGCCCTACAGTGGGACAGTTAAAGGCTGGTTAATATACTAACCATCGTCTGCCTAGCCTTTTCCCAACTATGTTGGGGATACTGGGTTTTACTATACCCCTTGGTAAGACTGATTGTCAGACTTTCGGGCTACTGACTACCCGTAACAACTGTCAAAGATCTACAATTGACAGCCGGGGCCAACAGCTTAACGTGCTATCCGAAGCACGGAGAGTGACAATTAATTTATAAAACGCACATAACTTACGAAAAGTCAGAGGTCAGAGGCGCGCGCCTTGGGTTCGAACCTGAGACCACTGACTTGCCAGTCAACGGTCACCACCACTAGGCTATCACGACTTCTTATTTATTATTATATTATATACTTGGTTTTTTGTACTTACCATGTGTGGGAATTGTTGTCTGTATGCATCAACGCCCCCAGATGCTGCAGCAACGTCATGTGTCTTGGTATGTACTCCTATATCATGGCATTTGAGGTCCGGATTTAGAGTGCGTGTCATTTGAGAGTCGGTGAAATATTTACAAGGGTAGTGTACTGTGTGGATGTATTCTAGACATTCTGAAGCATAATAAAAAAAATAGATTAAACACAAGATCTCTCGTAAGGTGTAGTGACTCAGACAATGACGTTAAACAACTCTTTTCCACATCTGCCTAGCCTTTTCCCAACTATGTTGGGGTCGGCTTCCAGTCTTACCGGATGCAGCTGAATACCAGTGTTTTACATGGAGCGACTGCCTATCAGACCTCCACAACTCAGATACTGGGTTACACGATACCCCTTGGTAAGACTGTTGTCAGACTTTCGGGCTTCTAACTTCCCAATTATTAAAATTTAGGAAAAATTTTTTAAAATAAAATTTTAATTGACATAACATAATATTATGTTATGTCAATTAAAATTTTATTTGAAAGTATATTCGTGCCTCGGATAGCACGTTAAGCTGTTGGCCCCGGCTGTCAATTGTAGATCTTTGACAGTCGTTACGGGAAGTTAGAAGCCTGAAAGTCTGACAACAGTCTTACCAAGGGGTATCGTGTATCGTGGAAATATCCAGAGGAAAAAGATAATGCATAGATAGACATAGTTGGGAAAAGGCTAGGCATATGATGAAAGTATCTATATTAAGTCACTATTGAGAATTCATTTTCTTTGGGACGTTGTGTCCTGTGATTATACTAACGGTCCTGGTACCATGATTAAACTGAAATATAAATAAACTCACTGTCTGAAGCTTTCTGTCCTGTTTTGTTAAGGAGTCCCAATCGTGAATCAAATATTAATTTTCTGTAAACAAATTTAAAAATGTTACATTAATGGCTTCGCATTGTATCGGATGGTACTGCTAGCGTGCCTCGCAGCCACGTCCAGTGCCTGCCTGTAGGCCCGCTCAAATTTGCACTCGGGGTGATGTCCTGGCGTCTAGGTTCCTAGACAACACCCCAATAATATGCATAGCGTCCTGCTAAGAATATGCAAGACAGCTTTGTCGGGCTCTCCAGCCCCATATGAACCCCTCAATTCTCTTTCGCATAGTGACGGGAACGCTGTTTGCTTACTTCCGCGAACCTGCCGTCTACGTCCGTTGCAGGACACTCCTCGGGGGTGGGGTGATATATATACATAAACACACATCCTATTACGACACGCCAGGATACATGACCGGGATGCCAGACGATCTCCTAAGGTTCTCTTTGAGGGGACAGATGAGTGGTCCTCGCCGACCACACTTCGGCTGCAGAGGATAAGGAGAACAGCGTAATACCGACACTCCTCTTCCCCTGCGGACCTCACCGCGTCCACAATTCAGCGGTTGCAGCCTCGCCGAGGCCGCGGAAGGTAGGGAGAGCGGCGCACCGTGATACCAGCACTCCTCTCCCACCACGACACCGCGTTGTCGCCCATACGGTTAAGATGTTGCGGTGCCGCCCTTACAGCAATATTTTAAGCCATGTCAGAGGCCTATGAGCAGTTTAAACTCTGGCAACAGGAATTGTTCATCCACCATACGAGAAGAACGAACAAATTTTTAATGTTTAAAACCTTATAGTATTACATATAAAAAAATGTAGAGTGATATAGCCAACCTTGAGCGGGACGTGAGCAGGTCTCACCATTTAAATGTTAAAATATCATTTTTTAAATTATGTTTTCTAGTCATTTTTGCAAAATTTAGCACAGCATTTAACCATGATATAAGCTAAAATGTAACTTTTTCGCTCGTGGAGCCTAGTTGAACCGCAGTCGGTCGAGGTATGATCGCGGACGGAGCTCGTGTCGCGGCCGCGTTGTTGTTATATACCCGTGCTCACGGTTCATACTTCTGTAGGGTTGCTCTATATTTTCTTATATATTTTACCAATTAAATCATGGTTACCTGGTGTCATTCACAAGTTCGCAGTCTGTGCAGCAGATGTAAGACTCTTCGCTCTTCTTGGAACAGACCTGGAAAGTAGAATATCCAGGTGTTACAGATGAATCATAAGACCTCTCGTAAAGTGAAGCCATAAAATTAAAAAAATATCATTTGAACAACCTGGTGTCAGAGTTTAAACAGCCCGTAACCCTCTGACATGGCTTTACACACCATTGAAAAATCTCTCAGGTGTACTGGTTTCATCACGATGTTTCCCCACATCGTTTTAGCAACTGATAATTAGTTAGTTTATAATACGCACATAACTTACGAAAAGTCAGAGGTGCGCGCCTTGGGATCAAAACACGAGACCTCTGACTTGTCAGTCGACTGTCATACCACTAGGTTATCAGTGCTACAGTGTATTTATTATTGTGAATTAACAGCAATGAAGTTGTATTTCGGATGGATGATTATACTTACTGGTGGCTTTGGACCCTCCTCATCCAGGGTGGACAGACATCTTGTTTCTTCAACACATACTCCTTTTAATCCATCCCAATCACACTCCGCTCCTGATAACAAAGAAATACTGGCATTAAACACTAATCATCACTATATACACTATATACTACATAGTATAAAACAAAGTCGCTTCCCGCGTCTGTCTGTCCCTATGTATGCTTAGATCTTTACGCAACGGATTTTGATGCGGTTTTTTTAAATAGATAGAGTGATTCAAGAGGAAGGTTTATATGTATAATACATGCATATTAGCGTAACCGTGCGAAGCCGGGGCGGGTCGCTAGTTACCTAATAAAAATAATACACAAAATTTCAACTGATTAATCCTACCCGGATACGGTGGCTTAGCGGTCAAAGCGTCGACACGGTACGTCGAAGATCGTGGGTTGATGGGTTCGTATCCCATTGGAATCAGTTGTTTTTTCAAATAAATAATAAATCAGCCTATAACTGTCCCACGGCAGGACAAAGGCCTCTTCTCATACAGAGAAGGATCGAGCATTAATCACCACGCTAGCTCACTGCGTGTTGGCGATTTCAGACTATTAAAGTCCAGGTTTCCTCACGATGTTTTCCTTCACCGTTAGTCAGTGGTGTCTTAGATTAATTATGTTTTATTTTATTTTATTTATTTAATAATTTATGTACACACATATAACATTACAGAAGTAGGGATACATAGGAAACGAAAGTACATAGGTATGAAAGTACATAAGACATTGAAAAAGTCACATCGGTACATGCCAGGTTCGAACCCACATCTGAGACCTCTGACTTGCCAGTCAACGGTCACCACCCCTACGCTATTACGACTCCTACGTAATTAAAGTTAGTATTAAGTAAATTAATACTAGAGAGTCGTGATAGCCTAGTGGTGGTGACCGTTGACTGGCAAGTCAGAGGTCTCGGGTTCGAACACAAGGCGCGCACCTCTGACTTTTCGTAAGTTATGTGCGTTTTATAAACATTAATCACGCTCTGTGCCTCGGATAGCACGTTAAGCTGTTGGCCCCGGCTGGCAATTGTAGATCTTTGACAGTCATTACTGGTAGTCAGAAGCCCAAAAGTCTGACAACCAGTCTTACCAAGGGGTATCGTGTAACCCAGTATCTGGGTTGTGGAGGTCTGATAGGCAGTCGCTCCGTGTAAAACACTGGTATTCAGCTGCATCCGGTAAGACTGGAAGCCGACCCTAACATAGTTGGGAAAAGGCTTGGCAGATGATTAAGAAAATAATAATTAATTCACCCACCTTCATTTCTATTGACGTTACAGAACACTACACTAAAATTAACAAACACACATAATATTATATATTTATACATACTTATTTGCTTAGAACAAGCTTTAAACACGTTAAGTGAGCTCAGCGCTCAGACTAATATTAATATTACTTAAAAAAATAAAACTTGTTTATAAATATTATGTAAGGAGTTCCCCTTCATAATAGGTCGCTAGTTTTTCCTCGAAGGCATGGGCAGAGGTAATAACCTAGCATAAACAATGAGTAACGAGAATATAATTATTTAATATGAAAATTTGAAAAAAAAAAATCTTATTTAACTAATTATAGCTATCCTGTGTAAAAAATTCACAAAAAAAAAAAAAGTAACGAGAACCTTAATATTTTGTTAATTTTTTACATATTATAGCACATGTTAGCTTATTCATCATCATAAACATAGGCCTCTCCCAATGCGCGCCACTTTTGTGCGCTCATTGGAGGTATTTGCCCATAATCGCCACGTTAGGCAAGCGGGTTGGACATCGCAGTAGCAGATGATTGCTACACAGAAGGATGCAGCTGCCCATCCTCCCGATCTTTCCTTTTGTCGCTTCTTACGACACCCGCGGGACGAGTAGGGGTGGTTCTATTTATAGGCCGGAAACCACACGGCACTTTTAATGTTAGCTTCAGTCAGAGGTGCGTGCCTGAGTATCGAACTTACGACCTTTGACTTGCCAGTCAACGGTCATACCATTAGGCTATCAGGACTAGATTTTATAATCGATTATTGTTCTTCAAGACCATCTTTGCAACAGATCAACCTCCTTCTAAATTCCTAATTAAAAAAAACACAATATAGAGTAGTGTTGTCATTGTATAAGACACTTTTTGACAGTTTAATTGTCAATTTTGATCTGCTAAAACGTTGTCTAAATTAAAATGTGTAATAATTAAACAGGATATATTACATTAACAAATAATGTCATCAGAAAAGTGCGAACAGGGAACGATTACACTAATTACCGGCGAAAACTGGGTGCCAGCGTCATCGGCATCCTCGGCATCCGGAAAAAAAGAGGTTACGAAAATGGATAACAGCAATGATGCCGTGGAATTTGATCGCTACAATCGCTCGAAGCCCAAACTACCTCATTGGACAGGATTAGCCTTGCTATTTCAATAAGCAATAACTCCACAGAAAACATCTAACTCCAAAGGAAAGGACTTAAAAGAGTAGACATTTTATGTTTACAAATGACCAGTCCATACTTCAATTAAATACATCATAATTCGGGAAGAATAAAGTATAAAACTGTGCTCTTCAATTAATATTTTGTAGCGCACTGTTGGACCCAAACTTCTCCCGAGTTAAGTAGTACCTAAAAATGCTAGAAATGAAGTATTGGAGTTTCCAAATTGAATAATATATTAAGATTTTGGATCAATAAATTTTTTTTAATCTAATATTTGCTTCGTTTTTTTAAGATCTAGTAAACAATCTTACTTGTGCTTATGCTACTTTTACAATCATGGCTAAAACGCTTGTCTCTTGGTAAGTGCAGTCAAATTATACATCAAATGCTACATTCACACGCTTCGCCAACGCGCTTGTACAAAACTCTTGGTAAGTGCAGGCAAATTAATATCAAATGCTACTTTCACATGCTTCGCCAACGCACCTGTACCAAAATCTTGGTAAGTGCAGCTAAATTATACATAGAATGCTACATTTACACGCTTCGCCAACGTGCTTGTACGATTAAGTAATTGATTAAGTAAGTTGATTGATTGAATAAGCTTGATTAAGTAGGTAATAAGTACCTATAATTTTAGGTTTTAGTCGATATGCCGGCCGCCTACCATCTCTAGGCCGAAAGCCCGACATAACCATAACATAATTTTATTATATTAAAAATAATATAATTTTTGATTGCGGATGAAGATGGTTTACAATTTGTAATAGGTTGGTATTGTTTTAGAAATAGTATATTCAGTTTTGGAATAGTCCGTTTTGTTTATTAATTCTCTTAAATCTAGCATTGTATACCCTGTGGGTATGTTACGGTGAAACAATTTGTTTCTATAATTCGAACCCACAATCTTCGGCACGGTACGCCGAAGATCGTGGGTTCGAATCCCATCCGTATCAGTTGTTTTTTCAAATTTCTAATTAAATTATTATATTTAATAAGCTAACATGTCCTATATAATATAAAACATTCACAAAAAACAATTTGTATCTGTTCACCATCTTTATAATTATGTTAATTACTAGTTAATTATTTTGTTTTAACTGTGTCGCATCCCCGAGCGGGATGGCATGCATAAGGCGCATTCCCCTTCTGCGAAAAAAAAGGTACTTACGATTAAGTATAATACCTACTGAAAATAACATTAAAATCATCCTCGGACCATAGACATCGTAACCTTTAGTTGTACTTCAGTAGTAATAAGAGTCGGTCGTACAGAACAGGTTTTTGATCTTGCTGCTACAAATAATTATGGTTTTCTCGTGTGTGTTTCGTCATTAGTAAACATTTAAATTTGCATGAAGGTAAATTATTATTTTTGTAAACATCTTTATTTATTTTTCTATATGTGTATATACATATATCTTTTTCCCGCGACCTTACTCTCATCGTTTTATTTTTTTATCCGACTTCAAAAAGAATGAGGTTATCAATTCAAATGTCTTTTTATGTACGTTCGTCATGTAGGTATAGGTGGATTTGCAAAATTATTTTTTTTGCTTGTAAGGGGTCTATAACGAAATGGTCCCATTTAAATTTCAGATCTGATAATGAACTTCAGAGATAGATAACGGAACTCCTCATCGGACAATAGCAAACCTCTCGTAACAACTAATTTCATTACAAATCACCTGTGACCATGAAAAAAACATCCCTTATTAGGAAAAATTATCCTGGCTATTTTCCCCTGAACAGAAATTAATTTAATTTGGTACATTGGGATTCCTAACTTCACTACATAGTATAAAACAAAGTCGCTTCCCGCGTCTGTCTGTCCCTAAATATGCTTAGATCTTTAAAACTACGCAACGGATTTTGATGTGGTTTTTTTTAATAGATAGAGTGATTCAAGAGGAAGGTTTATATGTATAATACATGCATATTAGCGTATCCGTGCGAAGCCGGGGCGGGTCGCTAGTATATTATAAATGCGAAAGTAACTCTGTCTGCCTGTTACATTTTCACGTCTAAACCACTGAACCAATTTTGATAAAATTTATTATAGAGATGGATGGGACTTCGGATAAGAACATAGGCTACTTTTCATTCCGTTAATTCCATGGGAACGGGAATTAAGTGGGTAAAACCACGTGGCACAGCTTTAAAGGTAGTAAAATTATAATTTTCTAACTTCTATTTCACCTGTATGGTTGATGAACAACCTGGTGTCAGTGTTAAGCCGCTCGTATTATGAACTTGCTTTTTCCATTAGGAAATTCTCAGTAGCAGCACCAAGTCTTCAATTGTGCACGGTTAATGGCATTAGGCTCGCCCCTATTACATGGGACTTATAAAATAGCCGGCGAAACTGGGGTGTATTGCATACACCTCTGCCTACCGCCTCTGGGGAATACGTGAATGTTATATTATGTTAAAAATATGATTGATTTTTTTCTTACAAATGTTTTATATTAATCCAAGGCTTTGTTGGGGTACGGAGACAGCGTGACGTCAGCGGACTGGCTCTGTGGAGGCCCTGTGATCAGTGAGAGGTACATCCTCACTGCTGCTCACTGCCGAGTCCTGCTGTGTAAGTATCGTTGTATCGTATGACCTTAGAGTATATTAGAAAGTATAGAGCAACCCTACAGAAGTGTGAACCGTGAGAAGGTCCACGATTATACTCGTACCTCGATCGACTGCGGTCAACAAGGCTCCACGAGAGAAAAAGTTACGTTTTAGCTTATAATGGTTAACTGTTGTGTTGCATTGTCATTGGAACTTCTTCTTATCGTATGGTTGATGAACAACCTGGTGTCAGAGTTTAAACCGCCCGTAGGCCTCTGACATGGCTGACACACCATTGAAAAATCTCGCAGGTGTGTTGGTTTCATCACGATGTTTTCCTTCATCGTTTTAGCAACTGATAATTCATTTTATAATTCGCACATAACTTACGAAAAGTCAGTGGTGCGCCTAGGGATCGAACTCGAGACCTCTGACTTGTCAGTCGACGGTCATACCACTAGTCTATTAGTGCTATCGGTCATTGGAACTAAATTTACAGTTTGGCAAAAATGAGTCTGCATAAATTGAGGGCGCCACTAGCGCAATTCACATACAAATCAAAATTACAAGGTTTTTTACACTTACATATTCCTACGACGAATTTTTTGTCATCAAATATAATCAAATGATTCACTTTTAAGTTATTTTAGTACTCACAAACTTAGTTTTTAAGATTTTTAATTTTTAGTCCCAGCTGTCACCGCCTCACACTCTTTTTTGCCAAGCTGTCATCATCATCTGCCTAGCCTTTTCCCAACTATGTTGGGGTCGGCTTCCAGTCTTACCGGATGCAGCTGAATACCAGTGTTTTACATGGAGCGACTGCCTATCAGACCTCCGCAACCCAGATACTGGGTTACACGATACACCTTGGTGAAACTGGTTGTCAGACTTTCAGGCTTCTGACTACCCGTAACGACTGTCAAAGATCTGCAATTGACAGCCGGGGCCAACAGCTTAACGTGCTATCCGAGGCACGGAGAGTGATAATTAATTTATAAAACGCACATAACTTACGAAAAGTCAGAGGTGCGCGCCTTGGGTTCGAACCCGAGACCTCTGACTTGCCAGTTAACGGTCACCACCACTAGGCTATCACGACTCCCTTTGCCAAGCTGTATCACCTATTTTAGTTTAAACAAAAAAAGGAGCGGTGTCACAGTATATTAATATGAATAATACAGTATTATAATGAGACGGTGTTGTCTTAACTAACTTAGTAAATAAGTATTCATGAACGATGTGATACATTGGTGCCGATTCTCTTGTACATCCCGCTAAACTAATTTTAGTCTAACTATATCTCTTTCTAATAAACACCATCAAAAAAGGACAGCAAATTGAATTATCAAATTAAAGCTGTCAAATTATACTACGTCTTTGCAATTGACGTAAAATTAGACGAGACCTATTACATGCCGACTAAATTCTCGTTGATATTACGCAAATGTTACTAGTTTGACAGCTCTAAAAATCTGCTATCCTTTTCTAATGATCCCTGTTGGAAAGAGAGATGGCGAGTCTAAATTAGTTTGGAGGGTGTGCAAGAGAATTAGTACCAATGTTCTTTAATCTTTTACCTCCCTTGACTTATATCGTCAAGTTATTAAATTAAAAATTCCCGTCCCGATCAATTTCCCTTCCTTATTAACCTCCTCCCCTAAACATTTTGTCGCACTAATGATTTTTATCCATAACAATAAGAACAAATTATTATCAACAACTCTTTCTAGCATGACGATATCAAAAAAACGTTGATTTAATGATGTTAGGGGAAACATTATATAAAAAATATTAAAACACTGCTTCAGTTTTATTTAAAAAAATTAGATTATTAAGATTTTCACTAAAATAAAACCTTTAAATATTGCAATCCGCCATTTTGACAAAAACAGCAATCACAGCGTATGACGTTACGTTACGCTTAGGTGAAATCCGCTGTCAACACTGTTTTGTTATATTGAAAATTTGACATGTTTACCTAAGCGTGACGTCAAAGTCAACGCCATGACACCTGAGAGCTTTTTGATACACTATTGAAAAAATATTAGAAAAATGGCTTTTTACAGCTTGGCAAAAAAGAGTCTGGAAAAATTGGGGGCGCTGCTGGCACACTTTTCACACTACAATTCTAAATTACAAGTTATTTAGTGCTTACATATTTCTATGACGAGTTTTTTGTCATTAATTATAATCAAATGATTCACTTTTAAGTTATTTTAGTACTCACAAACTTAGGTTTTAAGATTTTTATTTTTAGTTCCAGCTGTCACCGCCTCAGACTCTTTTTTGCCAAGCTGTACTTCATTAAACTAAAGTTTATTACCGAAATAAACTACACATTATGGAAGAAGATTTGAAAATCTTTCGTCTCGCCTATTCTGGTGTCATATTTATAGTTTTCAGTGTACTATCACCGTGCCAATGCAATACTTTCACATTATGTTCTACTAATAATCATTCAAGTTTACTTTTTTTATTGTTAACATACGCTTCTCCATCACCTCTGACATTGGCAGAATCGTCCGGTTCGAACTTAGAGGAATTTTTTTTTCGAATTACCGAGACTCAGTTGCCATAAATAAAAACTGAATTGACCCTAGATTGAAGAATTGCTCAATAGATGGAGCCACAGGTAAAATTAGAAGTCGCTATCGTTTGGTTCTCTCTTAGAGTATATAAGGGTTCTCTCGATACAGCCAAGTTACTCTATAAATTAAATATAATATATTACTGAATAGCAACATTTTACAAATTTTTAGAAGGCTGTGTCGTTATGTGTTACGATATGGCCTAAGAATAACAATAAAAACTGGGCAAGTGCGAGTCGGACTCACGCACGTATGACGTAGGGATCCGAATAGAGATACGTAGATGATATCTTTTCAGGGATCACGGATATATACATCTTTTGCTTTCGAAGATTTATATCACTCTTTTAAATCATTAATTCCCAAGTATATCTTTTGAATGTATAATAGAATTTTAACCTTACTTCAATACAGCTATGGTTCAAGTTCCTTTGTACATCCATTAGGTTGAATTGGGAGTTTAAGATTTGTATTCCAAGTAAATCTTTTGGATCTATGATATCAATCTTTTAGATGTAAGATAGATTTTGAACCTTACTTCAATACAGCTTAGTTCAAATTCTATTGTACATTCGTAAGATTGAATTGGATTTAACATCCCTGTCATTCAATTACAACTCTGTCACCCTAGCACAAGCACTGATAGCCTAGTGGTATGACAAGTCAGTAGTCTCGAGTTCGATACCAAGGCGCGCACCTCTGACTTTTCGTAAGTTATGTGCGTATTATAAATTAAATATCAGTAGCTAAAACGGCGAAGGAAAACATCGTGATGAAACCAGCACACCTGAGAGATTTCTCAATGGAGTGTAAAGCTATGTCAGAGGCCTATGGGTGGTTTAAACTTAAACACCAGGTTGTTCATCAACCACACGATAAGAAAGAGACCCCAACTTAGCGCAAATATAGTGCCCTAAACAGCCGGTTACTTATTTGTGCCTTTTGGGGTCGAGACGATAGGACCGTTGAGGCTGGGAGCCCGGAATATTCACAAAGACCTATCCTAATTGCATCTTTTTAAAATTTCTTGTTGGTATAACCAAGCCCCCTTCCCCTAACCACATTCCTGGCTACAATCTTGCTCGACACAGTAAAAATGTATTATCAAATAAAACTCTGTTGACACATTATTATAAAAACAACTCGAGGTAAACAAGGAAAATATTATCATTCAATAAATCTTTGAAAACCTGTTCTTCAAATTAGACTTGACTCACAAACTAAAGCTGAGTACCGACTTAAGACACAACAGTCTCAAGACATTGCGCCGAGCAATTTGCGGTTGATATTTTATATGGACGATTGTTTGATGTTGGTTAGTGATTTTACGCACAGTACGCACGCAGACTACGAAGTCTACTAGTGTATAATTACTGTTACTGTCAGCCCATATTAACCCACTGCTGAGCAAAGGTCTCTCCCCCTGATTGCTACGTCTTTCGACCCAGAGACGTCTTTGACCAGTTGCTATTTGTTCTGTCCAATTCGTCCCGCCATCTCCTGCGGCTGACCGCGACACCGCGCGCCATCTTGCTGTATCAGGGCTCCACTTGGTTATTTTGACCCACAGCTCATCAGGCATGCGACAGACGTGGCTGGCTCACTCCCATTTCAGATTGCAGCTTTTTTATAAACTACGTCAATCATGCTTGTTTTGGAGCGCAAAAACCAATTTACCCGCAAATTGTTCGGCGCAAAACTGTCTTAAGACTGTTGTGTCTTCAGTCTACATTCAGCCTAATACTGATTTGATTTCGTGTTTGTATTTCTTACTAAGAATATTATGTGACATCATTTTGGTAATAGCATTTAGCATAATTAGCATAAATGATGATGTATCTTGTATGGCAACGGATCGACGTCTTGTATTGCTTAGAGATACCTATAGATACCTTTTTTTTTTTTTTTTTTTTTTTCGGGGGGAAACCTTCAAAAGGCACCCTGCCTCCGGGGAAGAGACAGGATAGTGTGGGATTCTTACCCACTAAAACCACCCCGGTGATCACCATCAGCGCATGGAGGGAGGTCCCGGGTCCTCTTAAGAGACCAACTCCGGAACCTTCCCTGCGCAAAGCCTATTAGGCACACTCCCTCTGTGACCGGCAGCACTTGATCACCGTGCCACCGTCATCTCTGAAGTCGCTTATTGGGCGAACAGACTCCCCAATCTGAGCGCCCGCGAAACCAAAGGCCCCACCTGCCCTGATTGATGCAGGCGGGGTTGCGGCGAATTAAGCGTCGAGGCGGTTGCGTCTTCGACGCCTCCTTCTCCGAGTACCTATAGATACCTACCAGATAGATAAGCCAGAATGCTGACTAAGTAATAATATCCTCCTGACCGAATTTCGGTCATACGGAGATTAGCCAACTACGCAGGAGATGTATATGCGAAAATAAGTTTTTGTTACATTACTGAACCCATCATCCTGAAATTTTGCATATACGTTGTCAGGTGTACAGAAGCGGACATGGGGTACATTTTATCCCGAAAAAAAGTACTGTTCCCGAGGAACACAATAATGACGTTCTCATGATAATAGATGGCGCGTATCTTTCGAATCATGACTGAATTGAAAAATGTCCTGATAGCGATGGCGTTGTGTGTCGGGTCGTTTGATTCCCTACAGGTTGAGTTAGATGGTGGCTAATGCATAAGTTAAGGAGGTTTTATACCGGCAGAGCGGAGCAGAGCAGAGAGGGAAATTTGTATATCAAAATTTCAATCCACTCCCTGCCCATCTTTGGTGTAAAAGGTCTCGATGCGCGTGGATGTGCGTGGCGGGAATTGAAATATTTGTTAGTACAATATTGAACTTTGTTACTCTAAGAATAGAGTATTTATTTACTTTTAAAACGGACACAAATCTCGCGCTGGCCAGCGCGTGTCTGCGCGGGTCTGCTCCGCGGTGTAAAAGGGTCAGCAGCGTGATTTCACTCTCTGCTCTGCTCTGCCACGCCTCGCTCTGCCTGTATAAAACCCGTCTGTTGGGACTGGTCAGCTCATAGCTGTTATGGCAATTTTATCAAAAGTATAAATATATTTAAGGTGTTTAGTCGACTCACATCATTCTCACGTAAGACCTCAGAACAACGTTACCTAAAATATTGTAAGCTATATATTATATTTAAAAGAGTAACCATGGAGTTTCTTGCCAGATTCTTCTCCATGAAGAGAAGGCTGCCCTTGGAACTGGCAACTAGAGTCACTCTTACAATAAACAATATAAGTATGACTATTCATAAGTGCCTAATGGTCTTCATGAATAAAAATTTGATATTAAATTTTATTTACGCGTGCTAATCTGCGGGCAAAACTAGTTTACGACATGTTTTTTGTTTTCGTTACATAAAATTATCATACTGCTGCAGATTATAGGCATTGAGAGGTCATGAACTCTTGATAGCGCAACCTGGCGGGAAATCCAATGGTCATTTCTGTGAATTATTTTGGACAAGTTATAAGGAAAAAATATTGATTATTTAGTGCCCGCTCGGGGTATGTGGGAAAGGTTATTCTCTAATAAAATCCTGGAAATCACTTTACTTTCGCATGGTATCAGAATCTGCCGAGAACGTCTTTTGCCGAACTGCTCGGGGATGACATACCTTGAAGACCATGTGGAAATGGACGCCAAACGATCCCATGTCTGATCCCCAAGATCCTCTTTGCGACGGGGACAGATAAGTGACCCCGTCGACTACACCTCGGTCGCGGAGGATAGGGAGAGTTGCGTGTAAGATACCGACTCTTATCGTACCGTATCAGAGTGGCACACCGTGATACCGGCACTCCTCTCTCATTGCGGTTCCGCTACCATTCAACCGCAATGTAGTCCATACTGCACCGCGCTCTCAGGGAACGTCCCGCGACCTGGAGCGCTACGCTGAAAGTCCCGCTTTTTCTTCTAAGCAGCCGATTTGGCGCGACAAAAAAAAACAACTCTAATTGAGTAATGAGATAAATTTCAATAAAATCTGAGATGTTGAATAAAAACATTTTTCCTGCGTCTTGATTTTTCCGTCCCTGTCTCTGTGTTTTATCATCTAAGTACCGATATTTGGAACAACAGATCTGGTAATATTGTGTCCAATGCAAGCTCGCCCAAAAGCACGCAGGAGCGGCGCTTCCTCGGGGTTCCACTTATCTTTATCGTAGGTAGGTATTCCATGGCTACTAAGCCTCCACGACAAGGCGAGAACCCCATTGGGGGATAGATGTACCTCCTACAAATTTCTCAGACATTTCAGACAACATCATCATCCTCCTAGCCTTATTATTCCCAAACTTTGTTGGGGTAGCCTTCTAATACTAACCAGATGCAGCTGAATATCAGTTTTTTATCGCATCGACTGCCTATCTGACCTCAACCCTATGGGATACGATATTCTAAAGTAAGATCAGTTGTCAGAATTTTTAGGGTACTGACTTCCTTTAACGACTGTCAGAGATCTTCATGACAACCGGGGCTAACGGCTTTACGTGCTTTCCGAGGCACGGAACAAGTAATAATTAATGTACCTATACAAAAACAATTCAGATAACAAATAGAAGTCTTTTTGCAAGTGACTGTGTAAGTGTGTAGGTAATGAGTTTTTTATGATCAAAGATTATAAGTTAAGTATTAATTTTTATTATGAAAAATACACGTATTTGACAACCAACACGGTTAATGGTAAGAGGTGTTGTGGCCTTGGACAACTGCCTTTTGAGTTTTGAAGCAGGAGGACTGAAGTTGGACGGTATCGTCCAGATGTGAATTACTCTTCCTCTTTGAAGCCTGTCCTTTAGACACGAAGGCCGCCTCCTTTCTAGCACTTTCCAATTCCCGCCTTCTTTTGTGATTTTCTGCCACAGTGGACCAGTGGTTTTAACTTCATCTGACCACCTCCTTTTTTTTTTTTTTTTTTTGTGCCAGGGTGGAAAATCCTCATGGATGTCCCCCGCCCTGGGGAAGGGCGGAGGGGTCTGTCAGACACTTACGGCGCAAAAGCCTCCCCCGCCATTCCGCCACCAGGACCTCGCGGAGCCGCGACCTGTCGCTGCACCAGCCGCTCGCCCCGCGATCGCGCCTCCTCGCGCCACTTGTGCAGCGTCGCGAGGGTCTTCGCCTCCAGGTCCCAGGGCGGGGATCCGGCCAGCACGCAAGCCGCCTCGTAGGAGACCGATCTGACCACCTCCTAACCTAACTCTTTTTCGCTTAATCTATACTAATATTATAAAGAGGTAAAGTTTGTATGTATGTAATTATGTATGTATGTTAGGGGTAATCTCTGGAACTACCAATCCGATCCTAAAAATTCTTTCACTAATAGGAAGCTACTTTATCCCTGAGTGCTATAGGCCATATTTAATTCTGAAAAAAAAAATTAACGCGGGCAACGTCGCGGGGAACAGCTAGAGTTTTATATAGGGCTGCCGAGTGGTTTTGGGCTTAAGAATAGAACCACTCCTACTCGTCCCACGGGTGTCGTAAGAAGCGACAGAGAAAAATCCGGAGGATGGGCAGCAGCATTCTTCTGTGTAACAGCAATCATCTGCTACTGCAATCGCCAACCCGTTTACCCAGCGTGGCGATTTTGGCCAAATACCTCCAATGAGCACACAATAGTGCTGCGCATTGAGAAGAGGCCTGTGTTCAGCAGTGGACTAATGCAGGCTGATGATGATGATGATGTATCTGGGGGTCCACTCAGTAATTCTTTTTGTCCATTTTGCTATTTGCTCTCTAAGCATGTCGCGCCCTTAATAACACATTGACCTATCTTAAAGAAGTAGATGTTTGGGGAAACGCAATAAACTTATCTGTAATTAGGGTCTGGTCTAGTTCATAGCAAATGTCTCGAGTATTATTAAATTATTATTAGTAGCAGTGCATAGTTATTATACAGCGTGTAACAGAAGTCCGAAATAATACTTAAGGGCATGTATGTATATCATGTAGAGAATCACCTGTGAAACTATGGAGTACGAAGAAGCCAATTTTTTTTCATACAAAATAATTCTTTTGATTTCATTTTCTTCAATAATGACAGATTTCATTATCCTACGCGTGCTTATTTAAATAATTTATTGAAGGTAAATAACCGGATTCGTGTTGATTCACCTTTCAGCTGATGTCTAGGGCTGTATTTAAAAGATTTTGGTGAAAACTTTGACCGTGGTTTACTCAAAAATTGTTAGGGGTTCGGTTCCAAAACCTATTCTCAAAGATTGTTTATAGGGTACCTTATACGCCCTTAATGTATTATTTCGGACTTCTGTTACACGCTGTATAAGATTTTAATAGAAATCATAGATGGCATTGGTAGAGGTCTGTGTGTATGCAAAACTCAATTCTAACCTATGTCCGTTATATAGGTCAGTTTCTTATTAAGCATGCGATGTGTCCTACTCATCTCCATTTCAGAGTCCTGATCTGAATTTCCACATCTTCCCAGTTTGTGATATCTTTAAGGTCAGTTGCTAACTTTCTATTAATTCTTCTGTAACCTAATACACTTTTCTGGCAAGACACAAGGTTTTGGCTTGTGAAAAAAATTAATTAAATTAATTAAATCAGCCTGTAACTGTCCCAATGTAGGGCAAAGGCCTCTTCTCATACATAGAAGGATTGAGCATTAATCACCACGCTAGCTCACTGCAGGTTGGCGATTTCAGACAATTAAAGTCCAGGTTTCCTCACGATGTTTTCCTTCACCGTTAGTCAGTGGTGTCTTAGATTAACTAAGAAAGTACTTAAGACATTGCAATAGTCACATTGGTACATGCCAGGTTGGAACCCACAGCCACGTGCTTGCAAAGCGGGTCCGTAACCAATGCGCCACCACGACTATCATGATTTGTGAAAAAATATATACCTATTCTTATAGATTATATTACTTAATACGCTATGCAGCGTCTGATAAACTGCTCCAACAAGTTCGAATATAAATAAAAAATGTACATAACCATCTAAGTTAGTTTGAGCGCTGCGCTCATACGACGAGCTCGCAAATATGTATAAATATATAATATTGTGTGCGTCTGTATGTATAAGTGGCGTATTATGTGACCTTAATATACAAGAAGGTAAGGTTATTTGTATATTATTATTTTGCATGTCATAGGTATAGCACATATTAGCTTATTAAATTCTAGCTTCCCGGCGCGACTTCGTACGCGTGATTATCCTACTTCAACGCCTATTCTACCCCTACCCTATCTTACCTTACCCTACTCTACCCCTACCCTACTATACCCTTACCCTACTCTACCCCTACCCTACCCTACGCTACCTCTACAAATCAAAAACCATGAAAATCGGTCCAGCCGTAAAAAAAAACTTATAAAAAGTATCCTATGTCCTTCTCCTGGTTCTAAGCTACCTCCTCACTAATTTTCAGCCAAATCGGTTTAGCCATTCTTGTGTTAATAGTCTAACACGATTTTCGACTTTCTTATATAATTACTAGCCGCCCTGTCCTAGCTGCAGTTCACAATAAATAAAATTTAAAAAAAACTTATAGCATTGTAGGCAGGTAATTAATAAAAAAAAACTAAATAACTGACTGCCTCGTTGGTCTAGTGGTAGGAACGCGACTGCTAAACATGAGGTCCTGAATTTGATCCCCAGGCAAAGTGTTTATAAGTTTTTCCATTAGTAAATTCTCAGTAGCAGCATACACCTCTGTCTACCCCCTCTGGGGTATACAGGCGTGAGTCTATGTTATGTTTAAAACTCAAATAATAATCGATCTTAACAACTTTATTAAAAAGTCGATTTCAATGTCAAAAGCTATCCGTAATGTCATAAGTCAATTTTAATCTCGGAATCAAAAAACAAGTTTTAATTTTTTAATCACAGAAACATACCGAAGAGTACAAACAGCAAAGCTATTAGGTTAGCGGGGGAACTAGATAACATTGTGAATATTGTGATTTTTTCAAGAATATAGACTCACGCCTGTATTCCCCAGAGGGGGTAGGCAGAGGTGTGCAGTAAACCCACGTTTCGCCGGCTATGTTATAAGTCCCATGTAATAGGGGGCGAGCCTATTGCCATTAACCGGGCACAATTCCAGACTCCGTGCTGCTACTGAGAATTTCCTAATGGAAAAACCCAATAACACTTTGCCCGACCCGGGGATAGAACCCAGAACCTCGTGCTCAGCAGTCGCGCTTGCTACCACTAGACCAACGAGGCAGGTTGTGAATATTGTGATTTTTTCAAGAAGTCATCAATAAATACAGGGTTATTTGTAAAACACCAGCATCCTTCAAAGGGGTCATTAAACTCATCATTATGAACAACTTTTACTATGGGACCAACCCTGAAATCGCAAAAAAATCAGCTGTTCCATACATTTTGTTAAATCATGTGAACATAAACGTATGGAAAAAACAATATATTAGAAGGTAATTTAACAAACAAACATGCGATCCGACCATGGAGCATGCTCCATGGATCCGACAATCGAAGCTTCGTTGTTAAAATTTCGGAGTAGGGGACCCTATGTTGTTTTTCGAATTTCTTATTAAAACTTTATAACTAATTAATAAGCTAACATGTGTAAAAATTTCACAAAAATAAGTCATCAATACAATTTCATTGTAGTTACCATATTTTCTGAAAAAGTATAACTGAAACCTGTACAAAACTAAACAATTTTTCACATTCACATGCTAACTTCTAGAAAAAACTTTATCCTTAACTAGAGGCCCTACCAACCCAATAGCTTTGCTGTGTCTACTATCGCGGACACGAACGGTGCAGCACTTTGCGATCAAAATGCTTTGAACGATGCTACGTGCGTAAGGGCGCGGCTAACGCTACATTCGGACGTGTGCAAGCGATTCTAACCTTAAGAGTGGTGCACCGGCTTTGTCCACGGTAGTAAATTACATTGAGTAACAATATAATAAAATTATCTTATAGTTACTTTCCTTATCTATATAGTCATAGGATTATGGTAATAAACTCTGGTTATGTTGTATTTACCTATTGAATTGGCACGACTATTGTAAAAGTAAAAGTTAAGTTCTTGAACATAAAAAAAATGCAAAAATAAAATTGTATAAATACTTATAGACTCACGCCTGTATTCCCCGGAGGGGGTAGGCAGAGGTGTGCAGTACACCCACGTTTCGCCGGCTATGTAATAAGTCCCATGTAATAGGGGGCGAGCCTATTGCCATTAACCGGGCACAATTCCAGACTCCGTGCTGCTACTGAGAAGTTCCTAAATACATTTAAAATTATTTAATAATAGAAACTCGCAAAAACAACTGACTCGGGCGGGGCTAGAACCCGCGATTCCTGGCAAACCGTGCCATCGCTTTACCAACTAAGCTACCGAGTCCTGCCCGCTTCAGTCATAACTATTTAGAAATCTGTGCTTCAGTTGAAATTACAAATCTCGGCGGCGAGTGATTGACCTCTCTGTACGGTGTGCGCGCCAATTTTCGTAATAAAAATGGGTGTCAAACTTGAATAATTTACAGAATTTTTTGGGACAAAAATATAACATAGATTACAATCGATTCTGTTACTGATTCTGAACAAACTACTTTCGGCTTTCGAGACATCAAATTCTAATGTTGTATAAGTTGTGGAAATTACATTTGATTAAATAGGAACCTCTTTACTAACGGATTGATTTGGGGAATGCCTAACTAGTTTCGGACTCAAACGGAGTCCATTTTCAAGAGCGAGTCTAGTCGTGGCGGGTGGCGGGCGCGTCGCGGCATTCCCGAAATCACTCCGTGAGTAAAACTATTAGTACTTAGGTAATAATATATTAGCGTGTTTCACTAATATTATTATTCCAAAACAAATACATTTTATATAACATTCCCAGCATTTTCAATCGTAAACACGTCCCTAAGACCATATATTGGGAACAATACATAAGCAATAGTGTATAACGACGCTTTTTTAATATTTCCAGGAGGAGAGTGCGAGTGGGATGGAGCAAAAGGAGTTTGTGTCAAAGAGACGAGATGCTTGACCACTCTGGATGACCGGAGCCCAAAGGCACCGGTGAGTATGGCTTCCCATCTAGATTAAATCACGCGTTCTCTTTTTTTACTTAGTGTCTAGCAATCGTTATTTTTTGCGGCGAGTGATTGACCCCCTGTTTGGATTGACCTCCCTGTTCGGTGTACGCCGGATTTCGTAATAAAAATGGGTGTCCAATCTTAACAATTTTTGGCCATTGCAATCGAATCTAAATACTGATTTTAAGTTGTTTTTTCAAATTTCTTATTAAATAGTTGAATAATAAATCATGTATATTCCAGGTCTGTTCCAAGAAGGGTGACGAGTCATACATCTGCTGCACTGACTGTGAACTTGTGAATGACACCAGGTACATAATATAAATAAACCAACCTGTAACTGTCCCATTGCACGACTAAGGCTTATTTTCATACAGAGAAGGATCGAGCATTAATCACCACGCTAGCTGAGTGTTGGCGATTTCAGACTATTCAGTCCAGGTTTAATAGTAAATGAATAAGATTTAGAATAATAACGTACGTTTGTCTAACTTGAGTCATAATTTATACAGGGTTATTTGTAAAACACCAGCATCCTTGAAAGGGGTCATTAAACTCATCATTATGAACAACTTTTACTATGGGGCCAACCCTGAAATCGCAAAAAAAAACAGCTGTTCCATACATTTATGTTCACATGACTCAACAACCCTGTATATTATTAAATAATAATACGGCTTTACTCACGTATTCATTTCGGGGAATGCCCGACTAGTAGGTAGTACCTACTAACAGACCAGTGAGGTCCGCGAAGCCACCGCGTGTACACTCGCTCTATAAAATGGACTCCGTTTGAGTTCAAAACTAGTCGGGCATTTCCAAAATCAATGCGTGAGTAAAGCCGAATAATATTTAATAATATAAAATATAATATTAGTTAAATAAATTTAATGTAACCTAAACTTATTTAACTTTTTAATTCTAGAAACGCTGTCATCTCTCCGACAGGCTCCTTGTTCTGGAAAGACGGCAGGAAAGCGAGAGACAGTAAGTGAATCTGTATTGATTTGGGGGCTCAAGTACTCTAGGATCGGGAGCCCGGGGCGGATTTTTCGAGTGTTATTTGTCGAGGTGTGACCGTCGACTGACAATTCAAAGGTCTCAGGTTCGTACCCAAGGCGCGCACCTCAGACTTTTTACTAAAAGAAAAGAAATCACCTATCACCTGCGAGTGCACCTGTGTTTGCGCACACACTTGTGCACTATAATATCTCCTGCGTAGTTGGCTAATCTCCGTTGAGACTGGCCGCTGTGGCCTGTGACCGAAATTCGGTCAGGAAGTTATTATTAATATTAAAATAATACTAGTTTATACCGGCGCCATCTGATGACTAAAATATGTATGTAGATGAAAATAATAAATTGTCTATTCTCAACCGGCATCTCGTTCGTTTTATTAATTCGGTCAGGAGGACATTATTAAAATATAACCACTATTATTACAGATTGTCTACAATATTTGGTAGACCTACCTTACCTGTGTCGTGGTAGTTACTATGGGGGGCTTAAAAGAGAGCCCGTAGCCGAGGGGGCTACATGCCACTTGTACTCCTTGTGGGCAGTAGGAGGACCTCCTCCACCAAACGAGGAGGAGCAAGCACAGTATCCTCACCAGGTATGAGATGAACTCCAATTTAAAAAAAAACTTTTACGAGCAGGATTTGAACCTGTGACCTACTGGTTAAAGCTCTTGCGTTGATTTTTTGTATTTTTTTTCATGTTGCACAAATGTTAGCTTATCACTATCACTACCAGTACATATTATAAAACAAAGTTCTCCGCCGCGTCTGTCTGTCTGTTTGTCTGTTCGTGATAAACTCAAAAACCATTGCACCGATTTTCATACTGTTTTCACTAATAGATAGAGTGATTCTCAGGAAAGGTTTTAGTATACAGGGTTATTTGTAAAACACCAGCATCCTTAAAAGGGGTCATTAAACTTATCATTGAGAACAACTATTACTATGGGATCAACCCTGAAATCGCAAAAAAATCAGCTGTTCCATACATTTATGTTCACATGACTCAACAAAATGTATGGAACAGTTGTTTTTTTTTTGCGTTTTCAGGGTTAGTCCCATAGTAAAAGTTGTCAACACAGGACTAATACAGGCTGATGATGAAAGATAATAATAATCATAATATTTCGTATCTCAAATAACATCAATAATGTTATCACGTCACGTTACAGGCCTTGTTGGGTTTTGGCAATGACCTGGAGTCAGCCAAATGGTCTGCAGGAGGTTCCATCATCAGCGCTGGTTTTGTACTGACGGCTGCTCATCTTTTAAACCACAATACACAGTAAGTTTATTTCTTAAACTATTCTTGTTAAAAGCCAAACAGAATGGTACTCTAAACTAATTTTAGTCTAACTACAGGGTGCAAGACGATTGACATTCCTGTAAACCACGTAAAGAGTATCATGTTCTTTACCCGTATACAAAAAATCAATCAAATCCAACGAATACTTTAGCCACAGGAAATTATTTTTCATTTTCGTATTTTTTAACATGATGTAGATCTGAGTTCATAATATTAACGTAAACATTGTAAGGTCAAGAAACTGCAATCGTGCTGCTTGAAGGACTGAGAAAGGTGTCATTCGATTCCACTCTGACGCGCCCCAAGCGTGTTTACGTTTTATGCAGTTGATTCTGTTTTGTTCGAAAATTTAAATTTTTAAACCTTCTATTAACTACTGATCTTTAGGTTTTAAAATGTTTAGATGGACTAGTACCTACTGTGCTCGTTTTAATTTAATTCGTACATCCAGACACGTTGTAATAATGATAGACAAATATTTTTTTCTTTACAATACGGCTTACGATCCTAGCCGATGTTGGCGAAGTATAGATAGAATATTTTAAAGTTTCTTTACAGTACGAACCTTTTTTTTCTTTTTTTTTCTACGTGGTCTCTCTCAGACTGATTAACCGGACTTCTAGCAAGACCTAAAGGCCTCCAGCTAAAGCAATTAAACTAAACCTAAAGCAACTGCAGCTAAGGGCGCCCCCTAATGGGACTCGGGCCTCGGCTTAGGGCGTTGCTTGGGGACATGCTAGGGACTAGCTGGATCTGATTTTGATTATTTAGGGACATGTTTATGGCTACAGGCTCAGCCCGGGCTGGCATAAGCAAGGGTCGGGGGGTACGAACCTAGCCGATGTTGGCGAAGTAAAGGTGAAAATTGGAATATTTTAAGTGTGTTTTTTTTTTCAGAGGCGCATTAAACTTCGTCGCAGTTAATGTGAAGAACCTTAGAGACCCTCCCTCCAGCTGGCAGACGTACAAAGTAAAGCGGTTCATTACTCACCCGGACTACAAGGCGACGGAATTCTACAACGATATCGCTCTTATTGAGACTGAGACACCGTAAGTACTTAATATATTATAGATTATAGGCTGCTATACTTGCGCCAAATTCGATAACGAATGCAGGTAAACAAACCGATTTAGAGTTATCACAACTTACATTAAACAAATCTTGTATTATTTCCAAGATTAGACTGTTACATGCTAATAATTTATTAACAACTCTTATTACAATATTTGTCACTCTAATCACTCACACCACGTTTTTAGAACCTTGTCATTTCGAAAAACCATTTAAAAGTAGTCATTAATTTTACACCACAGCCCTATAAAACAAAATAACATGGCTGAAATTCGGATAAATTTAGATTATACTTTCAAATAAAATTGACGTTTGTTGTATGACTTGGTTGATTAAACTACTATGTTTACCTGTATTCTTTTTGGAGTTTGGCGCAAGTATAGTGTTGCAAGCGTGTATAGATCGGTAAGGAACGAAGAAAAGAAATATATCGCCCGTGCCTCATACGATCATCATCATCTGCCTAGCCTTTTCCCAACTATGTTGGGGTCGGCTTCCAGTCTTACCGGATGCAGCTGAATACCAGTGTTTTACATGGAGCGACTGCCTATCAGACCTCCATAACCCAGATACTAGGTTACAACTTACACGATACCCCTTGGTTGGCAGACTTTCGGGTTTCCGACTACGCGTAACGACTGTCAAAGATCTACAATTGAAAGCCGGGGCCAACAGCTTAACGTGCTATCCGAGGCACGGAGAGTGATAATTAATTTATAAAACGCACATAACTTACGAAAAGTCTGAGGTGCGCCGCGCACCCTTGGGTTCGAACTCGAGACTTCTGTCTTGCCAATCAACGGTCACCACCACTAGGCTATCACGACTCACTGATTTTTTTACGAAACCGTGTTGTACTAATCATTTCATCCATACAGTGACAAAAAATGAAACTGTGTGCTTTTTCTAGGATTATATTTAGCAAAAACGTGTCACCCGCTTGTCTTCACGTTGATAACGACATCAACACTAATGAAGCTGTTGCTACAACTTGGAGGAGTCTTGAAGTCGGAAACAATAAAATGGCGGACACCATCCAGACGGTATGAAATAATCCCTACATAGTATAAAACAAAGTCGCTTCCCGCGTCTGTCTGTCCCTATGTATGCTTAGATCTTTAAAACTACGCAACGGATTTTGATACGGTTTTTTTTCATAGATAGAGTGATTCAAGAGGAAGGTTTATGTGTATAATACATGCATATTAGCGTAACCGTGCGAAGCCGGGGCGGGTCGCTAGTAATAAATAAAATAAACCAGCCGGTAACCATTTTACTAAAGGGCAAAGGCCTCTTCTAATACAGAGAAGATTCCAACATTAATCACCACGTTAGCTCACTGCGTGTTAGCGATTTCAGACTGTTGAGTCTGAAATCTTATTCACGTATTTATTCTTATACAACGTAAGAATTTTGTTACCCGAAAGCCAAAACATTCCAACTTGGCATCCCACTCAAAAACCGCGCCGCGCCGGGTGCCGGGTGGCAGCGAGTCATTGACCTCCCTGTTCAGTGTGTACACCGATTTTCGTAATAATAATGGGTGTCCTACCTTAATAATTTTTGGCATGTTTTGGGACAAAATATAACATAGGTTAAAAACCATTGCAATCGATTCTGTTACTGATTCTGAACAAACTTTCAACAAATTTTTACGTTGTAGTATAATAGAACATTATTATCACAAGCGTCCATTTTTAAACGGTTTTCTGTTTATTATTAGGTCCAAATTTAGTAATCGATATTTCAACCCCATCCTGTTGACAGATTGATCTGATATTTGGTACACAGCTTTAGTTTTGATGACAAAACCGTTTTACGTAAAACAAATTTTTACTTACTTATATTATTATTACAGATCAATCTAGAAAATTTCGGAGATGAAGCTTGCAAGACAGCCTACGCGCCTTTTAGAAAATTGAGAAATGGGTACAACTGCGCGACACAGATGTGCTATGGCAGCAAGACCAAGCCTGCTGAAGCTTGTAAGGTAAGCTCAATAATGCTGAGTATATTGTCTACCATCCATCATCATCTGCCTAGCCTTTTCCCAACTATGTTGGGGTCGGCTTCCAGTCTTACCGGATGCAGCTGAATACCAGTGTTTTACATGGAGCGACTGCCTATCAGACCTCCACAACCCAGATACTGGGTTACACGATACCCCTTGGTAAGACTGGTTGTCAGACTTTCGGGCTTCTGACTACCCGTAACGAATGTCAAAGATCTACAATTGACAGCCGGGGCCAACAGCTTAACATGCTATCCGAGGCACGGAGAGTGATAATCACTACATAGTATAAAACAAAGTCGCTATCCGCCGTCTGTCTGTCCCTATGTATGCTAAGATCTTTAAAACTACGCAACGGACCATTCTTCTACCATCTACCATCTACTTCTACCATCCATACCCTTAATAACATTTGGCAGTTGCCGCTGTTACTGAAATTTGGTCTGGAGCATATTTTATTTATATTACCTATATACTTTTTTCCAGGGTCTCTCAGGGGAGCCTCTGCTGGTCAACAATCAAATCTCTCATTGCATCTACACCGTCATTGGAGTAACGTCTTTCGGCAAAGGAAGATGCAGCGGATCAAACTCCGAAAATATACCTGATATTTATACCAAGGTTAAACATTTTGTACCTTGGATTGAAACCGTCGTGTGGCCTTGAAGCATGCAGGCGCAGGGGGGGTCACAGGGGACATGACCCTCCCCCCCAAAATCTAAGATCATATCGAAAAATCTAAAAAAATTGACAAATAATAAAAAGAAATTTCTAGCTAGCTAACAGCGATAAATTTATAGTTTGCTGACATCTATTGGTGTTTTAATGAACTACGTACCTACGTTGTTTTATAAATAATGTATAAAATAAAATTGTGTTTTGTGCAATAATGTTTATTTTAATTTAAGATAACTATTTTTTATTAGTCGATAGCCGACAGTCGCCCTAAAATTTCGACAATTTGATACTTTCTCCAGATATTTAGATATTCCGATCTGGCAACCCTACCTTGAAGACTGCGTCGACTGATACTGTTTCAAGACATTGGTGCTGATTCTTGTACTATCGCAGACACGAACGGTGCACCACTTTGCAATCATAATGCTTTGAATTATGCTACGTGCGTAGGGGCGCGGGTGACGCTACGTTTGGACCCTGCTGCAAGCGATTCTAACCTTAAGAGTGGTACACCGGCTTTGTCCACGATAGTACCGCTAAACTAATTTTAGTCTAACTATATCTCTTTCTAATAACACCATCGAAAAAGGACAGCAAATTGAACTATCAAATTAGAGCTGTCAAATTAGTCTACGTCCTTGCAATCGAAGTGAAATTAGACGAGACATCTATGACATGCCGACTAAATTCTCGTTGATATCACGGTAATGGACTAGTTTGACAGCTCTAAAAATCTTCTATCTTTTTCTAATGATCTCTGTTAGATAGAGAGTTGGCGAGTCTAAATTAGTTTAGAGCGTTTGCAAGAGAATTAGCACCATTCTGTAATGATTTAATTGTATGTAACTTTACTTTTAACTTAAAACTTATGTTCTCTTCGTTTGTTGGGCTCCCCTATCTTAGATGAATCATTCCCCCTTTTTTTTGAGGAAAAAATCCAAAATTTCTTACAATGTTCGGACCGTTTAACCAAAATTAATTTACACATGGCTTTCACTATCATTCGGTTTTGTTTATTTGTTCCTAAATTTACTTACGTAGTACGATGTTGTCAACTTTGGAAGCACTCCAATTTGCTTCAGAGTTTAGACAACATCGTTAAAAACACTTTGGCGTCAATTTTGAATCTAAATTTAGAAGAGCAGGCTTGGATTCAGGCTTCACTCCCAGTGCGTTTGGGAGGGCTAGGCATACGGTCGATATCCGGGGTGGCTCTCCCTGCCTTCCTGTCTTCGATCCACAGCACACAAAATTTAATTCAAAAAATACTAGAGGCCTCATCTTTAACTATTTCGGATATTGCTTTTTTGGACGAGGCCAGGAATGCGTGGAGAGCAGCCTGCCCAAATACAGACTTACCAAAACACCCTTCATCGCAGCGGCTGTGGGATGGGCCGATCTGCGAGCAAGCGCGGAAGTATCTCTTTCAAACGTGCTCAAGCTCTGCAGATCGTGCCCGGCTCCTAGCCGTTGCTGAATGGGAGTCTGGTTTGTGGCTCCAGGCCCTTCCTTCGCCAAACACGGGCACGGTGATGGACTCTTCCAGCTTCCGCATCGCCGCGTCCCTTCGCTTGGGTGCACCGTGTTGTGCCCCGCACCGCTGCCAGTGCGGTGCCGCTGTCGACCGGCTCGGTCACCACGGCCTTTCCTGCCAGAAGAGCGCAGGAAGAATTCCCCGCCATGCCTGCATTAATGATATTTTACGTCGGGCTCTTACCACCGCCCACTGCGCAGCAATTTTAGAGCCATGTGGTTTGTCGCGGGACGATGGTAAGAGACCCGATGGAATGACATTGATTCCGTGGAGGATGGGACGGCCCTTGGTATGGGACGCCACCTGCGTTGACACGTTGGCGCCGTCTCATCTTCCTGGAACCCAATGTAGGGCAGGCGCAGCGGCGGAATCAGCCGAGGCCCTCAAAAGGCGCAAATATAGTACCCTGGATAGCGGCTACTTATTTGAGCCTTTTGGGGTCGAGACGCTGGGGTCGTGGGGGCCGGGAGCCCGAAAAATGTTTAAAGAACTATCGGGGCGTCTGGTCGAAGCTACTCGGGATCAAAACGCTGGCCTATACCTAGCTCAAAGGCTTAGCATTGCCATTCAACGTGGCAATGCAGCCAGCGTTTTGGGGACATTGCCCACTGGAAGCGGTCTTTTAGATTAAGTTTTTCTCTTTTTATTTTAGTTTTAGTGTTAGTTTTAGTATTAGTTTTTAGTTTTAATTGTATTTTAATTTTATGTTTGTGTTATTAGAAATAGAGACAAAATTTTTGTAAGACAATACAGATAGAATTTTGTGAAAAAAAAAAAAAAAAACTTAGATTTTATCTGATTGTATTTGATTATAAACTTTTTGAAAGCATGAAATACATACGTATCATAAAGGTTTTGTGTTTTTTTTTATTGTCTGATAACGTTGCGCGAGTACGACTCACACTTACCCGGTATTTTCATGCGCTAGAGAATAAAATACCTCTTTAAGCGGTATTTTTTTATAATTAAGACGCCTCTTCGCGCTAATCCGCTATCTCGCTCGAATATTGAAGTTGATTAAAGTTATACATATAAAATCAATGAATATAGTTTATGAATAAAAATCGAAATAAAGTAATTGAAGGAGAACAATATGACAAAGTTTCAGCAAAAATTTCAGCTTTATCTAAACATGTTTTCATAGAAAAAATCGCTTTATAAATGGGTTATTATTTTATGCCATTTTTTAATTCGAAAACATGTTTCGAACAATTACCTACAATTGGCCTAAAACTAGGATTAACGCGAAAATACGCATAACGCTTATTATTGGTATAATAAACCAGCCTGTAACTGTCCCACTGCAGGGCAAAGACCTATTTTCATACAGAAAAGGATTGATGAGCATTAATCACCACGCTAGCTCACTGCGTGTTGGCGATTTTAGACCTAGTCCAGGTTTCTTCACGATATTTTCTTTCAACGTTAGTCAGTGTCTGATTACCACCAAGAAAATACATACAGCTTGGCAAAAAAGAGTCTGGAAAAATTGGGGGCGCCGCTGGCGCACTTTTCACACTACAATTCATAATTACAAGTTATTTATTGCTTACATATTTCTATGAAGAGTTTTTAGTCGTTAATTATAATCAAATAAATCATTTTTATGATAATTTAGTACTCACAAACTTAGTTTTTAAGATTTTTATTTTTAGTTCCAGCTGTCACCGCCTCAGACTCTTTTTTGCCAAGCTGTATATGACATATGACATTGAAAATGTCACATTGGTACATGCCAGATTCGAATTTATTGGTATTTGTGGTACAACATTTCTGCTGAAACTTTGTAATGTTGTTCTCCTTCAATTGGTTTGATTCGATTTTTCATAACTCATCATCTGCCTAGCCTTTTCCCAACTATGTTGGGGTCGGCTTCCAGTCTTACCGGATGCAGCTGAATACCAGTGTTTTACATGGAGCGACTGCCTATCAGACCTCCACAACCCAGATACTGGGTTACACGATACCCCTTGGTAAGACTGGTTGTCAGATTTCGGGCTTCTGACTACCCGTAACGACTGTCAAAGATCTACAATTGACATCCGGGGCCAACAGCTTAACGTGCTATCCGAGGCACGGAGAGTGATAATTAATTTATAAAACGCACATAACTTACGAAAAGTCAGAGGTGCGCGCCTTGGGTTCGAACCCGAGACCTCTGACTTGCCAGTCAACGGTCACCACCACTAGGCTATCACGACTCTCGATTTTTCATAACTATTTCATTGATAATATAGTCTCAAACTTTCGCGAACACTCAACATAATGAAACAAATTTTTAACGGATATAATTCGCACTAGGAAAGCCAAAGCACTAGGAAACGGTAGTAAAAATCTTAATAATAGCTTTTAATTTTTTTTCAATTAAATTAAAAATTTAAGATGTCATGGTGGCGCATTGGTTACGGACCCGCTTCACAAGCGAGTGGGTGTGGGTTCGAACCTGGCATGTACCAATGTGACTTTTTCAATGTCATATGTACTTTCTTAGATATTCTAAGACACCACTGACTAACGGTGAATGAAAACATCGTAAGGAAACCTGGACTTAATAGTCTGAAATTGCCGACACGCAGTGAGCTAGCGCGGTGATTAATGCTCAATCCTTCTCTGTATGAGAAGAGGCCTTTGCCCTACATAGGGACAGTTACAGGCTAATTTATTTATTTATTTATTTATTAAATTAAAAATTCACATAACTAATATTTATGGGCAAAAACTAAATAAAGTTGACGGTAGATCAAAAAATAATTTTAAATAACTGTTCAGACGCTTGTCAACCTCAGTCTGCCTGCGACCACGAGTGCTGCAAAGTACTCGAAACGTCAGGATTGTATTATCAAAATAAAAACGCGAATTATATCCGTTAAAAAGTTGTTTCATTATATTTAATTGATTTTATATCTTCAATCAACTTTAATGTGCGAGCGTGATAGCAGAATAAAGAGTATCCACGCCTTCAGAGTGAATACATAGGTATATCCAACATCCTCCTAGCCTTATTATTCCCAAACTTTGTTGGAGTCGGCTTCTAATCTAACCAGATGCAGCGGAATATTAGTTTTCGGAGCCTGTCTGACCTCGGGACCTCGTATTTGCATACCACTAGGCTATCACTGTTTTTTTTATAGGTAGACTCACGCCTGTATTCCCCAGAGAGGAGTAGGCAGAGGTGTGCAGTACACCCACGTTTCGCCGGCTATGTTATAAGTCCCATGTAATAGGGGGCGAGCCTATTGCCATTAACCGGGCACAATTCCAGACTCCGTGCTGCTACTGAGAATATATATATATATAGAGAATTTCCTAATGGAAAAACTCAATAACACTTTGCCCGACCCGGGGATCGAACCCAGGACCTCGTGCTCAGCAGTCGCGCTTGCTACCACTAGACCAACGAGGCAGTCACTATCACTATCACTATCACTGTTTTATTAATGATAATATTATATCAGTCTAAAAATATATATTATTACGGATTTTATTCCTTAATTGGTACCTAACATCTTATTTAATTCACCAACAAGTCCGAGTATAAATAAAAAATGTACATAACCGCCTAAGTTAGTTAGAGCGCTGCGCTCATACGACGAGCTCGCAAATATGTATAAATATGTAATATTGTGTGCGTCTGTATGTTTAAGTGGTGTATTATGTGACCTTAATATACAAGAAGGTAAGGTTATTTTTTTATTTATACCCTCCGGAAGGAGAGTCGTGATAGCCTAATGGTATGACCGTTTGACTGGCAAGTCAGAGGTCTCGAGTTCGATCCCAAGGCGCGCACGTCTGACTTTTCGTAAGTTATGTGCGTATTATAAATTCATTATCAGTTGCTAAAACGGTGAGGGAAAACATCGTGAGGAAACCAGCACACCTGAGTGATTTTTCAGTGGTGTGTAAAACCATGTCAGAGGCCTACGGGCGGATTAAACTCTGTAACCAGGTTGTTCATCAATCACACGATAAGAAGAAGAAGCGCCAGTAATAAATAAAAAAACCTAATTATTGACAAAGGCAAAAAAGTTTTCCTCGATGTATATTTAGGTAGGTAATAATTATCAATCTTATCAACTTCGACGACGACGAAGACGATTTTGAATGTCAAAAGTTATCCGAAATGTCATAAGTCAATTTTAATCTCGGAGTTAAAACAAAACATTCATAATTTTTTTTACACAATGTCCTCGAGACCGAATTTCGGTTACAGCGGCTAACCTAATGCAGATTAGCCAACTACGCAAGAGATATTATAGTGCACAAGTGTGTGCGTAAACACAGGTGCACTCTCTTTTCCCTCACTCTTATAGTCCGATGGGACGGCAATCCGACAGGACCAGAGAAAGATCAGGCGCTATCCGAGGCACGGAGAGTGATAATTAATTTATAAAACGCACATAACTTACGAAAAGTCAGGGCTTGGATTCGAACCCGAGACCACTGACTTGCCAGTCAACGGTCACCGCCACTAGGCTATCACGATTTTTATAGACCCTAAGAACATTAATTGGCACCAATACAGAAGCAATAGTGTACGAGAACGCTTTTTAAATACTTCCAGGAGGAGAGTGCGAATGGGATGGAGCGAAAGGCGTTTGCGTCAAAGAGACGAGATGCTTGACTACTCTGGATACCCGGAGCCCGAAGGCACCAGTGAGTATGGCCACCCATCATCATCAGCCTGTAGGGCATAGCTATAGCTTTCACATTTTTCATTCAGGTAGCCTTCATTCATTAGCCCGAGCTTCACACAGATAATTTCACAATATGCGGTGCGCGGGTAAAGGGTGGGGGAAGCACTGTATGCGCGTACTTACTATCGCTCGTAGCTGCGTTTGCGTCTTATACTCATCGATTTTTATTTTAGTTATATGCCAAGGGACCCCCTAACCCCCCCGTATATACGCCCATGTCAGCCTGTATTAGTCCACTTCTGAACATAGGCCTCTCCCAATGCACGCCACTTTTGTGCGCTCATTGGAGGTATTTGCTCATAATCGCCACGCTGGGCAAGCGGGTTGTCGATCGCAGTAGCAGATGATTGCTGTTACACAGAAGGATGCTGCTGCCGGATTCCGGATCCGGAAGTTTTTCGATCGTGAGTTGGGACATGTTGAGTCAATGTCGGAGTGATAGACGATAGTGAGTGGTGCCGCCATCAGCCTTCATTAGACAGAATCATTATAATGAAACAACTTTTTAACGGATATAACTCGCGTTTTTATTTTGATTATACAATCCTGACGTTTCGAGTGCTTTGCAGCATTCGTGGTCGCCTCAGACTCAAACGTCAGGAAGAAACGTCAGGATTGTATTATCAAAATAAAAACGCGAGTTATATCCGTTAAAAACTTGTTTCATTATGTTGAGTGTTCGCGAAAGTTTGAGACTATATTAGAATCATTATACCTACTCATAATGAATCATTGTTTTTGTTTTCCAGATCTGTTCCAAGAAGGGCGACGAGACATACATCTGCTGTACTGACTGCGAACTTGTGAATGACACCAGGTACCATTAATAACCATAATTTTGTTATTTATGTACACACACAAACAGGTATAAAAAACATCATAACATGAAAATTAAGTACAATGGTACTGCTTATTTCTAAAGAAATTTCTGCCAGCAGACCAGCGATGGGAGAGGCGATTAAGAGAAGTAGACTACAGTGTGTAGAAAAGAAATAAAATAAAAAATAACAATAACAAAAATATGAATACAGGATTAATTTTATTTAAAGTATAATAAACTGATTTTGATCAAAGTTCAAATTTTGTAGAAGGAAAAAATTGTAACGAGAGGGATTTGAACCCATGAACTACTGGGTAAAGCCACTCGCTTTGCCACTAAGCTATTTGTAATTCCTCTCGTGATATCGAAATTCTATTCCACATTTAACCACCTTAGATCTTAGACTCTTAATAGGCGCAAATATACCTACCCTAGATAGTAAATAGTGGTTGTTTAAATCAAAATCAAAATATTATTATTCATGTAGAGTGTAGATATTAGGCACTTATGAATAGTCATAATTCTAATATTATTCTAAGAGTGACTCTAGTTGCCAGTTCCAAAGGCCTATCCCTCATGGAAAAGAATCTGGCAAGAAACTTCATGGTTGCTCTTTTAAATAATGGCACATTGTTTTGAGGTGTTATGTGAGAACAATTTATTTGTGCCGTTTGGGGGCGAGACGCTGCGGACCGTGGGGACCGGGATCACGGAATATTTACAAAGACCTATTTGGGCGTCTGGTCGAGGCAACTCGTGACTAAAATGCTGGCTTGTACCTGGCCCCAACTGTCATGAAGATAGTTAACTGTCGATATATGGTGTCAGTATCCTCATAAAATCTAGACAACTATTCTAACTATAATTGTTTAATAAGAAAATTTGAAAAAACAACTGATACGGATGGGATCATTTATTTTCATGATCAGTTGTTTTTGGGCAAGCGGGCTGGGCAAGCGGGTTGTTGATTGCAGTATTAGCAGATGATTGCTGTTAGTAGGATCTTGCTGCCCATCCTTCGAATCTTTCCCTTTGTCGCTTCTTACGACACCCACGGGACGAGTAGGGGTGGTTCTATTCTTAGGCCGGAAACCACACATTTTATCATATTATACCTATTAGTAAATTAATTAGTTACCTAATTAAAATGTACCTAAACATCTAGATATTTCTTTCTTTCTTCTAGAAACGCCGCCATCATTCCGTCAGGCTCCTTTCTATGGAAAGATGGCAGGAAAGCTCGAGACAGTAAGTGAATCACAATAATTTATTAAAAAAATATTATTAAAAAACAAAAAACCCGACTGCTAACTAAAAAGATAGAATATTTTATGTATGTTTTTAACATGTTTATGCACATGATTTGCTTATTAAATGAAATTATTTAATAAGAAACTCGCAAAAACAACTGACTCGGGCGGGACTTGAACCCGCGATCCCTGGCGTGCCGTGCCATCGCTTTACCAATTAAGCTACTGAGTCACGCCCGCTTCAGTCGAAATTACGAATCTCTTTCGCCTTAAAGGCGTGTGGTGCCATCTATCGGAGTACTGCCGCACTGCCGGTCCCATGTTCTTATTATTCTTATTAAATAATTTCATAAAAAGATAGAAACAATTTATGGATAGATCATAGTTCACAAAGTATTCACATACGCAGTCGTAGGCATCCTTATTTAGAGAGAGAGAGTGAATAGTTGATTGTAGAAACGTGACTGGGTCGGCGTCGTTGGTCTAGTGGTAGCAAGCGCGACTGCTGATCACGAGGTCCTGGGGCAATCCCCGGGTCGGGCAAAGTATTATTGAGTTTTTCCATTAGGAAATTCTCAGTAGCAGCACGGAGTTGGCAATTGAATGAATGAATGAATGAATGAAAAATGTATGAATGAAACATTTATTTGAGACAGCACATGAAAACACAAACAAGCAATAATAAAACAAACAAACAAAAATAAGAGAAAGTAAAAAAAAGAAACATGAAACAAATAAAAGAAAAATAAATCATGAGGTTTGTGTCCCACGGCTGCACCAATTGTGCCCGGTTAAATGGCTATAGGCTCGCCCTCTATTACATGGGACTTGTAACATAGCCGGCGAAACGTGGGTGTACCGCACACCTCTGCCTACCCCCTCTGGGAAATACATGCATCTTCTTCTTTCCAATGCATGCATTAATAACCTAACATGTGCTGTAACATGTAATAGATTCAAGAAAATTGGTATTATCGCATCGAATCGGCGCCTTCTAAAATCTGCGAAGTTTAGAGCACTGAGTCGGATACGTAATGTGTTCAGATAGATTCCACACGCCCTAGGCGTAGAAAGAGATTTGAAATTTCAACTGATTCGGGTAAGATACGGTGGCTTAGCGGTCAGAGAGCCGGCACGGTACGTCGAAGATCGTGGGTTCGAATCCCATACGTATCAGTTGTATTTTTCAAATTTTCTTGACTCCAAAAAAATCTGATTTTTGTAAATATTTAAATAAATGATTATTTTTTTACTTTTTAGTTGACTTTTTTTGTCGGTTATTTTTTTTGTTAAAAAGTTTTTTTGTTTATATTATTATTTACATCTCAATTTCTTCTTCATTACATTTTTTCTATATAACAGATTGTCTACAATATTTGGTAGACCTCCCTTATCTGTGTCGTGGTAGCTACTATGCGGGGCTCAGAAGAGAGCCCGTAGCCGAGGGGGCTACATGCCACTCATACACCTTGTGGGGAGTAGGGGGACCCCCGCCACCAGGCGAGGAGGAACAGGCACAGTATCCTCACCAGGTATGAGAAATATTTAAAAAAATTATAGAAAAAAAAAATCCATTACGAGCGGGATTTGAGCCCACTACCTACCTACTGGGTAATTTCTTTCTTTCTAAAAAAAATGGAACTTTATTTCGTTTTCGTATCGTACGCACAAATAGTCTATAAATATTTAACAAGAAATTTGAAAAAACAACTGATACGGATGGGATGCGAACCGACTTTCGGCGTACTGTGCCGACACTCTAATCGCTGAGCCACCGTATCCCATCAGAATCAGTCGAAATTCTTAAATCTCTTTCTACGCCTATATCTATCGGAATACGTTACGTATCCGACTCAGTGTTACACCACACGCCCTAGGCGTAGGAAGAGATTTGAAATTTCTACTGATTTTGATGGGATACGGTGGCTCAGCAGTTAGAGCGTCGGCACGGTACGCCGAAGATCGTGAGTTCGAATCCCATCCGTATCATAAGATTTTTGAAGTTTCTTATTAAATAATTATAATGTTTACTTGTTACCCGTAAGATTCCGTATCTCTAAAAAAACAACAATGTTATGACGTCACGTTACAGGCAGTGTTGGGTTTTGGCTACTACCTGGAGACTGCCGAATGGTTGGCAGGAGGTACCATCATCAGCGCCAGGTATATCCTGACCGCTGCTCATCTTAAAACCTACGATACATTGTAAGTTGATTTCTCAAATTTCTTATAGAAACTTAAACAGGATGTTTTTATCATCATCATCAGCCCACTGCTGAACATAGGCCTCTTCCAATGCGCGCCACTATTGTGCGCTCATTGCAGGTATTTGCCAATAATCCCCACGCTGGGCAAACACGTTGGCGATCGTAGTAGCAGATGATTGCTGTTACACAGAAAGATGACTGCTGCCCATCCGTGTGGTTTCCGAAGAAATATAGAACCACCCCTACTCGTCCCGCGGGTGTCGTAAGAAGCGACAAAGGGAAAGATCCGGCGGATGGGCAGCAGCATCCTTCTGTGTAACAGCAATCATCTGCTACTGCGATCACCAACCCGCTTACCCAGCGTGGCGTTTATGGGTAAATATCTTCAATGAGCGCACAATAGTGGCGCGCATTGGGAGAGGCAGTTCAGCAGTGGACTAATACATGATGATGATGAGTGGAATATTTTAAGTGTTTTTTATCCGCAGTGTAGATGTGAACTTCGTCGCTGTTGATGTGAAGAATATTAAAGATTCTCCGTCCAGCTGGCAGACGCATAAAATCAAGTTGTTCATTACCCACCCGGACTACAATGCGAGGGAATACTACAACGACATTGCCCTAATTGAGACTAGGACGCCGTAAGTAGATGCTATAGGTTGGTTCCGAAGCTCAAAAGGTAAAAACGGAACCAAAATCAAAATATTTTTATTCATGTAGACCATTTTAGGCACTTATGAATCGTCATAATTGTAATATTATTATAAGAGTGACTCTAGTTGCCAGTTCCAAGGGCAGCCTACCCCTCATGGAGAAGAATCTGGCAAGAAACTCCATGGTTGCTCTTTTAAATAATGGCTTACAATATTTTTGGAACCTGACTGGACTGAGGGTTCCGTTTTTATTAACTTGTTAACTAGTCAACTTGGCTAGGGGCTCAGCTCTCTGAGCCCCTAGCCAAGTACCAGTTAGTAATTTTACTAATTTGTACGCCAAGTGCCAAAAAATTCACACATCTCAAGGGGCTTAGCCAAGTTGACTATCTACAATCGCTAACGCTATAGAAAACGAAAGAAATGTATAGGATGACATTACCTTTATCGTTATGTCACGTGGTCAAAACAAACGAATAGAATCTCTTTTCTCTTTCGCCTGCCCTGGTCCCATATTACTTGGGGTCGGCGCAAAATGTCTTCTTCTTCCATTCCTCTCTATCAGCCGTCATCTGGCCATTTACTCCTTTTTCATTCATATCAGTGCTTACACACTCCATCCATCTTTTCTTTGGTCTCCATACATCCCTTCATCTATTTCCCCTATATCTATTACCCCTTCCATCCATCAACACTTATATTCATCACCTTTTTTGACACATGTGTTTCATCCCTCCTCATCACATGCCCATACCAAGACAAACGGTTTCCTTTAAACTTATCTGAATAGAATCTAATCCTTTAAATTTCTATCGTTTTCTATTCGTTAGCGATTGTAGATAGTCAACTTGGCTAAGCCCCCTGAGATGTACTATGTGGGCAATAGTAAATTTAATTTTTTTGAATTTTTCCCAAAGATCAACGCGAATTTTTGGATAAAATCTGTACGGCAGTTGGCGAACAAATTAGTAAATTTACTAACTGGTTTCGTAAGCTTCCAAAAAAGGTACACAAATGTTATTAACTTTTCCAGCAGTTTCTTTAAAAATCAACAAACGCGAGTTGTAGGTCACACTTTAAAATTAGATTTCTAAATTGAATTTTGTAATTTAATAATTTGAAAGTTCCTGAGATCCAAGATGGCGCTTAAACTGAATAAACAGTGTGCTTTTTCAGGATTATATTTAGCAAAAACGTGTCACCCGCGTGTCTTCACGTTGACAAAGATGTTTACACTAATAAAGCTGTTGCTACAACTTGGAGGAGTCTTGAAGTTGGAAGCAGAGAAATGGCAGACACAATGGAAACGGTATGAAATAATCCTCACTCCCTAACTTAAATAATGGATAGATGGCTGGATCAAGGGCTTGATGCAGAAGGCGATACTCCTGGACACGGCTCGCATAATCAGGAGATTACTCTCCCTGGAGCCCTGAGCTAATTTAGTAATCGATATTTCACCCCCTTTCTGTTGACAGATTGATCTGATATTTGGTACACAGCTTTAGTTTTGATGACAAAACCGTTTTATGTAAAAAAAAATTTTACCTACTTATATTATTACAGATCAAACTAGAAAATTTCGGAGACGACGCCTGCAAGAAGGCATATGAGCCTTTTTGGAGATTAAAAAATGGTTACAATTCCGAAACTCAGTTGTGCTACGGCAGCAAGACGAAGCCTGCTGAAGCTTGCAAGGTAATCTCAGCAGAGATGCTGAGTATATTTTCAAAAATTTAAGTGAAAAAATTAAAACTTAACTGTTTATTGTACACATACACAATCTGATACGGTTGGTACACTACACGTACTATCGTGGACAAAGCCGGTGTACCACTCATAAAGTTAGAATCGTCCGAACGTAGCGCTAGCCCTACGCACGTAGCATCGTTCAAAGTATCTTGATCGCAAAGTGATGCACTGTTCGTGTCCGCAATAGTACAAAGGCAAGCTTAACTCAAAGATGAGTTTTCTCCCAGCAAAGGCATGATAGATAGATGGCGTGATAGATAGATGGCGTGAAAGAGGGCAAAGTTACTTCGGATCAGTCCCTTTGTCACTTCTTACAACACCCGCGGGACGAGTGTATCCAAAAATATTGTAAGCCATTATTTAAAAGAGCAACCATGGAGTTTCTTGCCAGATTCTTCTCCATTAGGGGTAGGCTCTGCTCTGCTCTGCCACGCTTCGCTCTGCCTTCCGACACAGGCTTCCGATTTTCTAATTAGGGGGTTCCTAAAAAATGAATAGTGTAAAAACTGCTATACTGATCAACAGGTTGTATTTACAAAACTTTTTTGGTCACGTTTCAGAGTCTCTCAGGGGAGCCATTACTAGTGAACAATCAATTCTCTCACTGCATCTACACCGTGATTGGTGTGACATCGATTGGCAAAGGAATGTGTTATGAAGTTGTACCTAATATATACACCAGGGTCGCACACTTCGTACCCTGGATTGAGACCGTCGTGTGGCCTTGAGATGACGCCTTATTATATTTTAAGACATTTTGTCATGAACTCATGATATAAACTTGAAACTCTAAAAAAATGTGTTTTTTTTATTCAGATAATGCACGCACGTAAGGTCCGTAGGGTATAATTTGGCAAAAAAAAGTATGCAAAAAATTGGGGGCGCCACTAGCGCACTTTACATGCTATAACTCAACATTATTAGTTATTTGGTACTTATAATAGCACTGATAGCCTAGTGGTATGACCGTCGACTGACAAGTCAAAGGCCACGAGTTCAATCCCAAGGCGACCTCTGACTTTTCGTAAGTTATGTGCGTGTTATAAATTAATTATCAGTTGCTAAAACGTTGAGGGAAAACATCGTGAGGAAACCACACCTTAGAGATTTTTCAATGGTGTGTAAAGCCATGTGAGAGGCATTCGGGCGGTTTAAACTCTGACACCAGGTTTTTCATCAACCATACGATAAGAAGAAGACTTAGGACTTACATATTTCTATGACGATTTTTTTGGTCATCAAATATACATAATGTATACACATTCTTTTGTCTTTTGTATGATAGTATATGATAGATTTAGTAGTGTTTACAAACTTAGCAATTAAGATAAATTTTTAGTTCCAGTTATCACCGCCTCAAACTCTTATTTGCTAAGCTGTACATGCATTTTACCGCTACGGCCGAATTCGAAACCAAGATTTCATAAGTCGTAACCAATATCGAAAACGGAAAACAATTCTTTCGAAACCCGGTTTCTAAATAAGAATCTTGTTACTTAAATTCTTGTTTCTAAACACCAAAAAAGCAAAAAAAAATAGTTCTGCTGACGTAATCACCATCCAGACTCCCCCATCCCCCCATTTCATCAAAAATAAGCAAAGCAAAGACTTTCCCGCCCCCGTAGTGCTCACATACTACTTGAATGACCCCTTTACTGTCAAATTATAGATTCTACTGCCTCGTTAGTCTAGTGGTAGCAAGCGCGACTGCTGAGCACGACGTCCTGGGTTCGATCCCCGGGTCGGGCAAAGTGTTATTGGGTTTTTCTATTAGGAAATTCTTAGCAGCAGCACGGAGTCTGAATTGTGCCCGGTTAATGGCAATAGGCTCGCCCCCTAATACATGGGACTTATAACATAGCCGTGAAACGTGGGTGTACTGCACACCTCTGCCTACCCCCTCTGGGGAATACAGGCGTCAGTCTATAAAAAAATTATAGATTCTAGTGTCAAGAACTAAGGGATCATGTAAAATGAAACAATTTTTTTTCCTTAAATCTAATTATAGTTTAATTATTATCTAATCTAGTAGAATGCTCAGAATCTTTCTGTGTATGTGTATAGTACCTATGTGTATAGAAAACCGTAATAAGATTTCTCTTTAAAAAGCGATGATAGTGTCATTTATAGATGTACTGAGAGGAGCTACTACCCATCCTCTTGACTCATTCCCTTAGTCGCCTTTTACGACACCCAACGGGAGGAGATGGGGTGGCCTATTCTTTCAGCCGGGTACCACACGGACTCAGGAAATCCGGATCACAAACATTTCTATCACGCTCATGACTATCTGTTAATCATTATTATTTTAGAAATGGAACTATACGCTTTACATTTATCTCTTCATAATACTAAGGGAAGTGCGCGCGCGAGTCGTCTGCGACCACGAGCCAGACGAACTGATGCTCAAAGACGAGTAGATGATCGCTCGCCCATCAGGATCTGTAATGATATAAGGTCATTGTTTAGTACGTTGCACTCCTGTCACGCCGCGCTGTCGCTTTAATATGTAGTTGTAGGTACACATAATTGTATCAACAGTGTTACGGTTGTATCTTAATCCAGTGGTACCTATGACCGTTGACTGGCAAGTCAGGGGTCTTACGTTCGAACCCAAGGCATGCACCGACTTTTCCTAAGTTATGTGCGTATTATAAATTAATTTATCACTTGCACTCTGCATTGGAAAGCACGTAAAACTGGTCCCACGCCTCGTCTCCGGTCGTGTTGGATTGCCGTCCCATCGGACTATGAGAGTGAGGGAATAAAGAAAGCACCTGTTTGCGCACACACATGTGCACTATATCTCTATTATCTCTTGGGTCGATGGCCAATCTCCATTGATATTGGCCGCTGTGACCGAATTTCGGTCAGGAGGACATTATATTATTTTTGCTAGGTTTGGTCACAACTGATGTTGATGTACTTGATGTTGTAGTTTTTAAAGGTTAATATACAAGTTTTTATAGAAAACTCAAAGCAGTAAGATACTATGCTTAGAAACCACGCCCTGTTTGTCATAGTAATAATTTAACAAATACTACTGAATTAGATGAAGAAATATTATCAATTTAGCAGAAATTAAAAATAATAACACGTACCATTGTTGTATGAGCCCTGTGTCACGCTGTACTGTAGGCCGCAGAGCCCGGTGTCACGGCGGCGGCTTGTAGCAGTTCGTCTAACACGGCAGACGGCGCGGGGTGCACTGAGGGCACAAAGGAATCTAGACTAGAATAATCTGAATGTAACGCGCAGGTCTCGATCAATACTTTGATTAATATAGATAGCCGTATTGAGGGCGTTTAAGAGACTCCTTCACTTGTAGCTTGTATTTTAGATGTAATTTCTATAGCAATAAAGTTCTGATTTATTTACCTGATTAACATTCTAGAATGTTCTGAAAGCAATGCGCAGGTCACGATCTATATTTTGATTTAAATATAGGTCGCCTACAGATTCATGTTCATGAGTACTTTTTAAGCATTTCCTTCAAAATCAAAATCAAAATATTTTTATTCATGTAGATCATTAGGCACTTATGAATAGTCGTAATTCTAATATATTTTTAATAAAAGAATGACTCTAGTTGCCAGTTCCTAGGGCAGCCTACCCTTCATGGAGAAGAATCTGGCAAGAAACTCCATGGTTGCTCTTTTAAATATGCCACTATATTTTTTACATATTTTAGGTTACATTGTTCTGAGGTCTTATGTGAGAACAATGTCAGTCGACAAAACACAAGTGCACCTTAAATATATCTAAGCTTTTGATAAAATTACCGTAACAGCTATGAGCTGACCAGTCCCAACAGACGGCACCCGTTCACTTACTTTACTTCGTAACTACTATTTTAGATTTTATTGCTATTGCAATAAAGTTCTGCTTGTTCTAGAATATTCGGAATGCAACGCATGCGCGTACCAATGGCGGAGGGTGAATTTATCGAAGAGTAAGCCGGAGCCAACCCATAGTAAAACACAGTCAGTAGGCATTGACTGTGCCATTATAGAAATAGAAATTTATTTACTAAACATGGTAGGTATTCTTATAATTATATAGGTACAGTTCAACATGTTTCGCCGTCACATCTTCATCATCAGCCACAAATGGAAAGATCCGGAGGATGGGCAGCAGCATCCTTCTGTGTAACAGCAATCATTTGCTACTGCAACCGCCAACCCGCTTGCCCAGCTTAGCGACTATGGACAAATACCTCCAATGAGCGCACAAAAATGGCGTGCATTGGGAGAGGCCTATGTTCAGCAGTGGACTAATACAGGCTGATGATGATGATGAATGTAGCACACACTGCTACACAAAAAGCTTTTAAAAAACCACACCCAGATACCCAGAAGACCAGAGAGACCCAGAAGACTGGGTTACACGATACCCCTTGGTAAGACTGGTTGTCAGACTTTCGGGCTTCTAACTACCCGTAACGACTGTCAAAGATCTACAATTGACAGCCGGGGCCAACAGCTTAACGTGCTATCCGAGGCACGGAGAGTGATAATTAATTTATATTTTTTTAACTTACGAAAAGTTAGAGGTGCGCGCCTTGGGTTCGAACCGGAGATCTCTGATTTGCCAGTCAAACGGTAATACCATTAAGCTATCACGACTCTAGGTGATAGGAAGAAAAAGTCATTAGCGGTTCCACCGTTTAAAATTCATTAGCGGTTTATAATAGTGACTAATATATAATAAAAAAGTAATTATTAAAGAAATTATATTTGTCTACGTAGATAAGAAGAAATGTTTCTTATATAAGTAAATGACGAAAATTTTATTAAATTAGTTGAATAAATGGTCGGGGTTCATAAAATATTTTATTGATATTTTAATTAATAATGATGTTTAAATTATTATGTGTATTTGCTTGTTTGTGTGAAGTATTTTGTGATAAAGGTAAGTTATTGAAACATAATATTGAGCCGTGTGGTTTCCGGCCTAAGAATAGAACCACCCCTACTCGTCCCGCGGGTATTGTTAAGCGACAAATGGAAAGATCCGGAGGATTAGCAGCAGCATCATTCTGTGTAACAGCAATCATCTGCTACTGCGATCGCCAACCCGCTTGTCCAGCAAGGCGATTAAGAGCGAACACCTAATGAGCGCACAAAACAAGTAAATAAAACTCCTGACCGAATTTCGGTCACAACGGCCAATCTCAACGGAGATTAGCCAACTACGTAGGACATAAATTATAGAGCACAAATGTGTGCGCAAACACAGGTGCACTCTCTATTCCCTCACTCTCATGGTCCGATGGGACGGCAATCCGACACGACCGGAGAGAGATCAGGCGCAGTGCCAACGGCTTTACGTGCTTTCCGAGGCTCGGAGTAAGTGATAATTAATTTATAAAACGCACGAACTTACGAAAAGCCAGTCAACGTTCACCACCACTAGGCTATCACGACTCATACACAAAATAAGTGCTGCGTATAAGAAGAGGCCTATGTCCAGCAGTGGACTAATACAGGCTGTGTATGTATGTTTGTATGCATGTATTTCTTAATAAAATTATTTATTTAATTTTTATGCTTCTTCTTCTTCTTCTTATCGTATGGTTGATTAACAACCTGGTGTCAGAGTTTAAACCGCCCGTAGGCCTCTGACATGGCTTTACACACCATTGAAATACTCTCAGGTGTGCTTGGTTTCATCACGATGTTTTCCTTCACCGTTTTAGCAACTGATAATTTATTTATAATACGCACATAACTTACTTAAAGTGAGAGGTGCGCGCCTTGGGATCGAACTCGAGACCACTGACTTATCAGTCGACGGTCATACCACTAGGCTATCAGTGCTGTAACTTTTCATTTTGTAATTTTTATGCTAATTCTAGAAGTTTCTCCGCCTGTAAGAGAGGTACTGTCTGCGCCCTATCCTCATCAGGTGAGAATTATTCTTAGTAGGTATTAAACCATGTTAAGTTAAAATATTGTTTTCGCTCGTGGAGCCTAGTTGAACCGCAGTCGATCGAGGTATGATCGCGGACGGAGCTCGTGTCGCGGCCGCGTTGTTCATAGCCGTGCTCACGGTTCATACTTCTGTAGGGTTGCTCTATACTTTCTTATATACTCTAAGGTCTGTTGTTATTTACGCGGTGCAGTATTAGCGACAATAAGTGTAATATTTTGTTATTTTTTCCCCAGGCACTGCTAGGGTTTGGCAAAGACCTGCAGTCAGCCAAATGGTTGGCAGGAGGTACCATCGTCAACGATAGATTCATTCTCACAGCTGCTCACACTAATAATTATAAAAATCGGTAAGTTAACAACTTTATTTATTGGAAGAAATATCCCACCAAACACATTTTCATGTAAAATGCTGCCAAGACCACATGGCTTGCACTGTAATAGTTATCAGATCTCAATATCATCTGCCTAGCCTTTTTCCCAACTATGTTGGGGTCGGCTTCCAGTCTTACCGGATGCAGCTGAATACCAGTGTTTTACATGGAGCGACTGCCTATCAGACCTCCACAACCCAGGTACTAGGTTACACGGTACCCCTTGGTAAGACTGGTTGTCAGACTTTCGGGCTTCTGACTACCCGTAACGACTGTCAAAGATCTACAATTGACAGCCGGGGCCAACAGCTTAACGTGCTATCCGAGGCACGGAGTAAGTGATAATTAATTTATAAAACGCACATAACTTACGAAAAGTCAGAGGTGCGCGCCTTGGGTTCGAACCCGATACCTCTGACTTGCCAGTCAACGGTCACAACCACTAGGCTATCACGACTCTCAAATTAAATAAAAAAGATACAAGGTCGGGCACAATAATAATAACTAACTATAGGTATATACACCTAGAAATAAACTATCTAGTAATATCGTATCCCGTAGGGCTGAAGTCAGATCTAATAGCCAGTCGCTCCGTAGAAAACTGATATTCAGCTGCATCTGGTTAGATTAGAAGCCGACTCCAACAAATTTAGAATATGGTATCCCGTTGGGTTGAAGACAGATAGACAGTCGCTCCGTAGAAAATGTAGCTGCATCTGGTTAGATTAGAAGCCGATCCCAACAAAGTTTGGGAATAATAAGGCTCTAGGAAGGACTAAATGTATTTTCTACCTCCAGCGGTGGGCTAAGCTTCGTCGCAGTTGATGTGAAGAACTATAAGGACTCTCCATCCAGCTGGCAGATACGGAAAATTAAGAAGATCATCTCCCATCCCGACTACAAGGCACCAGTATACTATAATGATATCGCTCTGGTCGAGGCAGACGCACCGTGAGTAGATATAATCAATATATTAAATTATATAAACTAGCGACCCGCCCCGGCTTCGCACGGGTGCAATGAAATTTATCAGTGTTTCTCTACTATATTATGCATGTATTATACATATAAACCTTCCTTAAGAATCACTCTATCTATTAAAAAAACCGCATCAAAATCCGTTGCGTAGTTTTAAAGATCTAAGCATACATAAGGACAGACCGACGCGGGAAGCGACTTTGTTTTATACTATGTAGTGATAAATCAGCCTGTAACTGTCCCACTGCAGGGCAAAGGCCTCTTCTCAATTTCTCATACAGAGAAGGATCGAGCATTAATCACCACGCTAGCTCACTGCGTGTTGGCGATTACAGACTATTAAGTCCAGGTTTCCTTACGATGTTTTCCTTCACCGTTAGTCAGTGGTGTCTTAGATTAACTAAGAAAGTAAAGGCCTCTTCTCATACAGAATTGAGCATTAATCACCACGCTAGCTCACTGCGTGTTGGCGATTTCAGACTAGGTATCCTTTTGATCTTTTCTATGAAATTTTTTATAAGTTATTTTTCTATCGTTACGTCACGCATTACCTACAATTCCCAGGTTCAAATTTAGCGAAGACGTATCGCCAGCCTGCCTCCCCGAAGACAATGTTAACAATGAAAAAGTCATAACTACCACTTGGATGGATCTTGCAACTAAAAATCGTAGAAAGATGGCGGACACTGTACAGACGGTAAGAATATCTATAATAAATTAAGAGAGAATCAGTTTACAGAGGGAATCAGACTATCAGAGAGAATCAGACTGTCAGAGGGAATCAGACTATTATAGGGAATGAGACTATCAGAGGGAATCAGACTATCAGAGGGAATCAGACTATCAGAGGGAATTAAACTATCAAAGGAAATCAAACTATTAGAGGGAATGAAACTATTAGAGGAAATGAGACTATCAGACTATCAGAGAGAATCAGAATATTAGAGGGATACAGGCTATTAGAGAGAATCAGAATGTCAGAGGAAATCAGACGATTAGAGGGATCCGACTTCAAAGGGAAACTAAGCTGAACTGAAGCGGGTGGGACTCGGTAGCTTAGTTGGTGAAGTGATGGCACGGCAGAGTTTTTTCATTTTCATTTAATATGCAAAACATGTGCATAATACATGTAAATATACCTACTTATATAAAAAATTTAAGTGCTTTTATTATTTTTGTAAAAAGTAAAAAGATATTTTTATTAACTCCATATTACCTTACAGCTACATTTAGAGAATTTCGGAGATGAAGCGTGCAAGACTGCGTATGCTCCTTTTATAAATAAGAACGGCTGGCATGGGTATGACGAAACAACGATGATGTGTTACGGAAACAAGTCTAATCCGGAGCTGGTTTGCAAGGTACCTAATTTACCTATATAAAATTATTGCCGTGTGATTTCCGGCCTAAGAATAGAACCACCCCTCGTCCCGCGGGTGTCGTAAGAAGCGACAAATGGAAAGATCCGGAGGATTGGCAGCAGCATTCTTCTGTGCAATCATCTGCTACTGCGATCGCCAACCCGCTTGCCCAGCGTGGCGATTATGGGCAAATACGAGTACCTCTAATGAGCGCACAATAGTGGCGCGCATTGCTGGCATAGCGGCGACTGTCATGAAGATCTTTGACAGTTGTTAAAGGGAGTCAATACCCTCATAAAATCCTGACAACTAATCTAACTTCAGAATATACCCCTTTGCGTTGAGGTCAGTTATGCAGTCGCTCCGTAGAAAACTGATATTCAGCTGCATCTGGTTAGATTAGAAGCCGACCCCAACAAAGTTTGGGAATAATAAGGCTAGGAGGACGATTTTTAAGTACCTACATAATAATATATGATTACAACGCATGCGTAGGAGCGTCACAATCATCATCATCTGCCTAGCCTTTTCCCAACTATGTTGGGGTCAGCTTCCAGTCTTACCGGATGCAGTTGAATACCAGTGTTTTACATGGATCGACTGCCTATCAGACCTCCACAACCCAGATACTGGGTTACACGATACCCCTTGGTAAGACTGGTTGTCAGACTTTCGGGAGAAGGTAGGAGCGTCACAATATCACATCTTAAAGCCTTTGTCTCTCTTTTTAACCGACTTCAAAAAAGGAGGAGGTTCTCAATTCGTGGGAATCTTTTTTAATTTTTAATTTATTTATGTATGTTCACCGATTGCTCGAAGACGCGTGGACCGATTTTCAAAATTCTTTTTGTAATCGAAAGGTATAGTCCCGAGGTGGTCCCATAGAAATATTGTCATGATCTGATCATGGACTTACGAGATATGGAACGGAACTCCTCGTAGGATAATAGCAGAATTGTCGTAACAAGTAATATTGCTTTTTTTATACGTGCAGTCGATGGCTGACGAGTAAAGCGGAAGAGGGGGGATACGTGGTCACCCCCCTCCCTCTCCTATAATCTATCAAGATAAATATCGTGTGAGGTATCGTTTGAATGGGCTTTTCATAAAGATTTCAAATATTAGTCTCACAAAAGTCTGGGAGGGGGATTAAAAATAAGAACTTGACTTGGAACCGACTCCAACCCGTTTTAAAGTTATTTCAAGCTTTTTAGTTCCTTTTGAAGTCGGTTTTTTTTTTAATTTTTTTTGCTTATATCAGGATTATTTTCAGGGTCTTTCCGGGGAGCCATTACTCGTGGACGGACAGAAGCCTAACTGCAAATACACAGTGGTCGGAATAACGTCCTTTGGTGCAGTCTGCGATGGGAAAACTTTGATGCCTGATATATATACCAGGGTCTCACACTACGTGCCCTGGATTAAAAATGTCATGCGGCCTTGAAACTGCATATTCTCCCCCGATATTGCACCCGTGCGAAGCCGGGGCGAGTTACTAGTAAGAGAATAAATAAAAATAATGATAGATTAGTATTATATTTATTAAAGATCTTCACATCTTTTATAGCTTAAATTAATTCTTAAGTTATGCAGCGACGCCATCTTGGAGGTCCTCATCTGAAAATGTAAACAAACATATATTTTGTACCGTCGGGGAATTAAAAGGTTCGTAATCTTAATGCCTATGTTCGTTTGCTAGTGCAAAATAGACCTTAAGAATTAGTGCGTCAGTTATGTCATCATTTTTTCATCATTTCAGCCATAAGACGTCCACTGCTGAACATAGGCCTCCCACAATGATTTCCAGATTGCAGGTTGGAAGCAACCTGCATCCAGCAGCTTCCTGCGACCTTTATTAGGTCGTCTGTCCACCTTGTGGGTGGACGTCCTACGCTGCGCTTGCCGGTACGTGGCCTCCATTCCAGAACCTTTCTGCCCCATCAGCCGTCAGTTCTGCGCGCTATGTGCCCCGCTCACTGCCACTTCAGCTTGCTAATCCGTTGGGCTATGTCAGCGACTTTAGTTCGTTTGCGGATCTCCTCATTTCTGATTCGATCTCGCAAAGAAACGCCGAGCATAGCCCTTTCCATAGCGCGCTGAGTGATACCGAGCTTTCTTATGGGGCATATAGTGAGTGGCCTCTCAGTCATGTCAATATCACAGAATTATACTATGACTGCCTCGTTAGTCTAGTGGTAGCAAGCGCGACTGCTGAGCACGAGGTCCTGGGTTCGATCCCCGGGTCGGGCAAAGTGTTATTGGGTTTTTCCATTAGGAAATTCTCAGTAGCAGCACGGAGTCTGGAATTGTGCCCGGTTAATGGCAATAGGCTCGCCCCCTATTACATGGGATTTATAACATAGCCAGCGAAACGTGGGTGTACTGCACCTCTGCCTACCCCCTCTGGGGAATACAGGCGTGAGTCTATAAATAAAAAAATATACTATGTATTACAGGACGATTGACATTCCTGTAAACCACGTAAAGAGTATCATGTTCTTTACCCGTATACAGAAAATCAATCAAATCCAACAAATACTTTAGCCACAGGAAACTATTTTCATTTTCGTATTTTGTAACATGATGTAGATCTGAGTTCATAATATTAACGTAAACATTGTAAGGTCAAGAAACTACAATCGTGTTGCTTGAAAGACAACTCTGAAATCGCCAACACGCAGTGAGCTAGCGTGATGATTAATGTTCAATCCTTCTCTATGAAAAGAGGCCTTTGCCCTGCAGTGGGACAGTTACAGGCTGGTTTTTTATTACCTTTGTCATCAGTATCCATAGGTTCCGGAGTCTCTTGGTAAGCTGGCGCTAGAGGTGAGACCACCACACCATCCCAGACGGTGATCTCAGTAGAGATGTCCTTGCCTCCTTCGAAGGCTTGAAGACCTAAGACATAACGATGTCCACCCCGGGCTACAACTCGTAGCAGACTGAAAATAAATACATAAATATTTTTAAAAGTTTTGCTTCGCGGCTTCGTTCGAATTTGAAATTATTCAAAACAGCTGTCAGGCGAGATTTTGTACGCGTGATTATCCTTCCTCTACGCCTATTCTACTCTACCCCACACTACAATAACATACCCTATTCTACCCCTAACCTACCCCATCTCTTCACTATACCTATCCTACCCTAGAGGCAATTTAAGCACTGATAGCCTAGTAGTATTACCGTTGACTGACAAGTCAGAGGTCTCGGGTTCCAACCCAAGGCGCGCACCTCTGACTTTCCGTAAGTTATGTGCGTATTATAAACTAATTATCACCTGCTTCGTGCCTCGGAAACCACGTAAGCCGTTGGCCCCAGCTGTCATGAAGATATTTGACAGTTGTTAAAGGGAGTCAGTACCCTCATAAAATCTTGACAACAGATTTAACTTTAGGATATCGTATCCCTTTGGGTTGAGGTCAGATAGGCATTCGCTCCGTAGAAAACTAATATTCAGCTGCATCTGGTTAGATTAGAAGCCGACCCCAACAAAGTTTGGGAATAATGATGCTAGGAGGATGATGATGAATCATGGTTCGAAAGACACCTGGCGCCATCTATTATTATAAGAACGTTATTGTTGTTTTCCTCGGGAACAGTAGGAACTTTTTTTAGGATGAAAGGTATCCTATGTCCTTTTCTGTACTCCTGACAACGTATATTTTAAATTTCAGGATAATCGATTCAGTGGTTTAGGCGTAAAAAGGTAACGAACAAACGAACACAAAAAAAATCATCTGAATTATGTCGCTATACAATTCAGTACCCGATGTATGCAGGGAATACTCACGTCTGCGCCGTAGCGGAGGCCAGGTCCTGCGCGGCCAGGTCCAGCGCCGTGTGCGCCCGCGCATGCGCCGCCTCGCACGGGTCGGCCAGCCCCGCGCAGCCCGGCAGGAACAGCCCGCCCGCCAGCAGCGACAGCGCGCGTCTGCGGACATATTCACTTACATAAAGCCTACTAATATGACCGTTGGATTGCCAACTCAAAGATTATAGGTTCGAGACCCAGGCAAGCACCTCTGACTTTTCGGATACATGTGCGTTTTAGAAATTAATTATTATTAGCTAAAACGGTAAAGGAAAACATCGTGAGGAAACCAGCACACCTGAGATTTTTCAATGGTGTGTAAAGCCATGTCAGAGGCCTACGGAAGGTTATCAGGCTAAGTGTTATTGGGTTTTTCTATTTGAAAATTCTCAGTAGTAGCACGGAGTGTGGAATTGTGCTCGGTTAATGGCAATAGGCTCGCCCCCTATTACATGGGACTTATAACATAGCCGGCGAAACGTGGGTGTATTGCACACCTCTGCCTATCCCCTCTGGGGAATACAGGCGTGAGTCTATAAATATAATGTTATGTCCGGCCTAAGAATAGAACCACCCCTACTCGTCAAAGGGAAAGATCCGGAGAATGGGCAGCAACATCCTTCTGTGTAACAGCAATCATCTGCTACTGCGATCGCCAACCCGCTTGCCCAGCGTGGCGATTATGGGCAAATACCTCCAATGAGCGCACAATAGTGGCGCGTTGGTAGAGGCCTATGTCCAGCAGTGGACTAATACAGGATGATGAATACAACGCTACGAGAATTAAAAATAAATGCTATCACCTAAAAGCCACGTTGATAGGCAGAGCCTGTCGCGCAGGGTTGTTCATGATGCAGTGGTGAGCAAGGAGGTCTATCATCCACGGGGTCAGAGGTTCGAGTCCCGAATGACGCGAGCACATGTCGCGGAGAAGACGGATTAGTACCTTTAAAAATAAGTTTTTATCAAATCTTAATGTTGGGTGTAAAACACCTCACAAGTAAGTGGGTGCCATTTACTTTATAAATTGTTGAATATACGTTTTATACTTTGACGGTTGTAAAATACCTCTCAACTTTTAGCGTATGATACACCTCTAAACTTTTTTGGGTGTGACACACCTCTCAACTTTTAGCGCATGATAGAGGTACCTCTAAACTTTTAGCGTATGATACACCTCTAAACTTTTTTGGGTGTGACACACCTCTCAACTTTTAGCGCATGATAGAGGTACCTCTAAACTTTTAGCGTATGATACACCTCTAAACTTTTTGGGTGTGAAACACCTCTCAAATTTTAGGGTGTAAAACACGTCTCAACTTATTTTTTGGGTGTGAAACATCTCTCAACTTTTGGGTGTAAAACACCTCTCAACTCTTTGGATGTAAACCACCTCTTAACATTTTGGGTGTAAAAAATCTCTAAACTTTATGGGTGTAAAACACCTCTTAAACTTTTTGGGCGTAAAACACCTCTCAACCTTTTGGGTGTAAAACTAACCTTGATAGAGGAATGATGAGCATTTTCTTCGAACCAACGGCTGTGACGAATAGCTGCAAGATGGCTGCTTATCACCTTATATTCTAGATGAACCTAAAAATAAAATAATAAATAGAATTGTGTAATAATTATAAGTGTAATAGTATAAATTAATTATCACTGTCCGTGCCTTGGATAGCACGTTAAGCTGTTGGCCCCGGCTGTCAATTGTAGATCTTTGACAGTCGTTACGGGTAGTCAGAAGCCCGAAAGTCTGACAACCAGTCTTACCAAGGGGTATCGTGTAACCCAGTATCTGGGTTGTGGAGGTCTGATAGGCAGTCACTCCATGTAAAACACTGGTATTCAGCTGCATCCGGTAAGACTGGAAGCCGACCCCAACATAGTTGGGAAAAGGCTAGGCAGATGATGATGATAATTATTGTGTATTTACATAAACATTATTATAAAGTACTAGCTTTTGCTCGCGGCTCCGCCCGCGTAGATGTCGATTATCGCGCAAAAAAAGTAGCATATCCTTTCTCATATTCTAGGCTATATCCCTGCCAAATTCCGTTCGAATCGGTTCAGTAGTTTAGGCGCTATGAAGTAACAAATAGATAGAAAGATTGACAGAGGCAGTTACTTGACAGACGGCGGGAGAAGAGTTCTCTCTTAAGAAAAGAGGTCTAAGTAAGGTAAAAGGCTAATTACGGCACTGTACCTCGGGCTCCAATTTTCTCAAGTTCTGATGCAGCGTGGTGACCAGGACGCGGACGGCAGCAGTGGGCGCCGTGACTGTGAACCCTCGCTCGTGACAGGAACTCGTCACGGAAGTGGGGGGTGTTTCGGCACGCATCAACTTATTCAGTTCCTCGTTTACCTAGAAAGAGTTATAAATTAATTAATGATGATTGATGATGATTGCCGTGTGGTTTCCGGCCTAAGAATAGAACCACCCCTACTCGTCCCGCGGGTGTCGTAAGAAGCGACAACGGGAAAGATCCGGAGGATGGGCAGCAGCATCCTTCTGTGTAACACCAATCATCTGCTTCTGCGATCGCCAACCCGCTTGCCCAGCGTGGTAATCATAGGCAAATACCTCCAATGAGCGGCGCCTAGGTAGCCATAAGAGAGGCCTATGTTCAGCAGTGGACTAATACAGGCTGATATTGATATAGCACTGATAGCCTAGTGGTATGATCGTCGACTGACAAGTCAGTGGTCTCGAGTTTGATTCCGAGGCGCGCCTGACTTTTCGTTGTGCGTATTATAAATTATTTATCACTCTCCGTGCCTCGGATAGCACGTTAAGCTGTTGGCCCCGGCTGTCAATTGTAGATCTTTGACAATCTTGACGGGTAGTCAGAAGCCCGAAAGTCTGACAACCAGTCTTACCAAGGGGTATCGTGTAACCCAGTATCTGGGTTGTGGAGGTCTGATAGGCAGTCGCTCCATGTAAAACACTGGTATTCAGCTGCATCCGACTGGAAGCCGACCCCAACATAGTTGGGAAGAGGCTAGGCAGGTCCTTACCTTATTAGAAAGGCCTTCAACTGCCTCTTTCGTGGGCAGAGTCTTCATGATGACCACTATATCTGCCAGATTCTTCCCTGCCATCATTGTTCCCTTCTTATACGAACCCACTTGACGCACCTCTTCCAGCTGCTGTTGACAATATAAATATAATTTATTCTTATAAAAATGATGTTTCGACACCTACAACCTTGGTACACTTAAGGGTTATTTGTAAAACACCAGCATCCTTAAAAGGGGTCATTAAACTCATCATTATGAACAACTTTTACTATGGGACCAACCCTGAAATCGCTAAAAATCAGCTGTTCCATACATTTTGTTGAGTCATGTGAACATAATGATGAGTTTAATGACCCCTTTTAAGGATGCTGGTGTTTTACAAATAACCCTGTATAGTGGGAGTCATCATCACCGATGATAACAAGCCAATGTGTGATATAAGACAAAAAAACAACAACAATTCCAGACTTCGTGCTGCTACTGAGAATTTCCTAACAGAAAAACCCAATAACACTGCCCGACCCGGGATCGAACCCAGGACCTCGGGCTCAACAGTCGCGCTTGGTACCATTAGACCAATGAGGCAGTCATTTTATGTTATTTCAATTTTAGTTGAAAGGCAGGTGCCGTTTTCTTCCAGAACCAGTCTATTAAAGACCTATCTCCATAAACCAGTAATTTTTACCATAAATTTTTGCAATAGTTCCACTCGCTGGATATAATAGAATTACATTCCTATAGTGCAGCTGTGGGAAGTTTCCAGCAAGTGCCCCATCCCATTTTAGATTAAAGTTCTCAAAAACCTCCGAGTGTTGGACCTGTGTCCCCGGGCAAGCCCTCCAAAGGACCGGGTCTCTTTCTTTTGGAAGAGAGTCCGCGAAGATAGGCTAATAAGCCTAGGCTAATATAGTGGTGATCGAGCAGATTACCACCCAATGATTGACGCTTTTCATGACATGACCGTATGACGGGAACCTCGTAAAGGCCGAGAAAGATAAATAAATAAATAAATCAGCCTATAATGATATAATGAGAAGAGGCCTTGGCCCTACATTGGGACAGCCCAATGTAGGGCCAAGGCCTCTTCTCATACAGAGAAGGATTGAGCATTAATCACCACGCTAGCTCAAGGCGTGTTGGCGATTTCAGACTATTAAAGTCCAGGTTTCCACCGTTAGTCAGTGGTGTCTTAGATTAACTAATAAAGTACATATTAAAATTGAAAAAGTCGCATTGATACATATGCCAGGTTCGAACCCACACCCACATAAATAATATTAAATACAAAATAAAATATAAAAAGCGGGATTTGAACCCGTGAAATTGCCGTTTACCTGCTTTACTAGAGTTCAGGGCTCCAGAGAAAGTAACCTGAAGTCGCCAACACGCAGTGAGCTAGCGTGGTGGTTATTGATCCTTCTGTATAAGAAGAAACCTTTCCCTGTAATGGGATTACAGGCTGATTTATTTATTTAATTGAAAAATAATGATAAAATAAAATAATAATAATATAAAATTCTTTATTTTTGAGCTACTGTGGCTCTTGTAGCTTACAAATTAACATAATTGTTATAAATATAATATTATAAATAAAAATAAAAAACAATTTGTGTTAAATATAATTATTTGATAAGAAATTTGAAAGAACAACTGATACGGATGGGATTCGAACCCACGATCTTCGGCGTACCGTACCGACACTAACCGCTGAGCCACCGTATCCCACCAGAAACAGTCGAAATATCAAATCTCTTTAACTACGCCTTTAATCCCAACCGTATCAGTTGTTTTTACAAATTTCTTATTAAATAAATTATATTTATTATGCTAACATGTAAAAAATTCACAAAAAAAAATTGTGTTAATATAAACTTAAACCTATGTTAGAAAAAAACTTCACTTGAGCACTGCCAAAGTGTGGTCCCCCTGCTGCACTACACCCTGCAGCCAACAGTCCTCCTCCATGATGAGAAGCAGCAATGTTGGTGCTCGCACCAGGAATGCCCTGCAGTATGACGTCACGGTGGGATCCACCAGCTGCACTCTCGAATTATGATACACAATATCACAGATTTGATTGAGTATTTTTTCGAACTTGGCATGTACCAATGTGATTTTTTCGATGTCAGATACTTTCTTAGTTAATCTTATTCGTGATAGCCTAGTGGTATGACCGTCGACTGGTGTCAGAGGTCTTCGATTTAATCCCAAGGCCTTTGACTTTTCGTAAGTTATGTGCGTATTATAAATTAATTATCACGTACTCTGTGGCTCGGAAAGCACGTAAAGATGTTGGCCCTGCGTCTGATCTCTTCTCTGGTCGTGTCGGATTGCCGTCCCATTGGACTATGAGAGTGAGGTAATAGAGAGTGCACTTGCGTTTACGCACATACTTGTACACTATAATATATCCTGCATAGTGGACAACATACAACTAGCCGTACATTTATCTGCAGACAGAACTAAATGGAAGGACATTTGTAGCCGCTATCCTCAGAATTGAGGGAACGAGGAAGAAGTAGGATAATCTCCGTTGAGATTGTCCGCTATGATCGAATTTCGGTCACCAGTCACACTCTTAAAGCACATAAGACATATTTTTGTACACTCACACATGCGGCAAAGTCTCCCGGTGCCACCACCAAGTTATCTAGCACAGTCTGCAGCTTCGTGACCAGGCTCAACACTGCTGACTGTTCAGCTGGCGTTGGGCATAACTCTGCATGACGTTTGAGGAGCGCCTGTAAATATAAAGATTGATTTTAATATTAATTCAAAGTAGTGGTCCAGTGTCATATTAGAAAGCCAAAAGACAAGAGGAGAATAGAGCGAGGTGCCCCATCACCAAGCAGCTGCTCTGTTTAACCAAGCAGCAATTACGAACCGTCACGGCTGCTCTAACGGGCCATGGCACTTTCAATAAACATCTCTTTGTTATAAGAGTTACAAACAGCCCTCTGTGCAGAGCATGCATGGAGGAGACTGAGGCCGCGGCGCATGTGCTACTAAAATGCCCAGGAGTCGCCTCATACAGGGCTAAGTACTTCGGTAACCCAGATACTCTCCGCGAGGTGACTAGCAACATTAAGAAGCTGCTGGCTTTTCTCGAGGAGCTGGGATGGCTCGAATAAAATTCTGATCCGACCCTCACGCAGAAAATGCGCTATGTATGACGTGGACCTGCGGAAAACAGCCCGCCATACCAATACCAATAGAGAGAAGTGGCGATTGCTCCACCGCAAACAGCCTAGCTCTTTACTAGAAAGCCTAGCATCTAGATTCTTATTAAGCCTAGCTAGAAAGAACCTATAAGAGAGAGTGGTCCAGTCAGTCGTCGAATTTCAACAATATTTTTTTAAAATAAAATTTAGCTTTCTGGACTTCTTCTCCATATAAACTTTACTATGCCAAGTTTCACGTGTAATCCTCCGTGCGCGCAGTATTCTTAAATAATATGCTATGTAGGTAAATTGTTTTTTTTTCTTTTAAATCTTATTTTGAACAGAGCTTCTATCACGCAAGGTGATTTCCAGCCCCATGGGTAACATCAATTTATTTAGGTTTTAAATAAATACATTTCTTCTTCATCCTTACATTAATTTGACATTCTTTCTTTCATACGTAACCTTATAAAACTAAATATCTGCTGACAGGACATGGATGTTGACTCCCCTAAACTATGCTATATTGTGTATATTAAAATTTAATGGTCCTGGCTATCTATCTCACTCTGACATAAATATGGATAAACTGGATTCTTTCTCTTATCAATTGTCTATCTAGGGCCACAGGTACAGGGTCACTGTCAGCCTATATCATCCCACAGCTGGACAAATGCCTCTCCCTCTGATTTCCACGTCTTTCAATCCAGAGACAGTTTGGGTACAGGGACTACATAATTCTAAATCTAAGTATGGTAAGTTAGCTGTTGGGAGTTGATTACACCTGAATTTCAAGCAGCTTTTCTCTATCAGAGATGTGCTATGTTGCTGAAACCAATATGGAGGACTTGTCGTGAATTTAAAGTCAGTAATTTAAACCGACTAATAAATTATTATCACTTGCCGACCAATTGTTCAATCTATTGATATGTGATTAAATTCATATTGATTTAGACTATCAGCTTGAAGTCCTCAATAAACAAATACTAATAAAGTGGACACTTTTCTAAAACAAATGTTTCCAAATACCTGAGTTAATGCTGAATCGTCAGGGGCGGGTTTGCATCTAGGGAATGCCGGCTCCGCCAAAATCAAGTCGAAAGGAGGCCTCAACATCAACATACGAGGCCTATTGAAGGGAGGCCGCCCCATACCACCGCGGCCTGGCATTCCTCGGCCTCCTCTACCGGCTCCACGAACCATAGTACACAATTTTATCACAAGTAAACCTCAAAAATTATAGGTTATCTTGAAGTTAACACTAAAACAAGTAAGTAAATACTAATTTTAAAATATCACAAATATGCTCTTAAGGAGCAATATTTTGTGTTTAATTATTATTCACTTTACATTACACGAACATGTCCTTATTATCAAGGTATTTTAGAATATTTGCAAATAAAAGCAAGCAAAATGGCAGACGCAAAGACGAGACGCGGCCATAGACGCGGCTCCAGGGCAGTGTTGCCAGACTATTGTCACAGATTGTAAATGTAATGTCAAAGACAAAATTTTTCCTACATGGTACAATGTCGATTTTGTTTCCTCGGAAATCTAATTCTTTTTTTTACTCATTCAACATGGAAAGGTTGGATTGGAATTTGGAATTTCAAACAATTTTCTTCAAGACGTTTTAGAGTTAGCCTAGTTTTAGAGTTAATTAAAGTTTTATATACCTTTTTTTTTTACACCTTTTTTGACTTATTTTTGTTATTTTATTTGTACTTGTTTTTTAATATTTCTAACTTCTTTTTATAATTGCCTTTATATTTGATCTCTTATTGTCTAATTGTTTAAATTGTTTTAACGGAATTGCAATTACGCGAGACGATGAGGACGATGACGTCGCGGGCGGTAACTAATAGGTATAATGATTCAAACAACCGGTTTTCAATTTATAATTATCTAATTATTTATTCATAAAGATATAATTCGTCTGTTAAAATGGTTTGCGCGCTTTGTACTTCGCGCGCGCGCCATCGTCGGCTAGCGGCGCGTTATGTACAACCACAGTGTACATTGGTGTGCTGCGCTGAAGTTAGTTTTAACCATAGATCAGATAATCCAGTGCATATTACCTAAACTTCGTGGACGTACGTAACATAGAGTGGATAATACCACCTCTAAAATATATAATTTTCAATACCGTGATTTAAATTATATATCGAAATTATACAAGTTAGGTACAAATACAATCACACGGAGATTAGCTAACTACGCAGGATAATATTATAGTGCACAAGTGTGTGCGCAAACACAGGTGCACTCTCTATTCCCTTACTCTCATAGTCCGATAAGACGGCAATCCGACTGGAGAGAGATCAGGTGCAGGGCCAACGCCTTTACGTGCTTTCCGAGGCACGGAGTAAGTGATAATTAATTTATAAAACGCACATAACTTACAAAAAATCAGAGGTGGGTTCAAACCTGAGACCACTGACTCGCCAGTCAACGGTCACCACCACTAGGCTATCACCACGACTTAATAACATTATTATAGAAATAGGTATATTATAGTTAGGATTTTATTTGCACATGCCACCAAAATAGCTTGTAGCCCTTGTAGGTGTACTGCAAACAGTTTTAGCGAATGAATTGTATATTTATAAGTGTTGTTTTGTAAAAGCAGTAGTTATTAAGCTCTCGCATGAAACGCTTGTGGTAATAATGAGTTTAAAAATAATATATTTATTGTTTATGGTGTCCTGTGTTTATGGTCAGGGGATCCTGGATCTACCGGAAGGTAAATATTAGCTATATTGTGTGTAGATACTGGGAGCCTACTCCGAAATTTTAACAACGAAGCTTCGATTGTCGGATCGCATGTTTGTTCGTTAAATTATCTTCTAATAGATTGTTTATTTTTTATGGATTTGTAACGAAACTACAGATGAAAGCACTAAGTACATTAAACAGTGGTAGTTTGATGGTCTTCATTATTACGTTCCGATCCGAAACATCGTTGTTCGATTTTTGGAGTAGAGTTTCGGTTTTAGCATAAGTCGCCTTGACCTCGTAATAGTTTTTGTACTGGTTGTAGTTGGAACGGTAAGTCAGAGCAGAATTATCTTAGAGTATACAGGGTTATTTGCAAAACACCAGCATCCTTAAAAGGGGTCATTAAACTCATCATTATGAACAACTTTTACTATGGGACCAACCCTGAAATTGCAAAAAAAAATCAGCTGTTCCATGCATTTTGTTAAGTCATGTGAACATAAAATGGTTGCTTACTGGAAGCGCAGGTCATCATTATCTGCCTAGCCTTTTCCCAACTATGTTGGGGTCGGCTTCCAGTCTTACCGGATGCAACTGAATACCAGTGTTTTACATGGAGCGACTGCCTATCAGACCTCCACAACCCAGATACTGGGTTACACGATACCCCTTGGTAAGACTGGTTGTCAGACTTTCGGGCTTCTGACTACCCGTAACGACTGTCAAAGATCTACAATTGACAGCCGGGGCCAACAGCTTAACGTGCTATTAGAGGCACGGAGAGTGATAATCTATTAATAATAATATTAAATTCAGACTAAAGTCCAGGTTTCCTCATTATTTTCCGTCACCATTAGTCAGTGGTGTCTTAGATTAAATAAGTAAGTACAATACGACATTGAAATAGTCACATTGGTACATGATGCTAGGTTCGAACCCAATATCGTATCGTAACCAATACGCCACCACGACTTCAATTGGAAATTAAACTAAAATTAAACACCACGAATTAAATTGTAAAATAAATATTTTATTTTAGTAGGTAGGTAATTCATCTAAAATAAATTATCGTAAATTACATTCAAACAGCACTTTATAATATTTACTTCAAAATCAAAATATTTTTATTCATGTAGACCATTAGGCACTTATGAATAGTCATAATAATTCTAATATTGTTTGTTGTAAGAGTGACTCTAGTTGCCAGTTCCAAGGGCAGCCTACCCTTCATGGAGAAGAATCTAGCAAGAAACTCTATGGTTGCTTCACCAAGTAGACCACAGAATATTAAAAAAGATTAGAAGTGCTATGTAGGCGGGCTCTCTTTCTAACTGCGATCATTAGAAAAGGATAGAAGATTTTTAGAACTGTCAAACTAGTCCATTTGCGTGATATCAACGAGAATTTAGTCGGAATGTCATAGAGGTTTCGTCTATTTTTACATAAATTGCAAGGACGTAAACTAAGTTGACAGCTCTATTATATTTCAATTTGCTCTCCTTTTCTTATGATGTTTATTAGAAAGAGATAAGTATAGTTAGACTAAAATTAGTTTAGCGGGTTGTACAAGAGTAAGAGTAATATCCCGGTTTCCTCTCAAGGCCACACGATGCTCTCAATCCAGGGTACGTAGTGGAGGACCCTGGTGTACATGCCGGAGCTGGTGGAGGTGCCACATTGTCTTCCGTATGACGTCACGCCTATGATGGTGTACGTACACCCGTTGCCATAGTTTTGGGATTGAAGTGGTCCACCGCTGTCACCCTAGAAGAGAAAATAAGAGAAAAAAAATATAAAGCTATCTTTTTTTTGTAGAAAAAAAATTTGATTTATTTGGAAAAAATTGGAAACGGCGTTTCTTCAAGCACTCGAGAAAAAAAAATCCTCTAAGGCTCGAAACTTAGAAGAATGATCAGACAAAAAAATGTTCCTCTAAGGCTCGAGATTACTCGGACAACGTTTTTCACATGAAATGTCAACGGAATTTGACAGCGGCCGTAGCGCGCGTTCAAAAGTTCAGTTTCCTTGAATGTTGCGTTTGAAGATTTCTCGATTATTGTAATCTTCTTATCGTATGGTTGATGAACAACCTGGTGTGAGAGTTTAAACCACCCGTAGGCCTCTGACATGGCTTAACTCACCATTGAAAAATCTCTCAGGTGTGTTGGTTTCATCACGATGTTTTCCCTCACCGTTTTAGCATCTGATAATTAATTTATAATACGCACATAATTTACGAAATTCAGAGGTGCCATATTATTTTAATTAACGCGAAAATTAAACGACAAACTCTTTATATTTTTGTGAATTTTTTACATTTTATAGCACTTGTTAGCTTATTAAATAAAATTATTTAATAAGAAATTTGAAAAAACAACTTATACGGATGGCATTAGAACCTGCGATTTTCGGCGTACCGTGCCGACGCTTTAACCGCTGGGCTAGAGCGTCGGCACGGTACGCCGAAGATCGTGGGTTCGAATCCTATCCTATCAGTTGTTTTTTCAAATTTATATTTATACTAGCGACCCGCCCCGGCTTCTCACGAGTGCAATATACATAATATAAACCTTCCTTTTCAATCACTCTATCTATTTAAAAAAACGCATCAAATCCATTGCGTAGTTTAACAGATTTAAGCATCCAAAGGGATATAGGGACAGAGAAAGCGACTTTGTTTTACACTATGTAGTGATATAACATCATAATGTATGGTCTAACCTCGCACGTATCTTTGGCCTCATAAACATCACCATAACACATCTGCGTAGTATGATTATACCCGTTCTTCAAATGTCTGTGAGGGGGGTAGAAATTTGAGCATTGCTCTTCTCCAAACCTGTTGACGAGCACCTGAAAGAAGAAACTCAATGTCACTCATAGAGTATTCAAGAAAATATAGAGTGATAACGTCAACCACATTGCCTTGTGCGGAGCGAAAGCAGGTCTCACCATACAAATGCTAAAATGACATTTTCAAATTATGTTTTCTAGACGTTTTTCAAAATTTACCTCAGCAGTTAACCATGATATAAGCTAAAATGTAACTTTTTTGCTCGTGGAGCCTTGTTGAACTGCAGTCGATCGAGGTATGATCGCATACGGAGCTCGTGTCGCGGCCGCGTTGTTCATACCCGTGCTCACAGTTCATACTTCTATAGGGTTGCTCTATATTTTCTTATATACTCTAAGATGTCACTCCTAAATTTCAAAAGGCTTAGATCATCACAATCTTATTTATTTATAGACTGTAGTCCCCAAAGGGGGTAGGCAGAGATGTGCAGTACACCCACGTTTCGCCAGCTATGTTATAAGTCCCATGTAATAGGGAGCCTATTACCATTAACCAGGCACAATTCCAGACTCCGTGCTGCTACTGAGAATTTCCTAATGGAAAAACCCAATAACACTTTGCCCGACCTGGGGATCCAACCCAGGGCCTTGTGCTCAGCAATCGCGCTTGCCACTAGACCAACGAGGCAGTCACAATCTTAACTGAGTAAATAATAAAGTCCTTACTGATTGTAAGACATCGGCTAGCATTTTTCTATGTCCTAATGCTCCCCATCCAGTAGCTGACGCGTACTCCATAGCTTCTTCCTCAGTGTGGAGACATGCTGGTCTTATTTTATTCTCGAAGGAAATCCTGAAAATAATTTTATTAATGTTTATAACTGATCTTAAATTGCTCCAGTTGGGTAAAGACAACAGAGTGCAGGTCGCCAGGATATCGCCCTTCCGAGAGCAAATTTGACGGGGCTGTGAAGCGCGCGCCCCGTCTGATACAGTGCAAGAAATTCGAAGCCAGGGGGGAGACGTTTTTAGCGAGTGCGAGCCCCACATAACCGTACGTCTTTGGACTAGGACATGTTTCACTCCCCCTGGTCTATAATATCTGTGCCCTGGTCACAAAAAAGGGAACAGGGTTTTAATTACTTAAAAAAAATAACAACTCAAATACTTTTGAACCTTGATCGCTCAACAACTTTTGAACCGATTAACCGTTAACGATTTGACAGCAAGTTGAGACAGCTTACGAAAAAAAACAATAACAAGACGAATAGAATTCGAAGTTGAAAGTAATAGAAATTATAAAAGCTAGCCAGGCTTCTTTATCCTTATATGTTTCCTCAATCATTCATCAAGTTCCTTTATCGGGAACTAAGCCTGGATGTCGATTCAGGTTATGCTTACCATAAAACTGCATTGTCATCGGAACTGAATATGCTTCAGTTCCGCATGTAAAAATTAAACTCCATAGGATAAGAGGAAGAGGTTCTTTAAGCTTTCATGATTTGACCAGAAACCTAGTTACATACATTGCTAGTTAAATAAATAAGCTAAAATGTTACTATTTCGCCCGTTGATCATAGTTGAACCGCAGTCGATCGAGGTATGATCGCGAACGGATCTCGTGTCGCGGCCGTGTTATTCATACCCGTGCTCACGGTTCATACTTCTGTAGGGTGGCTCTATACTTTCTTATATACTCTAAGGTAGCGCCATCACATAGTATTTTAGTTTTTTTTAATAAGCTATTTAGGAATTTCCTTACAGTCTGTCAGTCTCCAGCAGCGCGATGTCATGGTACTTGGAGGGAGGCTTGTACTGCGGATGAGCTATGATCCTCGTCACGTTGTACTTCTGCCACAGTTCCGGAGGATCCGTGCGCTTTAGGATGCCCAGAGCTATGTACCTTACCTCACCACTAAAAATGCAATATGACATAAGACAAAATTTATTTGCAAAGAATATGGTACCTACAGAAGTTTTTATAAAATATTTTGATCCACACATTCGCCTATAATGCCTATAATGTATAGAGTCGTGATAGCCTAATGGTATGACCGTTTTACTGGCAAATCAGAGGTCTCGGGTCCGAACCCAAGGCGTGCACCTCTGACTTTTCGTAAGTTATGTGCGTTTTATAAATTAATTATCACTCTCCGTGCCTTGTATAGCACGTTAAGCTGTTGGCCCCGGCTGTCAATTGAAGACAGTCGTTACGAGTAGTCTGAAGCCCGAAAGTCTGACAACCAGTCTTAGCAAGGGGTATCGTGTAACCCAGTATCTGGGTTGTGGAGGTCTGATAGGCAGTCGCTCCATGAAAAACACTGGTATTCAGCTGCATCCGATAAGACTGGAAGCCGACCCCAATATAGTTGTATCATTCGGAACCCTCCGTGCGCGAGTTTTATTACCTACTTTTCGACTTATTATACCTAAAAATTTACAAAAATATCATCCACTCGACCCCACTCTATTTCCAAAGTTTATCGGCTTAAAAGTCTAAAATAATTATCAATAATAGGTTTGCTAAACTTTCAAAGAAAATTATAACGAAGTTTCAGATATTTACACTTATTTATTTCTATAATGTTTTCTAACTTGGATATAACAATAGAAGGGTTAGAAGCTTTAGGGCTACATTTAGATATGACTAGATCGCGTTAACACTTACTATCAATATGACGTACAATCTGATCGCGGACGGAGCTCGTGTCGCGGCCGCGTTGTTCATATCCGTGCTCACGGTTCATATTTCTGTAGGGTTGCTCTATACTTTCTTATATACTCTAAGGTGACCGATACGATACTTACACAGCAGGACTTGACAGGCAGTGAGCAGCAGTGAGGATGTACCTCTCACTGATCACAGAGCCTCCGCAGAGCCAGTCCGCTGACGTCACGCTGTCTCCGTACCCCAACAAAGCCTTGGATAAATATAAAAATTAGTAAGAAAAAAAAAAAAACGACTTCAAAAGGAACTAAAAAGCTTGAAATAAATTTAAAACGTTTTGGAGTCGGTTCCAAGTCAAGTTCTTAATGAGAAGGTTAAAGAGGCTAGAACTTAAGCAACTGATAATTAATTTTTAATCACACATAACTTACGAAAAGTCAGAGGTGCGCGCCTTGGGTTCGGACCCGAGTCCACTGACTTGCCAGTCAATGGTCACCACCACTAGGCTATCACGACTCTAACTAACCTATTACTGCATCAAGAAAGCCATAAAAGCCTTACCATGTGTGGAAATTCTTCTCTATAAGCATCGCGTCCACCCACCGAAGCGTACGGCGGTTGTAACACGCGAGTCACAATGTCGTTGCAATTACTCTCGGAGTTGAATGAACGATTTATTTCAACATTTTTTGTTTCCTTACACGGATAGGGTAACTTATGCATGTATTCGAGACATTCTGAAACGAAATTAAAAATAATTTAATTTAAAAATCTCTATTTTAAGACCGATACAGAGAATTCTAAATTTTTCTTAGCTAAGAATGCTCTCGAACCTTTGAAATAAAAAAATAAAAATAAAATCAATGCATCCGTTTGGGAGCTACGATGCCAAAGACAAAGCAAGACGGGTAAAGCGATGGCACGGCACGCCAGAGATCGCGGATTCAAGTCCCGCCCAAGCCAGTTGTTTTTGCGAGTTTCTTATTTAATAATAATTTCAATTAATAAGCAAAACATGTAAAAACATACCTACATAAAATACATAGATACTCACTGTCTTTAGCTTTTGATCCTGTTTTATATAAAAAACCAAAATTGAAGTCCAAAATCATTGTCCTGAAAAGAAAAAAATACCTTGGTGAACAAATACTCTCCATTTGTTTTACTGACAAAATAATCCCTGGCATTTCTTTGGGGAGGGTAAGGCCCCGAACGGCATAAGAAAGGGGGCGGCGGTAAACGATTTTTTAAATTGGAAATAAAAAAATGTCTTCAAATCGCGTGCTAAATGCCAAGCGAAACCACAAGGGTGAGAAAGAGAGGAAGCAAGAAGTTTTTGATATGAAACTGACTAATAATGAAAACCGAGGGGGGGACGAATTTTCAGTCTGCCCTGGGTGGCGAAAACCAACGCTATGCCTCTGCGGTAAGGACTTATAGCGTTAAGAGATTCATAATTCTAACTGATACGTAATCTCAACTGTGGCGTAGTTGGTAAAGCGATGGCACGGCATGCCAGAGATCGCGGGTCCAAGTTCCGCCCAAGTCATTTGTTTTACGACTATCTTATCAAATATTTTCTAAGGATACTTTTTATCCAGTCGCGGGTGAAAGCAAAAGCCAGATATCGCGGGTCCAGCCCGAGTCAGTTGATTTGCGAGTCACTTATTAAATATTTTCTAAGGAAACTTTTTATCCAGTCGCGGGTGAAAGCAAAAGTATGATCTTACCTCGTATCATTGACGAGTTGACAGTCTGTACAGCATATCACTGGCTCCTTTTCGTGAAAAGTACAAATCTGAAATAAAAAAACATAAAACGTAATTCTTTGCTCAAAGAATCAGCATTGCCATCCAGCGTGGCAATGCTGCCAGCGTTCTGGGCCTTCTGGGTAAATATAAGTTATATTGTTAGTTGTATTTGAATAAATGTCATTAGATCGTTTAAAACGTAATATGCGCCCGATGTAGTTGAACTAAACCATACCCGTGAACGGGTGCCGTCTGTTGGGACTCAGTCGCCTGGTCAGCCCATAGCGGTTATAGTAATTTTATCAGAAGTATAAATATATTTTTTGTGAATTTTTAAAATGTTTTAGCACATGTTAGCTTATTAAATATAGGTAATTATTTAATAAGAAATTTGAAAAAACAACTGACACGGATGGGATTCGATCCCACGATCTTCGGCGTACCATGCCGATGCTCTACTGAGCTACCGTATCTCATTAGAATCAGTGGACATTTCAAATCTCTTTCTACTCCTAGGGCGTGTGGTAATATCTATCGGAATACATTACGTATCCGAGTATAAATATATTTAAGGCGCGTACCTTTCAATGTCATATGTACTTTCTTAGTTAATCTAAGACACCACTGACTAACGGTGAAGGAAAACATCGTAAGGAAACCTGGACTTAATAGTCTGAAATCGCCAACACGCAGTGAGCTAGCGTGGTGATTAATGTTCAATCCTTCTTTGAGAAGAAGCCTTTGCCCACTTTGGGTCAGTTACAGGCTGATTTATTTATTTACCAGTCATCTGAATCCTCCTAATCACTTTTTGTATGTATGTATACAGGGTTATTTGTAAAACACCAGCATCCTTAAAAGGGGTCATTAAACTCATCATTATGAACTACTTTTACTATGGGACCAACCCTGAAATCGCAAAAAAAATCAGCTGGTTCATACATTTATGTTCACATGACTCAACAAAATGTATGGAACAGCTGATTTTTTGTTTTTTGCGATTTCAGGGTAATGAGTAATAATGATGAGTTTAATGACCCCTTTTAAGGATGCTGGTGTTTTACAAATAACCCTGTATACATTGCGGTTGTACAGTATGCGCCGTTTTTGAAGTAGCCGATGCGACGGGCGCCTTTTGGCACGAGCCGCGCGCGTCGGCGTCTCTTTGTGTCGGCTTTTACAAAGCGCTCAAACCATTTCAACGGACGAAATGTATGATCTACTCACCGGTGCGTACTCCCTGTTCATTACATCAAGTAAAGTGCTCGCACATCTGTAAACGCTTACACACCGCCCGCCGACACCATTCCACGTACAAGATGACCCTGATAACGTAATAATGATATAAGAACAAACTGGTATCTCGAAGGTTGAGCAGTAACATAAATTTATGTCACTGCTAAGCCTAGTGGTACCGACTGCCAAGTCAAAGGTCTCAAGTTCCCAAGACTTTTCGTAAGTTTTCATCTGCCTAGCCTTTTCCCAACTATGTTGGGGTCGGTTTCCAGTCTTACCGGATGCATCTGAATATCAGTGTTTTACATGGAGCGACTGCCTATCAGACCTTCACAACCCAGATACTGGGTTACACTATACCCCTTGGTAAGACTGGTTGTCAGACTTTCGGGCTTCTGACTACCCGTAACGACTGTCAAAGATCTACAATTGACAGCCGGGGCCAACAGCTTTACGTGCTATCTGAGGCACGAAGAGTGATAATTAATTTATAAGTAAGTTATGTGTGTATTATAAATTAATTATCACCTGCTCCGTGCCTCGGAAGGTACGTTAAGCCGTTGGCCCCGGTTGTCATGATAATCTTTGACTGTCGATATAGAGAGTCAGTACCCTAATAAAATCCTGACAACTGATCTAACTTTAGAATATCGTATCCCTTTGGGTTGAGGTCAGATAGGCAGTGGCTCCGTAGAAAACTGATATTCAGCTGCATCTAGTTAGATTAGAAACCGACCTCAACAAAGTTTGCGAATTATAAGGCTAGGAGGATGGCTGGTGCGTTTTAGAAATGAATTATCACTTGCTAAAACGGTGAAGGAAAAACATCGTGAGGATACCAGCCGACCTGAGAGATTTTTCAACGGTATGTAAAGCCATGTCAGAGGCATACGGGCGGTTTAAACTCTGACACATACGATAAGAAGAATATATATAAAAATAATAATTTACCTTCATGCAAATTTAAATGATCACCGATGACGTAAAACACACACGAGAAAACCATAATTATTTGTAGCAGCATGATCAAAAACCTGTTCTATACGACTGACTCTTATTACCACTCAAGCACAACTAAAGGTTACGTTGTCGATGATCTGAGGATGATTTTAATGTTATTTTTTGTAAGTATTACCTTAACGTACCTTTTTTTTCGCACAAGAGGACTGCGCCTAATGCATACCATCCCGCTCGGGAATGCAAGACGGTTAAGACAAGTGTCATTTCGCTCATTTGCGACAAAGCAGACATTTCTCAAAAAGTCCATTTTGCAGGACATCAATTTAAAAATCAATTATTTTGTATTCCCAAATTCCCAAGAGTCTTAGAGACTCTTTAAAATACCTCTGCTCTTATTTGATATCCCTCCCTTACTATCTTACTATGACTTCACTTACTTAATTTTTGTTAAAAACAGAAGGTTGTTTTTCCACTCAACTGTATTATTAACCGACTTTAAAAAAAAAGGAGGAGGTTCTCAATTCATCGGAATCTTTTTTTATTTTTTTTATTTATGTATGTTCACCGATTGCTCGAAGACACGTGGACACGTGAAAGGGTATATTCCCGAGGTGGTCCCATAGAAATATTGTCATGATCTGATCATGGACTTACGAGATATATATCCAGGATTGTCGTTACAAGTAATATTGCTTTGTGTATACGTGCAGTCGATGGCTCACGAGTAACGACTGGTTGTCAGACTGTCGGGCTTCTAACTACCCGTAATGACTGTCAAAGATCTACAATTGACAGCCGACAACAGCTTAACGTGCTATCCGAGGCATAGAGAGTGATAATTAATTTATAATAAGCATATAACTTACGAAAAGTCAGAGGTGCGCGCCTTGGTTTCAAACCCGAGACCTCTGACTTCACTTTGATGAAAAATCAATTTTCAGATTTCGACCTATGTTCCTTGGGGAATGTTGTTCAGTTTCATGGACCTAATTACCTCCTAATATTTGGCAGGTCTTTAAAACAACAACATATTATAGTTAGGATTAGGTATTTTCACATGAGTTACCAAGCAGCTTGTAGGTGTACTACAAACCATTTGATTGGATGAACTGTAGGTATATTAATAGATGTTGTTTTGTAAAAGCAGTAGTTATTAAGCTCTCGCATGAAGCGCTTGTGGTGATAATGTGTTTAAAAATAATATATTTATTGTTTATGGTGTCCTGTGTTTATGGTCAGGGGATCCTGGATCTACCGGAAGGTAAATATTAGCTATAATGTGTGATAGATCTAAGCTGGTTTTAGCAAGAGTCGCCTTGACCTCGGTAGTACTACCCTCGCGCAGAATATCGGCGTAAAATAATAGTTTTTGTACTGGTTGTAGATGGTACGGTAAGTGAGTAATATGTAGTAATAATGTGCTTCTAAATTATCTGCCACGGTTGCAATGGGAGAAAGTATGGGGTATATAGATTACAATAGTGAAGAAATTTCGTACCCAGGTAAAAAAAAAATTGGAGCATGGAGCAGAATTAGACCTACGCAATAAAACGCAGGCAAAAGAAAAAAAATTATGACGTTAGATAAAAAAAAATTACTTCACTATTGTAATATAAATAACCAATATTATCTCCCATTGCAGCCGTGGCAGATAATTTAGAAGCACCTGTATAAGAAAATATATAGTTATAGGTCTCACTATTGAAATGTTATAATATCATTTTTGCAAAATTTAACCATTTTTATTTTTATTTAAATTTAACCATTGATATAAGCTAAAATGTAACTTTTTCGCTCGTGGAGTCTATTGCCTAGTTGAACCGCATCCGCAGTCAACGTTTTGGTCCATCCTAGGCTCTTATCTTATGAAGCAATTTAAATAAATAATTTATACCATACTACTTTATGTAAGAATGTTTTTTACATGTTTATGCACATGTTTTGCTTATTAAATGACTAGCGACCCGCCCCGCATGTATTATACATATAAACCATCCTCTTGAATCACTCTATCTTTGAAAAAAAAACGGCATCAAAATCCGTTTCGTAGTGTTAAAGATTTATTTATTTATTTATTTATTAAGGATCTTCAACAAAGAATACACTATACATTCGTCTTAAAAAAGTAACAATTACAAAAGATCTAAGCATACATATGGACAGACAGACGCGGGAAGCGACTTTGTTTTATACTATGTAGTGATATTATTTAATAAGAAACTCGCATAAACTTATAATCATAATACTTATCTGGTATTTTTTTATAGAAAAACGGCTGCATGTGTGTCCTGTAACTGGTTTTAAAACTTGTTTGCATTTTATGCCAAAACAGCCATTAATCATAAACAAATCCAACCTTGTAGCGTTTCACGGTCGTAAGATCGGCCGTAAGATTGTATTAAAATTATATTATAAGATTATAATCTGTAATTCTAAACGTATGCGTCATAGTTGCTGGTCAGTATTGCTGGCCACCTAGTGACGGATTAACCCTTAATCAAATTAAGCAATTGCCTAGGGCATCACGTCTGAGGGGGCACCAGAAGAAGCACAAAAAGTACGTTAACTTCACTAACGTCCACTTCTAAAGTATACGTTACATCTCATCATCTTATTTTACAAAAATCTAATGTTTTTAGGCGGTAAACGTTTAAAGACGAAGATACGGATAGGGGGGCCCACAGGCATGGTTTGCTTAGGGCATCAAGTAGTCTAAATCCGTCACTGTGGCCACCTAGTTAGTATGTACGTAGTAGCTACCTATTTTGGTAGCACTGATAGCCTAGTGGTACGACCGTCGACTGACAAGTCAGAAGTCTCGAGTTCGATCCCAAGGCGCGCAACTCTGACTTTTCGTAAGTTATGTGCCTATTATAAATTAATTATCAGTTGCTAAAACGGTGAGGGAAAACATCGTGATGAAACCAGCACACCTGAGAGATGTTTCAACAGTTGTGCAAGCCATGTCAGAGGCCTACGGGCGGTTTAAACTCTGACACCAGGTTGTTCATCAATCCTACGATAAAGAAGAAGAATGAATTTATCTATTTATATATTTTTCAGGGTCGAAATGTTCAAAAAACGGCGTAGATGGAGTGTGTGCCAGCGTGTACAATTGCTTGGATGCTGCTGAAGACATCAAGAAGAAAGACTACCCATCAGTGAGAGTTTTTGTATTTTTTTATCATTTAGTCATCATCAGCCTGTATTAGTCCACTGCTGAATATTAGCCTCTCTCAATGCGCGCCACTATTATGCGCTCATTGGAGGTATTTGCCCATAATCGCCACGCTGGGCAAGCGGATTAGCGATCGCAGTAGCAGATGATTACTGTTACACAGAAGGATGCTGCTGACATCCTCCGGATCTTTCCCTTTGTCGCTTCTTACGACACCCGCGGGACGAGTAGGGGTGGTTCTATTGTTAGGCCAGAAACCCCACAGCGCATTTTTTTTTATAATATACAGCGTTATTTGTAAAAAACTGACAACTTGAAAGGGGTCATTATACTCATCATTGTGAACAACTTTTATTGTGGGACCAACCCATAAAAAAAGTAAAAAAAATAAATAAAAATAAAAGTAAAAATTGTTCCTAATGATGAGTTTAATGACCCCTTTTCAGGTTGTCAGTGGAGAGGCCTATGTATGTATGTATGTATCTTTATTAAAAAACAATTTACATTTATCTTATAGCTAATACAAAGCCCCACAAAACTGTTTTCAGTTTGCCTGTGGGAACAGAAAATATAAATACTTATTTAATAATAAATTAACAAGTGCATAATAAATATGTAGTCGCACACTACATATTTATTTCGCTATTTTAAAATATATATTACATTAAATTTTCTAAATAAAATTTATATGTCCAGCAGTGGCCTGATATGGGCTAATTAATGCTGATGATAATGACGGACTCCCTATAAAGATTGTCAAAGATCTTAATGTCAGCCGGGGCCAACGGCTTAACGTGTTTTCTGAGGCATGGAGCAAGTCATAATTAGTTTATAATACGCACATAACTTACGAAAAGTCAGAGGTGCGCGCCTTGTGTTCGAATCTGAGACCTCTGACTTGCCAGTCTATGGTCATACCTAGGCTACTACCACTGCACTAAGCCACGGCATTAAATCTATATGCTGTTACGAATAAAAGTGTTTTTTTAAAACGGTTTTACTTAGCTTGACCTGTTTATTATTTGGTTCAAAGTTAGTAATCGATATTTCACCCCCTTCCTGTTGACAGATTGATCTGATATTTGGTACACAGCTTTAGTTTTAATGACAAAAACGTTTTACGTAAAAAAAATTGTTATATTATTTACAGATATGTGCTTATCGTGGCAGGGAACCTATTATATGCTGCACAGATTGCGATCTTGTCAATGATACTAGGTAAGTATTGATAATAAATATAACAACTATATACTTTATAAATATTACTAGCGACCCGCCCCGGCTTCGCACGGTTACGCTAATGCATATATTATACATATAAACCTTCCTCTTGAATCACTCTATCTATTAAAAAAACCGCATCAAAATCCGTTGCGTAGTTTTAAAGATCTAAGCATACATAGGGACAGACAGACGCGGGAAGCGACTTTTGTTTTATACTATGTAGTGATGATACTGCCTCGTTGGTCTAGTGGTAGCAAGCGCGACTGCTGAGCACCAGGTCCTGAGTTCGATCCCCGGGTCGGGCAAAAGTGTTATTGGGTTTTTTCATTAGAAAATTCTCAGTAGCAGCACGGAGTCTGGAATTGAGCCCGGTGCAATTAGTCTCGCCCCCTATTACATGGGACTTATAACATAGCCGGCGAAACGTGGGTGTCTGCACACCTTTGCCTATCCCCTCTGGGGAACACAGGCGTGAGTCTATAAAAAAAATTATACTTACGGCTTTACTCACGTATTGATTTTGGGGAGTGCCCGACTAGTTTCGAACTCAAATGGAGTCCATTTTTAAGAGCGAGTGTGGTGTGCTGATGTCCGCGACCGGACCACTTTCGTGTATTTAAGAAATTTTGAATTTGATATTTTTTCAGGACAATGTACATTGACCCTACGAGCGGCAGATGGCATTTCAGGAATGGGCAGAAGGCTAGAGACAGTTAGTATAGTATTTGCTTCGTGGTTAGTATAATAATTAATTATGAAATTAACCAGCCTTTTGTTTTTTTTTTGTGGCCTGGGGAGTAAAAATAAAAAAAATGTTAATTTTTAAATGAAATGAAACAACTGACTCGAACGGGTCTTGAACCCGCCATCCCTGGCATGCCGTGCTTTACCAATTAAGCTACCGAGTCCTGCCCGCCTCAGTTGAAATTACAAATCTCTTTCACCTTAAAGGCGTGTGGCGACATCTACCGGAGTACTGCCGCACTGCTGGCCCCATGTTCCAAACTTTGCAGCTTAGAAAACATAGAAACGTTATCACCAATTTTTTAATATATTTTTATGTATGTTTTTTACATGTTTATGCACATGATTTGCTTATTAAATGAAATTATTTAATAAGAAACTCGCAAAAACAACTGACCCAGGCGGGACTTGAACCCGCGATCTCTGGCGTGCCGTGCCATTGCGAGTTTCTTAAACTTCTAGTGTATATTATAAACATAAAAATAAGTTAATTTTTTTTTCTATTTCAGAATGTTTTGACTATATGCAGCAGCTCGAACCCTGTCACGGTCACTTCACAGGAACTATATTTAAAGAGAAACACCCAGAAAAGAACTGCTTCAGACCTTACCCTACGGCCGTGGGAGCGGCTGGGGGAGTCGATGCTAAGAGGAATGAGTTCCCGCATATGGTAAAAACCTTCTCCTTAGCGTATGGTTGACCTGAACATGTAGTATGAGTTTGTACGAGTATGTATACTATGCAAATATCGACAGTTTTGACAGAGAGCATTGCAGAGCATAGTGGTAAGGCCGTTGACTGATAAGTCAGTGGTCTCGAGTTAGATCCCAAGGCGCGCACCTCTGACTTTACGTAAGTTATGTGCGTATTATAAATTAATTATCAGTTGCTAAAACGGTGAAGGATGATGAATGATGAAACCAGCACACCTGAGAGATTTTTCAATGGTGTGTAAAGCCATGTCAGAGGCCTACGGACGGTTTAAACTCTGACACCAGGTTGTTAATCAACCATACGATAAGAAGAAGATATACATAAGCTTATAATATACGCCCATGGAATTATCGTTATGTCACGTGGTCAAAACAAACGAATAGAATCTAATCCTATAGGTACACTTCTTTTGTTTTCTATAGCGTTAGCAATTGTAGATAGTCAACTTGGCTAAGCCTCCTGGGTGGGAACCTGCCAGGTTTTGACTCACTCGCCAAGGTGGGTCCAATCATTGTCGGCGGCCTAGAAACCACTGAATTCTCCTTGAAAGGCGCGCGCGGAAAACGTCGCGCCGTTTCTTTTACCTGCATTGATGCTAACTCTATCTCTTTCTGTCATTCAGAAACATCGTTGGCAAGAACGAGAGGTACTTACTTACGTTCGTAAGGAATACCAATGTTAAAGAGTTACTTTGTTCCTCGTTGATGATGTATTTTCCAGGCGCTGCTAGGCTATGGGACAGATACAGATTCAGCACAGTGGCTTTGTGGAGGATCCCTGATCAGCGAAAACTTTATCCTGACTGCAGCACACTGCATATCAAGCCCGGCACTGTAAGTAACTATAGCTGCTTAGGAATTTAGGGGTTCCTACCTTCCGACCTCTGACTTTTCGTAAGTTATGTGCGTTTTATAAATTAATTATCACTCTCCGTGCCTCGGATAGCACGTTAAGCTGTTGGCCCCGGCTGTCAATTGTAGATCTTTGACAGTCGTTACGGGTAGTCAGAAGCCCGAAAGTCTGACAACCAGTCTTACCAAGGGGTATCGTGTAACCCAGTATCTGGGTTGTGGAGGTCTGATAGGCAGTCGCTCCATGTAAAACACTGGTATTCAGCTGCATCCGGTAAGACTGGAAGCCGACCCCAACATAGTTGGGAAAAGGCTAGCCAGATAGATAAGAAGCACGTGGCTGTGGGTTCAAACCTGGCAAGTACCAATATGACTTTTTCAATGTTATATGTAGGTACTTTCTTAGTTAATCTAAGACACCACTGACTAACTGTGAAGGAAAACATTGTGAGGTTACCAGCACACCTGAGAATTTTTTAACGGTGTGTAAAGCCATGTCAGAGCCCTAGGTTAAAACTCTGACACCAGGTTGTTCATCATTCGATAAAGAAAGAAGTAGCTGATGGTGGTCTGACGATCTTTCTGTCATTTCACTCCTCTAACAGGTTATTGATCACACTATGATTTTCAGAGGGGAAGTGAGGTTCATAGCTCTGGGCATCCTAAAGCGCACGGATCCTCCGGAACTGTGGCAGAAGTACACCGTGAAGAGGATCATAGCTCATCCGCAGTACAAGCCTCCCTCCAAGTACCATGACATCGCGCTGCTGGAGACTGTCGGAAGGTTTGTAGATTTTGTCAGGAAAAAAAACATCAAGACTGGGCTGTATGGAACATGACTCTTGTCTTTCGAATCATGATTAAAATAGTATAAGTAAAAATGTTTTTACGTAAAACGGTTTTGTCATCAAAACTAAAGCTGTGTATTAAATATCAGTTCAATCTATCAACAGGAAGGGGGTGAAATATCGATTACTAAATTTGAACCAAATTATAAACAGGTCAAGCTAAGTAAAACCGTTTAATCAAGGGCGTAATTTGTTAATGAAAGCACTAAGCGCCATTTTATATGTCACTAGCTGCCCGCGCGCGACTTTGTACGCGTGATTATCCTAATTCAACGCCTGTTCTACCCCTACGTTACTATACCCCTACCCTACCCCACCCTTTTTTTCCCACCTTTTAAACCTTCCCTTAATTTCAATATCTAAATTACCCAAATCGGTCAAGCCGTTCTCGAGTTTTAGCGAGACTAACGAATACCAATTCATTTTATATAGATTTAATAACAATTAAAATCATGTTCCAATTCCAGGGTGACTTTTAACATCCAAGTAATGCCAGCCTGTCTCCATTATGACCTGGTAGAGAGAGATAATAGAGGAGAAGCTACAGGGTGGGGAGCTTTAGGCAAGCGGCGAGAACTTGCTGATACCTTGCAAACTGTAAGTACCTATGCCTCTGCCAGGTCGTAAAACATGCATCACCATCATCAGCCTGTAGTATTCACTGCTGAACTGCCTCTCCCAATGCGCGCCATTTTTGTGCGCTCATTGTAGGTATTTGCCCATATTCGCCACGCGGGACAAGCGGGTTGACGATTGCATGATCAGATGATTGCTGTAAGAGTCTCCCTACATTTATCGACGCGGAATCGGCTAACACCGGTCAAAAAAGCCTTTATGTCTACGTAATAAGGGTGTTACTAATACCATTCGCATCGGCTCGGCTCGGACGAAGCGTCACGACGCCTGCCAACGGCGTAACGAGCCGTTTGTACAGCTGATCGGCGATTAGTCTAGTGAGGTGATACGCATTCAGCTTAAGCCGATTCCGCGTCGATAAATGTGGGGAGACACTTACACAAAAGGATGCTGCTGCCCATCCTCCGGATCTTTCCCTTTGTCGCTTCTTACGACACCCGCTGAAGGCACTGATAGCCTAGTGGTATGACCGTCGACTGACAAGTCAGAGATCTCGAGTTCGATCCCAAGCGCACCTCTGACTTTTCGTAAGTTATGTGCGTATTATTAATTAATTATCAGTTGCTAAAACGGTGAGGGAAAACATCGTGATGAAACCAACACACCTGAGAGATTTTTCAATGGTGTGTAAAGCCATGTCAGAGGCCTACGGGCGGTTTAAACTCTGACACCAGGTTGTTCATCAACCATACGATAAGAAGAAGAAGACGTCACCCGCAGGACGAGTAGGGGTTGTGCTATTCTTAGGCCGGAGATCACAATGCAACATACATACTTAAGATCTTTTTTTTTCTGCATCAGGTGAGGCTTGAAGAGTTTACCGAGAAAGAATGTGCGGCCCTGTACCCCCGGCACAGACTCCTGAAGGAAGGTTATGACCACAATTCGCAAATGTGCTACGGACATCACCAGGAGATCAAAGACACTTGTCAAGTGAGTATAATAATATCCTCCTGATCGATTTCAGTCACAGCGGCCAATCTCAACGGAGATTAGCCAACTACGCAGGAGATATTATAGTGCACAAGTGTGTGCGCAAACACAGGTTCCCTATTCCCTCACTCTCATGGTCTGATGGGACGGCCTTCCGACACGATCGGAGAGAGATCAGGCGCAGGGCCAACGGCTTTACGTGCTTTCCGAGGCACGGAGTAAGTGATAATTAATTTATAAAACGCACATAACTTACGAAAACGCGCCTTGGGTTCGAACCCGATACCTCTGATTTGCCAGTCAACGGTCACAACCACTAGGCTATCACGACTCATACTCAAGTGAGTATACGAGTATTTGGAAGGCGATCTAGTTCTTCAAGGAAGTTCAAGGAAGCGGCGGAGCGGGTCAGGGAGGGTCATACGCTGGCTGACCCGCTCCGTTGCGCGCAAAGGGGCAGGCGCAGACGACAGTATACCTGTACCCACCTTGACAAGAGCTGGCGGGCGGCTGAAACCGGTATGCTGCCCTCCTTGCACGAATAAGGGGCGAAGGTCAAAAAGCGTGTTGGGGCGATGTCTAGGAACCTAGACGCCAGGACATCAGGAAAAATGGGGGCGCCACTAGCGCACTTCACATAGTACACTACGACTCAAAATCACAAGTTATTTGGTATTTAAATATTTCTTTGACGAATTGTTTGTCATAAAATGTAATGAAATGAATCACTTTTAAGTTAATTTAGTTCTCACAAACTTAGTTTTTAATATTTTTATTTTTAGTTCTAACTGTCACCGTCTCAGACTCTTTTTTTGGCAAGCTGTATTTCTCTATAAAGGTTTAATTATAGTTTTTTTATCTATGTGCCTAAAAATTCTTTTCTCCCATCCCAGGGTGATAGCGGAGGTCCTCTTCAGAACCGAGAACACATCAACCATTGCCAGTTCGTGGTCATAGGAGTAACATCAGCGGGGCGGGAATGTGGCAACGTAGGCAGTACGGGGTTGTATACCCGAGTGAGACATTATCTGCGCTGGATTGAAGATATTGTGTGGCCTTGAATAAAATTAAATGTATATACAGAAAGTTTGGTGTTTTATCTAGTGCCAGGTTCGAACCCACACCCCACGTGTTGCAAAGCGGGTCCTTAACCAATGAGCCACCACGACCATCTACTAAGTGTTCTATTAAGTAGCATTTGTTTTATAGACTCACGCCTGTATTCCCCAGAGGGGGTAGGCAGAGGTGTATGCAGTACCGTTTCGCCGGCTATGTTATAAGTCCCATGTAATAGGGGGCGAGCCTATTGCCATTAACCGGGCACAATTCCAGACTCCGTGCTGCTACTGAGAATTTCCTAATCGAAAAACCCAATAACACTTTGCCCGACCCGGGGATCGATTCCAGGACCTCGTGCTCAGCTGTCGCGCTTGCTACCAATAGACCAACGACAGCGGTCACCACAACTAGGCTATCACGACTCTGGCTGGCGGAAGCTAGCTAAATATAAAAATAAAACTGCAAGAATCATGTCAAGCGCATATATTTACATCAAAACAAAATACTGCTTATTCTTATAGTACATTTAATTAAAACATTCAACATTTAAATACAGCATAATCTATGGTTTGCGAAGCGATTGCGACGATAGAAGTAAACGACGATACGACGATAATTTTTGTAGATTTATCGCCCATAGGTAGTAGGTAGCGTACTTTAAAAGGGGAACTAATTTTTTAAGCTGTTATTTAAACATTCGAGATGTTATTATGAACAGTTGAAAAACATATTGAGCAGTTATTTAATTTAATGGCGGTTGATTAATTATTGCGACAGTAAAACATGGACAGTAATAAAAAAATAATTAGTCAGTTATTTTATAATACAATGTCAATTCTAAAAATAATTGAGCAGTCCAATAACTGAATGAGCGGTAAAAATGATGGAATGAGCAGTTCGATAAATAGTTCGGCAGTTTACGATTCTGTGTATGGACTTTAGGGCACCCCGACTCGGACAGGTTAGGTTAGAAGGGGATGGCGGGGTCGTGTGAGCGAGCGAAGCGAGCGAATAGACCTCGCCTTCCCCTTCGTGGTTATTTTTTTAAAAACCACCCAGAAGTAGGAGCCCCGCGAAGCGGGGCTCCGTCGATTATATGATAAAGATTATATGATATAAAGCATAAGGTCATACGAATAAAATTAATTAGCAAATAAAATAAATTTTATAGCTTACCAAAATGATCGTTTACTACTTTAACACCTAATTGTTTATAGAATTGCTTAGAATGAGATTTCTTACCGACAAAATCCGATTTATTACTGCTCACACGTAACCGCTCGTTTAATAATTTTTACCGCTCATTTAATTATTTTCCTACTCAATTATATATTCACTGATCTATTTCATTATTTTTTATTACTCATTTTTGTTTACTTTACTGCTTAGTTTTAACTGCTGAACTAGTTATTAAACGTGCCATTTATAATTTTTAACTTACCAAAACCGCTATTTACAACTGCCTCTTTAAATCAGTGCCCTTTAAAAGTGGGGTATGTCTTACTATTAATTATAGTATAGTTAAAATCTCGCTGCAGACTTGGTCATAAATCATAATCAGAGTAGGGATGTGCGCTATTTGCGCGAGGCCATTATCGATAACAGAATCATTAAGGTGATCACGTAAACATACTATAGCTGATGTCGAGAAGTTAGGCGATGAAGCCATTTCCAATGTCACCATTGAAAATTGGCAAAAATGTGTGAAACATGCAGAACTGCTGCAAGATGAAGACTTAAGAAAATCACATTTATGCGAAGAGTTCATCATTCATGTGGATGATGATGACGATGACTCAGACAAAGAATTTTAATTTTTTTATTTTTAGTTTTACAAATACGTTCTTTTGTTTATATACCTATTTAATATGCTTTGTTGTAAATTTGGTAATAAAATATAAAAAATAAATGTGTTTTTATTGCTATCACCCATTTATAAATATAAAACTATCGATATCACTCATCGACTGCAGTAATGCACAGGACTACGTGTGGGCGTGGCCTGCCCATAGAGAGGGAAACACTCGAATGATTTATGACCGAGTCTGCAGCGAGATTTTAACTATACTATAGTCAAGATTAGGCGTATCATTAACTTTGCAATCTCGACGGTACCGCTTCACAACCGTTACAATTAAACAACACAAAAAATAATCAATAAATGCGTCAATACTAATCGTCGTGCGACTTTGCGATTAATCGCATAACATAGTCGCGTGTGTATAAAACACCTATAGCTAAGGCAGTGGTCCGATTGCCGGCGAGAAGACGACTAACTATCGGCGATTTTCTCTCTCAAAAAACGTAGGTACAATAGATATAAATTCCGTGTCAATAAAAGAGATGCATTTCATCATCTGCCTAGCCTTTTCCCAACTATGTTGTGGTCGGCTTCCAGTCTTACCGGATGCAGCTGAATACCAGTGTTTTACATGGAGCGACTGCCTATCAGACCTCCACAACCCAGATACTGGGCTACACGATACCCCTTGGTAAGACTGGTTGTCAGACTCTCGGGCTCCTGACTACCCGTAACGACTGTCAAAGATCTACTATTGACAGCCGGGGCCAACAGCTTAACGTGCTATCCGAGGCACGGGGAGTGATAATTAATTTATAAAACGCACATAACTTATGAAAAGTCAGAGGTGCGCGCCTTGGGTTCGAACTCGAGACCACTGACTTGCCAGCTAACGGTTACCACCAGGCTATCACACCACAATAAATAAATATAAAAGAGATGCATTTATTAATAGTTGATCGCTGACTGTTCACACTGCCAGCGAGGACTCGCTTTAGTAGTTTGTCGCTGGGCGACAAGATCTATCAAACATAATACTCGCTCAGCGATACTCGTTCACTCGCTCGCTCGCTTGATCATTTCTTTACAGTGACCGCGGGCGAGTAATCGCTCGTCGCACTTGCAGACTCGTGAGACTAAACTATCGAAACTAACACTCGCTTCCCGCTGATCGCCAACTCGTTTATAGTTTCAGTTCTCATCTCTCGTTCATCGTCGGCAGTCGGACCACGGCCTAAACCTAGCTAATTATTCAGATCTGCTATAGCACATAGGTACTATTTACATCATATATACAAAAATAATATACATATACTACTACCCGTACGAATAAACAATGGGATTGAAAATGGCATCTCCTCATATAACCTGTAGGTGCGAGTAGGAACGAGATACATCAAAAACATAGTGTGCGAGCGAGAAGCAAATAGTTCTGGCGCCATTTTCAATCCAATTCTATAACCGCACGGGTAGTATTAAAAATTTCGCGAATCACCATTACTACTAATTCTGGTTTCTACTATACAGCGTGTAACAGAAGTCCGAAATAATACTTAATGTAATGTATGTATATCATGAAGAGAATCACCTGTGAAAATATTGAATGGAAAAGAGGCATTTTTTTTTTCATTTGGCATTTCATTTTCTTCAATAATGACAGATTTTATTTTCCTATGCGTGCCTAGTGCTTACTTAAAGAATTTATTGACGGTAAATAACCGGATTCGTGTTAATTCACCTTTCAGCTGATTTCTAGGGCTGTATTTGAAAGATTTTGGTGAAAACTTTGACCGTGGTTTACTCGAGTATTGTTTGGGGTTCGGTTCCAAAGCCTATGCTCAATTGTTGATATTGGATTGTGTATAGGGTACCTTATACGCCCTTAATGTATTATTTCGGACTTGCGTTACACGCTGTATATTCTAATATTGAATCATACAATTACAAGAGTCTTGTTTGCTTATTCGTAGATTAACCAAAGCAAGTACAAAGTAGAAAAGTAGATAATTTCAATAGTATTTTGAATTATTATTATTAATTTTCTTATATATTTCTCTAGAGACGGCCAATTTGCGTTAAAATAAATTATTATCTTTATAAATATTATATATTTAATATTGGTAATATTTAGGTTCTTTATTTTAATATTACATGTAATATTTTTAACAACTTTACTCTGGCAGTATTTTTTTATTTCTATATGTACTATCGTGAACAAAGCCGGTGCACCACTCTTAAGGTTAGAATCGCTTGCACCCGGCGTCCGAACGTAGCGCTAGTCCCGCCCCTACGCACGTAGCATCGTTCAAAGCATTTTAATCGCAAAGTGGTTCACCGTTCGTGTCCACGATAGTATAGTCGACCATAAAATTTCTTTACCACCCTTAGAGTTAATGTTGTTTGCATATCTCAAAACAACAAAGTCTAATTTATCTTACAACTAGCGACCCGCCCCGGCTTCGCACGGTTACGCTAATATGCATGTATTATACATATAAACCTTCCTCTTGAATCACTCTATTTATTTAAAAAACCCGCATCAAAATCCGTTGCGTAGTTTTAAAGATCTAAGCATACATAGGGACAGACAGACGCGGGAAGCGACTTTGTTTTATACTATGTAGTGATACCAGGTGACAGATAACGTTGTGATTTGAACAGTGAGTCTTAGCGACATTTAATTTTGATGGAACTTTTTGTCAAAAGTGGTAAAGCAATTATATGGTTGACTATACATATAATGTTTTCAAACTTTGTAGTTTTATAATATATATAGTCTCAAACTTTCGCGAACACTCAACATAATGAAACAACTTTTTAACGGATATAATTCGCGTTTTTATTTTGACAATACAATCACATATAATTAAAAATTCACATAATATTTATGGGCAAAAACTAAATAAAGTTGACGGTAGATCAAAAATAATTTTAAATAACTGTTCAGACGCTTGTCAACCTCAGTCTGCCTGCGACCACGAGTGCTGCAAAGTACTCGAAACGTCAGGATTGTATTATCAAAATAAAAACGCGAATTATATCCGTTAAAAAGTTGTTTCATTTGTAGTTTTACGTAACAGTTTCCATCGTATAGTATTTATGCATAATATATTATGTATACTGTCGTAAGGCATAGTCAGCGCCGGCATTAGGGCCACTGCCACCACAGGCACAAATATTGGGGCGACCACTGAAGGATTTCAATATCGAATGTAAATTTTTGCTGGTGAAGCACAGTATTGATACCATCTCGGCGCCCCCGCAAATTTGGCGCCCTAGTCCGTTGCCTCATCGCGCCCCCTAACGCCGGTACTGTGCATAATCTTATTAATGTGCCGCGGGGCGCTTAAGAAAAACAATATTATTATTGTCTTATTCAGTATTTGATAAGTACTACGCCATATCGGACGCTATATAAATCATCTCTTGTAGATGTATAAAGACATTTGATGGTGATGACGCCATATCAGAGGCCCTACTCTGAAATTCGAATGACGAAGCTACCACTGACGGACCGCATCTTTGTTCGTTTTTTTTCGTTAGTTAAATAACCTTTTATTCGATTGTTTTTTATGGATTTAAATCGAAACGACAGAGAAAATAATAATTACAGACTAACAACAATTAAATAGTAGTAGTTTGGTGGTAAGATTTACATTTGATGCAGCGGTGTAACGTGGGTTTTCGCCGCCCCGGGGCATTTTATTATTTTAATAATTATTAGTCAGTTTTTCCAATCATCTTGTCCCTCTTTCTCGCACGATTTAGAGTTTTTTTTTTAATTTTAAGAATCGTGGCGCTTGCCGCCGTCCGCTTTCATATCGCCAGGGGCCAGGCCCCTACTGCACCCCCCACGCTAAGCCACTGGTTTGTAGTCTTCGTTATTACGCTTCGATACGAAACATCGAAGTGCGATTTCCTAGTAGGACCTCAAGTTTAAAAAAAAACAATTTTTCATAAATTTAAAAGTTTTATAAGCTGTCCACAAGATGGCATGGTTACAAATCACAAGAATCTCACGTCTAATATTTTAAAAATTAACCAAAAATTATTTTTTTTTTAACTTCAAAACATACCCAATTAAAAATTAAGTTTAAAATAAATGACTAGTTTTACAGGTCATAGAATTTCAATACAGTCAAGAAAATGCTTAAATATAATTCTTAAAAATGAATAGGTTTTGATAATAGGCGTGACGAAAGATTTTCAAATCTTCTTCCGTACTGTAGGTACACATTTACTATTTACGAAGAAACCTTTATTTCGGTAATAAACTTTAGTTTAACGAAGAATAAAGCCATTTTTCTAATATTTTTTCTATAGTGCGTCAAAAAAAGTTCTCAGGTGTCATGGCGTCGATTTTGACGTCACGCTTAGGTAAACATGTCAAATTAATATTCAATACAACAAAACAGTGTTGACAGCGGATTTTACCCAAGCGTGACGTCATACGCTGTGATTGCTTTTTCAGTCCAAATGGCGGATTGCAATATTTTAAGGTTTTATTTTAGTGAAAATCTTAATAATCTAATATTTTAAAATAAAACTGAAGCAGTGTTTTAATATATTTTTTATATAATGTTTCCCCTAACATCATTAAATCGACGATTTTTTGATACTGTCGTCATGCCTATTGTACCCCCTAAATCCTCAAAAACTTTACCTCTTTATAATAGACTAGCTGTTCCCCGCGACTTTGTCCGCGTTAAATTAAATATTCCCGTAAACACACGTTGATAAGCAGCCAGATTACCTGTTTATTTTTACTTGAATCACAGATATTGTTATTTTTTACTGAAAACTCAACTTTTATAGAATAAAAAATAGCCTATAGCACTCTGGGATAAAGTATCTTCCTATTAGTGAAAGAATTTTTAGGATCGGATCGGTAGTTCCAGAGATTACCCCTGACATACATACATACAAACTTTACGTCTTTATAATATTTGTATAGATGAATTATTATTATGTAACTTAAAAAAAAGGATTACTCTTGTACTTAAGTATTATTAATAATAATTATTGTAACCTGACTATAATAGTAAAGGCGCCTCTTAGCATTAATCTGCTATCTCGCTCGCACATTGAAGATATAAAATCAATGAATATAGTTATGAAAAATCGAACTAAACCAATTGAAGGAGAACAACATTACAAAGTTTCAGCAAAAATTTGCCCGACCCGGGAATCGAACTCCATCCACAAGACTAATGATAAACTAAATTACTTTCTATAATACTGAACAGTGATATTATCTAAAACTAAACAGTGCAATTTTGGCTATATATTTTTATTTTACAATTATTATACAGCGCTGCGTCTGCGCAATACTCGATTATAGTCTCCTTGGTTGACCGACGGAGCATTAAAAAAATAATCAAATACGTATTTAATAATTTAGTTATTTCAATAACTATTGTCAACTAATTACTAAAATACATGTTATTAATTAACTAGTAGGGTCCATTTTAATTAAGAGGACTCACGTGGCAACGCGGGGCTCACAGTGAGACAAATGGAAAAATAATAACATATAATTATGTATGACTCACTAAAGTTATCTAAATTACCATAAATTTCTTTAATCTTGTATTTATTTTTAATGCCTTATAATTTAAGACACAAAAAAAATAGATCCAAGTGTTACAATTTTTGCAGTTTTTGCAAATTTCTTACCACAGTGTTACAATTTTTGTAATTTTCTGATCTCAGTTACAAATTTTGCAGTTTTTACAAATAACTTACCACAGCATTACAATTTTTGCAATTTTCTTACCCCAGTTACAATTTTTGCAGTTTTTACAAATAACTTACCACAGCGTTACAATTTTTACAAATAACTTAACTCGGTGTTACAATTCTTGAAACTGTAAAATCACTGAAAGCTCCCTTCGTATCTATATATTTTTTAAATTTCCTCTATTTACTTACTTAAAATTATTAGTTTTCTATGAACATTATAAAATAACGTATATAGTTCGTTATTTCAACTATATGTTCGTTATTTAAACAGTTACGTTTTCAACTAGTTACTTATAATTACCGTTACACGGGGCACGGCGAGGTGAGGTGGGTGTTATTTAAGTAGTTTCTCCTGTTCGTCTGCGCGCGCATACACGTCACTGTTGCGCGCGTCGGGCGACGAGCGCGCGAACGACGAGCGCGTGTGCGGGGACGCCGACACTGGGATGGGGTTGGGAGATACCTGGGAGAGAAAAATGATGAGCTGGGACATTTTTATACAAAACGAAAATATTGTTATAAATCCAAACTATCCAAACTAATATTATAAATGCGAAAGTAACTCTGTCTGTCTGTCTGTCTGTCTTTGCTTCACGCCTAAACTACTGAACCGATTTGTGTGAAATTTGGTACAGACATAGTTTGGAACTTGAGAAAGGACATAGGATAGTTTTTATCACAAAAAATAAAATAAAATAAAAAATAAAATTTATTCCGGACATACAGCGTCATCTATTGGTCAAGAGTCCAAGTCACTATTCCACGCGAACGAAGTCGCGAGCAAAAGGTAGTATAATATAATTGCAAAATTTTGACAACTTTACTGCACCTCTGAATTTTCGTAAGTTATGTGCGTTTTATAAATTAATTATCACTTACTCCGTGCCTCGGAAAGCACGTAAAGCCGTTGGCTCTGCGCCTGATCTCTCTCCGGTCGAGTCGAATTGCCGTCCTATTCCCATCGGACTATGAGAGTGAGGGAATAGAGAGTGCACCTGTGTTTGCGCACACACTTGTGCACTATAATATCTCCTGCGTAGTTAGGCTAATCGCTAGAGATTGGCCGCTGTGACCGAAATTCAGTCAGGGGGACATAATATAATAATATCTTTAATGTGCTAGTGAGATAGCAGATTAGCGCGAAGACGCGCCTTAAGCTTTTAAGCTATATTGTCCCACGGCTGGGCAAAGGTTTCCCCCAAATCTTCCCACGTCTTTCTTAGATTTAAATAAATAAATTACCTGTCTAGAAGGAGTCTTATGTTCGCCGCTGATGCTAATATCTTCATCCACCGATTGTAATAACTGCAAAAAAAAATCTATATTAATAAAAAATCAATAGCCACAAATGTTTGTCCGCGCTCAAAACGGCTGGACCGATTTTGATGGGTCCTAAACGTGCCTCGGATAGCACGTTAAGCTGTTGGCCCCAGCTGTCAATTGTAGATATTGACAATCGTTACGGGTAGTCAGATGCTCGTAAGTCTTACCAGTCTTAAGCGTGTACAATCTGGATTAAATGGACCAAAATAGTACCTATATATTTTTTTCTTGTTTCAATCAAAATGAAAATTGCGTGATATTTGCCAAAAACCCCCTCTCTCCAAAGTAAGATTAGATGAGATTTGACTCGACCCCCTCCCCCCTTTAAACACCTCACGTAATTTATGGACGCCCCTTTAGTATATGGTTTTAATTTCAACACGCTTCCCGAGTTAAAGGGTCTTGACAGACAGACAGGCAGACAAGAAAGTGATCTTGACTTGAGTGACTTTTTTGAGGTACGAAACCTTAAAAAAACCTTAATTCTGATTCCTCTCCAGCATCTTAATAATCCTAGACAGCTGAACAAGCATCAGCTGTTCCGTCTCCACTCTTCTCTTCTCCAATTCCAATCTCTCTTCTCTCCACTCTCTATCATAATCAATTGTATCTCGTTCGAATTCTAAAAATCTCTCATATCTATCCAAACTCTCTAGCTGACGATCATTCGACTCGATTTCTTGTTGAATCGATCTAAAATCGATTTCAGTATCGATTTGTCGGTTGTCTATGTCTGGGGGGGAAGTGAGTTCTTCTTGGCTTGGGGGGGATAGCTTGTGGAAGGTTAGGAGTGAGGAGTCCGTGTGAAATGTTGTTTTCTTCTTTTTGCAGTGCTCTGATTCTAAAATGATTATGGCTTATGAATAGGCATGACGAAAGAGTCGTGATAGCGTGGCGGTGACCTTGACTGGCAAGTCAGAGGTCTCGGGTTCGAACCCAAGGCGCACCTCAGAACAATGTATCCAAAAATATTGTAAGCCATTATTTAAAAGAGCAACCATGGAGTTTCTTGCCAGATTCTTCTCCATGAAGGGTAGGCTGCCCTTGGAACTGGCAACTAGAGTCACTCTTATAACAATATTAGAATTACGACTATTCATAAGTGCCTAAAATGGTCTACATGAATAAAAATATTTTGATTTTGACTTTTCGTAAGTTATAGCAATGACTCAGTTAGAGTTCGAAACTAGTCGGGCATTCCCCGAAATCAATACGTGAGCAAAGCGGTATCAATATATCATACACAGGGTTATTTGTAAAACACCAGCATTCTTAAAAGGGGTCATTAAACTCATCGTTATGAACAGCTTTTACTATGGGACCAACCCTGAAATCGCAAAAAAAATCAGCTGTTCCATACATTTATGTTCACATGACTCAACAAAATGCATGGAACAGCTGATTTTTTTTTGCGATTTCAGGGTTGGTCCCATAGTAAAAGCCATAATGATGAGTTTAATGACCCCTTTTAAGGATGCTGGTGTTTTACAAATAACCCTGTATAAGTATTCAAGAATCTCCTCTATTTTGAAAGTCGGTTAAAAATATATTAAAACAACAACTAACCATTATTTTTACTACTACCATCCATACTTTTATTCAACGCAGTTTTATTGATCCAAAAGTTATTTTTAATGCATTCAGCGCACTGCGTGGCATCGACCTCTTTGGCCAAATGTTTGGGCAAACTATCGCTGTTGACTTTCCCATACATTTCATAGTTGGCCCAATATTTTGCTGAGTCACAAGCATTGGCGTAAGATTTAGAAGGGCCGGTTTTCGTCAGTTCGTTGTAAGATTTCGTTGTGACGCCAATTTTGGCTTTGGAGGAGTCTGAGTGGGACCAACATTGGTTGTTGGGTTTCGGCAAATATTTGTCGGAGTTTACGTCCAATCTTTCTGAAGATGGGTACGGTTGTTGGGATATTTGCATTAGTTCAATAATATTAAGTCTTGTAGGAAACTGGAATTGTTTAAAATTAGCTAAGTAACTATTATTTTGTAAAAGACATGATAGCCTAGTGGTGGTGACCGTTGACTGGCAAGTCAGAGGTCTCGGGCACCTCTGACTATTCGTAAGTTATGTGCGTTTTATAAATGAATTATCACTCTCCGTGCCTCGGATAGCACGTTAAGCTGTTGGCCCCGGCTGTCAGTTGTAGATCTTTGACAATCGTTACGGGTAGTCAGAAGCCCGAAAGTCTGACAACCAGTCTTACCAAGGGGTATCGTGTAACCCAGTATCTGGGTTGTGGAGGTCTGATAGGCAGTTGCTCCATGTAAAACACTGGTTTTCAGCTGCATCCGGTAAGACTGGAAGCCGACCCCAACATAGTTGGGAAAAGGCTAGGCAGATGTGAACTATTATTTTGTAAAATAAGAGACAGAATGTAAATTTACTCTTACTCATAGCCTGGTATGATCGTAGGCAAGTCAAAGGTCCTAGGTTCAAAACCCAAGTACGTGACTGAATTTTCGCTTTTAGGAATTAATTATACATACATACATAGACTCACGCCTGTTTCCCAGAGGGGTAGGCAGTGACAACGGATTTCCACTTGCATACCTCTTTTGCCTCATTCACTCTCATTACGTGGATTAAAAACAAGGCGCGCACCTCTGACTTTTCGTAAGTTATGTGAGTATTATAAATTAATTATCAGTTGCTAAAACGGTGAGGGAAAACATCGTGAGGAAACCAACACACCTAAGAGATTTTTCAATGGTGTGTAAAGCCATGTCAGAGGCCTACGGGCGGTTTAAACTCTGACACCGGGTTGTTCATCAACCACACGATAAGAAGAAGAATTAATTATCTCTTGCTAAATTAGTGAAGGAAAACATCGTGAGGACTGGTATGGTCGCTGTGAGGAAACCAGCACACCTGAGAGATTTTTCAACACTTCTGCGTACTTAATATCTCCCGCGTCGATAGCCAATTGGGGGATTACAATCTCCGTTAAGATAGGCCGCTAAGACCGAAATTAGGTCGGTAACTTTGTGTTTACTTGTTTGTGGTTGCGAATGTACAAACATACAAAAGTTTTACTAAAAACACAATCAAAATTCAACCTTATTTATAGTTAAAGTAGATCCTAAGTCGTCTGTATTCCGAGTGGAGGCGGATACAAAAGTTTTACTAAAAATACAATCAAAATTCAACCTTATTTATAGTTGAAGTAGATCCTAAGTCGTCTGTATTCCGAGTGGAGGCGGTGGCATTACTTGTAGATTTGCCAAGTATTTTCTTAGAGATCAGAGATAAAGGTATATTGCCACTAGACTTGCTCGAGTTGCAGAGGTGCTGGAAGATAGGATAGGAGAGAAGTCGATAAAGCGGATCAGGCGTCATGGCATACAGGAATTTCGCAAAATGTCACATTCTCAAAATGTCATATTCTCAAAACGCCACATCGCAAAACGTCATATTAGAAAAATGCCATTTTCGCAAAATGTCATTTTCGCAAAACGTCATTTTCGCAAAATGTCATTTTCGCAAAATGCCTTATCGCAAAATGCTATTTTCGCAAAATGCCTTATCGCAAAATACTTTTTGAATTATTCTTTTTGCGCCTAATCCGATAAAACTAAAGAAATCAGAGATGAAGGTCTTAGAGTATATAAGAAAGTATAGAGCAAAAATTACATTACATACGAAAAAGTTACATTTTAGCTTATATCATGGTTAACTGCTGTGTTAAATTTTGGAAAAAATGACTAGAAAACATAATTTAAAAAATGATATTTTAACATTTCAATGGTGAGACCTGCTCACGCTCCGCACAAGGCAATGTTGTTGACGTTATCACTCTATATTTTCTTATGTGTATACTCTAAAATGGAGGTCTCTTTTATTGGACCGAATCGATTATGCACATCGATTTTTTATCAATGTGCATAATAATTTAATATCTAGACTTGGCCCGCGAGGTTGTTGACATGTGGGATGTGGACTCAGCTGTCATTGTACCGATAGTCGTTTCAGTCCATGGATTAATACCCAAGAGCCTCGATCAACACCTTAAGAGGCTCTCGTTAGATGGCTGGATGAATGGCTTGATGCAGAGGGCGGTACTCCTGGACACGGCTCGCATAGTCAGGAGGTTCCTCTCTTTAGAGCCCTGACCACCGGTAGCTTGGACCCTGTTCCCGATACTGGTGTGCTACTATATTTTATATTTTTAAATGTATATTTTTTTATCGGGAACTGTATCCACTGGTATCGGGTACAGGGTCTAAGCTACCGGTGGCTAATTATTATTATTGTTGACTAATATAACACATGTGCATAAATGTGTAAAAAACATCTATACTTCTATACTAATATAATAAAGAGGTAAAGTTTGTGTGTTTGTATATTTGTTAAATTGTAAGGGGTAATCTCGGGATCTACTGAACCGATTTTAAAAATTCTTTCACCAATAGAAAGCTACATTATTGCTGAGAGGTAGCGGTATAGTAGGGTAGGGGTAGTGTAGGGTAGGGGTAGGGGTTAGGGGTAGTGTAGGGTAGGGTAGGGGTAGGGTAGTGGGTAAAGTAGGGTAGGGGTAGAGTAGGTTAGGGGTAGAATAGGGTAGTGGGTAGAGTAAGGTAGGGGTAGAATAGGCCTTGAAGTAGGATAATCACGCGAACAAAGTCGCGCGGGGCAGCTAGTAGGTATATAAAAATGACTCTTACCTTATCAACTTCTGTGTCAAATTGTTCATTAGTAGCACCTTTGGAGAGAGCCCCCTTCTCCATGAGGGTGGCTCGTTTAGCAGCCAGGTAGAGGGAACTGCAAATATAATACACCAATGTGATAGCCTATACGACTGTTTGCGTTGGCCTGAGTCAAAGGACGTAAGGTTCGAAACCCTGATTTTTAAACGACTTCAAAGAGGAGGAGGTTCTAGGTTCGGCTGTATGTATTTTTTTACCGACTTCAAAAGGAACTAAAGCTTGAAAAACTTTAAGACGTTTTGGAGTCGGTTCCAAGCCCAACCCAGGCAACAAACAACCCGGTACAACCCAAGGCCAAACCTCTGACTTTTCGTAAGTTATGTGCGTTTTATAAATTAATTATCACTAACTCTGTGCCTCGGAAAACACGTAAAGCCGTTGGCCCTGCGCCTGATCTCTCTCCGATCGTGTCGGATTGCCGTCCCATCGGACTATGAGTGAGGGAATAGAGAGTGCACCTGTGTTTGCGCACACACTTGTGCACTATAATATCTTTTGCGTAGTTGGCTAATTTCCGTTGAGATTGGCCGCTGTGACCGAAATTCGGTCAGGAAGATATTATTATAAATAAAATAAATAAATAAAATAAATAAATAAATCAGCCTGTAACTGTCCCAATATAGGGCAAAGGCCTCTTCTCATACAGAGAAGGATTGAGCATTAATCACCACGCTAGCTCACTGCGGGTTGGCGATTTCATTATTATATTATATTATTTATTTATTTATTTTATAATTTATGTACACACTTAAACAATGACAGAACAAGGAAGAAACATAGGAAAAAAAAGTACAAAGGCACTGCTTATTTCAATTGTCTACGCAAATGACGTGCTCCGGCGCGGGGCGGCGGAACGAGCGGGGGCGCGGGACGAGGAAGACGATGACGGCGACGACGGCGCCACAGACTGAATCTTACCACCGGCGAACACACTCGATCGGGCGCCGTTAACGTTCTTTCTAGTATTTTTCGACATTATTATATACCTATTTTATACAGTCCACTATCGTTTAATTCAGCTCCAAATAGGAACCTTAACATGGTCCTTCTACCTTGAAGAAATATTCTAGCGGAATTGAAGAAATTTACGAACAAAGAAGTTACCGGACTTTGTACCCGAATCGTTCGAAAGTGCAAATCATCGCTGCCTACGGTTGAAGATCGTCCAAGTTGGAACAGGATTTTGTGGATAAGGATAAGGCTATTTGTGAGTTCGTTCCAATTATTCCCTTCCTTTTACCTATTTCATTCCTGTTTTCATAATTTTATTCTTTCAAATCTATAGTGTCCGTTATTTATTTGAGTGAAGCGCGTAGCTAATTTCAAACGTCCTTTCACTTTTTATTGCGGCGCGTCCGCGCATCTGCTTTGCTGTATAGATATAACTAGTAATCTATAACTTTGCTAATTAGTACCTTTATAAAAAACTGTCGTGACCGGATCATTAGTCACGTAGTAACAGCTGTGCATCTTACGCCTATTCATTGCATTCTTGAGCTGTGATTCATCCTTTCTGACCTCATTTCATTTGCTTCTTTATTAGTTAACGATTTTAGTTCGGTTTAAATTTATTTTACGCACACCCGGGTTTTGGTTCTTGCACAAAATGGCTGACAAATTAATTAGAACACGTAGCACAATGAAGGCGAAGCTTACCAATTTTAGTAATTATTTGGAAGTGCTTCAAAGCTGCAATAGTCTTTCTGAATTGCAAATTATCGAATTAGAGAGCCGCTTCGATAAATTTGAAGCCTTGTATTCAGAGTTCGACAATTTACAGACCGAGATCGAGGCGTTGGTGGACAAGCCGGACGAGGAATACGCGACGAGGGCGCAGTTCGAGGAGAAGTACTACTCACTGCTTGCGGTGGCGCGAAGTTTGCTATCTAAGAATAGCAAGCGTCGAGACTCTGCGACAGGTTTTGTAACGGGCTCCGATGCATCAATGTCAGGTGGGACAAAGAACAATTTTATTAGACTACCTAAAATTAATTTACCTCACTTTGATGGCAGTTATCAGTGCTGGCTTGAGTTTAGAGACACTTTTTCTTCATTAATACATGATAATACTTGTATCGATGACATAAACAAGTTCCATTACTTGCGAGCGTCTCTGAAGGGTGTCGCCGCAGAATTAATTAAAAATATAGATTTTAAAGGCGATCACTATCGTATTGCTTGGGATTTGTTGTGTGAACGGTACAATAATAGTCGTCTTTTAATAAAAAATCATGTGCAGGCTTTATTTGATGTTGAACCTATATCAACAGAATCTAGTGTTGCTTTGCGACGTATTGTTGACGTAACCAATAAAAATATTCGTGCACTCAAAACATTAAAGGAGCCTACGCAGCATTGGGATACGTTAATCATACACATGATGTCGATCAAATTAGATGCACAAACTAGTAGAAAGTGGGAGGAGCATCGTAATACTTTGTCTACAGTACCTACTTTATCTCAATTTTGCACATTTATTAGCAACTCAGCTGACTTGCTTGAAACATTAGAAGATAACAAGAAAATAATCAAAAATAGTTACACACAAAAATCAGAAAACATTAATAAATCAAAAAGTTTTATCACTACGTCACAAAATACATCAAATAAAAACATTAACAATAATTCTCTTAAATCTAAACTCCAATGTCCTTTATGTTCTGGTAATCATTATCTTTATTCATGCGAATCATTTAGAAAATTGTCCATAGAATCACGTATTCAAAAGGCAAAAGAATTTAAAGTTTGTATGAACTGTTTGCGAGTGGGACATGTTGAAAAACGTTGCAAGTTTTCACATTGTAAATACTGCTCAGTTAAACATAACACTCTTTTGCACATGGAACAAACTGACACACCAACTATACAAGATCCAATGCCTAGTACATCTGAAAGTGTTGCGCTTTCAGCAAACACTTCTAGTTTACGGCTTACTACTCGTTCTTTTGTTTTACTTTCCACAGCACGGGTGAAGGTGGTCAGCAGCAGCGGCAAACGATGCGATGCCCGAATCCTGCTGGATAACGGTAGTACAGCCAACTTTATTACCGAGAAGCTATGTGATAAGCTGCGTTTGTCTCGAAGCGACACGGGCTCCACGATCTCAGGTATCAACAATCAAACCAGTATTAGTGCACAATCTTGTTCCTTAAAAATCGAGTCACTTTACGATGATTATTCTGTCAACATAGACTGTCTAATCATTCCTGAGATCACGCGACTACTACCGTCTTCTCATATCAATGTGAACAATATTTCGATTCCAAAGGGTGTACAGTTAGCTGATCCAACATTCAACATTCCATCAGTTATAGACGTACTGGTAGGTGCAGACGTTTTCTGGAATGTTGTACAACCTAATCACATCAACCTAGGTAAAAATCAGCCTAAGTTATGTGAGAGTAAGCTGGGGTGGTTGGTGTCAGGTTCTGTAGCTTACCAGTCACGCACATCTCATTCACATTCATGTAATTTTACCAATACCGAATTAAATTACGATCTATCTAAATTTTGGGAATTAGACTCCATTTCTGAGAGGCATTCTTTTAGCCCAGAGGAACGAGCATGTGAAGATAGTTTTTATAAAAACACTACACGAAATGACGATGGTCAGTTTGTAGTCACTATTCCTCTCAAGTCAGATCCTTCAATATTAGGGGATTCATATACGATGGCGAAACGTCGTTTTTTATCTCTAGAGAAACGTTTTGCACGGGACGCTAAATTTAAAAATATGTATTTAGAATTTATGTCTGAGTATGAACACTTAGGTCACATGACTGAAGATACTGATTCTTTAGACTACAAAAATCAAATCAGTTATTTTTTACCCCATCATGGTGTCATCCGAGAGTCTAGTACTACGACCAAGTTACGTACAGTATTTGACGCATCTGCTAAAACTACGTCAGGTGTGTCACTCAATGACATCCAGATGGTAGGACCCACTGTTCAAGACGACTTGTACTCCATTTTGTTACGCTTTAGGCAACACAAATACGTTGTTTCGGCGGATATCGAAAAAATGTATAGAGTCATAGCGACAAATCCGTCTCTACGATCTCTACAACGCATTATTTTTCGAAAGTCTCCGAAGGAACCGTTAAAAACATATACACTGAACACTGTCACATACGGGACAGCATCTGCTCCGTATTTAGCAACTAAGTGTCTAGTTAGTTTAGCTGATTTGGCAAGTCATGATCATGTAAGAACTTCAATAAAGCGTGATTTTTATGTCGATGACTACCTTAGCGGCTCTACAAGTATCTCTACCACGATAGAGCTGTGTAGAGAAGTAAAGTCCATTTTATCGACAGCAAAATTTAATCTTAGAAAGTGGCAGTCGAATAGTCCTCAGATCATAAAGGAATTAGGTTGTTCGAAAATTAACAATAGCGCTTTAGATCTCTCGGATAACGATTGTAACGCCTCTTCTAAAACTTTAGGTATAAATTGGTTGTGCGATTCAGATACTCTGTCATTTACTATTAATATTGAGTCTAATACAAAAATTACAAAACGGCACATCCTATCTACTATAAGTCAAATTTTTGACCCACTAGGTTTAGTAAGTCCATGTATTGTAGAGGCCAAAATCATTATGCAGGGTTTATGGATTACCAAATGTGAATGGGATGATGAAGTTTCACAGGATATTATTAATTCATGGCTTTCATTTGCAAGTACATTGTCATTTTTAAACAATGTAAAAATTCCACGATGGGTATTAGGCAATGATTCAGTCATCCAGGAAATCCACGTATTTACGGATGCTTCTGAAAAGGCTTACGGCTCATGCGTTTACATTAGGTCGATAAATAGTTCAGGGACAGTAACTGTTCGCCTGTTAACTTCAAAAAGCCGTGTAGCGCCTGTACAGCCTACTACTACTCCTCGGCTTGAACTCTGCGGAGCTCTATTGGGTTCAAGATTGTGCACAAAGGTTAAAGAGTCTCTTACCTTACCGATTCATCGTATTCAGTTCTGGTGCGACTCTACAATAGTACTGGGTTGGTTGGCAATACCTGCACAACACCTTAAACCTTTCGTACGAAATCGTGTCAACGAAATTCAAGAAAGTACCTCAGGTTCGACGTGGAGCTACGTACCGTCTAGAGACAATCCGGCGGATCTTGTTTCTCGCGGGCTGAAGGCTGATCTCATCAGTAAATCTGATCTTTGGTGGTCAGGTCCTTCCTTTTTAATTCAATCGGAAAGCGATTGGCCAAAACAGCCCAATGAATCCGTGAAACAGGATCTACCAGAAGTAGTTACTAATTTTATTAATTCCCAGAATAATTCTTGCAAAGTCATTCAAGTTAATAATATAATACAAAAATTAATTCATAAATATTCAGATTTTAATTATTTACAAAGAATCGTAGCTTGTATTCTAAGATTTATTTACAATTTAAAATTAATTAAAAGTAAGGAATCTAATTTACCTAATTTCATTTCTTCGTCTGAATTTCGAAAAGCACTAATTTGTATTCTACGTGCAGCTCAACTTGAAATGTTTCCGAATGAGTTTGCAATTCTTAAATCAAAAAACTTACTTCCACGCAAGAATAGGTTAATCTCACTAACTCCGTTTCTTGACAGTGACGATATTATTCGTGTGGGGGGCAGGCTTGTAAACTCTCCCTACGAATTTGATGTTAAGCATCCAATATTGCTATGTAGTAAGCATTATGTAACTAAAATTCTGTTTCAAATGCAACATAAAAGGCTTCTACATGCAGGCCCTCAATTACTTTTAGCTCACATTCGGCAATCTTATTGGCCTTTAGGAGGCAGACAACTTGCTAAAGTAACCGCTAATAAATGTCTGAAATGTCACAGATTTAAAGCTCAAAATGTGCAACCTATTATGGGTCAACTACCTGCTGCTAGGAGTAACTTAGAATTTCCGTTTCTTAATACTAGTGTTGACTATGCTGGGCCTGTATTGATATCTGACCGGAAAGGTCGAGGTTGTAAGCTTATCAAGTCCTACTTGTGCATTTTTGTCTGTATGGCTATTAAAGCCGTGCATCTGGAGCTTGTTACAGACCTCTCTAAAGAGGCTTACAAAGCCGCATTAAATCGTTTTATTGCACGTCGCGGTAAACCACGTACCATCTTGTCCGACAACGGAACGAATTTTGTTGGTGCGTCTAATGAATTTAAAAAATGTTTACAGGACATAAATGTTGCATCTGAAATGGCTCAGGAAGGAATAGAGTTCTCGTTTGTACCGGCCTATTCACCACATTTTAATGGCCTCGCGGAGGCTGCTGTTCGGTCTACAAAGTACCATCTAAAGAGGTTACTCACACTAACTCATTTTACATATGAGGAAATGGCTACGTGCCTAACTCAAATTGAGGCAATATTAAATTCTCGTCCCCTAACTTCACTCTCTACTAACCCTCTCGACTATTCTGCCCTTACTCCTTCTCACTTCCTAATTGGACGCTCACTAATGACTGTTCCAAATCCACAGATCACTGACGTCAGCATCACTCGCTTAGAGCGCTATCAACGTGTCGAACACATTAAGCAGCACTTCTGGAAGAGATTTAATTTGGAATATGTTTCTATGCTTCAGCAGAAGACCAAGTGGGCTGCTTCGTCAGAGGACCTAGCGATAGAAATCTCTTAACACAATAGAAATCTCTTCCAGCAGACCTGCGAGAGGAGAGTTTGAAAATAAGAAATGTAGACAAAGTGCGTATAGGATACTAATAAAATAAAATATAAAGGCAATAATAATATACCTAGCTATAACTACATATATACATAACTCATTTATATACACAAGATACATATAAAAATATACCTACTTATACAGCTTGTAACAGAAGTCCGAAATAATACTTAAGGGCATGTATGTATATCATGAAGAGAATCACCTGTGAAAATATTGAATGCAAAAGAGGCATTTTTTTTTTCATACAAAATAATTCTTTTGATTTCATTTTCTTCAATAATGACAGATTTCATTATCCTACGCGTGCCTAGTGCTTACTTTAAGAATTTATTAAAGGTTAATAACCGGATTCCTGTTGATTCACCTTTCAGCTGATTTCTAGGGCTGTATTTTAGAGATTTTGGTGAAAACTTTGACCGTGATTTACTTGAGTATTGCTTGGGGTTTGGTTCCAAAACCTATGCTCAAGGATTGTTTATAGGGTACCTTATACGGTACCTTATACGTAGGGTACCTTAATGTATTATTTCGGACTTCTGTTACACGCTGTATATTACTATACAAAATTATTAATTTATTATTAATTTATTTTGGTTTACGATTACTCTTACCGTTTAACAGTCAGGTAGAACAGCTCGGTGATGGCCCTGACAGAGTAGTCAGGAACAAATGTGTGACGCAACATCGAGTCCATGTTGATGTTCTGGAGAGAGCCCATAGCTGACGGCGTTGGAGACTCAGCTGGAGACAATGAAACATAATTAATTAATTAATTAATTAATGTCCTCCTGACCGAATTTCGGTCACAGCGGCCATTCTCAACGGAGATTAGCCATCGACGCGGGAGATATTATAGTGCACAAATGCTTACGCAAACACAGGTGCACTCTCTATTCCCTCACTCTCATAGTCCGATGGGACGGCCTTCCGACACGACCGGAGAGAGATCAGGCGCAGGGCCAACAGCTTTACGTGCTTTCCGAGGCACGGAGTAAGTGATAATTAATTTATAAAACGCACATAACTTACGAAAAGTCAGAGGTGTGCGCCTTGGGTTCGAACCTGAGACCTCTGACTTACCAGTCAACGGTCAACACCACTAGGCTATCACGACTCACTACATTCAATTCACTCACATTCAATGAAACATACATAGACTCACGCCTGTATTCCCCAGAGGGGGTAGTCAGAGGTGTATACAGTACACCCACGTTTCGCCGGCAATTTTATAATTCCCAAGTAATTGGGGTGAGCCTATTGCCAATTACCAAATAATAAACAGGTCAAACTAAATAAAACCTTCGAATGATTCTGATGGGATACGGTGGCTCAGCGGTTAGAGCGTCGGCGTCTAGAGTTGTTTTTTTTTTCAAATTTCTTATTAAATATTTATAAATAAAACCGTTTGAAAAGACTCACCGACTCCCACGTTCTGCGTAAGCGCCTGTACTCCAAAGTAAGTAAAGGGTCCGGCTTCGAACACCAGGTTCTCGCGACCCACTGTGACCTCCACACGACCCTCCAGGATTAGCACGAAGTAGTCCACCTGGAAATGCCGTTTAATTAAGAACACTGGAGTTGATAGGATTGTACTGAATTTACTCTCGTAGAATTGTTTAGTTACCGGTTATTAATAAGTTAAATTTAAATACCGGTTTTATTCTCGTACTATAGTTTATTTACCGGTTTCATTCTCATTGTAAAGTTAAGTTACCGGTTTTATTCTCGATGTACAGTTAAGTAATTAACCGATTTTATTCTCGTAGTATAGTTAACTTACCAGTTTTATTATCGAAGTTTAATTTACATACCGGTTATATTCTCGAGTATAGTTAACTTACTGATTGTATTTCCGGAGTTTAGTTTACTTACTGGTTTTATTATCGAAGTTTAATTTAGGTACCGGTGAAATTCTCGAGTATAGTTCACTTATTGATTGTATTTGCGGAGTATAGGTAACTTACTGGTTTTATTCTCGTAGTACAATTAACTTACCGGTTTTCCTTGCTGGAACACATAAGTGCTGATGTCCTTCTTCGCCTTGCCCTTCAGCTTGATATGATGAATAACATCCTGCTTTAAGAGTCGGCGGAGAACTGTCTCCGATACTGTATCTGGACGGAATGCGTCTACACCTGTCGAAGTATACATATAATAAACCAGCCTGTAACTGTCCCACTGCAGGGCAAATGCCTCTTCTCATACATAGAAGAATCGAGTATTAATGACCACGCTAGCTCACTGCGTGTTGGCGATTTCAGACTATTAAGTCCAAGTTTCCTTACAAAGTTTCTTTCACCGTTAGTCAGTTGCGTGTTAGATTAACTAAAAAAATACATATGACATTGAAAACGTCAATTGGTACATGCCAGATTTGAACTCATACCCTCGTGAAATTTCGTATTAAATGATAAAAATAATTATGTATATTTGAATTGGCATTAAATTTTAATTGTAATAATTTTAATTGACATTATACAGGGTTATTTGTAAAACACCAGCATCCTTAAAAGGGATTATTAAACTCATCATTATGAACAACTTTTACTATGGGGCCAACCATGAAATCGCAAAAAAAAATCAGCTGTTCCATACATTTATGTTCAAATGACTCAACAAAATGTATGGAACAGCTGATTTTTGCCTGCGCCTGGCAGGGCCAACGGCTTCACGTGCTTTCCGAGGCACGGAGTAAGTGATAATTAATTTATAAAACGCACATAACTTACGAAAAGTCAGAGGTTCGAGACCTCTGACTTGCCAGTCAACGTTCACCACCTAGGCTATCACGACTTTGTTTTATACTATGTAGTGGTACTTACTGGTACTCAAGAACTGGAAGGTAGCCAAAGTCAGCTGAGGAGATATGTGGATGTGTTGGTTCTCGTGGCGCTCGGCGAACGCCGCGAAGTCCTGCAGTTTGTTTGCTGGCTTGTTTCGGCGACGCTTGGTCCTGTTGTCCACTGTTATGCAAAATAGCGTGAACGCTGCCTATTAATTATTTTGATATGCTTTGGGAGCAGTTTACACCATAAATTACCATTTTACGCATTATAAAAAAAAGAAGTTAAAGCAGATGTTAGCAATGTAAGTTTCCAAATTGCATTTTTAGGATACCTTACTCTGTGATAGTAGAATAGAACCCGACCAGATATAAGCATAAATTAATTAAACTATCTTCAAATTTAAATATGCATAGTTCTGGCCCAAATGCAATGTCAGTGAAAATATATAATAAAATTCCCAACGAAATAAAAGATGAAGAAAAAAATAGCATATTTAGAAACCGTTTAAAAAACTTTTTAATAAAAAAATGTTATTATAGCATAAAAGACTTTATGAATGATCGAACCAAATTGAATTGAGAGTAGGTCGGTCTGTCTGCTCCTATTACATTGCTACACCCTGATAGGGTCATATGTCTATCTCACTCTGTACAATTAAATTTAAGAACTTTTGTGTATGTACATATGATTGCAATAAATAAATGAAATAAAGAACAAAATAAATGAATTATTTAATAAGAAAAATTGAAAAAACAACTGATACGGATGGGATTCGAACCCACGATCTTCGACATACCGTATTGACGCTCTCAAAATCAAAATCAAAATATTTTTATTCATGTAGACCATTAGGCACTTATGAATAGTCATAATTCTAATATTGTTTGTTATAAGAGTGACTCTAGTTGACAGTTCCAAGGGCAGCCTACCCCTCATGGAGAAGAATCTGGCAAGAAACTCCATGGTTGCTCTTTTAAATAATGGCTTACAATATTTTAGGTTACATTGTTCTGTGGTCTTATGTGAGAACAATGTCAGTCGACTAAACACAAGTATACCTTAATTTACCATTTTACTTTATTTTTATTTTATACTTTATTACTATTTACCATTTTAGGCAACATTACGCATTGGGAATTTTTTACAAGTAAAAGCTGATGTTAGCAATGGTGCTAATTCTCTTGCACACACTCTAAACTAATTTAGACTCGCCATCTCTCGTTCAAAGATTATTAGAAAAGGTCAGAAGACTTTTAGAGCTGTCAAACTAGTCCATTTGCGTGATATCAACGAGAATTTAGTCGGCATGTCATAGAGGTCTCGTCTAATTTCACGTCAATTGCAAGGACGTAGACTAATTTGACAGCTCTAATTATTTGCTGTCCTTTTTCGATGGTGTTTATTAGAAAGAGATATAGATAGACTAAAATTAGTTTAGCGGGATGTACAAGAGAATCAGCACCAATGTCAGTTTTCGAATTGCACTTTATGATACCTTATTTTGTGATAGCAGAATAAAACAAATAAAATTGATTATTTAATAAGAAAATATGAAAAAAATACAACAGATAAGGATGGGATTCGAACCCACGATCTTCGACGTACCGTGTCGACACTCTGACCGCTAAGCCATCGTATCCTACCAGCATTAGTTGAATTTTCAAATCTCTTTCTACGCCTAGGGCGTGTGATAATAATTATCTATCGGAATACATTACGTATCCGACTCAGTGTTCCAAACTTTGCAGTTTTAGAAGGCACCGATGCGATATTACCAATATTCTTAATATTTATGTGAATTAAAATTATATTTTTTTATTTTTAAGATACATAGATATATGTTAATTATAATTATTTACATTCTAAATCTACTTACTATAAATATACTAAACCTAATAAATAAAAGTAAAAAAATTATAAATAATAATTATAATTAGCTAAAGTGTGCTTCAACATACAAAAAATTTCACAAAAAATGTTAAGAAAACTGATAATATCGCATTGGTACAATATGACATTGAAAAAGTCACATTGGAACATGCCAGGTTCGAACCCACAACCATGTACTTGCAAAGCGGGTCCGTCACCGCCACGACACACTTTACAGAATTGTTACTTTTAGGAAAAGAAAAATCTGAAAAAGATGTCTTTAAAAATATTTCAGCCCTAGGCGTAGAAAGAGATTTGAAATTTCGACTGATGCTGGTGGGATACGGTGACTCAGCGGTTAGAGCGTCGACACGGTACGTCGAAGATCGTGGGTTCGCTCCCATCCGTATCAGTTGATTTTTTCAATTTTTTTTATGAAATAATTAAATTTCAGAGAACTTAACATCCGGATGTTAATCTACTTACAGAAGACATCCGTCTCATCCACGATCTCTGCTTGTATCATCTCCTCTATAACGTCCTCCAAGGTGACCAGACCCATGGTCTCGTAGAAAGGGTCCCCTTCTCCTTCATTGTTGATGCGATGGACAAACGCCATGTGACCTTTGTGTCCTGGAAGAATAGAGGAAATTTAGGGCCTCGGGCGCTCAAATCGGAGATTTTGTACCCCATTGCACCTCTGACTTTTCGTAAGTTATGTGCGTATTATAAATTAATTATCACTCTCCGTGCCTCGGATAGCACCTTAAGCTGTTGGCTCCGGCTGTCAATGGTAGATCTTTGACAGTCGTTACGGGTAGTCAGAAGCCCGAGACTCTGACAACCAGTCTTACCAAGGGGTATCGTGCAACCCAATATCTGGGTTGTGGAGGTCTGATAGGCAGTCGCTCCATGTAAAACACTGGTATTCAGCTGCATCCGGTAAGACTGGAAGCCGACCCCAACATAGTTGGGAAAAGGGTAGGCAGAACTGAGTGACCTCAGAGATGACAGTAACACACTCGTCACGTGCTGTGCACAAAAGGGGAGGGAAAGACCCCTTTATACTACAGTCTTCCTAGGGATGTGGCTAACAGGCGTTGCACAGAAGAGAAGCTTCAGGGAAAAGAGAGTACCGGTGAAATGGGGCTATTTGTAAATCAAGGGCTATTTGGTACTATAGAATTTTAAAATCCAAATAGAACTGAGTAAATAGAGACAGCGGATTCTACAACTGATACATATTTATGTATTGACATTGAGCATTCTTTAAGTATTCAATTAGATGAAAGTATTTCAATAATATTAATTCTATTTTACGGTACTGCTATTAGAGATTAATTTTCACTAGCTGCAGTCAATTTCATCATCATCAGCCTGTATTAGTCCACTGCTGAACATAGGCCTCTCCCAATACCCGCCACTACTGTGCACTCATTGGAGGAATTTGTCCATAATCGCCACGTTGAGCAAGCGGGTTGGCGATCGCAGTAGAAGATGATTACTGTTACACAAAAGGATGCTTCTGCCAATCCTCCAGATCTTTCCCTTTGTTGCTTCTTACAACACCCGCGGACGAGTAGGGGTGGTTCTATTATTAGGCCGGAAACCACACGGCACGCCTGTATTCCCCAGAGGGGGTAGGCAGAGGTGTGCAGTACACCCACGTTTCGCCGGCTTTGTTATAAGTCCCATGTAATAGGGGGCGAACCTATTGCCATTAACCGGGCACAATTCCAAACTCCGTGCTGCTACTGAGAATTTCCTAATAGAAAACCCAATAACACTTTGCCCGACCCGGGGATCGAACCCAGGACCTAGTGCTCAGCAGTCGCACTTGCTACCACTAGACCAACGAGGCAGTTAATTTACCATCTTTAAACTGCTTAAACATGACATCCAGGGTGACATCTTCGAACACGAAGTTGCAGGGATTCTGGTAGTACTGGCAGAGTGTGCGCAGAGGCGTGTTGTCGTCAGGGTCCACGAACGCCAGGTCCTTGATGAAGAGCACCGTCACTATGTTGCCCCGACCACCTTCGTAGACCGGGATACGGGAGTAACCTGGAGACAAGCAAACGAATACAGGGTTGTTTGTAAAACACCAGCATCCTTAAAAGAGGTCATTAAACTCATTAAACTTTTACTATGGGACCAACCCTGAAATCGCAAAAAAAAATCAGCTGTTCCATATACTCGTATTTATGTTACTCAACAAAATGTATGGAACAGCTGTTTTTTTTTTTGCGATTTCAGGGTTGGTCCGATAGTAAAAGATATTCATAATGATGAGTTTAATGACACCTTTTCAGGTTGTCAGTGTTTTACAAATAACCCTGTTTATGGATATAATAATCCTCCTGACCGAATTTCGGTCACAGCGGCCAATCTCAACGGAGATTAGCCATCGACGCGGGAGATATTACAGTGCACAAGTGTGTGCGCAAACACAGGTGCACTCTCTATTCCCTCACTCTCATAGTCCGATGGGACGGCAATCCGACACGATCGGAGAGAGATCAGGCGCAGGGCCAACGGCTTTACGTGCTTTCCGAGGCACGGAGTTAGTGATAATTAATTTATAAAACGCACATAACTTACGAAACGTCAGAGGTGCGCGCCTTGGGTTCGAACCTGAGACCTTTGACTTGCCAGTCAACGGTCACCACCACTAGGCTATCACGTAAAGTTATATAAGATTATTTAGGTACTAACATTGTAGGCAATATTGTCTGTGACTAATGGCTACGTGTAATAGGGCATTGTTTTCTAGTATAATTATCACCTCTATTTAGATAACAACACATTTTAAGTGACATAAAGACGCCATGACAATTCATAAGTAGTTAGTATTGTAATAGGTATAATTATTTATGTGTATGTTGATTTTATTGCAACTTTGTAATACTACATATATAAAACAGTCGCTTTCTCTGTCCCTATATCCCTATGTATGCTTAAATCTTTGAAACTACGCAACGGATTTTGATGCGGTTTTTTTAAATAGATAGAGTCATTGAAAAGAAGGTTTATTGTATTTATAATAATATCCATTAAATAGTGGAGAAATACTGTTATTGTTGAGGTTTTTAATTAGTTTCAGCATTGCACCCGTGCGAAGCCGGAGCGGGTCACTAGTGGAAAATATAATTAAAACATAACATAGATTCAAGCCTGTATTCCACAGAGAGGGGTAGGCAGAGGTGTATGCAGTACACCCATGTAACAGGGGGCGTGCCTATTGCCATTAACCTAATGGAAATAATGAAGAGAATTTCGTAATGGAAATGAAGGATCGTCCCAATAACCGATTTTTAGTTGTAGTATGTGAAGTGCGCTAGTGGCGGTTTCAATTTTTGCACTCTTTTTTGCCAAACTGTATGTTCACTTGTCAATCAATCAATCAATCACTATCAATCATCATGAGTACAACACTAACCTGACTTAACAATTTCAGACATAGTCTCGAAATCCAGCATGGAGCTGATGGGTAGCATAAATACATTCACCTTTTAGTTTAGAAATCACGTCTTAAAGTCTTTTGGCCAAGCCTTAGTGCTTCTAATATTATGCTCACTTTCCAATCAATCACTATCAATCATCATGAGTCCGACACTAACCTAACAAAGTCACTTCCGAAACAGTCTTTTGGCGAAGCCTTAGTGCTCCTGCTATTATGTTTACTTATCAATCAATCAATCACAATCAATCACCATGAGTACAACACAAACCTGACTTTACAATCTCGGACATAGTCTCGAAGTCCAGCACGGAGCTAATAGGCAGCATGAACACGTCCTCCAGCTTAGTCATCACATCCGACACCGTCTTCTTCCGAAGCTCGAGCGCCCCAGAGATAATGTTCACCTCGTCTTTGTCGAGGTCATTGACATCGGTAGTCACCTGAGTAGACATAAACTGTTCTAAGTGAGTAGATCGTATCATAAGTTTGTAGCGGTAAGCCGTAAAAGCACTGAAAGCCAAGTGGTTTGACCGTCGACTGAGAAGTCAGTGGTCTCGAGTTCGATCCCAAGGCGCGCACCTCTGACTTTTCGTAAGTTATGTGCGATTATAAATTAATTATCAGTTGCTAAAACGGTGAGGGAAAACATCGTGATGAAACCAGCACACCTGAGAGATTTTTCAAGGGTGTGTAAAGCCATGTCAGAGGTTTAAACTCTGACACCAAGTTGTTCATCAACCATACGATAAGAAGAAGAAGCGGTAAGGCAGGCAGATTTTAAATGATGTTATGTTATGGTATATTGTGTTAGGAGGGCGGTAAGTAGACGATAACTATCGAAGGGATGTTCGCAGCCCGAGCCACAGGCGACGGATATAATGGTGCTAATTCTTTTACACACGCTCTAAACTAATTTAGACTCACTATCTCTCTTTCTAACAGAGATCATTAGAAAAGGATAGAAGATTTTTAGAGCTGTCAAACTAGTCCATTAGCGTGATATCAACGAGAATTAAGTCGGCATGTCATAGAGGTCTCGTCTAATTTCACTAATTTGACAGCTCTAATTTTTAATGCTAATGTCAAGACAATCCCTATTAGGTCCACAGACAACATGAGCCCTGCATCAGCAACTAGACCAATGACAATACAATAAAACGACTATACCATAGAGTATTCATGAAAATATAAAGTGATAACGTCAACCACATTGCCTTGTGCGGAGCGAAGGCAGGTCTCACCTAACCTAAAATATTGTAAGCCATTTATTTAAAAGAGCAACCATGGAGTTTCTTGCCAGGTTCTTCTCCATGAAGGGTAGGCTGCCCTAGGAACTGGCAACTAGAGTCACTCTTATAACAAACAATATTAGAATTATGACTATTCATAAGTGCCTAATGGTCTACATGAATAAAAATATTTTGATTTTGATTCACCATAGAAATGTTAAAATGTCATTATTTCAAATTATGTTTTCTAGACGTTTTTCAAAATTTAACTCGGATAACCATGATATAAGCTAAAATGTAACTTTTTCGCTCGTGGAGCCTAGTTGAACTGCAGTCGATCGAGGTATGATCGCAAACGGAGCTCGTGTCGCGGCCGCGTTGTTCATACCAGTGCTCACAGTTCATACTTCTGTAGGGTTGCTCTATATTTTCTTATATATTCTAAGGCCTATACATATAAATTCTCTCCTACCTTTACAAGTTCCTTCAAGCGCTCTCTGTTGTAGACGCTGCCAATCTCCTCTCCTAGGAAATAGTCAAGGAGCTTGCTCACAGGGAACGCCAGTGGCGCTGTTAACGCCATCACTGCCTGTTGACAAAAGAATTCTTGTAATATCTGGAGAAGAATATTGACGAAGAGAAAGAGGCCTATCTTCGTGGTAACAAAAGTCTGCTCTTGTTAGATAGGGAGGGAAACTAATTAACAATACGCTAATAAAAACTGCTTCGTTGGTTTAGTGGTAGCAAGCGCGACTGCTGAGCACGAGGTCCTGGGTTCGATGCCCGGGTCGGGAAGTGTTATTGGGTTTTTCCATTAGGAAATTCTCAGCAGCAGCACGGAGTCTGGAATTGTGCCCGGTTAACGGCATTACATGGGACTTATAACATAGCCGGCGAAACGTGGGTGTACTGCACCTCTGCCTACCCCCTCTGGGGAATACAGGCGTGAGTCTATAATAATCTTTTATTTTATATAATTATTTAATAAGAAAATTTGAAAAAACTACTGATACAGATGGGATTTGTTTTTTTTTTTCAAGTTGTCTTTTCAAATTTTCTTATTAAATAATTATATTTATTAAGCTATCATGTGCTATAACATGTAAAATAATCCCAAAAAATATTTTTTATTTTAATTATTTTAAATCTATTTTTTTTAATCTGCCTAGGAATATTGTAAAAAATCTTACCTTAGTGATCATAATACTTTTAGCACCGACCATGAGGCCGTGCCTCGAGCAGATAGCTTGTGGAGTGATCTCTCCTAGCAGTACAATAGCGAGGGTAGAGAAAATGACAGCGAACAGCCCTGATGTCAGCTCGTCTAGGAGGATTGTGAAGGTGGAATTCACTGCCACATTGCCCAGGAGTATGCTGCAGAGGAGGTAGTTCCCGTGGTCGCGCACTGGCATGATAGCGCGCGCGTATTTTCGCTCTTGTTCGGTACCTGAAAATGGATGGCTTTAGTATCATCTGCCTAGCCTTCTCCCAACTATGTCGGGGACGGCTTCCAGTCCTACCGGATGCAGCTGAATACCAGTGTTTTACATGGAGCGACTGCCTATCAGACCTCCACAACCCAGATACTGGGTTACACGATACCCCTTGGTAAGACTGGTTGTCAGACTTTCGGGCTTCTGACTACCCGTAACGACTGTCAAAGATCTACAATTGACAGCCGGGCCAACAGCTTAACGTGCTATCCGAGGCACGGAGAGTGATAATTAATTTATAATACGCACATAACTTACGATAAGTCAGAGGTGCGCGCCTTGTGTTCGAACCCAAGACCTCTGACATGCCAGTCAAATAGGCTATCTTATGTAAATATGCACTGGAATATCCGATCTCTATTGATAACTTACCAGTATTCGAAATAATCTTCAATTCCGTCCTATCTAAGGACATTAATCCAAGGTTTAAACCAGAAAACAGGGCCGAGAACGTCAGGCAAGTCAGAATGAGGGTCAGAGTCATCCACAGAGGCAGCAAAGTAGTATGGGAGGCAAACATCTTATAACTGTCAACTCCTTGATGAAGATACTTTTCTTCATCTTGAAAAGGATCATCGACTCCAAGTTTGAGATTTTTGGCGCAAATGTAAAGTTTGGAGTCCTTTATTGGGGCTGGAGCCACTATCTCGAAGAGCGCTGTCCGAGGACCTAGGGAATTTTCTTTTACCTGGGGACAAGTTTAATTAAGATACAGTTACGAGACATATCAGAAATTATTATTTATTATCGTATGGGATGGACAATCTGTGTGTCAGAGTTTAAACCGCCCGTAGGTCTCTGACATTGCTTTACACACCATTAAAAAATCTCTCAGGTGTGCTGATTTCATCACGATGTTTTCTGTCACCGTTTTAGCAGATTAATTTATAATACGCATATAACTAGGGGTAGGACCGTCGACTGGCAAGTCAGAGGTCTCGAGTTCGATCTCAAGGCGCGCACCTCTGATATTTCGTAAGTTATGTGCGTATTATAAATTAATTATCCGTTGCTAAAACGGTGAGGGAAAACATCGTGAGGAAACTAGCACACTTAAGAGATTTTTCAACGGCGTGTAAAGTTGTGGTGTGTACACAGTATGAAGAAGAATTGATACAAGGTTTGAACCCACACCCACGTGTTTGCAACGCGGGTCTTTAACCAAGAGACTTAATTCTATAATGTATGTGTTCCTTCCTCCGATAATTGTAATGAAACTATTAGAGACAATTAGTTCATCGCATGCTCCTCGTCCCGTCCCTAGAGGCGAAAATACAAATTCAATGGAATATATACAAGTGGTACTTGTATAGTCGACCATAAAATTACTTTACTACCCTTACCTAGTGGCCACGACTTCGGTCTAAGGCGGCGGCGACGACTACGTCTGCGAGCGGCGCGATGGCCATGCCACGTATTTAGACGTATTTAGGCATATATTTTCTAATTATATTTTAAATTCGACGGATGGAGTGCACGAAATCAATACAAATCATTTTAAGTATGGAGAATGGAGAAACCGCCGCCGCCGCCGTTGAGAGCGGCGAGTCGTGGCGTCGTTGAACATTTTAGTTCATTTGTTTTTACCGCTCGCCGCGCCGCGCTAAGCCACCGCTGCGAGCGGCGAGTTCGTGGCCAGGCCGTTAGAGTGACTATCGTTTGCATATCACAAAACAACAGTCTACTTTTAACCGACTTCAAATAAGTTGTTGATGACAAGTAAAGCTAGGCTACAATTTATCATATAGTTCCGTGTGGTTTCCAGCCTAAGAATAGAACCACCCCTACTCGTCCCGCGGGTATCGTAAGAAGCGACAAAGGGAAAGATCCGGAGGATGGGCAGCAGCATCCTTCTGTGTAACAGCAATCATCTGCTACTGCGATCGTCAACCCGCTTGCCCAGCGTGGCAATTATGGGCAAATACCTCCAATGAGCGCACAATAGTGGCGCGCATTGGGAGAAGCCTATGTTCATCAGGGGACTATTACAGCCTGATGATGATGATGACGCTACGGTCTCTTACCATATATTCTCCTTTGAGAAGAAACTTGCATGGCTGCCCATACTGCTGGATTTCATGAGTAAAAGCTATCACGGTCCTTGATGTCAAGCCATCTCCGAATAACCTGGAAAGTTAACAAATGTTTAAACCTTCATACACCGTGGAATAAGAGGGTCGTGACCGTTGACTGGCAAGTCAGAGGACTCAGTTCGAACACAAGGCGCGCACCTCTGACATACCGTTACGTTGAGCGCGTCTGACGCACGTTAAGCTGTTGGCCCCGGCTGTCAATTGATCTTTGACAGTCGTTACGGGTAGTCAGAAGCCCGAAAGTCTGACAACCAGTCTTACCAAGGGGTATCGTGTAACCCAGTATCTGGATTGTGGAGGTCTGATAGGCAGTCGCTCCATGTAAAACACTGGTATTCAGCTGCATCCGGTAAAACTGGAAGCCGACCCCAACATAGTTTGGAAAAGGCTAGGCAGATGATGACACCGAGAAATAAGACACAAAAGGAAATCAATAATTAATAGACGCCGTTGACGACGTCAAGAGTTTAGTAAATTAATGTTCTCCTGACCGAATTTCGGTCACAGCGGCCTATCTCAACGAAGATTAGCCAACTACGCAGGAGATATTATAGTGCACAAGTGTGTGCGCAAACAGGTGCACTCTCTATTCCCTCACTCTCATAGTTCGATGGAACGGCAATCCGACACACAAGGAGAGAGATTAGACGCAGAGCCAACGGCTTTACGTGTTTTCCGAGGCATGGAGTAAGTGATGATTAATTTATAATACGCACATAACTTACGTATGTCAGAGGTGCGCGCCTTGGGTTCTCACCTTAGACCTCTCACTTGGCAATCAACGGTCATCAGGCTATAGCGACTCAAAATGAGTCGTTGAAAATAATAAGGCTAGAAGCTTAGAGTATATGTATAAGTAAATATAGAGCAACCCTATAGAAGTATCAACTGTGAGCACGGGTATGAACAACGCGGCCGCGACACGAGCTCCGTCCGCGATCATATCTCGATCGACTGCGGTTCAACTAGGCTCCACGAGCGAAAAAGTTACATTTTAGCTTATATCATGATTAACTGCTGAGTTAAATTTTGAAAAACGTCTAGAAAACATAATTTGAAAAAATGACATTTTAACATTTCTATGGTGAGACCTGCTTTCGCTCCGCATAAGGCAATGTGGTTGACGTTATCACTCTATATTTTCTTGAATACTCTATGGCTAGAAGGATGATGATTTGTATATTCATACGCAGTCGGTTTCTAGGACCGGTCAACGTAATTTCCCCAGTGTAACAAATCTATTGTTACGAAAATAGACTGAATGCATACTGCATTGTGTATTTTAGTGGCTATCCAAAATGTATTTCGGTGTTTGGCACAAGATTTACTGTTTTCGACTAAGATTTAGAGAGCTTACTTTGATTTTTCTTCCCGCTAATCTGCTATCTCGCTCGCAAATTGAAGTTGATTGAGGATATCAATGAAATGTATGTATTATGTAGTTATGAAAAATCAAAACAAACCAATTGAAGGAGAACAACATTACAAAGTTTCAGCAAAAATTTCAGCTTAATCGAAACATATGTTTTCAAATAAAAAAATAGCTTTAAATGAATTTTTATTTTATACCCTTTTTATATTCTTCTTCTTAGCGTGTCGATGTCAATCTAAATTGTGTCAGCCCAGAACTGGGCTACGAGATTGGCGCCTTCAGTAGCGTCCATCATTCATTTTTATATTTGAAAACATGTTTCGATCGAGCTGAAATTATTGCTCTCCCTCTGGGGAATACAGGCGTGACTATATTTATTTTAAAAGTCGGGTAGTATAAGAAATAAATATCAAATTGTTACCTCAAAGTGACTCTGGATTCTGCCAGCACACTTGGAATCCCATCCTCAATGATCTTGGGTTCCTTATCCGCATCTTCTATCCTCAATCCCTCAATACTAACCACGTTGGAACTAGCTCGTACGCTGGTGAAATCTACTTCAGGAATAGTAACATCTCTAGGAAGTCTGTTAACAGTTTCAAAACCAAACCCAAGCTTTTCAGGAAGGTCTTTGGACGCGTCAGGAGTCGCTGTAGAATCAGTAGTTTTTTCTGAAATATTCCTTAATCTTTCAATTACAAGTCTTCCAGAGAGATTGTTGGATGCGTCTGGTATTGCTGTTGTAATAATATCTGTCGGAACATTTCTTCTAAATCTGTAATTTCCAAGTCTTTCAGAAAGATTGATGGATGCGTCTGAAATTTTTGTTGCATCAGTGGCATTTTCTAGACTATTCCTATTAAATCGTCCAGTTAAAAGTCTCTCAGGAAGATTTTCCGATGCGAAAGGAATCGCTGTAATGTCAACAGTATCTGCCGATACATTTCTTTTAAATCTCTCAATAGAATTCTCGTTACCGGGGTCTACAAAATCAGTTCTGCTTTCCTGTACTTGGTTTAAAGGCACATATTTATCATTTAACATTATTTCAATGTCATTTTTTTCTTCGTGTGTGAGTTTTGGTGAATTTTCTAAATTGACGTCTGTGTCGTGGGATAGGTCCGCCCATTTTGAGGGTTGCGCGTCTTCTGTTTCAGCTTGTTTTGAATTGTGTGTACTGAGGACAAGATATGTATATTAGTAATTAGACAATAATAATATAATAATATCCTCTTGACCAAATTTCGGTCACAGCGGCCAATCTCAACAGAGATTAGCCAACTACGCAGGAAATATTATAAGTGCACAAGTGTGTGCGCAAACACAGGTGCACTCTCTATTCCCTCACTATCATAGTCCGATGGGACGGCCTTCCGACACGATCGGAGAGAGATCAGGCGCAGGGCTAACGGTTTTACGTGTTTTCCGAGGCACGGAGTAAATGATAATTAATTTATAAAACGCACATAACTTACGAAAAGTCAGAGGTTGTCCTTGTAAGATTGGCCTTGGGTTCTTACTTGAGACCTCTAACTTGCTAATCCCTACTACCACCAAGTCCACCACTAGGCTATCATAGCTCTGAATCTGATTGTTCTTAAGCTACAATTCTACTATGAACAAGCTTAATTATGTTCATATATCAAAAATCAAAATCAAAATATTTTTATTCATGTAGACCAGTTTTAGGCACTTATGAATAGTCATAATTCGAATATTATTATAGGAGTGACTCTAGTTGCCAGTTCCAAGGGCAGCCTACCCCTCATGGAGAAGAATCTGGCAAGAAACTCCATGGTTGCTCTTTTAAAATAATGGCTTACAATATTTTTGGATATAATAAGAAATTTGAAAAAACAACCGATACGAACGGGATTTGAACCCACGATCTTCGGCGTACCGTGCCGACGCTCTAACCGCTGAGCCACTGTATCCTACCAGCATCAGTCGAAATTTCAAATCTCTTCGTATAATACTTTGTATTATACATAATTATTATTCTTCTACCGTGTGGTATTATACTTATATGTAATAAGCTAACATGTGCTAAAACATGTAAAAATTCACAAAAAATATTAATTATGTTAGTTCACATGGTAAGTGTTAACATTTTTACCAAGCGAATTTATGAATCATTGCTCGGTCGCTAATTTAATTATGACAAACAACGTCACCGGCGAGTAAGCAGTTACTTTGATCTATTATTTGCTAATTGCGGACTGTTCAGAACGTTTTGTTATCTCAATTAAGCGCTATTTCGCTCGCAAATTGAAGACAGGGTGTTTGGAAGGTCGCTGACAGTTTCTGTTCTAAGCTAAGCGAAACCAAATTTTTGTTTCGAGGGACTTAGAAAAAAAAGTAATTTAAAACCTAAAAAAATGTTAATTCAGTAGTCTTCTTTCTTCTTATCGTATGGTTGACAAACAACCTGGTGTCAGAGTTTAAACCGCCCGTAGACCTCTGACATGGCTTTACACACCATTGAAAAATAAAATCCTTCAAATAGTAGATTGTATAACAAGGGAGCAAAAGAGTATTTTTACGACGAGGGCTCTACTTTAAACCAAGAGCGAAGCGAAGAATTCTAGAATAGATGATAATGTATGCTTAGATATAATCGTTGATTCAAAGTATCGCCCGAGGGAAAAATAATTAGCTCTCGAGTCATATACTCTATTTTTCATCCCCTTTCTATGAGAAAATATGTACTGATTATAAGAATAGAGATGTAATTGATGCCAACACGTACCAACCAGTAATTCATGTAATTTGCGTTTGATTTCTATGAATGATATATGTTCCAAATTCAAATCTCATTTCCACCCACTAAAAAGTTCTAAATAGTAGGCAAAATAGTGGGAGCAAAGCGACACTTTTCGATTAGAAGGGATGAAAACAATTGAGTTGCAGGCGGGGCCCATTTCACTTTCACTATCACTTTCGTCTACGCAGTTCGAAATCCCTTCTTTTTTGTCCGCGCCGCAGTCGGGTAATTCGAGAAAAATTGAAAAAGAGATAGGATACGAGAGGGACTTGAACCTGCCACACTTGACGACCGTGACATCGCTCTTACAGCTGAGCTATCGTATCATTATGCATAGGTTGTTTTCTTGGCAAAGTTCCAAGCTTGGAACTAAGCAGGGGAGGGAATTTGTTCCGGCGCTAAATTCTCATACAATATTTAGTTAACCTTGGTCCATTCGCTTTCGCAAGCTTTAAATATTAGGGCCTGATTATTTTCGCAGTCGAGCAATTAGTAATTGGGTTAGTTCTTTTGGATAATTATTTATTTATTTTTAATTATTTACGGATGTAACCTAAAATATTGTAAGCCATTTATTTAAAAGAGCAACCATGGAGTTTCTTGCCAGGTTCTTCTCCATGAAGGGTAGGCTGCCCTAGGAACTGGCAACTAGAGTCACTCTTATAACAAACAATATTAGAATTATGAGTATTCATAAGTGCCTAATGGTCTACATGAATAAAAATATTTTGATTTTGATTTTTGATATGATGGAAAACCAACAGCTATTCATAGGTACTATTACAGTGGAATAAGATCATCATCGTCATCATTTCAGCCATAAGACGTCCACTGCTGAACATAGGCCTCCCCCAGTGACTTCCAGATCGGCCGGTTGGAAGCAACCTGTATCCAGCAGCTTCCTGCGACTGGACGTCCTACGCTGCGCTTGCCGGTACGTGGCCTCCATTCCAGAACCTTTCTGCCCCATCGGCCGTCAGTTCTGCGCGCTATGTGCCCCGCCCACTGCCACTTCAGCGTGCTAATCCGTTGGGCTATGTCAGCGACTTTAGTTCGTTTGCGGATATTCCTCATTTCTGATTCGATCTCGCAAAGAAACACTGAATGTGTAGAGTGGAATAAGATACATGGAGCCAATTACAGGTTTTCACGGCTAGCAACACTATATAAAAAAAAGATGTCTTATGGATCACAACACAGCAGAAAGTGATTATCAATATCCAATGCCGTAACCTCAAAAACATAAAAAATAAATGAGATAAAATTTACATCAAACATGATCCAATAAAAATTATTTATTCTTAAAAACTATGGACTCTTAAAAAAGTGAAGGTTTAGCTGATTGCGTACGCTTGAGCCTTTGTCACAAAACAAGTCAAAAGAAAATTCTTTGCTTAATATATTTTAGATGGGTATCGCTCCCCTGTTATATGAGACTCATAACATAAAGGATGATTTTCACCAAACTCGAACGTGCCGTGTGGTTTCCGGCCCAAGAATAAAACCACCCCTACTCGTCCCGCGGGTGTCGTAAGAAGCGACAAAGGGAAAGATCCGGAGGATGGGCAGCAGCATCCAGCTGTGTAACAACGATCATCTGTATAAATATTTAATAAGAAATTTGAAAAAGCAACTGATACGGATGGGATTCGAACCGACGATCTTCGGCGTACCGTGCCGACGCTCTTACCGCTGAGCCACCGTATCCCATCAGATAATGTATTCCGATAGATATTACCACACGCCCTAGGCGTATAAAGAGATTGAAATTTCGACTGATTCTGATGGGATACGGTGGCTCAGCGGTTAGAGCGTCGGCACGGTCCGCCGAAGATCGTGGGTTCGAATCCCATCCGTATCAGTTGCTTTTACAAATTTCTTATTAAATATTTATATTTAATAAGCTAACATGTGCTAAAACATGTAAAAATTTCACAAAAAAACAATCATCTGCTACTGCGATCGCCAACCCCGCACAATTATACAAGGACGCTCCCAAAAATCTAGTTCCATATGTCCCTTTTTCCACGTCTAGGAAAACTTTACTTAGTCAACTAATTCATTTCAAAATAGACTCGTTAATGAACGTGTCTACCGCGCTTCGATCAACAATTTAATCGCGTGACAAAAACACGCTATATTTAGTTAACTATTTTAAGTACATAAACAAGAAGTGTGGTACCCTTGTGGGCGTTGAAACATGAGCATATCTTGATAGGTAATGTAATGTAGTCATCATCATCAGCCTTTATTAGTCCACTGCTGAACATAGGCGTCTCACAATGCGCGCCACTTTTGTGCGCTTATTGGAAGTATTTGCCTATAATTGCCACGCTGGGCAAGCGATTGATGATTGCTGTTACGCAGAAGGATGCTCCTGCCCATCCTCCGGATCTTTCCCTTTGTTGCTTCTTACGACACCCGTGGGACGAGTAGGGGTGGTTTTGTAATAACTTACGAAGTCAGAGGTGCTTGCCTTCGAACCTGAGACCGCTGATTAGTGTCTATCTCTAGATTTCGTTTACTTATTGTTTTTAATTGGATAATAATGAAATTAAAATCAAATTTCATTTGTATGGTGTGCGCTCGGGAAAAACTTTTCTTAATAAGTGCTGAGTAATAAGTATTTGCTGAAAAACGGCTATTTATAGAAAAAATGTACGCCTAGAATTCTGAACCAGTCAATCCCACCAAACACATTTTCATGTAAAATGTTGCCAAGACGAGACCATATAGCTCTCACTGTAAAAAAGTTATCAGACCTCATGTAGAGCCAAGCTACTCACTCTACTCGCCCTAACTTCACAAAAGTCAAAATATATGACTTGGCCATTTCGCTACATTCACATGAGCGTAAGATGAAAACATTTTCTACTGTTTATTACGTTTCTGTTATAGGTACCTACATTAGTTCTTGTAGTAACGAAACGACTAAGCCATATATTTTGTTTATCTGGTCTAATTAAAACCCAAATAATGAAGGTTCAATAATACGACGAAGCGTTTCGAGAAAAGGTAGGTAGTGCCCTCTCGCTTTGTTTGTCTCGTCTTGGCGGGGGCACTACCGTGCCTCCAGATATTTTGATCTATAAAATAACTTGAAGTAAATTCTTTGTAAGGCTATTTCTAGCTCAATGAAGTATTTCTATTAAATTCTTTAGTTTATTTAACTGGCTAGCTTTTTCAAGTTCTGTTCTTGCCCGCGGTTTCATTCGCGTCAATTTAGAATCTCAATTCCAACCATTATTCGAAAGACTGCCGTTGGTCTAGTGGTAGCAAGCGCAACTGCTGAGCACGAGATCTTGGGTTCGATCCCTGGGTCGGGCAAAGTGATATTGGGTTTTTCCATGTTTTTCCATTAGGAAATTCTCAGTAGCAGCACGGAGTCTGGAATTGTACGTGGCGCCATCTATTATCATAAGAACGTTATTGTTGTTTTCCTCGGGAACAGATTTTACCCTATGTCCGATTCTGTACACCTGACAACGTATACATATAATGCAAACAGGATGATCGGTTCAGTGGTTTAGGCTTGAAAAGGTAACAAACAAACAATACCGTCGAATTGAGAACCTCCTCCTTTTTTGAAGTCGGTTAAAAATGACTGAACCAGAATCGAATCTAGCTCAAGAAAACAACTACACACGTCAATAACTAGATGTTTTCAATACGCAATCAATAATATTTATTATACATATTTTATGAATATTGAAAGAGAAGATTTTTTTTCTATTTGCATCACACACCACAGAATACGAAACAAACTAGAAGCCACGTGTGACCATAAATAAAATAAAAATCCGTAGCCAGGGCGTAAATCTTTAACTTATCGGAGGCCCTGGGCAGTGGGCACTTTAGTATAATGGGGCTCCTCCAAATATGATATAGGTATGGTAGAGGCTTTTTAATTTTTAAATCTAACCTAACCGTCCAAGCAATTAATCTAACCGTCTCTCTATCCCATCCTCGTCGCCAATGTTATATCTTAGTGAAAACGCAATAAATAATTAATTAATACTTTATTGTTTTAACACGTTACATGAACACATTCAATCTCAAGCGCCGCCGCGCCGGCGAGAGAGAGAGAGAGAGAAACGGTTAGATTAATCGCTCTCGCTTATTTGGGGATACCACAATTAACAACATGCAAAAGGAGTAGGTAATCATCATTTGCTACAGCATCCGCTGAGAATGCTGAGGCACCTGATTTTGGCCTCACACATTAAAATCTATCTCGTTTATATTACCTACTTTATTTTTTCTGTTCTTTGTAAGGTTGCAAAATAAATCATTTTTCTTTCTTTCTTATTTGATTTTAGAATAATAACCGCCGCGCTCGGATTATAAATCTAACCAGATGCAGCAGAATATCAGTTTTCTACGGAACGACTGCCTATCTGACCTTCGCAACCCAAAGGAATACAATCATACGATATTCTAAAGTTAGATCAGTTGTCAGAATTTTATAAGGATACTGTCTCCCTATATCGACTGTCAAAGATCTTCATGACAGCCAGGGCCAATGACCTAACGTGTTTTCCGAGGCACGGAGCAGGTGATACTTAATTTCTAAGACGATGGCTTTGATTTCTGACACAATGCTTGGCATGAAATGATTAATAAGCCTTCTGGTTCGTTGTGTAATCTACGAAGTACACAAAGTAGTTCAGTACAGCACAACAGATGAAAACTATAAAAACGTCGTAACCTTGTCTATGCTTTTAATGGATTGAAGATAGATCTGTTTTATGATATAACTAGTAATAGACCGGAACGTGGAAATTGCAAAATGTCGAATTTGATCGTGTCGTGTGGTTTCCGGCCTAAGAATAGAACTACCCCTACTCGTCCCGCGGGTGTCGTAAGAAGCGACTAAGGGAAAGATCCGGAGGTTGGGCAGCAGCATCCTTCTGCGTAACAGCAATCATCTGCTAATGCGATCGCCTACCCGTACATTTATTTTATATTTTTAAAAAGGTATTTTTTGGTACTTTTCGCAGCACATAATAATTTTTCTGGCAAAATAACATGTATAGCAAACATTATGTAAAAAAGAGTATTTTAGCGTACTCTGTTAGTGTTATAGATTATAGAGTACGCCTACATGATAGAGTACAATACCTACTCTATTTTAGAGTACGGTTGGCAACCCTAAATGTACCTATCGTATTGTATATTGTATTGCGCTCAACTTGGTGTCAAATTACAAATTTACCCACAATATTAGTTGGCTTGCTAAAAGCAGTCTGCTTATCTAGGTCATATTGATGCGTAGTTCCGAAGGTCCCGGGGGTTAAGGGGAGGGGAGGGGCGACGTAGGAATTCACCAGCCACCACCCTAGACGTTCATAATAAATAGGGAAATATAAAAGCTTTATGTTGGAAGCCGAGTTTAGTTGTGAATAGTCGTGGTGGCGCATTGGTAACGAAACCGCTTTGCAAGCACGTGGTCGTGGATTCGAACCTGGCATCCAATATGCCGTGTGGTTTCCGGCCTAAGAATAGAACCACCCCTCCTCGTCCCGCGGGTGTCGTAAGAAGCGACAAAGGGAAAGATCCGGAGGATGGGCAGCAGCATACTTCTGTGTAACAGCAATTATCTGCTACTGCGATCGCCAACGCGCTTGCCCACCGTGTCGATTATAGGCAAATAGGTACCTACCTACCTCCAATGAGCACACAAAAGTGGCGCGCTAGAGAGGCCTATGTTTAGCAGAGTGACTTTTTCAATATCATAATTATATTATGTACTTTCTTAGTTAATCTAAGACATCACAGACTAACGGTGAAGGAAAACATCGTAAGGAAACCTGGACTTACCTAATACCTAGTCTGAAATCGCCAACACGCAGTGAGCTATAGCGTGGTCATAAGGGCTTAATTACACCGCCGTGGAATGTAATTGAATTGGACATAGCATAATGATTTTTATATCAATCGTGTAACGTACAAACTAACGCCACCGACGGCAGCTGTGGAAATTCCCGAGAATGCGCGAGAATTCCCTGGAAAACGCGCGACTAATTTATCTATTTTGTTTCGTTGCTGAATTGACTTAAAGTTCATTATGCTTTGGCCAATTCTGTTCGCTTCCATTCCGTTCCGCGGCAAAGTAAATTGATCCTAAAGTCGCTTAGCGGTTGAATACCCGGGACGGGAACATGGGAACTCATCCAGACATACTCGTGTTGTATCGACCGCCCGACAAATATTATCGGCTCCCTCTTTCCAGCGAAATAAAGTTCTAGGGCATGGTGGGCGGGATTTTATTGCGAAAAAACAGGATGCTGGGGGACAGGACTACCTTCCTAGGTGACCTCTTCATTCGCATAATATTGATTGTAATAATTTCGATAGTCATAAAATGTTCGGCATATATTTTTTGTATAACAATTAGAAGGAATATTAATGTTCTTCTGACCGAATTCCGGTCAAGTGGCAACTACGCAGGATATAGGTAGGTATATAATAATATAGTGCACACGTGTGTACGCAAACACAGATGCACTCTCTATTCCCTCACTCTCGGCATTCCGACACGACCGGAAAGAGATCAGGCGCAGGACCAACGGCTTTACGTGCTTTCCGAGGCACGGAGTAAGTGATAAGTATTAATTAGTAAGTATAAAACGCACATGTAACTTACGAAAAGTCAGAGGTACGCCGCCTTGGGTTCGAACCCGAGACCACTGGCTTGCCAGTCAACGGTCACAACCACTAGGCTATCACGACTTATTGTTATATATACTTAGTTACCTAATTAAACACAATGAGGCAAGTACGAGTATGTACATGATTGTTATTGTAATCATATTGGTTTAATTGTCTTTTTTTTTTGCATAATTTCGGTAAAATATAAATGCAACAGTCATATTATTATTTTTTTTTATCTGTTTAATTTTATCAGGGCTTCAGCCACTCTAGGTGCCAGTCTCATGGAAGGCAATCTAATTATATGTAGGTATTTTAATACAAATTTAAAAATAGGTATCATAATTCTAACTTACTTCGGCTTTCATTAATTCTCCTCTCATTCATACACACTCTTACATAATCAAGTATTGAAACAACTAATATAAATTTACTCTAAAATACTTTCAGAATTGAGCATAATTATTGACAGTATGTTAGGGTGCCGCAGGGCTGGCCTTCTGACCACCACCCCAATACTGCAAATGTTGTATAGAAACTAAAATACCTATATCTGGCCAAATGGTCAGAGTGTTGTTACATCTGAGTTGTGTAAGTGTAGTACTAATAGCCTAGTAAAATGAACGTTGACTAACAAGTCACAGGTCTCGAGTTCGATCCCAAGGGATCCTCTAACTTTTCGTAAGTTATGTGCGTATTATAAATTAATTATCAGTTGCTAAAATGGTGAGTGAAAACATCGTGATGAAACCAGTACACCTGAGAGATTTTTCAATGGTGTGTAAAGCCATGTCAGAGGCCTATAGGTGGTTCATTTTTTTTAAATTTATTTAGCACACCAACAGCTAATTAAAAATAATATTTTTAACTAAGGAACATTCTCAATCAAGTTATCTTTCAAATAAAAAAAAAATCAGAATGATGATGATGTTTAATTAATGTATCAGTAATTATTTAATTCATTTTTTCTGGCAATTTCAAAATAGTTTTAATTAGCAAAATAATGTAGGTACTACATACATACCTACTTACCTAGCCAGAAAACTTTGATAATAAATAATAAACTACTAATACTTACATAGCTACCTAGAAAAAAATGAAAGCAATGAAATTTACTCACATATCTTCAGCATTCACGTCTAAATAATGTTCAGCGCCCTGATGCACCCATTTTCCACCAAACGGACCGTTATTCACATTAGTTTTATAAACACAAAAATAAATCCGAGAATCCGTCACAGGAAAAACTATTTCTAATTTAGTAAGCCACTTCGTAGTAAAAACCTCTTTTATTTCATAATTAGGGGCTATGACGTCACACTCACCACCCCATGAACCTTTCACAGGGGTTAACCTCCACGAATTATGCCCAAGAAACGCACCACCAGAAATATTTAGTAAATATTTACAACCCACTCTATCACATATTTTGCTGTCCAATTTTAATGATATTATCCGTGGTTCAGACACATCATTATCAATGGCTAACACGTTAACAAATAAATACGTTAATAATCCACAAGTCCGTAACATATTAAGCACTTGTGCCATTTTTGCGGGGCGCAAAATTGTAAAGAAAACAACAGTCGCGTTCGCGTCGATACTATAGCGACATCGACATGTTTCTATTTGACAGTTCGGCGGGCAATTGTTGCCGGAACTGCGGTGTTTTCAAAAGTGTTGTCATATCCTGTTTTTGTAGTTCTTTTATTGATAGACGCAAATTAGCATGAATACTGAAACAAAGCGTAAAAAAAATTATAAACTAGGCTATCCACCTTTAATTCAATAATTTGCAGCTGCCACTGAAAGTATTTCAGAACTGTTTGTATTCATAGCACATTTTACTGCAGTTTCTAAACGTATGGATTGCTGTCAAAATTAATGTTCGGATACATATTCGTAATTATTATATTGGAATTCTGAACTTAGCTTTTTTCTATTAAATCCAATCTTTAATTTGGAGTTTGGTTAGGTTACAACATATTTTCGGTATCGTAACTTTGATTAAAAATGAACAATTTGGCTTATGACGGGTGAATATGATTAGGTCATCTATTAAAAAGGTAAATTCTATATTTATCATAATCTAGTAACAATGTGTATCCGAACTTCGAAAACTACTCGACTCGCAAGAAAAACTCACTTATTTTTCACTTTTTTTTACATCTTTCTTATATATAAAAACAGCTGTTTACTGTTACTTTAATCAAAACTATTGTAGAAATGTCCGCTTTCTTATTCTATGAAATAACGAAAAAAGATTAATAAAAAGGCAGCATTTTTCAGCTAATAAGAGAAAATTAGAAATTATTTTTAAGTGTGGAGCTAGCGAGAAATAAGTTAAAACCCATGGTTGAGCCGCGGTCGGTCAGCGAGTTCAGCGACCATTTGGCAAGACAACTAAAAGTCAAAAAACGAGTGTGTGGCCCTATTTTTAGTAAAATAAAAATCAAATCGACTCAATTTCAATATTATAATGAGATCATCATTTAAATAATCATTTAACTAGTCGAATAAAGTGTCAAAGTGCACATAACTATTGTTCTTTGTTACATCATGAATAAAAATTTATCGAGGGAAAAGAATTGATTTTCGGTTGGGTAAAAATTGATGGAAATTGATATTATGGAGGTGAGAGGGGCTGGAGATGGGGCTGCTGCTGGAGAATACATTCGACCGCCTTCGAAACGATACTCTTGGGCAGAAGTTCGTCAAGCTGTTCACGATTTACGAAAAGATTTATCATGTCTGTCAACTATGGTCCCTATTGCTATAAGTTTCCGGAAATTAGGCAATGGGAAGACGAGAATATATTTTCTGAGAAATCCACAGAACGGATGGGAGATTACATTGCTTTACACAGATGTGACTCCCTCACAACAGACTAATAACTCCAGGTATGTGTACTTAACTTTTTTTTACAATTTTTTTTTCTTCAGTTCATCCAACTTGCGTTAGACAGGCTAGAGTCATTGACCATACTGCCTCGTCTTTAGTCAAAACTCAAGATATCTGTTTAATTATGTCATGAATCATGATGATTGTTGCTACAATCTAGGTTTTTTTTTAATTTATTAGCTTAAGCTTTCACAAATAAAAAAAAAAACTGATCATTAACTGGTGGTTGTATCTATAGCTTGAAAATAGTTTTGTGTTACTTAATGTTTAACAAATGAAAAAAAATTCTTGATAAAAGTTTTTAACCAAACCGAGCCTCAGTATAATTTAAACCGGACAATTCTGTCATGTAATGGAGAAATATTATTATTATTATTACATATTAGAAATTAATTATCGCAGTAGCAGACAGTTGCTATTACACAGTAGAACACTGCTGCCCATCCTCCAGGTTTTTCCATTTGTCGCTTCTTAAGACACCCGCGGGATGAGTAGGGGTGGTTCTATTCTTAGGCCAGAAACCACACGGCACTTTTGTTGGTCAATACAAGGCTATTATTGTGCGTTCCATAGTCTTAAAAGTTTGGGAACCGCTGGCTTAAAGGGTTAAGATAGTAAAGTTATCAGAAAAATATTAAAAATCAATATTGTTATCATGACAACCTTGATGACGATAAGCATGTAGTTTATAAGTTGTTATAATTATTTATTAATTGAAGGTCGAGAAATGAGACACAATAGGGATTTATCTGACATAAGGCTGCAAGTAATTGTTAAAAATTAAACCACTAAAGCCGATTCACGATGTTTTCCTTCACCGTTATAATAAGTGATAAAATTAATTATAACTTACTCCGTGCCTCGGAAAGCACGTAAAGCCGTTGGCCCTGCACGGTGCGCCTGATCTCTCTCTGGTCGTGTCGGATTGCTGTCCCACCGGACTATGAAAGTGAGGGAATAGAGAGTGCACCTGTGTTTGTGCACACTTATGCACTATATTATCCTTCATAATTGGCTAATCTCTATGTGAGATTGGCTGCTGTGACCTTATTTTAAGTGATAATTAATTAAACGGTTTTACTTAGCTTGACCTGTTTATTATTTGGTTCAAATTTATTAATCGATATTTCACCCCCTTCCTGTTGACAGATTGATCTGATATTTGGTACACAGCTTTAGTTTTGATGACAAAACAGTTTTACTTAAAAAAAAAATTTAAGTACTTATATTATTTATAATCGTCTTGTCAGAGGTGCGTCGCGAACCTACGACCTTTGACTTCGCAGTCCAACGGTCATACCACTAGGCTTTCGCTCCTTTAAAAATAATATTGAGTAACTATAAACCAATATACTTATTTAAATTATTATGTAAACTCTAAATGTATGTTAAGGCCACTCTGTGTTGTAGATGAATGACAATTTATTTTTACCACATTTCTTACCTTGATTGTAGGAGACCTTGTCCAGTAATATTACATTTACTGCCCACTTTATCATTATTTCAAGTCATTAGGGGTCAAGGTATTTGTGAAAAAAAAAATTAACAAAAAATAAACCTAGTATTTGAAAACCTTAAAAAAATAAAACATTAAAAATAACAGAAACATTTGTTTCGGATCTAATTAGGTATTTAATTAGGCCGTTGGTATGGGACGCCACCTGCGTTGACACGCTGGCACCGTCTCATCTCTCCGGAACTCAGGGTCGGGCAGGCGCGGCGGCGGAATCTGCTGAGACCCTTAAAAGGCGCAAATATAGTACCCTAGACAGCGGGTACATATTTGAGCCTTTTGGGGTCGAGACGCTAGGACCGTGGGGGCCAGGGGCCCGTAAAAATTTACAAAGAATTATCGGGACGTCTGGTCGAGGCATCTCGTGACCAAAATGCTGGTCTGTATCTGGCCCAAAGGCTTAGTATTGCCATCCAGCGAGGCAACGCAGCCAGCATTTTGGGCACGTTGCCTACAGGTAGCGGTCTTTTGGATTAAGTTTATCTTTTGAATTAGTTTATATAGATAGTTTATTTCTAGGTGTATATATAGTTAGTTATTATTCTTGTGCTCGACTTTTTATCTATTTCAATAAACCAAAACTATATTAGGTATTTAATATGAAATTTGAAAAAAAAAACAACCGATATGGATGGGATACGAACCCACGATCTTCGGCGTACCGTGCCGACGCTCTTTATCATATTCACAGTATCTCTTCCAGAAGCATGGAGGCATAACTTTCTCTGCCACTTTTTATCTAGTAAAGCAAAAGTATTTATTATTAAATTAATTATCGATTAGACATGTCTGTGATAAATATTGTTTGTAAACATCATTTAATTATGTGTTTATTATATTTATATTGATGAGATGAGTCAGTTTCAGAATTAATTAATTCTTATTAAATTATGTTGTTGGTGTATATGTTGCATATACACCAACAACATAATATAACATAATATGGAGACGTGATAGCCTAGTGGTGTTGACCGTTGACTGGTAAGTCAGAGGTCTCAGGTTCGAACCCAAAGCGCGCACCTCTGACTTTTCGTAAGTTATGTGCGTTTTATAAATTAATTATCACTTACTCCGTGCCTCGGAAAGCACGTAAAGCTGTCGGCCCTGTGCCTGATCTCTCTCCGGTCGTGTCGGATTGCCGTCCCATCGGACTATGAGAGTGAAGGAATAGAGAGTGCACCTGTGTTTGCGTAAGCATTTGTGCGCTATAATATCTCCCGCGTCGATGGCTAATCTCCGTTGAGATTGGCCGCTGTGACCGAAATTCGGTCAGGAGGACATTATTATTATTATTGATGAGATGAGTCAGGTTCAGAATTAATTAATTCTTATTAAATTATGTTGTTGGTGTATAATGTATAATATGTTGCAGTCAAAATCAAAATCAAAATATTTTTAATCATGTAGACCATTAGACACTAATAAATAGTCATAATTCTAATATTGTTTGTTGTAAGAGTGACTCTAGTTGCCAGTTCCAAGGGCAGTCTACCCTTCATGGATAAGAATCTGGCAAGAAACTCCATGGTTGCTCTTTTAAATATAATGGCTTACAATATTTTAGGTTACATTGTTCTGAGGTCTTATGTGAGAACAATGTCAGTCAACACTCTAACGGTCAATAGTACTTTTTAAAAGTAGGTACTATTTATTTATTATACACTTTATTGTACACCAAATTAAAACATTAACAAAACATTTTACAATACACAGAGATGTTGTACAATGGGCGGCTTTATCACACTCAGTATAATTATCATTTTCCGTGCCTCCAATAGCACGTTAAGCTGTTGGCCCCGGCTGTCAATTATAGATCTTTGACAGTCGTTACGGGTAGTCAGAAGCCCGAAAGTCTGACAACCAGTCTCACCAAGGGGTATCGTGTAACCCAGTATCTGGGTTGTGGAGGTCTGATAAGCAGTCGCTCCATGTAAAACACTGGTATTCAGTTGCATCCGGTAAGACTGGAAGCCGACCCCAACATAGTTGGGAAAAGGCTAGGCAGATGAGATGATTCACCGTACCCAGCTCAGGGTACTACTGCGCCTGCGTTTATAAACTGCACATATTTAGACTTTGGTAGCAAGCCAGCTATCGTGACAGTAATTTAATAGTATAATTTATCTTTGATTACACATGTTTGCGTTTGCGCATGTTAACTGCCAAGTGTTCTGAATATTTTACGCAAATTAATTGATTTTATTATTCAATCTTTATTTCTACAGTTAGGTATTTGTAATAATTAAATTACGGGTATGTTATTGTAATTAACTTACTTAATAGTAGTGGCGCATTGGTTACGGACCTGCTTTGAAAGCTCGTGGGTGTGGGTTCATGTTCACATGACTCAACAAAATGTATGGACAAGCTGACTTTTTTTTGCGATTTCAGAGCCAACCCTGAAATCGCAAAAAAAAGGGACCAATCCCATAGTAAAGGTTGTTCATAATGATGAGTTTAATGACCCCTTTGAAGGATGCTGGTGTTTTACAAATAACCCTGTATATAAAACATAAAAATATACATTTAAAAATATAAAATACTAGCTGTTCCCCGCGACTTTGTCCGCAACACGTTTATAAAGCAGCCAGATTGCCTGTTTTTTTTTCTTACTTGAATCACAGATATTGTTATATTTTAATGAAAACTAACTTTATTATTAACTTTTAACTTACTTTACTTTTAACTTTATTAACTTTTTCAGAATAAAAAATAGCCTATAGCACTCAGGGATAAAGTAGCTTCCTATTGGTGAAAGAATTTTTAGGATCGGTTCGGTAGTTCCAGAGATTACCCCTAACATACATACAAACTTGACCTCTTTATAATATTAGTATATAGATATAGATAGTAGCCCACCGGTATCGGGAACAGGGTCCAAGCTACCGGTGGTCAGGGCTCTAAAGAAAGGAACAATTATTATTAATTATTAAAATATTCTATTACTCTTTCCTACAGGTTAGATTGGAAACCTCTAATAGAGTCCAATGTGGCCCTCGGAGTCACATCAGGCAAGTGGTCCAGGGAGGAACAGCTGCTTTGGGAGCGACAAAGAGTAGCAGCGTGGGGCATAGCATCATATGAGCTACATCAGAGCACGGGGAGGATCATGTTCCCGTGTGCATCGTCGCTGTTCGTGGCTATTGAAGGAGCTACTCAGGTGAGGGTAGTTTGGAAATAAATGAAACAGCCGTTATTTTGCTGATACAAAGTAGATAAAATAAAAACAAAAAATATTTACAGCTTGGCAAAAAAGAGTCTGGAAAAATTGGGGGCGCCGCTGGCGCACTTTTCACACTACAAATCAAAATTACAAGTTATTTAGTGCTTACATATTTCTATGACGAGTTTTTTGTCATTAATCAAAATCAAATGAATCATTTTTATGTTATTTTAGTACTCACAAACTTAGCTTTTAAGTTTTTTATTTTTAGTTCCAGCTGTCACCGCCTCAGACTCTTTTTTGCCAAGCTGTATCTATAGTTATCTAAGAATTTGGGGAGAATCAGCAGTCAGTCTTGCGGCTGAAATGTTGATGATGATGATCTAAGAATTGAAGCTTGATGGAAACATGTTTTCAAATAAAAAAATTACTTGAAACTAATTTTTATTTTAGGCCATTTTTATGCATGAAAACATGATTCGAACAAGCTGAAATTTTGGCAGAAACTTTTCAATTGGTTTACTTAGTTCGATTTTTCATAACTATATTCATTGATTTTATATCTTCAATTAACTTCAATGTGCGAGCGAGATAGTAGATTAGCGAGTATCCGCGCCTTAAGCTAACTAGGCCAATTATTAATCAAGGTAACTTACTTACTTACTCCGTTGGCTCAGCGACTCAAAGTGTGTCTGTGAATCAAGGTAACACTCGTTGTAAAATAAATTAATTTACAAAAGAAAAAAGTATCTCCCCCCCCCCCCCAAAAAGGGATCCCAAAAGTCTTTTTAACAGCTGTATTCCTTTTCTAGTCACCGCCTCTAGTCCCCCGTTCGCTGAACACGGGTGGCGGGGCTCCTTTGACCCCCGCCATGTGTCCTCGCGCGCCGGAGTTAGTGGCCCACGCCGCTAGAGGCGACATCTGGCTTGCGGGGGGACAACTAAGACGCCCCACAAGACTTACCTATGCCTGTAGAGGACATGAACCAGATCGGTGAGTTTGTTGTGATTGCTTTAATTTTACCACTAAGTTACACTTGCCTTACCCTTGCTTTACCTCAGCCTTACCCTTGCCTCACTTCCCTTTTTGTTAAATTTATTCATTCCTTCTCAAACAGGTCAGATATGTTACTGGTGTTAGATATGCTGGTTTCAGCACAAATGTACCGAGATAGTACCACCCTCAATGAATATGGGTGTAACAATGTACTTGCTTTACCTCTGACTTAAAGTTGCCTTAACTTATGCCTTAACCCCTGACTCACTACCAAACTTAGCTTTCTTGTACATTACCCTGGCCTTACCTTAACTTTGCCTTACCCTTGTCTTATCGTTACCTTACCTTATTGCCTCCCCTGTTGGTATTTATCAAGCAAGTTTGCAAATTAATTTCATTTAATAAGCAAGTTGGAATTATGAAACCTTCGTTTTATAGTTTAGCGGATGATCCCCGACAAGCCGGAGTGCCGTGTTACGTCACGCAAGAAGAGTTCTCAAGGTACACCGGCTTCTGGTGGCAACCTCAGGCTGAGGGTAAGTTTTATTCATAACTAGCTGCCCCGCGCGACTTCGTACGCGTGATTACTATCCTACTTCAAGGCCTATTCTACCCCTACCCTACTCTACCCACTACCCTATTCTACCCCTAACCTACTCTACCCCTACCCTACTCTACCCCTAACCTACTCTACCCCTACCCTACTTTACCCACTACCCTATCCCTAACCTACCCTAATCTACCCTACCCTACCCTACACTACCCCTACCCTACCCTACCCTACACTACCCCTACGTCCCCTACCCTACCCTACTCTACCCCTACCCTACTATACCGCTACCCTACCCTACTCTACCCCTACCCTACTCTACCCCTACCCTACTCTACCCCTACCCTACTCTACCCCTACCCTACTCTACCCCTACCCTACTCTACCCCTTTTTCTCACCTTTAAACCTTCCCTGGATCTCCACAAATAATTCAAGACCAAAATCAGCCAAATCGGTCAAGCCGTTTTCATGCTATGTCGTGACAACGGAAAACGGGTTTCATTTTTATATATATAGATAAATAAATTAATAAATCAGCCTGTAACTGTCCAACTGCAGGGCAAAGGCCTCTTCTCATACAGAGAAGGATCGAGCATTATTCACAACGCTAGCTCACTGCGTGTTGGCGATTTCAGACAATTAAGTCCAGGTTTCCTTACTATTTATTTATTTATTTAATTTATTTGTACACACACAACAAAATATATAACAAAAAAAAAGGCATTAGGTAAGGCGATGTACAGGGTGATGCTTATTCCTAATGGAATTTCTTCCAGCACACCCGCGATAGGAGTGTTTTCCTTCACCGTTAGTCAGTGGTGTCTTAGATTGACTAAGAAAGTACATATGATATTGAAAAAGGTCACATTGGTTAGTACCGCGGTAGTCCGCGGGCACGAACGTTGCACCACTTTGCGATCAAAATGCTTTGAACGATGCTACGTGCGTAAGGGCGGGGCTAGCGCTACGTTCGGACGCCGGGTGCAAGCGATTCTAACCTTAAGAGTCATGCACCGGCTTTGTCCACGATGCCAGGCTCGAACTCACACCTGTTTTCAGTGAATATAATATAATATTTTTTATAAAGTATTTATGCGTAGGTACTATGCGAACTAAAGTTGCTGACATAGCCCAACGGATTAGCAAGCTGAAGTGTCAGTGGGCGGGGCACATAGCGCGCAGAACTGACGGCCGATGGGGCAGAAAGGTTCTGGAATGGAGGCCACGTACCAGCAAGCGTAGCGTAGGACGTTCGACAAGGTGGACAGACTACCTAATAAAGGTCGCAGGAAGCTGCTGGATGCAGGTTGCTTCCAACCGGCCAATCTGGAAATCATTGGGGGAGGCCTATGTTCAGCAGTGGACGTCTTATGGCTGAAATGATGATGATGATGACTATGCGAACGATTAAGTGGGAAATTTGTTGAAAAAAAAATGACCGCTCAAAAAAATATTTTTTTTTTCTGTGATTTGTATTGTAAATTTTTTAAAAGTTGATAGGCTTACAATAGTCATTCTGTTGCAGACGACGTCTTCAGGATAGTCTACGAAGAAGTAGATGAGAGCGAAGTGAAGATCTACAGCTTCCCTTCATCGCAGAGCAGCAGCGGAGAAGTTGAGGAGTTCAGGTAAGCTGCCTGTGCCGTGTGGCACCGGCCTAAGAATAGAACCACCCCTACTCGTCCTGCGGGTGTCGTAAGAAGCGACAAAGAGAAAGATCCGGAGGATGGGCAGCAGCATCCTTCTGTGTTACAGTAATCATCTGCTATTGCGATCGCTAACCCGCTTGCCCAGCGTGGCGATTAAGGGCAAATACCTCCAATGAGTGAGAGAGGCCTATGTTTAGCAGTGGACTAATACTATACTATTGCCTAGTGCAGTCGCGCTTGCCACCACTAGACCAACGAGGTCACTAAGGGTCAATTTACACCGAAAGAGCAGCGAAGGGCAGCGAAGCGCAGCTAAGCGCAACGACCCGCTTGGTAGAGAAGTCGCGGGACTCCGCACGCCTTTTGGCAATATCGCGCCTTCTCGGGCAGGATATTGCCAGCGGCCGCCATTCTCGGGACTTCCCGCGACTTCTCGCGCAGTCGCACGGGTCCGTTTATGGAATTCGCCGAATTCTCGCGGCGGTGCGGGCATCTGCGCGACTAGTTCAAGTTACTCATGCAATAATCAGTATTATACACTCACCGGCACAATTAACCGCCCACCCGGTTTTTCTTGATTTTTGGAGATATTTTAGGATATTGGCAAAATTTGATAAAAGGTTTATTTTAAGCAACATTTCAGCAATAAAAACAAATGTCAAAAGTTTAAAAAAAATCTTTTTACTTGGATTAATTTATTTTAACAACCGAAAAACGTTTTATTTTACTTGACAAAAAATAACATTTTCTTTTTTTCTCGATATTTAATAATGTTGTTTTTTTTTTATTAATGTGTGTTACTTCCCCGGACTCTAATGACTTTTTGAAGCCTGTTTGAAAGTCCACACATGAAAGTTTGAATATCCGTTTGAGGAACACTGTGCCATTCCTCTAAATGAGCTGTCTTGAGCTCTCCGATAGATGTTGGTGCTGGTATTCTTGTCCAGACCCGTCATTTAAGACTGCCCCATATGTACTCTATGAGCTTGAGATAAGGACTAAGTGCCGGCCATGGTAATTTTTGAATTGTGACCTCGTCAAGATATTGAGTGATGGGTCTAGCGACATGGCAACTTGCATTATCGTGTATTAAGATAAAATTATATCCAATAAATGGCGCGAACGGTATTACGTGATCTTCAAGAACTTCTTCCAAGTCTCTCTGAGCATTCACACTGTCTCTATTGTAGTCAACAAAATCGGTACAAGCTTCATAAGTGATACCTCTCCATATCATTATTGACCTCCCTGATAATCCACCATTTCCACTATGGCGCATGGAATGAACCTTTTGTTTGGTCGTCTACACACTCGCTGACGACCGTCTGTACGTCTTAAAGCTACTCTGCTTTCGTCTAAGGACAGTACATTCTTCCACTGCTCAGTAGTCCAGTCAGCATATTTTCAAGCAAAATGTAGTCGCTCTACGGTGCTGTGGGAGATGTTTAGGGGCCCGAGCTGGGTGAAATTCTTTAAGGTTTCTTTCTGCCAATCTTCTTCTTATCGTACGTTTACTTAAACTTACATTTTTCACCTCGAATAGACGACTACGAGCTTCAAGAACCGTAAAAAAGTGATTTTTTAACACGTGATTGACAACAAACCGGTCATCTCGATCTAAAGTACAACGGTTTTGGCCTTGACCTGGCCTCCATTTAGAAGATCCAGTCTCTCAAAATCTTCTGTCGGCATCCCGGACAGTGGTTCGAGGCACACTTAGTGTGCGAGTGATCTTACGATGCCTGTACCCAGCATCAGCTAAAGCCACATCCCTAGCGGCCCCAGTACCGTCTATTGGCATTTTTGGGTGAATAATAAATAAAATATAGCCGATTACACTAAATAAACAACTTGAAATGGCCAGAAATGAAGAAAACGGGAAATAAAGTTACAATAGTAAAATTGCTACGAATGTCAATATTTGCCTAAATCACAAAAACGCTGCAGAAACACAAATTAAAAAAGGAACGAGGGTGTGTTAAATGTTTAATTTATTGATAAAGTAGGTACCCACTTAAAAAAAATCATTTTGGCATGCATTACTTAACAAAAACAAACGTAGTAACACTAAACTTAGGTGGGCGGTTAATTGTGCCTTTAAGTGTAGTATAAAAATAAACACACGCCCTAAGCGTATAAAGATATTTGAAATTTCGACTGATTCTGATGGGATACGGTGGCTCAGCGGTTAGAGCGTCGGCACGGTACGCCGAAGATCGTGGGTTCGAATCCCATCCGTATCAGTGTTAAAATTCATATGACACTGAAACTGAGCTCCGCTTCGACGCTTTTTTGGTGTGAGTGTGTTAGGAAGAGTTTCTGCCATAGTGACCCTATAAAAGCTCTCGTTCTTCCACAGATTCCCTCGCGCCGGCACTCCTAACGCCAAGTCTTCGCTAAAGATGGTCACATTCAGACTTCAGAAGACCTCCCCAACTACTGTCGTGGACTATTATCAGGAGGGGTGCGCGGAACATAGTGAGTATTCAGGGTTATTTGTAAAACACCAGCATCCTTAAAAGGGGTCATTAAACTCATCATTATGAACAACTTTTACTATGGGACCAACCCTGAAATCGCAAAAAAATCTGCTGTTCCTACATTTTGTTGAGTCATGTGATCATAAATGTATGGAACAGCTGATTTTTTTTGCGATTTCAGGGTTGGTCCCATAGTAAAAGTTGTTCATAATGATGAGTTTATTGACCCCTTTGAAGGATGCTGGTGTTTTACAAATAACCCTGTATAAGTAGGATTTGAATAATGGGGTTATAAATAGCCCTCTGTGTCTGCATGGAGGAGGAGACGGCAGCAGACGGAGAGTATTATAGAACACCCCAAAGGTGGCGACCTTAATATCCACAATATGGCAATAAGCTAACATGTGTTATGAGTTGACCATAGATTAGATATTCCAATGCATATTCACCTAAACTTCGAGGAAGTACGTAACATAGAGTAGATAATACCACCTTTAAAATATAAAATAATAATTTTTCAACTATGATTTAAATATCATGATTTAATTCGATTTTATAGAAATTAGATATATGTAGTTAGGTACAGATTATTGATTTGGAAAATATTGTTACTTTTTTTTAGAGTTCCGTACTAAAATTGTGTAAAATTAAAATATTGAATGAAATATTTTAATTTGACACAATTTTTGTAAGGAACTTAAATCAGGGTATTAAAAATAATTATTTTATATTTCAGAGGTGGTAATATCCACTCTATGTTACGTACTTCCTCGAAGTTTAGGTAAATATGCACTGGAATATCCGATCTCTAGTAAAAAATAAAAATAAAATAAAGTAAGTAAAGTAAATATGTAAAAAAATTCTTAACTTAATTGAATACCTTTCTTAACGCCTTTTAAGGCGTGTGGTGACATCTACCGGAGTACTGCCGCACTACCGGTCCCATGTTCCAGACGAAAGAGATCGTAATTTCGACTGAAGCGGGCAGGACTCGGTAGCTTAGTCGGTAAAGCTATAGCACGGCACGCCAGGGATCGCGGGTTCAAGTCCCGCCCGAGTCGGTTGTTTTTGCGAGATTCTTATATCATATTTAATAATAGTTTTGTTAATTAATTTTTTATATTGTGTCCAGCTGGTGACATTACGAACGGTTGCATGGAAGTGACAGACATTCGGTGGTACGAATTACAACAGCCGTTGAAAGACAGCTTCCCCTGGTTTGAGTACCTCGCCAGAGTGGGGTGGACGCCTGATGGACAATTGTAAGTATTATATCCTTCTGGATCTCTTGTGCCAAGAGATTTTCAACTTTATGCTTCTGCATAAAGTTGAAAATCTCTTGGCACAATCAGTGTGCTCACGGCTGTAGCTAGGGTGGGGGCATTATGGGGGTAATGCCTTATAGAGTATACAGGGTTATTTGTAAAACACCAGCATCCTTAAAGGGGGTCATTAAACTCATCATCATGAACAACTTTTACCATGGGACCAAAAAACAGCTGTTCTATACAGTTTGTCGGGTCATGTGAACATAAATGTATGGAACAGCAGATTTTTTTTTGAGATTTCAGTGTTAGTCCCACAGTAACAGTTGTTCATAATGATGAATTTAATGACCCCTTTTAAGGATGCTGGTGTTTTACCAATAACACTGTATAAGAAAATGTAAAGCAACCTATGGAAGTATGAACCGTGAGCACGGGTATGAACAACGCGGCCGCGACACGAGCTCCGTCCGCGATCATACCTCGATCGACTGCTTCAACTAGGCTCCACGAGCGAAAAAGTTACATTTTAGCTTATATCATTAACTGCTGTGTTCAATTTTGAAAAATGTCTAGAAGACATAATTTGAAAAAAATGTCATTTTAACATTTCTATGGTGAGACCTGCTTTCGCTCCGCACAAGGCAATGTTGTTGACGTTATCACTCTATATTTTCTTGAATACTCTAAGCCCTAACCGTCTTTCCTCTATCTCTTTCTCTGTCTCTAATTCGTCTATTTGTCCGCAGTGTATGGGTACAGCTCTTAGATCGGAAGCAGCAACGTCTAGAACTAGTCCTAATCCCGCTCTGTCAGTTTTCTTTGCCAACATCTTACGAGTACGCCAACGACGCGGCGCCCCTCGCCAGGCATTACGATCAACCGGCTGGTGGGAGTGATCAGGTAATTTCGGTAGAATTTGGTAGAAATTGGTAAAATAATTTGCAATGTGCCAGAAAAGTAAAAAAACTTTTTTGGTAGAAAATGGTAGATTTTTTTTTCGGCTGAAATGTATGATAATTCTTTATGATGATACAGAAGAATGGAAACTATGTGTTATCGTAATAATTCAAAGATTGTTCGCTAAAATAGTAGACAAATGTTTTAAATTTTTTTTTCTTAGTGCTTAATGTTGTATAACAAATGTATTTGTTTCTTTTTAGCCTATCCAAGACATCCAAATTCTAGTCTCAGAAACAGCTCCTGACGCTTGGATCAACGTTCACGACATTTTGTATTTTCTACCCTCAACCGGCTTAACTATGAACTTCATATGGGCGAGCGAGGAAAGCGGTCATCTACATCTGTATTTAGTATCATGTGCGCTATCGCATAAGAATAACGCACCTCATAGATGTGAGTTTATTTCTTAAAGTACGAAAATAATAAATATTACTGAATAAATGAAAATTAAAAAACTACCAAATAGTAGAATTTTTGAAAATTATGTATATTTATGAAAGGTTATTAATAAGTGACTAAATAAGCGACTGACATGAAAATTAACAGTACTACTAAAAACTACCATTTGGTAGAAATTTTAATTGCTATGACAGGCCATTTTGTATTCCAATATCTCATCTTATAATGTTTTATACTCTCTATTCGTCTGTAGCCGTAATAGAAATGATAACGGAAGATGAAAGCAACGCCGTGGGACCTAACATGATTAGCAAGGAGGCAATTACCGCTGGTGAATGGGAGGTTATGGCTAGAAAAATATGGGTGAGTTACTCTCTTCTCGTATTTACACTTAATATCCTCCTGACCGAATTTCGGTCACAGCGGCCAATCTCAACGGAGATTAGCCATTTACGCAGGATGTGTTATAGTGCGCAAAGTGTGTGCGCAAACACAGGTGCATTCTCAATCCGACGCGACCGGATAGGCGCAGGACAAACGACTTTTAAGTGCTTTCCGAGGCACGGAGTAAGTGATAATTAATTTGTAATAACTTACGAAAAGTCAGAGGTGCTCGCCTTGGGTTCGAACCTGAGACCACTGACTTGCCAGTCGACGGTCATACCACTAGGCTATTCTTTGGTAGAACAGAATCCAGGGATTGGTTTTCAGACATGTCATTGCATAACTAAACATGGTGCGCACGCGCAAGTCCCTCGTAACCGATCAATTCTCGTTACAAGAACAATATTAATTCCTTTATTCTTTTAGGTAGACACAACACGTCAACTGGTATACTTCGTAGGCCTCCGAGAAACCCCACTGGAGCGACACTTGTACGTAGCGCCGCTATCCCCAGCCAGGCCTCACGCAGTACAACTACTCACCACCGTCGGACACTCCTGCGCAGTCGACTTAGATGAGGTACCATATCTATTTAAATTAAAAGGAATTGTTTCAGTTATGACTGCCTCGTTGGTCTAGTGTTAGCAAGCGCTCTGCTGAGCACAAGGTCCTGGGTTCAATCCCCGGGTCGGGCAGTGTTATTGGGTTTTTCTATTAGGAAATTCTCAGTAGCAGCACGGAGTCTGGAATTGTGCCGGTTATTGGCAATAGGCTCGCCCCCTATTACATGGGACTTATAACAGCTGGCGATATATTATAACGGGGTGTACTGCATACACCTCTGCCTATCCCCCAAAAAAAGACTACTAAACTGTATTTGAACGGAATTAATAAAATGTAATACATATTATAAAACAAAGTCCTCCGCTGCGTCTGTCTGTTTGTCTGTTCGCGTTAAACTCAAAAACTACTAGTCCTATTTTCATGCTGTTTTAACCAATGGATAGAGTGGTTCTCGAGGAAAGTATTAGTATATGATTTGTCAAGTTTTTGTTTACATTGACAAAAATATAATGATATTTGTTGGAGGTATCGGAAAAAAATAAGCTCGGTTGCGGGAACAGGATCAAAATTATTTTAGAAATTCAAACAAATTAGATTACTTTTGGTCGCGATAACCGACATCTATGCGGGTAAAGCCGCGGGCACTAGCTAGTTATTAATAAACTGTTCTGCCCTCACAGGACTGCACGCTAGCAGTGATTACGTCATCAAATATAAGCAGTGTTCCAGTCACAAGAGTGTACAGGATCACCACATCACCGCCCAGACTTGTGGTGCAGGGCACCATCACCGATCGACCGCCTTCAGGTAAGATCCATATCTATATCCCACTGCTGAGCTTGACCCTTCTCTCATCAGTCATCATCTGCCTAGCCTTTTCCCAACTATGTTGGGATCGGCTTCCAGTCTTACCGGATGCAGCTGAATACCAGTGTTTTACATGGAGCGACTGCCTATCAGACCTCCACAACCCAGATACTGGGTTACACGATACCCCTTGGTAAGACTGGTTGTCAGACTTTCGGGCTTCTGACTACTCGTAACGACTGTCAAAGATCTACAATTGACAGCCGGGGCCAACAGCTTAACGTGCTATCCGAGGTACGGACAGTGATAATTAATTTATATTACGCACATAATTTACGAAAAGTCAGAGGTGCGCGCCTTGGGATCGAACTCGAGACCTCTGACTTGTCAGTCGACGGTCATACCACTAGGCTATCAGGGCTGCTCAGGGTGCTAGTTGGACACCCGGCCAAAAATTGCACATCTAAAAACACTAGTGACCATTTTCGGGCCATGTTTTAAATTTTCTCCATAATTTCAGAATCCTTAGAAACCCGAAGCTTCAACGGTTCTTGGGACAGTCGGTCTGGAGATGGTGATGAAACGGACAGCGAAACTGGATCCTTAGTAAGAGGTAAGAATATGAATAAGTTAAGTAAAATGTCCTCCACAGCGGCCAATTTCAACGGAGATGAGCCAACTAACAGGAGATATTATAGTGCTTAAGTGTGTGCGACACAGTTGCATTCTCTATTCCCTCACTCTCATAGTCCGATAGAACTGCAATCCGATATGACCGGAGAGAGATCATCCATCCATTCACGTGTTTTCCAAGCCACGAAGTAGGTGATAATTAATGTATACCTTACTCTTCTCCTACCCTACCCTACCCCTTTTTCTCACATTTTAAACCTTACCCGGACTTTCACACATATTTCCCAACCAGAATTATCCAAATCGGTCAAGCCGTTCTCGAGTTTTAGCGAGACTAACGAACATCAATTCATTCTTATATACAGCGTGTAACAGAAGTCCGAAATAATATTTTAAGGGCGTATAAGTTACCCTATAAACAATTTTTAAGCATAGGTTTTGGAACCGAACCCCAAACAATACTTAAGTAAACCACGGTCAAAGTTTTCAACAAAATTTTTCAAATACAGCCCTAGAAATCAGCTGAAAGGTCAATTAACACGAATCCGGTTATTTACGTTTAATAAATTCTTTAAGTAAGCACTAGGCACACGTAGGGTAATAAAATCTGTCACTATTGAAGAAAATGAAATCGAAAAAAATATATTGTATGAAAAAAAAATGCCTAAATGCCCTTAAGTATTATTTCGGACTTCTGTTACACGCTGTATATAAATTTGTTTGGTAGACACGCTACTGCCACGCACTGACTGACTAATTTCCTCTTGCAGAGCGTTCTCTCAGCATATCGGACATCCCCCCGCCACAGATATACGAGACGCGGCTGTCGTGCGGCGCTACGGCCTACTGCACGCTGTGGCGCTGCGGCCGCGCGGGCCGCAGCGCCACCGTGCTGCACGTGTACGGCGGGCCCGAGGTGCAGACCGTCACCAACAGCTACAAGGTACCATCCTCCACAAGGGGGGGAAGGGAGGGGCTGCTGACCCAACAGAGAATCAAAAAAAAAAATCTTTTATTTCTTAATAAATATGTGGCGACTACCGCCACCTATACTCAGCGATGAATATTACAACGGACTTAGTAACAACTAGCTCCATCTCTGGACGTCAACAAACATCTGCCTAAATCGCGCAAGCAAAAGTTCTAAGACAACTGATCAATACAGGGTTATTTGTAAAACACCAGCATCCTTAAAAGGGGTCATTAAACTCATCATTATGAACAACTTTTACTATGGGCCCAACACTGATATCCCAAAAAAAAACAGCTGTTCCATACATTTATGTTCACATGACTTAACAAAATGTATGGAACAGCTGATTTTTTAGGTATGTTGTTGTTTTTAGAGAGTTTAATGACCCCTTTTAAGGATGCTGGTGTTTTACAAATAACCCTGTATATAATATTATATTATAAGTTAGGTTAGCTCTGTGTCTATTTATTTTTAACCGACTCAAAAAAAGGAGGAAGTTATTAGACCTTTATTTTAACACAAGATGGTTTTCAGGGCATCCGTCAACTCCGCATGCATATGCTAGCAGCGCGAGGTTTCAACGTAGTGGCTGTGGACTCGCGAGGGTCCAAGCATCGCGGCAGAGCGTGGGAGGCGGCCATCAAGGGCAAGCTCGGTCAGATAGAGCTAGACGACCAGGTAACGACGTCATCAGTGATTTGATTTTGATTTCCACAGATTTGGTTTTTCCTGGGATACAAATTATCTTATGTAAAATTTGAAACGCGGAAGCAAAGCCACAAGAAAAAGCTATTTAATATTATTTTAATGATATTTCTTGCAGGTGGAAGTCTTACAATGGCTGGCTAAAGAGACCGGGTGTATAGATATGGAAAGAGTGGCGATACACGGATGGAGTTACGGTATTTATATTTATAGTAATATATACTTAATACTAGTGACCCGCCCCGGCTTCGCACGGGTGCAATATACATTTATAAACCTTCCTCTTCAATCACTCTATCTATTAAAAAAAAACCGCATCAAAATCCGTTGCGTAGTTTTAAAGATTAAAGCATACATATGGATATAGGAACAGAGAAAGCGACTTTGTTTTGTACTATGTAGTGATATAAAGCAGCCTGTAACTGTCCCACTGCAGGGCAAAGACCTCTTCTCATACAGAGAAGGATAAATCTGCCACTGAACTGAACAACCACTGCAGATATTGAAAAAGTGTATCGACAAATTTTGGTATCCTCTGAAATTAACATCTCTACCAAAATTAGTAAGGCGGGGGTTATCTAAACATACCAATTATATTATCGACAGTAACATACTATACTACCTACGACAACCTAAAAGGTTAACGACACAGTAAAGAGTTTTCCGAAGCTTAATAGATGTTGAAAGAGTCGATTTATATGGATGATTTGATCAACGGGTCTTCTAAGTATTCAGTAGTAACATGGAGTTATGTTTAACTTATCTGACGCGTTTAATTAGCAATACAATATATTTTGCAATACGGTCTGGTTTTGGTTTGGACCCTATTGTAAAATATACATATGTACGACTAAAATTAACAAAAGAAAATGTACGATTTTGCCCTTATAGTACTGTTGAGTCCAATAGCTCCTTTTCTGGCCAGACCCTAATATTCCATTCATTGACAGATACAGTGTTTTTTATTATAATGACAATTACCATATTTTTTATTGATATTTATTTGAATTTATAGGTGGCTACCTGTCCCTCCTGGGGCTGGCGACGCGCCCGAACATCTTCCGCGTGTGCGTGGCGGGCGCGCCCGTGACGTGCTGGCGGCTGTACGACACGGCCTACACGGAGCGCTACATGGGCGCCCCCGCCCGCGCCCCGCACGCCTACACCCGCGCCAGTGTGCTTGCGCACGCGCCCTTCTTCCCTGACCAGTGAGTATTATACAGGGTTATTTGTAAAACACCAGTATCCTTAAAAGGGGTCATTAAACTCATCATTATGAACAACTTTTACTATGGGACCAACCCTGACATCGCAAAAAAAATCAGCTGTTCCATACATTATGTTGAGTCATGTGAACATAAATGTATGGAACAGCTAATTTTTTTTGTTACCATTTCAGGGTTGGTGGTCCCATAGCAAAAGTTGTTCTTAATGATGAGTTTAATGACCCCTTTTAAGGATGCTGGTGTTTTACAAATAACCCTGTATACTGTACCACACGGCTTACATTGAGCGATACATGGGCGCCTCGGGTAAATGATAGTGGCAACGAATAATAGAATTCACTTTGATTTAAAATTCATTTACAGGGAAGGAAGACTGCTAATAATTCACGGCTTAGCAGATGAAAACGTCCATTTCTGTCACACGGCAGCCCTGACAGCCGAACTTGTGAGGCTGGGGAAACCACATCGAGTACAGGTATGTACATGTAAAAAAAAATACTAACTCTATGATTTACTCTGCACTTATATGTGAATTAGAACTTTGTGTGAGTAGATTCAAATTTCCTTTTTTTAAAAATTGGTGTTCTAAATAAATTGAGTACCTTTCTTAAAATTTTGTGTACCTTCGTGTACTTTTCTTAAAAATTTGTGTACCTGCGTGTATCTTTCTTAAAAATATGTGTACCTTCGTGTACCTTTCTTAAAAATTTGTGTACCTGCGTGTATCTTTCTTAAAAATATGTGTACCTTCGTGTACCTTTCTTAAAAAATTGTGTACCTCTTCAGATTGACTTGTACAAAGTTATTTTATAAAGTACGTTTACGCCAAAAGTGTCGGTTCGATTTTTTCAAGTAGTCTAATTTCGACCATTGTACCACTAGTAAGTCGCTTGGAAAAGTCAAAAATATGTTTGTTCCCAGGTATACCCCGGCGAAAGGCATTCGCTTCGCGCGATGCACGCAGCGAAGCACTACGAAGCAACGCTTCTACACTTCTTACACGAAAACCTGTAACATACATGTACATAATGTATACTTATGTATAGTATAGACTACACACATTTGTATGGGGTTGCAGTTAACTAACAAAAGAAAAAAACGCATATTGTAATTTTGACACTGTTGCCACAAAAGATTACCATAATTGCCACAAAATATTACCACAATTGGCAGACGTCTGACAGATATATCACAATCGTCAAAAAATTGTGACAATTTGCCACATAGTGATGTAATTGATACACAGTTGTAACGCAGCTGTGTCACAATAGAAACATAGTTGTGACGAACCCGTCACATATGACAATGTCGTCACACAATTGTGACGCAGTTGCCACAAAATAATGCAATAGATCTAACAATTGATACACAGTTGAAAGCTGTGACGCAGTACTAATAGAATAGACGTAACCGTCACGCAATTGTGACAGTCATCACACAATTGTGACGCAGTTGCCACAAAATAATACAATAGATCTAACAATTGACACACAGTTGTAACTCAGCTGTGACGGAACTCGCCACAAAATTTAATACAACGAAATTGCCTTTTTTGTCCGTGCAATACTCACTTTATAATGCGATTGGATGTATAATGCGTGATGTAACACTGTGCCGTGCTGTAACACGACACCGTGCTGTAACACGACACCGTGTCGTGTAAAATCCAATGCAAACGTTAATGTTGTTAAGATTATGTTTCATTCTCAAACAGTTCAGCACACGACGCCGTGCGATGATGATGTAGCCTATTCCTAAAGCTGCTCCATCGTAGCCACCATCAATTGAGCTTAAAAAACTTAATTTAAGTATCTTAATTAAGCATAATTTGAGAGTACTCAAACCACCCATCGTTATCCAAGCCGCCGTATATGTTAACCTCAACCCCATACAATCGTTAAATGTATAATAAATTTAGCTTTTATATTATAATAATCTGTACATTTTCGTATCGTAAAGCGCTTGACCGGTTTTGATGTAACTCGGACTGATTGATAGATGAATTTTTATGCGTAAGACAAGTTGTTTGGTAATGTTATGGTTGGCTCAGTGGTTATAAGGATAAGTCGTAGTAACCGCTACTCCAGTTTAGCAACCTTGAATGAATTAGTAAGATTAACGAATATTATTCTAAAAAAAAAAATGACTAGCAAGTCTCAGGTTCGAACCCAAAATACTTTGCTATTCGAAAGTTATGTGCGTATTATAAATTAATTATTACCTGCTTCGTGCTTCGGAAAGCACGTTAAGCCGTTGGCCCTTGTCATGAAGATCTTTGACAGTCGACTTATGGAGTCAGTACCCTCATAAAATCCTGACAACTGATCTAACTTTAGAATATCGTATCCCTTTGGGTTGAGGTCAGATAGGCAGTCGCGTAGAAAACTGATATTCAGCTGCATCTGGTTAGATTAGAAGCCGACCCCAACAAAGTTTGGGAATAAGGGTAGGGATGATGATAAAATTTCAACAATACTAAACTGAGAACTTAATCCAACACTCTACAGCTTGTCTTACGAATTTCATATTTGGTTCCTATATTTAACATACTCTCCGTGCCTCGGATAGCACGTTGAGCTGTTGGCCCCGGCTGTCAATTGTAGATCTTTGACAATCGTTACGGGTAGTCAGAAGCCCGAATGTCTGACAACTAGTCTTACCAAGGGGTATCGTGTAACCCAGTATCTGGGTTGTGGAGGTCTGATAGGCAGTCGCTCCATGTAAAACACTGGTATTCAGCTGCATCTGGTAAGACTGGAAGCCGACCACAACAAAGTTGGGAAAAGGCTAGGCTGATGATGATGTGCGAGCGAGATAGTAGATTAGCCTGAAGAGTGGTCTTTATCGCGCTCGGGTGACTAATGTTCGTCGGTGAGTTGCGAAGAAATTAGGCCCATTTGTTCCTAATTCGGGCGCGCCGCACCCGTCTACATGACACTTCTAAAATTTTCTTATATTCTGTGTGTACAGCTTGGCAAAAAATTGTCTGAGGCGGTGACAGCTAGAACTAAAAATAAAAATCTTAAAAACTAAGTTTGTGAGTACTAAAATAACATAAACATGATTCATTTGATTATAATTAATGACAAAATACTCGTCATAGAAATATGTAAGCACTAAATAACTTGTAATTTTGAATTGTAGTGTGAAAAGTGCGCCAGCGTCGCCCCCAATTTTTCCAGACTCTTTTTTGCCAAGCTGTACCACCATCAAAATTTGGTATAGCCTAAACACCAGAAGGCAATTTTTGGCCTAAACCCTGTCGATCATAATAGGAACCAAGGATTTGTGTGATATTAATATTCTGTGTGTACCACCATCAAAGTTTTGCTATAGCCTAAACACCAAAAGGCTATATTTGGCCTAAACCCTGTCGATCGTAATAGGAACCAAGGATTCGTGTGATGTGAGATTGATTCTCTCTTATTGAAGAGAGGGTATGCGGATATAGGATTAAATATTATTAGATTATAATTGTGTTAGCAAATGTATTACAAAATGTAAATATTTTTAACGATAATAAAATATATGTTTTTAAAAATCCATTTTTGTGTTTAATTTAAATAATTCTCTTAATAATATAGATATAATCATATGTATAAACCAGTCTTTTTCATACATAACGTATGGTTGATGAACAACCTAGTGTCAAGAGTTTAAACCGCCCGTCGGCCTCTGACATGGCTTTACACACCATTGAAAAATCTCTCAGGTGTGCTGGTTTCATCACGATGTTTTCTCTCACCGTTTTAGCAACTGACAAATAATTTATAATACGCACGTAACTTACGAAAGTCAGAGGTGCGCGCCTTGGAATCGAACTCGAGACCTTTGACTTGTCAGTCGACGGTCACCACCACTAGGCTATCATGACTCCCTTTTCTACGAATTTTTTGTCATCAAATATAATCAAATGAATCACTTTTAAGATATTTTAGTACTCACAAACTTAGTTCTAAGATTTTTATGTTTAGTTCCAGCTGTCACCGCCTGAGACTCCTGCCAAGCTGTACGCGGGCAAATCCGTTGTCGGAAGCTTGTTACAATAATTACAATGGGTCATGAATCTCATGACCGGTAGGTATAAAATAAAACTGCGGCTTGAAGGTCAAATGACGTCATATTTGGTAGTTAAACAAGTTAAAACATCAGTGCGTTTCGTCATGCCGTTAAATCTCGTGTGGCGAATAGATTGGACCATGTAAAACAATAGGTTTTTTTTTCGAAACGTTTTAAGGTACGATGTCTAATTAATAGGTATAACCTAATGGCCACGACTTCGGTCTAAGGCGGCGGCGACGCGACGGGCTAGGTCTGCGAGCGGCGCGATGGCCATGCCACGTACCGCGTTGTAGCGTTTGCCGCTGCGACCGAGGTGGACGTATTTAGGCATATATTTTCTAATGATATTTTAAATTCGACGGATGGTGTGCACGAAATCAATACAAATCATTTTAAGTATGGAGAATGGAGAAACCGCCGCCGCCGCCGCTGAGAGCGGCGAGTCGTGGCGTCGTTGAACATTTTAGTACATTTGTTCTTACCGCTCGCCGCGCCGCGCTAAGCCGCCGCTGCGAGCGACGAGTTCGTGGCCAGGCCGTAAGAGGTAATATCAAAGCTATATCTTTTTAACTTTTTGTCCTATCAGAAAGGAAAAAATAAAGTGTAAGCCTAACAGTTAGACTCTAGTAGTAGTGGTAGCAAGCGCGTCCTGGGTCCCTAGCTCGGGTAAGTGTTATTGGGATTTTTCACTAGAAAATTCTCAGTAGCAGCACGGAGTCTGGAATTGTGCCCGGTTAATAGTAATAGGCTCGCCTCCTCTTCCATAAGCGAATCATGTTTCGCCAGCTATGTTAGGAAGGCTATGTAGGTACCTACCTAATTTTTCAAATTATTTTTATTCAAAAATATAGATATAATAAATAATAATGTCCTCCTGACCGAATTTCGGTCACAGCGGCCAATCTCAACGGAGATTAGCCATCGACGCGGGAGATATTATAGTGCACAAATGCTTGCGCAGACACAGGTGCACTCTCTATTCCCTCACTCTCATAGTCCGATGGGACGGCAATCGGACACGACCGGAGAGAGATCAGGCGCAGGGCCAACGGCTTTACGTGCTTTCCGAGGCACGGAGTAAGTGATAATTAATTTATAAAACGCACATAACTTACGAAAAGTCAGAGGGGCGCGCCTTGGGTTCGAACCTGAGACCTCAGACTTACCAACGGTCTTACGGTCAACACCACTAGGCTATCACGACCCCTACAAAAATATAGATATAGTAGGTATAATATAATCACCTGACCGAGCGTCTTATATTTATTATTAAGAGGCTGATTCATAAATGTAAGTAGGGTATCTGATCTCAATGACCTCATTGCCTGACCCCTTGAACAAGTTTTTCAAGATAAGAGTCTCACAATATTTACACATAACCATAGTATCATAATTAATTAATGTTTTCCTTAGAGTATATAAGTACTAGAGCAACCCTACAGAAGTATGTACCGCGATCACGGGTATGAACAACACGGCCGCAACACAAGCTCTGCCCGCGATCTTACCTCGATCGACTGCGGTTCAACTAGGCTCCACGAGCGAAAAAGTTATATACCTACGTTTTAGCTTATAACATGGTTAACTGCCGTGTAAAATTATGCAAAAATAACTTAAAAAAACATAATTCAAAAAAAATATTTTAACATTTCAATGGTGAGACCTGCTCACGCTCCGCACAAGGCAATGTTGTTGACGCTATCACTCTATATTTTCTTATATACTCTAAGATGTTTTCACAACAATTTTTTACAGGGTTTACCCAGAAAAATAATGATAAATTAAATAATGATATGAATATGTATAAATGATAAATAATGATATAGTGATAATGATAACCTCAGGTAGAAACCCAGCCACGCCCCTCTGATTTTTCATGTGCGTTTTATAAATTAGATCACTTGCTAAAACGGTAAAGGAAAACATCGTCAGGAAATCAGCACACCTGAGAAATTTTTCAACGGTGTGTAAAGCCATGTCAGAGGCCTACGGACGGTTTAAACTATGACACCAGGTTGTTGAACAACCAAACGTTAAAGAAAGGAAGAAAAAAATAGGTTTACCTAGCGGTTAATCACATAACTTACGAAAAGTCAGACGTGCGCGCTCTGACTTACCAGTCAGCCAGCCTTTTCCAAAGTGTGTAAAAAAAGACCCAGAAAAAAAATCGGGGCATTGTGTAGCGGCTTTATTTAACTTGAAGTTATATTAGTGGTTTTTAAGTAGGTAAAAAATGGGGGCGCTTGTTCTTACTTATGAGTGGACTGTAAACTTTTAATAATAATTTGAAGAAGGTAATTTGAAGCCGGTAAGACTCACGAAAACACACCATTAACGTAAACACTAAAGTACACAAAGAGTAGATTCGCTTAAGCATAACCACGTCACAGATGGTCTCTTTATGAGAACGGTCTGATGAGAACTGCCTGAACACGAAAATGCTTCCATATTTATACAATTTTCCTGGCAAACTCGCGTCCAGGCTGAGTGGCGCCTCTAGCGGCTGGCCAGCGGACCATTTTCTCTCTTTGTGAACCTTATTTCTTTATTCATACTTTTTGTTTCGTCATCATATAATTCATTTCAATTTTCTTTACGATTCACAAATCGATCAATCGATACAATGTTCTGTGGTCACTCAGAACTGTCAAAAAACAGTTGTCATTACAACTGTCATGCACCGGTACACGTCACTGGCCGGAACTACTTCCGTATCCGGCCCTTTCCTAATCGAACTCTCGGCCGCACCGACCGCTCCGGCACGCTCCCGGTGAAAAAACCTAAAATTGTTGTGATTTCCTAAATCCAACGAGTGCGCGCGCGCATGTTAGTGTTCCTGGATCCAGGGAACGTGTGAGCTCACCGTCACACCCCTTCGGCTCGTGAAATAACCGAAAACACCAAAAGGCGGAGTCAACGGCAGCCGCGGCAAGCCCAGGTACGTACTGTGTGTATGTTTATTTGACTTTGCTGCGCTGATCACAGAACACATTATTGTCAACGTTTATCGTGGGACCCTCGCGTCCTGTCCCTGTGTAGGATCTACCAATTCGAGCTTAAATTCCTCAAAGATACTACATAATTTTGGTGCCGAAACCCGGGACTTCCGCCATTTTGAACGCGTTTTATATGTGAAAATATCAAATTTAACTATCTATTACATCGTAATTCTGGATTCGATCGTATAAAACATAACCTAACAACATATTTCACGAGATCATTATCATTTTCATTTCGAGTTCATTAATCCGTTCGTGAATGTAATTTTGTAGGATCACAATATTGTGCAATCTATTTCCCTATTCGGTGCACAATATTATCATCGGCCTGCATTAATTATATTTAGTTTAAGTCAACATCATATTTCGCGTAATACAACTCAATCATATTGCAATTTCATTCGATACTCTCAAAAACTTTGTAGGTACCGGTACGAAATACCTATTCTCTTGTACCTACTTTCTTTTGTTATCATCTCGTAACTTGCAATATTCGTTCGGTAGGGTGCGCGACAAACGCAGGGAATTTCAATTCATTCGTTCATTCCCGAACATTCTAGTAACCAGTCACTTTAACGTCAGTAAACTTTCATTCAATTCCTGTTTTCATTCGAAATTTCTTTATGGTCGTTGTCAATGAGTTCACGTTTCGTTACCGATAGCCTGCTTTCGTTATTTATGGTGTTACGTTTTATTTTCATAACCATTATAATATATTACCTTAAAATTGTATCGTAGTTAACGTAGTGAAAATAAAACGGATTATTTAACAGGATATCATTTCATTTGCTGTTGTAGATTAACAGAATTTCTTTATCTTAATCGATACAAACGTTTAGTTCCTGCTCGTTGTAACCGTTATTTCGTTATAGCGTTATTCCGTTGTCATACCGTTATATTTTACATCTGTGGATAATAGTTGTCATTAAAATGTCTTTGTTGACCAAACATTCCTCACGTAAACAAACCCTCAGGAAAGCGAAATCGAAGTCTATAAATGAGGAATATACGATTAATGACTTACCAAATCTGCGTAGGAGAAGAACAATCGCATATAAACGGTTGTGTAGGGCTTTGGAGTGCGGTGTTTTGGCAAACGACGACGAATCACAACGTGAAATGTTCTTAGCATATTATCAGGAAATAAAACAAATTGCGTGTAATTTCGAAGATGCTCACATGAATATTTTGGATATTCTCGACGATCCAGACCATGACGACCATCTACTCCAAGACGAATACGACAATATTTATTTCAAAATTTTGGCAATTTATCGCACTTTAACAAAAACTGAGTCCCAAAGTAAAATTCAAGCTAGTAGTGGTTCATCAAATATTCGTTTACCTAAAATTGTGCTTCCTAATTTTAGTGGTAATATCAAACAGTGGCCTGAGTATTTCGATACATTCAACTCGTTAATTCATAATTCTACAATTTTAACCACAACAGAGAAATTTCATTATTTACTCTCGTCTCTAAGTGGTGATGCATTAACAGTGATTAAAACCTTTCCATTGACCCATGAACATTATAATGATGCATATGAAGCACTTGTTAACCGCTACAAGAATAAGCGAGATTTAGCATATACCTGTTGGAAGGATCTTTTAAGTATTAATTTTAAAATGAATAATGGCAACGAGTTTAGGAAATCTTTAGATTTATTTGAAGAAAATTTAACTATTTTAAAGACAATTAACTTACCAACTGATCAATGGGATTTCATCTTAGTTTATCATATTTTTTCTAAATTAGACTCAACCATCCGTCGTCGCTTTGAAGAAAATAATTCAGACATAGAACTACCTACATATGCTCAGTTAAAATCATTTTTGCGTTCAAACTGTGAAGCATTAATACGAGATTTACACTTTACAGAACCTAATAAAAATTCAAAATTTGGTCAACAATTTGTAAAACCTTCACAATCGATAAAACATTCTAATGTTTCACACACACTCATGGGCACTAAAGGTAAACCTGAAAATTCAGCTAATGCTTATGGTCATACTCACACCTCACAAGGGATAAAATGTACATTTTGCAAGGAAGCTCATCCAATTTCATCATGTCAACAGTTTTTGGATAAATCGGTAGATGAACGTATGGATATTGCTAGTAAGAACAATTGGTGTTATAACTGCCTTAGATCTTCTCATCAATTAAAAAATTGTAATTCGATCTTCTCATGTCGTAAATGTAAGAATAAACATCACACCCTTTTACATAAAGATAAATCAGTTGACTCGAAGCCAACAGCATCTCTATTTTCAAAATCACATATCAACACAACTGTTTTGTTAGCGACTGCTATTGTGCAAGTACAGGATTCTGAAGGCAAGTTCATTTCTTTTCGTGCTTTATTTGATTCAGGTAGTCAGATTAATATTATTACTGAATCTGCTGTTAAGGCATTAAACTTAAAACCTAGTCAAGCTACCACAAATGTAACAGGAATCGGTGATGCTCCGGCATCAATCATAGGAGATGTAACTTGTTCTGTAGGTACAAACAATACTATTCTTTACAAGTTAAATATGCACGTTATGTCCAAGATCTGCGGGGATCAACCAATAGCTAAATTAAACACATCGGGCTGGTCTCACATAAATTCACTACCGTTGGCAGACCCTGGGTTTGACATACCCGGACGAATCGACTTATTATTCGGGGCGGATGTTTTTGCCGAATCACTTCGTCATCGTCATGTCAAGGGGGGCGCGCGTCAACCTGCGGCCTTCGATTCAGTTTTTGGATGGCTTCTCTTTGGTAAAACTTGTTTAGCGTCTCATTCACTTCTAAGCACGTCAGCGGACAATGACAAGGATCTGAATTCTATGGTACAACGCTTCTGGGAATTAGACTCGTTACCGAAAGGATCATCACTCACACCAGATGAAGCATTATGTGAACAACATTTTATGTCTACACATACACGAGATGCATCCGGAAGATATATCGTACATCTCCCCTTTAAGGGTGAATCCGAGCCTATCTTTGAGGGTTCACGTGAGGTTGCGTTGCGCCGGTTCTACGCAATCGAACGCAGGTTATCACGCGATCCAGATGTCCATCGTCAATATAGCGAGTTTATGTCCAACTATATTGACGCGGGGCATATGTCGTTGGTTTCTCCATCAGATATCGGAAACGGGAAATATTACATTCCGCACCATTGTGTTTTGCGTCCTGAAAGTACTACTACTCCTCTTCGTGTCGTTTTTGATGCCTCCGCTAAAGATTTACGTTCTCAATCATTAAATGACAGTCAACACATCGGTCCAAAATTACAGTCTAACATTTTGGAAATTCTTTTACACTTTCGTGAGCACGGCGTCGTTTTCACAGCAGACGTTCAGCAGATGTACCGCGGGATTACTCTCTTTGGCGACCATCGTGACTATCAGCGAATTTTCTGGAGAGCTTCGCCAAGCGAACCTCTTTCAGAATTTCGTCTGAACACGGTCACGTATGGAATCTCGTCGTCTCCTTATCTCGCTTGCCGTACACTGCGACAGCTTGCCGATGATGAAGGAGACGCATATCCGCTCGCCAAGAGAGTAATCTTGTCGGACATCTATATAGATGATGTGGTGTCCGGATTTCAAGATCTTGCCGCTGCTCAACAAGCAAAATCCCAACTTATCGCCCTCTTCAAGAAAGGAGGTTTTCATCTTCGTAAATGGGTTTCAAACGACAATCGCTTATTATCGGACATTCCAGCCGAGGACTGTCTAACGGGTCTCGTTTCATTAGACAATTCAGAACCGTCTTCTCTTAAGGTTTTGGGTCTTAAGTGGGATCCATTATCCGATTCATTTCTTTTTAAAGTAGAATCTTTATATCGGCCATGTACTAAACGTTCTATTCTTAGCGAACTTGCTAGAATATTCGACCCGTTAGGATTTCTCTCCCCGATCACAATTCAAGCTAAAAGCTTAATCCAGAAGCTGTGGATTATCGGTGTGGGATGGGATGAGACTCCACCTGACGAGGTCATAAGTACTTGGAACAAATATCAAAATCAACTTTCCCAGTTAAAACAATTAAGAATTTTTCGTAAACTGACTCACAGTAATGCAAAATCGTATGAGTTACATGGATTTTGTGATAGCTCTGAAACCGCTTATGGCGCTGTAATATATCTGCGTATTACAGATGTCAATGATCAATGTCACACTTTTCTTGTTTGTTCAAAAGCTCGCGTAGTACCGTTAAAACGAATATCATTACCGCGTCTGGAACTTTGCGCTGCAGTCTTATTGTCAGATCTGTACAAGTTTGTTTCCGAAACTTACGTGTCTCGTATTCCCATTGATAATGTCTTCTTGTGGTCGGATTCCACAGTAACCCTTTCATGGTTACGTTCACCCTCGTGTCGCTGGACTACCTTTGTGGCCAACCGCGTAAGTCACATCCAAGAAATTACGCCTATCGAATATTGGAATCATGTGTCGTCTGCTGACAACCCTGCAGATGTTTGTTCTCGAGGCCAATTTCCAAGTGAATTACTTCACAATTCGTTGTGGTGGGCGGGACCAAGTTGGTTATTAGAACATCGTGAATCTTGGCCTTCTGTCGTTGACCAAATGTCTCATGAAGAGCGTGAAACCATCGAAGCCGAGACTCGTAAATCGCCTGCAGTAGTTTCATCTATGCATACGACGGGGAAGGATATTTCAATTATTGATAAATTGCTCGAGGATTCTTCATCCTTCGAAAAGTTTAATCGCATCGTAACCTATATTTATCGTTTTATCAACAATGCTCGAAATCCGACCCTTGCTAATCGTAATAAGTTTCTTAATAATTTAGAACGTCATGATGCGTTAATGAATGTAGTAAAGCATGTTCAGAAGTGTGAATTCGCGCAAGAAATTATTAATTTAAATTCTAATAAAGTTTTAACGAAACCGTTTCGTAAGTTAAATCCTTTTATCGATCAACGCGGTATTCTCAGGGTGGGCGGTCGTATTTCTCGTTCTGGATTGGAGTATGACCATAAGCATCCTGCATTGTTACCGTCAAATCATCCGCTTACCGTTTTAATAATTAACTTCGTGCATCGTAGTCATTGCCATACCGGAGTCAATACGACTCAATATTTAGTTTTGCAGCAGTTTTGGATCATTTCTGCTAAGCGTGTTATTCGTCGTTGTCTTGCTAAATGTGTACGATGTTTTAAAACTCGTCCGACGCCTTTGCAGCCGTTTATGAGCGATCTTCCATCTTATCGCGTGAATCAGGTTAAACCTTTCTCCATCGTAGGCGTAGATTTCGGTGGTCCTTTCCGTATAAAACTAGGTACTCATCGCGGAGCTAAAATAGACAAGGCCTATTTATGCTTGTTCGTATGCTTAGCTACGAAGGCCATTCATTTAGAAGTAGTATCTACGCTGTCGACGGAAGGGTTTATAGCTGCTCTACGTCGTTTCGTAGGCCGACGCGGACGATGTAACACCATACATGCCGATTGCGGAACCAATTTTGTCGGTGCTAGAAATCAATTATCTGCTCTCATGCAAGACGCTTCTAGCACGGAGAAAATTGAGTTCAAATTTAATCCACCTTCTGCTCCTCATTTCGGAGGTGTGTGGGAGATCCAAATTAAAGCTGCAAAATCACATTTGTACCGTGTCGTCGGTGACCAAGTTTTAACCTTCGAAGAACTTACGACGTTATTCGTTCAAATCGAAGCAGTTTTAAATTCTAGACCTTTGTGTCCTATCAGTTCGGATCCTAATGATTTGTCTGCTCTAACTCCAGGCCATTTCCTTACGTTAGAGCCTTTGACAGCCGTTCCCGATGAGGATTACTCTAATTCTAACATTCATCGGCTTCGTCGGTGGCAGCTGTTACAGGCTTTTCAACAGAGTTTTTGGTCCAGATGGAAAAACGAATACTTAAATTCTCTCATCCAACGCGCCAAATGGACCAAAGATTCTCGACCTTTGAAGGTGGGCTCGCTTGTGATTATCAAGGATGACAATCGAGCTCCACTTCAGTGGTCTCTCGGTCGGGTTATCGAATTGCTTCCAGGAGCAGACGGAGTAGTTAGGATCGCAGTTCTTAAAACTGCTACTAGTCCCGCAATTAAACGACCGTTAGTTAAACTATGCCCTCTTCCTATAGAGGATTAATTATCTTACTTATCATTATCATAAAATATTTATACGTAGTTTTAACAATGACATATTTACTTTAGGACATTAGGATTTTCGTAGGATACTATCCCTTTTTTCATTTTATTTCGTTCGAATCCAGAAAATACCATAGGCATTTTGGTGGGCGGAATGTTTCGTCATCATATAATTCATTTCAATTTTCTTTACGATTCACAAATCGATCAATCGATACAATGTTCTGTGGTCACTCAGAACTGTCAAAAAACAGTTGTCATTACAACTGTCATGCACCGGTACACGTCACTGGCCGGAACTACTTCCGTATCCGGCCCTTTCCTAATCGAACTCTCGGCCGCACCGACCGCTCCGGCACGCTCCCGGTGAAAAAACCTAAAATTGTTGTGATTTCCTAAATCCAACGAGTGCGCGCGCGCATGTTAGTGTTCCTGGATCCAGGGAACGTGTGAGCTCACCGTCACACCCCTTCGGCTCGTGAAATAACCGAAAACACCAAAAGGCGGAGTCAACGGCAGCCGCGGCAAGCCCAGGTACGTACTGTGTGTATGTTTATTTGACTTTGCTGCGCTGATCACAGAACACATTATTGTCAACGTTTATCGTGGGACCCTCGCGTCCTGTCCCTGTGTAGGATCTACCAATTCGAGCTTAAATTCCTCAAAGATACTACACTTTTCTTAATTATAAATACATTGTTATCTTACATTTTAAGTATATACATAAACTAGGGAGTTGGGGCTCTCTTCCGACACCACCCCCGTCACGCTACGACGCCCCGTTGGGCCGCGGTGTGCGATTGAATTTCACCCATATAAATATTAACATTTCTCTCCGTAGGGAGAACAAAACTCGACCGCACCTTCTTTCCGCGCTCATTCGTACCCTGAGCGCCGCAGCGCGCGGACGCTGGTGTCACACAAGAGCACATACTTGCCCCCGACTATACCTAATACATATATTCGTCTATACATGTGTACTATACTGTATACATACATTATTCTGACCCTTACAAAGCCCTAGATAGTGTCTTTAGGGCGTCTTTTTTAGACCTTTCCCTAATGATTCTTTGACACTAACCTACCATTATCCTTAGGGGCAATAAAAAACCAATACAAACTATTTTTAATAAAACTTAAATCTAACATATAAGAATACCTATTACACATGTAATTAAATGTTTGCTTTATTTTTCGCAAACATTACCTAAACATACTTAATAGCATAGAATCAATCATAACATAAAAACATAACATAAAAACATTATCAATTACAACACAAAGTGTTTGTTATTGTTTACACTCATTGTTCGTCCTTGCTTTGTTATTGTTTACATTGCTTATTCGTCCTTGCTTTGTTCCGTCGTGCACATTCTCCCGCCGTCGCCACACTGCGATCCACCAGGTAGCACGACGACTCGTTTCGTCGGCCGCCGCAGGATGTGTCCGCTGCCCGTCGTCACGTCGACCACTCTCACTTCGCCGTCCGCTCCAGGGTATACTGCGCTGATGACTCCCTTGGGCCAGGTGTTGCGAGGTAGATTGGAGTCACATATGACCACCACATCACCGACTTTTGGAGGTACGCCGGTGCTGCGGGGCTCCCGCCGGCTCTGGAGTATGGGCAGATATTCCTTCACCCATCTGCGCCAGAACTGGTCCGCGAGGATTTGCGCTCTTCTCCAATGTTGTCTGGCAGTAACATCTTTTTCGTCGAATATTCCTGGTGCTGGTACGTGACAATTGGGTCCGATCAATATATGATTCGGAGTGATGGCTTCTGGCTCGTTGGGATCGACGGATACATGAGTCAGAGGTCTGGAATTTACTGTGTTTTCCACCTCTGCCATCAGAGTGACGAGGGTCTCATCCGATGGACACTTTTCATTTAGCACTACACTTAAAGCCTCCTTAACCGCTCTCACCATGCGTTCCCACGCACCCCCCATGAATGGTGCCGAGGGTGGGATGTATTTCCAGATGATTCGGCGATTGTTGGCTTCCTTGCTTAAGGCTTCCATCGCAGCTTCCGCTAATTCTTTATCAGCTGCCTTGAAATTTGTGCCATTGTCGCTGATGATTTGTTTAGGCACTCCTCTTCTCGCGATGAACCTTCTAAGTGCAGATATAGCAGAATCAGCACTCAGTGAGTGAGCTATTTCCACATGTATAGCTCTTGACGTCATGCAGGTGAATAACGCGCCGTACCTTTTCTCTCGGTGACGTCCCACCGTTACTTCCATTGGTCCGAAGTAATCGAGGCCTGTGAAGGTGAATGGCCTAGCGTGGTGTGCTAGACGTATGTGAGGCAGATTTCCCGTTGATGGAGATGCTGGCTTATTCTTTCTTATTCTGCACACCAAACAGCTCCTTACAACCTCTTTTACTGCAGGTCGTAATTTTGATGCCCACACGCGCTGTCGTATTTCATTCACCACCATTTCAACTCCACCATGATGTAACTGTTCGTGGACATGTCGTATGTAGAGCTTCACGTACGGATGTCGTCCTTCAAGCACCACTGGATTGATGATATCTTCCTCGACGTTTTTGATAGCGGAAATACGGCCGCTCAGGCGTATCACACCTTGGTCGTCGATGAAAACTTTCACTCCTCGCAACTTGTCTTGCGTGTTGGGTGTTGTACCTTTTTGTATCCTTTGAACCTCATCCGCGAAGCTTTCTCTTTGGCTTGCTACGATCCACATATTTTCGGCTTTTTCTAGATATTGAGTTGGAATGCTGATATATTTGCAGACGTTCGGTGTTACTTCTTTCTTCTGCGTGGGTTTCACTTTCTTCTTTGTTTTACGCCAATCGGGATCCTTTTCACAGTTCGCCTTCGTCTTTTTGCGCGTAGTTGTGACGATATTCTTCTTTATTCGGCATAATTCTACAAATTGCAGAACTCTGGCGGTAGCACGAACGAGCCTATTCCACCGTGAGAATCTGTGTATCCGGGGTAAGTGTCCATTATCTTCTTTCGTTGTCACCTGTTGAGCGACGTTACACTTCTCCCTTTCCTCGCCGGTGTCGTGTGCTGTAAATTTTTCCTTTTCTTGGGGCCATTCAGCCTCTGGTAACCTCAGGAAGTCAGGACCCTGGAACCATCTGTGGTCCTTTCTGAAGTCATCGGGTGTGGCTCTGGTCGCATCATCCGCTACATTTTCTTTCGAGGGAAGCCACCTCCATTCGTTTTTCTTGGTGGTGTCTTCTATTTCCGCGAGACGATGTGCCACGAAAGATTTGTAAGTCTTGGGTTCTCCTCGGATCCATGTGAGGGCCGTTTTCGAATCACTCCAATATGTTCTGGTTTCTACAATGTAGTCATGTGCTTCGATGACGGTCTGCGCCAGACGACAGCCCAATAGTGCCGCCTGTAATTCCAGCCGTGGCATGGATATCGGCTTCAGCGGAGTCACTCTGCTCTTGGCTGCAGCAAGCATGACACGAACACTGCCATCTTCGTTCTTCATTCTCCAATACACTGCCGCGACGTAGGCTTCTTCGCTGGCGTCCACAAATGTGTGCAGTTGATAAGACTCTACACGATGGTAATTGTAACACCTTGGGATTTCTAGATCTTCAATTTTCTTGAGTGCCTTCAGCCATCGGTGCCATCTTTCCTCGAGGCTCGCAGGCAGTTCACTGTCCCAATCTATGTTATACTTCCACGAGTCCTGGAATATCCTTTTCGCCGGCGTAGTGATTGGTGATAAGAGCCCGAGAGGATCGAATAATCCCATAATTACACTCAGGGCCTGTCTTTTCGTGGGCGAGTGTTTCTCTCCATCTTCTTTAGGAATCTTCAGCATACTCATGTTGAATCCTAGTTGGTCCTTATTCACGTGCCACAGAAGTCCGAGGGTTTTTTCCGTGTCTTTATTACCCAAACTTATCGTTTCTGAACCATCTCTTCCACGTTTCATGTGATCTATTACACGCGCGTCGTTGGTAGTCCAGCCATCTAATTCGAAGCCTGCCTTCTTGTGTACTTGATCCACCGCTTTGACTATTCTTTGTGCTTCTTCTATGGTCATAAAACTTTGAAGATAATCATCCATGTAGTGATTGTTCTTTATTGCTGCTGCAGCCTCTGGATATTTCTTTTCATGTTCTTCTGCATTCTTGTTTTTGACGTACAAAGCTGTGCAGGGTGATGATGTTGCACCGAAAATGATGGATTTCATTCTGTATTCTGCTGGTTTTCCCTCCCGCCGGTTGCCTCTCCACAGGAATCTGAGCGCGTCTCGGTCTTCTTCCCGCACTTGTACGCGCATAAACATTTCTTTTATGTCCGCGCTCACGGCGTATGGATATTGTCGGAACTTCATTATTACTCCCGGAAGTGATTGGAGGAGGTCTGGGCCAGAGAGCAGCATGTCATTTAGGGACACACCTGCTGTTTTTGCTGCGGCATCATGCACTAATCTTGGCGGTTTGTGAGGCTTTGCTGGATTGATCACCGGAAAGTGAGGCAAGTACCAAGTTTTTCCTTGCCTTGGAGGAGTCTTCGCTTGTTCTGCGTAGCCCGATGTGAAGAGATTGTTCATTCTCTCTTCATACTTCTTTTTCAGATCTTCATCTTTATCTAATTTCTTCTCTAACGAGTGAAGTCTTCTTTCAGCTTCCTTATAATTGTTGGGAATCTCGTACTCATCATGTTTCCACAAGAGTCCCGTTTCAAATCTTCCACTTGGAAGTCTGCGGCTTGTCTTCTCTAAAATTTCCATCGCTCTTACTTCTGGATCTTCTTTCTGTCTTCTGGGTTCGATGCCTAACGATTCTAACTTGAAATGTTCTTTAATCATTTCTTCCATTTCAGGTTCTTCCTTGTGTTTCAGCTTCCCACAGAAGACCACGACGTTGGTGAGAGAACTTTGACAGCCATGCAGCACCCAACCAAGCAGCGTGTGAGATGCCACAGGTTGGTTTCTATGTCCTGAGCGAATTTCTCTGGAGACTATGAGGTGCCAGTTGTCTTGCCCGAGTAGTATCTTCGGTGAAGCGCGCTCGTAAGTAATTTCTTCTTTAATTTCTTTCAGATGATCGCACAATTCTAATTCTTCTTCATGTACTGTTTCAGGTGTGAAGCTGAGGCGATCTACTGTGCGTGCGGCTTCGAGGTTGTACTCGTTCTCTGCGTATCTTCCCTTAATCGTCAAGCTGATTTCTTTGCTGCGCTCATGTTTCATATCAGTGCCAATTCCTTGTATCCACATAGGTGCGAGGGGCCCATCTGCTCCGATGACTTCTGCTATTGAAGAGTCCACTAATGTGACAGTGCTTCCTTCGTCGAGTAGAGCGTATGTGTCGATGCTGCCAAGCGGTCCTCGAAGCGTAACTGGTGCTATCTTGAGATAAGCTCTTCTTTTATTTCTTAGATGTGCCGTTGACGTAACTTCGACCGTAGGTGCAGGTGTTGAAGCCTCGTTGTGCTCTTCTCGCGCCGCAGGTTGAAAAGCTTTGTCGTGGTGCAGCAACTTGTGATGCTTCATACTGCAGCCGTGCTTGCCGCAGAGAGGAGCCTTACACAACATTCTTCTATGTTTGCTGCGTAAGCATCGAAAACAGATGTTGTTTTTCTTAGCCGTTTCCCATCGCTCGTCTACCGTGAGTGCTTGGTACTGCTTGCAGTCTGGTAACTTATGTAACTGTTGGCATACAGGACACTTTTCTTTTTGATATGAATGTTGATTGTTCATTGTAGTGAACGTGCGCTCAGCTTTCTTCTTGAAAGTTCTCTTTTCTTCTTCCATTGTTTCCGGCAAGGCGTATGCTCCACATTTGTCTGCTTCTTCATTTAGAAATGTTGCTATCCTCTTCAACTCAGGTATTTCTTCATTTTTCTTACTCGCGTAGTCATACCACTTATTTTTCAGTATAGGTGTGAGCTTTTCAATGACTATACGAGACATTTCGGGGCTCTGCAGATATGCTGGCTTCTTCAGAGCTTCCACTGTACCGACTACATTCGATATTTTCCCCGCGAATATGCACAAATCTCGCGGGTTGTCGGTCACTCGAGACATCACTTTTAACTTTTCCATTTCCATATGGATGAGAGCCTCAGGCCGCCCGAACCGTCGCTGTAGGGCCTCTAATACTGCGTCCGGGTCGGCCTGTCCTAGTAGCAGGCAACTCGTGGCCTCTTTGGCTAGGCCTTTTAGACTCCTGCGGAGTCTCGCTGCGTTTTGATTTTTTGTAAAATATTTACACGTTTCGTCGTATGCCGACTTAAAACTTAGCCATTCTTGGCTATTTCCATTATATATAGGTAGCTCATGTATATATTTCGGCGGCTCCCTATGGGTGCGTGTCGCTTGCGACAGCGCCTCAGCCAACGTAGACACGTCAATAGTTGGCCGCACATATTTTTCTTCTTTGTTTTCATCCTCGGGTTCGTCACGTTGAGTCGGTAGTTTAGCACTATTCTCCCACATATCAAGACGCACGGGCGCTAGGTTGTCTTCTAGTTCTTCGTCAGTGTCCTCTTCCTCGGCGTTTAATCTCTGGATGCGTAGCAGCTCTGCCTCGGCCTCTGCCTTCTTGATGGCCGCGGCAGCAATCTTTTCCTTTGCCGCCAGCTCCAGCAACCTTATTCTTCTCTTTGACGCCGCTGACGAGCGCTGAGACATAGCCCTGGGTGCAGTCTTCTTTGTGGTAGCTGTCTCTGCCGTCTCTGTCGTCCCCGTCGTCACGGTGCCCGATGTAGCCGTCGAGGTACCGCTGCTACCAGTGGTGTCCATGGTAGCCGACGATGTCGAGTTCCCACCAGCCTGATCCCTCTGTAGCGGTTGAACAGCTGATGATGCTTGTCTCTGCTCCTTATCCCCATTCTTGGATCTTGTGAGCACCATTTTTCACTTTTTACTATCTTCAAAACGCAGATTTACTTAAATCCGGATCCAGAAGGACCATAAAATGTTCTTACTTATGAGTGGACTGTAAACTTTTAATAATAATTTGAAGAAGGTAATTTGAAGCCGGTAAGACTCACGAAAACACACCATTAACGTAAACACTAAAGTACACAAAGAGTAGATTCGCTTAAGCATAACCACGTCACAGATGGTCTCTTTATGAGAACGGTCTGATGAGAACTGCCTGAACACGAAAATGCTTCCATATTTATACAATTTTCCTGGCAAACTCGCGTCCAGGCTGAGTGGCGCCTCTAGCGGCTGGCCAGCGGACCATTTTCTCTCTTTGTGAACCTTATTTCTTTATTCATACTTTTCTTAATTATAAATACATTGTTATCTTACATTTTAAGTATATACATAAACTAGGGAGTTGGGGCTCTCTTCCGACACCACCCCCGTCACGCTACGACGCCCCGTTGGGCCGCGGTGTGCGATTGAATTTCACCCATATAAATATTAACATTTCTCTCCGTAGGGAGAACAAAACTCGACCGCACCTTCTTTCCGCGCTCATTCGTACCCTGAGCGCCGCAGCGCGCGGACGCTGGTGTCACACAAGAGCACATACTTGCCCCCGACTATACCTAATACATATATTCGTCTATACATGTGTACTATACTGTATACATACATTATTCTGACCCTTACAAAGCCCTAGATAGTGTCTTTAGGGCGTCTTTTTTAGACCTTTCCCTAATGATTCTTTGACACTAACCTACCATTATCCTTAGGGGCAATAAAAAACCAATACAAACTATTTTTAATAAAACTTAAATCTAACATATAAGAATACCTATTACACATGTAATTAAATGTTTGCTTTATTTTTCGCAAACATTACCTAAACATACTTAATAGCATAGAATCAATCATAACATAAAAACATAACATAAAAACATTATCAATTACAACACAAAGTGTTTGTTATTGTTTACACTCATTGTTCGTCCTTGCTTTGTTATTGTTTACATTGCTTATTCGTCCTTGCTTTGTTCCGTCGTGCACAGCGCTAAAAAATAATATTTTAAAAGTCGGCAGTAGACAAAATAAGTTTTGGAACCTATGTCTTTTGCGCAAATGTCCCATCCCATATTCCCCCTGCACTAGGCTATGACTAGACTCATCGGTCAATATAGAGAGTATTTATTTTATTTTATTTTTCGCGTAGTTGCAAGCTTATCTTTGTGGAAACTTAGGTGTTAGGACTATAAATTGTGTCATTACCCTATAATACTACGTAAATAAATAATCCTGCCTGTAACTATCCCACTATCTCATACAGAGAAGGATCGAGCATTCACCACGCTAGCTCACTGCGGATTGTCGTTTTCAGACCATAGAACAACAAAACTAACAATAACTAATTAAGTACTCGTAACATAAGTTTACAAAATTCAAAAGATCTAAAACTCATCACGAAATATCAGTAGTCAGTTGAGGAAAATGCCATAACCAGTTTGTATTTATTTTGTACTGCCTCGAGATAATTGCTATGACATGTTTAGATTACATTACTACAAGCATTACGTTGACTTGAACAGCTGGGTTGGTAAATGGATAGAAAGAAATACGCTTGTACGATACGAATGCATTGTGCCTTGTGGTTTCCGGCCTAAGAATAGAACCACCCCTACTCGTCCCGCGGGTGTAGTAAGAAGCGACAATGGGAAATATCCGGAGGATGGGCAGCAGCATCTTTCTGTGTAACAGTAATCATCTATTACGCTTGCCCAGCGTGGCGATTATGGGTAAATACCTCCAATGAGTGCACAATAGTGGCGCGCATTGGGAGAGGCCTATGTTCAGCAGTAGACTGATGAATAAATAAATACTTATGAGTAGGTACCTAAGCATGTTTTTGACGACATCTTAAAAATAAAGAAATGTTTCATTTGAGTAAAATTTGCTACCTTCAGTATTTAGAGTAGGTAGGTACTTTTCCTCTAGGTATGGTATATAATTGTAAGTGTCATTATACTTATTTTATTGCTTTTTCGAGACAGAAAATTCTAACCTTACTGAATTCACATTGTCATAAAGTTGTACAAACGTGTATTTAACTAAATTACAATGTTATTCTTATTGGGTGTCGATATTATATAGCTTTGACTAGACTTACATCAAGGACCTAGATATTCAAGCTATTTATCCTGTTTATGGTCAGCAAATAGCATTGACCACTCTGATGTCATATTCATACCAAGAATGTCATTCTTCAACAAAAAAAAAAAATTAAAAGTTCTAATCGTCGAAATATAAGTCGAATAATATCTTTCTAATGTTTATTTAAAAATAAAAATTTGGATTATTAGTACTTAACTGTCAATTTGAGACATAATTAATAATTAATTAGTAGTAATTATGGTTTTAATAGGCACATGTAACATGTTACTTCGAGGTTTTTTTTTATATTATATTTACATGAGCAGCGGTTCCCAAACTAGGCAAGCCTGTATCTTGGGGACCAGTTTAATTGACTTATCATTCAAAAAGGTCGAGTTCAGAACGAGTAAGTTGTATAATATAATATTAATTAAACGACAGAACGTTTCAAATTTTATTATGTATGGTATGCCATAATGATAATATCCAATCTCGTAGAACATCGGACTCACAATGTTAATGGCTTACGAGTTACCTCGCTGAACTTTCCGGTTTTCCTGCACTGACCGATGACGTAAGCTGTGTTTGTCTTTATTTATTATTAAATGTAGGTATTCTATCAGTTGCCGTGAAGATGTGGTTGTAACCGCAAGCCGTTGCGAAACACCAATATAATATTATTCTAAAATCAAACGACCTTTTGATTGGGACGTTCCAAAGTGAATTGTAGTTTATTTTTTAATTTAGTTTTTTTTTTTGTGCTGTGATTTGTTTTAAGGTATGTTGTCTTTAGACTTTTTTGTTTTTGTTTTCGGAATGAAGTTTTATTTAGTGTTTTTGTATTCTTAATAAGATTATACAGAGTTAGTTCAAAGCTTATGTTGATTAAGAAGATAAAATTGAAAGTCAATGAGGTTACTTTTATATATGTTTACCTGCCATGTTTTTTATTGCCGTGTTTTTTATTTTAATTTAGGAACTTTTTGCTGTAGATACTTACTTATGTTATCTTGATCTTGTAATCATAGTTTTTTGAAAAGTGACTTTTAAAAGTGTTTTTATTATAGAATTTCCTTCTTATTTCTTTGGTTTGTATTTCACTAAACAATATTTCTATGGAACCAAATATATTTACTTAAATAAAAGTCACTTGGGTCGAGTGCTAACGAACGATAGTTCTACAAAGCCTTCTAGACAGTCATTTAATATTTGTAAGCCATTATTTAAAAGAGCAACCATGGAGTTTCTTGCCGAATTCTTCTCCATGAGGGGTAGGCTGCCCTTGGAACTGGCAACTAGAGTCACTCTTATAATAATATAAGAATTATGACTATTCATAAGTGCCTTAAATAGTCTACATGAATAAAAATATTTTTGATTTTGATTTTTTCTTTATCTGTCTTTTACTCTTTAGTTTAAAAAATATATACCTTACCTTCTACAACATTAAGCAAAGGTTTTTAATAAAAGCGATGCTAACCAAATAGTTTAAAGCCCACCCTCGACCATGCATAGAATAAAAATAAGTCTTTTTTTCATAGTGCCCCGTTTCGTATCCTCTGACCCATAAAACTTTTGATATAGTCAAGTTTTTTTTTTAATGTTTAAAAAATGCAGATGATTAAAGTCAAAGTTTTTATTGGTTAATCTGTCTTGGGTTCGAACCTGAGAACACTGACTTATTATTTATTTATTTATTATTTATTTATTCATTAAACAATAGATTGTGCAGTAATTATATTACATAGTCCCACAAAACCGTGTAATCGGTTTGACTGTCGATATAGTCTGCTCAAAGTAGTGTAGGTATACCTACTAATATTTGTATAAAACTAGAATAAAACTAGTTATAGGAATTAAATTAGCCTGTAGTTCTAAATTAAAATCAGTCGCAAATACTAAAGTAGTATTTGGTTAACTTACAATTAAACATAGTCTGATTATAATCCTCTAGTAAAATTTATTTGGGAATACTATTAAGCAAATTTTAATACTTGCCAGTCAAAGGTCACCACCACTAGGCTATCACGACTCTGAAATTACCCTTAATTACCCTTGCAGCAAGCGTGTGAAGGCTTAAGGTCGTGAGATCTGCTCATCATAAATAGACTCACGCCTTTATTCCCCAGAGGGGGTAGGCAGAGGTGTGCAGTACACCCACGTTTCACCGGCTATGTTATAAGTCCCATGTAATATGGGCCGAGCCTACACAATTCCAAACTTCGTGCAGTTACTGAGAATCTGTAAGCGAGCAGGGGCAATTTCCTGAATGAATTTACAATTTAGGGTCTCCCCACCACCACCCTAAATTGTCCTTGCATCAGGCATGTGATCAGCCGGCTTAGGGTCGTGAGATCATGTTCATCGCATCATAAATTTCAATTTAAATCGGTAATTCCCTCAAACAGGAACTGCAAGTTACTAAAAAATACATGTTAATTCTCCATTGTAATTATAAAAACCAATTTGTTGTAAAACCACAACAACGTACCAATAACATTACAAACTGGTTTTAGAGTTATTAAAGTCATATTAAAAACTGGCTTTTGTTCATTTGCACGGTCTATTGACCGCTGGAACTGGCTGTACAAGTAGAGGAAACGTCCTCCTAGCCTTACTAATTCCTAATAACATTTGGATAGATTGTCTGAATCGCCCAACTGTCCGGAATGTGATGTGGTGGAAGATATCCACCCTTAGAGTAACCTTAGAGTAAAGTAACCCTACAGAAATATGAACCGTAAACACGGGTCTGAACAACGCGGCCGCGACACGAGCTCCGTCCGCGATCATACCTCAATCGACTGAGATCCAACTAGGTTCCACGAGCAAAAAGTTACATTTTAGCTTAAAACATGATTTAATAACATAATTAAATATACTTAAATTATATTTTAACATTTCAATGGTGAGACCTGCTCACGCTCCGCACAAGGCAATGCTGTTGACGTTATCACTCTATATTTTCATATGTACCTACGTGTCCAACACGTTTTGATGAAGTGTGTTCGAAGCGAGGCTTTAAGACTATACCATCTATGAGTAATGATATTCGTATATATGTAACATTATCCGGGCTAAACCTGGGTCAAATAAAAAAAATAGAATTTATTTTCAATGTGTAGGAGATAAGTTAAATTTAAGGCATACTGTAGTTTACTTTACGGGGGTGATATAGTCATATATGACAAAATTCCCAAAACAAATAAAAAAAATAATTCTTAAACTTTGTTGGGGTCGGCTTATAATCTAACTAGACGCAGCTGAATATCAGTTTTCTACGGAGCGACTGCCTATCTGACCTCAACGCAAAGGGATACAATATTCTAAAGTTAAATCAGTTGTCAGTATTGAGGGTACTGACTCCCCTTAACGACTGTCAAAGATCTTCATGACAGCCGGGGCCAATAGGCCAACGTGGTCAGGACTGAGATGTCAAGCGTCTGAACAGTTAGGTATTTAAAACTATAGAAAAAAAAACTCAGTTTTGCATAAAAATTATACAAGTGGCGCATGCGCCACAGCGACCTATCCGGTTCAGCTTCGTAGTAATTATGTAAATTTATAATACTAGGTAATTAGGTAACTAACTGTTCTATTTTTTTAGGTAAGTTTAAGACAATTACTATGTCATCATTTTTTATGCAAATTGAAATGACGCGTTGAGCAGTTTGTCTTTACGACAGCGTCAGTCAAGTCGCTTTACTAATGATACATCATCATATACCTACCTAGCCAGCCCCTTATATAATCATCCAAAAGGCTTCTCCTTCAAGTTTTATGAGATTCTGTAACGCATTACTTCGATAAAAGCGATTTTAAACCATGGCGGCAACGTAAAAATAACCCGCCCCATTCAAAAGTCGGGTTAAAATCAATTTTCTAGGTTTTGACTCTTGTACAATGTCACGTGGGGTGTGAACGATCGGGAAGGATTGTCACCATTTAAAAAAAAATCCCACTCGTCAACAGTGTGGACGACGGGGGGGGGGGGGTGTTACCGAACGGGAATGACTGGCAGTGACAGCTTATTGGTATGACCGATGGACTGCCAAGTCAGAGGTTTTAGGTTCGAAACACAGCACCACTGACTTTTCGGATTCATGTGCGTATTAGAAATTAATTATCACTTGCTAAAACGGCGAAAAAAAACATTGTGAGGAAACCAGCACACTTGAGAGACTTTTCAACGGTGTGTAAAGCCATGTCAGAGGCCTAGGCGATTTAAATTCTGACACCGGGTTGTTCATCGACCATACGATAAGAAGAACTAATGATAAACATAAAATACATTGTCATTATTAACATAATTGGCATAACTCGATTAAGCACAATGATCATTACGCATAAATGTTTAGATTAGGCATAAATGTTTTGCCAAAAATACTGTTCATATAATAATTCCCAACTAGTGGTATTTTTTTAATTTTTAGCTTACTGCACTTCTCCATATAAACTTTCATGACAAACGAAATTATGACAATCAATATTATGCGACCGAAGCTGCGAAGTGGACACCGACTGGAGGCTTTATCCAACGGGTCGCAGCCTCGCGGGAAACAATATTTTCTTTTTACAAAAACTTAGAACTTTAGTGTTCGCATAGCTTGCATAAAATGCTATGCAAAAATGTTATAAGCATAATATAAATAAATAATACTAAATAAAACTATCTATATACTTATACAAAACTAACTACCTTAAAAATAAATAAAGAAAAATAAAACCCTTATCTAAAGACCGCTACCGTTCCCAAAATGCTGGCCGCATTGCCTCGCTGAATTAACTGGTCGACGCAACTCGTGACCGAAATGCTGGTCTGTACCTGGTCCAAAGGCTGAGTATAGCTATTCAGCATAATATTAATGTTTTTTTTTTCCGCAGAAACCATGCGTATCCTCATATTAGCCGCGTGCCTTGCGTTTGCGCAGGCTCAAAAGCCCGACCCTATCGACCTCATTAACATCTTTGGTACTCCACCCCCTGCTACTCCAGGCCCGCAGAAGTTTGAAGACGTGAGTAATTAACCCTTCATAATAATTATGTTCTTATAATTTAAGAATCGATTCACAAATCTAGTCGATTGTAAGAAACCCTTTTTTTTAATTCATTTCATAACCTGGAAACAAGTCCTTCAGTCGGAATATTAGAAATTATACAAAACTAAATTAGATTAGGTACTTACATTAAAGAATAATAAAAATAAAAACTAATTTTTTTCTACAGAATTTAAAATAAACTTAAAAATAGATATAAAATTAGATTTATTTAATAATAAGTCTTTGCTCATCAGTGTTACCAGACGACAGTAGTTTTCCTCATTTTTAGGGAATTTAGACGTTCTGTCAGGGAAATAGGGAAAATTTGTAATTGTTAGACTTTTTTTAGTTATTGTTAGAGGAAAATATAAATAATTACTTAACTAATAATATTTTGTTAAGCAACTTGGTAACAAGAATAAAATAACTGAAAATCTAGATTTTAATTACCTACTAGATACCTAATTGTATAAAATTAAAAAAGTTGTAAGTAAATCTAGATTTCAATTACTAGATACCTATTTGTATAAATTGGCAAGATTTTAAATCTTTAAATTTGTAAAAAAAATGCGGATGAAGTTTCTGTTAAGTTTCAAATTTAAATTAGGATGAAATATTTAGTCATCTTAATTTTTTTTTTTTTTTTTGTGAATTTTTTACATGTTATAGCACATGATAGCTTATATTCTTATTAAATAATTATATATAAATATAATTATTTAATAAGAAAATTTGAAAAAACTATTGATACGGATGGGATGCGATCTTCGACATACCGTGTCGTTCGACACGGTATGTCGAAGATCGTGGGTTCGAATCCCATCCGTATCAATTGTTTTTTCAAATTTTCTTATTAAATAATCATCTTAATTTATTAAATCACTTTACTTAGATTCTATTCGAGATCAAAATTAAGCATAAGTAAAAAAAGGAAATTAAACGTGTATTATGAAAAAATCCTTCTTCCAATCCGTACTTTTTAAGTGACAGTTGACAGGACAGGTCATTGACGTTCTTTCTTTTATTTGAAACACATAATATATTATGCTATTATCACTCGACAGCATCAAATACTTCTAAACAGGTCTAACTAACCTAACGACAGCTATTTAATTGTAATAAAAGTAAATTATGTAGTTTTATTATCTGTATTTTGATGGCTTTTTCGTTTATTGCGACGCGGACGTCATTAATTAAATACTTCGCTCATCATCAATTAATTTGACAGTTGATAACTGTCAAATTACTAAACTCCAATTTTATGGAGTTTTCCCGCGAATCCGTTCTTAGGTAGTTATAGTCTATTTTGTAATAGAAAGATCTGTGATTATAATTACTTAATAAGACAATTAGAAAAAAAATTGTGGAATAGTTGCCGAGATTTTCTTCACTAATAAACTAACAATTTTCTTTTTGTATTTTACAAGTAATTGGCTAGTCATGATTGCAACTATGTAACGTGTTAATTTACATCTTGATTAAATAAATTTCAACGGCTTCCTCGTTTTGCGTGAAACTATTATAAAAATTACAATCACTATTTTTTTTCAAAGCGTCGATGTACAGCAATAATTTAGAATAATAATAATAAATACCTAAATAATAAATCAGCCTGTCTCAATGTAGGGCAAAAGCCTCTTATCATACAGAGGAGGATCTAGCATTTATCACCACGCTAGCTCACTGCGTGTTAGCGATTTCAGAATAGTAAACTCCAGATTTCCTCCCTACCCTTAGTCAGTAGTGTTTGTTAACTAAGAAATTACCTACTTATGATATTGAAAAGGTACAGACGCCAGCACATCAAGCTACTACAATCTGTCAGATTTCTTTAATAGATTTTCAACTTTATAGCTACAGCATAATGTTCAAGGTTGATTGGGAAAATTTGACAGTTTCGGGTAGCTTGACCTGCTGGCGTCTGTACGAACTAGATTCGAACCCATACCACCACCACAGCCACCAGTTATTTGTTGCTTTTCGCGATTCAGCCAAGTCAATTACTCTTTAAATTATGCGTTAAAATTAATGTCTAGTTCACTAGTGGTCCTATCTGTGGCCGAAATTCGACTGATTTTTTATAAATTTTAGCTTTTTGCACTTCGTCCCCATATAAAGTTTTACTATGCCAAGTTTCACACTCCGTGCGCGCAATATTCTTAAAAAGGGATCCACAGTTTCGCTTTACGTATTAATATTGTTGTTTCTAGCAGTTTTGCCAGCAATCCTTTTTGATATTTATTTATGGTTTTTTTTCCTTTTTTATTGAGACTGTTTTTTGTTTTTTTTTTTAGAAAAAGTTGTTTCTTTTGTCTGTTTAAAAATATACTCTGTTGGGCCTAATTTAGAGTTTTTCCTGAATAATTACATCTAGGCCCTATCCCATAATACAGTCCACTCGCTCGCGGATCAAAACAATAGTACCTATACTTAAGTAGATTCCTTGCTTGCGGTGGCATCCCACAACCCATCATCAGTCATCAGACTATGCTGATATTCAAAGCTTAATAGGTGCGATCCGAAGCCACATCAGCCGATAACTGGACCATCGAGCCTTCCGTTCTGATCGATGTCTTTGGAACACCACCTCCACCCGCCTCGGAACACACTTACCAAGATGTGAGTTCAAAGCATGATTAGGGCTTTGCATTAGATTAGAGGGTATTCCATGCTTTGGGAGTAGCGGGGCGCGGCAGTTTAGTCGAAATAGAATAATGCTGAGTTCTATAGTGTTTTAACGATCTGTTGAACAATATATGGTGGAAGAGACTTCGATCACAAACTTAAACCATTTGATTCTAGACCCTCCAGAGTTGATTAAATGTCAGTTTTTTTTTGTGATTTATTTGCCTTTGAGTAAAATTTGCTATCTTCAATATTTGGGAGTACTTCCTCTCCAGGTACGCTTGAAATTCCTATTAAGTACCTATAACCCTTATATCTTCTATCTCAACAAGAATTAACTATTTTCAATAAAATTCAATTCGAAAGTGGTACCAACTACTTCGTTGGAGATGACCAAAACCTCTTTATTTAGCTGATCGTTTAAATGATAGCCTCTTTAAATAGCTCTCAGTGCTTTCAGTGCTCGCGTCTCAATTGTCTTACTGTATTCGTTCCTTTCTGTGCTATCTATCATAATCATATCATATATCATGTGATAATATGGAACATAGAAATCACCAATGAAAAATTGTAACCTTGGGAAATGTATTTAATTATACCTACATGGATTAAATTAGTATTAAATTACGCTGTCCTGAAACTTTAAAGTATAGTTCGTTAGAGTTGTTTTTTGAGTCACTTAAAACATAACACCATGCGCATAAAAAGTGCCTTTTCATAATAATTTAATAACAAAACTGGGTAATTTATTTTTAAATAAGTAACATAATAAGGTTATAAAAGATTTCAGATTTAAAATACTTATTTATTGACCGTCCATAAGTTCATAAGTATTGATTAATATTTTTATATGATATCAACATTTATATTCATAGACAATAAATTAAGAAATTAAATTGGACGTAAGTAATTAGACTCGGCTACACATTCAGGCAAACAAAAATAAAAAAGTAAAATAGGGATAACAAATAGGGAAGTCCAAAGTGCGCGAGTCCAACTGAAATTCGTTTTTTTCCCGATAGGTGTAGATAATCATCATTTTTGAGGGTATTGAGGTAAATCAGAGGTCGTAGACATAAAATCCAATTAGAATCAATCGTCAAATTAAGTCGTAATTTTTATTTTTATTAAGTTTTTGCCGTGCTTGACTGAACGTAACCGGTTACAAGGACAAAAAGCTCACCTTTTACTAGTTTTAAATAGAAATTAATTAATATAAAAAAGGCTAACTGGCTTATAGCGAATGGATTTATACGAATATGTTCAGGGTTTTGGCCTACTGTCGGATTTTTTAATAAAAAAAAATTAGAAGGTGGATTACGTATCATCTGAATTTTTTACTATTATTTAACGAAATCATGTTCAAATTTAAAAACCATTAAATTAATCCAACGGTAAAGCGATTTTGGGATTTTACATAATTACCTAGGTACATAAAATTTTTCATAAAGTATTTATGCGAACACTGAAGTACCTACGCATAGAAATAAGAAAAAATCGATCACGAGCGAGATTTATACTCGCGAGAAAAATATTCTGTCTTTTTGCATAATACCTGATTTTTTGCCAAAACTAGGGACTTTTCAAATATCTCAATAGTAACCCTGCTTCTAGCTGTCAATAGTAATTCTGTCAATAAAATGTACCTAAAGGATGAGATCTTAAGTGTACATCAGTGTACATACACTCGCTAATCTGCTATCTAGCTCGCACATTGAAGATATAAAATCAATTAATAAATAGGTACATATTATTAACTAGCGACCCGCCCCGGCTTCGCACGGTTACGCTAATATGCATGTATTATACATATAAACCTTCCTCTTGAATCACTTTATCTATAAAAAAACCGCATCAAAATCCGTTGCGTAGTTTTAAAGATCTAAGCATACATAGGGACAGACAGACGCGGGAAGCGACTTTGTTTTATACTATGTAGTGATTGCATAAACAAATCATCCAGTCTCAAAACATGCCCGATTTAGATTTATATTGCATGCATGACATTTTGCGATTTCTAAGTTTTAGATTTCTGGTTTTCTAAGTCTCAGTCATTGATATACAGCTTGGCAAAAAAGAGTCTGGAAAAATTGGGGGCGCCGCTGGCGCACTTTTCACACTACAATTCATAATTTACAAGTTATTTAGTGCTTACATATTTCTATGAAGAGTTTTTTGTCGTTAATTATAATCAAATGAATCATTTTTATGATAATTTAGTTCTCACAAACTTAGTTTTTAAGATTTTTATTTTTAGTTCCAGCTGTCACCGCCTCAGACTCTTTTTTGCCAAGCTGTACAGGTCTCAGTCTATCGAATTAAAACCCTGTAGAATTGGAACTGACAAATTGTATATTTCCAGATCACAGTGAAGCCGACTGAAGGAACTTCGATGTTTGTGAATAAGGATGGCCAAAATTGTCAATGTGTGCCGTATTACCTATGTGACGCGAACAATGTGGGAGTCGATGTCAACAATGCCAGCGTCACTGGCTGGGGCACTTTGGACATTAGGTGGGTAGAAATGAAGGTTATTTTTAATATTTTTTATAAATTACTGGGTTGATTAGATACTGGGTTACACGATACCCCTTGATAAGACTGGTTGGCAGACTTTCGGGCTTCTGACTACCCGTAACGACTGACAAAGATCTACAATTGACAGCCGACAACAGCTTAACGTGCTATCCGAGGCACGGAGAGTGATAATTAATTTCATAAAACGCACATAACTTACCAAAAGTCAGAGGTACGCGCGCCTTGGGTTCGAACCTGAGACCTCTGACTTGCCAGTCAACGGTCAACACCACTAGGCTATCACGACTCCTATTGCTGCAATTAAATAAATATAGATTGTAATTTCAGGTTCGGCGAAGATGATAACAATAATGACCATCCATGTCAAGAGAGTGTGGAGGTATGCTGTGTGATCCCTCAGGATCCCACAGAGGAACCGCCGAAGCCGAAGCCCACGCCGGTACCTGGTAAGCCCCAAGGCTGCGGGTACCGCAACCCTCAGGGGTTAGGAGTCACCATTACTGGTGGTACTGTAAGTACTTTACAAAATTAAGACATCATCATATCAGCCAAAAAATGAAACGTCTTCCTGACCGAATTTCTCAACGGAGATTAGCCAACTACGCAGGAGATATTATAGTGCACGAGTGTGTGCGTAAATCAAGTGCACTCTCTATTCCCTCACTCTTATAGTCCGATGGGACGGCAATTTGACACGACCGGAGAGAGATCAGGCGCAGGGCCAACGGCTTTACGTGTTTTCCGAGGCACGGAGTAAGTGGTAATTAATTTATAAAACGCACATAACTTACGAAAAGTCACAGGTGGCGTGGGTTCGAACTCACGACCACTGACTTGCCAGTCAACGGTCACCACCACTAGGCTATCACGACTCATCATTTCAGCCTGTATTAGTCCACTGCTTAACATAGGCCTCTCCCATTACGCGTCACTATTGTGCGCTCATTGGAGGTATTTGCCCATAATCGTCACGCTGTTACACAGAAGGATGCTGCTGCCCATCCTCCGGATCTTTCTCTTTATCTACCATCAGAAATCGTAGAATATAGAAGAGAATGTTGACAATATAATACACTATAACTACTACGTAATTTCGGTAATACGAGCGGAGTTACGAATAGCTTAGTGGCAGAGCGACCGCGGACTTTACCTAGTAGTTCGCGGGTTCAAACCCCGCTCGTAATGATTTTTAGCACTGATAGCCATACTGACAAGTCAGAGGTCTCGAGTTCGATCCCAAGGCACGCACCTCTGACTTTCCGTAAGTTACGAGTATGTGCGTATTATATAATTAATTAATTATCAGTTGCTAAAATGGTGAGGGAAAACATCGTTATGAAACCAGCACACCTGACCTGAGAGATTTTTCAATGGTGTGTAAAGCCATGTCAGAGGCGGTTTAAACTTTGACACCAGGTTGTTCATCAACCATACGATAAGAAGATGATTTTTTTCTTTGAAGACTGATTTATAATGGTTTTTTTTCAGGGCACAGAGGCACAATTCGGAGAGTTCCCGTGGGTGGTAGCACTGTTAGATTCCCGCAATTCTTCGTACGCTGGAGTGGGTGTGCTGATCAATCCTCAAGCGGTCCTGACTGGCGCACATATTGCGGCGAAGTAAAAATTATTTATTTTTCCATTTATTCATTTATAAACATATTAGCTGTTCCCCGCGACTTTGTCCGCGTTAAATTAAATTTTCCCGTAAACACAATACCTATGTTGATAAGCAGCCAGATTGCTTGTTTTTTTCTGACTTGAATCACAGATGGCGATTAGCGGCAGTAATAATTTTTTTTTTTTTTTTTTACTAAAAAATCAACAGTTTAGAATAAAAAATAGCCTATAGTACTCAGCGATAGAGTAGCTTCCTATTGCCAATCAACGGTCATATTTAAAAAAAATTGACTTATCACACATTAGGTACCTACCTAATCACTTTACAAACATAAAAATTTATAAATTGAATTGATAACCTCCTCTTTTTTGGCCTAATACTTAGTGTCTTAGGGTCTTAGGGAGTATCGTAAATAAATTGAATGGTATTTTCAGATATCCCCCCGGCACATTGAAGATCCGAGCTGGCGAATGGGACACGCAGACAGTCAAAGAAATATACAAACACGAGGAGAGGAATGTTGAAACTGTTATAATTCACGAAAGTAAGTAAAACCACGCCGTACGCCGTGTGGTTTCCGGCCTAAGAATAGAACCACCCCTACTCGTCCCGCGGGTGTCGTAAGAAGCGACAAAGTGAAAGATCCGGAGGATGGGCAGCATCATCCTTCTGTGTAACAGCAATCATCTGCTAATCCGATCGCCAACCCGCTTGCCCAGCGTGGTGATTACGGGCAAATACCTCCAATGAGCGCACAATAGTGGCGTGCTGGGAGAGGCCTATGTTCAGCCCATCATCCATCCATCATCCATCCGAATATCAATGGAATATTCATTATTACATTAACCCACTCGAAAAATAAAAGTACCTACTTACTGTTAACTTATAAATATTTAATAAGAAATTTGAAAAAAAAAAAATTTTATATTTAATAAGCTAACATGTGCTAAAACATGTAAAAATTTCACAAAAATACTGTTAACTTTTTCCCAGATTTCCAGCCAAAAAGCTTAAAGAACGACATAGCCCTCCTCCGCCTGGAGTCGCCCGTCACCATCTCTGACTACATCAACATCATCTGCATGCCAGAACAAGACGAGGTGTTTGATAGCCACAAGAACTGTGTCGCTAATGGATGGGGGAAAAGCGTTTTTGGTAAGCCATAAACAAGATAACGAATTTTTAGCTTTATTATCTGTCTCATTGGCAGAGTCGTGATAGCCTAGTGATGGAGACCGTTGACTGACAAGTCAGAGGTCTCGGTTCGAACCCAAGGCGCGCACCTCTGACTTTTCGTAAGTTATGTGCGTTTTATAAATTATTAAGAATCACTCTCCGTGCCTCAGATAGCACATAAGCTGTTGGCCCCGGCTGTCAATTGTAGATCTTTGACAGTCTTTACGGGTAGTCAGAAACCCGATAGTCTGACAACCAGTCTTACCAAGGGGTATCGTGTAACCCAGTATCTGGGTTGTGGAGGTCTGATAGGCAGTCACTCCGTGTAAAACATGGTATTCAGCTGCATCCGGTAAGACTGGAAAGCCGACCCCAACATAGTTGGGTAAAGGCTGAGCAGATAATGGCAGAGGCGGATTATCCTTAAGGCATTTAATTATTATTATGCGTCCTTTATCCATATATACCACTATCATCGTGCGCCGCAACCATAGAATCATCAATATCTTTGGCCGCAACTTTTATTGTTTTGATAAGTTAATTCAAGTTGTGTTTTCGTGGTCCTAGGATTACAATTTTCCAAAAATTTGGTAATTCACGTAAAAACTATTATTCCAATTCAACCTAAGGCATATAAACAAGGAATTAGTTAATTTTGAATGATTGCCATTGGTGCGGATTCTCTTGTACTACATCCCGCTAAACTAATTTTAGTCTAACTATATCTCTTTCTAATAAACACCATCATAAAAGGACAGCAAATTGAACTATCAAATTAGAGCTGTCAAATTAGTCTACGTCCTTGCAATTGACGTAAAATTAGACGAGACCAATAACATGCCGACTAAATTCTCGTTGATATCACGCAAATGGACTAGTTTGACAGCTCTAAAAATCTGCTATCCTTTTTTAATGATCCCTGTTAGAAAGAGAGATGGCGAGTCTAACTAGTTTAGAGCGTGTGCAAGAGAATTAGCACCATTGTTTTCATATGACGATCTTTAACTTGAAATATCTTGGAAACATGACACTAAGACATCATGTTGCAAACATTTTTTGTTTGTAAAAATGTACTCTATCCAAATATAGGTACTAGTCTGATCCTGCGCGGCGACTTTGAAAAAAAATCAAAATGGCGACGGCCCGCTATGCCAGCTCCCAAACAAAAATATTCTAACCCCTTTGAAACTTGAAGCAAAGGCGACTTTGCAAAAAATCAAAATGGCGACGGCCCGCTATGCCAGTTCCCAAACAAAACTGTTCTAACCCCTTTGAATCTTAAAGCAAACACCAACTTTTTTTGACAACCAACAGTTAACCAACTACAATTTTCCAGGTCTCCAAGGCCGCTACGCCGTGATTCTGAAAAAGGTGGAAGTCAACATGGTCCCCTGGAACCGCTGCAACACTTTGCTGAAGAGAACCAGGCTGGGCAACAATTTCAAGCTGCATAACAGCTTCGTTTGTGCTGGTGGCGAAGAGGGGAAGGATACCTGTCAGGTAAAGGCTAGACGCTAATGTTTTTTATGAATGATGAAACGGATGATGAAAATGATGAACCTTCCTCTGATGGTTCTGCTCGAGAAGACCGTCTGAGATGAGGTCCTCATCTAACAATCTAGTATACCTACGGATCAAGTCGTGATAGCCTAGTGGTACCTATAACCGTTAACTGGCAAGTTAGAGGTCTCAGGTTCGAACACAAGGCACGCACCTCTGACTTTTCGTAAGTTATGTGCATATTATAAATTCATTATCACTTACTCCGTGCCTCGGGTAGCATGTAAAGCTGTTGGCCCTGCGCCTGATCTCTCTCCGATCGTGTCGGATTGCCGTCCCATCGGATATGATAGTGAGGGAATATAGAGTGCACCTGTGTTTGCGCACACATTTACCATTCTACCAAGATTCTACCACGTAAAATTCTTTCTTAACCGACTTCAAAAAGGAGGAGGTTCTACTCTGTTCGGCTGTTTTTTTTTGTATGTTTACCGATTTCTCAGTCAATTGTGCACCGATTTTAAAAATTCTTCGTCGGTCGTAGTCGGTTCCAAGTCAAGTTCTAGCCTCTTTAACCTTCTCGTTAACAACTTGATTTGGAACCGACTCCAAAACGTTTTATAGTTATTTCAATCTTTTTAGTTTCTTTTGAAGTCTGTTTTATTTTTTATTATCTTGAATCTGTTTTGTAGTTCAGTGTTTAACTATTAATTTCTTCTCTTTTCCAGGGCGACGGTGGCGCCCCCCTAGCGTGCCCCATAGGCAACAACCGCTACAAACTGACAGGCCTAGTAGCGTGGGGCATTGGTTGTGGACAAAAAGACGTGCCGGCTGTCTACACAAATGTCCCACTGTTCAGAAACTGGGTTGACGAGAAGATGTCTCAATGGGACCTAGAAGCTACGTCCTACAGAATTGAGAATGTCAAATAATTTTATGATTCCAGTCAGCATTAGAAAATAGAAGTGCTTATTCACTTGTACTCGCTAATTAAGACTATCTCTCTTCCTAACAGAGATCATTAGAAAAGGATAGAAGATTTTTAGAGCTGTCAAACTAGTCGAGAATTGAAGTCGGCATGTCATAGATCTAATTTTAAATCAATTTACCTTTTTAAGTCTGTGATCAATTAGCAGATGTCAAATAATTTGACAGCTCTAATTTGACAGTTCAATTTGCTGTCCTTTTTCAATGGTTTTTATTAGAAAGAGACTAAACTATCCTGTAATCTGAGACGATCATTAATGATAATGATATGTCGCGCGAGGTTTCCAACACCGACTTTATACCTAGCCAATTACAATATGTAATTGTGTGGTACACTTGGCAAAAGTCTGGGGCGGTAACAGCTGGAACTAAAAATAAAAATCTTAAAAACTAAGTTTATGAGTACTAAAACAACTTAAAAGTGATTCATTTGATTATAAATTATAATTCAAGACAAAAATTTCGTCATAGAAATATGTAAGTACCGAATAACTTGTAATTTTGTACTGTATGAGTAGTGTGCCAGTGGCGCCCCCAATTTTTGCAGGTAGCAAGTTATTCGGTACGTAAATATTTCTATGATGTTTTTTTTGGCATCAAATATAAGCATTGAATCCCTTTTAAGTTGTTTTGGTTAGACAAACTTAGTTTTTAAGATTTTTATTTTTAATTCTAGCTGTCCGCCTCACTCTTGTTTGCCAAGCTGTAAGTCCTATTGAAATCTATGGAGCGGCTTTATATTTTTTTATTTGGAATTGGTCTCGTACGAAAGTTGCTTAATTAGAACCTTCTTCAATATCTCCAACTTTTTGAGATATTTAATTAAATACTCTATGGTATATTTTTTTTCTAACTATACGTCTGTAAAAATGCTATTTTCTTATTATTTATGTAATTATCTTCTATTTTTTATTGTGATAATACCCCTTTTTGATATATTTATACTACGTACTAGTAGGTAAAAGAATAGTTAATTATTTTCTTTATTTCTTTTTTATTTTTAAAACCTTACCTTTTTATTGATGCTGGCTGTATGACGACATGACAATATTGTTTTAAGAACTTGTATTTTTAAGTAAGCGATAGTGTTACCTCATATTATTTTAATAAACAATGTAAAATGCTCAAATACCTAACTACTTATAAAACAGTAATTGTGTAACAATTTTTTAAATTTGACATTAAAAAAGTTTTTTACAAATTTTGTTTTTTTTTAATAATAATAATTCTTTATTTTCAGATACAACATCCATATTATTAGTCTATGCTTAACCCACTGTTATAAATAATATAACTTAATAATAATATAATAGTTCCTTTCTCTAGACCAACCACCGCACCGGTAGCTTGGACCCTGTTCCCGATACCGGTGGGCTACTATATTTTATATATTTAAATATAGGTATATTTTTATTTTTTATACATATCTTAAAATGTATTTTTATACGTAATTTGATTGAATATAATAATATACTCTTTGAACTGATGTTTTTTCAAATTTTCTTATTAAATACCTAATTATTAATATTTTATATAATATTTATAAATAATTTAATAAGAAAAATATTTTCAAAATATTTTCATTGATCCACATAGTTTAAAACTTAAGTCTTATTTAATTTTAATTGTGGGTAAAGCTGTACTGCAGTTAGCTTTTTCTAGTTCAGCATGCAGTTGTTTTAGCCTGGCTCTGGCTAAAGTAAGGTTCGCGTTCGTCGCTCTCATGCTTTCCTGAAACAACGATCAGAATTAGTCGGGCTATTAGCATCACTGTGCTGTGTGGTTTCCGGCCTAAGAATAAAACCACCCCTACTCATCCCGCGGGTGTCGTAAGAAGCGACAAAGGGAAAAATCTCGAGGATAAGCAGCAGCATCCTACTGTGTAATAACAACCATCTGCTACTGCGATCGCCAACCCGCTTGCCCAGCGTGTCAATTATGGACTAACACTTAATGAGCGCACTAAATAAGTGATGCGTATGAGAAGAGGTCTGTGTCCAGCAGTGGACTGATACAAGCTGTGTATGTATGTATTATTTTTTTTTTATTTTTTTATTTAGTTCAGGCAACTAGGGCCCATAGCGATACAATACACATATACAATAGGTAAATATAAACTAATACATATTAAACAAAACAAATTTAACTATGTTACACGAATAGTCTGCATCGGCGTCGTGTGTCGCGCAGTGTCGGGTATCCGGCCACGGAAACGCCGGAACACAACACCCTTCGGCCAAAATTCTTCCTTCATGAAGGTTGACAGTTGTTCAGTTGGAACTCTCACCACGAAGGAATTAAAACCCACATTGTGGCGAGAGTCCAACCGCTCGACCCTCAGCGTGAACTTGGACTTGACGCGGATATACTCCACAATCTCCTCCGCCTTTGTAGCGTAGTGCAGCCTAGACACGTACAGTGGCGTCACCGGTACAGCAGGACGCAGCAGGTGGTTCGGTCCTGTCGGTGCTATACCGCACTTGTTCTGCAAAGAAGGCCTCCTTTTCTTCTTCTTTACTACGGTGAAGCCATCTTCGTCAGTCTGGACCATTTTACGGCCCTGGCTCTGCTTTGCCCCTGTAGTTAGCCGCTTAGTCTGCGACGCAGCTGATTTCTCGGTCGCGGCAATAGCAGCGTAGGCAAGTTTAGGGGTCGACGTACCTACGTGTGTCGTGTCCACAGCCGGCGTCGAGGCGCGAGCGACGACGACAGCGGGCGGAGCTTGGTCAGCATTATCGGCAGTCTGTGACGCACTTGCATTCGCCGACTCAAAACCGCCGACCGATGCACTTTGCGCCCCTCGCCGTGTGTTCACCTTTGAGGCCTCAGGTGACCTAATTACCGAACCAACGTTTTGCAGTACTTGCGCTCGTAGCTCAGCAATGATTTCGTCTGAGGCCTCCAATCTGGACTGCATCTTGGTCATCTCCGCTTTCAATGTGGTGATATCTTTCAGCAGCCGCGTTACGTCGACGTGGTCGAAGGTGACCGGAGGGAGTTTACTCAACTCCTTAGCCACGAAGTCGGGAATCTCGTCCGGATCGGTCTTCTTTAGCATATCTATGATGTCTTGTATGCTTTTCTCGGTGCCATCTCTGCGGCGAGACGGCATCTGGTCTAACTTTCCAAGGGACTGGAACAGTAGCCGCTTTGCGCAGCTGATGTCATCCTCCTCGTAATTTGTCCGGCATATCTGCAGGATGCTCACCTCGTCCATGTAGTCGATAGCATGGACTAGGAAAGCCAACAGTTCATTGACTATGAGTGGTTTGGTACTCATAGCGTTAGATCAACGGCTATGGCCGCGCGACTCGTGAATAAAATTCACACCGTGCACAGTGGAAACACGTCCGTAATCGAACGCGCATCGCACTGATAGCGTTACTAGATGGCGCCACTTAGCTGTTAGTTTTGTTTTTAAGTTTTCTACATGTATATTTGTTTATTTATTTATACTGTAACAATTACCACAACTACCTGGATTATTATTTAATATAGGTAAAAACTCTTTGCTTCATTGGTACAACCAACGTCATTGGCATAAATATTTTTAACTTGTATTCTTTTTATAAATTTTGGAACTGACAGATTGTAAATGTCATTCATTGTATTTGGAGGGAATGTTGTGGAAGTTTTTAAAAGTTTGATTGTAACTATCAAGCTACCCGAAACTGTCAAATTTTCCCTATCAACTTTGAATCTAATGCTTTAGCGAGAAAGTTGAAAATCTATTAAAGAAATTTGACAGATTGTAGTAACTTGATGGGCTGGCGTCTGTACATTAGCAGGTATATCTAGATCTACTTATTGTTGCTTGAATGTAGGTGTTCAGTAGCAACTGAGCACCTATTTTTTTCCTACGAATATTAAACTTGAGAAAGTCTATGAAGATGTATGGATGGATGGATGCTTTAGTCTACATTTGACAGATTCTACATTTATGACAGAGTCTATATTTGACAGATTCTACATTTGACAGATTCTACATTTGACAGATTCTACATATGAGAGATTCTATATTTGAAAGATTCAAATAAAAAAATAGCTTTAAATTGTATTTACATTATTGTACAAGTGTTTACAAACTACATAAAACTATTATTTACATTAGATTTGACAGATTCTACATTTGACAGATAAAAAAAAAGTGAGACAATTAGGGTTTGTTATAAAAAATACTAACTTGTACATTGAGTAACGTTTTGTCAGCTCTCGTCAACTTCTCCACTGATATCTCTGTGGTATGCTTGATCAAGCCTTCCAGTGTTGCCCGCAATGACACATTGCATTCCCCTGTAAAATTTAATATATTAGAAAGAAAGAAAGAAAGGATGTTTATTTGGACACAGCATTTAGAGACAAACAAAATAATATAAAAATTTAAACATAAAATAAGAACTAAAAATTTAAACTTAATGTTTTAGATAGGTATTTATATAATCGGATAATCGGAATATCCACAACAAAAGGATGGTACCCAAGCCTGCGTCTAGTCCCCCGCAAGTGAAATGGAGCAGGGGGTATGACGTCGTGTAGCTCCTGCGCACACTCACACGAAATGAATCCGGTGTTGAATGAATCTTGATGTTGTGCGTGGCGTGACATAGAATACAAACTTGAAATAGAGCAACGCTGTGTAATCTAAGCTATACTCACATAATTTCTGATGTAATAATGAGTTGTATATTGTGGCATGTTTCGGTGAGGCTGGAGGTAACACGGTGAGAGGCGCCTCTAGTTCCAGAGGCCTTTGCGGAATGGTCAGTTTGGCTTCTAAAATAATAAAAACAAATATATATTTTCACATCTTTTAAGAAGTCATCTGCCTAGCCTTTTCCCAACTAGATATGTTGTGGTCGGCTTTTAAGAAGTATTTGTTGTTAATCTTCTTCTAATCGTATGGTTGTTAAACAACCTGGTGTCGGAGTTTAAACCCCCCGTAGGCCTCTGACATGGCTTTACACACTGTTCTGAAAAATCTCTCAGGTGTGCTGGTTTCATTACGATGTTTTCTCTCACCGTTTTAGCAACTGACAATTAATTTATAATACACACATAAATTACGAAAAGTCAGAGTTGCGCGCCTTAGATTCCAACCTGAGACCTTTGATTTGGAAGTCCATAGGTCGGCAATTACTGCTATTAATAAGTAAGTATAATAATTATCAAAGATATAAATGAAAATATTAACCATCATCAGATTCTGGAGCTTCACCAGCTATTACACAAGATTGGGAAACTGATGGTGTTTCTTCAATGTCCTAGAAATAAAAGAAAAATTAGGCATGATGTAAAATAAAGATTACAGATTCTAAAAGTACTGCAACTGCGAATTTCGAATATTTTTTAAAAAGCAATAAAAAAAACAAAAAAAAAGTTATAAATATAACTTAGGTCTATCTATCAATAGTCAAATATCACAAAAAAAAAATAAAGACGTTTTACGGGTGCCCTCTATCTGGCAGAAACTTGTTTCTCCGAAACCTATTTGGCATAACTCACTTGACATAAACTTTTTTAAACGAACATTATTAAGGTAGAAAAAATATTTAATATAATTGTTTTTTGGCCTAATGTTTTTATGTCCGAATATAAAATGGGATACTTTTAAGATGGCAGAATTGTATTGGGCATAATTACCTTTGTCATAATTTCGTTTAGCATAACGTTTATTTAGAGCGCCGATTATTTGGCATAATTTGACTTAGCATACTACGAAGCTGCGGAGGCGAGCGTCATAATATGGTTAACACCCCGACTCAGAGTACCCCGACTCGGATAGGTTAGGTTAGAAGGGGATGGCGGGGTCGAATAGACCCCGCCGTCCCCTTCGTGGTTATTTTTTTATAAACCACCCAGAAGTAGGAGCCCCGCGAAGCGGGGCTCCGTCGACCAAGCCCACCCGAAAAAAAAAAAAAAAAAAAAAAAAAAAAAAGGGTCCCGAAGGCTTGATAAGGCAATATAAAATATATGCCAAAAAATGATTCTGGTTGTGAACTTTCTACGATATGATGGTTATACTTATTGATTATTATGGATATGAAATTTATACCTAAAGATGATTCTGACTTACAAAATTATGGGTTTCGGTGTATGGTAAATGAGTGTATGCCAAACGATTTTCTGCGAAAAGAGGTTTATGCTATCCGTGGCTATGCGAAATAAAATTATGACGTAAAAAGTTCTGCTATAAAGGGTGGACCCACGTTTTACCTACATAAATAAAAAAATAGAGTCAAATTATTTATGAACATAAAAATAGTTTACATACCGGAGATCTCCCAATTTCTATCTCAGAATCTGACTCCGAAGCCTCTCCATCCACCACATGAGCGTTTTTCGACATTTTCTAATAAGAATTAGAAATATAAAATATTTAAAAATGTAACTCAATATTTACGAAATACGGGATCTAACTGACACTTGTTTTGCTAAAACTATTTACTTCAGAATTTTTTTTTGAGCATGAAGAGTAGAGATTAAAAGAGATACGATGATGCATTTACTCCATAGAGTACAGATAATAGGAAACTCAAATATGCTTAAGTTTCTATGATATAATAAACTGGAACGCACTTATTTGAAGTTGGCTTTGATGACGTTTCAGCGTCATCAGCTGTTCGTGAGTGAAGTTCCGTAAATATTTTCACTCATAATTCGCTCAGTAATGAAAATCGAAAAATAAATGGCGCATCATCACGGCGTATTCTGGAGATTGAATACGAATCCCAAAAATCTAGAATAGCTAGAAGAGACGGCTAAAAAAAGCTATAATCTTTTTTTATGCAATATAAACAGATAACTGAAATAATAATAAAAAATACAAACATACAAAAACACACACTTGTAAACGTTTCCATGTTTCTTTATTATTTCCTTTTTTACTTGAATCTGAGTTGCCTATTATTTTTCACGTTCTTTACAACAGTACACGAAGGTTTCTAAGGTCTGTATTTCTAGATTGAATGTGTTCGTACCCTGAGCTGACATGCTGAATAAAGATACAATCATTGGTTAGTTTAGTATTCAGCCTATTACTGGTTTACAGTAAACCAACACTATTATTTATAATTTCTTATTGGCCAATGGAGCTTTTTAATATTATTAAATTAATCAAATAATGTTGGCAATAACTTGCCAATCAATAGAAAAGATGGCAACATTTTTTTTATTTCAGGATCAACTGTCAATGTCATTCTGACGTTTTCATTTCGTTCGCTAAAATGACGTGGTCGAGGTTATGAATTCGCGAAAAATATTAGTTCTATCAGAAACTGGGGTGTTATTAAAGTTTCAAATATTACAAAGTAGCTAAAAAAACTCAAAATGATTGAGATTACAGATGTACAGAGTAAGTTTTTGATATTTTCAGTTATGATCAGACACTGCGCGATTATTTGCTTTGATTATCAGTAAAAAGTATTTATCGTGATATATAGAATAGATTTTGGGTGTTGCTCCTCGATTCTTGTTAGAAATTATTATATAGAAGTTATTTATTGTAACAAAAACGTTGAAATGTCGTGAAATCATAATTTGTACATTTCATGATTACATTTCCATATTAGTCAAATGCCTATAATATTCATATCCTAGGTTAGAGTGTTTATAGTAGACTATTATTATGTCTGTAATTCTCAAACTTGTCTTAATAACCCCTAGATTTACTTAGATTCCTTGCACCAAAAGCCTGTACAAATTGGTGAACCATATGATTCTCCCCTGACACACCCTACACCACTGTACATGTATACATATGGTTGCCAACGAGAGTAGAGATCGTAGTAGATGAACGAGAGTAGGAGAGTCATGACTAGCCTAGCCTAGTGGTGGTGACCGCTGACTGGCAAGTCAAGAAGTCTGAGCTAAAACGTCCTCAAAGCAAACTTCAAATATGTGTGTTCCAGTTCATTATATCATAGAAAGCTAAGCATATTTACGTTTCCTGTTATCTGTACTCAATGGAGTAAATGCGTCGTGATAGCCTAGTGGTGGTGACCGCTGACTGGCAAGTCAGAAGTCTCAGGTTCAAACCGCATTGTTCTCACGTAACACTTCAGAACTATGTTTCCAAAAATATTGTAAGCCATTATTTAAAAGAGCAACCATGGAGTTTCTTGCCAGATTCTTCTCCATGAGGGGTAGGCTGCCCTTGGAACTGGCAACTAGAGTCACTCTTTTAATTTATTAGAATTATGACTATTCATTAGTGCCTAAAATAGTCTACATGAATATAAATATTTTGATTTTGATTTCAAGGTGTGCATTTCTGACTTTTAGTTATGTGCGTACCTATTTTAAAATTAAATATCACTTACTTCGTGCCTCGGAAAGCACGTATCCTGGGTTTGGAAACATGATCATCAGGTTCCTTTACTGTTATACCTTTAATTATTTTTTTACAGAAATAGGGGTAGGCCTTGCCGGTTTTGGTATGACGTTCCTGTTCCTTGGTGTCTTGCTGTTGTTTGATAAAGGTCTGCTTGCTATAGGCAATGTGAGTATTTATTAAAAAATAAACAAATTAATAAATATTTTTTTGTGAATTTTATACTTGTTAAAGCACGTCATTTTAGCTTTAACAGCACTGATAGCCTAGTGGTATAACCGTCGACTGACAAGTCAGAGGTCTCGACTTCGATCTCAAGGCGCGCACTGACTTTTCGTAAGTTATGTGCGTATTATAAATTAATTATCCGTAACTAAAACGGTGAAGGAAAACATCGTGATGAAACCAGCACACCTGAGAGTGTAGTGTGTAAAGCCATGTTCAGCAACCACACTATAAGAAGAAGAAGAAGAATTTTAGCTTATTAATTATAATTATTTAATAAGAAAATTTGAAAAAACACCTGATACGGATGGGATTCGAAACCACAATCTTCAACGCACCTTAAATTTTATTATTAAATAATTGTAACAGCCTAATAACTGTTCAATGTCTTTATCCGTTTCCAGATCCTCTTCATCAGCGGTCTAGCATGCGTCATCGGTCTACAGCGGACGTTTTTCTTCTTCTTCCAAAGACATAAAATCAAAGCGTCCGTGGCGTTCTTTGGGGGTATCTCCATAGTGCTGCTTGGATGGCCCATGGTGGGCATGATTGCTGAGATCTACGGGTTCCTGTTACTTTTCAGGTAATTAAATAAATAATATATAATCATTAATAAATTATATCAATAATTAAAAGCAGTGATAGCCTAGAGGTTTACCATTGGACTGGCAAGTCAAAGGTTCGAAACCTAGGCACGCACCTCTGACTTTTCATATTTATGTGCATATTAGAAATGAATTATCACTTGCTAAAACGGCGAAGGAAAACATCCTGAGAAAAGTAGTATCTGAGAGATTTTTCAGAAGCCCACGGGCGGTTTAACACTTTGACTGCCAGACAGCAGACACAATGCAAATTCTATTGTTTGTCGGACACCATGTGTCTGTCATGGCGTTTAATGAATTAAACACCAGATGGTTTATCAACCACACTATGAACACAAAGAAGAAGATTAATAAATAATAATAAACCAGCCTATAACTGTCTCACTGCAGGGCCTCACCTCTTCTCATAAGAGAAGGATCAAGCATTAATCACCATGTTAGCTCACTGCGTGTTGGCGATTTCAGACTATTATGTCCAGGTTTCCTCACGATGTTTTCCTTTACCGTTAGTCAGTGGTGTCTTAGATTAACTAGAAAAATATATGACACGTGCCCTGACGTGACACCCACGTGCTTGCAAAGCGGGTCCGTAACCAATGAGCCAATATCAGCTGTTCCATTCACTTTGTCGAGTCATGTGAACATAAATGTATGGAACAGCTGATTTTTTTGCGGTTTCAGGATTGGTCCCATAGTAAAAGTTGTTCATAATGATGAGTTTAATGACCCCTTTTAAGGATGCTGGTGTTTTACAAATAACCCTGTATAAGTATTATAATAATACATTATTATATTATTTTGTCAACAGGGGTTTCCTGCCAGCTGCCATAAACTTCTTACGAATGATTCCAGTACTAGGGTCTCTGCTTAACCTGCCAATTATAAGAGGGGTGAGTTAATTCAATAATTATTTATTAACTCGCGGATACTAGCGTATCTGCTATCTCACTCGCACATCACTATCACTATAATAATAAAACAAGGTCCTCCGTCGCGTCTGTCTGTTTGTCTGTTCGCGATAAACTCAAAAACTACTGCACTGATTTTTATACTGTTTTCACTAATGGATGGAGTGGTTCCCGAGGAAGGTTTTAGTGTATAATTTGTTAAATTTTAGTATACATTGGCTAAAATATAATTATATTTGTTGATGACGGAAAAAAATTAGCTGGGTTGCGGAAAAGGATCAAAATTCATGATTACTTTTAGTCGCGATAACCGACATCCACGCGGGTGAAGCTGCGGGCATCAGCTAGTTGAAGATATAAAATCAATTAATATTTATGAAAAATCGCACAAACCATATTATGGAGGATGACATTATAAAAATCCAGCAAAAATATCAGTTTAATACGAATTAGTTTTAATACATAAAAATAGTTTCAAATGATTTTCTCAGAATGATGATGTATTTCTGTTGCCGCTATAACAACAAATAATAAAAATAAAATTAAGTAATAATTAAAGGGAGTCTCCATACCAAAAATCTGCTTTTTATTTTTATTTTTGTCCGAAATCCTTTGTGTGCGAGTCCGACTCGCACTTGGTCAGTTTTCTTTTTTACTCTGTTTTTATACGGTTTTATTTAGCTTAAGTACCCTTTTTGTTTTTTATTTATTTGGTTCAAAGTAATCGATATTTCACCCCCTTCAGGTTGACAGATTGATCTGATATTTGGTACACAGCTTTAGTTCTGATGACAAGACCGTTTTACGTAAAAAAATAATTACTTAATTACTGCCTCGTTGGTCTAGTGGTAGCAAGCGCGACTGCTGAGCACGAGGCCCTGGGTTCGATCCCCGGGTCGGGCAAAGTGTTATTGGGTTTTTCCATTAGGAAATTCTCAGTAGCAGCACGGAGTCTGGAATTGTGCCCGGTTAATGGCAATAGGCTCGCCCCCTATTACATGGGACTTATAACATAGCCGGCGAAACGTGGGTGTACTGTACCTCTGCCTACCCCCTCTGGGAAATACAGGCGTGAGTCTATAAATAAAAAAAAAAAATAAATAAATTACTTATATTATTTGGTGATGTCTATTTTTTTTTTTTTGCTATTTGCAGATCGTAGACAGGATAGCAGGCGACAACGGGCGCAACATGGTATGATAGTGCGTACGCCGATAAAAAACTATTGTGTATAAATAAACTTTTGACTATGGTCTGTGTACGTGAAGTGAGTGTTTTAACTTATTATTAAATATGAGGGTAGTTTCTCGGGAATATTTTGTTCTATATTTGAAAGGTGAATTTTAAATCATGTGCATCCCGAAAAGAGGTCATTGAACTCATCATAAATAAATGATTAAAATACAATTAAAACTAAAACTAAAAACTAATACTAAAACTAACGCTAAAACTAAAATAAAAAGAGAAAAACTTAATCTAAAAGACCGCTTCCAGTGGGAAATGTTTATTTATTATGTAATTACAATATTAAAGCGAGTTATGTACATTATACATTATAAAACTCATCATTATGAACAACTTTTACTATGGGACCAACCCTGAAATCGAAAAAAAAATCTGCTGTTCCATACATTTATGTTCACATGACAACAAAATGTATGGAACAGCTGTTTTTTTTTGCGATTTCAGGGTTGGTCCCATAGTAAAAGTTGTTCATAATGATGAGTTTAATGACCCCTTTTAAGGATGCTGGTGTTTCACAAATAACCCTGTATATTTGAAATAGCGGTTCTTATTTCCTTTTTAAATTCGTGTAATATATTCGGTCGGTAAATGAGGTGCTCGCGACACTGGTGATTATTAAGGTTAAGTAACACTTGACGTAGTTTATCCATGGATGGGTAACCATTTGAGGCATTTAATTTCGAACGCCAGAATCCTCACCAAAGATTGAATTGAATTTGTTTATGCCAAAAAATAGTGTGTGACGCCGTTTCGTTTCGTGCTTCGGAAGGCATGGAAACTAGAATTTAGTTACCATAATGTAATAATTGTCGTTCGTTCGATTTAAAATAAAAACCCTGTTGTTTTTGAAACGTATACAGTTTGCCAATAAAAAACATTTGGAAAAATTGGGGGCGCCACTGGCGCACTTCTCGTACTACAATTCAAAATTACAAGTTACTTGGTACTTACATATTTGTATGACGAATTTTAAGTCATCAAATGTAATCAAACGAATCATTTAAGATATTTTAGTACTCACAAACTTCGAAACAAGATATCTGATAACAAAAATTTTACTTCTCAAACAAACGCAGTCATGTGACCAGTCACTTTCAAATCAAAAATCAAAATCAAAATATTTTTATTCATGTAGACCATTTTAGGCACTTATGAATAGTCATAATTCTAATATTATTATAAGAGTGACTCTAGTTGCCAGTTCCTAGGGCAGCCTACACTTCATGGAGAAGAATCTGGCAAGAAACTCCATGGTTGCTATTTTAAATAATGGCTAACAATATTTTTGGATCTTATCTTTGTATGAAAGTCAATTTCCGATTTTGAGATTTAGACTTGAGAAAAGTTGTTCAGTTTCATGAAACCTAGTACCTTTGGCTGGTCTTTAAAACAACAAGTCGTATACAAACATACAAACATAGCCTGTACCAGTCCACTGCTGGACATAGGCCTCTTCTCATACGCATACATATTTTGTGCGCTCATTAAAAAGTGTTTGCCTATTATCGCCAAGCTGGGCAAGTGGGTTGGCGATCGCAGTAGCAAATAGTTGCTATTACACAGAAGGATGCTGCTGCCTAGCCTCCAGATTTTTGCTTTTGTCGCTTCTTACGACACCCGCAGGATGAGTAGAGGCGGTTCTATTACACGGCACAAGTCGTATACTACGTACAAATTCATCGCTAGTGTAAATGGCTTAAATAATTTCTGGCTAAATAAATAGCTAAAAAAGTTTTTTAATATTTAAAAAAAATACTCCCGAGGAAAAAATCCTGCTTCGATGGCGATGGCGTCGTGTATAAGTGTTAGAAACGGATGAATAGATTATGATGCGATATTTTTCCTACCTATTCCAATCGAATTTTCAACGGCTTTGAAATCCTATTAAGTCTGGTTAAGCTGTTCGAAAAATTCTGTTAAAGTTAATAAATTATTAATTGTAATTATTAATTATGTTTTGTGAAGGTTGTGTTCCGAATATGGCGTGCTCCGTTTCGTTATTACTTTTTATTTTTCCTGTAAAACACATTAATAAACAGGAAAAATAAAAAGGCACGTGAAGAACACGTAAGGGTCTATTATAGGCCGACCGTTTAACTCGCGTATCGCCTGCGGGGTAAGAAGGGTGCGGGGGGAGATGTCACCGGGTGGATGAGTGGGAAGCGGGGAGCAGAGAGCTCACGTCAAGCGTGGCAGTGCGCTGTCAGTGCTCGCAGCGCGTGGTTGGTATTTTGGTTACGGACGCTTTGACATTAACGCACAAGGTACACGACTTCCTAAGATTAATCCCAAGATGAATCGCTCTTCCTGTTTTGCGAAAAAAATTAACAAGCAAGCTAAACAAATAGCATACAACATGTATTCCTTTTTTAAAGCCAGAAAAAAAGATCATAGCTCTACAAAGTATCTTCAAGACGTAAACCTAAACAAACTTGTTGCTGAAGCTACAGGAATCTCGGTGACTACCATAGGTAAAATAATAAAAGAAGGAAATGAATTAAAAGAAAATCATGTTAATTTTAAATCGATTTATTATTAATTTGCAAGATTCTGACTTCTCAAGCTGCACAGACAGTGAAGACGATTCAAGCAATATGGATTTTAGTGACGAATAGTCCTACATAGCTTTTATCTGTGGTTTAAATTATAGAAATACAGATTTAAACAATTATATTTTAAACTTTTCAACAATGTCTATCTCGAGATAAGTCTTTGGATTATTGACTCCGCGTGTAGAGTTACCCGCCCCCACTCCCTTCTTACCCCGCAGGCGATACGCGAGTTAAACGGTCGGCCTATAGGAACACCTTTACAGTGGCACCCTATATGGGGCCATTGTATAGGTTGTGTTCCTAATAAAAACATGCCGTGTTTCGTTTATCTCTTTTGTTTATACAGCGTGTAACAGAAGTCCGAAATAATACATTAAGGGCGTATAAGGTACCCTATAAACAATCCTTGAGCATAGATTTTGGAACCGAACCCCAAACAATACTCGAGTAAACCACGGTCAAAGTCAAATCCAAAATCTTTCAAATACAGCCCTAGAAATCAGCTGAAAGGTAAATCAACACGAATCCGGTTATTTACCTTCAATAATTCTTTAAATAAGCACTAGGCACGCGTAGGATAATGAAATCTGTCATTATTGACGAAAATGAAATTAAAAGAATTATTTTTTATGAAAAAAAATGCCTCCTTTGCAATCAATATTTTCACAGGTGATTCTCTTCATGATATACATACATGCCCTTAAGTATTATTTCCGACTTCTGTTACACGCTGTATTAAACTCGTGAGGAGCACGTATGGATTTATTAGGACCACAACATTGGCGCCCAACGTGGGGCGTGTAAAGGTTGTGTTCCTAATAAAAACATGCCGTGCTCCGTACGGTATGTTTTATTATGAACACATGTTAAATGTTTTATATAAAATAGTCTCGTTTAGTACATTAATTGTAAATAAGTTTTATTAAATAAATATTTTTTTATTGTTCCCATTTGGCTGTCTTAAATATAATTTGTGCGTTCATGCAATTTTTTTTCTAAATCTCTATAATGGATAGAAGTATTAGCTTTCGGTATGATATACCCTTTCTGGGGCACCTAGCAGCAACTACCTTTTAAGTGATAGGCGCTCAAATATTAAATTATGTCAATAAAACATTGGTGCTGATTCTCTTGTACAGCTTGGCAAAAAAGAGTCTGGAAAAATTGGGGGCGCCGCTGGCGCACTTTTCACACTACAATTCAAAATTACGAGATACTTAGTGCTTACATATTTCTATGACGAGTTTTTTGTCATTAATTATAATCAAATGAATTATTTTTATGTTATTTTAGTACTCACAAACTTAGTTTTTAAGATTTTTATTTTTAGTTCCAGCTGTCACCGCCTCAGACTCTTTTTTGCCAAGCTGTACATCCCGCTAAACTAATTTTAGTCTAACTATATCTCATTCTAATAAACACCATCGAAAAAGGACAGCAAATTGAACTGTCAAATTAGAGCTGTGAAATTAGTCTACGTCCTTGTAATTGACATGAAATTAGACGAGACCTATACGATATGCCGACTAAATTCTCGTTGATTGATAACACGCAAATTGACTAGTTTGATAACTCTAAAAGTATTCTATCCTTTTCTAATAATCTCTATTAGAAAGAGAGATAGTGAGTCTAAATTAGTTTAGAACGTGTGCAAAAGAATTAGCACCTTTGTGTTGCAAAAAAATTGAATTTGTAATATATTTAATGTTTTTTTTTCTGTAAAACCTTCATGGTAAAGCCAAATTGTGAGTTAAGTGTATTTTTAAATACCACCTTGCAAATATAATATTATTTATGTGTTTAGAGGGTTTTATTTGCATGTAAACCTTAGATGTATGTTTTTCTGCGGCTCATTACTACCCTTGCGGGTAAAGAATGGGATTAAAAATGGCGTCTACTCATATAACCTGTAGGTGCGAGTAGGAACGAGATACATCAAAGACAGTGTGCGAGCGAGAAGTAAATAGTTCGGGCGCCATTTTCAATCCCATTTCTTATCCGCACGGGTAGTACATTGCCACAAACTTTGTTCAGGTGTTCGAAATTTGAACTATTTTTTTAAGTTTTTTTTTTCAATTACAATAATTTTAGGCAGGCCAACTGAAAGATTGTGGTTCTGTAAGTGTAGTTTTATTTTTAACATTTTGAGCGCCAAGAGTCTGACAAAAAGTATTTATTACTTTAAAATATAGAATACTTAACAATTTGAATAAGTATAAATGTATAAATTGGTGCGATTTTTTTGTCTTTTAAAGAAGACTATGCCCAGCAGTGGGTCTTCCGGTTGAAATGATGACGATGATGATGAAAGAAGACTCTTGTCTCAAAAGGTTAATTCAAGATTAATTGACTATGGTCCATACAGCTTAGTCTTTTTTTTATTTGCAAGGCTGAAGCCAAGGCATTCAGGTTTTCGTCTTATCCAATAGTCAACTTAGATGATTTAGGGTCTGTTTCACAGGTTATTGGTAAGTTCCTGTTCTCTTACCTAACAGAAAACTTCTTATATTGTTCCATTTTTTAATTTACCTAGTAGGTAGAGCCTAGCTGTAGCCCTTAGGGGCTGTTTCCACCGCTTACTGATAAAGTGTCGTTTATTGACACAGGTCGCATAGTTATAAGTCTGTACTATTTTAGAATTTAGGTACCTAGTGGATAATGCCTATTAGTAGATTGGGAATCCCTTGGTTTGACATTTAATTTTTTTAATAGTCTACATTTTAATAGAAATTGCAACTATTATGTTATTTTTTGTATACATATCGTGGGTGCAGTTATAAACTAAACATACAGCTTGGAAAAAAAGAGTCTGAGCCGGTGTCAGCTGGAACTAAACATAAAAATCTTAAAAACTAAATTTGTGAGTACTAAAATAACTTAAAAAAGTGATTCATTTCATTATATTTGATGACAAAAAACTTGTTATAGAAATATGTAAGAACCAAATAACTTGTAATTGTAGTATAAGATATGCGCCAGTGACGCCTCCAATTCCTGCAGACTCTTTTTTGCCAAACTATACTACCTATATCAGGACGATTATTTGTTGATCTCTTAAATATCGTTCCTTGAGGGATTCATTCAGCTCTCAAGCGCAGAAGTCGAACAGCTTAACAGCCCTAAACATGTCGTCTAACTTGCAAAATGGCGGCGTCATAGAATAAGCATTGGAAAATACTACTTCACTTCGCTTCTTTTGAATGGCAAGTGAAAGCCTTAGACCCACAATTACGCCAATGACAGGTGTTATGATCGGAACGAAAAACTATGTGACAGAAATTCAAGGAGGATAAATACAGATACCAAAAATAAATTAAGGGAAAAGGAAAAAAGGGAATAACATGGAAAATACTTTTGGACTACCAATTTATCTTGACAGAAGATTTATTACTTATTTCAAACTTTTATTTTGACAGCTTATATAAAAGAAAAAAAACATCAAACTCGCGCATCAAACTCCATTCAGCCATTTCATAAACTATGTACGTGGTTATAAATAATGTAATGTAAATTATTATTAATATAACGAAGTTGTATACTTTTTTTTAAAATTTAGCATAGACCCTGATGCATAGATGTCTGGGCGCCATTTTGTATTTTCAACTGAACGTGGTCCCACGTTGGGTGCCAGTATTAATTTCAGTATTTCTATAAAAATTCTTTTTCTTTCTCAGGATGGACAATCGTGATAGAATGAGTGGGGTTAGTGCGACATTCCTTATAATTATTGTATTTTAATAAAATTTATTTTTTGCATTTAACTTTCAAGTTTGTTTCTTTTTGGAAAACCCATAGATATAGAATTTTGGTAGGTACTATCGTGGACAAAGTCGGTACACCACTCTTAAGGTTAGAATCGCTTGCACTCGGCGTCCGAACGTAGCGCTAGCCGCGCCTCTACGCACCTAGCATCGTTGAAAGCGTTTTGATCGCAAAGTGGTGCACCGTTCGTGTCCGCGATAGTACTTACACTCCAAATAGATCGGCTTTGAAGTAACTAAAACGAGACCCGGCGAGTAAAATTATTAAAATTCGTCGTAAAATTTTGTATACTTATACGTTGTCAGGGGTTAGAAGCTTTAGGACTACATCTCGATAAGACTAGACAGCAGTTATGACTAGTTTGCTTTATGACTAAATCTCAATATGATTAGATCGCGTTTGGACTAGATCGCTATAAGTCCAGACAGCGTTATGACTTTATATCGAAATGAACAACGCGGCCGCAATACGAGCTCCATCCGCGATCATACGTCGATCGACTGCGGTTCAACTGGGCTCTACGAGCGAAAAAGTTACATTTTAGCTTATACAGAAACGGACATAGGGTACCTTTCATCCCGAAAAGTACAGTTCCCGAGGAAAACAACAATAACGTTCCTATGATAATAGATGGCGCGATGTATCTTTCGAATGATAATTAAATTTTAAAGTCTAAATTAACTCAATCCCAATAACACTTTGCCTAACCCGGGGATCGAATTCAGGATCTCGTGCGCAGCAGTCGCGCTTGCTAGCTCTAGAGCGATGCACTAAAGTCTACATTTTTCGAGCAAAACCGCGGGAAAAAGCTAGTAAATTTTTTTGTGATTTTTTTTACATGTTTTAGCACATGTTAGCTTATTAAATATAAATATTTAATAAGAAATTTGAAAAAACAACTGATGGGTTCGAATCCCATCCGTATCAGTTGTTTTTTCAAATTTCTTATTAAATATTAAGCTAGTAAATTATTAAGAAATAGAAAAAGAGTCCGCGATGCTTGTCGAATCGAATCACTCAGGGTCGCTTATCGAATTACTCAACAAGGAGGTTGGGCTTACACTGTTTTTAGGTACTAGGCACGCCACTACGCTTAATACTAGTGTTATATTATCTGTGCCCTTAGCTCCATACTTATCGAGCTTAGATAACACACTCGTACACTTTCAATTTCAAGTTTTTATTTTTATAACTAAAGGTGAAACGGGCATGAAACCAAACAACATTCCTTTTTTAAAAAAAAATCCAAGCATTTTTTTACTTTTTCTGTAAGATTTGGTAACAATTTTTTTAAATGTTTTTTAATGCAGTAACAAAACGCAACTGAATCCCCGGGCTATTATCTGTGGAACATCGATAACTTTGATGGCCGCGCGTACTCGTACCAGTGTTGCTATCTAAAAACCTTACATACCCTAAAACCAAGGAGTTTTGCGCTAATAAGAAATTCATATCCCAATCTGTATTTACTTGAGACCTTTTGAATATATTACTTGTTAAATAAATTAACATATTGCTCTGAACCTTAATAAGATTAGGATGAGGGTAGGAAGATGATTATTATAAATATAAAAAAGGTATTGATTGGCAAAATAAGATACTTACGAAATGTCATTAATAGTAAATAAAAAAAAATGATAATTTCGTATCGTTAATTTTATATATTGATATTTTAGAGTACGATACGATTTAATGATATCACAGACATATAAGAGTAGCAGACCTAATATAAAGTTTAAACAGCGTAGGCAAAACGCACACATTGAACAACTATTTATGCCAGGGCCGCATTTAGGACATGGTGAATAAGCACAGACATATAAGAGTAGCAGACCTAATATAAAGTTTAAACAGCGTAGGCAAAACGCACACATTGAACAACTATTTATGCCAGGGCCGCATTTAGGACATGGTGAATAAGACATAATCACGACATAATAAAAATAGATATATTTATTCTTCTTCTTATCGTGTGGTTGATGAACAACCTGGTAGATTTATTAATACTGTTTAATTTTGATCTGAATTACCTGAAATTACAAAAATGTGAATGATCGACATAGGTATTAATGAAAATAATTAAGACTTCTGCGACTATTTTTTGTAGATTATTATTATAACAGCTGACAATCTGTGCTCTGCATTATTATGGATATGATGTCGTAAATATTTAACAATCTAGGTATAGGTACCATATCTACAAAAAATCATTTGAATTGTTCCCAAATCCGTCCCTCGATAATATTGTAGTACTTGAGCTGTCAATATTTGCAACTTTACAACAAACTAACTCATAAATGCTTTTATTTCTGTTGTTATAGGTCAAAATTATATACGATTAAGCTCCAAATTTAAAAATCTATGTAATAAGCTATTAAACAATAACTAATTATTTGAACTCTTCATCAGAGAGAACCGAATAGCTTTTAATCTTAACAAAGCAACATAAAACTTACCGATGAAAGGTCAATCCAGGTGTATTGTTATAGCTAGCACTATCACACTGATAGGCACTGCACTTTACCATTTTATAAAATTATTATTTTACCATTTAATTCTCAACCGAGCAATATTTTTTACGAAAACCTGATGATAATAATTCGAATCGATGTAGCTTATGTAGCTTAACTAATATGGCGGCGTCACAAAATAGACTACGCCTCATATTTTGTCTATGTGTGTGTGAGTGTTGCAATAGGTGAAAGAACGAGATACATATATTGAGTTGTCCTTTTGTAAGAAAAGGAAAAAAGATTATACCCATCTATATAAATATAACTAGTGATTAATGTATGGTCTGCTACTCTTATATGTCTGTGAATGATATATAATTAAATTTTGGAATTTTATTCTCAAATTTTTATTAACTTAGGGTTAAAATATTAACCAAGGAATCTCTCGATACGTTTCATTGGTTAAGAATTGTACGTAAATCAATGTTAACTACATACTACAGTCAAATTTACTAATAAATGAATTCTAAAAGATTAATAACAGCAATGCATACTGCACCTTTTCCTGTGTAGAGCTAAAAGCGAAGTCAATATACTTCGGGTATTATAAATTAGTGCACGGGTAACCTCGCTCGCTCGCTACGCTAGTTACCGCCCGAGTCCGGGCCGGAACGGACGCAAGCGGAGGTGTTTATTGCTCTATTTTTACCTTGAGCACCGCAAAAAAATTGCCGCGATAAAAACCCACGGCTTAAATAATTAACCATGAATAAAAATATCAAAATAAACATGTAATTGTGGTGTGTGTTTAAGAAATAAATATTTTTTCGTTCGAAAACCAAACGCGATCCAGATTCACGGGGACATTAAAGGGACGATCGTGATATTTTCATTTTTTTTTCTTCGACTATCTGGTGTGTGGTTTTTTTTTTAATAAAGTGAAATGTTATAGAATATCGTTTTCTGCTATTGTTAAACGTAAGTATTAATTTTACGGAATTAATTTTAAATATGTTTTATTTTGAATTGAGTATCTACCTTTGCTTAGGCTGAATGTACCTACCTACGCTTTGCTCTGTTTTTAATAAGCATGGTTTTTTTTTAATTTTCAGTTCTATCGGTTGCGTTCTTGTTTTGTAAATACTAAATATATTTGTTTTTTATAATGCTTGTTTTTTTTTGTTATATTTTCCTTGACCTTTTTTTTTAAATTATAGATAAATTTTAATATGACTGACTAGATCAGCATACAATGCCCCGTATAACTGATACCTTTGACAGCAACCATAGAGTACGAGTGTAAAGATTTAATACCTAGAAATAGGCGCTAAAATCTTTATTGTTGATAAAAAAAAAGAAATTATATCCTCGTTAAGGATACACAGTCTGCTTCTTTGACACTTATTACGTGCTGGTATAATAGGTAGGTACCTACCTATCCTTAATAACTGCCGTAATGCCTAGGTATTGCTATAACCGATGGCCTAATGAGTCAAAGGTCGTAAGTTCGCCGCTGAACTAGTGATAGCATGTGAGTATTTAAATTAAAAATATAGCTTCATTAAAACTTTGAATATTTATGAAATCACCTGTGTTTAACCGTCTTTCATTGGCAATTTATTGAGATTAGCCATTGACGCAGGAGATAATATGTGCACAAACACAGGTGCACTCTCTATACCCTCACTCTCATAGTCCGATGGGACGGCAACCCGACACACAAGGAGACAGATCAGGTGAAAACGGCACGTGCCTTTCGGGGCACGGAGCAAGTGATCATTAATTTATAATACGCACTTATGAAAAGTCACAGGTGCGCGCCCGAACCCGAAACCACTAACTTGCCAGTCAACGGTCATACCACTAGGCTATCACGACTCATAAAAAAAGTTTGGAACACTGAGTCGGATATGTAATGTATTCCGATAGATATTACCACACGCTAGGCGTAGAAAGAGATTAGAAATTTCGACTGATGCTGGTAGGATACGGTGGCTTAGCAGTCAGAGTCGACACGGTACGTCGAAGATCGTGGGATCCGAATCCCACCCGTATCTGTTTGTTTTTTCAAAGTTTTCTTATTAAATAAGTATATTTTTAACATGTCGTGGTGGCTCATTGGTTATGGCGCTTTGCAAGCGCGTGGTTGTGGGTTCGAACCTGGCATGTACCAATGTGACTTTTTCAATGTCATATGTACTTTCTTAGTTAATCTAAGACACCACTGACTAACGGTGAAGGATAACATCGTAAGGAAACCTGGACTTTAATAGTCTGAAATCGCCAACCCGCGGTGAGCTAGCGTGGTGATTAATGCTCAATCCATCTCTGTATGAGAAGAGGCCTTTGCCCTACGGTAGGACAGTTACAGGCTGATTTATTTATATTTATTTATTTAAGTATCTTTAGTAAGTTAGCTAACATGTAAAAAATTCACAAAAAATTTTGCATGTTGGTTCAGTTCCGATTACAATTCATTTCATCGTAATCATACGACTAGGCTGTTACTGCAAGCCCCTGAACATAAATAAAGATTTAAAAAAAAAGCTTGGTTAAAAACCTTGCTTTTATAAAAAAAAAAAATATTTGCCCATAAACAACACAGCATAAATCATCCAGTGTAACAATCATGACACAGTACATTGTAATAATCGTCCCGTTTCGTCCCACTGAATATGACATGACGGTAAGTGTCGTAATTCTCAACTCGACTGGCCCGTTGGGACATTTTAACCCAGCATCGGGAGCCCAGAATACAATCATTATTAAGTTGAAAGTTACGTTGATTGCGAGGGGTTTAGACCCATTTATGAAAGAGCCTTACTGCTTCATTAGTTTTGTATATAATCCGAAATAGATTTTGGGTTGAGTAGATTATTTTTCTGACGAAATATGTTTGGTTCCTCGATGAGACGATCTTCATCATTCTAGACTATTTTAGCATTGATAGCCTAGTGGTATGACCGTCGACTGACAAGTCAGAGGTCTCGAGTTCGATCCCAAGGCGACCTCTGACTTTTAGTAAGTTATGTGCGTATTATAAATTAATTATCACTCTCCGTGCCTCGTATAGCACGTTAAGCTGTTGGCTCCGGCTGTCAATTGTAGATCTTTAACAGTCGTTACGGGTAGTCAGAAGCTCGAAAGTCTGACAACCAGTCTAACCAAGGGGTATCGTGTAACCCAGTATCTGGGTTGTGGAGGTCTGATAGGTAGTCGCTCCATGTAAAACACTGGTATTCAGCTGCATCCGGTAAGACTGGAAGCCGACCCCAACATAGTTGGGAAAAGGCTAGGCAGATGATGAGTCTAATACTGAACATAGGCCTGTCTCAATGCGTGCTACTATTGAGCACTCATTGGAGGTGCACATAATCGGCATGCTGGGTAAGCAGGCGATCGCAGTAGCAAATGATTACTGTTACACAGAAGGATGCTGCTGCCCATCCTCCGGATGTTTCCTTTTATCGCTTCTTACGACACCCGCGGGACGAGTAGGGGTGGTTCTATTCTTAGGCCGGAAACCACACGGTACTTATACTATTATTTATACTTGTTCAAAGCTTAATAAAATATGATTGTTACATAGTGCAGCTTTTTCCCGTTGCTTTTCTCACTTAGTTCTAAGATAAAAATATCCTATATCGCTCTCTGATTCTTAAACTATCTCGTTGCAAAAAATCAAGTCATAAGGTTAGTTTTGTTGAGGCTAGACATGCCATTGCAAAGCTGTTTAGCGGAGCAAACAATGTGCTTTGATTTTCCTGCCTCTACAAGCTCCTGAATCCCAGAAGATTGCATTCATAAATTATTTCAGTATTTATTTATTTATTTACTTAATCTTCATGCAACATTTACATTGGCGGCCTTGGGCATTCTCTACAAGTCAACTATAGGGTGGTGAAGAGATGAATATGAGATAAATAATAATGTCCTCCTGACCGAATTTCGGTCCCAGCGGCCAATCTCAACGGTGTATAGGTGCACTCTCTATTCCCTCACTCTCATAGTCCGATGAGCAATCCGACACGACCGGAGAGAGATCAGGCGCAGGGCCAACGGCTTTACGTGCTTTCCGTGGGACGGAGTAAGTGATAATTACTACATAGTATAAAACAAAGTCGCTATCCGCCGTTTGTCTGTCCCTATGTATGCTTAGATCTTTAAAACTACGCAACGGATTTTGATGCTTTTTTTTTTAATAGATAGAGTGATTCTTAAGGAAGGTTTATATGTATATTGCAACCGTGCGAAGCCGGGGCGGGTCGGTAGTACATAATAAATATGAATGTAGGTAGGTACCTAGTTTTGTACCTCAGGTTTATATTAGGTACACGGTATCGCTAGGGAAATTGTATTCAAGCCATTATTTTCTTCGGCTCAAAAGAATAAAATGCAAAGAGTTTTGTAGGTATTATAATCTTTGTTTAATGTCCATGTTTTAGAGCTCCTTAGTAAAACCAGCAACTCATTTGTTTAAACTAAATGTAAATGCAAAAATTAGGTATCTGTGCTGTTGACCGCTGAAGAGTTCCTTTATCTGGAACATGAATCGATAGATTCAGGTTATGCTTACCATAAAAATGCATTGTCATCGAAACTGAACTAACGTGCAAAAATTCAACGCCATAGGATAAGAGGAAGTTCTAATTCAGCTTGCAAGATTCCACTCGAACAAACATACTATGTTTGTTCGAGTGGAATCTTACCTATTAGGTACATTGCAAGTTAAATAAAAGCTTGTAAAAATATCGTCAATTTTTTTGGAGATCAGTTTTGCTGCCCCGCGCCCCTGACGTCTTAGCCCGCCACTGCTCATGATGTCTGCCTCCCCCCCCTCCCTAGAGAATCAAAACAAAAACTTTTATTTCTTAATAGATCATCATCCTCCTCGGTCGGTTCGGCTTCTAATCTAACGCTACGCTCTTGCTGCTTTATGGCCGATAATTTAATGAGGTTTAAACCGCTGGTAATCGAGATTTGTAAACACGCCCCCTACGTTTAAGAGGGACTTGACCTTTGCTTGTTCTAAACCATGACGGATAACCTATTCGAAAGGTCAAGTTTTGTTCTTTAAGACCTTGATAAAATTATATTTATTATTAGGCTAATATTATCCGCCGTTACGTATAAGTGCCGTGAGGTTTCCGGTCTAAGAATAGAACCACCCCTACTCGTCCCGCGGGTGTCGTAAGAAGCGACAAAGGGAAAGATCCGGAAGATGGGCAGCAGCATCCTTCTGTGTAACAGCAATCATCTGCTATTGCGATCGCCAACCTGCATGCCCAGCGTGGCGATTACGGCGATTACCTCCAATGAGCGCATATTGGGAGAGACCTATAAAATAGTCTAAATAAATTGTCATTTACTCCGCGCCTCGGAAAGCACGTTAAGCTGTTGGCCCTGTGCCTGATCTCTCTGCGGTCGTGTCGGATTGCCGTCCCATCGGACTATAAGAGTGGAATAGAAAGTTCACCTGTGTTTGCGTACACACTTGTGCCCTATAATTTCCTTCATCGTTGGCTAATCTCCGTCGAGATTGGCCGCTGTGACCGAAATTCGGTCAGGAGGACATAAAAGTTAGAAATAAATAATACGAGTACTTAATTTTTTTTTTACGTAAAACAGTTTTGTCATCAAAACTAATAAAGCTGTGTACCAAATATCAGATCAATCTGTCAACAGGAAGAGGGTGAAATATCGATTACTAAATTTAAACCATATAATAAACAGGTCAAGCTAAATAAAACCGTTTGAATACGCATCGAATTGACTATTAAAAGTCGGTTAAAAGTGCTTTTAAATGTATATAAATGATAGCTTGTTGGTTGCTAAATTGATAGCTTGTTGCGAAAACCGATCATTACCATAATACCATAGGCTTTTTAACGGTGCTGTAGAGGCCATGGGAAAATTCAGGCAGCTGCGAATTCCCATGAAATATGGATTTATGAGATTCCCGTTGATTTATAAGTCGATAAAGGTACTTAATAGAATATAAGATTTTTTTATTACTGCCGCACAAATTGACTCCAGGCTGCCTGATGGAAAGCAGTCAGTGGAGTCCCATAGTAATGACCATCATCCCAGCAGCCAGCATAGCAATGTGGCATGATGGCCCTCACCTTGACGGCCTTGAGAAAAGCTTTTTCACGTCCCGCTTAAAAGACCCAGGATCATAAGTGGAGGGAAACACGTGGGCTGGTAACGAGTTCCACATCTTAATAGAACGGCAGAGATAGGAGGCGCCGAACCGTTTGGTGCGTGGCGTTATCCGTTGTCGTATAAGAGTGGCACCTCAGCACGTATCGTTCGGAATAGGAAAGGAGAGGGTGGGATTAGTTGAAAGTAAAACTGTTTGACTCGATATTATCTACCTGATCGCACTGATAGCCTAATGGTATGACCTTAGAGTATATAAGAAAATAAAGAGCAACCCTATAGAAGTATGAACTGTGAGCACGGGTATGAACAACGCGGCCGCGGCACGAGCTCCGTTTGCGATCATACCTCGATCGACTGCGGTTCAACTAGGCTCCACGAGCGAAAAAGTTACATTTTAGCTTATATCATGGTTAACTGCTAAGTTAAATTTTGAAAAACGCCTAGAAAACTTAATTTGAAAAAATGTCATTTTAACATTTCTATGATGAGACCTGCTTTCGCTCCGCACAAGGCAATGTGGTTGACGTTATCACTCTATATTTTCTTGAATACTCTATGGGTATGACCATAAAGGAAGGGTATGACCGTCGTCGTCTACTGACAAGTCAATAGTCTCGCGCGTCGTCGACTAGGCGGCGTACCTCAGAGTTTTCCTAAGTTATGTGCATAAATTAACCTATCCGTTGCTAAAACGGTGAGGGAAAACATCGTGATGAAACCAGCACACCTGAGAGATTTTTTAATGGTGTGTAAAGCTATGTCAGAGGCATATGGGCGGTTTAAACTCTGACACCAGGTTGTTCATCAACCATACGATAAGAAGAAGAATAAGTGATTGCTGGTTTTACCGATGACTAGCAAGTTAGAGGTCTCAGATTCGAACCCTCTGACTCGCCAGTCAGTGGTCAACACTAAGCTATTACGGCTCTTATTATTTATAAATATCAGCCTATATCAGTCCACTGCTGAACAAAGCTAGGCCTCTCCTAATACGCGCCACTATTGTGCGCTCATCTGAGCGCAAAGCGGGTTAGCGATCGCAGTAGCAGATGATTGCTGTTACACGGAAGAATGCTGCTGCCCATCTTCCGGATCTTTCCCTTTGTCGCTTCTTACGACACCCGCGGGTAGAGTAGGGGTGGTTCTATTCTTAGGCCGGAAACCACACGGCACACGACCGCGACTCCAAAATAGAATGAATACCTACTAGTCTTGTTTACAAGCTAATACTAAACTACACAAATATTAACCGCCGTTGTAAGCTAATAAATAATAATGGCTGCCAACTATAGATACATATTATATTGTTGGTTATTGGCACGTTTTGACGTATCCTATCGTAAATATTTAATTTAGCATAAAATTTGTGTTTTGATGTGTTTTGTTGTAATATGAAATAATGGCGCCGGCTTTTGCTTGCACTTAACTAATTTTAGTCTTAAAGCGCGGATATTCGCTAATCTGCTGTCTTGCTCGCGCATTGAAGATATAAAATCAATAAATAAAAAATAAGAAACTCGCAACAAAAACTAACTCGGGCGGGACTTAAACCCGCGATCCCTGGCGTGCCGTGCCATCGCTTTACGAAGCTACCGAGTCCCGCTTCAGTTGAAATTACGAATCTCTTTCTTAACGCCTTAAAGGCGTGTGGTGACATCTACCGGAGTACTGCCGTACTGCCGGTCCCATGTTCTAAACTTTGCAGCTTAGAAAGCATAGAAACAATATTATCAATGAATATAGTTATGAAAAATTGAACTAAACCAATTGTAAGAACAACATAACAAAGTTCAGCAAAAATTTCAGCTTGATCGAAACATGTTTTCAAATAAAAAAAGCTCCATCGAGAGTACATTACGAAATTGGGTAAAACAAGACGTAAATAAAATTTATCTATGGGAAAAATACAAAAAATAATACTTAGGTACTTACTTATTTTATCTAAAAAAATTTGGATTTATAAGTACACGGTAATTTTTTTCATAAGTAACTTTGGCTTCATTGTAAAGAATATGCTGTAAGTTTAGACCCAAGAGGAAATAAGTGACGTCATTTGATAAATGGATAGATATATGTCCATTTGTCCTTTAGAAACCCAAATGGATTTTAATCTAAGATTAAATTGTATTAGATAAGTAAATTTTCGTTTCAGTAATCTTTTTGCAATATGGCGGCATTATTATTACTTGAAACACTTAATTATTTTTGTTTCTGTATAAATTTAAGTGTGATGCTATGTAATCTTCATATTAACCTTCGCTAAAATACCTTCAAGAAAGAACTTGCTGCAGTTCTCCAAGGCTGCCTATCGTAATAAATAACAGAAACTACACAGGAATGCAACGAAACTACTCCTCTACACGACGACACGACGTTGTAATGAAAATAAAACTGTCAAGTGGGAATTTGACTCCAGAATTTCGTGTTTCCGTAGAAAACAAGAAAGAATTTTATTACATTAATTATTTCAATAACACAAAATAACAGACAAAAAAATTGAGTTTAAGAAAAAAGAAATAACCATAGACTTAAAGAAACAAAAATCTGCTAATCACACTCTTTAAAAATAATAAATTATGAACGCAAGTATTCTATTTTTTTCTTAAAAAAATAGTCCCATCGTCGCGCGTCGTCGGTAGGCGTGAACGAAACGTCTGAAGAATGTTTTTGATTTTTGATGGTGTTTAAAAGCCATACCTTATGCTTATACACTAAAACAAGGTTGTTAATTAACCATCTACGTTTTATATCATCGACTTTATATACATTATCTACTCTTTATACAAATAGACAAAGGCAAAATAGTGTAAGTATAACGATCCTTTTTTTATTTTTGTTTTTAATAGCTATTGAAGAGCTTGTGCCTTGTGTTATCAAAAAAAAAATTAAAAAGGTTTTTTTGACCGAATTTTGACCACTGCTCTGGACCAGTATTAAGTACTAATAAAAAATACAAAAGTGAAGTAAGTACGAAAGTATGTTGGTTTGTCCTAATTATCACACAGGAAAGGATCAACAAATCAGCATGATCGTTTGCATAGACTAGGACCAGATAGCTTTTTAATCTTAAAAACTTAGAACCACGGATATCATCAAATAAAATATTCTTATGAAAAAAATCTCATCAAATAAATGTTTTTAATCTAGTAAAATTAGAACCACAGATTATTAATAAAATAAACAGTGTATGAAAGATCGCATTAAATTTAAAAAATATCTTACTTCTTAAACCACAGCGGAACCTAAAAAACACGAAGAAGCACGCTTAAATTTCTCGTAGATATACGTGTCCAAATAACTTTAAAATAATATTAAACCCAAACAGTATCAGCGACATTTTGGCAGCATGCCACGTTAACCAAAGAGTTTTGCGTGTAATTTAATTATTTTCTATCTGTAAAGAGGTCTAATAGTTTTGGCGGGATTCGTTGTTTTTTTTAATAATTTGTGGTTTGTGGTTGGCATTTATTTTATTCAAATTTGGAACGATTTTTGTGAAAGCATTGTTTCATTTATTGTTTCTTTGTTAGGTAGATTCTTTTGGAATTTTTTATATTCTTTGTTAGATGTAATTCTTACCTCGTGACGAAAAAAGAGGAATGTTTAACGTGTGTATCTGTGTGTCTGTGGCGACGTAGCTCCTAAACAGATCAATCTGTTTTGATTTATTACTTATTTAAAAAATAAATACTTAATAGAAGTTTATAGAACTGTCACGTAATAGGGGTTATTAAAACACGAGTGTGAGTTTAAAAACCGAGTCGCAGAATTTTCTTAATTTTTATAGTGGAAAATGTTCGACATTTTCGTCGCTGCTAAAAAATTGCCAGGAGTTTCATTTTTCTTAATATTACTTGCTGACATTTTCAGAACTTAGCCAACCAAGAAGTAAACAAACAATAATTCATTTATTGCATACATGTGGTATCTTAGTGCGAACATGGCGCCCAAACTCAGTTCACCGCGCACGCGCCAAGACGCGCGCCACCACAGATAACATGCAGCCGCTATAAAAATTGCATTAAAACTCCTTGGTCAAGCCGAAGTGTACTTTAATAGAAAAAAAAGTTATTTAGTAGTATTATTTTGTTCGGAAAACTGTAACATAAAAATCTTTTTAAATTTGTTATAAGTAGATGCAGGCGAATAAAGTCTGTCAATATGGTTCTACTTTTAATTTCATAATTAGAACTTTACGAGTGTAGATAAACAAATTAAAAACATCAAAGATGTCGTAAATTAGAAAAAAACGTCGTAAATATAATTACGTTTGTTTAAATACGTTTGATCCCTCGAACGCTAATAAAAAAACTATACCACAGTATAATAATCATACAGTATGGTAACTACGTACAAACGCTCGAAAACGACATTCTCACACAAACATGCGCAGCGACGACGCGTCGTTGATACTGCGAGTACCGCGACGTTTGCTTAGGAGTCTTGTCGTTACGCAATATTACGCATGTTTGTGTGAGTGTGCCGTTTCGAGCGCTTGTACCTAATAATAATGTCCTCCTGACCGAATTTCGGTCACAGCGGCCAATCTCAACGGAGATTAGCCATCGACGCGGGAGATATTATAGTGCACAAGTGTGTGCGCAAACACAGGTGCACTCTCTATTCCCTCACTCTCATAGTCCGATGGGACGGCAATCCGACACGACCGGAGAGAGATCAGGCGCAGGGCCAACAGCTTTACTCGGAAAGCCGAGGCACGGAGTAAGTGATAATTAATTTATAAAACGCACATAACTTACGAAAAGTCAGAGGTGCGCGCCTTGGGTTCGAACTCGAGACCACTGACTTACCAGTCAACGGTCACCACCACTAGGCTATCACGACTACCGTTTGTACCTACCTTGTTACCATACTGTATGATTATTATACTGTGACTCTACTTATAGATAACACGGGCGGGGTTACGAATAGCTTAGTGGTACAGCGACTGGATGCTTTACAGTGTAGGTGACGGGTTCAAATTCCGCTCGTAACGTTTTTTTTTCGACAATATTTGAAAATTTAGTGTTCGTATCATAAATCTATTATAAAAATAAATCAGCCTGTAACTGTCCCACTGCAAAGGCCTCTTCTCATACAGAGTAGGATTAAGCATTAATCACCAAACTCACTTCAAACTATTAAGTTCAGGTTTCCTTATGATGTTTTCCTTCACCGTTAGTCAGTGGTGTCTTAGATTAACTTCTTCTTATCGTATGGTTGATTTACAACCTAGTGACAGAGTTTAAACCGCCCGTAGGCCTCTGACATGGCTTTACACACCGTTGAAAAATCTTTTAGGTGTGCTGGTTTCATCACGTTTTCCCTCACCGTTTTAGCAACTGATAATTCATTTATAATACGCACATAACTTACGAAAAGTCAGAGGTGCGCCTTGGGATCGAACTCAAGACCTCTGACTGGCCAGTTAACGACTCAAATCGGGTAGTAAGAGAGTCTAAATTAAAAATTGTTCCAATAAACATAAAATTTTTCGGTGTCAAGTGTAGAGCTCTGGTTTCCATCAAGCTTGACACCTGAAAACAATGTCAGATTAGAATCTTGGCAAACAGTTCTTGAGAAAAAACTGCTGTTAAGCATGTCTTATTTAAAAATAAATTGACGTACAAACAGTAGACTAAAGATGGCGCCGGCGCCATTTAATTTTTATTTTCTTAAAGAAACTCGCAAAAACAACTCATAGTCCGATGGGAAGGCAATCCGACACGACCGGAGAGAGAACGATTGAACTTCACTTATAGGTAACTTCGTTTAATCATTACTTATATAGGTACGCACATACTTATGAAAAATCAGAGTTCGCCTTGAGATCTCTGACTTGTCAGTTAACGGTCATACCAACGGCTATCACGACTCTATTGGAATTAATTTTTAATACGCACATAACTTACATAAAATCAGAGGTCAGGCTTACAAGACAAGTTATCACGACTATTATAAATACCTACATGTCTGATATATTTTATTTTAGTATCAGCTCAGCGCGCTCCTTAAATATCGTACACGGTACCAAGACTTTAATCTCGTCGTCGAGACTCGTGACCTCAACAAGACCCCTTGTGTAGCTCTTGAGGACTCGTCTGAACTCTTATGCTACATAATCCCACACTTCTGGGTTATTTATAGCTTTCTAGAATCATAACTGGGATTAATAAATACATTTACACTTTTATATGCAGTGTAGTTTGAAGTTTCTGGCCTAAGAATAGAACCACCCCTACTCGTCCCGCGGGTGTCGTAAGAAGCGATAAAGGGAAAGATCTGGAGGATGGGCAGCAGCATCATTCTGTGTGACAGCTACTGTGTTTCAATTGCGGGGGACTAGACGCAGGCTTGGGTACCATCCCTTTGTCGCTGATATTAAGCATACTCATTAAGCAATACTGCCTTCTGCGCCAGGCTCCTAATCCAGCTGCCTAACGAGAGCCTCTTCAGATGTTTGTCGAGGCTCTTGGCTATCAAGCCATGGGCCGATACAACTATCGGCACAATGATTGCAGAGTCAACATCCCACATGTCGACAATCTCACGTGCCAAGTCAAGATACTTTACTTCTTTATCTTTTTCGACTTTCGTGAGATTGCCATCATGATTTCGTCAAATTATTATTATTATTAAATTATAGCACTGATAGCCAGTGGTATGACCGTCGACTGATAAGTCAGAGGTCTCGAGTTCAATCCCAAGGCGCGCACCTCTGACTTTTCATAAGTTATGTGCGTATTAAAAATTAATTATCAGTTGCTAAAACGGTGAAGGAAAACATCGTGATGAAACCAGCACACCTGAGAGATTTTTTAACGGTGTGTAAAGCCATGTCAGAGGCCTATGGGCGGTTTAAACTCTGACACCAGGTTGTTGATCAACCATACGATAAGATGTCATAAGATGTGTAATGTCTCATCTCTGCATCACCCTAAGGTCGACTGGCAGAGAATGCCTTTGGCATTAAGTCCGCCTTTGTACAAATTTGTGCATGAAGTATTAAATAAATAAAATAAATAAATAAGAAGAAGTTTAATGACCCGTTTGTAGTGATGGGTGTGCTGCCCACGAGACACGTGCTATATGTAGGACCCGTCAATATACCTCCTTCATGTCAGTCAGTCAAACATACTAAACTATCTTCACGGACGTCGATCTATTAATAAACCCACTATCTACAATCAAATACCTACACTATTTTTCTCCCTCCTTCATCGCCAACCACTTCAAATATGTACCGATGCTATAAATTGTAGATACTTTCGACATATTTATTTCAGAAATGTATTCCGGTTTCGTTTTGATGCAAGGCCGAGATTTGAAGCGTTTTAAAATATATTAAATTGGTTTTTTCGAGTTTTTTGTGCCCAATATAGAAAGAAACATACTCGTATATTTGGCACAAGACATACCTACTACACACACAGTTAAAGTTATCTGTATGGAAATATTTAAAAATAATATTTCCAATACCTACCTACTTGATTAAAACGTCCACCTACCCGAGTTTCGGTCACAGCGGCCAATCTTAACGGAGATTAGCCAACTATTTTTGTGAATTTTTTTTACATGTATACAGCACATGTACTTACTCCATACCTCGGAAAGCAAGTAAAGCCGTTGGCCCTGCGCTTGATCTCTCTCCGGTCGTGTCGGATTGCCGTCCCACCAGACTATGAGAGTGAGGGAATAGAGAGTGCACCTGTGTTTGCGCACACACTTGTGCACTATAATATCTCCTGAGTAATTGGCTAATATAATAATTTAATAAGAAATTTGCAAAAAACAACTGATACGGATAGATTCGATATTTTTAACCAACGATCTTCGGCGTACCGTGCCGACGCTCTAACCGCTGAGCCACCACATAAGCATGAATATTTTAATTCAGATCCATCCGTGGGCAAAAGCGAGAAGGCAAACAACTCTCATGGCCATCCTTCAGCCTTGGAAACCTGTAAACCCATTTTATTGGAACATTTTATGCTTTTCACGATCTTTATCATGATGTATGTGCCGTATAAGAAAATTTGTACTTTTTATGCGATAGTAAAATATATAATAAATATTTTATGGGTTATTCAGGATGGAAGAAGGCTTTCTAGAGCTGTAAATATAAATAACTTATGAGTTCCGAAGTATAGTCATCATCTGCCTAGCCTTTTTCCAAACTATGTTGGGGTCGGCTTCCAGTCTTACTGGATGCAGCTGAATACCAGTGTTTTACATGGAGCGACTGCCTATCAGACCTCCACAACCCAGATACTGGGTTACACGATACCCTTTGGTAAGACTGGTTGTCAGACTTTCGGGCTTCGAGTTCCGAAGTATACAAGGTGGAAAAAATTAATGGGCACTGGAGGGAAAGCAGAAAGAAAGAAATATTTGTCACACATAAAAAAAATTGACTGCCTCGTTGGTCTCGTGGTAGCAAGCGCGACTGCTGAGCACGAGGTCCTGGGTTCGATCCCCGGGTCGGGCAAAGTGTTATTGGGTTTTTCCATTAGGAAATTCTCAATAGCAGCACGGAGTCTGGAATTGTGCCCGGTTAATGGCAATAGGCTCGCCCCCTATTACATGGGACTTAAAGCCGGCGAAACGTGGGTGTACTGCATACACCTCTGCCTACCCCCTCTGGGGAATACAGGCTTGAGACTATAAATAAATAAAATAATCAATAAAAAAATTAAGAATACAAAAGAGAGAACATCCAAAAAAAAACAATAGCTTATCGACTGTCCAAAAAGTGGATAGGACGTCATAATAATTACTGAAACACCAGCGTCCATAAAAGAGGTCATTAAACTTATAATTATGAACAACTTTTACTATGGGACATCCCATAGTAAAAGTTGTTCATAATGATGAGTTTAATGGTTGTTTTACAAATAACTGTATACGTAATATGACGCAATTAAACGACTTCAAAGATCATTTTTAACCGACTTCAAAAAAGGAGGAGGTTCTCAATTCGTCGGAATGTTTTTTTTTTATTTATGTATGTTCACAGATTGCTCAAAGACGCGTGGACCGATTTTAATTTTTTTTTTGTTTGTAAGAGTATTCTTTCCAGATGGTCCCATAGAAATATTGTCATGATCTGATCATGAACTTCGGAGATATGGAACGGAACTCCTCGTAGGATATTAGCAGAATTGTCGTAACAAGTAATATTGCTTTGTTTACACGTGCAGTCAATGGCTGACGAGTAAAGAGGAAGACGGGGGAAACGTGGTCACCCCCCAATGTAATTTTTCAAGATTAAAAATATCGTGAGAGGTATCTTTTCAATGGGAATCATAAGGAGGATATTTTAAGCTTTTTAGTTCCTTTGAAGTCGGTTTTATTTTACCAATACCGATCTTGCAAATAAAGTCTTTATAAAGTTAAAAGTATTATGCGCTTAAGATCCCAGCCATAGATTGAAGAAGCAACCACAATACGTTAACACAAGTAATATCAACAACAAACCTTTTCCAATACATAAATGTTGCCGTTCCAAAAAATCCCCTCATGAAAAATAAAATAAATTGTCCAACATCGCACTTAGACCCGAAACTCATGCGCGAGGGTTTTAATAAAAAAAGGGTTGCTACCTAACCGTTTATGATGTTGTAGGGGATCGGATACACTATGTATATGCAATGTTATGTAACATATTATATTGTATCTTTATCATGTTTGCTATTTGAGAGTCATGATAGCCTAGTGGTGGTGACCGTTGACTGGCAAGTCAGAGGTCTCGTGTTCGAACCCAAGGCGCCACCTCTGACTTTTCGTAAGTTATGTGCGTTTTATAAATTAATTATCACTCTCCGTGCCTCGGATAGCACGTTAAGCTGTTGGCCCCGGCTGTCAATTGTAGATCTTTGACAGTCATTACGGGTAGTCAGAAGCCCGAAAGTCTGACAACCAGTCTTACCAAGGGGTATCGTGTAACCCAGTATCTTGGTTGTGGAGGTCTGATAGGCAGTCGCTCCATGTCAAACACTGGTATTCAGCTGCATCCGGTAAGACTGGAAGCCGACCCCAACATAGTTGGGAAAAGGCTAGGCAGATGATGATCATGTATGCTATTTATGTACAGTAGGCAAAGAAGTTAGCAGGGCGGCTAGTTAGGGATGAAGTTTTTTATTTAATTATTTAATTCTTTATTGTACACCTATTTAAAACAGATTTACTTAACATTACCAGAAAAAAACATGCACAAAGGCGAGCTTAACTCATCAATGAGTTCTCTGCGTCTCTCAATACGTTGCAAGTTAAATAAAAGCTTGTAATAATAGATAGTGCTTTAATACGGTTAACAACCCTATTTCCAAATAAATAGCAAGGTTTATATCTATCTACCAATAGCCAGATTCTAATTGGGTCATGCCATATTTGGCGCTGGCGAATCGAAGTCGATATCTACACAAAACTACTACAAACGGTATTTCAGAAACAGTTATAGCAGGGCTACAGTTTTAGGTATAGGGTTGCCAGATCGGAATATCTAAAAATCTGGACAAAGTGACAAATTGTCGGGATTTTAGGGCGACTGTCGGGAGAAACAACAAAACTAAAATATTACTTTTTATTTTTAAATCAGCTAATTATACAAACATCCATGTATTGAGCATTTAATTAGTTTTAACCTTAGAGTATATAAGAAAATAATAGAGCAACCCTATAGAAGTATGAACTGTGAGCACGGGTATGAACAACGCGGCCGCGACACGAGCTCCGTTTGCGATCATACCTCGATCGACTGCGGTTCAACTAGGCTCCACGAGCGAAAAAGTTACATTTTAGCTTATATCATGGTTAACTGCTAAGTTAAATTTTGAAAAACGTCTAGGAAACATAATTTGAAAAAATGACACCGTATCCTACCAATATCAGTCGAAATTTCAAATCTCAAACTCAAACTCAAACTCAAACATTTATTGCATTCCACAATGTAATACTTAGGTGGTAACTTAAAACTATTGAGATCATTATGGACCCTGTCGGGCACAGCAAAAATAGAAGAGAGGAAGAGGGCTTAAAATTAAATTAAATTACGTTTGCTTATACGCATTTTTTAATAAGATATTTTATTAGGAGTAAGTTTAATTTTGTTTTAGACTAGGTACGATTAAGTATTTATTTTTATTCTTAATTAATTAAATAATATTATATAGGTAGGTATCACCTAGCATTAGGTATATTATTTCACTCTTGTAATAATATTTCTAATTAGGTAAGATATTATATTTTGTATTTATAATGTTATTTAGTGTTATGTAGTTATTAAATGTTTATAGTTTTGCTATTTTATAAGGTATATTGCTTTAGTTTTATTATATATTTATTAGATTTTATCACTTTATTTTTGACATACTTAAGTAACTAATATACTTACTTTAATATTATGATTAATTGTTCTTATAAATTACATATGTCTACATTATATACATATTATATAACATACATATTATATTATGAATTATCTTTTATTATTGGTATATTTTTATTATTATTATTAAGTATATATTTATTATTATAATAAGTACTATGAATTTAAATTAGATAAATTATTTATTTAAATTAAACTAAATTAAATTAAATACTCAGAGGTAAATATTATAATATTACCATACTAACTATAATATTTATTTATTATAAATGTAACGGATTATGTAGATTATAATATATTTATGTTAGAATTTTTCTTCTAAAAATTCTTTGATGGTGTAGTAACATTTTTCTTGTAGGAATTGTTTTAGTTTATTAGTAAATAGATTGAATTTAGTTTCTTTTTTTATTATTTCTGGTACTTTATTATAGATTTTGACTGACATAACGTGTGTACTAGTGGCATGCATCCCTAAATTTGAGGTTGGTAGGTTTAATCTATTTTTATGACGTAGGGTGTATTTTTGTTGTATTTGTTCTCTTGTGGTAAAGAAGCTCTCATGTTTACGTACAAATTTACATATTTCTAGGATGTAGATGCATGGAAGAGTTAAAATGTTTAGTTCTTGGAAGTGTGGTTTACAGCTGTCGGTATCTTCTATATTTACTAAAATTCTAATGAGTTTTTTTTGGAGTGTAAAAAGTGTCGGTGCATCTGTACTGTTTCCCCATAATATCACACCATAGCTGAACCAGGCGTAGGCATACGCATAGTAGGTAGTGAGGGCAGTATGAAGGTTCGTGGTCTTTTTTATTTCGCGAAGGGCATATGTAAACTTAGAAATTTTAAATTTAATTTTTTTAATATGTGATTTCCAATTTATATTTGTATCTATTGACAAGCCAAGTAGTGTAAACTCAGAGACTGTTTCTATTTTAATGCCGTTATAAGTCATGTTTATATCTAGTGGGGATTTTTGATGGGGGTGGAAGGACATTATTTTAGTTTTGCTGAAATTAATTTCCAGGTTGTGCTCGTTCATCCAAGTTACTGTTTGATTAAGTGTGTCAGTTAATGTTTCAGTAAGGTTTCTATTATTTTTACAAGAGGTAAGGAGTGAAATATCGTCTGCAAATAAGACACATGGACCTTGTACAGTTTTAGGGAGATCATTTATATACACGAGAAAGAGAAGACACCCTATTACACTCCCTTGAGGGATTGAGGCGTTTATTATTTTTATGTCTGATCGAATATTTTTTATTTCTTTGGTTGCATGGTTGATGTGTTCTATTTCTACCTGGTGTTCCCTATTTTTTAAGTATGATGCAAACCATTCGTGAGCTTTTCCACGGATTCCTATGCCCTGTAGTTTTTTTAATAGTATATTGTATTTTACTTTGTCGTAGGCTTTGGTCATATCAAGTAGTATAGATACAGCATATTCTTTATTATTAATTATGTTTAGGGCTTCCTGCATATATTTATAGATTGCTAAGATTGTTGATCGATTTTTTCGGAAACCGTTTTGACAGTCATCAAATATTTGGTATTTTTCACAGAAGGTGTAAACACGGTTGCACATCGCTTTTTCAAAAATTTTTGAGGCTGTTGGTAGAAGAGCTATAGGTCGATAGTTATTGGGATCAGTTTTTTTGTTTTTTTTATAGACAGGTTTTATTAGGGCTTTTTTTAAACAATTTGGGAACACACCCTCCTCAAAAGACTGATTTATCAATAGATAAAAAGGAAGGGTGAGTTCATCTGCACATTGTCTGATTAAGGTAGGTGGTAACTCGTCAATTCCATGGCTTTTTTTGTTTTTTAGGTTTTTAATCAGATTATTTACTTCATAGGCTTCAACTGGGCTGAGGAACATCGTGTTTTCAGTTGGGTGGAGTACAGGAGCGCCCTGCGGTTCGTTATTTGATCTAATGCTATTTTCTCCAATAGACGCAAAGAAGTCGTTGAAGATATCAGCCACCAATTTAGGGTCAGAAGTCGTCGTGGTATTGTCGAGCTTTTTTATCTCTAATGTGATGTTTGTCTTTTCTTTTTTTGTTTTTTTATTTGTTCGTTCTTTGATTATGTTCCACATTGTTAAAATTTTATTATCCGATTTTTTTAGTTTGTTAATATAGTGCAATTTTTTTGATGTTATAACTATTTTCTTAAGAGTCTTTTCATAGTTTTTGTAATTTTGTTTAAGTATTTGATTATTGGTTTTGAGTGCAATTATTTTTAATAATCTTTTATTTGTGCATGAAATTTTGATGCCCTTGGTTAGCCAATATTTTTTATTATTCGCTTTAAGTTTTATTTTTTGTAGAGGTATACATTGGTTTAGTATTGTAATTAGCGTATTATTGAACATTTCATAATTTTTATTTATATCTTTATCTAATGTAATTATGTTATTCCAATTTAATTCCTTTAAATTAGATTTAAAGAGTTGTATGTTTGCGTTATTGTATATTCTTTTTTTAGTAAACCATATAGTTTGTTTAGTTTGGTGGGGCAGAGATAATTGTATTGTTGTACCGCAATGGTCTGAAAAACCTAACTCTTCAACTGTTGTGTGTATCTCATAATAGTTAAAGTTTGTAAATATTAAGTCAATACATGACGATTTGGTTTTGGAGATTCGAGTTGGTTTTTTTACGTGTTGTAAAAATTTATATTCTAACATTAATTCTAAAAATGAGTTAACTTTCTTTTTATTTTCTAGAATATTTACATTTAAATCCCCCCCTATAATAATATTAGATTTATTATATTTTTTATTTATGTACATTAAAATTTGTTTTATTTGTTTGTAAAAAATAGCTTCCTCTTTTCCATTCCAATACATAGTAACTATTAATAGATTCTCTGTAGGTAATTCCGTTGCACATACTTCTAAAACATATTCAATTGATAATTCTGATATATCACTTCTATCAATATGCGCAATGTGTTCTTGTAATAGGACGCAGACGCCGCCTCCCGTTCGATTTTTCCGACAGTATGTTGCCGCAAATTTATAACCGCTAAATTGAATCATGTCTAATTTTTCTTGTGATAGCCAAGTTTCTGACATGCATATAGCGTTGTAATGAGGTGTTGATTCTAAAAAGGCTTCTAATATATGTTGCTTGTTGTAGAGGCTTTGAATATTTTGAAATAGTATTCTAAATTGTTGGTCTTTGCTTTCGAAATAAATGGTTGTTTTTTTCTAAATTTTCATTTTTATGTTGGGTGTGGTTATAAGCTTGGGTTGTTTTTTCTTCTTCATGATGTTTTTCGAATGTGTTTTTATTAAGGTTTATCTTTTTTCCTTCTATTAGAAGATGATTGTTTCGGATAACTGCATGTAGGCCTTTTTTACGTGCCTTAATCATTTCGTCTCGCATTAACATTCTTTCTTTTCGTGCTTTTTCATCGAGAAATTCAGATAAGGATAGTCCAGTGTCCTGTAAGTAGTCCTTGTTTTCTCTGATGTACTTAGCCATCCTTTTGCTTATCAGCTCAATTACTAATGGTCTATTAAATGTACCTTTTTTACCTAGTCTATATGTGTCTTCTATGTACCCTAATAGGTCCACATGCATGTATTCTCTAAACATCTCAATTATTCTTATGTGTAAGTCGTTTTCAGGCTCCTGAATATATTCAGGAAAGCCATAGAGCACAATTTTTTTGGTATTGTTTTCCTTGCATGTTCCTGTAGATATTATTTTTGTTTTAAGTTCATTTATCTCATTTTTCAGTTTATCATTTTCAGCTTTCAGGTTTTCCATTTTAGTGTTTACGTGTTGTATGTCCAGTATCCTTAGTTCGTTTTCCTTCTTTAAGATGTTAGTTTCATATTCTACCTCTTCTCTTAATTTTAAGATGGCTTTGTTAATCTCGTTTTTAATTGTGTTTTGTAGTTCAGCAATAATTGATTTGTTATTTTCTTTCAGGCGTAGTACTATAATTTCGTTTAGATTTTGTAATGTTAGTTCTGTTGGCATATTAGTTTGTACTTCTGCAGCCGTGTTTTGTGTACAGATGGTGTCGCCTAGTATGCTAAAATCTTCAGAGCTTATAGTGTCATTAATTGTTTCGGTAATCTTTTTTCTAATGGTAATATTATTTATCTCTGAGGGCGAATTTTCCAGTTGGTTCATATCTCGTTCTTGAGGGCGAATAGGGGTATTTGAGTTCCCTGTTTTGGGCATTTTACAGTAACAAGCTTGGCATTTCCATGCTTTTTTGCAAGTTGTCGACATCGAATTTTTAAATCGATCATTTGATATATTTGCACACTCCAAATCGTATGTGCATTTACAAAAAGTGCAGGTAAGAAATTTACTGTTCAGTATTTTTTGTTGACATCCTTCACAAGCGAGTGACATTTTTTTTATGTTATTATATTTCAACTTTTGCGACTAGTAACGCCCTCTATTATGGGGTATTAGTATTAATTAGACAAGCTGCAAGCTCAGTTTAGTCTAGCTGTCAATAGAAGGATCTTGTTTTTTCCTCTTAGCACTAGATGGCGCTATTTTCAATTTTGGTAAAGATCAGGATGATAAACACTTTTTAAAATGTTGTTATTATGTTACGATAAAATATTTATAAGATTTATCGTACCTCTTGGTGGTTCTAAATCCTTATTAAGTGTTGCTCTTGATGTAATTCACTTAAGATTTCCAGTAAATTCTATGTTTTTTCTTTTCACCAGTTTAAAACAAAACAGTCGTTACACTTTACACAATTGTTTATTTCTTAAGTTATTATTAGAAAAACTTATAAACTACTGCTTAAATCACTGAAAGTCTTTAATTACTATAACTTTATTATGCAATCTTTCCGTAATATTCACTTATTCTATTTTTTAAGAATTAAATACACGGAGCAGATGTTTGCTGTGTCGCACAGTAGCGCCCTCTCCTATCTATCTCTTTCTACGCCTAGGTCTTGTGATAATATCTATCGGAATACATTAGGTATGTGAAATTCTAAAAGTCAGTGCTTCATACCTGGGTTTCGAATCTACGACCTTTGACTTAACAGCAACGGTCAAACCACTATAACAAGGCTATTACAGCATTTTTTTTATAACCCGACTTGTTTCTACCTAAAGTTTTCACCCCATCCTTGTTACATACATAACTTAACATAGACTCACGCATTCCCCAGAGGGTTGGCAGAGATGTAAGCAGTACACCTACGTTTCGCAAGCTGTGTTATAAGTCCCATGTAATAGGGGGCGAGCCTATTGCCATTAACCGCGCACAATCCCAGACTCCGTGCTGCTACTGAGAATAAGAATTTCCCAATGGAAAAACCCAATAACGCTTTGTCTGGGGATCGAAGCTAGGACCTCGAGCTCAATCCCCATCCTTGTATTAAAACTAAATTAATTAAAACTCTCTTCTCCATTCAAAACGATTCACACACAAAAAGCCTACATACAAGGTAAAATGATATTTCATTTTTTACGTAAGTCCCACGTTGGGTGCCAAGCAATAAATCATACTAATCACTTGGCCATTTATGCGACATATACACGTTTTTAAACAGTCGTAAACGTGCTTTGATGGCGGGAAAGCGTGGCCGCCATGTTTGTTTTTTGCTAATAACCTCAAAAGAGGGCTGCTTGGATAAAAAAGTTTAATTCTCGTTTTGAATCTTTTTCTAATAGCAATATTAAATATTTTTGATACATATTTGAGCCTTGTGGAGTCGAGACGCTAGGACTGTGGGGGCCAGAGGCACGTAAAATTTACAAAGATTTAATAGTAAAAAAAAGTAAATAATTATTCTGTGTCTTTGGGTAAAAATGGCGACCTCCAGTAGAAAACAAATAAAGCAAATTATCTTGTTACAAAAAAAAGGGGGCAGACAGAGGTGTGCAGTACCTACACCCACGTTTCACCGGCTATGTTTTATAAGTCCCATGTAATAGGGGGCGAGTAGACCATTAACCGTGCACAATTCCAGACTCCGTGCTGCTACTGAGAATTTCCTAATAGAAAAACCCAATAACAAGGTCCGACGGGGATCGAACCAGGACCTCGTGCTCAGCAGTCGCACTTGCTACCACTAGACCAACGAGGCAGTTCTTAATCCTTTCTTTGTCTCGCATTTATATGTAACGTTTGTAACATTGCTCAAACGATGTGCGTAACCTGTAAACAAACATTCAAAGTTTTCTCTCCTTGGCACATCGCCAAATATGGCGGGAAATGTAACACAACAATTAAATTTGTTCGTTTCGTGGCAGTTTGACATGTAAGAGTATATTAAAATTATATTTTCACAACATGTTCTGGCATAGCTTATGATAGACAAGACAGATACCTACAACCTCAGAATATAAAACGAACTAGAAGGCAACTCGCAAAAAATAATGCACTGTACATGTTAAATTAAATGCCCGACAGGGTCCATAATGATCTCAATAATTTTAAGTTACCACCTAAGTATTACATTGTGGAATGCAATAAATGTTTGAGTTTGAGTTAAATACATCGACAACCTGAAAAGGGGTCATTAAAATCATCATTATAAACAACTTTTATTATGAGATCAAATCTGAAATCGCAAAAAAAAATCAGCTGTTCCATACATTTTGTTGAGTTATGCTATTTTAGGGTTGGTCCCTTAGTAAAAGTTGTTCATAATGATGAGTTTAATGACCCCTTTTCAGGTTGCGGGTGTTTTACAAATAACCCTGTCAAGCTGTCATTGGCGTTTGAGGTTTTTGGGGTTTTCACATGCCATTCAAAAGAAGTCTGAAGTCTGAAGATTTACAGGATGACAGAAATATAAATATAAATATAATTGGATGCAGCGTCCTGATGGTTACCCATCCAAAAGCAAAGTGTTCAAACGATAGCGTTCCTATATCTACGAGTTGGTAATTTAGATCTATTTTAACTGTTTGGCAGCTAATGCCACCACATGCAATAATGTCACGCCTAACGTGTTTGTGAGCCAAATACTAATATTATTATAACAGCGACAACATTTGATGTAGGTATTTGTAGAATACACTGAATTTATTACCTGTGGCAGTGTGAAAAAAAAGCGCTGGATTTTTTAAGCGACTTCCAAAAGGAGGAGGTTCTCAATTCGACTGTATGTTTTTTTTTTTTTTTTTTTTTTTTTTTTTTTTTTTTTTTTTGTATGTTTGTTACGCGAGTACTCCTTCATTTGTGGGCCGATTTTCAAAATTCTTTTTGTAATCAAAAGAGTATGCTCCCGAGGTGGTCCCATAGAAATATTATCGTGATCTGATCATGAACTTACGAGATATGAAACGGAACTCCTCGTAGGATTATAGCAGAATTGTCGTAACAAGTAATATTGCTTTGTTTATACGTGCAGTCGATGGCTGACGAGTAAAGAGGAAGAGGGGGGATACGTGGTCAGCCCCCCCCCCCTCCTATAATCATCCAAGATAAATAATATCGTGTGAGGTATCGTTTGAATGGGCTTTTCATAAGGATATCAAATATTAGCCTCACAAAAGTCTGGGAGGGGGATTAATTTTAAGCACCACTAAAAATCGTGAAAAAAAAAATTTTTAATAAAAAATAAAACCGACTTCAAAAGGAACTAAAAAGCTTGAAATAACTTTAAAACGTTTTGGAGTCGGTTCCAAGTCAAGTTCTAGCCTCTTTAACCTTCTCATTAAGAACTTGACTTGGAACCGACTCCAAAACGTTTTAAAGTTATTTCAAGCTTTTTAGTTCCTTTTGAAGTCGGTTTTATTTTTTATTAAAAATTTTTTTTTCGCAACAAAATCTACAGTATTTTATTAAAAATATGAACTGCTTTACTCATGGATTGTTTTCGGGGAATGCCCAACTAGTTTCGGATTCAAACGGAGTCCATTTTCAAGAGCCAATCTAGTCTCGGCGGCGTCGCGGACCTCACTCTCTCTTGAAAATGGACTCCGTTAATAAGAAACGAGTATCGCGGTGGCATATCGCTGTGTTTTTACCATTAATATTTATTTTGTTGATCAATTATTACTTTAGATAACATTTAGTTTTTTTTTGTTACAGAACCAGAATCCTGCCCTCTGGCCATCCAACGATCTTTTTTTAAAAACTATCATCTGTCAAAATCCCCGCCAAAATGTTCTGTCAATTGGACCGCAGCTTTTAAAAAAATAGTGTCGTGCCAGCCAGTGACTATCAGTAAAAAGTGGCTTGTGAAATAAACTGGATTTCTGAAGCGTTTTAAAAAAAGAACTGATAATGTCTGCGAGAAAATTACAACTTTGAATTTGGAGTAGAAATTCTTCAAGATGGCGACGCCGCCCGAATCTCCGGTCGAGGAGCATGCGTATGAATTGGAACCCAGCAGGACTCCGAAGCCAATTCCTGTCGCTTTGGAAGAGTTATGTCGGCAGACTAAGTTTTCGAAGCAGGAGATACGCGTTATGTACAGAGGATTTAAAACCGTAAGTATTTTTTACATTTTAAACACATTGGTTATGGTTGATGATGTTGCAACTGAGCTCGAAAACCCGATTTTGGTATCCACGTTACTTCTTAAATTATAGGCACTGTTCTTGAGTGATGCGCTTTCCAACCAGTAGCATACAGTTTGGCATAAAAGGGTCTACAAAAATTGGGGGCGCCACTGACGCACTTCTCATAGGTACTACAATTCAAAATTACAAGTTATTTGGCACTTACATGTTTCTATGACGAATGTTTACTCACAAACTTAGTTTTTAAGATTTTTCTGTCACCGTCTCGACTCTTTTTTTGCCAAGCTGTAATGAACGCACCCAAATTACAAAATAGGCACATTAGTTCTAACGGCAAAACAAATTGGAAAATAATAAAAAAACAAAATTTAAACAAGTAGATACTTATTTAAATAAAAGCCATATTTTCCTATTTCGTTTAAAACTAACAATACATTTTCTATCTTGGTTACCGCAAACCCTCTTGAACTTAAAATCAAGAATATTTAGTAGGCCATAAACAAGACCGCGCCATTTATTGTCTGTGGTTGCGAATATTTTGTCTATGAATGTTCCAATTCTAAATTACGTTGGTTGTAAAACTAAATGGAGTAAACAGTACTTAGAGCTTGTTATTTATTTGTGTTTTAGCTTTGCTTTGAATTCAGCCGTAAATAACGACAAAAACAATAATAGAATATAGATAGGTAGGTATAGAAAACATTTATTTGAGACAGTTGAATCGATCGATTCAATCGTATTTTCTTGCTGCGCACAAACTGAACGTAACAGAATACAATAATATTCTGCTTTTTAAGGTTCCGTACCCAAAGGTTAAAAACGGGACCCTATTATTAAAACTTCGCTGTCTGTCCGTCTGTCACCAGGCCGTATCTCATGAACCGTGATGGCTCCGATATAACAAACGTGATTTTTTTGCCATTTTTTTGCTCGATATTAATAACGGCAACAGGTAGACGCTTGAGTGTCTAATATTGTATAGATTATACGGACACGGAACCCTTGGTGCGCGAGTCCGACTCGCACTTGGTCGGTTTTTACAGTTCATCCGTTCAAATGGTTTGAGCGCTTTGTTCAAGCCGACACAAAGCGACGCCGCCGCCGCAAGTATCGGCTACTTCAAAGATTCGGCGCGTGTTGTACAACCCGATGAATGTTAGTTATGACAAATGACTCATGAGTCATCATTATGAGTCGTGATAGTCTAGTGGTATGACCGTTGACTGGCAAGTTAGATCAGAGGTCTTAGGGTTCGAAACCAAGGCGCGCAATAATTAATCTTGGTAATTCGTAAAATCATTTATTAACAATGCGTCACCGCGATTAAAAAACCGTTCCATAATATTCGAAGCCCTAATAAGAGGACATCTTAAAAATCTCTAAAAATTAACCAAAAATTACTCTTTTGAGGTTTGAAATTCCAGCTAAATTTCAGACAGAGTCAGGGGGCGTTACAATACGCTATACAATAAAATAATAGCACTATGAAACGACATCGGCACGCAATTTTGCGTGTCTAAACACAAATACAGTTTTCAAATATGGCGTCGCTATGTAGTCCAAGCTATACTTTGGTACGCTACTTTTTCTTATCGTATGGTTGATGAACTGGTGTCAAAGTTTAAACCACCCGTAGGCCTCTGACATGGCTTTACACACCATTGAAACATCTCTCAGGTGGATCAATTCTGAAATCGCGAAAAAAAATCTACTGCGTCGTAACTAGGTCAATTTTTAATTACATAATTATTAATTATAGAACAGCTAAATTTTTCCTCTTCCTCTCAGGTGTGCTGGTTTCATCACGATGTTTTCCCTCACCGTTTTAGCAACTGATAATTATTTTTTAATACGCACATAACTTACGAAAAGTCAGAGGCGCTTTGGCATCGAACTCGAGGCCTCTGACTTGTCAGTCGACGGTCATACCACTATAGTAAAGTTAAAATCTCGCTGCAGACTCGGTCATAAATCATAATCCGAGTAGGGATGTGCGCTAGTTGCGCGCGCGCAAGGCCGTTATCGATAAAGGAATCATTAAGGTTATCACGTAAACTCTTCTCGTAAGAACATATTGGTACCCATTAGTTAATTCTATAAACAGAAGGTAATTATAAAAAAACTAATATTTTACGCTCTTAATTACATAAAAAGAGGGTAATTAACAAATATGTTTTCGTCTCCTTTGCTACCCGAATCAGACGAAGAATTTTATTTTTTTATTTTAAGTTTTATATATACGTTCTTTTGTTTATATATTTAATATGCATAAATTGTAAATTTGGTAATCAAATATAAAAAATAAATGTGTTTTTACATAAAATACATAAAACTATCGATATCACTCATCGACTGCAGTAATGCACAGGACTACGTGTGAGCGAGGCTTGCCCATAAGGCCCGTGAGTGGGAAAGAGAGCGAAACACTCGAATGATTTATGACCGAGTCTGCAGCGAGATTTTAACTTTACTATTAGTCCAGTCAATAAAGTAGTTATAGAGTGCGTGAGAGGGAACCTAAGTAATTTCTTCAGGAACTTGTTTGGGGTGCTTAGGTGGAAAAAATACTAAAAGTCCTGACGTCTAGGAGGGGAGCCGGAGGGGGGAGGGGGGACAAAGGTCCCAATTTTAGGTTTTTCGCAAATATCTCAAAAACGGTGCGTCGTAGCGAAAAATGTTCTTAGATGAAATGAAAGCTTATAAAATTCTGCACAACTTTGATCCTATACACTTTTTCCATATTCCAACCGTTTTTGAACTACATGCTCCAGAAATGTAGAAATTTAAGTTATTCAGCGTGATGACCGTTACCTGATGCGAAAATTATCTTTAAAAAAATATTGTAACAAGCTGGGAGTACCTCCACGTGGTAAAGGCGGTAACAGTAAGAAATAATAATAATTTAATAATTATTATTATTATTCCTATCCGTATTCGAACTACACGCTCTGAAAAAGTGATTTTTAACCGAAATTTTTTTTCTTATTCTAATCATATTTTACCCTCTTAGATCGTGAGGGTCCCGGCAAAAATTCGAACTCTGTGGTTGGACCTTTTTCCTCGCCCTTCTCAGGGGTAGGATGGTTCTTGCTGAGAGGGCTCTAAATCATCCTCACCGTCTTTCTCGGTGTGAGTCATGCTGTTAAAACATTTTCCTTGGCGATGAAGGCATGCAACAGAACATTTTAACGTTGCTTTTCAGCATCCACATTTGCCACAGCTACAATCCTTGGTGCAGCGACAAAATATTGTTTTTAGTAAAACTTCGGGTGCTGGTAAATCGTCTGTTGTTATTGGCGCTCCAGATTGTGCTACAGATATCGCCTTCATTCTTCCACCCCCACTTTTGAGGGCGCAGCTCAGTCCCGAGCCAATGCTGCACTTGGTGGTATGAATGATAGCCAAGAATGATATTTAGCGGTACCTACACGTGGAGGTAACGTGGTAAAGGCGGTAACAGTAAGAAATCGCGTTTTTTATAACAGTGGATGACTGAGCTGAGGCGATAGGCGATGAGGCGATCCTAGACGTCAGGACTTTTAGTATTTTTTCCGCCTATGCACCCCAAACAAGTTCCTGAAGAAATTACTTAGGTTCCCTCTCACGCACTCTATACCCCCTTTTAAGACATTCGTTGACTGGACTATATAGGCTATGGTACGCTAAACGGTAACCTCGTAATGATAGCTGCAGGCATTTTGAACTTGGTCGTAGTCAATCATTTCATTAGCTATCCATAAATTACGTCATACGTTAACGGGGGGAGAGGGTCGACGCAGTGTGACAAGGGGGCGGGAAGGAGCCCCAAATTTTGTGACAACACTTTTTTTTCAAAATATAATATTTTTTGCACCTATGTACATTTTTACAACTTGTTGCTACTTTGTCTGCATTTGCTATTTGCAAAATATGTATGACACTAGGTATAGCGTCGTGATAGCCTAGTGGTGGTGACCGTTGACTGGCAAGTCAAAGGTCTCGGGGTCGAACCCAAGACGCGCACCTCTAACTTTTCGTAAGTTATGTGCGTTTTATAAATTAATTATTCTCACTCTCCGTGCCTCGGATAGCACGTTAAGCAGTTGGCCCCGGCTGTCAATTGTAGATCTTTGACAGTCGTTACGGGTAGTCAGAAGCCCGAAAGTCTGACAACCAGTCTTACCAAGGGGTATCGTGTAACCCAGCATCTGGGTTGTGGAGGCCTGATAGGCAGTCGCTCCATGTAAAACACTGGTATTCAGCTGCATCCGGTAAGACTGGAAGCCGACCCCAACACAGTTGGGAAAAGGCTAGGCAGATGATTAAAGCAACAGGTCAATAAAGCAATCCGTGCTCCTAGTCCTATAAGGGGGTGCCCTTACTGTTGTTGCTTCAGGTCTAGTTTAATTGGTTTAGCTTGAGGCCTTTTAGGTATAAAAGCCCTGTTAAAGCTTGCCGGTTTAAACTCTGATAACAAGTAAGCCACAAACTAGACATTCAGAAAACGAACAAGTTAAAAGTATGAACAGACAACCCGGATTCAAAGACAACTTTGAAAGAGAAGCCATATACGACTTTGAAAGTTAAAACTATGAAGTTTCAGAGCTAACTCGCATTATGATCGCGTAGATTTAGTTATGGTTTGGGTAACTAAAAATCGATTATGAGCGGGATTAGAATCCGCAACCTGGGTAGAGCCCCCCAGTCCCTCTGCCACTAAGCTATTACCTAGAATTTTGGTCACAGCAACTGATAACAAATTAAAAGAGATAGCCAACTACGCAGGAAACAATAATGCACAAGTGTGTGCGCAGACACAGGTGCACTATCTCTTCCCTCACTCTCATAGTCCGATGGGACGGCAATCCGATACCACCGGAGAGAGACACAACGGCTTTACGTGCTTTCCGAGTCACGGAGTAAGTGATAATTAATATTTATAATACGCACATTATATACGTATTTATACGTATTTATAGGTGTGGTTTTGTTATGTCTAATTAATGTTGCTTTCTTTCTTCTTTCTTTCTTTCACATAACATTCGAAAAGTCAAAGGTCTTGGGTTCGAAACCGAGACTACTGACTTGCCAGTCAACGGTCATCACCACTAGGCTATCACGACTATATTTAGTTTTGATATTCCAATATAACCAGTATAAAAGCTTCGTTAAAAACGATGTTTTTATAAAAACTTATTACATATTTATATAGCGTAGCTTACAGTAGAGTCACAGCATACTATATCTTTTGTCGATGCTCGGGTCACCTTTATTTTAATGCATATAGCTCACGAACTGTTCGGGGCTAATGAATCCAATGAAATAAATAATATCACGCTTCTATAAGCTTAGAGGTCTAGCAGCTTGTCAACCGGCTATCGGCTTAAGATACTATCGTGGACAAAGCCGGTGCACCACTCTTAAGATTAGAATCGCTTGCACCTGGCGTACGAACGTAGCGCTAGTCCCGCCTCCACGCACGTAGCATCGTTCAAAGCATTTTGATGGCAAAGTGGTGCATGCGTTCGTGTCCGCGATAGTACCTTGTGGTTTCCAGCCAAAGAATAGAACCACCTCTATTCATCCCGCGGATATCGTAAGAAGCGACAAAGGAAACAGCTCCCTACGGTGTATTAGCAACCATCTGCTACTGCGATCGCCAACCCGCTTGCCCAGCGTGACGATTTAAAACACCGCAAACACCTTCTAATGAGCGCACAAAATAAGTGACGCGTATGAGAAGAGGACTATGTCCAGCAGTGGACTGATACAGGCTCTAACGGTGAAGGAAAACATCGTAAGGAAACCTAGACTTCATCACTACATAGTATAAAACAAAGGCACTTATTTAAAGAGACAGTTGTAAATAGCGGTTTTGGTAAGTTAAAAATTATAAATGGCACGTTTAATAACTAGTTCAGCAGTTAAAACTAAGCAGTAAAGTAAACAAAAATGAGAAATAAAAAATAATGAAATGGATCAGCGAATATATAATTGAGTAGGAAAATAATTAAATGGGCGGTAAAAATGATTAAACGAGCGGTTACGGGTGAGCAGTAATAAATCGGAATTTGTCGGTAAGAAATCTCATTCTAAGCAATTCTATAAACAATTAGGTGTTAAACGTAGTAAACGAACATTTTGGTAAGCCATAAAATTTATTTTATTTGCTAATTAATTTTATTCGTATGACCTTATGCTTTATATCATATAATCTTTATCATATAATAGACGGAGCCCCGCTTCGCGGGGCTCCTACTTCTGGGTGGTTTTTAAAAAAATAACCACGAAGGGGAAGGCGAGGTCTATTCGCTCGCTTCGCTCGCTCACACGACCCCGCCATCCCCTTCTAACCTAACCTGTCCGAGTCGGGGTGCCCTAAAGTCCATACACAGAATCATAAACTGCCGAACTATTTATCGAACTGCTTATTCCATCATTTTTACCGCTCATTCAGTTATTGGACTGCTCAATTATTTTTAGAATTGACATTGTATGATAAAATAACCGACTAATTATTTTTTTATTACTGTCCATGTTCTACAGTCGCAATAATTAATCAACCGCCATTAAATTAAATAACTGCTCAATATGTTTTTCAACTGATCATAATAACATCTCGAATGTTTAAATAACAGCTTAAAAAATTAGTTCCCTAAAACAAAATCGCTTCCCGCGTCTGTCTGTCCCTATGTATGCTTAGATCTTTAAAACTACGCAACGGATTTTGATGCGGTTTTTTTTAATAGATAGAGTGATTCAAGAGGAAGGTTTATATGTACCATACACGCATATTAGCGTAACCGTGCGAAGCCGGGGCGGGTCGCTAGTAATAGTATAAAATTGCCAACACACAGTGAGCTAGCGTGGTGATTAATGCTCGATCCTTCTCTGTATGAGAAGAGGCCTTTGCCCTACAGTGGGACAGTTACAGGCTGGTTTATTTATTTAATTTTAACATAAATATTAATGTTGTGTATTTCATAACTTACAAGAAAAATAAAGCATTGATATAACAAATGTTTCTTTTATAAAACAATATCCGATGTTAGTTAAAAAAACAACGACGTTTCCTTTGTATGTTTACTTTGACTGCCTCGTTAGTCTTAGCTAGCACGACTGCTGAGTACGAGGTCCTGTGTTCGATCCCCGGATTAAAATCAAGTCAAAATCAAAACCAAAATATTTTTATTCATGTAGACCATTTTAGGCACTTATGAATAGTCATAATTCTAATATTATTATAGGAGTGACTCTAGTTGCCAGTTCCAAGGGCAGCCTACCCCTCATGGAGAAGAATCTGGCAAGAAACTCCATGGTTGCTCTTTTAAATAATGGCTTACAATATTTTTGGATACATTGTTCTGAGATGTTGTGTGAGAACAATGCGAGTCAACTAAACATAGGTACGCGAGTACGGATCGAGTAAAGCCGCTGGTTTTGCACCTGCTGGCTGGCTGCTAGGATGATGGCCATCGCTATGGGACTCCACTGACTGCTTTCCATCAGGCAGCATGGAGTCAATTTGTGCGGCAGAATTAAAAAAATAACCTGTTTTTTTTTCAATCGTGTCGGATTGCTGTCCCATCGGACTAGGAGTGAGGGAACAGAGAGTGCAAATATATTTGTGCTATAATATATTATACAGTGTGTAACAGAAGTCCGAAATAATACATTAAGGGCGTATAAGGTACCCTATAAACAATCCTTGAGCCTAGGTTTTGGAACCGAACCCCAAACAATACTCGAGTAAACCACGGTCAAAGTTTTCACCAAAATCTTTCAAATGCAGCCCTAGACATCAGCTGAAAGGCGAATCAACACGAATCCGGTTATTTACCTTCAATAAATTCTTTAAGTATGCACTAGGCACGCGTAGGATAATGAAATCTGTCATTATTGAAGAAAATGAAATCAAAAGAATTATTTTGTATGAAAAAGAATGCCTCTTTTGCATTCAATATTTTCACAGGTGATTCTCTTCATGATATACATACATGCCCTTAAGTATTATTTCGGACTTCTGTTACACGCTGTATATTTGCACTATAATATCTGCATAGTTGGCTAATCTTCGTTAAAACCAAAATCGGTTAGCGACATCAACATCAGTAGACCTAAGTTGCATGGCCAGGGAACCGAATCCGATATCACCAACTACGCTCACAGCCACGAAAAATAAGAAAGCAAACGTTCTAATAATAAAGACATTCTCAAGTGAATAAACACTAGAATAACACCATTAAAATTCCGCCATTTCCATTGTCTCAACTCAAAACAAACATAGAAATTATTATTACTATACAAACACTTAAAATTATCCAGGTCTATATAAAACCGGGCTAATGAATAAGAAAGAGACGGTGCTATAGACTTTGTAGACGTGCGACAGAGATATAACTAGTCTATTAAGTCTGCTTCAACTGAAAGGTCAGTGGGTGAGGGTGTCGACGACCGTTCGCGCCAAAAATAGCGGGCATTTAGTGACAGTTCGCCATATTGTATTTTTAGAGAGGTTATGTAATAGTAAAATTAGAAAAATAAGATCTCTGGGAGATAAATTTGATTATTTTATTGGGATCATTAACCTAAATGACATAATTCATTAATCTTATCCTAATCATTACATTGTATAAAACAAAGTCGCTTTCTCTGTCCCTATATCCCTATGTATGCTTAAATCTTGAAAACTATGCAACGGATTATGATGCGGTTTTTTTAAATAGTCGTGGTAGGTAGTGGTATGACCGTCTGACAAGTCAGAAGTCTCGAGTTTTCGTAAGTTATGTGCGTATTATAAATTAATTATGTTGCTAAAACGGTGTAGAAAACGTCGTAATAAAACCAGCACACCTGAGAGATTTTTCAATGGTGTTTAAAGCAATGTCAGAGGCAGTTTAAACTCTGACACCTGGTTGTTCATCAACCACACGATAAGAAGAACAATATCGGTTCCATTTGGGTTGGGGTCAGAGCAGTCTCTCGGCGAAAACTGATATTCAGCTGCATCCAGTTAGATTAGAAGCCGACCCCAACAAAGTTTGAGAATAATAAGGCTAGGAGGATGATGACCCATGATAAGTAACCTAGTACTAATGAGGTGTAAATCCCATTAACTAATGTTAAAAAATATATAATTGGATCATGAATCCGTACAATATCTTTTCGCCAGTTTTTCGTCAGCGCCATCTTGTGTCAAATTAAATTGGTCATTTTTATAAAGTTTAAAGGTTTCTTCTTATCGTATGGTTGAGGAACAACCTGGTGTCAGTTTAAACCGCTCGCAGGCCTCTGATATGGCTTAACATACTGTAGAAAAATCCCTCAGGTGTGCTGGTTTCCTCATGATGTTTTCCTTCACCGTTTTAGCAAGCGACAATTAATTTCTATTTTGCACATTAATTCTAATGAGCACACAAAATAAGTGATGCCTATGAGAAGAGGCCTGTGTCCAGCTGTGGACAAAGGTTTGAACCATACAGCCTTGTCTTATTTTTATTTTCTTTTGTCATTCATTTGATAATGACTGATAATGACGGTCATTATGATGATGATTTATGTCAAAGTAAAGCAGTGGCTACTTAGACTTGATTGGACAATTTGTGTCAACCCGGAAAACACATTTCGTTATAATTTATATTAATTTTAACAAATGCACTTTAGTCAAACTAAATCTGATAACATTCCACCGAAGTTATTCAAATTTAGATCAAAATAACATATTTTCGCGAATAAAAATCAACAGCACTACATTTGTCTTCTTAAATTTCCACCAAAAAGTCCTATTTGAGACTGAAACTGAATCCTTTAATAAATGACATTTTCATTCTTAAAAAAAATGATTTGGATTTTTTTCATAACACTATGATTTCGTAAAAGTAGGTCCGTAGCACATTTGAGCATAAAACATCGGCAGTACCTTTCCGGCGTGAACGTGTGTGTGTATAGAAGGCTATTCCGAGCCCGTCAAGCGAGGCCCATCTCTACAATGTCTACGGAAAGGCCTTTCAACGTCACTCATGTGTCTTCGTTGACACTTTTAGTGTCATGACACTATTTCTGACGGCACCCTTTTTACAAACTTTTATTTAACTTGCAATGTATGTTTGTTCGGGTGGAATCTTGCAAGCTGAATTAGAACCACTTCCTCTTATCCTACGGAGTTGAATTTTTGCATGTCAGTTCAGTTCTGGTGACAATTTATTTTTATGGAAATGTCCTTCTGATCGAATTTCGGTCACAGCGGCCAATCTCAACGGAGATTAGTCATCGACGCGGGAGATATTATAGTGCACAAGTGTGTGCGCAAACACAGGTGCACTCTCTATTCCCTCACTCTCATAGTCCGATGGGACGGCAATCCGACGCGACCGGAGAGAGATCAGGCGCAGCGCCAACGGCTTTACGTGCTTTCCGAGGCACGGAGTAAGTAATAATTAATTTATAATACGCACATAACTTACGAAAAGTCAGACGTGCGCGCTTTAGGATCGAACTCGAGACCTCTGACTTGTCAGTCGGTTTTTATCAGTGCTAACCAATGAGCCACCAGTAGGATTTGCCACTCACCATTAATATGGACATAAATATTGTTGTACGCTATTAAAAAGTGGCACTCAGAGAGATGTTTCCGTCCAATGACGTTGTCGTTTTGACGTACGAGTAATGACGTCTGGTGTGAAATATAGGAGGTAGCGAAATATAGGACTGCGGCTTGTGTCTATGGGCAATATTGGGCATAGATTTAGTTTGTTTTTTAGTTCTTGTTTGTGTATTTATTTTATGTCTTGTAGGCAAAGGTATATTAAGTAGCGCCTTGCGCAATACTGCGTGTAAATAAATTATTTCTTTCTTTTAGCGATTTGAGTAGGTAACGTGTTAAAATTAATAAAGATATGACGCATAATTTATGAGTTAAGTATGATTCATGAACAGCCGATAGACAAAAGAAAATATTTATTTATTTTATTATAGACGAGCAGCACCATGCTGATAATAATGTCCTCCTGACCGAATTTCGGTCACAGCGGCCAATCTGAACGGAGATTAGCCAATTACGCAGGATAATATATATTATAGAGCACAAGTGTGTTCGCAAACACAGGTGCACTCTCTATTGCCTTACTCTCATAATCTGATGGGACGGTAATCCGACACGACCGGAGAGAGATCAGGCGCAGGGCCAACAACTTAACGAGCTATCCGAGGCACGGAGAGTGATAATTAACTTACAATACGCACATAACTTACCAAAACTCAGAGGTGCGTTGGGTTCCAACCCGAGACCTCTGACTTGCCAATCAAACGGTCATACCATTAGGCCATCACGACCCTTCCAAAGTCCAAGTCACGTTTCAAATGAAAAAAAAATACAGTCGAATTGAGACCCTCCTTCTCTTTGAAGTCGGTAAATAAAATAAATAAGTTCCCGCTTGTGACTTGACCCAAACAAGTTAAAATGGCGCTCCGAATGTGCTTGCCTTTGTAAGCATTTCCCAAACAGACACTATTGTGTATGTTGCATAATTCCATATATGTATCGTTTTATGAATGTTTTCTTTTGATATTTATGCTGTCTCATTATAATTATGAGTCGTAAGAGTCGTGATAGCCTATTGGTGGTGACCGTTGACTGGCAAGTCAGTGGTCTCGGGTTCAAACCCAAGGCGCGCACCTCTGACTTTTCGTAAGTTATGTGCGTTTTATAAATTAATTATCACTCTCCGTGCCTCGGATAGCACGTTAAGCTGTTGGCCCCGGCTGTTAATTGTAGATCTTTGACAGTCGTTACGGGTAATCAGAAGCCTGAAAGTCTGACAACCAGTGTAACCAAGGGGTATCGTGTAACCCAGTACCTGGGTTGTGGAGGTCTGATAGGCAGTCGCTCCATGTAAAACACTGGTATTCAGCTGCATCCTGTAAGACTGGAAGCTGACCCCAACATAGTTGGGAAAAGGCTAGACAGATGATATAATTATGAGTCGTGATAGCGTAGTGGCAAAGAATATACAGGGTTATTTGTAAAACACCACCATTCAAAGCGGTTATTAAACTCATCACTATGAACAACTTTTACTATGGAACCAACCCTGAAATCGCAAAAAAAATCAGCTGTTCCATGCATTTATGTTCACATGACTTAACAAAATGTATGGAACAGCTGATATTTTTTTGCGATTTTAGATTCTACGAAGCAACTGCCTATCTGACCTCAACCCAAAGGGATACGATACTCTTAAGTTAGATTAGTTATCAGGATTTTATAAGGGTACTGATCTTTTTAACGACTTTCAAACATCTTTATGACAGCCGGGGCTAAATGATTGCGCACACACTTGTGCACTATAATATCTCCTGCGTAGTTGGCAAATCTCCGTTGAAATTGGATGCGCTGTGACCGAAATTCGGTCAGGAGGAAATTGTTGTTATACTTGCGCGACTTTGCCCGCGTAAATTTTGTTTGGCAGATTTGTAATATTCTTTGCTTGTTCCAGGAATGCCCGGAAGGTGTGGTTCAAGAGGAATCTTTTAAAGATATCTACGCGAAATTCTTTCCACATGGAAGTAAGTAAACAATTACCTATATTAAAACTTTATTAAGTAATAATAAAAATAAAATCAGCCTGTGGGGCAAAGGCCTCTTCTAATACAGAGAAGGATTGAGCATTAATCACCACGCTAGCTCACTGCGTGTTGGCGATTTCAGACTTTTAAATCCAGGTTTCCTTACGATGTTTCCCTTCACCGTTAGTCAGTGATGTCTTAGATTAACTAAGAAATTGCACCTGTGTTTGCGCACATACTTATGCACTATAATATATCTTGCGTAGTTGGCTAATCTCCGTTGAGATTGGCCGCTGTGACCGAAATTTGGTCAGGAGGACATAATTCTAAATATCTACATCGTATATTTTGTTGTAGATTCCGCTCTGTACGCGCACTACGTGTTCAAAGCGTTCGATGTCAACTGCAGCGGTGCAATCAGCTTCCGAGTGAGTATTCAGTTCATTCAATTATTTTATCAGAAATCACCTTCAATTGTTTTTCCTTATGCACTATATTCATAAAGAATATTCGGTAGAACAGATACCGTCTAGCACCAAACGGTTCGGCGCCTCCTATCTCTGCCGTTCTATTAAGATGTGGAACCCGTTACCAGCCCACGTGTTTCCCCCCACTTATGATCCTGGGCCCGTTAAGCGGGACGTGAAAAAGCTTTTCTCAAGGCCGTCAAGGTGATATCATGCCACATTGCTATGCTGGCTGCTGGGATGATGGACATCACTATGGGACTCCACTGGCTTTCCATCAGGCAGCATGGAGTCAATTTGTGCGACAGTACTTAATAATTTAAAAAAAAATAAAAAAAACAGATTACTTATAATTTATATTATTTTTTATTGCAAGTTCAATGCGTTACGGGGTAGTTTTAACCCCGCTTGCTGCTTTCATTCAGTAGGTTCAAATTATCGCAGATTTAAATGAACGAGAATCGACTGCAAATGATGAATCCTTTATTTCTCTCGTTAACTGAAAACAAATGAACTCAGAGGCACAGTTTAGTTTATTTTCTATACAATAAAAGTGGATGGTAAAGTTGTATGTTCGTATTATGTATACGTAATGACAGGAAAGCAATTTCTGACGACAAAGTTTGAACGGAAGAATGGTGTCACTACATAAACTAAGAACTTTTGTTTTGTTCATTTCATATTTGTTCCTGTTTCTTCTTCTTATCGTGTGGTTGATAAACAACCTGGCGTCAGAGTTTAAACCGCCTGTAGGCCTCTGACATGGCTTTCCACACCATCGAAAAATCTCTCAGGTGTGCTGGTTTCATCACGATGTTTTCATTCACCGTTTTATCAACTGATAATTAATTTATAATACGCACATAACTACTTACAGCACTTATCGAGGTTTAGGAGGGCCTGGGGCAGACCGCCTGGTCCAGTTTTTATAAAAACAACGTTTATAACCAAGCTTTTTTACCTATAGGCAAAATTGTATCTTCATCTGATGCTAATCCTGGATGTCGATTCAGGTCAGGCTTACCATAAAAATGCCTTGTTATGAAACCATAAAAAACCACCAAAAAACCATAAAAAACTATAAAAAAACCAGAAATGAACCAACATGTAAAAATTCAACTCCGAAGAATAAGGGGGGGTGCTTCTAATTGTGCCTCCAAGATTGACCCAAACCTACATAGATACATTGCAAATCAAATAAATGCTTGTAAAATAATAAATCTGCCTAACTTCTTAGCTTCCGTGTTTTCCCATCTCCAATACTGAATACAATACACGTTCTAATATCCTTGTTTTGATCACAGATACAGCGTGTTCTCATCCCCCTGGTACACAGGGTGCTGCATTATGTAACGTCTAAGATTACTTTGTAAAAATATGTCCCACGTTGGGCGCCAAATCTTATTATTTTTTATGAAGAAAACAAGTTGTATAACTATATATATATTTACTGTGCACGAGATCTTGAGTTCAGTTTAGTCCGCTCTCAATGCCCACATTAAGGACTACCCGGATTAAGATTTTCCTTCCAGACTTTTTTTACCGAAATAAACTAACTTCGTGACGTCATATAACTTGGTTTTATCTAGTTAACTAGCTGGTTAACTAGCAACCCGCCCCGGCTTCGCACGGTTACGCTAATATGCATGTATTATACATATAAACCTTCCTCTTGAATCACTCTATCTATTAAAAAAAACCGCATCAAAATCCGTTGCGTAGTTTTAAAGATCTAAGCATACATAGGGACAGACAGACGGCGGATCACGACTTTGTTTTATACTATGTAGTGATTAGTGCTTCGTCCGCGACTTTGTTCCATTAATTTCGGATATTTCTTCCCGCTTAGCGCTATTGTTATTAAAAACTCCTTCCTTAGTGCAACTCTAAGCTAATAATAATAATGAGCTTGCCAATTTAAACCGAGATAAGCCAGCTGCACAAGTATGTGCGCAAACACAGGTGCTCTCTCTATTACCTCTCATAGTTCGATGGGACGAGCATCCGATACAACTGGAGAGACCGGAGTGGACCGACGGCTTTACGTCCTCTCCGAGGCATGGAGCAATAGATAATTAATTTGAAATACGCACATAACCTCTAAGGTTCACAATTAATTTGTATATCCTCGGTTTAAGGCTAAGTTGTCTATCAATCAGTCACGGAGGCTAAGTTATCAATCAGTTACGGCACTGGCCTACCTAGTTACATACCTACCTACCAACACTGGGTCGTAGGTCCAACCCAAGGCACGAACTAATGACTTTTCTAAATCATCTCTATCAATCTTTATTCTGACATAGATTGATGAAGTTAATATTTAAAAGACGTTTAATTTGGCCCCATGTTGGGCGCCAACAACGCTAATTGGCGCCCCACCGTGGGACTCCAAGTTTCATAGCATTACGACTATTATAGCCGTCGTTTGGTAAAATTTTATGGTTAAATTTCAAAACGTTGGCGCAAGCATTGAATTTCAGTGTTATTGTTTTGAAGCACGCGAGTTTAACTGCGAAGTGATGTTTGTTTCATTCTTCTTAAAGGCGTGTTTCGTTTAAAATGGTGAGCACGCATGCCTTTAAATCTGGAGAACTTTGTAGTCTTGGACGGTATCGTCTAGACCAGTGCCATTCCCATTTAGATTTTTCTACGTACGGTCGGCCAAGAAAGTGGTGTATCAGTTTTGATTTAGTATCCTAGTCATCGAAAATGACAACAAGGTTCATATCAACTAAAAAGATATCACTGAAACAGATGCAAAATAATGACATAACCTTGAAAAGTATTCATACGTCATAAGTCACTTATAAGTACAGGACATTTTAACCTTTATTATAAGTGGATAAGACATTAATTTCTACAAAGAAAATTTAAATGTTACTAAATTTAAAAATGGAAAAACTATTTAAAAAGATAGCAATAGAAGTGTCACGTCGATATGCAAGCGAAACTAATCTTTATAACCTACTAGCTTTTGCCCGCGACTTCGTTCGCGTGGAATAGTAACTTCCGGCAGATTTTTGGTTTTACCCACATAGTTCCCGATCTCGCGGGATCTCTTCAAAAATGAAATGTGGAAGATATTCTAGGGAACTCTTCAAAAATCATCATAATGAGCACTAACTGAGTACTGAATTGATGCCGACTCTTGACCAATAGATGGCGCTGTATGTCCGGAATAAATTTTATTTTTTATTTTTTGTAATAAAAACTATCCTACGTCCTTTCTCAAGTTCCAAATTATGTCTGTACCAAATTTCACACAAATCGGTTCAGTAGTTTAGGCGTGAAGCAAAGACAGACAGACAGAAAGACAGACAGAGTTACTTTCGCATTTATAATATTAGTTTGGATGAACCTGTAAGCGGCATTCAACCTTAGGGTGATACACCACTTTTTTGGCCAACTGTACCACTTCAAGAAAGACTTCAAATTTGCATACCTCTTATTGCAGGAAGGTTAAATATATTTTTAAGGATTTAATTTTTTAGTTAAGAGATTGCTGCGCGAAGGTCCCCTTGATGCAATCTCGCGTATTCCTGGGGGCACGCGTATCACTGATTGGGAAGCATTTGTCTAGACCCAACCCTCAGATAGGATTTAGACCATGCCTGAACATGACAAAATCGCTTGTTGATACGATTGATGGTAATCAACCTTTGCCGAAGTCGTCCACCATATCACCGTAATTGGGTGTACCATTCATAATAAATAAATCAGCCTGTAACTGTCCCAATATAGGGCAAAGGCCTCTTCTCATACAGAGAAGGATTGAGCATTAATCACCACGCTAGCTCACTGCGGGTTGGCGATTTCAGACTATTAAAGTCCAGGTTTCCTTACGATGTTTTCCTTCACCGTTAGTCAGTGGTGTCTTAGATTAACTAAGAAAGTACATATGACATTGAAAAAGTCACATTGGTACATGCCAGGTTCGAACCCACACCCACGCGCTTGCAAAGCGGGTCCGTAACTAATGCGCCACCACCACCACCATTTATAATAGTCCAAAGAATTTTTTTTACATCACGGTCATCCCAATGATTAATCTAAACGCAACAATTCCGCGAAAATCAGTAGTTTAGAAGTTATGACTTTTTAATAGACTCACGCCTGTATTCCTTAGAGGGGGTAGACAGAGGTGTGCATTACACCCACGTTTCGCCGGTTAGTTATAAGTCCCATGTAATAGGGGGCGAGCCTATTGCCATTAACCGGGCACAATTCCAGGCTCCGTGCTGCTACTGAGAATTTCTTAATGGAAAAACCCAATAACACTTTGCCTGAACCGGGGATCGAACCCAGGACCTCGTGCTCAGCAGTCGCGCTTGCTGCCACTAGACCAACGAAGCAGTAATTTTTTTTAAATTTAATTTCTTAAAATCTCTACTTTAGTCATGTAAACCTCTTTAGATTGAAAGTGTGGTATCCGAAATATCCCCCACCCTTAGCTTAGCTAGCGACCCGCCCCGGCTTCGCACGGGTGCAATATACATATAAACCTTCCTTAAGAATCACTCTATCTATTAAAAAAACCGTTCAAAATCCGTTGCGTAGTTTTAAAGATCTAAGCATACATAGGGACAGACAGACGGTGGATAGCGACTTTGTTTTATACTATGTAGTGATACCAAAAATCTAATCTGGAGTATCTGCTAGTCTTTGACTCATAAATTTTTATCCCAAGTACGGGAGTAACGGTCGACGCGGTAGTAAGATAAATACAAATATACGTCGACTAATTTTATAGATTTTGTGTATCACTCAGATTGATACGTAGTTCTGTAGTATTGGTTTATACCATAGAGTATTCAAGAAAATATAGAGTGATAACGTCAACCACATTGCCTTGTGCGGAGCGAAAGCATGTCTCACCATAGAAATGTTAAAATGTCATTTTTTCAAATTATGTTTTCTAGACGTTTTTCAAAATTTAACTCAGCAGTTAATCATGATATAAGCTAAAATGTAACTTTTTCGCTCGTGGAGCCTAGTTGAACCGCAGTCGGTCGAGGTATGATCGCAAACGGAGCTCGTGTCGCGGCCGCGTTGTTCATACCCGTGCTCACAGTTCATACTTCTATAGGGTTGCTCTATATTTTCTTATAATAATATACTCTAAAGTTTATACACTATTCACTTTTTAACCGACTTCAAAAAGGAGGAGGTTCTATGTTCGGCTGTATCATGTATGTATGTTTTTTTTTGTATGTTCGCCGATTTGTTTGAACCCGAGACCACTGACGTGCCAGTCAACGATCACCACCACTAGGCTATCACGACTCCTAGATACTAGATACTTATTTATTCCCAATCTTAAATTAACATACAAAGTACCAAACTACATAATATTAATGTTAATATTATCAAAGTTGTGCCGATTGAGATCTTATCTTATTTTTATGGTTGAACTTCCCAAATAATAGTTGACCGACTTACAAAGAAATGGTAAGAAAAAAATGTTAGAAAACATTGTTAGCTTATGTCACAGAAAATCAGGTCAACATTATGGCCAATAGCCAACTGATAATGACTCTAAGCTTTCTGGTCAAAATATACAGGGTTATTTGTAAAACACCAGCATCCTTAAAAGGGGTCATTAAACTCATTATTATGAACAACTTTTACTATGGGACCAACCCTGAAATCGCAAAAAAATAATCAGCTGTTCCTTACATTTACGTTCACATGACCCAAGAAAATGTATGGAACAGCTGTTCAACTAGAGCACAAGTGTCTTCGCAAACACTGGTGCACTCTCCATTATATTTTTATCATTTATTCAATTAAATAAATATAAAAAATGAAAATATACATTTTAAAATATAAAATATAGTAGCTCCGGTATATTGGTTATTAATGTAGGTAATATGGGCAAAAAAGCGAAATTTAATACCTTAATAATACTGAACAACCCTGACAGTTTCTTGGCTCCAACTCATAAAACTTTAACTCAAAGTTTAAAACAGCTTACTGCAATGCAATTTTCAGTGGTAGAGACTCCATAAATCTAAGGAAATGGCATCACTATCATTTAGTATTTGAATAACTATTAAAATGTTACTTAAAAGAAGGTTAAAATTATGTGCATTAAAGTTAACTGCATGATAAAATAATATAAGTAGGTAAGTAAGTAGTATAATGTTTTTTTGCGTAAAACGTTTTGTCATCAAAACTAAAGGTGTGTACCAAATATCAGATCAATCTGTTGACAGAAAGGGGGTGAAATATCGATTACGAAATTTGAACCAAATAATAAACAGGTCAAGCTAAGTAAAAAAAATTAAATTTAAAAAGCACTGATAGCCTAGTGGTATGACCGTCGACTGATAAGTCACAGGTCTCGAGTTCGATCCCAAGGCGCACCTCTGACTTTTCGTAAGTTATGTGGGTATTATAAATTAATTATCAGTTGCTAAAACGGTGAAGGAAAACGACGTGATGAAACCAGCGCACCTGAGAGATTTTTCGATGGTGCGTAAAGTCATGACAGAGGCCTAGCCCGGTTTAAACTCTGACACCGTTGTTCAATAAGAAAAAGAAGAAGCTAAGTAAAACCGTTTAATAATAATCCGTTTAAAAATGGAAACAAAACGACAGAAAAGTTCAACATAATTCCAAACCATACTAGTTTTAAATAAAATTATTTAATAAGAAATTCGCAAAAACAACTGACTCGTGCGGGACTTGAACCCGCGATCCCTGGCGTGCCGTGCCATCGCTTTACCAATTAAGCTACCGAGTCACGCCCGCTTCAGTCGAAATTACGAATCTCTTTCGCCTTATAGGCGTGAGGTGCCATCTACCTATACACTAATACTTTTTAATCACTGTAGAAATTGTAAGGGCATATGTAGACCAGTTTTCCTATCCTAAATAAAATATAAAAAAAATACATTTATTAAGAATTAACTGAGTTATTAAGGCTCCTTTTTTCCCGAAAACTCGAACAAATTTATGGACACATTTCTACCGTACTACAATTATACGCTGCGCGAGCGAAACGATTGTCAATGAAAATCATTTCCTGCGCTCCCTGTCTTTCTTTACGGCCTAGAGTAGGAGCCTGCGCGACGAGCGACGAGTCGACAATAATGGAAATCTAACGCGTGCGAGCGAGCGCAATGGATTAAAATACCTTCGCCTTCATTGGTAGCCGTCCGTACGTAGGCGCCTAAAATCGTATAACATCACGCTTGTATTTCGTGTTTGTAGGGTTAGGTAGTATTTTACATCCACATTTCGCAACCTATGTCATAAATCCCATTTATGGGTTCTACACACCATTCCACCTTCAAGCTCGACGATCAGTGACCAGCGGTAAGTCGTCAGGCCCGCGTAGGTACGTACACAATACATGTTAATGCACCGGTGCGGCGACACGTTTCAATAGGAAACAGAATCCAAGACAAGACCAAAGAGGTACCTATTCACGTTTTTAGATCGATAGAAATACGTTAGTAAATTTGCGCGGGATCCGGTGACTTAGTAACTGATGCCGGGCGCATGCGCGTACTGGGCGGGCGGCAAGATTGCCAGATGTTATTTCCATTTTTCCCCATTTTTATTTATTTTCCCAAAACAATACTTAATTAAAAATATTTTTTTGTCTTACTATCAACAAAATAAAATACTTTTGTTAGGTTTTTAATTAGTTATTATTTTTTACATAATAAATGTAGGTACTAAACTTTTTAATCATATCAGTAGTCGGGTCAAACGGTCAAAACCGCACACAACCCGGGCTGGTAAGTCCATAACTAAGATATTCATATTATTTACCCTTATTATTCCTATTTTTTTTTCTAAAAATAATTTTCCCATATTACCTACAAAAACGAAATATTACCCCTTAATCGAGATAAAAACCCCCAATCTGGTAACTCTAACAAGACTACTCGCTAGTCGCTGTGAAGTTAGCTGCTGCTGACATTGCGCATAAACACGCGTTTTAAATGTTTCTACTGTACGCTTAAAAACGCGAGGGATTATCAATTATTTTCTAATACACACATGAACTCGAAACCGATCGATGAAATCCCACTTGAAATCAGCGTACCTACCTACCATTAGCCACGTATTCATTACAAACAGTTTACAAAAAACACGGTTTCGGAAACAGAATCTAAGTGATTCAGAAAAAAACGTTAGGTTAAACTAGCTAACTAACTACTTAACTAGCATGCTAGAGCCGAGGTATGTTTCTCGACAGTTCGACACCATACAGTAAGTAAGCTGAAACCATTGAATAATAACAGCTGAAACATTGTTTGCCACTGAATACGTAGCTGTAGCTAAATTGAAAAACAATTGTTTATTGTTAATTTTAGAAAAATAAGTGTCTGAAACATTTGAGACAGTTACGGTAACTCATACTGAGTTTTTCGGTATGTTTCCATGCTCTGGCGGTGGGGAGTAAGCTTAAACATTTTAAGGACGGAACAACAGCTTCTAAACAAAATGCATGGGAGTCATTGATATACAAAAAACCCATGGGAGTTGAGATAAAGATAAAGCCGATATTAGGTACCTACTTTCAATAAATCAATTGAACCTATTGAAGTAAACAAAAATTTAGTAGGTAGGTACTCACAATTCCATGATCTGGGTTCATCCGTAGGTAGGTACTGTTTTTGTAGGATACACAGAAATAGGCGCACACACAAACACACCACATTTTTATTGTTATTTGATATACTTTTTCCGAAGCACTCATCACTCATTGATAAAAAAAAATATGCTACCTTCATGGGCTAGGCGTATGTCCGGCAGTGGACTGCGATAATCTGATTACATTGTTTTTTTTTATTACAGCACTAATGATTATTGTTTTTTTGACACTTATTGAGATAGGTACCTATTCGTATTTTTTTGATGATAGAACCGTGCACTCGCCGATTGAACACATAGGTACCTACCTACAGTTTTATTAATTTAACAGTGCACGTAAAAATAATGTTGTTAATACTATTAATAGGAGAAATGGAGGGAGGGAAGAGAGACTTTTGCCTTGCAGTGGGACTTAACGGGCTCGTAATTAATAGGAATGCACGTTCGCTCGGTAGCTATCCTTCGTGTCTAGGTAGGTAGGTACCTAGTTTGCCGCGCTCAGACATTGAAAAGGCTAACTTCTGAGTTACCGTAGATTAGTAAATTAAAAGAACTGTAGGTAGTACGTAGGTAGACCGTACTGGCTATGCAGTGAGTCGCACAGTCGCGCGTGTTTGCGAAGTTTGAGCAGGTAGGTACCTAGGTAGTAGCTCGTCACAGAACTCACACTCACGCATGCTAGTCACTTAAGCAGCCGGGTCAGTGTCGTTTCAGGGATGATTTTTGCACGATTGTTTTGGAAACATAGGTAGGTAGGTACTACGTCACGTATTGTGATACTGCATTCGTAATTTTCACTTCACTTAGGTAATAAACATACCAACACCAACACCAACACGTGATTGTGAACGCCACTCGGTACAACACGTAAACATTACGTAATTAACAAACTCCCGTTGGCGTAATGATTCTTCGCCACGCCACGCTGTCCGCACCACTCGTCGCACTGGCACGTGGCGACACCGACCCGACAGCGCATGCGCGGGGTGCGCGGATAGGTCGGTCGCGCGGGATTGGTGGAACCGGCCGGCGAAATTGCGCGGCTTGCCCAGTGACAGCGCAGCGTAGCCGTTCGGCGTCTTTATGAATGCAATTCAAAGAGTAGCCGCATACGTATGTGTGCGTAAAACTACTGCGATCACATGATTGTCAATGTCGTTGAACTTTCTTACCAAATATTGCAGTTTTTGATGGACAATCTTAACATCATTAAAAAAAATTTTTTTTTTCGATAGATCCTTTCTATTACAGTAACTGTGAAGCTCCTTAAGTTTCTACAGTAATTAAAAAATATCGGTGTATATCTATAAGGCGAAAGAGATTCGTAATTTCGACTGAACTGTTGTTTTTGCGAATTTCTTATTAAATAATTTCATTTAATAAGCAAATTATGTGCATAAACATGTTAAAAAACACACATAAAACATACAAGTTTTAATAAATAAAACTAAAACTGCCAGTGTAAACATCATAGAGTTTCATAGACAATTCAATTTGGCACAATGGGATATGTCCAAATACCATTTTCCTGTTTTAAAAAGTCTTGCTTTAATTTATGGGCACCATAAACGTCTTCGATGCGGCTGAACATTTTTCAAGAGTTCCCTGACGTCTTGGTTCCGTGCCAAAAACGTAGATTTTATTGTAAATAGGTACGGTTAGGCAGTTAAATTTCGATAAACAGATTTTTAACACCTGATTGTTATATTATTATTTATTTTATTCATTTTTAAACATAAAATACATTTTTAAATATAAATTATAAAAAATAAAAATATACATTTAAAAATATAAAATATAGTAGCCCACCGGTATCAGGAACAGGGTCCAAGCTACAATTAATTATTAAAACTCGTGTCGTGATAGCCTAGTGGTGGTGACCGTTGACTGGCAAGTCAGAGGACTCGAGTTCGAACCCAAGGCGCGTTAAGTCAACTTAAGTTTAAGTTTTAAGTAATTAATATACAATAAGTATTACTAACACTAGTCATGGTTACTTCTGAATAGAGTTTTAATAATAATCTCTCCTGACCGAATTTCAGTCATAGCGGCCAATCTCAACGGAGACTAGCCAACTACGCAGGAGATATTATAGTGCACAAGTGTGTACGCAAACACAGGTGCACTCTCTATTCCCTCACTCTCATAGTCCAATGGGACGGCCTTCCGACACGATCGGAGAGAGATCAGGCGCAGGGCCAATGGCTTTACGTGCTTTTCGAGGCACGGAGTAAGTGATAATTAATTTATAGTACGCACATAACTTACGAAAAGTCAAAAGTGCGCGCCTTGGGTTTGAACCTGAGACCTCTGACTTGCCAGTCAACGGTCACCACCACTACGCTATCCAGACTCAACAATTTAATAATCATACGCTGCATACTTATTTAATTTCGATTTGATAACACCATCCTTTTTGGAAGTCGGTCAAATAGGCGGCCCAGCGCGTCCAGGTAGTGAAAGTATTAAAGGAGCAAGTTCAAAACGGGCCAGCCCTCAACTTCTCAAATTAATATTAAAGTGATGTTCCGACTTATTGCTCTTAAAATCGGTGCCAAGCGAAGTTGCCGCGTCGTCGCTTCGCCGCAAAAACTAGAAAATTAATTGGCCACAACTTCTCCAACTATGAAGTTATTAAATTGAATCGGAGGCAGTTAATTTTCAACGACAACTTTTTCGCAATTTGGCTAGCCAATTTCGATGTCATTTTGTAAATTTGCGAAATATTTATTGAAGAAAGATTTGTTGATAAAGTGAAATAGATTGGGGTTATTTTCGTATTTGATTAATGACTACCTCGTTGGTTTAGTAGCAACACAACTGCTGAGCACGAGGTCCTGGGGTCGATGGTTTAAATCACCACTCAGGCCTCTGACATGGCTTTACACATCGTGAAAAAATCTCTCAGGTGTGCTGGTTTCCTCACAATATTTTCCTTCACCGTTTTAGCAAGTGATCATTAAATTCTAAGGGTTTGTCCAAACATTGAGCGGCAAAAGCGCGGCAGCAACACGCGGCGTTTGCAGGACACATTTCTGCCGCGCGACTAGTTTAGACCTTCTGCGCGACAGTGCTGCGCGGCATGTCCGACACGCCGCGCTCTTCATTTCGTATTCAAACCACAATGAAAGCGGCCGTGTGTGTTGTAGCTCTGCTTATTATTCGTAAATTACGTAGAGTAGCTCGCGGCAGCCGCACTGTATTTGGACACACCTTTAAATGCACTTTAATGAATCTGAAAAGTCTGAGGTGCGTGCCTCCTAGTACCTTTGACCAATAGGCTATCGCAGCTCTTCTTTTTTTTATAACTTGAATACAAACATGGCTGCCACATCCCTAATTTGCAATGGTAACTTTTATCGAACAACACTCACGTTTGGCTGACTGCCAGATTGCCATGGCTATGAAGCAGGGCCTTAAGCCATATGTCTTGATCTACTGGCTTTAGGAGGATCTATTGCTTACAAGAACGAGCGACTTGTGTGCCAAAAGGTTTAGAGTTAGAACTAGATTGATAGCTGGCACTTTAGTGTACCGTGTGGTTTCCAGCCTAAGAACAGAACCACCCCTACTCGTCCCGCGGGTGTCGTAAAGCGACAAAGGGAGGATGGGATCCGGAGGATGGGCAGCAGCATCTTTCTGTGTAACAGCAATCATCTGCTACTGCGATCGCCAATCCACTTGCCCAGCGTGGTGATTATGGGCAAATACCTCCATAAGCGCACAAAAGTGGCGCGCATTGGGAGAGGCATTGCATTCTTAATTTTCTTGATACCTTATAAACCGACTACAAAAAGGAGATCAACTTTCTCCTTTTTGTTTTTCCGACTGTTTTTTTTCTATATATGTTAAATTGATACGGCTTTACTCACGTATTGATTTCGGGGAATGCCCGATTAGTTTCGAACTCTAACGGAGTCCATTTTCAAGAGCGGGTGTATACGCGGCGGCGTCGCGGACCTCACTGACTCACTCACTGAACCTAGTCGGGCATTCCCTCAAATCAATAAGTGAGTAAAGCCGTATCAATTTAACATAGGTATATAAGTGTAACTCACGAAATTAATGGTTTTTTTTCTTCTCATTTCTTAAAACGCTTTTTTCTTATTTCAGGAACTTCTTGTAACTCTATCCACTTTACTCCGGGGTTCAGTCTACGAGCGTCTTCGCTGGGCATTCCGTTTGTACGATGTGGATGGTGACGGAGCCATTACCAGGCAAGAGCTTGCGGAAGTTGTGGTTGCAGTACATGAGCTGCTGGGACGACGAGCGCCTCCTGGGTCGCCGGCTGCGAGGCTAGACGATGCTAAAGCTAATGAACAGGTGACAATACTTTTATTTATTTATAGACTCACGCCTGTATTCCCTAGAGGGGGTAGGCAGATGTGTGCAGAACACCCATGTTTTGCCGGTATGTTATAAGTCCCATGTAATAGGGGGCGAGCCTATAGCCATTAACCGGGCACAATCCCAGACTCCGTGCTGCTACTGAAAATTTCCTAATGGAAAAACCCAATAACACTTAGCCCGATCCGGGGATCGAACCCAGGACCTCGTGCTCAGCAGTCGCACTTGCTACTACTAGACCACGAGGCAGTCACAAGTGTCATACTAGTCCTTGTAATAGGAATTTAGTTTGTTTTTTTTTAATCTATAAATATTGGCCATATCTATCTCATGTCGGACGAGCTGTGGGTAAAAGTCACACAGTCGTGATGGCCTAGTGATTTGACCGTTGGCTGGCAAGTCAGAGGTCTCAGTTAAGAAGCGCGCATCTGATTTTTTGCAAGTTAAGTGCGTATTATAAATTAATTATCACTTACTCCGTGTCTCGGAAAGCACGTAAAGCCGTTCTCTGCGCCTGATCTCTCTCCGATCGTGTCGGATTAACGTCCCATCGCATTATGAGAATGAGGGAATAGAGAGTGCACCTGTGTTTGCGCACACATTTGTGTACTATAATATAACCTGCGTAGTTTGCTAATCTCCGTTGAGATTGGCCGCTGTGACCGAAATTCGGTCAGGAGGACATTATGACAATTGTGTAAAAACATTTGTCCAAGAGCCAATTACTTAAATGTCTGGAAAGTTTTCTGAGTGATTTTGAGATTTTATCTAGATCACCTTTACCTAAGTATGTCTTGAATTAACGATAAACTCCTAATATTCCAGGTGGACCGTGTGTTCAGGAAGCTGGACCTGAATCAGGATGGCGTCATCACCATCGAGGAGTTCTTGGAGTCATGCCTCAAGGATGATGTTATAACCAGGTAATTAATTTTGGTTCACCATCATCTATTGTTTACACCATTTCTTAGAAACATGGTTGTATTTATCAGCAGCTTCCGCCCACGGCTTACTCGCGTGGTAAGTTGATAGACAGTCCTATGGTTTATTCTGATGTAACCTTAGAGTATATAAGAAAAAAATAGAGCAACCCTATAGAAGTATGAACCGTGAGCACGGGTATGAACAACGCGGCCGCGACACGAGCTCCGTTTGCGATCATACCTCGTTCGACTGCGGTTCAACTAGGCTCCACGAGCGAAAAAGTTACATTTTAGCTTATATCATGGCTAACTGCTGAGTAAAATTTTGAAAAACGTCTAGAAAACTTAATTTGAAAAAATGTCATTTTAACATTTGTATGGCGAGACCTGCTTTCGCTCCGCACAAGGCAATGTGGTTGACGTTATCACTCTATATTTTCTTGAATACTCTATGGATGTAACTATAAGCTATATTACTGTAAAGTTTTATCAAAATTCGTTCGTAGTTTTTGCGTGAAAGAGTAAAAAACATCCATAGATTCTCATAAACGTTCACATTTATTAGTAGGATGAGTTCCATGTTTAGCTTTAGAAGTGTTCAAGTTTAAACCTCTCTGATACTTCTAATATGATTGTGTTTCTCTTTTTAGAATATAGGTACTAGTATCCTTACGATGTGTTGTGATGTAAGCTTTGATGTTTACAACTTGACACAACAATACACACATATTTTGGAAAGATTATAAGAAAAGTAAAGTTTGTAAAGGGGTTTTCGATATGGCATAGCTCTGCTCCGCCATTTTGATGTTTTTTCAAAGAAGCGATGTTTAACTCCAAATATCTCAGCAACATGATACTTTAGAGAAACATGTTGCTGACATTTTTCGTTTATTTTAGTGTCCTCTAGCCATATATACACTTTGAAACAAAATCAAAATGGCAACCGGTAGCTATGCCAGCTTCTGTACCAAAATGTTCTAACTCCTTTCCAGTCCAAAGCTAGGTTAACACCATACTTCTGGTTTCAGGTCACTGCAGATGTTTGACACAGGGCTATGACGGCAAACCGACGCAGCACATGTGCGTACACCCGCCAGGTAAAATCTCTTTTTCTAAACGTAAATACTTAGTGAAAAAAATTACGATAATATAACCTGAATTTTCCAGGAGTCAATTTTGTATTTTCAGATTTCAACCTATGTTCCTTGGGGAAAGTTGTTCAGTTTCATGGTCCTTATTACCTCCCAGAATTTGGTAGGTGTCTAGAAAATCATGTTGTAAACACTGGTGCCCCGGAATTGGTTTATCCATATAAATAATCAAAGGGTTTATCATACCGAAAGCTAATGTAGAAATTCTCCAATCGTCAATCTCCAATCTCGCAATCATGGCGCTTTGAACACTGTCGGTCGAAATTTCAGTTTCAATTTAATTTGTCTGTGACACTGGCAATTGAAGTGAATAAATAAAATGTGTGTTAACGTAATGGTGTGGTGCGCAGGACTGTAGCGAAGCGCCGGAGTGGCGGCCACCTGCGGCGCTGCCAGTGCGCGCGCGACGCCAGCGTGCTGCGCGCGGCGGCCGACTGGCTGCGCGCGCACCGCTACTCGCACTACCTCGCCGCGCTCGACGACTTCTACAGCCGCGTCGTGCGGCCCAGGCTAAGGAGCGTGCTGCTGCTGCATTTTTAGAATCCGGCTACGGATCCGGATCGTAAACGGATCTGTCACGGTTTTTTGAACGGATTTCGACTCTGATGATTTTATTGTATTTTTATCTAATAATTGTTACTGTATTTTTTTTATTTGACTTTGTACCCTAACAGGATTTTGTGTAAGTACTTATAATTTACGGCACGTCCTCGGTATTTATGATGAATTAAAATTATTACTGATGTAGTTATCGTTAATCTGATCCGGATTTTTAACGGATTTCTTCAGATTTTAAATGATATGGTTAATAAACCAATATTATTTAGAAATAGCACCGAAAAAGATAACTTTGAATTTTAAACTTGAAATTAAGAAATTTTAGCCCAAAATTTTATTGTAAAATTTAAAAATATTATTGTGGAAGAGAAGTTAAGTTTTAAAAGAAAAAATCCTTAAAAAAAATAGTGTTTACCTATTTACTTTTTAACCAATATCTGATATTATATTTTTTCTAAATAATATTAGTCTTTCTCAACCTTTTTACGAGTCGAAACCTTTAAAAAACTTTTTTTTTTAATAGCCCACTCATTTTAATTAATATTTAAGAATTATGTAGCGTCTTAAAAGCATTGATCCTTAGATTTACATTTAAAAAACAAATAGATTACCTAGTCAAAAATAAAATCAAAATTTTAAAATATAATTCTATGGATTCTTTTTTTAATTTTACGCTTAAATTTTTTTAAATAATTTTGATGGTTGTGTATTGAACTTTTTTTTTATTTGACTTTTTTTTTAATAAAAACTAAAGCAACAGGGTAAAATGCCGCTCCCATGGTATTTATGACATCTGGATATAATTTTGACGTCAGTTATACAAAAAAAGAAGAAAATTTTGGATGTGCTTACGATAACAATATTTTTCGAAATAAATCTTAATTATTTCTAAGATTCTTTTGGCTTTTTTGGTCCAATTTTATCGATTTTTATAATGATCTTTGATGAGCTTCGAACATCATTTTGAGCAAACACTTACATTGTACACGAATTTATTTTTATCCATTTTTTTAAATCTTTATTTATTTCACGAAATCACTTCACATTTTGCTAAAAATTTACTTTATTTTTAAAAACATTGCTTAAAAAACAGAAGGAATTGAAGACGCACTGAAAATCATGTCCTAAGACACATTAAAAAAAAATTATATATTTTTTAATATCCCCAAAAAACAAAAAAAAAACTTTTTTTTTGTCAACGATTGGTTGACTAATGAATATAAAATTGGTGTCAAATATCGGTTTGTATAATTAATTAATAATAATAATAATTAAACACATTATGTCAGAAAAATATGGAATTGAATTCATTGTTTTTTTTTAAATAGATATTGGCATGGCACGGAATACAATAAAATATCTATAGTTTTTAATAAGATCAAGTTTTAAATTTTTTAATTATATTTTCATCTAAGCAACTAAGAATAAATGAAATTCTAAAATAACTCCAAGCAATTATCTATCATATCACGCAAATTTAATTAATTTTAGTAAAGCAGATTTATTGAAATGTTTTTTTGAATAAAATTAGAATAAGCTTTGCATTTATTTTTAAATTTAGCGGCTTCTGTTTTTAAAATGTTATTTAATCATAAGTTTTAAATGATATTAATTATAAAAAAATCCTATATTGCCTACCAAAGATATAATTATGTCCGAGTGGCCATGTAGAATAACCGAAAGTTTTTAGGTATTTAGTTATTTACCTAGTCGACAATTTTAGTAATTAGAAAGTTAAATATTTATATCACACACGAAATAGGGATCGGTTTGCAAAATTGATGATTTAGTAAAAATGTAACTGTCAAAAATGTCAAATTTAAAATGTATGTATTTGACATGACACGTATTTGATTTAATGTCAACCCGTTACATTACACGATAAGTAGGTATTTGTCCTTTGACAGCATTTTTCCATGTTCCCATTCGTAAATGTATTTTTTATTTTCAATAGCCCAAAAAACATAGATAAGCTATAGAATCGTCATCAAAGTAAAAATCATAAAAAAAATAATTTAAAAAAATGTCTTGTTGATTCATCACAGGTAAACTTCACATAATAAAATAAATATAATTGATGTACCTAGATACTAAATCAAGGCATATTTTAGTTTATTAGTAATTTATTTTTTAATTAAATCGCTCAGTTTTATGCTTAAGAATTTATTTAGTAATTTTGTGTGAGCAAGCATTGAGATTTAGTCGGTTAGAAGCGAGTTCTCTTAGCACGAGAATAAATACTCATTAAAACTATAATCTGAATAACTTTTTTTTTCAAAATAATTTAATTATGAAATTATTATTTTTTTTGCTAATGCCACCTTAGCAGTATTAAAAAAATCTATTAAAATCAAAAATCAACTTATTTTTATTCAAGTAGACCATTTTAGGCACTTATGAATAGTCATAATTCTAATATTATTATTAGAGTGACTCTAGTTGCCAGTTCCAACGGCAGCCTACCCGTCATGTAGAAAAATTTGGCAAGAAACTCCATGGTTGCTCTTTTAAATAATGACTTACAATATTTTTGGATACATTGTTCTGAGGTGTTATGCGAGAACAATGCGAGTCGACTAAACATAGGTACGCGCCTTAAATATACATACATATATACTTTTGATTAATCAGGCATGCAGTCCACCTGATGGTAACCAGTTACTCAGTATCCGCACTTTAAAAAAACTTGGAACCGTACTCCGTATAAAACTCGGAACCATACTCTGTATAAAACTCGGAACCGTACTCCGTATAAAACTCGGAACCGTACTCCGTATAAAACTCGGAAAATAAACGACTAAACATCAATGTTTGCAACTCACTATATAATCGTAGATTACGTGACTAGGTCAAAATGTCTTATGAAACCTAGTACATAGTTATTAACGTACTAATTAATAACGTATTGGATTTGACTGATTTCTCTGGGCATAGCTAAAAAATTCTAGTAGCTGTCTTTTTCTTAGAATTTTTAGAATATTGTGACTTTTAAGACGTCTTGTTGATTATTTAACAACTAATCTACCTTCAGAATATCGTATCTCTTTGGGTTGTGGAGGTCTGATAGGCAGTTGCACTGTAGAAAACTGATATTCAGCTGTGTCTGGTTAGATTAGAAGCCGGCCCCAACAAAGTTTGGGAATAATAAGGCTAAGGATGATCCCATCGCCAAAATGTTTGATTATTTGACCTCAACCAAATTGTACCATCAATAGATTCTTGACATAATCTACAAGCCTACTTATAAAGTAAAGCACATACGACACTTACCATCAGCCATCATTTATTCGCATATGTATTATGTCGTTTTTCACCTCACACATCAAAACGCCAGTCGCAGAGAGATTTATTACCCTCACTTCACCTGTTTCTCATCTGATGTAGTAACGATATTCTAACGCAGTCGCACAGTCGCGCGATTTTGGTACAATAGTACATAAACGTGTTGTGTGTGCCCATAACAAATCAATGTTTGCTATAGACATTTAGTACTACCTCCTGTATGTCTGTTCCTATCTTTTAATAAAGATTTAGTACTAAACCCTGTATCTCTGTTCCTGTATTTTTAAAAAGATTTATGACCTTGTACTACCAAACACCACAGTTCGTCGAAAAAGTCACAAGTTATATTAATAAATTTTTAGCGTACTATAGTTTAATAACTAGTTTATAGTGAAAATAATTTTATTATTAATTACCGTATTACTTATCAATGTTGACGGTTGTTGAGGAGGTTTTAATGGTCGTTTCTATAATATTTTTAAATAATTATTGTAGAATGATCAATTTGTTGTTTGGTTTTTTAAAAAATAAGGTACTTGAGGAGTTCGTATGGCAACTCTGCTATGACGGAAAAAAAGCCACTGACATTTTGAAGAAAACTTCAAAGATGGTTATCCATCTCCCTACCGTTAGAACATATTAAATTTATAAGCTGTACCGAATTTAAAATATAAATTGAAACTGCTTGCTCCTGATTTTGATTAGAAATATTAATGGAATTGATTTTTAATATAACATGCAGAAATAAATACATGCTAATATTTTGTATAATTTCTTATACTATTTTGCAGGTCTGTTTCACATCTACTGATAACCATTATCTACAAGGTAAATTCAAAAATAGAACCAAAGGTTCCTAAATGATACTCATTATCAGTAAGAAGTTGAACAGGCCCTTGCCGATTAAATTTTTTTAATTTGTTTTTTTCTCGCTATTTGACAGCAAAACAAGATGGCAGTTGCAATAGAGTTGCACAGTCTATGATTATGTATGTAATATTTAAATGTATTTTTCTCATGTATTAAAAGTATTAGCATTTAATTTTATTTAATAGTTGTAGCACTCTAATATTTAAGTATATATTTTTCAAAATGGTTTTCATTTATACTATACTATTTCATTATACCTGTCCATTGTTATCTTGTTAATGTTTCCTAAATGTTAATTAAGTTTAATCCATCAGGAAGCTTAAACAATATGCAATGTATAATCTTTAGAGTCAGACGTAAAACCATAAATTACATAACTATAACGGAATTGACATTGATTTGTGTAATGTTTTGACATAAAGTTGGAATGGATTGACATGATTAATTATTACTCTCCAATTCTTTTTCTTTTGAACAATATAGATTATTACAGAACTCTTTAACTGTCAAATTAAAAAACTGAGAACTGTCATAATGTATTCCTTGTTAATTACTTTAACTTGTAATTATTAACTTGTAGTTAAACGCGATTTATAAAATTGCTATTAAATTCAAGTTATAATCAAAGAAATGAAGACAAAGAATTTTCGTACATTCTTTGATTAATTTTGATCTCAAATGTGTAAAAGCTCTGAATGATATTAATTATTTAAGGCTTGTAAAACACATGAAATGATAATAAGTAGTGAGTGCGCAATCGATGGCGGATAGATTTGACATCGCTCTTGATGTTCAACATCGACGTTGATCTATCTATATCGGTCAATATGACCCACCTATATCGAGCGTGCAAGTCTTTTATCGTCCCTAAAGAGATTTATTCGGCCTTTATTCAGCGCTAACTTTTGTCAGTCCGTATTTTTTTTACTAGGAAATACTATTTACCGGTTGTACATTGCATTATGTTTAAATTGTCTTTGATATTATATTTAAAAAAACCTACCTATAATAAAAAGTTGTTGATCTTCAGCAAAAATGAATAATTTATCGGCGTAAGGCTGACGATGGGATGTCCAGAATCTGACTGATGTCAAAAAAATCATGTCATTCACGGCCGGATTCTAGCTTGTCAATTTGACATGACTTACATACTGTGAATTTTTAAACTGCTAAAATTATAACTAAGAATGAAGTTAGGTTTTATCGTAGATATATTGTATTAAAAACTATGAAATCTACGCCATACGTCATATCTAAAGAGCTTGCAGGTTAGATCAGTTAACAGGATTTTTTGAGGTTATCCCTTCATTGATGGTCAAAGATGTTCATGACAACCAGATTGTGAAATCTGGGACAACAAAATGTTCGGCATTGAACGATATTTTATCATCATCAGCCTGTATTAGTCCACTGGTGAACATAGGCCTCTCCCAATTCGCGCCACTATTGTGCGCTCATTGGAGGTATTTGCCCATAATCGCCACGCTGGGCAAGCGGGTTGGAGATCGCAGTAGCATGACTACTGTAACACAGAAAGATGTCTCTGCCCATCCTCCGGGTCTTTCTCTTTGTCGCTTCTTACGATACGTGGGACGAGGTTCTAGGTACAAATACCGAACACTTTTTATAATTTAGTAATCATTTTTGTAGTTTTACCTAGCCGATATATTATTCCTTTTTGCCAACAATACTTTATGTATTATACCTACATATAACTGAATGTGTGTTATGTATTCTTGTATCTACCTACACTGTTATAATAACTAAGTACTTTATCTGAACCCTAAGTCGACAATGTCGGCGACACCTCTGTAGTTGAAAATCAATTTGTATTGTATCTGAACCTAAATAAAAATAGTTCAAGACATCTTTGTACTCTCTTTTGCCTAAGTTAAGCTACTTTTCTTAGTAAGCTAATTTACTTAAGCAGGTGATCGACTTACGAGCTTATACCGTGGTTTTAAAGATATTCCGGTTTTACTCACGGCTCGTCGTCACACTCAAAACAGTCGCGCCTGAATGAAAGTTAAGTTTACATGTCATATTCCGAGTCTGAAGCTTTGCGTTATCTATCGAAATAATGAAAAACGCCCCACAGTTAGGCTCGGCTCGCGGTTTAGTACGAGCCGAGTAAAAAATATAGCAAACACGAAAAGCCGCGAACCAGGCTCGTCGGCATTATCGACAAGCCATAAAACCGATTTTACTCGTCCGTCAATCAGGGCCTTTAGTAAGCTATTTTACTTAATAAGATAAAGATCGGTACCTAATCTGGTGAAATTGTCACCAGCAAAGGAAAATTCGTATGATGTTAAAATCATTCAGTCGATTTATGTCAAACCCTTACATATTTTTGCTGTCATTCTTAATGACATTAAATCCTGCGTTCTCATATGAACTAGAAGTAACTTACAATATTATTCAATGCATCATTTGGACAGAAGTTAGTACATAGATGTCTTAACTATTATAGAGATATTTGTTTCCTAATGAAAATATAAACTGCCATCAATAATCTACATAACCTCAAATAAATTATGGGTTGACCGTACCTACCTACTTGTAATATTTGTTTAAATTTATAACTAAAAATCCATTGCAAAATGTTCGTAAATTGTAGTAATTTATTTTTTGTATCATTGTAAAATTGACGAGCGTGGATCTAATATAAAACTTTTTTTGTTCTGTTTATGAATCTGTCGCTATTGTTTTTTAAAGCTAAACACATGTTTTGTAACGGTAAAAGTTTAAAAAAAATATTAACTACAATAAATATAAACCAAATATAATGTATCTTTGGAGCCCTGACTACCGGTATCGGACCCAGTTCCCGATACCGGTGGGCTAATCTAATTTTAGTTTTTATTTTTAAATAGTTATAGGAACCAATTATTTTTTTCATTATCTACGCACGAGGTTGGCGTAGTGGAATAGCAGTTTTAGGTTTTTAAGTTTGAAAATTCAAACGACTTATGGCGGGATCATTCTGTCAAAGTGACGTTGTTTTGACATTCTTTTATTTTTTCTGTTGAAGAGGTTACAGACTCTTTGATTTAGTAAAGACATGCGCGAAATATTTACTTTTAATAATTCGGTAAAATTAGAACCACGCTTGTGCATAAAACCTATTTTAGGCGACCTTTTTAAAATAATTGTAAAACGTAAATATGAATGTTATCATAAAAAAAGTGATAAGAATTATGAAAGAAAACTCGACGAAATTGAAGAGATACGAAAAGTTAACAAAATTGCTTATAATAGGTGTTTCATAATCTGCTATCGTATAAGCTACATAGAAAGAGAATAGAAAAGTCAACAAGTTGGCAGAATAGCTAGAACCTTTGCCTCAACGCCATCTTAACACAAACATGGCGGCAAATTTTTCGGCGCCAAAAACTTCAAATTCACGTTTTACTAAAATATTTCCACGTCACAATAATTGCATATTAAATGTTATTACGATGGTGTGTTAAAATTAGGGTGTCAGTTGTGCTGTAAGGCATTTTTAGAAAGTATGTACCTTATAAAAATATTGTAAATAATAATATTTTATCGCTGTGTCAATACGTCCAGTTAAATCTGATAGTAAAAAGATTCTTCATGTTTCTTGGGTGTTTTATTTTTGTAATTTCCCCCCGAACAATTTATTGCTTTTATTTTTAAACGGTTTTACTTAGCTTGACCTATTTATTATATATTTCGTTCAAATTTAGTAATCGATATTTCAACCCCTTCTTGTTGACAGATTGATCTGATATTTGGTACACAGCTTTAGCTTTGATGACAAAACCGTTTTACGTAAAAAAAAATGTACTTATATTATATTTACTAGCTTTCGCTCGCATGGTATTTTGATAAATTGTAGATATATTACTGTAAAGTTTCATCAAAATCCGTTAAGTAGTTACAGTCACAGCTCTACAGACCCTTGAAGCTGTGAAAAATAAAACTTCTAAGTTAAGATTGGCACTGATAGCCTAGTGGTATGACCGTCGACTGACAAGTCAGAGGTCTCGAGTTCGATCCCAAGGCGCTTACCTCTGACTTTTCGTAAGTTATGCGCGTATTATAAATTAATTATCAGTTGCTAAAACGGCGAGGGAAAACATCGTGATGAAACTAGCACACCTGAGAGATTTTCCAATGGTGTGTAAAGCCATGTCAGAGGCCTACGGGCGGTTTAAACTCTGACTCCAGGTTGTTCATCAACCATACGATAAAAAGAAGAACGTAAATAAAAGATACAGCCGTTTATGCCGCAAAAAACGTATATTTTGACACTCAAGGGAATCAAAATATTATAGGGTACTTTCCATTGACCTAGAACTATAATTGTCGTCCCATCGGACTACAAGAGTGAGGGAACAGAGAGTGCACCTGTATTTGCACACACTTGTGCACTATATCTCCTGCGAAGTCGGCTAATCTCTGTTGACAGAGGCCAATGTGTCCGAACCGGTCAGAAGGACATTATTATTTTAAGATAATTCATTAATTTGTGTATCTTAAAGGCAGATGTGATCTACCATGTCCCTTCCATAATAATAAAAAAGTATTGAATAGAATAGAATAGAATACGTTTATTTGTAAAAATATAGTGCGAAAAGTTGTTAACAATTGGTAATATGTCTCTTATATTCTACCATTTCTGGCGTACAAATATTCAACTTAAATCTAATTAGTAGCTACACATTAATAAAAAATAAATTTTAGAAATTGGAATTGGAATTGAAAGTTAATCTCCGTTAAGAGAGGCCGCTGTGAAGGGGGATATCATCATCATCATGGTATATTTACGATTTACATTTGCGATATTTCGCAACATGGTAATTATCCAATAATTGTACTAGAGTTAGCAAAAATCAAAGCATTTCTAGGGCCAGGTTAGGTATAGGTACTACTACCATTACTAGCATTTAGCATTTTTAACTAGCATTAAAAATTTACTAATTTTTGTTGACATGAATGGCACAACCATTTGGTAACGGTCATTGCCAAAATTATGTTTAATTTTCATTTAGAACTAGTGATTGAATAAGGAGTCTTCAGACCAGCAAGTCATAAGTATATTTTTTTTTATAAATAACTAGCGACCCGCCCCGGCTTCGCACGGTTACGCTAATATGCATGTATTATACAGTCATATAAACCTTCCTCTTGAATCACTGTATCTATTTAAAAAAACCGCATCAAAATCCGTTGCGTAGTTTTAAAGATCTAAGCATACATAGGGACAGACAGACGCGGGAAGCGACTTTGTTTTATACTATGTAGTGTATAGACTCACTAGAAGAGTCGTGATAGCCTGTGGTGGTGACCGTTGACTGGCAAGTCAGAGGTCTCTAGTTCGAACCCAAGGCGCGCACCTCTGACTTTTCGTAAGTTATGTGCGTATTATAAATTAATTATCACTCTCCGTCCCTCGGATAGCACGTTAAGCTGTTGGCCCCGGCTGTCAATTGTAGATCTTTGACAGTCGTTACGGGTAGTCAGAAGCCCGAAAGTCTGACAACCAGTCTTACCAAGGGGTATCGTGTAACCCAGTATCTGGGTTGTGGAGGTCTGATAGGCAGTTGCTCCATGTAAAACACTGGTATTCAGCTGCATCCGGTACGACTGGAAGCCGACCCCGACGACGGCTACACGGCTGTATCAATAACTATGATTCATCTGGAAGTGCCTTTAGCAAGGTTAGACTTAAACGCATTTTACTTCAAAATAATTAGTTTCGTCAAGTGTTCGAATTAAGACGTTTGCTTAACTCCAAGACAAAATTAAAAATAATAATGAATTTAATATTAATTTTTAAATTTTTAATCGTTACGATACTTCTTTGCTATGGAACCTGTGAAGAGCTATTGGAAGGTCAGTAGCATTCATAGTAATTGTGATATAACATTATATTTATTTCAGCCGGAAGATTGAGGTCTTCTTCATCATATGGTTGATGAACAACCTGGTGTCAGAGTTTAAACCTCTGTAGGCCTCTGACATGGCTTTACACACCATTGAAAAATCTCTCAGGTGTGCTGGTTTCATCACGATGTTTTCCCTCACCGTTTTAGCAACTGATAACTAATTTATAATACGCACATAACTTACGAAAAGTCAGAGGTGCGCGCCTTGGGATCGAACTCGTGACCATTGCACTGACTTGTCAGTCGAAAGTCATACCATACCACGAGGCTAAGCTCAGCTGGGTATAGGTTAACTTTTAATATGACAAGATTCACACTCCGTGCGCGCAATATTCTTAAAAAGGGATCCACAGTTTTCGCTACACGTATTAATGTATTTATATACATATAAAAATCAATGCCGCTTTTCGTTGTAATATAAATCTCAAGAACAGCTGGACGGATTTGGCTAATTTTGGTAAAAAGAAGTAGGGTAAAGTAGGGTTTTTTTTGTAGGGTAGAGTAGGGTAGAGTAGCGGTATAGTAGGGTAGGGGTATACTAGCGGTATAGTAGGGTAGTTCAGGGTAGGGTAGTGCAGGGTAGAGTAGCGGTATAGTAGGGTAGTGTAGGGTGGGGGTAGGGTAGGGTAGTGTAGGGTAGAGTAGAGTAGGGTAGGGGTAGAATAGACGTTGAAATAGCATAATCACGCGTACGAAGACGCGCGGGGCAGCTAGTATAAGTATAGATTCTGAGATCTGAGTAGTAAATCATTACATCATTTATTATAATAAATTAATTAATTATCACTTGCTAAAACGGTGAAGGAAAACATTGTGAGAAGACCAGCACACCTGAGAGATCTTTTATGGTGTGTAAATTGATGGTAGCGTGGTGATTGACGCCCTATCCTCTCTGTATGAGAAGAGGCTTTTGATTTATTTGGGACAGATTGATGTATTTATTTACAACTAGATTATATACATCCATCCTCCTAGCCTTAATATTCCCAAACTTTGTTGGGGTCGGCTTCTAACTAACCAGATGCAGCTGAATATCAGTTTTCTACGGAGCGACTGCCTATCTGACCTCAACCCAAAGCGTTACGAATGTTACGATATTCTAAAGTTAGATTAGTTGTCAGGATTTTATGAGGGCACTGACTCCCTTTAACGACTGTCAAAGATCTTCATGACAGCCGGGGACAACGGCTTAACGTGCTTTCCGAGGCACGGAGTAAGTGATAATAAATTATAATACGCACATAACTTACAAAAAGTCAGAGGTGCTTGCTGCGCTTTGTGTTCGAACCTAAGACCTCTGACTTGCTGATAAACGGTCACCACCACTTGATTCAAAATAAAATAATTATAATGCTTCTTAAAATACAGGGTTATTTGTAAAACACCAGCATCCTTAAAAGGGGTCATTAATTCATCACCAGCAAAAAAAAATCAGCTGTTCCATACATTTGCACACAGCTAATTTTTTTTGCGATATCAGGGTTGATCTCATAGTAAAAGTTGTTCATAATGAGTTTAATGACCCCTGTATAATGATTAGCAATACCTTAACAGAATCATGAAAAATTAAAACCTTTGATTATATATTTTCTGTGTACTACATTAATGGCAATTAAATTAAGTTTGTTAAGGGTAATTTACAAGGTAATGCTTTTGTAAACAGCAACCAAGTTTTCTTGATAATTAATCAATTTATTTCGCTTGTACTGTCGGTGCCAAATGTTGTTTTACACAACTATCCTTAATCACAACAACACAAATCAAAACACCAGAGCATTAATCACTATCACTACATAGTATAAAACAAAGTCGCTTCCCGCGTCTGTCTGTCCCTATGTATGCTTAGATCTTTAAAACTACGCAACGGATTTTGATGCGGTTTTTTTTAATAGATAGAGTGATTCTTAAGGAAGGTTTATATGTATATTGCGGGTCGCTAGTAAATAATAAACAAAATATAAAAAGCTGTGGTATGACTGCCAAGACAAAGGTAGGGTAGTAGGGTAGGTAAGCACGCATTTCTGACTATTCAGATTTAAGTGCGAATTAAAAATTAATTATCACTAGCTAAAACGGTGAAGGAAAACATATAAGGAAATCAGGGTTTCTACTCCGAAAATCGAACAACGATGTTTCGGATCGGAACGTAATAAGAAGACGAAGTGCATCCGGTAAGACTGGAAGCCGACTCCAACATAGTTGGGAAAAGGCTAGGCTAGGTTCAGTTCCGATTACTTCCGATGTCAATGTATTTTTAAAAGCTTTTATTTAACTTGCAATAAACGTGTTTCTTTAGGGGTAATCTTGCAAGCTATATTAGAACCCCTTCCTCTTATCCTATGGAGTTGAATTTTTACATGTTTATTCAGTTTCAATGACAATGCATTTTTTGTAAGCACGACCTGAATCGGTATCCAGGATTAGCTCCAGATAAAGGAACTCTTCAACGGTCAACAAAATTTTCGTGCACGTTTAGTTTTTATATTCCATTATGATAACTTGGATAAAAACGTTGTTTTTACAGAAAAAAAACCTAATTGAACTCTTTTTCCTCTGTTCAGGTGCTGAATGCGTCTCTGAAGAAGGCATGAAGGGAACATGCGTGGACATACATGCCTGCATGCATGTAGTGAAAGATATTAAAGAAAAGAATTACCCACAGGTAGATTAATACATTTCTCCTTTTTTTTTCGTTTCGGTGGTACATCGAGAGACTCTATCCTAAATAGTTTGCGCCCAGTTGGTGGCCATTTCGATCGCGGCTTCAGTGGCGGTCATCAGATCGTAGAAAGTGGATAGGTATTTGGACACTAGGGGCCATGGGTGTATATAAGGGGGGAGTTTAGGGGATTCGGATCCCCCCAGGCTAAAATAAAAATCGATGAATATTAGACAACGCAACTACGAGCGATGGTAAGGAGGGGCATATGCTCTCATGAAGGTGTCATGGCGTCGACTCTGACGTCACGCTTAGGTAAACATGTCAAATCTTCACAACAACAAAACAGTGTTGACAGCGGCTTTTACCTAAGCGTGTCGTCATACGCTGTTATTGCTGTTTCAGTCAAAATGGCGGATTGCAATATTTTAAGGTTTTATTTTAGTGAAAATCTTAATAGGTACTTAATCTAATATTTTTAAATAAAATTGAAGCAGTGTTTTAATTATTTTTTTTTATAATTATGTTTCCCCTAACATCATTAAATCCACGATTTTTTAATACTGTCGTCATGCCTAAAAATCGTTACTACTTTTACAGGTCTGTTCCTTTCAAAATTTAATAAAACCAATAGTCTGCTGCACCGATTGTACACTAATCAATGATACAAGGTGAGTTACAATTAAACATTGTAGGTACCATATACCTGCATTGCATTGCATTCACAAAGAGCTTGACCTATAATTACCTATATTAATTTGTAAAAATGTCCTCCTAACCCAGTTTTGGTCACAGCGGCCAATCTCAACGGAGATTGTACTACACAGGATGTATATTTTAGGGCACAGGTGCACTCTCAATTCCCTCACTCTTATACTAGTCCGATTGGATGGCAATCCGACAGAGAGAGATCTGGCGCAGGGCCAACGGCTTTACGTGCTTTCCGAGGCACGGAGTAAGTGATATAATTTATAATACGAACATGACGTATGAAAAGTCAGAGGTGCCCCTCTTGGGTTCGAATCTGAGCGACTTAATGCCAGTCGGATTGCCGTACCATCGGATTATGAGAGTGAGGGAATAGAGAGTGCACTCGTATTTGCGTACACAATTGTACACTATAGGTAATATATCCTGCGAAGTTGGCTAATGTCTGTTGAGATTGGCTGAGGAGGCCATTGTTATTATTTTGCTTAATTTTTGTATTTATTCCAGATCTGTCATAGTAGATAGATTTGGGCTGCATCACTTTAAAACTGGGAGGAAGGCTCAAGACAGTAAGCATTATAAGTGTGTTTTTAATTTAAGAAATGCGAAATCGTACAAATTAGTTATAAGTTTAATAAGCTATCGTGTGCAAAAAATAAAAATAAAACATATTAAATATTAACATAATTATATACATGTAAAAAATTCACAAAAAATATTAAGAAAATTGGTAATATCGCATCGGTGTCTACTAAAACTGCAAAGTTTGGAGCACTGAGTCGGGATACGTCGGATACATAATGTATTCCGATATATGTCGCCACACGCCCTAGGCGTGTAAAAGAGATTTGAAATTTCGACTGGTGCTGGTGGGATACGGTGGCTCAGCGGTTAGAGCGTCGACACGGTACGTCGAAGATCGTGGGTTCGAATCCCATCTGTATCAGTTGTTTTTTCAAATTAAATAATTATGTTTATTCTAGAATGTATAGAGTACGTTATCGACGAGCAGTACCCTTGTCAGTATTGGGGAGGGCTCCAGCGGTACCTGGATGATGATCGAGATTGCTACGAGTATACTTCGACCAGAGTCATTGCTGCTGCTGCAGGGGGGATAGATGCTAACAGAGGACAGTATCCACATATGGTGAGGCTTTTAACCCTCTAGATTTCGAAAAAAAACGTGTGGCACTCGGGGACTGCCGCGGTAAAGCTATTGCATAGCATTTTTGTAACAACTTATGCAATTATAGTTAATTATTTATTTATTTATTATTCAGTCAATCATTCATCAGTCGCAGGCTGACTGCTGCAACGCCACGAGTGCTGCAAAGTACTCGAAACGTCAGGATTGTATTATCAAAATAAAAACGCGAATTATATCCGTTGAAAAGTTGTTTCATTATGTTGAGTATTCGCGAAAGTTTGAGACTATATTATCTCTTCTTTTACTTGACAGGCGCTCCTAGGTTACGGCGAAAATCGTGATACAGCACAGTGGCTTTGTGCTGGGTCGTTGATCAGTCATAAGTACATTCTTACTGCTGCCCACTGTTTAAAGAATCATGCTGTGTAAGTACAATGAAAGACATAGTATAATAAACATACAGTACGGAAACTACGAGTATGTACAAACACTCGAAAACGACACACTCACGCAAACATGCGCAACGACGCGTATTTGATACTGCGAGTACAGCGACGTTCGCTTAAGTCTCGTCGTTACGCAAAGTGGAAGTTTATTGATGACTCTGCCCAACCTATCACCCTGCCCAATCATCTGCCTAGCCTTTTCCCAACTATGTTGGGGTCGGCTTCCAGTCTTACCGGATGCAGCTGAATACCAGTGTGTTTACATGGAGCGACTGCCTATCAGACCTCCACAACACTCCACACACTTAACACTCGTTACAAGGACAATCTTAACACTCGTTACAACGACAATCTTGTAGTACCTGGTTACAGACTTTCTAAAACCAGCAATTCATTTATGGGTAATTGCATTAGGTTCTATAACAAAATCCCCTCTATTATTAAGGATTTGTCTGATACTAGGTTCAAAACAGTTGTCAAAGGTATTCTTATGTCTAAAGCCTACTATACTGTAAAGGATTACATTGAAGACAAAGATGTGTGGCGTACTGCTTCCTCCTGCACACTGCGACCCACTAGCGCTGATTGAATTTCACTTTTCAAAATCAATTTTAATTATGCTCTGACACTTTATTTAATCTATGGACATATATTTATATTGTATAATAATAATATGTGCACGGTTGTAATTATGTGAGCACCATGTAGTCCCTCTATTTTAGTTACTATCAACGTGATGATTGCTGTGCAGCTTGGGTATGTCATGCTCACGGAAATGTTCTGATAGCGGTGGCGTTATGTGTCGGGTCGCCCAATTCCCTACAATATGGTTGAGTAGGGCGATGGCTGATGCATGCGTCATGCCCGTGAACGGGTGCCGTCTGTTGGGACTGGTCAGCCCATAGCTGTTATAGTGATTTTATCAAAAGTATACATGTATATCTAAGGCGCGTACCTATGTTTAGTCGACTCGCATTGTTCTCACATAACATCTCAGAACAATGTATCCAAAAATATTGTAAGCCATTATTTAAAAGAGCAACCATGGATTTTCTTGCCAGATTCTTCTCCATGAGGGGTAGGCTGCCCTTGGAACTGGCAACTAGAGTCACTCCTATAATAATATTAGAATTATGACTATTCATAAGTGCCTAAAACTGGTCTACATGAATAAAAATATTTTGATTTTGATTTTGATTGACAACCCAGATACTGGGTTACACGATACCCCTTGGTAAGACTGGTTGTCAGACTTTCGGGCTTCTGACTACCCGTAACGACTGTCAAAGATCTACAATTGACAGTCGGACCAACAGCTTAACGTGCTATCCGACGCACGGAGAGTGATAATTAATTTAAACAGAGTCAAAAGTGCGCGCCTTGGGTCCGAACCCATGACCTCTGACTTGCCAGTCAAACGGTCATACCAATAGGCTATCACTGCTCTCTATGCTAGATGTATGAATAAAATAAATATGAAATCAATATTCTGTAGCATTGCACCTTAGTGCAACGTGAAACCTAGGCTCCAGATGAAAATCAGCGTCAAGTACCCCAGTACCTAACATAAAGCTGATCTGGAGACCTATTTGGTGCAGCCGTGTGACACAAACCTCATGATTTATTTTTCTTTTATTTGTTTCATGTTTTTTTTTCTTTCTCTTATTTTGTTTGTTTATTTTATTATTGTTTGTTTGTGTTTTCATGTGCCGTCTCAAATAAATTTTTATTCATTCATTAATTCATTCTTAGTACTGTGTATTTATTTTTTTCAGAGGCGAAGTGAGGTTTATAGCCTTAGGGATTCTAAAACGAACGGACCCTGGCCATATGTGGCACCACTACAATGTCAAAAGGGCGATCCCTTATCCAGAGTACAGGGCATCTTCGAAATACCATGACATCGCGTTGCTGGAGAGTAATCAATGGTAAGTTGATATTCTTGCTTTAAAGCCTTTTTAAACCGTGTTCAGGGTTCGAACCTGCGACTTCCAGGTTAGATACAACAGCCTTCTTCTTTTTCTTATCGTATGGTTGATGGACAACCTGGTGTCGGAGTTTATAGGCCTCTGACATGGCTTTACATACCATTGAAAATTTTTAAGGTGTGCTGGTTTCATCACGATGTTTTCCCGCACCGTTTGAGCTGCTGATAATTAATTTATAATACGCACATAACTTGACTAACGAAAAGTCAGAAATGCGAGCCTTGGGATCGAACTCGAGATCTCTGACTTGTCATTCGACGGTCATAACTCATACCACTAGGCTATCAGTTCTATATCTATGCCAAAATAGATACTTTCTCTCTTTCTTTCAATATCCTTCCTCCTTCCTTTCAATAACCTCACAAGTACCACTAATTGTACTAACTAATATTTTAATTCTCGCCTCGCATATCCTCTCGCATCTGGACCTTCTATACCAAAAATGGGAAGGGCGTGAATACAATTTTTACCATACAAATTTCAATTCTCGCACATCCCATCCACGCCTCACCTCGCCAGTGTAAAACGACCTTAACTCTTTTTCAATTTCCTTTTAATTTGTTAAGTAATTTTCAGTATAGCTATTCAGCGAGGAAATGCGGCCAGCATTTTAGGAACGTTGCCTACTGGTAGCGGTCTTTTAGATTAAAGGTTTTGTATCTTTATCTGATAATAGGTTTGTATCTTAGAGTATATAAGAAAATATAGAGCAATCCTATAGAAGTATGAACTGTGAGCACGGGTATGAACAACGCGGCCGCGACACGAACTCCGTTTGCGATCATACCTCGATCAACTGCGGTTCAACTAGGCTCCACGAGCGAAAAAGTTACATTTTAGCTTATATCATGGTTAACTGCCGAGTTAAATTTTGAAAAACGTCTAGAAAACATAATTTGAAAATATGACATTTTAACATTTCTATGGCGAGACCTGCTTTCGCTCCGCACAAGGCAATGTGGTTGACGTTATCACTCTATATTTTCTTGAATACTCTATGGTTTGTATATAATAGTTTTAAATAGTCTAAATTAGTTATTCTTTTTTTAAATATATTAATAGAACAATGAGTTTATTTTGAAATTTTCAGGATAAAATTCAACATCCACGTTTTGCCAAGCTGTTTGCATACGGAAAATACTACTGAGGTCACTGCCTTTGCCACGGGATGGGGGGCCAAGAGACATAGAGAAAGCCTAGCTGATACTTTGCAAACTGTAAGTCATTTGTAGTTTGATGACGAGACCCGCTTTGCGAGCGTGTGAGTGTGGGTTCAAACCGGGCATTTATTACCTTTTGAATTTTTCAATGTCATATTACTATTATACTTTCTTAGTTAATAAGTATAAAACATTACTGACTAACGGTGAAGGAAAACATCGTGAGACTGGACTTAATAAGTCTGAAATCGCCAACACGCAGTGAGCTGGCGCGGTGATTAATGCTCGATCCTTCTCTGTATGAGAAGAGGCCTTTGCCCTGCAGTGGGACAGTCCAACGGTTGTACCACTAAACTATCACTGCTTCTTATTTGCTTATTTTTCAACGTGTGCGAGCGAGATAGCAGTTAGAGCAGAATAAATGCTACAATACTAAACATAATAAATCTTTCAGGTGGTCCTCACCGCCTACAGCGAGCTGGAATGCTCCTCGTTTTTCCAAGAAAACCAACATATGAAGAACGGGTACAATCACACCACTCAGATGTGCTATGGAGACAAGGATGATGTCAATGATACTTGTGAGGTACGGATATTGAAAGAAAGAGAGAAAGTTTTTTGGCAGCAAAAATATGTGACAGCAACAGTGCCGTAACTAGGGAGGTAGCAGTGAGCACACGCAGTGAGCGTAGTGAATTATGTTAGATCCTTCTCTGTGTGAGAAGGATCGAGCATGAACACCTTTGCCCTGCAGTGGGACAGTTACAGGCCAGTCAATTTAATGGCTTTTTTAACCGACTTCAAAAAAAAGGAGGAGGTTCTCAATTCGTCGGAATCTTTTTTTTTATTTATGTATGTTCACCGATTGCTCGAAGACGCGTGGACCGATTTTCATTAGATTTTAAGTTGAGATTAACCATTTACGCAAGAGATAGGTATTATAGTGCACAAGTGTGTGCGCAAACACAGGTGCACTCTCATAGTCCGATGGGACGGCAATCAGACACGACCGGAGAGAGATCAGGCGCAGACCAACTGCTTAACGTGCTTTCCTAGGCACGGAGTAAGAGATAATTAATTTATAAAGTCAGAGGTGAGACCTGAGACCTCTTACTTGTCATATCTTGACATATCCCATTGTGCCAAATTGAATTGTCTATGAAACTCTATGGTGTTTACACTGGCAGTTTTAGTTTTATTAAACTGGCATGGTTTGGAATTATGTTGAACTTTTCTTACGTTTTGTTTCCATTTTTAAACGGATTATTATTAAACGGTTTTGCTTAGCTTCTTCTTCTTCTTATTGAACAACGGTGTCAGAGTTTAAACCGCCCGTAGGCCTCTGACATGACTTTACACATGCACCTTCGAAAAAATCTCTCAGGTGTGCTGGTTTCATCTCGACGATTTCCTTCACCGTTTTAGCAATTGATAATTATTAATAATACGCATATATCTTACGAAAAGTCAGAGGTGCGCGCCTTGGGATCGAACTCGAGACCTCTTACTTGTCAGTCAACGGTCATACCACTAGGCTATCACGCATTCACGACTCACAATAATATTAGCATATTACCACACGCGCTAGGCGTAGAAAGAGATTTGAAATTTCGACTGATGCTGGTAGGTTACGATGGCTTAGCGGTCAGAGCGTCGACACGGTACGTCGAAGATCGTAGGTAGAAACCCATCCATATCAGTTGTTTTTTCAAATTTTCTTATTAAATAACTGGCTTCCGCCCGCGACTACGTCCGCGTGGATTTCGGTATGACAATACTGCTCATCCCCCATAATTATTGTGATAATTTGTACCCTAAAACCTGACTTTGTATTTAGCAAATATTTTTGTTGAATTTCAACTAAATCTGTCCGGTAGTTTTTGTGCCAATCATTGACAGACAAACAGACAGACAAAATTTCTAAATACTACACAAGTCGGCTTCAGAATCGTTCCGCAAACATGTAGCACTTACTTTTTCCAAAAAAATTGAATGTTCAGTTTTTACTTTGTTACGATTTTATTTATATGTACAGATGTATAGATTATATCAGTACTAGCGACCCGCCCCGGCTTCGCACGGTTACGCTAATATATGCATGTATTATACATATAAACCTCCCTCTTGAATCACTCTATCTATTAAAAAATACCGCATCAAAATCCGTTGCGTAGTTTTAAAGATCTAAGCATACATAGGGACAGACAGACGCTGGAAGCGACTTTGTTTTATACTATGTAGTGATAATGTTCTGACGATTTTTCCTCAGGGTGACAGCGGGGGTCCTCTCCAAATCCACTCCGAACTCTCCTCCTGCATGCACACAATCATCGGTGTGGTCTCCTTCGGGAAACCCTGTGGCTTTTCCGGCGGGTCGGGCATGTACACCAGGGTCTACCCCTACATACCCTGGATCGAGAGCATCGTGTGGCGTTGAGTGAAGTCTTCGAAGGCCTGGAACACAGTATAATTATACATCAGTATGGTAACTACGTACAAACGCTCGAAAACGGCACACTCACACAAACATGCGCAACGACGCGTCGTTGATACTGCGAGTACCGCGACGTTCGCATATATATGAGGCTCGTCGTTTCGCAATATTAATTAAGCATATAATTATTTAATAAGAAAATTGGAAAAAAAAACAACTGATACAGATGGGATACGAACCCACTATCGACTATCTTCGGCTATCATTTTCTTAATATTTTTGTAAATTCTTTACATAAAAATATTAAGAAAATTGGTAATAACGCATCGGTGTCTACTAAAACTGCAAAGTTTGGAGCACTGAGTCGGGATACGTAATGTATTCCAATAGATGTCACCACACGCCTTAGGCGTGTAAAAGAGATTTGAAATTTCGACTGGTGCTGGTAGGATACGGTGGCTCAGCGGTTAGAGCATCGACACGGTACGTCGAAGATCGTGGGTTCAAATCCCATCCGTATCAGTTGTTTTTTCAAATTTTCTTATTAAATAATTATATTTAATAAGCTATCATGTGCGATAACATGTAAAAAAATCACGAAAATATTAATTAAGCATGTTTGTGTGAGTGTGCCGTTTCTAGCGTTTGTACGTAGTTACCATACTGTATGTTTATTATGCTGTGCCTGAAAGTACTAATCCTTTTGAGAGTTTTAAGAATAAAGACATAGAGTTGTTTTGTGTTCTGTTTTTTTTACTTAAATCCTTTTTAACCGACTTCAAGAAAAGGAGGAGGTTCTTAATTAAAGAGTAAAGAGGAAGAGGGGGGATACGTGGTCACCCCCCCCCCCCCTCATGTAATCATGCAAAATTAAAAATATCGTGTGAGGTGAGGTATCGTTTGAAAGGGCTTTTAATGAGGATTTCAAATATTAGCCTCACAAAAGTCTGTGAGCCCCCTCCCAGACTTTTGTGAGGCTAATCTTAGACCTCCACAACCCAGATACTAGGTTACACGATACCCCTTGGTAAGACGGTTGTCAGACTTTCGGGCTTCTGACTACCCGTAACGACTGTCAAAGATCTACAATTGACAGCCGGGGCCAACAGCTTAACGTGCTATCCGAGGCACGGAGAGTGATAATTAATTTATAAAACGCACATAACTTACGAAAAATCAAAGGTGCCTTGGGTTCGAACCCGAGAGACCACTGACTTGCCAGTCAACGGTCACCACCACTAGGCTATCACGACTGTTGCCAAATATGTACAAATAAATAAATAAAAATAAAAAGGAAAATATTAAGGACGTAAATGACCATGATTTATAGACGCCAGCACGTCGCCACCCAAAACTGTCAAATTTTCCCAAGCAACTTTGAACCTAAAACTTCAGCGAGAAAGTTGAGAATCTATTAAAGAAAGACAGATTTGTAAATATACAATGGTGCTGATTCTCTTGTACATCCCTCTAAATTAATTTTAGTCTAACTATATCTCTTTCTAATAAACACCATCGAAAAAGGACAGCAAATTGAACTATCAAATTAGAGCTGTCAAATTAGTCTACGTCCTTGCAATTGACGTAAAATTAGACGAAACCTATAACATGCCGACTAAATTTTCGTTGATATCACGCTAATGGACTAGTTTGACAGCTCTAAAAATCTGCTATCCTTTTCTAATGATCCCTGTTAGAAAGAGATTTTTTTTTTTTTCTACGTGGTCTCTCTCAGTTATAGCTCTAGGGAGCTCAGACTGATTAACCGGACTTCTAGCGAGACCTAAAGGCCTCCAGCTAAGCAATTAAACTAAACCTAAAGCAACTGCAGCTAAGGGCGCCCCCTAATGGGACTCGGGCCTCGGCTTAGGGCGTTGCTTGGGGACATGCTAGGGACTAGCTGGATCTGATTTTGATTATTTAGGGACATGTTTATGGCTACAGGCTCAGCCCGGGCTGGCATAAGCAAGGGTCGAGGAGGACAATTACTGGGTCTTCGCGACGGGCCTCATCGGCGAGGACGGAGTTAGAAAGAGAGATGGCGAGTCTAAATTAGTTTAGAGCGTGTGCAAGAGAATTAGCACCAATGATCGCTTTTACATGTTACACAGCTTACACTACAACCTCAGATATTTGTTATGTACTGATTGAACATGATATTTATTTTAGCTGCAAATAGCGAAGTAATTGATTTTTTACTTGCAAACGTTTTATTTTCTAAAAAATCGTCGGCAACTAAAAGTTGCTATGTGTGGAACAGGTTTTTGTTTGGTTAATCGACAGATGCAATTAATTCTTGTTATAATATTTTTGTGAAATTTTTACATGTTAGCTTATTAAATATAAATATTTAATAAGAAATTTGAAAAAACAACTGATACGGATGGGATTCGAACCCACGATCTTCGGCGTTCCGTGCCGACGCTCTAACCGCTGAGCCACCGTATCCCATCAGAATCAGTCGAAATTTCAAATCTCTTTATACGCCTAGGGCGTGTGGTAATATCTATCGGAATACATTACGTATCCGATTCAGTGTTCCAAACTTTGCAGTTTTAGAAGGCACCGATGCGATATTACTAATTGTCTTAATATTTTTGTGAAATTTTTACATGTTTTAGCACATATTAGCTTATTAATAGGGCCCGGATTAATATGTAAATACATATTTTTAATTTACGCGATTTTCGGTCTAGAATGTGTTCTCTACACCGATTATCATATTTACAATGTGAAAAACTAATTTTTATTTTCCATATTTTTCCATATTTTAAGGTATTTCAAGGTTAAGTCCATATTTTACAAAAATATATCACAATCCACCATATTTTCCATTTTTATATCATAGAACAAGAGTTAGTTCACAAAAATTGATACAATTTTACGTGTTTGCATTCTCGCCACCATGACCGGCCGCGCGTATTTCATATCTCTCGCGTTTTATTCGTCGTATTTTGATTTTGATTCTAAGTCCATTCCGCATTATGTTTGCTCTCATTACGTCATGTCACGTGGAAAGATTTTTCAGCCAATATAAATTTGTACCACATATACCACATGTATGCAATAAATGAATCAATAAATAAATAAATCAATAAATATTTAGATAGATTTATTTTGATAATTTAAAAAAAGCACTTGATGGTCTACTGCAACCATGTAGTGTAGTGTAGTGACTGATGTAGTGTAAGGTTGATAAATGCGAAGTAAATAAATGATTCCTATTCTTGAATAAAACTTTTTTTTTTTTTAATATATATGTGTTAAGTACTTTACTCATTCCAATGTCTTTAATGCAAAAAGGCAATAAAAAAGGTAAAGTACCTCCCTTTAAAGGTCCCTACTGTTATTTTTTACTCCATATTTATTCCATATTTTTCATTTTTACTCCATATTTTACATTTTTTCGTCCATATTATATGTACATATTTTGAATTTTTTAATACATATTTTTCCGGGCCCTACTTATTAAATATAAATATTTATTTATTTACTTATATATATATTTTTTGACGTGACAACGTCTTAAATTAGGTTGCGGCTGGGAGTCACTTATGAAAAAGTGTAACGCTCGGTAACGTTACGATGAGTCACGTAACGCTCGGTAACGTTACGTTGTCACGTAAAATCTTCGCCCGTAAAACCGACTTTACAGGCAACCATTTTTTTTTATTTACTTATTAAATATAAATATTTAATAAGAAATTTGAAAAAATTTGAAAAAACAACTGTTCATCATATGTATCAGTTGTTTTTTCAAATTTCTTATTAAATATTTATATTCTTTGTTATATTTACGTATGGCGTGTGGTTTCCAGCCTAAGAATAGAACCACCCCTACTCGTCCCGCGGGTGTCGTAAAAAGCGACTAAGGGAAAAATCCGGAGGATGGGCAGCAGCATCCTATTTTGTAATAGCATCTGGTACTGCGATCGCCAACCCAGCCCAGCGTGGCGATTAAGGGCAAAAACCTTCTAATGTGGTGCTTATGACAAGAGGCCTATGTCCAGCAGTGGACTGATACAGGCTTTGTAGGTATCTACTTACGTATCTACTAAATAATGCTGGAATCTGGAATCCTCAACAATTAAGTACCTATAGGTTTTTCAAAATGAGTCGTGATAGCCTAGTGGTGGTGACCGTTGACTGGAAAGTCAGAGGTCTCGGGTTCGAACCCATGGCGCGCACCTCTGACTTTTCGTAAGTTATGTGCGTTTTATAAATTAATTATCACTCTCCGTGCCTCGGATAGCACGTTAAGCTGTTGGCCCCGGATGTCAATTGTAGATCTTTGACAGTCGTTACGGGTAGTCAGAAGCCCGAAATCTGACAACCAGTCTTACCAAGGGGTATCGTGTAACCCAGTATCTGGGTTGTGGAGGTCTGATAGGCAGTCGCTCCATGTAAAACACTGGTATTCAGCTGCATCCGGTAAGACTGGAAGCCGACCCCAACATAGTTGGGAAAAGGCTAGGTAGATGATGAGGTTTTTCAAAATGAATAGGTGCAGTGGCATAGCGTGGGGGGAGCGTAGCGGGATTGCCCCGGGCGGCATGTGAAGGTGGCGGCAGTAAGCGATTTTTTAAATTGGAAATTTAAAAAAATACTCCAAATCGCGCGCGTATGTAAAGTGCAAATGAAACAGCAAGGGTGCGAAAGAGAGGACGCGAGATGAAGTATTTGTTAATGACAAATAGGTACCTAAATATAGTTTTAGTATACTTTAGCAACTTAAGTTGTTCCGCTTGTAAAACGCCTAATTCAAACAAGCATCACATGTACTAGACGTCTCACAGTGTAAGTACATAAGTGAATAAGTTACGACGTTTCCTAATATTTTGTGAAAATGGATCTAGCATTTTCCAATGTGATACTATTATTATTTGCTACAACTCTACAATGTAGTTATGTGATGTCTGCTTCTCGTAAAGGTATGGAGTTTATCTTCATCATCATCATCAGCCTGTATTAGTCCACTGCTGAACACACGCCTCTCCCAATGCGCGCCACTTTTGTGCGCTCATTGGAGGTTTAGCCCATAATCGCCACGCTGGGCAAGCGGGTTGGCGATCGCAGTAGCAGTGATTGCTGTTACACAGAAGGATGCTGCTGCCCATGCTGATTCTTTCCTTTGTCGCTTCTTACGACACCCGTGGGACGAGTAGGGGTGGTTCTCTTCTTAGGATTGCAAGATTCCACCCGGATGTTTATATGTACATACATAGCATAAATAAAGCTTGCAAGTTAAATAAAAGCTTGTAAAAAACGGGTAAGCGGTAGACCGCCTATTCTAGAGAATAACTAAATCTAAGGAGTCGCCCTAGGGTTGCCAGATGGTCGGGATTCGTCTGAATTCTCCCGAAATTTCAAACGATCTCCCGACGAAGTACAAGAATCTCCCGACAACTTCTCGTACCTACAGCTGTTGCTCAAGTTATAATTCTTTCCTTAGTACCTTCTTTTTCCTTAGTAGTGAGAGGTAACTCAAGGATCTAAATTGGTGGTCGCCGCTAAAAAATAATACAGTAGGTACATGTGGCAACGTTAGTTAACAGCTCAAAATATTGATGTTTATATTTAAAAATAAAAAGCAATATTTTAATTTTGTTATTTCTCCCGACAGCCGCCCTAAAATTCCGACAATATGACACTTTGTCCAGATATTTAGATATTTCGATCTGGCAACCCTGAGTCGCCCGGATGTGTGCGCTCTGTCGTTTGTAGATACAACAGATATTTTGAAGAATGTAATTTCTCATCACAGGCGAAGAGGTCATCCACATATGTTAGAGCTAAGTAAACTGTTCCACACCGTTCATTTCAGATGAATTACCTATCGTACATGCTCTGGTTGTGGACTTGAAAGAGTATTTCCTAAGAGAAACCATAATAAACATAAGAATTTGTTATTGGAATACAGTCTAACGCATTTAAACCCGTAATTAGTCCATTTTTGCATGATTGCCACTGTTTTTCTAAGACGGTATTCAACTCCAAATATCACGGAAACGTGACACTTTAGGACATCATGTTGCTAACATTTTTTCTTGTCTAAGTGCCCTTTATCCATATATACTAGTCTCAACCTGCGCCGCCACATTAAAAAAATATCAAAATGGCGACGGCCCGCTATGCTAGCTCCCATACAAAAATGTTCGTTCGTTATCCATAGATCAGGGGGCTTAGCCAAGTTGACTATTTACAATCGCTAACGAATAGAAAACGAAAGAAATGTATAGGATTAGATTGTATTCGTTTGTTTTGACCACGTGACATACCAATTAAAGGTTATGTCATCCTATACGTCATTTCTTTCGTTTTCTATAAGGTGCTTCTAAGTTATCAGCCACGGCTGCAATGGGAGATAATATTGGTTATTTATATTACAATAGTGAAGTAATTTTTTTTTATCTAACGTCTTATTTTTTTTTTGCCTGGGTTTTATTGCGTAGGTCTAATTCTGCTCCATGCTCCAATTTTTTTTTACTGTTCCGGGGTACGAAATTTCTTCACTATTGTAATCTATATACCCAATACTTTCTCCCATTGCAGCCGTGGCAAATAATTTAGAAGCACCTTATATAGCGGTAGCGATTGTAGATAGTCAACTTAGCTAAGCCCCCTGGGTATTATAATTAATAATATTTATCACATGTATGGATGATTTATGTTATGTAATTTGTCAAAAATACATGTACTGATTTGAATAAGCGAAAAAAGTGCTCGTCCAAATTAAATGGTATTTTGAAACAATTATTACTCTACAAGCCATTCCATTTACTTCCATGTTCAATAACATGTTATCATTTCACGCTTGTTTAAAAACATATGTCTTAGAAAACAGTGAATAGTTGTTAAAAAACGTAGAACGCATTTGGTTTTGTTTCTTCATCATCTACCTGTAGTAAGTCCACAGCTGAACATAGGCCTCTCTAAATGCGCGCCACTCTTGTGCGCTCATTGGAGAGTATTTGCCCATAATCGCCGCGCTGGGCAAGTGGCTTGACAATCGGAGCATGATTGCTGTCACACAGAAGGATACTGCTGCCCATCCTCCGAATCTTTTCCTTTGTCGCTTCTTACGACACCCGCGGGACGAGTAGGGGTTGTTCTATTCTTAAAGCCTTTGAACGTCACCACGGTCAACGGTGACCGCGAACAATAAAAATTGCATTGTGTCTGCGGCGTGGCAGTCAAAGTGTTAAGCCGGAAACTACACGGCACAGAATTGTTTCTTATGTGGTTGAATTAACCATTTAGCTGTAAATCACAAGTAATACTGTTCGTAATCAGCCATGCCGTGTTTTGACAGCCGTTTAAAAATTTACCGTTAATCATAAAGATGGCGGAGCGTCGCATAACACAGAATTTACATTAAAAAACAATGTAATGTAAGACCGGGGCGGTCTACCGGATACTTGTACCGCTAGACCGGAGCAAATTTTATTTTCGAATTTGCTCAATGTGTACAAACTTATGTGTCATAGTTTTACAGCTATGTTGTGTTGTTTAAATAATCAATTTTATTACAGAACACGTCAATAATTTACAATGTTTCTGGAACATTATTTCACAAAATTATTAATGATTTGACATTCGGTTTACAATTTGTCACGGAAATTGAATTTTGCAATGCTTTGTTGCAATTAAATGACACTAACTATTAGGTACAAGACACTTTTTCGATTTCGAAGACGAGCGATGGATGGATCGACTTCACTAGGGATGGGGAAACTTTTTCTTTCGCGGCCCCATTTACTAACGAAATAGGTATATGGCGGGCCAAGAAAATTTTTTTTCTTAGCTTCATTATTGAAAACTTGTTTGCACAAATAATACTAGATTTTTGATGGTCGCGTGTCGGATTTCAACGCTTCGCGGGCCGTAGTTTCCCCATCCCTGGACTAGACGGTCATTAGCACCGCTCACAAACACAGTCAAGTCAGACAAGCTGTTGGTCATTATCTTCACCAGCATCGTAAACAGCCAGTAGACGTCCACAGCTGGACATAGGCCTCCCCCTTACAATGTCACAATGACTCTCCTCGGACTCTCTGCAGCCGCTTGGTCATGCATTTGGGTAACTAGGTCACCACTAGTTGATTAAAGCAGTTAGTGTTAGACCTGTCGGTAGAAAGGTTGGTCATCCTGTTGGTAGATCAGTTTGTAGAACCGACCAGCTCAAAGGTCAGTTGGTCATTCAGTTTTTAAACTAATTCTCCACTGGCTGTACAGTAGAAATCAAGCCTGCAACTTGCCTTTTTAATGGAAAGAAGGGCTACCGAACAGACAGGTCCGCCTTTGAAGCTGGACCTAAATTATTTCAATGTCATACTTAGTTAATCTAAGACACCGTTGACTAACGGTGAAGGAAAACATCATGAGAAATCGAACTTATTAGTCTGAAATCGCCAACACGCGGTGAGCTAATGTGAGTGTGATTAATGCTCGAAGTGGGAAAGTCTGGAGTTCTATTGTCGCATAGTAACCTCGCAGTGAGTGCGACGAGCTGATGTGTAAAGATATGACACCCTCTACTAGAGTATTCTACGCTGTGGGACAGTTACAAGCTACTTTATTATTTATATAATGTGCTTCTAAATTATCTGCCACGGTTGCAATGGGAGAAAGTATTGGGTATATAGATTACAATAGTGAAGAAATTTTGTATCCCAGAACAGTAAAAAAAAATTGGACCATGGAGCAGAATTAGACCTACGCAATAAAACGCAGGCAAAAGAAAAAAAAAGATGTTAGATAAAAATATTACTTCACTATGTAAAACCAATATTATCTCCCATTGCAGCCGTGGCAGATAATTTAGAAGCACCTTATATAATATGATTTTAAGGGCCATATTTGTCCCCTATTTTATAGTCTAGGGCAGTAATGTATTGTAATAAAGTGTGAATTATATTTTTCAGCTAGAGTCGAATGTGAATTAGAAGATGGTACTAAAGGCAAGTGTTACAAATTATCAAAATGTCCGCGAGCGGAAAAAAATATCAAAAAGTTTCAAAGTCCAAAGGTAATTAAAGTTGTTTATTTTTGTTATAGAGTCTTTAATTCTTTATTGTACACAAAATTTTACACAGATAAACATACAAACAAAAGTACATGTACAAAGGCGAGCTTAACTCAATAATGAGTTCTCTCCCAGCAAACCTTTGAGTGAAAGAGAAATGGGAGACATTAGGGCAAAGTCATGTGTACCTACATAACAATAAATTTTGTAAGAAATTACGATATTTATACCTACATAATTATTATATTGACAGTAAATATTACAAATAGATACATAAACATACATACATACATACCATAAATACAATAATAAATATATAAATACATTCAAACTACATATAATATAATATATATATACTATAATAATAAGGTTATTTAGAAAGAAAATGCTCCTTAACTTTCCTCTTAAACACATCCAATGAAGAGCTTTTGCGAATGTCATGCGGAAGAGTATTCCACAGTCGCACTGCGCGGATAGTGAAAGTCTATGTAAGTACTACGAAAAGGCCACCGGGGGTAATGCCGGGGTCTCACAGGTTAATCACCACGCATCTTAATGCGGGATGGTCATCTTCTTCTTATCGAATAGTTGATGAATACTTTTGTAAGAGTTTAAACCGCCCGTAGGCCTCTGACATGGTTTTACACAGAAAAATCTTTTAGGTGGGCTAGTTTCATCACGATGTTTTCCTTCACCGTTTTAGCATTATTACGCACATAACTTACGAAAAGTCACGAGGTGCCGCCTTGGGATCTAACTCGAGACCTCTGACTCAGTCGACGGTCATACCACTACTAGGCTATCTATCAACGCTACAGGGTTATAAAACACCAGCATCCTTAAAAGGGGTCATTAAACTCATCATTATGAACAACTTTTACTATGGGACCAACCCTGAAATCACAAAACAAAAATCAGTTGGTCCATTGTTGAGTCATGTGAACATAAATGTATCGAAACAGCAGATTTTTGATCGTATTCATTTAATAAATTTTAGCTTTCTGCACTTCTTCTCCATATAAACTTTTACTGTACCAAGTTTCACACTCCTCCGTGCGCGCAATATTTTTAAAAAGGGTTTCACAGTTTTTGCTTCACGTAAGTATTTAGAAAATAATAAACATATAAGTAATTCGAGTAGTGTCGTTCACGAAAGTTATTATGCCTTGCAGTAGTGTACTAAAAACTTTTTTTTTTCAGTTTTGTCCGAACAACGGCACCAAGCCCATCGTGTGCTGTCCACAGGAAGCTATAGAGTGCAATAAGATCAGAACAGAAAGCTTCAAGTATGTATATTTACAACTTAATGGAGCTAATTCTCTTGCACACGCTCTAAACTAATTTAATTGGACACACAAATATTTTTGAGAATTTTTTACATGTTTTAGCACATGTTAGCTTATTAAATATAAATATTTAATAAGAATTTGAAAAAACAACTGATACGAATTTGTTTTTCTTCGGCGACGATTTTCGGCGTACCGTGCCGACGCTCTAACCGCTGAGCTGAGCGGTTAGAGCGTCGGCACGGTACGCCGAAGATCGTGGGTTCGAATCCCATCCGTATCAGTTGTTTTTTCAAATTTCTTATTAAATATTTATATTAATTGAAATAATATTTTCTATTACAGCGGATATTTTCTAGTTACTGGATATGCGAAAATAAAAGAAGGTAAGTAAGTCAAAGTATGGTACCTTCTTATTCTTCTTCATCGTGGCGTCAGAGTTTAAACCGCCTATAGGCCTCTGAAATTGAAGCGGGCCTACAGGCAGGCAGTGGACGGGGCTGCGAAGCGCAGTCGCGGTACCTGACCCGTCCGATACAGGAACACGCAGGGGAGAGATGTTTTTATAGTAGGTGCGAGTCCCACATAACCGTCTTCGGACGTGCGGTATGCTGAAGGTATATTTTACTCCCCCCGGCCATAAAAAAAAAACAAAAAGGCCTCTGGAATGGCTTTACACACTGTCAAAAAACCTCTCAGGTGTGCTGGTTTCCTCACAATGTTTTCACCGCTTTAGCAAGTGATAATTAATTTCTAAACTTGAAAAGTCAGAGGTGCGTGCCTGGGTTTCGAACTTATGACCTTTCACTTGGCAGTCCAACGGTCATACCATGGCTATCACTGCTTAAATATTAAATATAATATGTAAAGTATGGTACCTACATATTACATACAACCGCGTCCGGATATTTTTTCACCCAGCCGAAAAAGGAGAGATGATGTTGACCGATTTTTTGTGTGTATGTATATGGGTATGTTTGTTCATAGCTTCTAAATTACTAATCATAATTTTACAAACGAAATCATCATCTGCCTAGCCTTTTCCCAACTATGTTGGAGTCGGCTTCCAGTCTTACCGGATGCAGCTGAATACCAGTGTTTTACATGGAGCGACTGCCTATCAGACCTCCACAACCCAGATACTGGGTTACACGATACCCCTTGGTAAAACTGGTTGTCAGACTTTCGGGCTTCTGACTGTAACGACTGTCGAAGATCTACAATTGTCAGCCGGGGCCAACAGCTTAACGTGCTATCCGAGGCACGGAGAGTGATAATTAATTTATAAAACGCACATAACTTACGAAAAGTCAGAGGGAACCCGAGACCTCTGGCTCGGTTTTACGAGGATAAAATATTTAAGTTAGGAAATTAGAATTGTCTTCCGCCTTTCAGAATGCCTTGAAGAAATTTACGAAAAAATTCCCTGCAAGAAATTGGGGGAGCCGTTTACCGAGTTGGACGAGACTGTGATGTGTTACTCCAATACCCTACAGGTAATACCTGTAGTCGCTGGAGGAACAGATGCCTATAGACACCAATTCCCCCATATGGTACGTTGTATTAACTCAGTTTGTTAATATAAAGAAGAGTTTGTGGCCAAATTACTAACCTACGAGGTGCTGTACTGACTCCCTATATCGACTGTCAAAGATCTTCATGCCAACCGGGGCCAACGGCTTAACGTGCTCTCCGAGGCACGGAGCAGGTGATAATTAATTTATAATCCGCACATAACTTACGAAAAGTCAGAGGTGCACGCCTCTTTCTTTGGATTCGACTAGGCTGTCACTGCTAAATAAATAATGTGGATTGATGGCTTAGAGTATATAAGAAAATATAGAGCAACCCTATAGAAGTATGAACTGTGAGCACGGGTATGAACAACGCGGCCGCGACACGAGCTTTGTTTGCGATCATACCTCGATCGACTGCGGTTCAACTAGGCTCCACGAGCGAAAAAGTTACATTTTAGCTTATATCATGGTTAACTGCTGAGTTAAATTTTGAAAAAATTACATTTTAACATTTCTATGGTGAGACCTGTTTTCGCTCCGCACAAGGCAGTGTGGTTGACGTTATCACTCTATATTTTCTTGAATACTCTATGATTGATGGAGAATATTATTTTTCAGGCTCTCATAGGTTACGGAGATGATCCCGACAGTGCAGACTGGATGTGTGGAGGCTCGGTCATATCTGACAAGTATATTTTAACAGCTGCGCACTGCATATCAAGTCCAGCATTGTAAGTTATCCATTTTTCATCATAGTTCTTTACGCCTGTCTAATCTTTGATTTTTATTGTTGTGCGTGTTCTAGGTACGTGGTATAGAAGATGTATATCTGACAAAATAAAGTTATATATTTCTGTTTCCACAATAGTTCTTTATAACTAACTATGTACTAAACAAAGGTCAGGACAGGGCGATGTAATGTAGGCGAGGCTTGCGGTTCGGTCGCGCTCCGCTTAATGCCAAAACTGCAACTCTGAAAGTTATAGTTGCTGAGCCGCCACATTATTTATTTATTTATTTCAATAAAGTAATATTGCAGTAAAATTACTTTTTCACAATATTCTTAAATAAATCAAATATTTTACATAAATACTTTGAAATTAAACTCAATTAAATTTAAATAACTAATACAATCATTATTTTATATATAATTATTAACTAATACAATGAAATGAGATGAAAGCACGTAGGTACTAACAATCACAACTTTAGTAAGATAATTTTTTTTTATTAAAAAACAAAAAACGCGACTGCTAACTAAAAAGATGGAAACAAGTTGGTTATAGATAGATCATACTTTACACAGTGTTCACAAACGCAGTCGTACTCTGCACCAATTTTCAACCAAATCTGTTCAGCCTTTTTTGAGTTATAAATAGTGTAAATAACACGACTTTCTTTTATATCTATACTCTATACTAATATTATAAAGAGGTAAAGTTTGTATGTATGTGATAATGTATGTATGTCAGGGGTAATCTCTGGAACTACCGATCCGATTCTAAAAATTCTTTCACCAATAGGAAGCTACTTTATCCCTGAGTGCTATAGGCTATTTTTTATTCTGAAAAAAAAAGTTTAGAATTCAGTAAAAAATAACAATATCTATGATTCAAGTAAGAAAAAAAAACAGGCAATCTGGCTGCTTTATAAACGTGTTTACGGGAAAATTTAATTTAACGGGGACAAAGTCGCGGGAAACAGCTAGTATTATATAGATATAGATACCTTCTTGCCTGCCTCGTTGGTCTAGTGGTAGCAAGCGCGACTGCTGAGCACGAGGTCCTGGGTTCGATCCCCGGGTCGGGCAAAACTAATAATAATGATAAAACAGTACCTAATGACATTTCCTAGACATTGGCAGTGACATTTTAAGCAATTATGGTACTAAAATTAGACAGTTAATATAATATTGACATTTGTTTGACAACTAACAGCGGCATCTATTAACGAGAAGCACAACTAAAGGAGTCGGTAAAAGCAGTCAATACCACTTTTGAAAAATAAGATAACTACAACGCCATCTATTAAACAAGAGCTAAACTAAAAATAACAATAAAACAGGATACACTATTAATAAAAGCTGGTCTACAAATTCGCCATCAGCGCTAATGTTTAAATAGCTTCGGCGAACCTGCACCTGACTACAATATCATCCGTGCATTGTAGTCGTGAGATCGATCCCCAGTATCGGATATTCTTTTTCCATTTTTCTGAAAGTTTTTAAACTACAATGAATTTCTTCGAGAACATAACACTTCGAAGAAAAAGAACCCAATCACTATCGGAGACAATAGTCACAGAAACTAGTAAGAATAACTTGACGCTAGATGGCAGCACACAAAGTTTACCAAACATATCCGACGATGAATGCGATGAAACTCAAGACTTAAAATCCCAAATAGAAATTCTTAAATCGGAGTTGCTAGCTGCTCACGAAGAGATTAACTTATTATCAACAGAGAACAATGATTTAAAATCCACAATATCCTCTTTAAACAACAAATACGAAGTCTTGAAAAAGGCCACAAGAAAGTTAACAGCTGACGTCGGTTCACCTAGCTCAAAAACATCAACTCCGTTAAAATACACACATCAAAAGTGTCTAGGGATATTTCAATTAAACCTAAATAACTAAAACTCTATTAACTTTTTGTTAAGACACCTACACATTAAAATAAACCTTGTTTAATAGCCTATCTAATCTGATGATAAACTTTTAGATAAAGTCAAATTTTAAAAAAAACTTAGAAGAAAAGGAAAAAATCGAACAAAATTTCAATCTTAACTTTATTTTTGAAACATCAAAACCTAAACAAAACAACTATTTTTTTAAAAAATTTGTTGAAAATTTTAAATTAATAATTCGTGAATCCACCTAAGACTCTCCTGACACATCTGCAGCGGTTCTGCATACTCAAAACAAGGGTGTCAATATCCTGTTGTGGAATACTGCCCCAAGTCCTGCTTAGATTCAAGAAAAGCTGGTTTTCATGCACAATATCTTCAGGGAAATTCCTAAGAGCTGTTCTCTGAAGCATATTCCATGCACGCTCAATAGGATTTAAGTCAGAGGATTGTGCAGACCAGTCTAAAGCTTGGATATCATGCTGTTGTAACCAACTTGCAACGATACGCGCCGTATGTGGACGGGCAATGTCGTGCTTTAGCTGGAAATTTTGTCCCATTTGCTGTCTGTGGGGCAAGATTACAGGCTCTAGCACCTCATCTCGGTATTATAGAGCAGTCATATTGCCTTGTATCCAAACGAGGTCCGTTCTACCGCCGAGACGAATTCCTGCCCAAACCATAATCGTGTCACCTTGATATGCATGAACTTGTTGTGGGTGCTGCAGTCGATTCCAACGTCCAGGTTCTCTCCAAAGGCGTACTCTTCGCGAATCAAGATGAAATCCAAACCTGGATTCATCAGAGAAAAGCACAAGTGACCATTGAGAAAGGTTCCAGTTTTCGTGTGCAATAGCCCATTGTAATCTTCTTCCTCGATTGCTTCTCCTTAGCGCTGGTACCCGAAGTGGCCTACGAGCACGTAGGTTGACTTCATGCAGTCGTTTTCTCAAACTTTGACCGCTTACCAGCAAACCATACTCTCTCTGTAGCCTTTGAACCAATTGCATCGCCGTTACATTTGGTTGACTTCGTGCAGTATTTACTATGAATCGGTCCTGTACATGTGTTGTAATGCGTTGAGGTCCTTGGTGCCGTTCTACCACTTCCCCCGTGACACGATAACATGACCAAAGCCTGGATATAACGCTCTGACTGGTCCTCATAGCTTCAGAAACCGTAATTTGGTTAGCGCCAGCTTGAATCATGGCCACTGCTCTTAACATTTCGTTCCTGGTCAAGTGTCTACGTGGCATGATTAAATAAACACCGGAGATGCGTTTTAAAAAAAAAATGTTGTTTTGTTTAGGTTTTGATGTTTCAAAAATAAAGTTAAGATTGAAATTTTGTCTGAGATTTTCCTCTTCTTCTAAGTTTTTTTAAAAATTTAAATTTATCTAAAAGTTTATTATCAGATTAGATAGGCTATTAAACAAGGTTTATTTTAATGTGTAGGTGTCTTAACAAAAAGTTAATAGAATTTTATTTATTTCGGTTTAATTGAAATATCCCTAGACACTTTTGATGTGTGTATGTATCTAAACAAACAACGACATTAGGAAACATAAGTTTACATCAAAAAAACTGTATTGAAATTGAGTCTGCTAAATTGACTACAGCCAGAAATGCCACTAAGACCATTCAACAAGACTACGGCGATGAATCAACTCAACTCATCGAAAGAACAGAATCAAATCTCAATACGAATATCTTATCAAAATCGACTTTAAAAACCATCTCACATGCATCTCATGAACACAATTTTTGTAAAAAACTATTTATGATTTCTAGCAATAATGTGAACAAAATATTAGATATAGGGAAAAATACTTTCTCAGATTATGAATATTGTCATTATAGCATACCTAACGGAGGCATAATTCAATTGTTTACAGACTTAGATAAGAAACTTGTAAACTTCACTCACGACGATTATTGTATCATTTATATTGGCCAACGGGACTTTGAAGCTTCAAACAATTATAGGTCTTTAATAAATTACATAAAAGATGTTTTAAAAAATGTATTGCATACAAACATTATAATTTGCTGTCCTAATTTTAAGTTAAGTAATCAATTTTCAATTTTTAACAAACGAATTGAATTGTTTAACCATTTAATGTATGTAGACTCTGAGTTGTGTAAATATACATATCTTTTTGATTCTAATTACTGTTTAAAATATACAAATGAAATGTTCTGGAAACAAAATGCAAGTGTAAATAATAGGGCAATTGCTACGATTCTCACTAATATAAAAAATTATATTAACTATCTCGAGACACAAACTAGAGTCTCGGAGAGAACTAGGAATCGGTGCTTAGATCATGATATAAAAAACTCACAACCTGTAACTGGTAAGGCTATTTTTAAGACAGCGTCAACACAAACCATGTCTCCATGTACAGTCATGCTTGGAAATGTTGGAGAAATTACCTGTGTAACCACACAAGCTGAAAACGTTATACCGAGCCAAGACAATACATTTTTTCGTAACTAACAGTCCAGTAAAAAGTGTAGGATCGGTATGTCGTTTAAATTTGTTTTACCAGAACTTATGTGGAATATCAAATAAAAAAGATGACTTACAAATATACTTAAGCGAACTAAATGCTGAGATTAATTATGTATGTATTTGCGAACATTTTCTGAATAAACAAAGTATTTCTGTATTCAATTTTGATAACTATAATATGGCTTCTTACAACACCAGGGCTAAAAAAATAAGGGGGGGTACTCTGATTTTGTCACAATTAAAGTGTAACATTGAAGAATTAAAAATATGTAAAAAATTGTACAAATTAGATAGTTTTGAGATCTGTGGAATTAGGGATACTAAATTTAACCTGAATATTTTCTGTCTATATAGAATTCCTGAGGACAAAAATTTTGATGATTTCATAACAAGACTTGAGACTCTACTGGAGCACTTTTTCAGCAAAAACTGTATTATACTTGGAGATTTTAATGTTAATGTCCTAAAACAAAGTAGGTATTGCAGTGATTTCTTGTCCCTTCTAAAATGCTATAATTTTAAAATTTTAATAGACTCTGTAACCTTTTCACGGAACGACATGGAGTCATGCATTGATAACATTCTAACTAACCTGCCGGAAGAAAACATAGGGTACTCAAAAGTTGACCACAACGGCCTTGGGGACGGTCATGCGGGTATTTTTTGCAGTTTAATTAAAAAAAACACAAACACTACATGTGAAAGTGAGTTCTATAGTGCAAAACGCAGAGTTTTCTCAGAGAGGAATAAATTTTCTTTTAGACAAAAGCTGCAAGAAAGCAATCTATTGGATTGTTATGTAAATGGTTTTCTTAATCAGTTTAATAAAATATTCAAGTGCTCTTTTAAAAAGAAAAACATCAAGATTAACACTAAGACTCAAAATAAAATTAGTTGGATCTCAAAAGGCATCAGGACGTCTAGCAAAATGAAAAGATTCTTGAACTCTTTAAGCAAAAATTCTAGTCATAAGTCAGTTGTTGTATACCGGCACACATATATAAAATTATATAAGAAAATCATAGCACAATTTAAAAAAAGGGCAGTTAAAAAAGAACTAGATAAAGCAAAAAACAGGACAAAGCAAATTTGGAATATAGTTAATAGACATAGAAATAAGAGTTGTATAAGGACTAATGATAATTGTTTACTTAGAATTAATAATAGAATTGTTAATGACACCCAAGAAATAGCTGACATATTTGCAAAACACTTTGACTTTAGTAAAAATGACATAAAATCTAATAAAAACAAAACTGAAGCTATGACATTCCTAACTGAACACTCAAATAGAGTGGACACTGACATGGAAATGAGACATACAAATAGAAATGAAATTAAATTAATCATAAAGAGAATGGCAGTAAAGAAATCATTTGGATATGATGGGATACCAATTACTTTAATAAAAGAAAATATTGATCTCTTAGCTGAACCATTATCTGACTTTTTTAATAATTGTATTAGTGAAAGTATCTTTCCAGATCAATTAAAAATTGCTAGAGTTATTCCTGTCTACAAAAAGGGTAAGAAAACTGACCCTAAGAATTATAGGCCAATTTCCTTACTACCCATTCTATCCAAAATCTACGAAAAACTTTTAAAAGATAGGATAGTAGCTCATTTAAACTTGAACAAGATTCTAAACGAACGCCAATTTGGCTATCGAGTGGGTCTAGGAACTGTCGATGCGGTTGATCTATTAATAAATGAAGTGTTAGTTGATTTAAACAGAAAAATGAAAGTAGCTGGTCTATTTTTAGACCTTTCGTCTGCATTTGACACAATCGATCACGAAATTTTACTCGCCAAATTGGAATTTTACGGAGTTAGAGGTAATATGTTGAGCCTTGTAAGATCATATTTTAGTAATAGAAAACAATTTGTTGAAATTAAAAATATTGTAAATGGACAAGAAATTGTGACCAAATCTATGATGACTAATATTACACGTGGGGTTCCACAGGGTTCAATACTAGGACCAATTTTCTTTATAATTTTCCTAAATGATCTCATAAACTTTATTACCAATACAATTCCAGACATTAAATTAATTATTTATGCTGACGACACAAACGCAATAATACCAGCTACTTGTTCGCAGGATTTACAGCTCAAAATAAATAATGCACTCTCGGCCTTCAATAAATGGTTTTGGGTGAACAATCTGAAATTAAATATTGAAAAGACTAATGCTATATTGTTCCAAACAACAGCTCGCAGGCTTGAAAAAATTAACATAATAAGTAATGGGGTGAAAGTTGAATTCGCTGAATGCGTTGAATTACTAGGGGTTCATATTGATCAGTGCTTGAATTGGAAATCGGAATTGGAGGCAATTGAGAATTCAATAAGTTCAGCCTGTTATGCTTTAAGAAGTTTAAGGGATGAGGTGGATCTTAAACAACTTAAAACCGTTTACTACGCTTTGGTTGAGTCGAGGTTAAGGTATAGTATCAAATTCTGGGGGAACAGTTACAAGTGTAATATTAATAGAGCATTTGTTATCCAAAAACGTGCAATTCGAACAATGGTACGAATACCTCCGTGGGAATCATGTGAAGAGCATTTTAGGCGTCTCGAAATTTTAACTCTTCCCAGCCTCTACATTTTAGTGGTTCTCATGGACGTAGTCCGGCATCCTTTTAAGTACGAAACACCAGAACAAAGAGCACTAAGATTAAACACCAGAAGGAAAGATCTAGGGGTTCCACTATGTCCGAAATTAAATGTTGCAATGCATGGCTGTCGGTATCAAGCTGTTAAATTGTATAACTCTCTACCTGTTGACCTGAAAGCTATTGATAGTCCAAATGTATTCAAGAGTAGACTAAAAAAGCTTTTGCTGGAAGGGTGCTTTTACTCTGTGGAGGATTTTAGGTGTTAATAGAATTATCTCGACCACATGTATAACATTATATTATATTTATCATGACCGACTTTATTGTATAATTTTGTTATTGTTAATTGAATTGAATTATTGATGTATTGATTTTTATTGTTAATTTATTATGTACCTGCATGGATTTATCTTTGTTGTTGTTCTATTATCTACTACCTACATTCAAATACGATTGTAAAATTGTTTAATGAATAAATAAATGAAAAAAAAATGAAAAGTGTTATTGGGTTTTTCCATTAGGAAATTCTCAGTTAGCAGCACGGAGTCTGGAATTGTGCCCGTTTAATGGCAATAGACTCGCCCCCTATTACATGGGACTTATTACATAGCCGGCGAAACGTGGGTGTACTGCACACCTCTGCCTACCCCCTCTGGGGAATACAGGCGTGAGTCTATGAGATACCTTCTTTTTCAGGGGAGAGATAAAATACGCAGCTTTGGGCATCCTAGAGCGTACCGACAATCGCAGGATTTGGCAGATATATGACGTGGTGAAGATCATCCCCTACCCTGAATACAAGCCGCCTTCCAAGTACCACGATATCTGCTTACTGGCTACAGGAGCCAGGTATGTAGAAGACATTTGTTGTTTTAAGGAAAAATATAGACTTTATTTATCGTGGTAATAGCACTGATAGCTTAGTATCGACCGTCGACTGACAAGTCAGAGGTCTCGAGTTCGATCCCAAGGCGCACCTCTGACTTTTCGTAAGTTATGTGAGTATTATAAATTAATTATATTATCAGTAGCTAAAACGGTGAGGGAAAACATGCATCGTGATGAAACCAGCACACCTGAGAGATTTTTCAATGATGTTTAAAGCCATGTTAAAGGCCTACGGGCGGTTTAAACTCTAACACCGTTGTTCATCAACCACACGATAAGAAGAAGTAGCTACATATTTTGCCAAATTATGAGGAGGAGAGAGAGGGCTTCTTGGCAACGTTCTAATTAAAGGTGAATTATGTGAACCTAAATAAATATGTTTTTAAAAATACCAATTCCGTTTTCAGAATCAGATACAACCACGCAGTGCTACCAGCGTGTCTTCATAAGGGATCTGATTTAGCTCCGGTTGCCGTGGCTACAGGCTGGGGAGCTCTAGGCCACAAGAAGGCTTTGGCAGAGGTTTTACAAATGGTATGTGTGGTGTTTTATAGGCGTAATAAATAATAATGTAACCTGACCGAATTTGAGTCACAGCGACCAATCTTAGCGGAGATAAGCCAACTACGCAGGAGATATTATAGTGCACAAGTGTGTGCGCAAACACAGGTGCACTCTCTATTCCCTCACTCTCATAGTCCGATGGGACGGCCTTCCGACACTACCGGAGAAAGATCAGGTGCAGGGCCGATGGCTTTACGTGTTTTCCGAGGCACAGAGTAAGTGATAATTAATTTATAAAACGCACATAACTTACGAAAAGTCAGAGGTACGCGCCTTGGGCTCGAACCCGAGACCACTGGCTTGCCAGTCAACGGTCACCACCACTAGGCTATCACGATTCGTATTCGTTTCAATTACCTATAAGTACCTACCTAATTCTTTTTTTTTGCTTTATTTTTCAGGTGACAGTGAAAAAGTTTTCAGACAGAGAATGTAGTAGCGCTTACCCAGTACATAGACATCTGAAAGGAGGGTACAACACTACAACACAAGTATGCTACGGAGATGAGGACAATATAAATGATACGTGCGAGGTGAGTCATCATCAACATCAGCCTGTATTAGTCCACTGCTGAACATAGGCCTCTCCAGCGCGCCACTATTGTGCGCTCATTGGACGTATTTGCCCATAATAGCCACGCTAGGCAAGCGGGTTGGCGATCGCAGTAGCAGATGATTGCTGTTACACAGAAGGATGCCGCTGTCCATCCTCCGGATCTTTCCCTTAGTCGCTTCTTACGACACTCGCGGGACGAGTAGGGTTCTATTCTTAGGCCGGAAACCACACGGCACACAGCTATGTAATGCCTAAGAATACATCTCCTCAAGACAAAACCACACGGCAATAAAAAAGTTAACATGCCAAATTAAGAGTGTCCCGGAATTAGATGAGTTCTAAGACTCGAATATGAGTGTTAAAAAAAAATGTCCTCAAGACCGAATTACGGTCACAGCAGTCAATCTCAACTGAGATTAGTCAACTACGTAGGAGATATTATAGTGCACAAGTGTGTGTGCAAGCAAACACAGGTGTACTCTCTATTCCCTCACTCTCATAGTCCGATGGGACGGCAATCCGACACGACAGGAGAGAGATCAGGCGTAGGGCCGACGGGTTTACGTGCTATCCGAGGCACGGAGTAAGTGATAATTAATTTATAATACACACTAACTTACAAAAAGTCAGAGGTGCGCGCCTTGGGTTCGAAACTAACTTGAGTCAGTCAACGGATACTAAAAGGCTATCACTGTTTTTTAAGAGAATGAGCACCAATATTTGGACTGATTTCAGGGCGACAGCGGCGGGCCTCTTCAAATTTATTCAAAAGGCAGTAGAAAGACTAAGTGTGTGTACACTGTCATAGGTGTGACGTCATATGGGAGGTCCTGTGGGTACGTCGGGAGCTCTGGCATGTACACCAGGGTCTCACACTACATACCATGGATAGAAAGTTACACAGGACGTTTACCATAAATAATAAAGTTTACTTAATTTTATGAATGTGAGTTTTAATCTCCCAAATCCTACTATCATCTGCCTAGCCTTTTCCCAACTATGTTGGGGTCGGCTTCCAGTCTTACCGGATGCAGCTGAATACCAGTGTTTTACATGGAGCGACTGCCATCAGACCTCCACAACTCCCAAATCCTACTATATTCTACTAATATAATATGATGATGAATAATGATGATGATGTCTAATCTCGACGGAGATTAGCCAACGAGCATGAGATATTATAGTGCACAAGTGTGTGCACAAACATAGGTACACTCTCTATTCCCTCACTCTCATAGTCCGATGGGACGGCAATCCGACACGACCGGAGAGAGAGCAGGCGCAGGGCCAATGGTTTTACGTGCTTTCCGAGGCACGGAGTAAGTGATAACTGATTTATAAGAGTAAATTACAAAAAGTCAGAGGTGGGGTACGAACCTGACACCTCTGAGTTGCCCAGCTCTAGACTCAACTCAATAATATAATATAACCTCTGTCTAACCGTAAAAATGTTTCGTTGGTCTAGTGGTAGCAAGCGCGACTGCTGAGCGCGAGGCCCTGGGTTCGATCCCTGGGTCAGCCAGTGTTATTGGGTTTTTTCTTTAGGAAATTCTTAGTAGCAGCACGGAGTCTGGAATTGTTGAAGAGTTGAATTGTGCCCCGCTTTTTTTGGAAATTGTAGCATAGTTGGCGAAACGTGGGTGTACTGCATACACGTCTAGTCTACAGGGGGTAGGCAGAGGTGTTTGCAAAACGCCCACGTTTCGCCCCCATCCCCAACCTTACAATGAATAAAAACATAAGTACAAATTCACTTTAATAAATACAAAAAAAATGCACAAAAATATTATTATCTAGGTATAACTTAGCATAATAACCCCGCAGGTTACCAGTTGTACACCCACAGGGGTAATTATCCCCAGGTTAGGAACCGTGGACTTAATCTAACGACATAACTGAGAAATACAAATTACCAAGTCACAGTCTAATAAACATACAGTATGGAAACTACGTACATTAGTGGTAACAATTTGACATTGACAGCACCCTTATTACGTAGCAGTAAAGGCTATTTTTGTAGTTCAGTGTCACTACTGTCATGCGGCTGACTGTACAAACGCTCGAAAACGGCACACTCACACAAACATGCGCAACGAAGCTCCGCGATGATTGTTTTTGACGTCAGAAAAAGAACGACAGATTAGCAACACATTAATTTATCTTAGTAATTATCAACACTTCGCCATAATAAAATAAATACAATTGAACACAGAAATACATAATTATTTGAACATAAATTACACAATAATTCTGATTCTGATTAGTTAATTGTCTAATCTGGCTTACTTTCTTCCGAATAAGTCCCTCACTGCTGAGGACCGTGACTCTTTTTCATTCGGTCAACTATCTGTCTCCATCGGTTTCTGTCAGTCGCCTGGTGGAGTGCGACACTAATAGGCATCTCCAGCTGTTCAGAGATCTGGTCTGACGCTCTGACCATCTTTTAGGACTCCGGCCTCGAGGTCTTTTCCTTCTATTTTTCCTGTTACCATCAGACGCTCTAGGTTATCAGCACCTCTCCGTGCAATGTGGCCAAAATATTTTATAACGCGCTCCCTACAGGTCAAGGACAGACGCTACTCTGGTTGCTACTCTACGCTAATCTGGCTTACTAAACGAACACTAATAGACTGAACAGAATCTGTCACTACAAATATTTAGGTAACTATATGTATAATGCAAAACTAGAATCGATACTCATATTCATATTCATATACTTTATTTGCAATTCCACAATGTGTATAGTAGATGGTAACATTGAAAAGTATCATTATGGACCCGGTTTGGGCACAGCAAAGTTAATTTACTTACAATTATAATAAACTCCAAATTATATAAAATCAAGTTATAAAGTAGGTAATACAATACAATTTTTAACTTTTAGGTTTTATTTACACATACATTTATGACATGCATTCCAATTTTACACAGATTTAATGCATAGGTACTGTCTATTAGGAGAGAGGAAGACTAACTAATGTCGTGTATTTTTGATGATTGATATTATGGCATTCATATTTATTATAATTTTTGTATTACATTAATCTCGTAATATCGTATATATATACATATTAATATCGTAATACTCGTCAGAATATGTCACTGACAAGCAATCTAAGTACTTTTATACATACAGGCAACAATAATTGTAATTGACAATATCGCTTGGCGATAACATGATACAATGATACTGCGAGCACCGCGACGTCGGCATAGGAGTCTCGTCGTTACGCAATATTGCGCATGTTTGTGTGAGTGTGCCATTTCGAGCGTTTGTACGTAGTTACCATACTGTATATTTGTTATACTGTGGCATAACCGAGAAAAACTAATTACTTAGAGCCGATTTCACCACTGACACTAAACGCGATCAATCAAGTTAAACTCGGTTCGAGCGTTTAACTGAGTTCAGAACTGCAATAGGCGTGACGAAAGATTTTCAAATCTTCTTCCGTAATGTAGGTACACATTTACTATTTACGAAAAAACCTTTATTTCGGTAATAAACTTTAGTTTAACGAAGTACAAAGCCATTTTCCTAATATTTTTTCAATAGTGCGTCAAAAAAGCTCTCAGGTGTCATGCCGTCGATTTTGACGTCACGCTTAGATAAACATGTCAAATATTCAATACAACAAAACAGTGTTGACAGAGGATTTTACCCAAGCGTGACGTCATACGCTGTGATTGCTGTTTCAGTCAAAATGGCTGATTGCAATATTTTAAGGTTTTATTTTAGTGAAAATCTTAATAATCTAATATTTTTAAATAAAACTGAAGCAGTGTTTTAATATTTTTTTTTATATAATGTTTCCCCTAACATCATTCAATCGACGATTTTTTGATACTGTCGTCATGCCTATTTGTGTATGGCTGAACTTAGTTATATTAAACTCGGTTATTAAAGTGAATGGTAAAATTGGGCCTAAGTCGTAGTAGGAGCTCAGTAGGGCCACACTATGCTCTCAATCCACGGCACGTAGTGTGATACTCTCGTGTACATTCCGGCGTTCCCCGCGTACCCGCATGCGGGCCCGTATGACGTCACTCCTATTACGGAGTGCAAACAACGCGAGGTCAACGATCTAACTTGCAGTGGCCCTCCGCTATCGCCCTGAGGGAAGTAAAAATAGAAGAGAGTCAGGAATCACTATAAAACAATCATCTTGCTAGCCTTTTCCCAACTATGTTGGGGTCGGCTTCCAGTCTTACCGGATGCAGCTAAATACCAGTGTTTTACGTGGAGCGACTGACTATCAGACCTCCACAACCCAGATACTGGGTTACACGATACCCCTTGGTAAGACTGGTTGTCAGACTTTCGGGCTTCTGACTACCCGTAACGACTGTCAAAGATCTACAATTGACAGCCGGGGCCATCAGCTTTACGTGCTATCCGAGGCACGGAGAGTGATAATTATTTATAATACGCACATAACTTACGAAAAGTCAGAGGTGCGCGCCTTGGGTTCGAACCCGAGACTTCGAATTCTCAGTAGCAGCACGGAGTCTGGAATTGTGCCCGGTTAATGGCAATAGGCTCGGCGTCTATTCCATGGGACTTATAGCCGGCGAAACGTGGGTGTACTGCACACCTCTGGCTACCCCCTCTGGGGAATACAGGCGTAAATTTAAAAAAAAAAAAAAAATAGGCAGTCGCTCCGTAGACTGATATTCACCTGCATCTGTAGTGCGAGCATGGATCTTTTTATCGAAAATATATCGATATTAAATGTCAAATTTGACACATTTTGATGAACTTTATGTCAAACTTGACATTTAAAATTGATAATTATTCGATAAAAAGTCGAACAAAAAGTTCCATGCTCGCACCCCTGGTTAGATTAGAAGCAGACCCCAACAAAGTTTGGGAATAATAAGGCTAGGAGGATGATGATTATAAGGGCAAGTTACCTACCTCACAAGTGTCCTTCGGCTCAGTTGGATCGCCGTAACACATCTGCATGCTATGGCTGTATCCTTTTACCAAATGTCGGTGGGGGGGGTAGTGCTGGTGGCACTGTTCCTGCGAAAACTCTTGGACATTCACCTGAAATGATATGAGTTAACTTGTTATTAAAGAAATTATAGCTTTAAATTACTTAATTGAGTCGATATAGCCTAATGGTGGTGACCGTTGACTGGCAAGCCAGAGGTCCGGTGCGCACCTCTGACTTTTCGTAAGTTATGTGCGAATTATAAATTAGTTATCACTTACTCCGTGCCTCGGACAGCACGTAAAGTCCTGCGCCTGATCTCTCTCCGGTCGTGTCACATTGCCGTCAGTGGGAATAGAGAGTGCACCTGTGTTTGCGCGCACACTTGTGCACTATAATGACTCCTCTGTTGAGAATGAGGTTGGTCACTCACCACTGTGACCGAAATTCGGTCAGGAGGGAGGAGCTTCAAACATATTTCATTTTAGGATTCCGTACCTCGAAAGGAAACCATGAAAAGAGTTGTCCTGAACTGTTTTTTTATTCGACCAAAATTCTAACCAGCATGTGTTAATTTGGATAGAGGCTCTTAAAACTAGTATTTTGACATAAAATATTTAATTTTATATCCCTCTAATTTTGAGAAAATCACTTTCTATTTATCGTACATTTCTGGAGAGACTACGAACAAGCCCTTCTAAATATTAAAGTAAATGGAGGGGTATAAAATTATTTTTTCAGCGGTTCCAGGTTACATATTTTTGTGGCTTTCGGCATCAGGTAGTTTCATGCTGGTTAGAACTTTCTCAGAATAAAAAACCAACGTCCATACAAAAATAAAAATTATATGACGTATTTTCCTTACTTCTTGAAGAGTATCAGCAAGCGGTCGGTCCTTGCCAAGTTTGCCCCATCCCGTGGCGTATGCTGAATATTTACTATCTATCTCAAAATCTAGGCAAGCCGGGAATACGTCCACGCTAAACACTACCCTGTAATTGATAAAAAAAAACAAAACCATTTTATTACATTACAGCCTCGTTGGTCTAGTGGTAGCAAGCGCGACTGCTGAGCACGAGGTCCTGGGTTCGATCCCCGGGTCGGGCTGTGTTATTGGGTTTTTCCATTAGGAAATGCTCAGTAGCAGCGCGGAGTCTGGAATTGTGCCCGGTTAATGACTCCGGAGCTCGTGTCGCGGCCGCGTTTGTTCATACCCGTGCTCACGGTTCACATTACACTTCTATAGGGTTGTTCTATACTTTCTTATATACTCTACTAGCGACCCGCCCCGGCTTCGCACGGTTACGCTAATATGCATGTATTATACATAATTATAAACCTTCCTCTTGAATCACTGTATCTATTAAAAAAACCGCATCAAAATCCGTTGCGTAGTTTTAAAGATCTAAGCATACATATGTAGTGAAGCCTAAAGTGTTCTACATGAATAAAAATATTCCGATTTTGATTTTAACTTACGTTCTATCTGTCTCCAGAAGTGCTATATCATGGTATTTCGATGGTGGTTTGTACTGCGGATGAGAGATTGCCCTCTTCACCTTATAAATCTGCCAGTACTTGTTAGGATCCGACCGCTTCAGAATACCCAACGCTACGAAATTCACTGGACCTCTAGAGAAACAAAAAAAAACTATAAAATAATTATTTTTAAAGAAACTCGCAAAAATAACTGACTCGGGCGTGACTTGAACCAGCGATTGGCGTGCCATCGCTTTACCAACTAAGCATATTATTATTATCATAGCACTGATAGCTTAGGGGTATGACCGTCGTTCGCGGATGTAATACATTGGGATACCGCGTTCCCGCCACTATACGGATAAGAGGTGACACAGAACGGGTTTTAGTCGGTATGCCGGCCGCCCACCATCTCTAGGCCGATGAGCCCGACATAACCGTCTCGCATCCCCGAGCGGGACGGTATGCATAAGGCGCATTTCCCCTTCTGCGAAAAAAAAAAAGGGGTATGACCGTCGACTGACTAGTCAGAGGTCTCGAGTTCGATCCCAAGGCGCGCCTCTGACTTTTCGTAAGTTATGTGCGTTTTATAAATTAATTAACACTTACTCCGTGCCTGATCTCTCTCCGGTCGTGTCGGATTGCCGTCCCATCGGACTACGAGAGTGAGGGAATAGAGAGCACCTGTGTTCGCGCACACACTTGTGCACTATAATATCTCCCGCGTCGATGGCTAATCTCCGTTGAGATTGGCCGCTGTGACCGAAATTCGGTCAGGAGGACATGATATGTATTAATTAAGTATTGATTAAATTATTTGATTTGATAATAAGACGTACTAATCAGTTTTCTTTTAGCTATAGTTTTGATTAAATGATTTGATTTGTTAGTAGCATGTTCTAATCTTTTTTCTAGCCATAATTACTTACAATGCGCCACCTAATAGGCAGTGAGCAGCAGTAAGGATGAACTTGTCACTGATAAGAGATCCTCCGCACAGCCATTGCGCTGAAACTTCGTCGTCACCGAAACCCAACAATGCCTGGAAACAAAGACCAATAAATCAGCACACAAAACTATCATCGTCATCTGCCTAGCCTTTTCCCAACTATGTTGGGGTCGGCTTCCAGTCTTACCGGATGCAGCTGAATACCAGTGTTTTACATGGAGCGACTGCCTATCAGACCTCCACAACCCAGATACTGGGTTACACGATACCCCAACAAGAAGCCCGAAAGTCTGACAACCAGTCTTACCAAGGGGTATCGTGTAACCCAGTATCTGGGTTGTGGAGGTCTGATAGGCAGTCGCTCCATGTAAAACACTGGTATTCAGCTGCATCCGGTAAGATTGGAAGGCGACCCCAACATAGTTGGGAAAAGGCTAGGCAGATAGATAGCTGTTGACCGCTGAAGAGTTCCTTTATCTGGCGCTAATCCTGGATTGGGCTTAAGGCTAGGAGGATGTTGATATTATTTACCATGTGAGGGTACTCCGACCTCTCAGCGTCTCGGCCCCCGACGGCTGCTATTTTGATAGTTTCCTCGAACTTGTAACAGGACCTATCACGATCCGTCAATCGCTCCACTCCTCTAGTTTGACAGGAGTATGGTAAATATGTTAAATGTTCGATGCATTCTGAAATAAATTTTGTAATTAATAGCTAATAAAATATGAAATCAGCCTGTAATTTTATTGTCCACCGAAGGGCAAAGGCCTCTTCTCATACTGAGAAGGATCGAGCATTAATCACCACGCTAGCTCACCGCGTGTTGGCGATTTCAAACTATTAAAGTCCAGGTTTCCTTACGATGTTTTCCTTCACCGTTACTCTGCAGTGGTGTGCAATGTACTTTCTTAGTTAGTCTAAGACACCACTGACTAACGGTGAAGGAAAACATCGTAAGGAAACCTGGACTTAATATTCTGAAATCACCAACTCGCAGTGATAAATGAAATTGTAATCTAAAATGGAATTATCTATTTCTTATTGTAAAAGGACTGAGAAGTTTTTATAAGAAATAAATTTCTTTGCACGGATAAATACTCAATCCTTTTTTGCCCTGCTGTGGGACAGTTACAGGCTGATTTATTTTATTTATTTATTTTACGCAATGTTGAGATCAATCTCAATGAGTCACCAAAATTCGGCGGTTGACCGTTGTGACCGAAATTCGGGGACATTATTTATAATTATGTACTCACTGTCTCGAGCTTTCTGTCCCGTTCTAAAGAATATGCCACCCTCCTTGTCTACTATTGCGTGCCTGAAAGTTAAGATTTTGTATATTATTAATAATACAAGTAAACAATTTTTTTAAAAACGTCAAACGGTTTTGTCAACAGAACTAAAGCTGTGTACCAAATATCAGATCAATCTGTCAACAGGAAGGGGGTAAAATTTCAATTACTAAATTTGAACCAAATAATAAATAGGTCAAGCTAAATAAAACCGTGTAAAAATAATAATTATGGTTTTACTCACGGATTCAGTTATGTGCGTATTATAATATATTAATGATCACTTACTCCGTGCCTGAGAAACCACGTTAAATTGTTGGCCCTGCGCCTGATCTCCCTCCAGTCGTGTCGAATTACCGTCCCATCGGACTATGAGAGTTAGGAATAGACACACCTGTGTTTCTGCACACACTTGTACACTATAAAATCTCCCGCGTCGATGGTTAATCTCTGTTTGAGATTGGCCGCTGTGACCGAAATTCGGTCAGGAGAACATTGTTGTTTTAGAAAATGAAGTTACCTTGTATCATTGACAAGCTCACAGTCCGAACAGCATACGACAGGCTCTCTACTTTGGAAGGAACATATCTGAAAAATAAAAATTACGTCTAGAACTTTTCAAAGATATTAGAAAAGAAATTTCGTTTTAGAAATTAATCATCTGCCTCATCTGCCTAGCCTTTTCCCAACTATGTTGGAGTCGGCTTCCAGTCTTACCGGATGCAGCTGAATACCAGTGTTTTACATGGAGCGACTGCCTATCAGACCTCCACAACCCAGATACTGGGTTACACGATACCCCTTGGTAAGACTGGTAGTCAGACTTTCCTGCTTCTGACTACCCGTAACGATTGTCAAAGATCTACAATTGACAGCCGGGGCCAACAGCTTAACGTGCTATCCGAGGCACTGAGAGTGATAATTAATTTCTAAAACGCACATAACTTACGAAAAGTCAGAGGTCTTGGGTTCGAACCCGAGACCTCTGACTTGCTAGTCACCGGTCACCACCACTAGGCTATCAGGACTCTTTAAAAATTAAGCGTTTTAGAAATTAATATCACTTGCTAAACGGTGGAAGAAAACATCGTAAGGAAACCAGCGCACATGAGAGATTTTTCAACGGTGTGTAAAGCCATGTCAGGCACTTCGCAGACGAAAGCTAGTGTGTTAATAAATATTTACCGATGGGTATTCCTTCGCTTTTAAATCTAAGACCGTCGACAGACATCTGAAGACGTGTACGCATCTTCCCATGCCGATCTCTGTAGGGCACGGTGTACCTAAAATGATTTTTTAAACTATTTATTTATTTGATACCTTCTTTCGACCTAATTTTCATGTTTAATTAAACGAAACTTAAAATATTATGTATGGTCGAGGGTGGGCTTGGTCGACGCAGCCCCGCTACTCGGTTCGATTTGTGATACATTGTATGCAGTGACGGATTAACCCTTAATCAAATTAAGCAATTGCCAAAGGCATCATGTCCGGGGGGCACCAGAAGAAGCACAAAAAAAATCCGTCCTTAGGGCATCACGTCTCAGTCTCACGTCATCAAAAACCACACCAAAAAAAGTTTCTAGGACTGATTGTTGTCGCACCTACTCCACTTTTAAAGTACGTTACATCTCATCATCTTATTTTCATCAACATCATCATCATTTCAGCCATAAGACGTCCACTGCTGAACATAGGGCTCCCTCAATGACTTCCAGATTGGCCGGTTGGAAGCAACCTGCATCCAGCAGCTTCCTGCGACCTTTATTAGGTCGTCTGTCCACCTTGTGGGTGGACGTCCTACGCTGCGCTTGCCGGTACGTGGCCTCCATTCCAGAACCTTTCTAGATTCTATACTCTAAGTTCCTGCCCCATCGGCCGTCAGTTCTGCGCGCTATGTGCCCCGCCCACTGCCACTTCAGCTTGCTAATCCGTTGGGCTATGTCAATATCAATCAATGCTTTTATATAATCAATGTTTTTAGGCGGTAAAGGTTTAAAGACAGATTGTAGTTGACATACGGACAGGGGGCCCACAGGCATGGATTGCTTAGGGCGTCAAGTAAGTAGTCTTAATCCGTCACTGGTCGTATGGACATGAAGTTATGTTTGATACAATAATATTTTAAACTAACCCGCATGTAGTTATTCAATGTAATTATGGTAATAAACTTATAGTATGTTGATAATAAATAGGTAAGTACTTTTTGTTCCAAAAAAATCAACGCATATATTTCTCAGACAAATTAATGTTATCCTTATGAGGAATCATCATCGGCCTGTATTAGTCCACTGCTGAACATAGGCCTCTCCCAATGCGGGCCACTATTGTACGCTCATATTTGCCCATATTCGCCACAGTGGGCAAGCGGGTTGGCGATCGCAGTAGCAGATGATTGCTGTAACACAGTAGGGTGCTTCTGCCCATCATCGGATCTTTCCCTTTGTCGCTTCTTACCACACCCGCGAGACGAGTAGAGGTGGTTCTATTCTTAGGCCGGAAACCACACGGCACTATTATATTAGGTATACCTACCTAAGTATTATTAATAAAAATAGAAGGGCATAAATACAATCACAGACTTAATAGGGATACTACGCATCATACAATCGTAATGGAATTATGAAAATAAGTATGTGATAAAAGTGTTTAAATGATTTAAAAACATATTAATTAATTTCTCCAAAACAGTGTTTTTTATTTGAAATAGGAGTTCAGGTGCCGCTAAATATTTTTTTACATACCTTCATCACGATCATGAGCAATAAACGCACAATGAACTGATAAAACACAATAAAACACATAAAACACTGATATATAACTTTGAAACAACATTGTTTATACTTAATTTAATTATTAAAACATGTGTTCATCAGCCAAATGTCACACAACACTGCATCTTAAAGGTTGGTAACTTCTAAACTGGTTTTCATTAGCATATTTTCCTGTTTGCTGTAGTTGAAATCATTTGACAACGTTTTATTGTTAGTAGGGGACGAACCTGGCATGTACTTACTAATTTTTCAATGTCATAATATGTAGGTATTGTCATTAATCTAAGCCACCACTCTCAGTCCTCTTAAATTAATAAGATATTACCTAGGTAAAATTTTCTAAGTGTTTTTACTTCTTGATGAATTTGCTTCCATGAAAATTTTACAACTACTTCCAGCCCCTTATATGTATATATCAACCCATGGGGCGTAAGTTACGTGCGTATTAAAAATTATCACCAGCTCTGTGCCTCGGAAAGCACGTTAAGCCGTTGGCCCCGGTCGTCATGAAGATCTTTAAAGTCGTTATAGAGTCAGTACCCTCATAAAATCCTGACAACTGATCTTACCTAAGAATATCGTATTCCTTTTGGGTTTTCGGTCTTCAAAACCTTACGTAGTAACTGTAGGTATACCAAACTTCTGCATTCGGTAAGATAGTCGTAGCGGAGGTCAGATAGGCAGTCGCTCCGTAGAAAACTGATATTCAGCTGCATCTGGTGCTCTATTCCCGTCACACTCATAATCCGATAGGACGGCAATCCGACACGACCGGAGAGAGCTCAGGCGCAGGACCAACAGCTTAACGTGCTTTCTGAGGCACGGAGTAAGTGATAATTAGTTTATAATACGCACATAGCTTACGAAAAGTCCTTTCGTGCCTTGGGTTCGAACCAGAGACCTCAGACTTGCCAGTCAACGGTCATACTGCACCTTAAGTACCTAGGTGTAATATATGGGTACTTAATAAAAATAAAACAAATACCATAAACACTCAAATTCACTATTTAATTTTAGAATTATTCTTATATTTAATTTTTTTTTCACTACAATTAATAATTAGCTATCTAAACATTAATAATTCTAAACTACTGGTAACATCTACAATTTTATGAGTTATTAATATAATTATGTACTATCGTGGACAAAGCCGGTGCGCCACTCTTAGTGTCGAAACACACTATGCCGAACGTACGCGACCGAAGTTCGGCATGATTACGCCTGCAATGTTATTTGTATTACTGACGGCACATTACGCCGAAGTTACATTGCGTTATAAACGCAACGCAATTTCGGTCGGGCGTAAGTTCAGCGTAGCGTTCAGCTGTATAGTGGACACATTAAACGCGACCGAAGGTCATACACACTACACACGCATCAAGTAACGCAACTGAATTTCTGCCGCGTAAGTTCGGCACTTGTAGTGTGTCATATCAGCCGAACACGTCGGAACGTAAAATCAGCCGCGCAACTTCGGTCGCGTACGTTCGGCATAGTGTGTTTAGACACTTAAGGTTAGAATCGCTTGCACCCGGCGTCCGATCGTAGCACTAGTCCCGCCCCTACGCACGTAGCATCGTTCAAAGCATTTTGATCGCAAAATGGTGCACCGTTCGTGTCCGTGATAGTACAAACGCGAGCAAATCAAACTACTACAATTTGTCAAATTTCTTTAATAGATTTTTAACTTTCTTGCTAAAGTTTTAGGTTTAAAGTTGATTGGGAAAATTACAGTTTCGGGTAGCCTCATGGGCGTATATAAGGGGGGGGTTAAGGGGGTCCGGACCCATCCATTCACATTAAGGCGCTGTGCACAGTCAAGTTTGGTATTACAAAGGGGGTGAAGCAGGATGAAGTGGGAACGAGCCGCCCCGCCCATGGGTCCCGCCCCTTCCGTCTATTGCAAGCTTGAAGCAAAATAATAGATTGCGAGGCATCGCGCAAAACTCTCCATTGCGTAACGTTTATTATAAATAAAAGCGTAATTTCGTCAGTAATATCACAAGTGCATTTGACCTATCGTGGCAATGACCCGCTTGAAATGAGCGTGCCCGCGGCAACCTCTAGGTTCGAACCCTATCAGACATCGTATATTTTAGAATTTTTATAATACGCAATATAATAATTAGTAATTACCTACATATCTTCTTTTTGTTATTTTTTAAAATATTTATGTTCATAATTTTGTTTTCTTATTTTTAAAATAATGAAACAATAATTGTTATTTTCTAGAAAAGATTACATCAAAAATGTGCAAAATTGAAAAAAAAACTGTAAAATTTTAAAAATAATTATTTATGTACATATATTATATTTATATCAAACAAAAAAATAGACAAAAAGTAAAAAAACAATTTATTTAAAAAAGAAATCTTTTTACTCCAAAGAAAAACCATTAAAATTGCATTATAATTGTTTAAAAAATAAGAAAATCAACAAAAATAAAAAAAAATAAATAAAAAAAAGTAAAATAACAAATAAGAAAATCAGCAAAAAGTAATGCTCGATGCATGATCGAACTCTACTCATACACTATAGTGGTTGACTACATCAACATTCTAGTCCGCTAAACCATTTAGACAGTAATGGTAGTTACCAAATTACATTTCTCCTTGATGGTCAGAAGCTTGAATAAGGTAGATGTCTGATTTAGATGTCAGACATCGTACATTTTTGTATTTTTATAATACACAATATAATAATAAGTTGGTACTTACACCTACATATTTTCTTTTTGTTATTTTTTAAAATATTTATGTTAATATTTTTTTTTTCTTATTTTTAAAATAATGAAACAATAATTGTTATTTTCTAGAAAAGATTATATCAAAATTGAGCAAAATTAAAAAAAATGTAAAATTGTATAAACAATCATTTTATGTACCTATATTATATTTATCAAACTAAAAATAGACAAAAAGTAAAAAACTATTTATTTAAAAAAAAACTTTTTAGGTACTCTAAAGAAAAGCCATTAAAATTGCATTATAATTGTTTAAAAATAAGAAAATCAACAAAAATAAATACTGAACATTTATTTCAGACAAGAAAATAGAAAAAAAAGTAAAATAATAATTAATAACAATTATTTCAAATAAGATAATCAACAAAAAGTATCACTCGATGCGGGGATGGAACTCCCAACCGGTCGCTCTCGTAGGTCACATGTGCAACGTTCAAGACCACTAAACCAATTGGACGGTATTGGTGGTGACGAAATTACATTTCCCAATATACAGCTTTCAACAACAAACAAGATACGTAAATAATTTCTGAGCGGGGGCGGAACAAAATGACATAGGTCCATCTAGCAGCGCGCCTCAGCGGTCACTGTCGCTCCGCGTAGAAATGAAAGAGAAGGGATAATGGCGTGACGTTTGGTTCGACTCGTCCGAATTATTTATCAGTAAATATATTAATTCCTACTAATATCTTATTTCAATCGATAAATACAAGTGAGGGCTCCCTTTATTATTATTTATTACGTAACTGTTATAAATTTCATCAAGATTGGTTTATAAATAATAGAGATAAAATTGCAGGAATGTTAATTTTAATGGTTGTTTTATGATTTTTTTTTATCGAAAAAAAATACCAAAAACGTGTTTTGAAGCCGTGAGTTCTCTCATAAATATGATCGAGAATAACATATTTTTTTTTTGCTACTCTAAAATGTATACATTAGGCTAAAAAACTGTTTAATTAAGCCTATTTTGACTGTGCACAGCGCCTTAAGTACCTACTTTAAACATCCTCACAAAATTTCGCATTAATATAATTTAAACATTAATAATTATTATTAATTAATGATTTTTAAACTATTTACACTTACTAAAGAGATTTTTTTTAAACGATGCTATCATTTAAATTGTAGATCTTTGACAGTCGTTACGGGTAGTCAGAAGCCCGAAAGTCTGACAACCAGTCTTACCAAGGGGTATCGTGTAACCCAGTATCTGGGTTGTGGAGGTCTGATAGGCAGTCGCTCCATATGAAACACTGGTATTCAGCTGCATCCGGTAAGACTGGAAGCCGACTCCAACATAGTTGGGAAAAGGCTAGGCAGATGATGATAATGATTTTTAAACTATTTACACTTATTAATTATAGAGACATTTTTAAACAGTGCTATCATTTAAATATTATTATTACAGTTTGGCAAAAAAGTCTAAAAAATTGGGGGCGCCACTAGCGCACTTCTCTTACTACAAATCAAAATTACAAGTTATTTGGTACTTACCATAGAGTATTCAAGAAAATATAGAGTGATAACGTCAACCACATTGCCTTGTGCGGAGCGAAAGCAGGTCTCACCATACAAATGTCAAAATGAAATTTTTTCAAATTGTTTTCTAGACGTTTTTCAAAATTTAACTCAGCAGTTAACCATGATAATAAGCTAAAATGTAACTTTTTCGCTCGTGGAGCCTAGTTGAAGCAGTCGATCGAGGTATGATCGCAAACGGAGCTCGTGTCGCGGCCGCGTTGTTCATACCCATGCTCACAGTTCATACTTCTATAGGGTTGCTCTATATTTTCTTATATACTCTAAGGTACTTACATATTTCTATGACGAATTTTTTGTCATCAAATATAATCTAATATTTACGTTAATTAAAATATGTTATATAGTAAAATTCTAAATAGGTATATGTTGTTTTAATACTCACAAACTTAGTTTTTAAGATTTTTGTTTTTAGTTCCAGCTGTCACCGCCTCAAGACCCTTTTTTGCCAAGCTCTGTATCTACAGACTTAGGGGCATTAGCGGAGGCTCCATATAACTCGATATTTCCCATCTAAAAATGGCACAGCCAATAATTACTACTGACTGTGTCATTGGTTTTTATCCGGGTTGCGAAGCTTACCTCTTAGGTGAAGGGGGCGCGTAATATTATTTATTTTCGAAAATAAAAAAATCTATCATCTATAATATAATATCATTCTTAGTTAATCTAAGACACCACTGACTAACGGTGAAGGAAAACATCGTAAGGAAACCTGGACTTTCTAATAGTCTGAAATCGCCAACCCGCAGTGAGCTAGCGTGGTGATTAATGCTCAATCCTTCTCTGAATGAGAAGAGGCCTTTGCCCTATATTGGGACAGTTACAGGCTGATTTATTTATTTATTTATCATCTATAAAATATACAACGTTCCACAACGCGATACCATAACTGTTTACTTTGTACAATTTAAAATTAAACAAATTAAAGTTACAAATTAAAGTTACAAATTAAAGTTACAAATTAAAGTTACAATTAAAATAAATATACATTTTGTATAGCTTGATGTGTGTAACTGTGTGTTCTTAAAGATTTAGTAAATAACATAATGAAGGAATAAAAGACGACCGAAGACGATTTAAAATAAAATTAACAGATAAAAACATGTGCTCTGACACGACACTTATATAATGTGCTTCTAAATTATCTGCCACGGTTGCAATGGGAGAAAGTATTGGGTAGGTATATAGATTACAATAGTGAAGAAATTTCGTACCCCGGAACAGTTAAAAAAAAATTGGAGCATGGAGCAGAATTAGACCTACGCAATAAAACGCAGGCATAAGAAAAAAAAATATGACGTTAGATAAAAAATTTCTTCACTATTGTAATGTAAATAACCAATATAATCTCCCATTGCAGCCGTGGCAGATAATTTAGAAGCACCTTATATAGTCGGCCTCATACTTTATCAGCGTCAGAATTTTCGCATCAAAATATATTATCATCAAAAATAGGTAATGAATTAATCATTCGTGCTGATTCTTTTGTACATCCTAACTATATCTATTTCTCATAAACACCGAAAATGGATAGCAAATTGAACTATCAAATTAGAGCTGTCAAATTACTCCACGTTCTTGCAATTGACGTGAAATTAGACGAGACCTCTATGACGTGCCGACTAAATTCTCGTTGAAATCACGCGAATGAACTAGTTTAACAGCTCTAAAAATCTTCTATTCTTTTCTAATGATCTCTGTTAGAAAGAGAGATAGTGAGTCTAAATTAGTTTAGAGCGTGTGCAAGAGAATTAGCACCATTATGATTAAAAACTGCAATGTATACAGGGTTATTTGTAAAACACTCCCAACTTAAAAAAGGGATCAATAAACTCATCCGTATGAACAACTTTTACTATAGGACCAACCCTGAAATCGCAAAAAAAAACAGCTGTTCCATACATTTTGTTGAGTCATGTGAACATAAATTTATGTATGGAATATCTGATTTTTTTTGCGATTTCAGGGTTGGTCCCATAGTAAAAGTTGTTCATAATGATGAGTTTAATGACCTTTTGTAAGGATGCTGGTGTTTTACAAATAACCCTGTATAGTTTATATAATGTGCTTCTAAATTATTTGCCACGGTTGCAATAGGAGAAAGTATTGGGTATATAGATTACAATAGTAAAGAAACTTCGTGGCCCGGAACAGTAAAAAAAAATTGGAGCATGGAGCAGAATTAGACCTACGCAATAAAACGCAGGCAAAAGAAAAAAAATTATGACGTTAGATAAAAAAAATTCTTCACTATTGTAATATAAATAACCAATATTATCGTCCATTGCAGCTGTGGCAGATAATTTAGAAGCACCTTATATATGTTTTTTACATGTTTTGTTTATTAATGTAGATTATATAGATCCATATATGTGAGTGTGTGAGTCTGTGTGTCTGTGTTTGTGTTCGCCGGCTCTGCCGGGAGGGGTTGGCGCTATGGCGGCGTCATGCTGCCGCCATACTCAGGGGATGCTCCACGACCTGCCGGAATAGATAAAAAAATAATAAATAAACAATGGCTTTAATATAATAGCAGTGATAGCCTAGTGGTATGACCGTCGACTGAGAAGTCAGTGGTCTTGAGTTCGATCCCAAGGCGCGCACCTCTGACTTTTCGTAAGTTATGTGCGATTATAAATTAATTATCAGCAGCTAAAACGGTGAGGGAAATCATCGTGATGAAACCAGCACACCTGAGAGATTTTTTGAGTGTAAAGCCATGTCAGAGGCCTACGGGCGGTTTAAACTCGGACACCAGGTTTTTCATCAATCATACGATAAGAAGATGACTAGCAAGTCAGAGGTTGCAGATTCGGACTGAAAGCGCGCACCTCTGACTTCTCGTAAGTTATGTGTTTATTATAAATTAATTATTACTTTCTCCGTGCCTCGGAAAGCACGTCAAGCAGTTAGTCCTGCGCCTGATCTCTCTCCGGTCGTGTCGGATTGCCGTCCCATCGGACTATGAGAGTGAGGGAATAGAGAATGCACCTGTGTTTGTGCACTATATTATCTCCTGCGTCAGTGGCCAATCTTCGTTGAGATTGGCCGCTGTGACCGAAATTCGGTCAGGAGGACGTTATTAGCGGGCTCAAATCCTATTCGTAATCGCTTTTTTCTAGGTATCTATCAAAATTTCGAACTTAAGTGATGATAAAATGATTTCTACTTGTGATAACTTGTAATTGGCCTTAAACCTGATTACATTTTTTTCTATTATCTATGCCTAGCTGTAGGTAAGTTTTCTGAAAATAAATAATTACTATTTTTTTGGGTGTTTATATAAATGGTGTGGCGACCACAGACATATAAGAGTAGCAGACCATACATTAATCACTAGTTATATTTATATAGATGGGTATAATCTTTTTTCCTTTTCTTACAAAAGGACAACTCAATATATGTATCTCGTTCTTTCACCTATTGCAACACTCACACACACATAGACAAAATATGAGGCGTAGTCTATTTTGTGACGCCGCCATATTAGTTAAGCTACATAAGCTACATCGATTCGAATTATTATCATCAGGTTTTCGTAAAAAATATTGCTCGGTTGAGAATTAAATGGTAAAATAATAATTTTATAAAATGGTAAAGTGCAGTGCCTATCAGTGTGATAGTGCTAGCTATAACAATACACCTGGATTGACCTTTCATCGGTAAGTTTTATGTTGCTTTGTTAAGATTAAAAGCTATTCGGTTCTCTCTGATGAAGAGTTTAAATAATTAGTTATTGTTTAATAGCTTATTACATAGATTTTTAAATTTGGAGCTTAATCGTATATAATTTTGACCTATAACAACAGAAATAAAAGCATTTATGAGTTAGTTTGTTGTAAAGTTGCAAATATTGACAGCTCAAGTACTACAATATTATCGAGGGACGGATTTGGGAACAATTCAAATGATTTTTTGTAGATATGGTACCTATACCTAGATTGTTAAATATTTACGACATCATATCCATAATAATGCAGAGCACAGATTGTCAGCTGTTATAATAATAATCTACAAAAAATAGTCGCAGAAGTCTTAATTATTTTCATTAATACCTATGTCGATCATTCACATTTTTGTAATTTCAGGTAATTCAGATCAAAATTAAACAGTATTAATAAATCTACCAGGTTGTTCATCAACCACACGATAAGAAGAAGAATAAATATATCTATTTTTATTATGTCGTGATTATGTCTTATTCACCATGTCCTAAATGCGGCCCTGGCATAAATAGTTGTTCAATGTGTGCGTTTTGCCTACGCTGTTTAAACTTTATATTAGGTCTGCTACTCTTATATGTCTGTGGTGGCGACATACCTCGGCCTCTGCCGCGGCCTCTACCCCTGCCCCTCCCGCGGCCGCGTCACCTTCGTCCATCACCTAGACCCACCATATCTGTAACACAATATTATTATGCAATAAATATACCTAAAACCCTTTAGTACTACAGTCTGGTCAACGAAAGCTGACCATACTCCATGAATACATACATACTGAGCGACAAATTTAAAATATCTCCACCTGAACAGGCGCGGTCGCAGCCTGAAATTTAGGAGGGGGTCACTTACTACACTAATAAACAAGATACGCGCGAAAAACATAACCCTTCCTGACAGTCGGGTAAAAATAGGTATCTGGAATAAAATTGTTTCTAAACTAGATGTCATTTTTCTAAGTTATTTTGGCCATCGTACGTAGTTCATTAAAACACCACTAGATGTCAGCAAACTATAAACTTATCGTTGTTAGGGGACAGCTAGAAATTTCCTTTTATTATTTGTAAAATTTTTGTGATTTTTCAATATGATCTTAGATTTTGGGGGGGGGCAATGTCCCCTGTGATCCCCCCTTCGGACCGCGCCTGCATCTGAAACTGAATAACTTATTTTATTTTAAATATGTAGCAGCGCTTGCATGTGAGCGCCACAGCGCGCTCGCCGCCAAACTAAGTACCTACTGTATTTTTTTTTCTACGTGGTCTCAGTTATAGCTTTTTATGGAGCTCAGACTGATTAACCGGACTTCTAGCGAGACCTAAAGGCCTCCAGCTAAGCAGAGGTGTGCAGTACACCCACGTTTCGCCTGCTACATATTCATTCATTGCTACATAATATAAGTCCTATGTAATAGTGGGCGAGCCTATTGCCATTAACCGGACACAATTCGACTCCGTGCTGCTACTGAGAATTTCCTAATGGAAAAACACAATAACACTTTGCCCGACCCGGGGATCGAACCCAGGGCCTCGTGCTCAGCAGTCGCGCTTGCTACCACTAGAGCAACGAGGCAGCCTTTATCGTTGCAATTTAAAAAAATTACAAAAGTCTTCCTCTTACCGATATTGGTAGCGGTCTTCTCCAAATAAGCGAGAGGGCCCTGCAGGGGCGACGCGGCGTACGCGCCCCTCCCCCCCGTCAAAAACATGCCTTGAGCCAGACTGTTCTGCATCTAAACATAACATACTGATTAATGATTATTAGTTTCTAAATTAAAGAATTGAACACTTATAACGATACAAAATACAAAAATATTATTTTATGTATGTTTTTACATGTTTAAGCACAAGTTTTGCTTATTAAATGAAAATATTTAATAAGAAACCCGCAAAAACAACTGATGCGGTCGGGACTTGAACTCGCGATTTTTGGCGTGCCGTGCTATCGCTTTACCAACTAAGCCACCGACTCCTATTTAGTTGGTAAAGCGAGCACGGCATCCCAAAGATCTCGAGTTTAAATCCTGCAGTCATTTGTTTTTTTGAGTTTCTTATTTATTAAATATTAATTTGATAAGCAAAATATGTAAAACATACATACAATTAAACTATTTATTAATTAAATTTGGCAAAAAGCAATCAAAATATTAATAACTACATTTTTTAAAAGCATTTTAAGCATGCGATTCAAACGCAAAATTTCCAAATTTTTGTAGAAGGAAAAAAAGGCAATGAGCGCACAATAGTGGCGCGCATTGAGAGAGACTTATGTTCAGCTGTGGACTAATATTGGCTGATGATGATGATGACTATATTTATTAGTACTAATTGCAAAGTTAGTCATGATAGCTGTCTAGTACTCTGTATAATAAATAATGTCCACCTGACCGAATTTCGGTCACAGCGGCTAATCTCAACGGAGATTAGCCATCGACGCGGGAGATATTATAGTGCACAAGTGTGTGCGCAAACACAGGTGCACTCTCTATTCCCTCACTCTCATAGTCCGATGGGACGGCAATCCGACGCGACCGGAGAGAGATCAGGCGCAGCGGCTTTACGTGCGAGTAAATGATAATTAATTTATAAAACACACATAACTTACGAAAAGTCAGAGGTGCCTTGGGTTCGAACCTGAGACCTCTTGCCAGTCAACGGTCAATCAACACCACTAGGCTAACACGACTCACAACTGTACAAGGGGAGGATGTAACTCCCCCCCCCCCATGTGATAGCTACAGCTACGCCCATGAGTCTCAGGTTCAAATCCTGCTCGTTAACGATTCTTTCTTTCTACAAAAATTCGGAACTTTCATTATTATATCAATAGGTAATTAATATATTCTAATCTATCCAAAAAATATAAAAGTAAAAAATCTACATACCTTGCAGGTGTTGCTATTCACAAAAAATCTAAAGCGGTGTGGAAAGGTAATAAATTAATAAAACAAAAAAATAATAAAATCAAAATTATATTTAGAAATAGAAATAAAATTAAGTTTTAACTATCTACTAAACAAAAATCAAAATGTGTACTTAATATACAGGGTTATTTGTTATTTGTAAAACACCAGCATCCTTTAAAGGGGTCATTAAACTCATCATTATGAACAACTTTTACTATGGGACCAACCCTGAAATCGTAAAAAAAATCTGCTGTTCTAACATTTATGTTCACATGACTCAACAAAATGTATGGAACAGCTGATTAATTTTTTGCGATTTCAGGGTTGCTCCCATAGTAAAAGTTGTTCACAATGATGAGTTTAATGACCCCTTTTAAGGATGCTGGTGTTTTACAAATAACCCTGTGAAACTGAGATTAATCTTAACATTTTTACATAAAGATATCTATGAACTAAATATTGTATTAGGTATACATTCTTCTAAATCAGTTATTACACTATTCTCTTTTTAAAAAATGGGAAGATGTAATTAAAGGTAGAGCAGTTAGATTCCGATTTAGTGCGATTAGAACCGTGTCGATGCTCTGACCGCTGAGCACAAAATGATCACAGGTCATTTCTCTAAAATTCGATTTAACGCCATCTAGTGGTATTTTTGTGAATCCAATCTGTCACGTTTATACACGCACACAATGACAAAAATGTAATACCAAAAATTACCACTAGATGGCGTTAAATAGAATTTTAGAGAAATGGCCTGTGATCATGATTTTAAGAGCTTTAAAGCGTCTCTAAAGCAATATGGCCCACGGAAAGTGTCTGGGAGTATTGACAACTTATTTTTAACTATATTAAAACATGTGAAAATCAGTTATGAGAAAATACGTGAAGTAAGTAATGTTTTTATGTACCTTGATCACTTAAAACCTGGAAATTGGTGCTAATTCTCTTGCACACGCTCTAAGCTAATTTAGACTCGCCATCTCTCTTTCTAACAGGGATCATTAGAAAAGGATAGCAGATTTTTAGAGCTGTCAAACTAGTCCATTTGCGTGATATCAACGAGAATTTAGTCGGCATGATATAGGTCTCGTCTAATTTTACGTCAATTGCAAGGACGTAGACTAATTTGACAGCTCTAATTTGATAGTTCAATTTGCTGTCCTTTTTTATGGTGTTTATTAGAAAGAGATATAGTTAGACTAAAATTAGTTTAGCGGGGTGTACTAGAGAATCAGCACCATTGGCCGTTTGACCAAGCAAGCAGGTAGTCATACAATCGTAGTACATACTAACACTACTTGATCGTCCACATTTCATCCGTCAGAACATACGTGACGTCTAGCGGCTCTGGGATCTTGCTCTATACAACATAATATGCCAATAATTGGGTAGTTTGCCCTGCTAAACTACCCTCAAAATCTTTCCTGCATTCCATTTTTGAAATGTAATACGTCTAACTATTAAATAGTTGCAGATGCAGTTACTTCGAAGTCTAATTTACTGACACATCCTTAGACTTGATATTAATTGTAATTTTAAATTAAATATCCTAGCTTGTTAAGAAAACCCTGTCCGACCCGAAAGGGGCACATAGGTACTTCAATAATATAACCAAATATGAATAAACAATTTACATTATTGATAAGGATAACGTTGTAATATTTTTTTTAAATGTGTGATTTTTACACAAATTAACTTAAAATATGGTAAAATTCCAAAAACTGACAACACTATATGACTTCGCTACGCTACCCGAAAACTGACGAGTGCGCCGACCGTCGCCCGCCTGTGTTGTCATGTAAGTTTCCTCATTTTTTAATTTTTTAATCATTTTTATTCGGGGTAATTTTTTTTACTTATTATGTGAAAAAAATTACACAAATAGAATCACATCCCGATACCTACTAATACCTTCACGGATCGGACAGGGTTTTCTTAACATATTGTATAGTAGATATATTTTCTAACTACCGCCGTTGCACGTTCGCTGGGTAAGCGGGCGGGTGCGGGGGGCGCGGTACCTGCTGTTGCTGCAACGCCGCTTGTTGCTGCAACGCGGCCTGTTGCGCGGCGGCCGCTGCTGCCATCTGTTGCGCCTGCAAAACGGGATCCGGCTTAAGAACGCCGTTGTTGTATAAAAAGGTTATATACGTTTGTGACGTCATTATATTCGACCATTCGTCATTGAGTCAGTGGTCTCGAGTTCGAACCCAAGGCGCGGACCCCTGACTTTTCGTAATTTATGTGCCTTTTATAAATTAATTACCTATCACTTTCTCCGTGCCTCGGAAAGCACGTAAAGCTGTTGGCCCTGCGCCTGATCTCTCTCCGGTCGTGTCGGAAGGCCGTCCCATCGGACTATGAGAGTGAGAGAATAGAGAGTGCACCTGTGTTTGCGCACACACTTGTGCACTATAATATCTCCTGCATAATTGGCTAGTCTCCGTTGAGATTGGCCGCTGTGACCGAAATTCGGCCAGGAGAATATTATTATTCTTATTATATTCGACCTGTATTTCTCATAGCGTTATGTAAGGGCAGTGGCGTGGCTACCAATCAAGTGTACAAGCCCGGCTTGCCGAGAAAATAATCAATACCATGGGATATTTTTTTTTTGACTTCTGAAACTTTTAAAAGGTTTTTGGTTCAAACAATTTTTTTTTTAGAAAAAATTAAAACCATTGCAGCTTAAAAAGTAATAACATGTACCTGCACGCTTTGTTGCACTACGTGTTGCTGCGCGGGCGGCTGTTGCACCGGCTGCGCTTGAGTGTTCTGTTGCTGTAACTTATTGTAAACTGTGTGGCCCTGTGGAATAAAAGTTATAATGTAATCTTTCCCTTGAACAACAAAATTATAATGTAACTACAAAACAAACATTTGTAGATACATTATAATTTAATTTTTGTTATTTTGTTGGTGTTGATTGTTGTGTTTTTTATTATGTTTACGTATCCATTTGGAATCTCAGCTTTCGCTGGTAAATGTGACGAGCCAATCACGGGTTTACACCAAGTGGGTTGGTTCGTTTCCTACTGAAGAAGGTGTTTGTGTAGTTGATGTCAGGAATCGCCGTACGAACATGTGTCAATGGTATGAATGATGTCAATTAATATAATATTATTATTATTGTATTTTCATTTCCTTTTATATGTTAATATGTGATGTTTTTTGTGTCGTTTGATAAAAGTATTTCTACTCTATTATTTTTTATTAGTACATGCATACATTGCGCGCTTTTTAAAGGTAGAATTGTTAATAAAAAAACAAACCTGTAAATCTGCCAGTAGGCTGTGCCACTGGCTTATCTTATCATTGTGTCTTCTTAGCAATTCTTCTTTCCTCTGCAGTTCACATTTTAGTTCATTGTTATCTTCTTTTACTAGCAGCTCAGGTCTCATTGCTGATAGAAGGAACCTAGAGGAAAATATTTGTAAATAAATAATAAATAAATCAGCCTGTAACTGTCCCAATGTAGGGCAAAGGCCTCTTCTCATATAGAGAAGGATTGAACATTAATCGCCTCGCTAGCTCACTGCGGGTTGGCGATTTCAGACAATTAAAGTCCAGGTTTCCTTACGATCCCCCCCGAATGTGGGTTCTCGCCTTGTCGTGGCGGGGGGGCTTAGTAGCCGTGGTTGGGCACACGGCGAAGCTAAGAGGAACCCCAAGGAGGCGCCGCTCCTGCGGGCTTTGGCCAGAAGCCCACTTTGGAGCGGCCCTGGCGGGTTGCGGTGCTGCATCAGGGTGGAGCACCTAGCAGCACCGCAACTGAGGCGGGCCGCGGTGTTGAATAAACAACATCGCGGCTGAGGAGTGCGGGGCCGCGGCGGGAGAGGAGTGCCGGTATTACGGTGCGCCGCTCTCCCTACCTTCCGCGGCCTCGGCGGGGCCGCAACCGCTGGATTGCGGACACGGTGGGGCCGCAGGGGAAGAGGAGTGTCGGTATTACGATGCGCCGCTCTCCCTATCCTCTGCGGCCGAGGTGAGGACCATGGGCGTCAGACTCGGGGTCGTCTGGCGCTCATTGCACATGGTCCTCTAAGTGGTCACGGTGGGTGGGTGTCAATCACCCCACCCCGAGGAGGGTCCGGTGACGGACGTCCGCGGCGGGTTCGCGGATGTAGTACACTAGGGATACCGCGTTCCCGCCACTATGCGGATAAGAGGTGACACAGAAGGGGTTTTAGTCGGTATGCCGGCCGCCTACCATCTCTAGGCCGGAGAGCCCGACATAACCGTCTCGCATCCCCGAGCGGGACGGTATGCATAAGGCGCATTTCCCCTTCTGCAAAAAAAAAAAAAAAAAAAAAAAAAGGTTTCCTTACGATGTTTTCCTTCACCGTTAGTCAGTGATGTCTTAGATAAACTAAGAAAGTACTTATGACATTGAAAAAGTCACATTGGTACATGCCAGGTTCGAACCCACACCCAAGCGCTTGCAAAGCGGGTCCGTAACCAATGCGCCACCACGACATTTTAAAACAAAACATTTTTAAACAAATATTTGTAATAAGTTTTTTCAGTGACGCACCCGTAACCGTACGTCTTCGGATTACAGTATGCAGCAGTAAAAACATTTTTTACTCCCCCGGCCACAAAAAAAAAAGCAGGAAGATGATGACAGTCTTTATTTCTCTATGGTATCTATCAGTTATAGCTAAGACTTGGCATACGGCCGGAATGTCCGGATTTGGTAACCATGTCCCGACTTTATAAAATTTGTTCATGTTCACAAAAATGTGGTTTCCGGCTTAAGAATAGAACCACCCCTACTCGTCCCGCGAGGAAGGTAAAGATCCGGAGGATAGGCAGCAGCATCCTTCTGTGTTACAATCATCTACTACTGCGATCGCCAACCCGCTTGTCCAGTGTGGCGATTATGGGCAAATACCTCCAATGAGCTCACAAAAGTGGCGTATTGGGAGAGGCTTATGTTCAGCAGTGGACTAAGGGAAGGTTCATATCTGACGGAACATGCATCGCGTATTATCGGTCGCGTAACGCCAGAACAGACAAATGTATAGAAAAAAACTTGACCGTTCACACTCAACCGATGAACGTATCATAACGTAACGACCGATAATACGCGACGCATGTTCCGTCAGATATGAACCTTCCTTTGTATAGGCTGATGATGATCATGATACGCGCAAGAAAAAAAAGAGACAAACCTCTTCTGCAAAAAGAAAGCTTCCATCTGCCTGGCCAGGTCTATGAACCGTTCCACTTCCACCTTGACCTCCTCCTTCTCGACGCAAGGAGACGCCTCCTGCTTCGTTAACACGTTCAGACATGCCTGGAAAACTGTCTAGGTGACTTCGTTTCTCTTAATCGATATTCATTAGGTACAGTCGGCAAAGGAGTTAGATTAGCAGGGCTAGTTAGGGACGAAGTTTTTTTGTAGAAATGTACATGTAAATGTGTAAAACTGTTTAGTTTTCTATAGGTTTCAGTCATACCTTCAGAAAATATGGTAAAATGAACTTATGTTGATAAAATCTTGAAAAAACTTCAACTACTAGCGCCCCTGCCAACCTAACTACTTTGCAGACTGTACCTACTGCAGATTGAAAATTCGACCCCCCCCCTTTGCCTATTTTAATTATTAGTCGGTTTTTCCAGTGCAAGTCAGTTTCATCACACCATTTCATAGACATCATCACGAAACATCCTACAGAGTACGGACACGATTTGATATTATTATTTTTATTTATTTTAAAATGCTTCTGTGCTGTGCCTGTGTACTTTTTATTACTCGTAATTCTACTAATATTAAGTTAATAGAATTGTTTACACACTTTACATAACTTACAAAATGGCAGAGATCCCTTGGGTTCGAACCTGAGGTATCTTGAACGGTCATACCACTAGGCTACCTGCTTAATTGATTTGTTAATTTTAAACACGACTATTCTATGAGGAAAATCGTGTCTCAGCTACCTAACTTCTTCACACAGAGAGAATTTTTGGCACGTAGGTACTGTCGCTGTAGGTATGTACATAATTTTGGAGGAACCAAATGGGGCGTTCCTCCATTGGAAAGGGAGGATCCTCCCACCAGGCAGGTGATCTGCCTGGTGGGCACTTGTCCATGGTTGATGTTGGGTTTCTGTAATGTAGTTTAGTTGTCGTTGTTGTAATGTAGATGGAGCTAGTTGTAGCTTGAGTGTCGTCGTTATTAATTACCAATCTATGCGTATAGGTGGCGATGGTCGCCACATACAGTAAGCGCCAAAAGTTCTCCGAACCGTCCGGCGAGTAAGATCGCGCTTAACTGTACCTAGTACCCTACCCTAAAGTTACGTAGTAACTATTTAGTCATCTGTGCCTAAAGTGATTTCAAAGGTAGGATAGCCTAAGAATCAATGATACCAACTTACCATAAAACTAAATTCCAAAGCTCAGCCATTTTACATTACAAAAAAAAAAGGGTAGACAAAAAATTAAAAATACAATTGTCACATCATTATTTTTATTGAAAGAACTTCATTTTTAAAACAGCATTAAATTATACGCTATCAAATAATTCTACATTGAACAAACACCCATAGACTTGATATTATTTCAAGTTTGACGTTTCGCTCAAAAATTACAGAAATCATTTTTTTTTTAATATTAATACTCATTAGCTGTCACTCGCAGACATTATGGTAATGCATTATGGTCAATCGGACATTACTTTGATCAACGTATTACATTTTATAAGATTTATAGTCACGTAACACTATATTTTTACTGTTAACACTGTATGCTACATAAGTACATATATACCTACCTAAATTAGATTCATTAAACAAAAAATAATACCAATTTTCTCAAGTCGGGCTTCCAAGCTTGTATGATAGGCCCGCCACTGAGTGACAAAACCTTTAGCTCAGATTAGAGCATCTGCAGTAACGATGCCATAGAGTATTCAAGAAAATATAGAGGGATAACGTCAACCACATTGCCTTGTGCGGAGCGAAAGCAAGTCTCACCATACAAATGTTAAAATGTCATTTTATCAAATTATGTTTATAGACGTTTCTCAAAATTTAACTCAGCAGTTAACCATGATATAAGCTAAAATGTAACTTTTTCGCTCGTGGAGCCTAGTTGAACCGCAGTCGATCGAGGTATGATCGCGGACGGAGCTCGTGTCGCGGCCGCGTTGTTCATACTCGTGCTCACAGTTCATACTTCTATAGGGTTGCTCTATTTTTCTTATATACTCTAAGAGATGCATTACGAGAAATTTCTTATTTTAAACTGAGCTTTTAATTGTATTTAACATTCGTAGCCGTTGATGAACATGGTTGAATGCTTTAGTGCAGTGGCGAAAGGCCCAAAATCTTTTTTTGTTATATAATGAAAATTATAAATATTATTAATAATACATAAGTAGACGTACATAAGTAGATGTTATTTACACATGAACAACAATAAAAAAAGCATTATTTGTTCGATTCAAAGCGTTTTACAAGATATTTGTATTTTTAATCTATAATAATAAACGGATTGACAGAATAGTTACAGTGTACTTAACATAGACATTTCTATTTCCATGGCCGATCGGCCGCTACACGAGTTACATTTAAAATTGTTTTGAGCGAAACATCAAAAATACGTCTCCATATCTCAAGTCCTTGAGTACATATATTTTTACTTTATATGACTATCATTTTTACACTATCTCACAATGTATTGACATTAGTTTTTCGCGAATCACACCGAAGGCAAGGTAACTAGGTACCTTGCAATAAATTATTCTGTACAGAGCCACCAACTTATCTATGAAACGGCGAAAATTGGAACTAAAGCGTTACCATAGCAACACCTAGCAAATAACAGTTGAACTGTCTAGTGATCGACGTTTATAAAAAACTAGCGACCCGCCCCGGCTTCGCACGGGTGCAATATACATAAAAACCTTCGTCTTCAATCACTCTATCTATTCTAACCGCGTCAAAATCCGTTGCGTAGTTTTAATGATTTAAGCATACATAGGGATATAGGGACAGAGAAAGCGACTTTGTTTTATAGGTGACTAGCGACCCGCCCCGGCTTCGCACGGTTACGCTAATATGCATGTATTATACATATAAACCTTCCTCTTCAATCACTATCTATTAAAAAAACCGCATCAAAATCTGTTGCGTAGTTTTAATGATTTAAGCATACTTAGGGATATAGGGACAGAGAAAGCGACTTTGTTTTATAGGTGACTAGCGACCCGCCCCGGCTTCGCACGGATACGCTAATATGCATGTATTATACATATAAACCTTCCTCTTGAATCACTATCTATTAAAAAAACCGCATCAAAATCCGTTGCGTAGTTTTAAAGATCTAAGCATAAATAGGGACAGACAGACGCGGGAAGCGACTTTGTTTTATACTATGTAGTGTTGATACAACGCCCTCACTCGTTTCAGAGATAACTTGGTAGGTTTGTAACTATGAAGAATACAATATAGCTGCTTGGGTATTTATTTGTTAAAAATCTCATTCGCACATTTAAGGTATAAAATCAATGAATATATAAGGTGCTTCTAAATTATCTGCCACGGCTGCAATGGGAGATAATATTGGTTATTTATATTACAATAGTTAAGTTTTTTTTTTATCTAACGTCATAATTTTTTTTCTTTTGCCTGCGTTTTATTGCGTAGGTCTAATTCTGCTCCATGCTCCAAATTTTTTTTTACTGTTCCGGGGTACGAAATTTCTTCACTATTTTATTCTATATACCCAATACTTTCTCCCATTGCAACCATGGCAGATAATAGAAGCACATTATATTATGAAACGTCGGAACAACATTACAAAGTTTCAGCAAAAAATTCAGCTTGACCGGAACAAGTTTTCGTACATAAAAATGGCATAAATAAAAATTCATTTAAAGCTATTTTTTAAATAATTTTTTTGAAGCGATGCGCGTCAACTCTGAGCAGAGTAGCTAGCAGCAGCGTAGTATAGCCTATAGGCTTTGATTATAGGCTTTCATCGCTGAGCGATTATGTCAGCCTCGTGTTAATTACAGTATTGGTCTATCTACTTTTAATTAATTTATGTATTAAATAGTACAATTTAAAAGTTAGATGTTGGGTTTGTTATGATTGTGTTACCTATAGCTTGGACTGTCCGTTTCCGTTCATGAGTCATATTATCAACTCATAATGAGTATTGAATTATTGATACAATGATTCAGTCGGGCTACAGAAACTAACCGTGTCGTATGACTATTTATAATATTTAATTTATTGGTATGTTAATAGGAATTTTACTAAAAAAAATAGGTTTAAGTAATTACTAACAATTTGGATCATATTGTAATCTTATTTTAAATAAATATTGTTCATATTTTTATGTATGAGGTGGCCAGTGTTAAGTTAACTAACCTCATTGGTGATGTCCTTCAAACATGTCAACTTCCAATTTAATGAGGTTAAAAAAATACCCATAGTTCCCATAATATTGTATTCTTCAAGCATTTTTTCAATTGTAACTATAAATATGGGTGAATTCGCGAGAACCATACATAGAACATAGAGCATTATTTTAATTAAGTTTTTTTTTTGTTCAACACAAATCTAATATACTTAGAACAAGTTTTTTTTAAATCTATATTTTTTTTTACTTACAATTTACACTGATTGCACTTAAATGAACTTTGTTTGAAAATGTAGAAGACTATTTTGTGTTTTTTTAAATCAATTTGTTGGAAAAAAAATGTCCAAGTAATCTCAAGACTTATGTTGAACACAATATTTGAAAAACAAATTCAATTTAGCTTTAAAAACAAAGTGATTGTAATCCAAAACTACTGGACAATTTTGGATAATCCTCTGATTTTTTGCACAATATTTTTTATAGAAAATAATAGCTGTTTTTCATCATTGTGATGTATGTAATGGTACAATCACGCAGGGGCGCGCCTACCAAACATTTTTCTGAAGCCCGTCATACATATTATGTGGCAAAAAAATATCACATCACATTTTTTTTACTAGAATGGAATCTTTACAAAGTGCTTAGTTTGGTTCTAGGCACGCCACTGCAATCACCGGACCTTTAAATAACCAAATATTACTCGAGTATGTCAATTATAAAAAAAATCATCTTATAATTTAATTACATCTAAAATAAAGCTGAATTGAGCAGGTTACATGTCAAAAGTTATATAAGGGTCCTGTATAAGGTATGTAAGGTTCCACAAAAGGTATGTAAGGGTTGTATACAGGGTTATTTGTAAAACACCAGTATCCTTAAAAGGGGTCATTACACTCATTATTATGATCAACTTTAACTATGGGACCAACCCTCTAATCTCAAAAAAAAATCAGCTGTTCCATGCATTTATGTTCACCTGACTCAACAAAATGTATGGAACTAATTTTTTTTTGCAATTTCAGGGTTGGTCCCATATAGAAAGTTGTTCATAATGATGAGTTTAATAACCCCTTTTAAGGATGCTGGTGTTTTACAAATAACCCTGTATAAGGGTCAAAGCAGACTTTACTACTTTTAGCATCAGCGATTACTATAAGTACCTAGCAACTTTTAAACATCTGGTTACCATAAGCTATTGGTATTTCAATACATTTCGTCTGTATGCAAGTTTGAATACAGGTCGATATCTGAAAACGAAAATTTAACTTCTCATACAACATACATACAACTTTGTATGAAAAGTAAATTTTGTATTTTCAGATTTCGACCTATAGCTATGTTCCTTGGGGAAAGTTGTTTGTGTTGTTGTTGGAAATGCTTTGAACGATGCTACGTGCGTAAGGGCGGGGCTAGCGCTACGTTCTGACGCCCGGGTGCAAGCGATTCTAACCTTAAGAGTGGTACACCGGTTTTGACCACGAGCAATAATATAAAAATAATAATCTCACTAAATAAATTAAATTTTTCATCTGACATGCAACCCGCTATATTAAATAAACTGCCAAACGTTCTAATTTTACGTCCAATAAACCTGTAAGTAGATAATTATGTTAAATCAAATTAGCTGACAAAACTTCACAGGAATGATAAGAATCGATAATTAATTACATAAAGAATAAAAAAAAACAGTAAAAATATTTTTTTATTCTGCTAAGTGCCGTGTTGTTTCCGGCCTAAGAATAGCACCTCTACTCGTCCCGCGGGTGTCGTAAGAAGCGACAAACGGAAAGATCCGGAGGATGGGCAGCAGCATCCTTCTGTGTAACAGCAATCATCTGCTACTGCGATCGCCAACCCGCTTGCCCAGCGTGGCGATTATGGGCAAATACCTCCAATGAGCGCATAATAGTGGCGCGCTATGTTCAGCAGTGGACTAATACAGGCTGATGATGATGATGATGATGATTTTCGCGCCAAATGCCGAACAAAATAAGAAATATTTTTATTTTATTACATTTTTTGTTATTGTTTATGTAATCTATTATCGATTCCTATCATTCCTGTGAATTTTCTCCAACTAATTTGATTTAACCCAAAAGTTCCGATTTAAACGGAAGTAAAATCGGAACATTTGACAGAAAATCTTAATTAAATTACAAACTTAAAACATTGTGATCTTAAAATGAAACTATAATCAGTCATAAGATGGCTAAATTTACAAAACCGTGTTCGATTATCTAATGAAGTTTATTTATAAGATAAATAAATAATTCTAAGATTTCAATCGAGAGTTCTACTTCAAATAGGAAAATTATACTATTTAACTGGCTCATTTGTCGATTGCTACCCGTATAAAGTGAAGTTTAAAATTTAATTTAAAAAAGCCGACAATTACCGGACATTTTTCTTAAAAACTGGACATTTAGAAAAATCGGACATTTGAAAGATATCCGGTAATTTTAGAAGGTCACATATGAAATTCAAAATGCCGCAGTCCGTTATTATAATTATGTTTCTTCACGTTATATCCTTAAATTCAAGATTTAGACATGTCCGTAAAATACGGACATTTGGTATTCCTACCCGGACACCTTTTTACATTGTTTGAATATGAAAAAGATACCAAACCTTAAATTTATTTTAATTACTTTCTTACTAGCTCCGTCCGCGGCTTTGCCCAAAAAAGTACCCTATATTCCCTTCCCAAGGCTTCTTCTATGTACAATAAATTTCATCATTCATTATTTAACTTTTCTCTAAAAATTACCTGCGTAAACCTTTCTTTCTGTTTCTAATATATTATACACGCTTCTAGAATTAGGATGGCTTTACACCAGAGCGAGGAAAAAGTCCACCAATATGAGAGCTGCGCCGTTTAAAGTTAGAGGTATGTTGCCATTTTTTTGAATTTCTAATTTTCTATCTTCGCTCATCGCTTAGTTTCTTCGCACAGCTCTAGTAGCAAGACAGCTAGTTAGGCAAAAAAAGTCTGCAAAAATAGAGGGCGCCACTGGCGCACTTCTCAAACAATTTAAAATTACTACAGTCATTTGATACTGACTTAGTTCTATGACGAATTTATTGTCATCAAATATTACGAAATTCATCACTTTTAAGTTATTTTTATACTCAAAAATTTAGTATAATAACTTACGTGAGTCATACTTACATAAAATATTGATACGGCTTTATTCACGTTTTGATTTCGGGGAATACCCGACTAGTTTGGACCATGGACCTCACTCTGAGGTCAGCGACACACCCGCTCTTGAAAATAGACTCTGAGCACAGAATATCTGAGTTCGAAACTAGCCGGGCATTCCCCGAAATCAATACGTGAGTAAAGCCGTATCAATATTGAATGCACAAATTTAGTTTTTAAGGTTTTAATTTTTAGTTCTAGCTGTCATCGCTTCAGACTCTTTTTTGCCAAGCTGTAGTCTCACAGCCTTTTGCCACATAATAGCTACTTCAAAAACTTTTAGAAGTTTAGTAATTGGAAGTCTTAACACACATAACGCGGGTGTCAAGCCAGAGAGGCCTATAAGCAATACCTTTTGGCATAAAAACAATAAGTGACTTTAGTTACCTATACGTCTAAAAGTATTTTATTAATATCTTTTAGCTAAAGTAATTCTCCTACAGTTAAGAAAAAACAGTTGGTGTATCGATAAACTTTGAAATTATTGACGTAATAAAAAAGCGCTTTTTATACGCCCCTCTAGCTTGACGCCCGCGAATTATTCAATAGTTAAGCCGACCTAGGCCTAATAGTCATCAATCTAAAAATACGGCAGGAAATTCCTCACAATAAATGTATTAAGCGATTAAAATTATCACCAATAACGGCGATAACAACAAGTATTTGTTTATCTGTGGACACGTAACAAAGAAGTTCAGGGTTACGTGACGTAACTACGTAACTAAGCCAATGTACTGCTGTCAGCTGGTTTTTTTTTAAAGATCGCGCAAGTTTTGACGGATGACTAACCTGTGTGAATAATACTACTGAATAATAAGGCTCAATTTGCATTGAATGGAAGCAAACAGAATGGCCAAAGCATAATGTACTTTAAGTCAATTCAGCAACGAAACAAAATAATTAAATAAGTCGCGCGTTTTCCAGGGAATTCTCGCGCATTCTCGGGAATTTCCACAGCTGCCGTCGGTGGAGTTAGTTTGTACGTTACACGATTGACATAAAAATCATTATGCTATATCCAATTCTGTTCGCTTCCATTCCGTTTCGCAGCTATGTAAATTGAGCCTAAGGCGATGTTCAGACGACGGGCAGCAGCGGGCAGAGCAATTTAGCCACGGAGATCGCAAAAGGTGACTAACCTAAGCGATACTGAACTACCTATAAGGCGCTGCGTAGAAAGCGAACAGCTGCAGCGGGCAGGACAATTTTGCCCCAAAGATAAGGAATCCTTTGCAATAACGTAATCAACCTCCTAGCCTTATTACCTATTCCCAAACTTTATTGGGTCGGCTTGTAATCTAACCAGATGCAGCTGAATATCAGTTTTCTACAGAGTGACTGCCTATCTGACCTCAACCCAAAGGGATACGATATTCTTAAGTTAGATCAGTTTTCAGGATTTATGAAGGTACCTACTGACTCCATATCTGACTGTCAATAATGGCTTACCGTGCTTTCCGAGGCACGGAGCAGGTGATAATTAAATTATAATACGCACATAACCTCTGAATTACTAGTCTATGGTCACTAGGTTATCACTGCTTTGTCTTTGCAATCACGTAAATGGACGTCAAAATTCCGCTGGTGCCAGACGGTCTTCGGCTGACAGACAGCGGCTGCTCATCGATCAATCTGAGGGTTACCATTGAGCTATTCGTAGTCCATGCTTAAATTAAAACGGATAGTAATCGCCTTGTATTATATTTTACCGGCGTCATCATCTGCCTAGCCTTTTCCCAACTATGTTGGGGTCGGCTTCCAGTGTTTTACATGGATCGACTGCCTATCAGACCTCCCTTGGTAAGACTGGTTGTCAGACTTTCTGGCTTCTGACTATGATCTACAATTGACAGCCGGGGCCAACAGCTTAACGTGCTATCCGGAAACGGAGAGTGATAATTAATTTATAACACACATAACTTACGAAAAGTCAGAGGTGCGAGCCTTGGGTTCGAACCCGAGACCACTGACTTGCCAGTCAACGGTCACCATCACTAGGCTATCACGACTCTTTACTTTACTTTTTTTACTTCACGTTACGTTTTAATAAATTTAATAATGAGTTAGAGTCACCAAAGAGTCCAATCTTAATTTATATGAAACACATTGGAAAGCGAACGTTAGTTTTCTGGCTGTTTAAAGAATCTGCAACTTTTTATATGCAACTTGTTATAAGATGTCGACCCTGCCCAATTTTCAGGCAAATAAAAACTACGTAGTACCTACTGCTTCTCTACTCGATCGTAATTGGAAGCCAGCTGATGAGGTAAAAGGCAAAAGAAGTAGTAAGTTTGGTTCGTAACAACTACATGACGTCTGTTCATATAATGCAGTGTTTTTACTTTATTCTACCAGAAACTATCTAAACATTTTTGTTCGGTGCAGGGACCCTAAGATTTAAAAAGGATGGTAAAGTAAGAAGCAACCTTTTCAGCCCCGTTATTCATGGTAAACATTTAGTTAACAACAAAATTGAATCAGTGTTGCTGTCAACATGTTGCACAGAGTAGACCACGCATGTTGAAAAGTTCTCCCTCGATTAGCGACAACATCAGGTCGAAATGTTGATCAACTGTTGCTAAACTGTGTGAACAATTGAATACGGGCTTTCGTCTCTCCGCGTTCCTTATTCATCGTTTTGCGACCCCAGATTATTTTCTCACGGACAACTGATTAGGGGTTGTGAACCGTAAAGCCCTAGATTTTTATTACTGCAACTTGAATTTAGGAAATTATCTGGAAATCATTAGGGGAGGCCTATGTTCAGCAGTGGACGTCATATGGCTGAAATGATGATGATGATGATGAACATGAATAGCAATCTGAAGAGTTAATTGTCAATTTGTCACATTAAAATTGGAACTGCGACTGTCGCTTGGTGGTTAAGAAAAACGCAAGTAAACTATCATATCTGGGGTTGCGAACTGTTGATAAAAGCCCTAGATTTTTATTACTGCAACATGAATTAGCAATCTGAAGAGTCGTCACATTAAAATTGGAACTCCAAGACAGTGCTGCTAGGCGGTGAAGATAAACTAGATGAGCTGAGATATAGTATTCGATGGTATGTAATACTATATTGTGAAAACTGATTTTCAGCTGCATCTTGTTAGATGCAGCCGACCCCAACAAAGATTGGGAATAATAAGGCTAGGAGGATGATGATGAGCGCGCGAAGGGGCAGGCGCAGGCGGCAGTATGCCCTCCTGCACCCACCCTGACGAGAGCTGGCGGTATGCGGCGACTGATCCCGGTATGCCGCCCGCCTTGCCCGATGTAGGGGCGAAGGCCATTGAGCATGTTGGGGCGATGTCCAGGAACCTGGACGCCAGGACATTGCCCCCCCGAGCGGGCCTACAGGCAGGCACTGGACGGGGCTGCGAGGCGCGCTTGCGGTACACGGACCCGTCCGATACAGTGCGAGGAACACGCAGGGGAGAGACGTTTTTTTAGTGGGTGCGAGCCCCACATAACCGTACGTCCTCGGACGTGCGGTATGCGGAAGGCATTTTTTACTCCCGGCCACAAAAAAAAAGGAGGATGATGATGTGATACTATAAGAGGCCTAAGGGCTGTTTAATCTGTCGCTAAACTTCATTCAGACTCGGATTTATTTGTAAACTGCGGAGCATATTATTTCAGTAAAAGGCGCATCGCTAACAGATTGAGAGGAGAGGCGAAATTCAGGCACGGTAGCTTTTTTAGCATATTTTACAATTCTACATAGAGTCTGGAGGTTTAGGTAGTTCAACTATTCGAAGAAGAAACTTGTGGCTGAAGGATTCCATCCATCTAGAGTTCGTCGCAGATCAAGAGCCAAATGTCAATAGTATTATCTTAATAATTTATTTGAAGTAGAACATACGATTTACAAGGTGGCGTCTCAAATTGCACTGTTTCGAAATCTTAAAACAAAATATTGCTTGCTGCCTTATGAATAGCTAAAATTTACTAATACATATCTATTTATTATTATAAATATTATACAATAATCTATTTTATTGGAACGGAAAAATGTACATAAAGGATTTTCTTTTTATTTCTTAGCTAACAAGGTAAAAATCTATGTGATTTGTATGGAAAAAGTAAGCATCGAATCTGTGATAAACAGTTCTGAAGCTAGCCTGCTAAAAGTTAGGTCACGAGCGCGCTTTTAAATATTTCTTATGTCATTAACTTGACATTGCATTTCAATACTTTTATTTCTTTTTTTTTAAGAGATCGGATCCAACACAACAACTTATTACGTAACCTTTTTTAAATCAATGTCATACCGTGTTACAGGTACGTTAGAACTTATCTATAATCTCAAAATTTGAATGCTTGCGTAATTAATCGTTGCGTTCGTTATTATTAAAAATTGCAACCATTAAAATATAAAAAAAAATACAATGTCCATTAGATCTGATAGATAACTGATTTACCTACTAGGTATTGTATGACGCGCTTGTCAAATGAGAACAATTTGAGAGAGTAATTCTATACAATAACATACTACATTTCACAGGATTGGTATACTAACACTTAGACAAAATTCTTAGTATTATTACGTAACAAACAAAGCCATGTGTTTTTTAAGTATTTACATCCACAAACGGCTTACTTTAAAATTTATACTTCATCTGAAGATAAGCTTAAAAATTCACAAGAAAATTCAATTATGTTGACAAGTCATTATGACCTACCTGTACATTAATTGCGATTTGACTAATCGTCAACTGCTTGTGTGTGTGTCAATTTACCAAATTTTATAGCTGTATTACTAAGAGGTAGATTCCAAAACATTGCAAGTGAGACATAGGACATTATCTATACACTAATCTAAGTAAAAATACTGTTTATTTTTGATAGCCGTATTGCCACGGCGACTGGTAAGGACTTCGGTAGTAATTATTTGTCATTTGATTATACATAGGTGGTGGTACATTGTGCATAGGATTTGGTTGAAAATATTCAGGTCTCCATTGACTCCTGTCCATAGGATTCTGTAACCTGTTGGGACCTGGATAGGTCCTATAATCTAAGGGCGTGTTTACGAAGATAGAATCGTTGTATTGCCCCACAGGCATCGACCAATCTTCTCTTTGCGTAGCTTGAAGAGGTTCTAAACTTTCGACGACAACTTTGTCGGAAGCTGGGGGGGATACTTTTGGAGAGATTTTTGGAGACCTCTTTCGAGGTGTGGACTGTTTAAACGGAGGAGGTACTTCGGTCTTCTTGTTCGTCATAAATTTGTGGAATTCACCCTCAAAAGCGCTTGGGTTTTTATTTAAGGGTGGGATGACTTTTGGTACCCTTAAACTGGGGTCAAGTAATATTGCTTGGTATGTTTTCTCTGGTTTTGGTGGGGATAGAGTGGGTTTATATTCCTGTCTTATACTTGGGGAGCTGAACATTGAGGTGGATGGGTGTGGGGGTCTGGGGATATCAAGGATGGTGGGAATTGTGGTGGGTTTGGTGATAGTTGCTGGCCTGTAAGACTGTTGTGGCCTTGCCATAATAGGTTCTACAGGAGAACTGTATTCGTAAACGACCTTTTTAGGTGTTCTAGGTTTTCGTGGTTTTTTCTCTTTGACTGGAGCATCAGGATTTTTAGGTTTAGGTACTTTCTTTATCCGTTCCTTTTTGGGTTTCTCAACTTTTTCGCCATCAGTTTTCGCAGTGGATTTCCGTTTTTTAGTTTCCTTTTTAGCCGGGGTTGTGGGAACTGGTGCAGCTACAGCTTTGGTTTCGGTTTCCGGAGTGTTGGTGGTTAAGGGATCAGCGGTGACTGGTGCTGGATTGAAAATCGGTATCTCCTCTTCAGCGTGGGGAGGAGATTCCCAGTTAGAAACTAAAGCGGCCATGTTCTGTAATTGTTCGTCTGACAACTTCTTAGGTGCAGTCTTTCTACCCCCTCCTCTCTTCTGTGGAGTAGTCTTCTTTTTCTCCTTTTTTCCTACATCTTTGACATCTTTCTCTTTTTCCTTATCTTCTTCTGTTGTTTTCGTATCTTCTTCTTTAACTTCTTTTGGTTCTTTCAGCTTCCCTTTTTGAGATCCACCCTCTTTTTTCAAACTATCCTTCCTCTTTTTACGAGTCTTAGAGCTCTTCTTATTCTTTGGTACTCCATAGTCAGAATCTTTGTCAGAGTCAATATATCCTACATCAGGCAGTTGTGCTTCTGAGGGTTCCATCTCATCGCCTTTCAGCCATATGTCTTCTAGAGCATCAAGTTGTGTTTCATCAGGTTGTAAGCCAGGCATTATTGGTCTCTTCATAGATGTCATCATGTCTAGGTCTCCTTCAGCCATTGTCATTTCATCGTCATCCATAACATCGTGACCGAGGATGGAGACAGCGATTGCACCTTCAGATATACTTTTGCTAGCCATTGCTCGTTTCAAATGTAAAGGATGCCTTTTCTTCTTCTTGAGGCCTTCTACTTCAGCTTCGATGAATGATTCAGGTAGTTCCGTATTATTCTTGTTACACAATATGTCTTGACCAGACGGATGTGGTGCGGGTACCATTTTCTCAGGCTGTTCGGGATGGCAACCAATATCTTGTCCCTTCAGCCATAATTCATAACGGTCCGGTTGAAACCGTTTGACGAACGTATCCATTGAAATTTTGACCATATCATTACTACAGGTGCATTGTGTAGCTCGCTTTCCATATTCAACCCATCTTGGAGCAGCAAAGTTTGTAGATTCAGCGCAGTTGAAACCGTGATTAAAGCCAGCATGGTATCCAAAGGGGAACGTGATCATAATTTCTCCGGCCTCTTGAGTAATCTTGTTCACAGGCACGGAATATTGTTTCAAAATTTGTGGAGATATTAACGTCATTTTGTGTCGTAAGAACGCTTGGCAAGTTTTTGCTGATGTTGGAAAAAATCCAGATGCAATTCTTTCAAATCTTTTACCGTGCTCCGGTGGTATTGAATACCATGTTTTAGGGTCACCGAAGTGGAGATAGTTTATAGAATATAAGTCCATATCTTCGGTATGCCAGGCAAATGTAGTTTTCCACATTCCGAAGTACAGGTATGCGGTGTTGACTCCGTCAATTTCTATACCGTAATCTGAGTTTACAAAATCAAGGATGGTACCCAGACTGTTTATATTCCACTCTTTTACATCAGGGTCCGTAATGCTACCATTTACATCGGCTCCATAAATCGGTGCTACATAAGTTACATTTTTCCAATATTTTCGTTCCAAATCCTCGTTACTCGTATGACGGGGAGTACAATACTTAGCAGAGTTAGCCATTACAGCAAATTGTTTTACTGTCATAGCCTTCTTTTGGATATTTATTTGTTGAAACAAACCTTGCTTGCCAGTCACTACCTGGCAGATAGGCGATGGTATCGTCACGTTCAGCTGCTCCAGGTCGTAGCCAGACTTCCGAGGCACCCATTCAGGCGGCGGAATCACCTTCGCAAGGCCAGCCTTATGAGCACCTTTCGACTCCATATATTGAATGTATTTGTTGAAATCTTTGAATTCCTCCCATGTTGGGCGGAAAACCTGAATCGCCATCCCGTTAGAATACACTCCAACATCATCCCCAGCCACAGACATTGTCTTTTTTACGATCACAAACACGAAAAATCAATCAACAAAGTTTCATCACACTGCCAATATTACACCATGGTTCACAAATAGTTCACGTTTTTATTGATGAATAACGCCACACAGCTTAGTATTATGTTATAGTTCTTAGTCCGCTAATTTAATTAAACACACGTAAACCTTTCGTAACAATGTGATGTGAAAACATTATCAGTAAAATGGCCGACTTGATCGAGATGCGCTTGCAACAAAATCCCTTCACGACAGTCGCGGGTTATTAGAAGCTTCATAAGCGTTTATGGGTCACGTACACACTAAAAATGTTCGAGTTTAAGGGAGAAGCGATATTTTTCACCATACGAAGCTTCTACTATATTGCAACACCGGCCACGATTAGATTATATTTGCTAGGTTGGTAGCGACATCGTAGTTTGACGTTTGTCAATAAACCTATTTTGTTGAGGTTATGAATGAAATGCATTTTACATAAATTTTAGTAAGTAACTCCTAACAACTTATATCAATTTAAACTCACCTGAAAAGATTCTTCAAATTCTTCTACCAAATTACCACTACCGTTTGACGGTGCCGCCATTTTTTTCACATCTATTTCGGTGCTGTTTGTTTATTTCTCTCCGTGACAGAAGTGAAGTAAACCTTATTTTGCAACGCAGAAACGTGATGTGATTCACGCACATCACTACTACATTCACAACTTTATTGCCATCTCACTCTCACTTTAGATAGTGGGTAAATCCATCTCTGTTTATGGATCAATAAATTAGGGTCGGTAATTGTGGACAATACAAAATTTGGCTGTTTTAGTGACGTAATATTTAAACTTCTAGTAATTTTCTAAAACTTTTTAGAACTTTTTAGGCGTTTTTCTACTGTTGCCTGCAGAACCGTAGATCTTCTAATAACTACAATAATCGAAAGCCAAACTACCTTCCTTGGCATAAGAAATTCTCTAAATTATAAAAAAAAATATCTAGCCGTTAAAATTAGACATAAATTTAGTTACATTTTAGACCCGTAATGGTCTCTAAAGTCGGACATTATGAACTGACGGGTCGGAGTCCGGAGAGATTATTCAGTTGTACCAACTTTATGAAATGTAATAATTATTACGAGTCTTGTAGCGTTCGCGTCTTGTCCTCCTCTTCACTCGTCGCGCTGTGCGAGCGCATGCCAATGTTTACATCACGTGACTTTGTTAGTAAACTATGCCGCATGGCCCGCATATGTAATAGCGTGCATGCATGCGTGATGCGAGGCTTTTCTGTCTTGTTGTTGTTAGAATTTTTTTTAGTTTCTTTTATCGACAAGGACTTACTTTTTAAAGTTTTAGACGAAGATAATCTCTTCATGACCTAATTTTACAATTTGAGGTCAAACTATGATATTCTTCTGCATTTACCCTTATTTATTTTTTATTTGAAGTCTCTCATAGTTTTTATTTGATTCCCTCTTTTTCTGTCTTTATAATTTCACTAGCTTGATTCCTAAAATGTTGTAGGAACGTATTGATTTTATTATATATCAGCTTTTCATTCTAAACGTACGAGGTCGACAACTAATGCATTAATGATAATAATACCATTACCAATACCTATTACCCAAATATTTATTTACCTATATTACAGAGATACGTGAGTGATCTTGTCCTTGAAAAACCCAGAAAAGTTTTTTTCTTGATATATAATATCTACCTAGGTCGAGATAGCCTATAAGATAGGAGTCGTGATAGCCGGTCACCACCACTAGGTGGTGATCGTTGACTGGAAAGTCAGAGGTTTAGGGTTCGAACCCAAGGCGCGCACCTCTGACTTTTCGTAAGTATATGTGCGTTTTATAAATTAATTATCACTGTCCGTACCTCGGATAGCACGTTAAGCTGTTGGCCCCGGCTGTCGGCAGTCGTTACGGGTAAGTAGTCAGAAGCCCGAAAGTCTGACAATCAGTCTTACCAAGGGGTATCGTGTAACCCAGTACAGATACTGGGTTACATCCATGTAAAACACTGGTATTCAGCTGCATCCGGTAAGACTGGAAGCCGACCCCAATATAGTTGGGAAAAGGCTAGGCAGATGATGATGAATATCTACCTAGGTACTTATTTTTTTTATAGCAAAGGTCGACTCTTTCTCAACACGAGCAAACTGTAGCAAGCTCATCAAAACTCAGAAATTTTGTCGAAAATTTTAGCAAAGCTGTTTTGCACCCACAAGCCAAATCGCACGTGTCGCCAATAGGCGTCAACGTCTCAACAAGGCTATTGCCATTAATACTGAGCACGATTTCAAACTATAAAATGTAGGTACCTACTCATAATTTCGCATTTTTCCATTTTTTTTAGTTTTTCAGTAAACCCATTTTAAGGCCCATAAACTTTTTCAAAGACAAATAGGTAGAATCGGTGGAATGATAAGAAAATATTTCTAGTTTTATACATTGTTAGAGTCATCATCATCATTGCGTATGGCATTCATCCTGCGTGGATCAGATCTCTATATCCAAGTATATTGTTAGAGTGTGTATGTATTTAAAATAATGAATGAATCAGCTGTACGGGCGGCGTGGCGGGCGTAGAGTAAATTTTTTTTAGATAACTTGAAACTACGTAATCTTAAAATGTAGGCCGGGCATCAAAGAAAATAAGTTATTACCAACATAACAATAATAATTGTGACGATATATCGATGATTGTGACGAAGGGTGAACTACTATGAAAACTCATACACATACAACTTCAAATTAAGAAAAATATATTTTATGTCTTTCTTTCCAAGTCTCCTTTTGTTTACAAATAACATAATATTTTAGTATTTTCGATCATCTTCATAAAATCAGTTGATACAATCGCAATCGTAAATATATTTTTTATTTTTTATCTATGTTATTTATGTCATCAAAACTTCAAAAGCAAAGAAAGATGGCTGTGGCGGCATAACCTCTGAATTTTGTTGTCGCACTAATTTTCTAAACTGTGAAATTGAAAACGTTTGCAGTGTTTACATGTTAGTGTAATAAGTGATAAATAAATAGTCCGATATGGCGGATGCGGCTGCGAGACAGTTGCAATATGAGTACAAAGCCGTAAGTAAAAACTCATATCAATATTTTGGTGTGTTATTGCTTGTTATTGTGCAATTTGTCATATTTTCCCATGTAAATTCCAAGATTTAAATATCTAAATCTCACAAAAAACCTGATTACAACAATTACGTACGAATGCTTTGTGATAATTGATTATTCAAGATCAATTTTGCGTTGTTTTTCCATAGAACTCAAACTTGGTTTTGCAAGCCGATGTGAGACTTATAGAGCGTCGTGGTCGTGATGAAGCGACAGGCGAGGTGCTCTCCTTGTCGGGGAAGCTCGGGGGTACTCGTATGGGTGATAGGGCTCAGCGTACAAAGCCTGATAAGACTGAGGAGAGAAAAGTCAAGTAAGTGATAACCATAGACTTAAGTTTATAACTAAGTCGAAATAATAATTATTTCAACCTTCTACACAGGCGACAGAAGAGAGATGAAGCATCGTATGAGCTCTCCAAATCAAAGACATCCCGTGTGGCCTGGGCCGATGATACTCCAGGAGTGTTGTACCGACCGCGGGCACAGCACACCAGGCACGCTTACGAGATGCTGCTGACGTTCATGCAGAGTGCTTTAGGAGACCAGCCCAGGGATATTTTGTGTGGGGCTTGTGATGAGGTATGTAATTCATTATTTTATGTTATCGGATGGCTGGATTGGATTTTTAAATTCATTATTTTAAACTCTATTGCAAAGCAATGGTGAAATACTGTAAAGCTACGAATTATTTCATCCACCCTGTGTGTGGATGAAGTGGCAGCAGGTTACAGGAGCAACCTGCAACTCCCAATTTTCCCTTAAATTGAAGGGGAAAAACCATAATTAGACCTGCCGTTTCATATAGATTACAGTGTTAAGCTACAAAAGGAAAGTATGAAAGACGATTGCATGCCTCAGAGGTGAGAATATTGAGATGGATGTGTGGTGTAACGAGAATGGACGAGATAAGGAAATAAAATATAAGAGGGACTTATTAAAACAGCCATTATAGTCTTCCTGACTGAAACGGTTTGGCGCCTCCTATCTCTGCCGTTCTATTAAGATGTGGAACTCGTTACCAGCCCACGTGTTTCCCTCCACTTATGATCCTGGGTCCTTTAAGCGGGGCGTGATAAAGCTTTTCTCAAGGCCGTCACGGTGAGGGCCATCATGCCACATTGCTATGCTGGCTGCTGGGATGATGGCCAAGACTATGGCACTCCACATACTGCTTGGAATCAGGCAGCATGGAGTCAATTTGTGCGGCAGCAATAAAAAAAAAATTAAGTTACAGAGGCTTTTAAAATAGTTATGTCCAATCCACAGGTATTAGTAGTACTGAAGAATGATAAACTGAAAGACCCAGAGAAGAAGAAGGAGATAGAACTGCTGCTGGGACCAGTGGCTGATGAGAGATTTGCACTGCTTGTCAATTTGGGTAAGTTGTCCAATCCAAGGCCAGGCATGTGAGGCTGAAAAATGAAAACCTCATTTTTAATCGACTTCAAAAAGGAGAATGTCTCAATTTCATCCTTTTCAGCCTTTTCCCAACTATGTTGGGGTCGGCTTCCAGTCTTACTAAATCTCTATGTCTCTATATCTACTTAATATCAGTGTTTTACATGGAGCAACTGCCTATCAGATCTCCACAACCCAGATACTGGGTGACACTTCATCAATACTTTAGGGGTACTTATATAAGTCGTCATCTGCCTAGCCTTTTTCCCAACTATGTTGGGGTCGGCTTCCAGTCTTACCAGATGCCGCTGAATACCAGTGTTTTACATGGAGCGACTGCCTATCAGACCTCCACAACCCAGATACTGGGTTACACGATACCCCTTGGTAAGACTGGTTGTCAGACTTTCGGGCTTCTGACTACCCGTAACGACTGTCAAAGATCTACAATTGACAGCCGGGGCCAACAGCTTAACATGCTCGTCAAGATCCAACCCGCTTGCCCAGTGTGGTGATTATGGGCATAAAAGTGGCGTGAGTTGAGAGAGGCCTAACTTCAGCTGTGGACTAATATGGGTTGAAGATGATGAAAGCACTGATAGCCTAGTGGTATGACCGTCGACTGACAAGTCAGAGGTCTCGAGTTCGATCCTAAGGCGCGCACCTCTGACTTTTCGTAAGTTATGTGCGTATTATAAATTAATTATCAGTTGCTAAAACGATGAGGGAAAACATCGTGATGAAACCAGCCACCTGAGAGATTTTTCAATGGTGTGTAAAGCCATGTCAGAGGCCTACGGGTGGTTTAAACTCTGACACCAGGTTGTTCATCAACCATTCGATAAGAAGAAGAAGATGATGATGATGATTGACTGTATTAAAAAAACATTTAATAATGCACATGATTTCAGGCAAAAAGATCACGGATTTCAATATCAGCTCGGCAGCTGAAGGCAACACGGAGATTGATGAGACATATGGCATCAATGTGCAGTTTGAGGAGTCCAGTGAGGAAGACGATGAGGATGCGTATGGAGAGGTGAGTGATTAGTTAAAAAGGTAATTATACTAGCGACCCGCACCGGCTTCGCACGGGTGCAATATACATATAAACCTTCCTTAAGAATCACTCTATATATTAAAAAAAACCGCATCAAAATCCGTTGCGAAGTTTTAAAGATTAAGCGTACATCTTCTTCTTCAGTCGGTCCCTCCTTACTGAGGATCGTGGTCACTGGAGCTCTTCAACCGCACAATTTGTCTCCATTTGTTCCGATCCATGGTGGCATCCAAGCATACATAGGGACAGACAGACGGCGACTTTAGCGACTATAGCGACTTTGTTTTATACTATGTAGTGAAGAAATTTGAAAAAATAACTGATACGGATGGGATTCGAACCCACGATCTTCGGTGTACCGTGCCTCTAACCGCTGAGCCACCGTATCCCACCAAAATCAGTCGAAATTTCAAATTTCTATCTACGCCTAAGGCGTGTGGTAATATCTATCGGAATACATTAGGTATCCGACTCAGTGCTCCAAACTTTGCAGTTCAAATTCCCTGTTTTAAAAGCAGGTGTGCTCAACACTGTATTTGACCATGGTCAAACACAACCTCTTCATAAAAAAAAATGTTATATCTTCTACAGGTGAGAGAAGAAGATAAAGAAGACGGTGAAGGTTCAGAGAATGAGAAAGAGAAGGACAGCAGCGCTGAAGAGGATAGCGATGGAGAAGGCAAGAAGAATGCAATACATACCAATGTGAGTCCAACTATGTTTATATATAACTACTTTTTATATATATATATCTATAAATAATTGTTATAACTCCTTTCTAACCTAACCACAAATTCCTAACCTAACCACAAATTTTCTCAACAGCTAACCGAAGAACAATCGCAAAAACGCCGCGACGCCACCCTCCACCCTATGGACATCGATGCGTACTGGCTCCAACGCCGCCTCTCGCGTCACTTCCCCGACGCCATGGTGTCGCAGGCCAAGTCCAGCGAGGTCCTCACTGCGCTGGGAGACGCGGCTGATGACAGAGACCTGGAGAACAGACTAGTGCTGCTGCTTGGATATGACTGCTTTGAGTTTGTGAAGTTGTTGAACAAGTATAGGTATCAAGGTGAGTGTGCGCGAAGTTAATTTGGTGGTACAAAGTCGGCCCGCAGGCCATTTCCGGCCCGCATAGCATTGAAATCCTTCCCGCGACCATCTAATCAAATGAAACCAAGTACTATTTGTGCGTTTCTTCTTATCGTATGGTTAAACCACACGTAGGCCTCTGACATGGCTTTACACACCATTGAAAAATCTCTCAGGTGTGCTGGTTTCATCATGATGTTTTCCCTCACCGTTTTAGCAACTGATAATCAATACATAGTTTATAACAAAGTCGCTTCCCGCGTCTGTCTGTCCCTAAGTATGCTTAGATCTTTAAAACTACGCAACGGATTTTGATGCGGTTTTTTTTAATAGATAGAGTGATTCAAGAGGAAGGTTGATATGTATAATACATGCATATTAGCGAAACCGTGCGAAGCCGGGGCGGGTCGCTAGTTATTTTATAAAACGCACATGAACGTGCCTGGGTTTTGAACCCACGACATACCACTAGGCTATCACTGTTTACGCTTAGCCTAAGATTGAAATGTATTTATGTCTGATCCACAGTGCTGTACTGCACCAAGCTAGCTTCCTCACAATCGGAGAGCGAGCGGGCTGCTATCAGGGAGGAGATGTCCAAACAACCACATCTGCAGAAGATTTTAGCACAGCTCGAGACTGGGAAGGGAGATGACGAGGTTTGTAACACCACTGACTAACGGCGAAGGAAAACATCGTGACGAATCCTGGCCTTAATAGTCTGAAATCGCCAACACGCAGAGAACTAGCGTGGTGATTAATGCTTAATCCTTCTCTGTATGAGAAGAGGCCTTGCCCTGCAGTGGGACAGTTACAGATTCATCATCTGCCTAGCCTTTTCCCAACTATGTTGGGGTCGGCTTCCAGTCTTACCGGATGCAGCTGAATACCAGTGTTTTACATGGAGCGACTGCAAAATCAAAATATTTTTATTCATGTAGACCATTAGGCACTTATGAATAGTCGTAATTCTAATATTTTTAATAAAAGAGTGACTGTAGTTGCCTATCAGACCTCCACAACCCAGATACTGGGTTACACGATACCCCTTGGTAAGACTGGTTGTCAGACTTTCGGGCTTCTGACTACCCGTAACGACTGTCAAAGATCTACAATTGACAGCCGGGGCCAACATGCTATCTTAACGTGCTATCCGAGGCACGGAGAGTGATAATTAATTTATTACAGACAGTTACAGATTGATTTTTTTATTTATGGTTAAAGGAAAGAATGATGTCTAAATTTTTTTTTAATATCTTGCAAGTATGATGACAAACATTTTATGTCACTCGGGCGGATAATTACTAACGTCGGGTCATTATATTCCTCGTCTGCGGCTCGGGCTAGTCGTAATTATGTACTTACTACCCTTATAACTGAATGTTCTATTCTTTTTTTTCTTGTCTCTGCAGACCGCCCAACAATCGGAAGCCCCTCGTAAACGCCACAAGACCGAGGCTGAGTCCTCCGGAGACAGCGGTGTGGTCACCGGCAACAGGAAGGTGCTCCAGCTCGAGGAGTTGATGTTCGCGGCCGGCGCACATTTCATGGCCAATAAGCGTTGCCAGCTGCCGCCAGGGTCTTTCAGAAAGCAGAGGAAAGGTATGGCTTTGTTCTAGAACATTCTAGATTGTTTTAAGAATAGCTCGGATAATAATACCTTTTGGAACACTAATGAAGGAGGTTCTTCAGTTTGGGGAGTTCACCTTCACGGCTGGTGTACATTTTTTTGCTATTTACTAGCTGGTGCCAGTTGCCGCCAGGCGGCATGTGAACACTTCAGGGCTCGTAAAGGATATCTGACGCCTGGGTCATTTAGGAAGCAGAATTATAGTTTTGTTCAAGAATATTTTGAATTGTACTGAAAATAACTCGGATCTTTTGGAAACGTCTGAGGAAGGTTCGTAGAAAACTGATGTTCAGCTACATCCGGTTAGGAAGCTGACCCCAACAAAGTTTAATAATAAGGCTAGTAGGATGATTCTGTGAAATGGTTCAGCCTAAATCAGAATCAAAATATTTTTATTCATGTAGACCATTAGGCACTTAAAAAAGTCATAGCTCTAATATTGTTTGTTGTATGTGACTCTAGTTGCCAGTTCCAAGGGTAGTCTACCCCTCATGGAGAAGAATCTGGCAAGAAACTCCATGGTTGCTCTTTTAAATAGAATATATGGCTTACAATATTTTAGGTTACATTGTTCCAAGGTCTTATGTGAGAACAATGTCAGTCGACTAAACAGAAGTACACCTTAATTCTTAACTTTATCATCAGGGTATGAGGAAGTCCACGTCCCAGCTCTGAAGCCCAAACCATTTGATGAGGGGGAGACGCTGATGCCAGTTGAAAAGCTGCCCAAGTATGTACAACCAGCCTTCGAGGGTTTCAAGACGCTTAATAGGATACAGGTATTGTTTCTTTATAAATATTTAATAAGAAAAAAAAAATTCCGATAGATATTACCACACGTCCTAGACGTAGAAAGAGGTTTGAAATTTCAACTGCTTTAAGGCAGAGGCTTATTCTGGTACAGAGAAGGACATTTATCACCACGCTAGCTCACTGCAAGTTGGCTATTTCAGACTAATAAGTCAGATCAGTTAATAATTTAATAAGATATGAAAAAACAAAAGAAATAAAAAAGAAAAAAAAACTGATACGGATGGGATTCGAATCCACGATCTTTGGCGTACTGTGCCGATGCTCTAACCGCTGAGCCACCATATCCCATCAGAATCAGTCGAAATTTGTCGATATTACCAATTTTCTTAATATTTTTGTGAATTTTTTACATGCTATAAGCACATGTTTGCTTATTAAATATAATAATTTAGTAAGAAATTTGAAAAAAACAACTGATACGGATGGGATTCGAACCCACGATCTTTGGCATACCGTGCCGACACTAACAATTTTTTCAAATTCCTCACGATGTTTCCCTTCACCGTTATTCAGTGGTGTCTTAACATTTAAATTAACTAAGAAAGTACATATGACATAGAAAAAGTCACATTGGTACAGTCACGGACTTTAATTGATGAGCCACTTGCACTACTCTTATTTTAGCCGTGTACCTAATGCAAATCGGGTTTAGTCGGCTATGCTCGCTCATACTTCGTTTTCATATTAAATATCTCTGTCATTGAGTGTTTGACAGGCGTGTCATTTGTATTAAGATAGCTTGTTAGTAATGCTATATTTTCATGCAATTTCAACCAATACTACTACTACCCAAAGTCATCCAATTGCAGGTCTAGCAACCGCAACCTAGCGACAATTATTTAAGCGTAGCGATAGTAACGTTATGGACGGAGAAATTATGATTGGTCATTTCGACATCGGAAAAACTCGGACCCACGATTTTATCCGAACGAGTAGTGTCCAAGATGACGTTCATGACAATTATGTTATCTGATTGCACATAAACTTATACATATAAGACCTAACTGCCGCCATCTTAGAAGAATTGATCATGAATTTTACTTATTTATTTCTGTTTTGTAAATTTATAAAATGTGCAAGCTAAAAAATAGTCAACCTGACATTTTTTTTTAATTTCATTTATCAATCAATCAATATTGTTGAACTGACTTAATAAAATATTAATATAATTATTACTGACTATTTCCGATAATTACTGATTTGTCATCTTGTTTACGAGCATGCGGTTGGAGTTCGTGTAATCTCGTGAATGTATAATACTGCAAAATTGAAAAATTTGAAAGTGGCTTATCAATTAAAGTCCGTGACTGTACATGCCAGGTTCGTACCCCTTGTGCTTGAGAAGCGGGTCCGTAACATTGTGAATGGTTCCCCAGAGCCGCATCTCTACGGCGGCGCTGGAGTCGGACGAGAACCTGCTGGTGTGCGCGCCCACGGGCGCCGGCAAGACCAACGTGGCGCTGCTGTGCGTGCTGCGCGAGGTGGGCAAGCACGTCAACGACGACGGCTCCGTCAACGTGCACGACTTCAAGATGATCTACGTGGCGCCCATGCGCTCGCTCGTGCAGGAGATGGTGAGGCTAATATCCTCAGGGCTTCGTCTGAGTCATCATCTGCCTAGCCTTTTCAACTATGTTGGGGTCGGCTTCCAGTCTTACCGGATGCAGCTGAATACCAGTGTTTTACATGGAGCGACTGCCTATCAGACCTCCACAACCCAGATACTGGGTTACACGATACCTCTTGGTAAGACTGGTTGTCAGACTTTCGGGCTTCTGACTACCCGTAACGACTGTCAAAGATCTAAAATTGACAGCCGGGGCCAACAGCTTAACGTGCTATCTGAGGCACGGACAGTAATAATTAATTTATAAAACGCACAAAACTTACGAAAAGTCAGAGGTGCGCGCCTTGGGTACGAACCCGAGACCTCTGACTCATCATTGAAATGTTAAACACAGCAGTTAACTATGTTATGAGCTAAAATGTAACTTTTTCGCTCGTAGAGCTTAGTTGAACTTGAACCGCAGTCGATCGAGGTATGATCGCGGACGGAGACACTACAAAAATACCTATTATGGAGACCAGGGGCCCTTGACAAGCTTAGTCTATAACTGCTAATATCAAAATCTGGTGCGGCACTACCGGCGCCGGCGCAGGTAGCCCCACCCCACACGACAGTATTGATCCGTTGACGCTCGGCCGCGAATGCATGTCTCTCTCTCTCTCTCTCTGGCTCAAATCAATGATTTAAATGTTCTCCCACAGGTGGGCAACTTCAGCAAGCGTCTAGCAGCTTACAATATGAAGGTGTCAGAGTTAACGGGTGACCACCAGCTCACTCGGGAACAGATAGAAGCCACTCAGTTAATCGTTTGCACGCCTGAGAAATGGGATATTATCACTAGAAAAGGTAAAAACTATTTATTTATTATTTATTTATAGACTCACGCCTGTATTCCCCAGAGGAGGTAGGCAGGGTGTGCAGTACACCCACGTTTCGCCGGCTATTTTATAAGTCCCATGTAATAGGCTCGCCCTATTGCCGTTAACCGGGCATAATTCCAGACTCCGTGCTGCTACTGAGAATTTCCTAATGGAAAAACCCAATAACACTTTTGCCCGACCCGGGGATCGAACCCAGGACCTCGTGCTCAGCAGTCGCGCTTGCTACCACTAGACCAACGAGGCAGGTAAAAACTGAACTATATTAATTACTATCTGTCGCCCGCGACTTCGTCTGCGTGGGATTCGTTAAATAACATGGAGAGACAATTAGTAATAATGTCCTTCTCACCGAATTTCGATCACAGCGGCCAATCCCAACGGATATTAGCCATCGACGCGGGAGATATTATAGTGCACATGACAGCCTAGTGGTATGACCGTCGACTGACAAGTCAGAGATCTCGATTTCGATCCCAAGGCGTCGAGAGGACCTCTGACTTTTCCTAAGTTAAAAACGGTGAGGGAAAACATCGTGATGAAACCAGCACATCTGAGAGATTTTGCAATGGTGTGTAAAGCCATGTCAGAGACCTACGGGCGGTTTAAACTCTGACACCAGGTTGTTCATCAACCATACGATAAGAAGAAGATTTAAAAAATATTTATCTCTCTCATTTCATCTCAGGTGGCGAGCGCTCCTTTACTAACCTGGTGCGGCTGATCATCATTGATGAGGTCCACCTCCTCCACGACGAGAGAGGACCAGTTCTAGAAGCCCTCGTGGCCAGGACTTTGAGAACTGTGGAACAGACGCAGGAAGAGGTGAGGGTTTTTGAGCTTTAGCCAATTATTTATATTTATACTACATAATATATACTCTCAGGAGGACTATTCGACATATATACTCTCTACATTTATGTTCACATGACTCAACAAAATGTATAGAACAACAGACAGTTGTTTTTTTTTTTGCGATTTCAGGGTTGGTCCCATAGTAAAAGTTGTTCATAATCATGAATTTAATGACCCCTTTTAAGAATGCTGGTGTTTGTGTTGACACAGGTCCGCCTGGTGGGCTTGTCGGCCACGCTCCCCAACTACACGGACGTGGCGGCCTTCCTGAGAGTGAGGCCGGAACACGGACTCTTCTACTTCGATAACTCCTTCAGGTAATTTTATTTTAAATTAAAATTCTCCTGTTTTACATTTTGAATGTTTAAAAGATCCGCGCACGAAAGTGTATAATCTATAATACTAAATAAATAAATAAATCAGCCTGTAACTGTCCAAATATAGGGGCAAAGGCCTCTTCTCATACAGAGAAGGATTGAGCATTAATCACCACACTAGTTCTCTGCGTGTTGGCGATTTCAGACTATTAAAGTCCAGGTTTCCTTATAATGTTTTCCTTCACCGTTAGTCAGTGATGTCTTAGATTAACAAAGAAAGTACATATGGCATTGAAAAAGTCACATTGGTACATGCCAGGTTCGAACCTACACCCACGCGCTTGCAAAGCGGGTCCGTAACAAATGCGCTACCACGACTTTAATACTTTTTTTTTACATATTTTTTTTACACGGAATGTATATCTATGGGACGTTTCTTGCGAGAGAAAATGGCTGATAGTTAGTCGGTCGGACCACCTTAAACACATGCAATATTGATTTTTCATAACTATATTTAGCAGGGGCGTGCACTTCATATAGGCAAAAAGGCACTGCCTACTCTGATAAAATTCTAATTAATATTATTATAATATATTCTATTTAATGTATCTAATTGTTAAAATCATAATATAATTACACAGAATTACACAATTATAACGCTCAATAATATAAATTCGCAACCCTAACGCCATCTGTTGGCACATTACGCACGTAAACACCGAATCCCGCGCTTGTCGCCTTCAAAGAAACGTTGCTACTTGCAAGTCCGGCACAACTTCTTTTGCCTATCGTCTCGTAGACCAAATCCTATAACGCGCATGCGCGCAGTAAGTCACGTGGATCTTTCTACCAATTCAACCAATCACATGCCATGCTGGATGTATCCACACTGACATGTGATTGGTTGAATTACTTCAAGTTCGTGCGCGGAGAACCAATCACATCGCTTCTGTGACACCAGCTGTTTACAATGCGTAATGTCAAAAGTTTTCAATTGAAGTTTTATCTATTATAATTTTCATTGATTTTAATTACTTGATTAGTCTGCTAACTTACCTTTATATATGGATAATAATAAATTATATCAAAATACTGAGAGGAGTGCTGGCTGTTTGTTATTTTTTGGCCGGTGAATGCCGCGCGCGAGTCGCGCCGCACGCAGTAGGTACCTATTTGTTGTATCATTGTTATATGTTTATGCAATCAATATCCTTATTTTTCTATGAAGACTATAACTATCTGCTCAGGTAGGTATGTCTTTATTAATGAAATACACTTTACAGTACAAAGATAGATATTCTATTTTTGTTCTTATGATTATTATCTTGCCGGTCGATGATGCGCTGATGTTTGTGTGTTTTCGGCCTGGAAATATGCGCGCACGTACCTACTTACACAACTATATTTAAAGGGTACCTACAACGCCGACGCGACGTAGTGGTAGTAGGTATTATACCATAAAAAGTGGTATTTGTCCCAATGAAAGTAAGTTTTTGTATCATGTACCTATGCCTGCCTACCCTGTTGAAAATGTCTGTGCACGCCCCTGATATTTAGTGATATAAATTTTTAATTTTTAATGTGCGAGCGAGAGGCTTCGCGAGACAGGTGCCTTAATACTAAACGTGTAATAATATTTTCAGGCCAGTAGCCTTAGAACAGCAGTACATTGGTGTGACAGAGAAGAAAGCGCTCAAACGATTCCAAGTTATGAACGACATTGTTTACGAGAAGACTATGGAACACGCTGGGAGGAATCAGGTAATACATTATTTAATAAGAAAATTTGAAAAAAACAATTGATATGGATGGGATTTGAACCCACGATCTTCGACGTAACGTGTCGACGCTCTAACCGCTGAGCCACCGTATCCCACCAGCACCAGTCGAAATTTCAAATCTTTTTTACACGCCTAGGGCGTGTGGTGACATCTATCTGAATACATTACGTATCCGACTCAGTGCTCTCAACTTTGCAGTTTTAGTAGACACCGATGCGATATTACCAATTTTCTTAATATTTTTGTGAATTTTTTTACATGATATCTTATCACTACATAGTATAAAACAAAGTCGCTATCCGCCGTCTGTCTGTCCCTATGTATGCTTAGATCTTTAAAACTTCGCAACGGATTTTGATGCGGATTTAATTAATTATGATTAAATATATAAATAAAAACTTATTTTGATGTTTGAACCCCACGCGTGGCGATATCTAGGCGCCATGCGCCAGCGCCAGTGAAAGGTCACCTCTGGTACGCAGCACTCGTTCGTTGGTTGCGCCGCGCACGGGATAATGTATATAAAATGTTATAAGGTTCCTTGTCTGAGTTAAACACACACACTTCTCGAACTGGAATTTATTGCACTTAATACAAGTAACCTTAAGTATATAGGTGTAGTGTATATAAGCTAATAGCAACAAAATACGGAATGACGCGAGCGCCACAGATGCGCGTGCGTGCGGACAGTCGCAACGGCGTCGGAGCCACTGTCGGCGTTCCCGCCCCCGCGCCCGCAGGCACCCACCCTCGCGGGCCCTGTGCGCTATAAACTAGGGATGAGCGCGTTATAATGTGTTTTTTTTCTAGATCCTGGTGTTCGTTCACTCTCGTAAGGAGACTGGGAAGACTGCGCGCGCGATCCGTGATATGTGCTTAGAGAAGGACACACTTGGACAGTTTCTGAGGTAACGATCTCTTTTAACACTTATACTTGAGTCGTGATAGCCTAGTGGTAGTGTCCGTTGACTGGCTAGTCAGAGATCTCAGGCTCGAACCCAATTGCAACCGTGCGAAGCCGGGGCGGGTCGCTAGTTAATCTATAATACGCACATAACTTACGAAAAGTCAGAGGTGCGCGCCTTGGGATCGAACTCGAGTCCTCTGACTTATCAGTCGACGGTCATACCACTAGGCTATAAGAATAAGAATAATTTTTATTGAATATTTTTTTATATATCAAAATATTCATTTATATATCTTATTCTATAAGTGCTATATAATTTCAGTAATTATAATCTATATTAACTTGCAGGGAAGGCTCAGCCAGTATGGAGGTACTACGAACTGAAGCGGAGCAGGTAAAGAACCCGGAGCTCCGCGAGCTACTGCCGTACGGTTTCGCTATCCATCACGCCGGTATGAGTAGAGTTGATAGGACACTGGTCGAAGATCTCTTCGCTGATAGGCATATACAAGTAAGTTTTATTAATTATTTAAAAATGCTGTGCGCATGCGCCACAGCCTAGTGGTATGAACGTTGACTGGCAAGTCAGAGGTCTGAGGTTCGAATCCAAGGCGCGCACCTCTGACTTTTAGAAAGTTATGTGCGATTTTAAATTAATTATCAGTTACTAAAACGGTGAGTGTTGTGAACTGAATGAATAAATTGGTGCCGGCGGGGGGTCAGGGGTGTAGCTGCCGACTAGGGGAGCAAGAATCTTCACTTTCTTGAAATAAAAATAGTGCTTGAAGGCTTCTTAGTTTTCTTTATTTCCTCTTCATGATAATACTGCTGGTTCCGGAATGCCAAACCGTTGTGGTTCCTCTTGTCGCTCGCGGCCTTTCGGCGCGTGCGACGAGCTGGCGTATGGGGTTTTGGCCCCCTGTGCCAGAGTGATCCTCGCGGCCCGCACTAACTACGGGCCGGTCACTTTGGGTGGGCAATGTGTAGCCCTATGGCGTGTATAACCGACGCTTGCACGTGCTAGCAGGCTGTGTGCGAGCGTGCTGCGGTCGATCATGGATTGGTACATCCTAGCGTGTGGTGTTTGGAGTGTTTCTGTAGGGGCGCCCGAAGTGTTTCACGCCGATCCGTGCGAGCGGCCCCCGCTGGGTGAGACCCCCGGTTGCCCGGGGGAGGCCCGGCGAAGGACGGTCAGCGGACGGACAGCGGCTTTGTTCGGCGCCCGCCTACAGAGCGGTGAGTTGACCCGTGTTTACAACGCACCCAGGTCTAGCCAGTTACGTTGCAAACACGCGACGAGAGTGAGTGTAGAGGGCGACTTGTAGGTTCTGTGAGTCGTCGCCCTTCGTAGGCGGGTCAGCCCCGAGAACGCCCGCACGCGCCTGCGGGGACAGACGCCGCGTGAGTGCTACGCGCATGTGCGGTGGTGCGTGTGTGCGCCGCTCGGCTCGCGCCTATGTGAACCTAGGCGCGCGGCGGCGGCGGGCGTGGGGAGGTCGTGTGCAGTGTGCGTGGTCGGGCAGCGCGCGTGTGAGGGCTGCGCAGCTGCCCGGGCGTCAGTCCGGGGGGGGGGCGGCGTCCGTCAGCAGGTCTCGCGGGTAGCGCTTGGCGTCGGGCGGGCGCGCGTGCCAGGGCGCCAGGTCGCGGACGTGGTCCCAGGCGGAGGCGTCGGCGCGCGCGAACATCTTCTTTGTCTGCCGCTCGGTGAACTCGGCGACAGTCTCCACGCGCAGGTCCCTGTGGATCACAGAGTTCCTCACGTAGCGAGGGGCGTCAGTGAGTTTGCGAAGTATTTTATTTTGGACGACTTGCAGCTTCTTCTTATGCACCTCGCTAGTGAGGGCGAGCCAAGCCGGTGAGGCGTATAATAGCACGGGGCGCACATACAACTTGTACACCCCGAGCTTGATGTGGACAGGGAGGCGCGAGGAGAATACCGGGCGGAGAAGGAAGCGGCGCGAGTTCGATGCCGCGACCGCGTGACGGACGTGCGGGCCCATGTTCAGTTTATAGTCGAGTGTGACCCCTAGGTACTTCGCAGTACGGGTCCACTCGACGGGTTGTCCTTGCAGGGTGAGGCTGGGGGGTAGAGCTCTGTTGCGGTTGGTGACGATGATCGCCTGTGTCTTCCCCACGTTGACCGACAGTCGCCACTTGCGGAGCCAGTCGGGGAGGTCGTCGAGCGCGCGCTGCATCTTCGAGGCCGCGTGCGCCGCCGTGAGCGACGTGGTGATGTACGCGGCGTCGTCGGCGTACAGCGCGAGCGTGGAGGTGTGCGTGGCGGGGATGTCGTCGGTGTAGCGGGAGTAGAGCACAGGCGAGATGCAGCTTCCCTGCGGCACCCCTGCAGCTACGGGGCGCGGTCCGGATACCGTGCCTTCAACCGTGGCTCTGACCGTTCTACCCCCCAGGAATGAGGAGACCACCTTGACGATGCGGCGGGGCGTGGTGGAGGTGGACAGCTTGTAGAGCAGACCGGTATGCCAGACTCTATCAAACGCCTTCTCCATGTCGAGGAATACCGCTGCGGCGTATTCCCGCTTGTTGACGGCCGCTGTCAGGAGGTGCAGTACCCTCGACAGCTGGAGCGTCGTGCTGTGCTCGGAGCGGAACCCGAACTGTTCCGGCCTGGGCGTGATGTGCGGCGTGAGGTGCTGCAGCAGGAGCATCTCGAACACCTTAGAGGTGGAGGGAAGCAGCGTGATCGGCCGATAGCTCTCCGGCAGCAGCGTGTTCTTCCCGGGCTTGGGGATCATAATGACCCGCCCCTCTTTCCAGGGGGTCGGGAAGGCCCCCGTGCGGAGTATTCCGTTGTACAAGCGCGCTAGCGCCGCCACGGTCTTGTGTGGCAGGTGGCGTAGCGCGGTGTTGGTGATGCCGTCCGCCCCGGGGGCCTTTCTCGGCTTCGTCCGCCGGATGCAGCGCCGGACCTGGCCCGGGGTGATGACGATGGAGTCTTCATCGGGAGCTATCGGCGTGGAGAAGTACTCTCTAAGGTGCCGCTCGACTGCTGCGACGTGTTCCGTGTCGTCGGTCGGGTTCGGCTGGAATTGACGCTCCAGGTGAGAGGCGAAGATCTCTGCCCGGTCTGCGGCCATGTACTTGAGGGCCCCGTCGCTGCAGGGGCGTGCACTTCATATAGGCAAAAAGGCACTGCCTACCCTGATAAAATTCTAATTAATATTATTATAATATATTCTATTTAATGTATCTAATTGTTAAAATCGCAATATAATTACACAGAATTACACGATTATATAACGCTCAATAATATCAATTCGTAACCCTAACGCCATCTGTTGGCACATTACGCACGTAAACACCGAATCCCGCGGTGGTCGCCTTCAAAGAAACGTTGCTACTTGCAAGTCCGGCACAACTTCTTTTGCCTATCGTCTCGTAGACCAAATCCTTTAACGCGCATGCGCGCAGTAAGTCACGTGGGTCTTTCTACCAATTCAACCAATCACATGTCATCTTTCAAGTTCGTGCGCGGAGAACCAATCACATCGCTTCTGTGAAACCAGCTGTTTACAATGCGAAATGTCAAAAGTTTTTAATTTAAGTTTTATTTAGTACAATTTTCATTGATTTTAATTACTTGTTTAGTCTGTTAATTTACCTTTATATAAGGATAATACTAAATTATATCAACTTACTGAGAGGATTGCTGGCTGTTTGTTTGCAGAGGTTAAAATCTACAGTGTTTCTGTGTTTGTCGTTTGTTAAATTGCGTTAAAATCCAAATTATAGAAAAGTTAATATTGGTAAGTCAATTCGATCAACATAGTTGACTTAGATAAAGTATTTATAAACAACATACACTTTACAGTACAAAGATAGATATTGTATTTTTGTTCTTATGATTATTGTCTTGCCGGCCGATGAGGCGTTGATGTTTGTGTGTGTTTTTGGCCTGGAAATATGCGCGCACGTACTTACACAACTATATTTAAAGGGTACAACGCCGACGCGACGTAATGGTAGTAGGTATTATAACATAAAAAGTGGTATTTGTCCCAATGAAAGTAAGTTTTGTATCATGTACCTACCTATGCCTGCCTACCCTGTTGAAAATGTCTGTGCACGCCCCTGCGTCGCTGTCTTGAAGCGGGCGCACCGGGGCTGGGGCGTTGGTGAGGTTGCGGCAGAGGCGATGCACTGCCGTCCAGTCGTCGCCGGGGGCGTTGATGTACTGCTCCCAGCTCTCGGTGATGTGGCTCTCGATCTCGGCCTTGACTCGGTCCGTGAGACGGTTTAGCAGGTTCTTCAGCTGTGGGCATCGGGTGTACTGCCACCGTTTGCGCAGGCGCCTCTTCTCGGCGATCATGCGCATGATGAAGGGAGGGAGCGGGTCGCGGCGCCCCTGTGGCGTTGCAGGCGTGGATGTCGCCGATGCGAGGGCGCTCTGCACGGCGGCGGTGAGGTCCTCTGCTAAACCGTCGACGTCCGCTGCGGACGTGATAGGCCGAGAGGGTGTGGTGGTCTCCAGTTGGGCCGCATAGGCTGTCCAATCTATGCGGCGACGTGGCGCTGGATGAGCTAGCCTCGCGTAGGCTGCGTCGACGACGACGAGCACGGGCTGATGGTCGGACTTCAGCTCGTCGTCGAGTACCTGCTGCACGATCTGGCAGCGTAGTCCTCTGTGTACGGCGATGTCGATGACGTCGGGCCGTGAGCCGCTCTGTTCCGGGTAGTGCGTAGGCGCTTCAGGGCCCGACACCTCGTACCCTCGGCTATCGGCATCGGCGAAGAGTCGTAGGCCCGTGGGGCAGGGTCTGGTGGAGTTCCACGCCGGGTGCTTGGCGTTCCAGTCGCCGGCGATGATGATGGGCTGCTGCGGGTGCGTGTCCAAAATCGTGTGCACGTCCGCGAGGTCCAGGCGTCCTTGCGGAGGCCTGTAGGCAGCGTACAGGCACAGGTCGTCGCCGGCCGCGTGCACCTGTACACCCAGCGCGTACATGGTGCTCAGTGCGGGGGCGGGCAGCAGCTGATGAACGACTCTTCGCCTTACCAGCACTGCCAGACCGCGGTACTGATACCCACTTGCTAGGGAGAGCTCATCCTTCCTATAAACGAAAAATCCTGGGAAACGTATTTTGTCTGCAGGTCCCAGGTGAGTTTCGCTTATGAGCGCCACGTCTATGTCCTGTTCCTGCAGCAAGGGACGGAGGAGGGCGACCTTGCTCTTGAGGCCGCGGGCATTCCAGTGTAAGATCCTCAACGGCTTAGCCATGCAGGCTAATTATAGTAGCCATGCCGTTGAGGACAGCGCGTACGGGGTCCTCGCCGCTGCGTAGTGCCAGCAGCACGTCTTGTAGGACCCGTATCGCGGCCTCGATGAGCTCGTCTCTCATCTTCTTCTTGAGTGCGTCTATGTCGTTGGCACCGGTCGCATTCGGTTCTAGGGCGCGTCCCGGTGCCCCCATCGGCCTGCAACCCGGAGCTGCAGTCAGATTCCGCCTGGGTTGCGCCCCCGCCTCGCTGTAAGTGCGCGAGGTCGTCGGCGCCGATGTTCCTGCCGACCCCCGCTGCGCTTGAGCGGCGCGATGTTGCGGTATCTGGGTCAGGGTCAGAGGCGGGGCGTGTGTGGAATGCGCGGGCTCGTAGGCGCTCGCTACGCGCTCACTGGCCGATGGGCGAGTAAGGTCGGCCTGTGGGCGGGGCTTGGTGCTCGTAGCACTCGACGTAGCCGTCGTAGCCCTCGTAGCTCCCGCCGGTTGGGTGCTCGACGTTGTCGTAGCACCGGAGGCGTGTGTGTTCCGCGGGGTATCTTCAGCGTCCCGGGTTCTATTCTCGGTTTCGAGGTTCTTATTTTTGTTTTTGCCTCCACGCTTCCTGCGTTTCCTCCGTCCCTGGGAGGTGGTGGCCGTGTCGCGTGCTGTGGGCCCGTTCGCAGCCGCCATCAGCGTCGCGGACTCTGCCTCTCCCTGAGGCATGGAGCGTAGCCCTTCGGTGGCCGCAGTAGCTGGCCGGCGTGTTGTACCCGAGTGGGTGGCGGCTGCGGCGCCCGCTCGCGTGTTCCGCGCCTCCTTGCGGAACACCGGGCAGCCCCTGTTGTTGGCGGGGTGCGCCCCCCCGCAGTTCGCGCAGGTGGGGGGCTCCTCTTTCGGGCGGGGGCACTCTCGTGCGTGGTGTCCCTCGCCGCATCTCACACAAGCGAGCGGGCGGTGGCACAGGTGGGATGAGTGTCGAAATTGCTGACACCTGTGACACTGGGCGGGCTTCCTCTTTCCACGCCAAAGTTCTATTTTGACGCCGGGCATACAGAGTAGCTCTGTGATGTGATATATGCCCGGCGTGAGGTCTGGGGTCTTCTTGAGGACGGCGTGGAAAATACAGCCGGGTCGTCCTTGGCGCGCCTTGATGTGGCGCACGTACTCCGGCTGGTAGCCCAGCACGCGGAGCTCCTCCTCTATGTCCTCCGGCGCAGTATCTACCGGTAGCCCCCTAATGGCCACCTTTAAGCTCTTCTCCGCTGGCAGAGAATAGCAGAACCACGCCAGGTTCTCATGCTTCTCGAGCTCCGTCAGGTAACTCTGTACCAGACGGAACTCGTGGTCCGAGTTAGGGGAGAATCGAACCCCCTGCCCGAAGGGGCGCGCGTTCGGAGCGTGCCCCAGCTTCTCCTTCAGGGCGCGGAAGTGCCTAGCCCAGTTCGGCAACTTCTCAACTACCAGCGGAGGGTATCTAATTTTCTTTTTATTTTCTACGGGTACTTTAACACTCGCGGAGTTAATAGGCTTGGTATTCGTACCTTGATCGTCCTGCGAGGGCGCTGCACTACTGGAGGCGTCGGTAGTGCGCGCGGGGGCTGCTGCGCCGGCGGTCGTCTTCGTCCGCGGGCTCCTTGCCTTGTCGGCGAACGTGGAAGTTGACGCTGCGGGTCCGTTGTTCCTGCCCGGCACGGTAGTCGAAACCGTGCGCGGGGGTCGCTGCGGCAGCGGTGCGTCTACGTCTCTGCGGAGACGCTTCGCTTCGTCAGAGGCGTCGTCGTCCGGGCTGCGCTGCCGACGCTGCCCTAGTCCTGGCGTTAGATTAAAATCGAACTCCAGGTCAAAGGTTGGAGTACTGACCTGGGTATGTTCCGGCGGCGTCTGCAGAAGGTTCGGCAGCGACGGCGCGTTCCTCCTCAGGGCTTCTTCCCTCCGGAGCTGGGACGTCTTTCGAGTGCTCGATGCACTCGTCGCGGACTCCATCGACGCGATGGATGCTTCCGATCCAGCGAGCGACGAGTACATCGACAGCGACGCCGGAGATGGCGGTGCCGAGCCTCGGGGTGTGGGCGGCGAGCACGGTCCGGTCTGCGTGGGCACAGGCACTGACACTGACACTCGCGACGTAAAGTAGTCTTTCGCGGCGGCACGGGACTGCGCGCTCGACGTCGACGTGCGGGCCGACGGAGCATCGCGAGTCGCGGCGCGGGGCGCGGGCGGCGCAGGCGGGCGCGCGGACACAGTGGCACGACGTGTCGCCGCGGGCGCAGGCGGCGGAATGGTCAGCGGCACTGGGCGAAATGAAGTGCGCACTCGCGAATCGCGCGGGGTATGCGGCGGCGGGTGCGGGGCGCGGTCCGTGCGCGACTTCGTGGCCGAGGCGGCAGTCTGCGGCGTTGGCTTCTTGCTGACGGCGGCGGCGGGGTGGCGAGTCGGTGTCCCGGTTCCGGAGTACCGGATCGACGGGTCCGACAGCGCTCTTCCGCGCGCTGTTGCTGGCACTTCATGCCAGCGGTCTTCTCCTTCCTCTTCTACGGTGCGTCTTGACGCGGCGGCAGGTTGGCCCTTAGAAGGGCCTTTTGGGCTGGTGCCCTGGCCCTGAAAAGGGCCGCGGGCACCATCGGAAGGCATCGTGGGGAGCGTAACCTCCGCGACCAGTCGGTGCTTTTGACGGCACCAAGCGGCAACTTCGGTGGCGGTCCCACCGTATCTACGTCAGCGCCTGCAAGCAACCACTGACGGAAATACGACGGTCGCGATGCGGTCCGAGCGACGAAACACAACACTACACTTTCTTCTTGCGAGTCCAGTTGGCGCGAGGTTTCGATGGTAACGCGGGCGTTCCGAATGCCAAACCATCGAAATAGCCCGTCTTTTATATTTTCTCTTGACCAATCAGAGTGGTCATTGTTTGCACACGGCACTAAAATCAATGTCTCCTTTTTTAACATATTTTTATCCTTTTCTTGTACATGGAGATAAATGACCGTTGGCCAGTTTCTATGGTTTGGCGTACCTTACAATAATGTCCTTATTTCTAACACATTATATTACCCTTAAATTACTTTATTTTACAAAAAATTCACTTAAATCCTTAATTAAAACACGTAAAAATTACAAAAAACTCTTAGTGGCTCTCGTTTAGGTAACGATCCTTAGTACCTAAGCTCCTTAATTTCGATGCTACATGTGGTGTCATCTTCAGGTCAAGAGGTCAAAACACTAGTGGTTTTATCGCTACGGTAAAGTTTAAGTTAACCTTATACCTTGCTACATGTGGCGCCACCATCGGGAGAATATGGAACTAAATAGCGGTCTTGTCGCTGCGGTTAAGTTTCGTCATACTTCATACAAGGTGCGATGATGCCACAAGTAACGCCGCCTTTAGTGAAATATGTGAACGAAAACAGATGGTTTTCGATTCGGTAATGCTTTGAGGTAGCTAAGGTTTTGACTCTGAAACCACATGTGGCGACATCTTTTTAGATAAATAAAACAACGTTAAACCCTTATTTATTTCAAAGTACATAACTTAAACTAATTACATAAGAAAAATAGTTAGGTATGTTATATACAAGTAATATTTCTTAATGTTAGCTTCAGTCGTCGCTAACATTCTCCCCCGCAGTGCGTAGCACTCCATCCTGTTGGAGCGACGACGTTGCAGGTACCAGCACGACGACTCTTCGGGTTGGGCGGCGCAGCACTCCTCCTGAAGTCCGCACGTCCAGAACTCTGACTCTTCCATCTGGTCCCGGGTATATTTTCACAACTTCTCCGCGAGGCCATGAGTTCCGTGGTAGTGTTGCGTCTACTATTAGCACGATGTCGCCTTCTCTTGGATCGCTTGTTTCTCTTCCTTCGATTTTTCTCGGCATCAGTAGTGGTAAATATTCTTTGACCCATCTCTTCCAGAAATGGTCTGTCAGCCTTTGAGTTGTTCTCCAGCTCGCCTTGCCAATCAGCTCTCTGTCCTCGAATTCTCCCGGTGACATAGCTCCGCACGAACGCCCCAGCAGGAAATGGTTCGGAGTCAGGCTCTCTTGGTCATCAGGGTCCATGCTGACGGGAGTGAGAGGTCGGGAGTTGACTATGTGTTCGACCTCTGTCATCAGCGTGTGTAGAACTTCTTCTGGCGGATTTCTTTCGTTGAGGACTGCGGCTAGTGCTGTCTTGACCGAGCGCACGAGCCGTTCCCAGGCGCCCCCCATGTTAGGGCTCCCCGGGGGAATGAATTTCCACTTGATACTTTTCTCTTGCGCTGCTTCTTCTAACTCTCTGTTGGCTCCGATGAAATTCGTCCCGTTGTCGCTGAATATTATCTTTGGAGTCCCTCTCCTGGCGGCCATCCTTCTAAGTGCCATAATCATAGAGCTAGTACTGAGTGAATGTACCAACTCCAGGTGTATGGCCCTGGTGGTGAGACAGGTAAATAACGCTCCCCAGCGTTTCTCGACGCGCCTTCCAATGGTTACTTGCATTGGTCCGAAGTAATCGACGGCTGTGCACGAGAAGGGGTACTGGTGATGCTGTAACCTTTCACTTGGTAAATCTCCCATAGGCGGGATCTCTGGTAAACTCTTCTTTGTCTTGCACCATTGACATCTATGTATGACTGCCTTCACCGTTGCTCGCAGGCTCAGGATCCAATACTTTTGACGAATTTCATTGATGACCGTAGCAGTGTTTCCGTGAAGGAATTTCTTGTGATAATGTTCTATAATGAGATAAGCGATTCTCTGTTTTCCATCCAAGATAATAGGGTTCATTTTTCTATCATCTTCATCACGAAATTTCTTTGTTCTACTTCTTAGTTTGATAATTTCGTTGTTATTTAAGTAAATGTCGATCTTCTTAAGTCGGCTTGATTTTTCCAAGGGCTTTCCTTCTTTCAGGTTTTTTATTTCATCGAGAAAACTGGAACTTTGACTTGACTTGATTAGAAATTCTTCGGCTTTTCTCAAGTGTTCTTCTTCCAAGGGTCGGAACATCTTTTTCTCTCTTTTTTCGTCGACTGTAGTAGTAGTTCGCGTTTTTTCTTTCTTGGTTTTTTTGTATGGCTTCCAGGTTTCTTCCTTTCGGCGGACGGCGTTGGTTGCTTGACGAATCTTCTTACTTAAGAAGTCCACGAAAGCAAACACTCGGGCAGTGGTGCGCAGCAACCTATTCCAGCTTGAGAATCTCTCTGGGTCGAGCAAGTCTTCTTTGGAGGTTTTCACTGCGGTCACCTTCTGCTTGATCTTCTCTTCTAGCATTGCGCCTCCAGACTTGAAGTCTCTAGTTGGCCATTCTTCCTCTTGTAAGCGAAGAAACGCTGGACCTTGGAACCATCTCGCATCGTAGTCGAACTCGTTGGGCGTTCCCCTCGTAGCGTCGTCAGCAGGATTGTCCTTCGTGGGCACCCATCTCCAGTTTTCGGGCTTGGTTAAGTCTTCGATTTCTGCCAAGCGATGGGCCACAAAAGTCTTGAATTTTCTTGAGTCCGCTTTAACCCACTGCAGTACGGTACTTGAGTCTGTCCAATAAACCTTCTTTGTGACTCTAAGTTCCATTTCTTGCTCTATGGTGGCCGCTAATCTGCTTCCTAGCAAGGCCGCTTGCAGCTCCAACCTTGGAATTGATACTGGCTTCGTCGGCGTCACCCTGGCTTTTCCGGCAATCAGAGAGACGTGGACTCTTCCACCGGATTCGACTGTCCTCCAGTAGATTGCGGCGGCGTAAGCCTCTTCACTGGCGTCGGTGAATGCGTGTAGTTGCCCTTCTTGGTTGTTGGGCGAGATGCACCTTGGAATCTTCATTCTTGTGAGATTCGACACTTCTGTTAAATATTTCAGCCAAGCCTCCTGTTGATCTTCCTTAATTTCTTCATCCCAGTCTATCTTCGACCGCCAAATGTCTTGAATTAATTTCTTCCCTTGTATAAGGATTGGCGTAGCGAGTCCTATTGGGTCGAATGTTGACATGACGGCGCTTGTTACTTGTCTCTTCGTAGGAACCTTCTTTCCTTCTAGCAGATCCTTTGACGTGTTGCGTAGCCCGACGTTGAAGGCCAACGAGTCTTCTTTTATTAGCCATCTGAGTCCCAGAGTTTTTTCTTCCTTAGTTAACTGTAATTCTTCAACGTTGTTACTCTCAGTTTTCTTAAGAATCTCTGGGCAATTGCTGGCCCAACCTTTCAGATGAAAACCCGCTTTTCTATGTATGTCTTCAACTTCTGTCGATATTTTCTTTGCTTCGGTCGTAGATGCGAAGCTTTGGAGATAGTCGTCCATGTAATGGTTTCTGTTGATCGCTTTCACCGCTTCAGGATAAGTTTCTTTGAAGTTTTCTGCGTTCTTGTTCATTACATATATCGCCGTTGCTGGCGACGACGCTGCTCCAAAAATAACCGACGTCATGCGATATTCTTCAGGCTTCCCTTTTCTTTCTTCCCCACGCCACAGGAATCGCAGGCTATCTCGATCGACTTCTCTTATTTTTATTCGAAGGAACATGTCTTGAATGTCAGCCATGACAGCCACTGGTCCCTGTCTGAAGCGCAGCAATACGCCGAACAACGACTGTAGTAGGTCCGGGCCTGGTAGTAGAGCGTCGTTGAGGCTTTTTCCTTCAAACTTTGCTGCAGCGTCGAAGACAATTCTTGGTTTCTTCTTGACTGGGTGAACAACAGCGAAATGAGGTAAGTAGAAGGTTCTTCCCTCGGCTGTAGTCTTCGGAGCTTTCTCGGCGTATCCTTTTTCTATCAGAGTCTGAATTTGGCTCTTATAAGACTCTTTCAGTCTCTCATCTTGATCCAACTTCTTTTCAATGTTGACCAGGCGTCGAAAGGCTTGAGAGTAGTTGTTAGGTAAAGTTTCATCTTCTTTTTTCCACAACAATCCCGCTTCGTACTGGCCGTTCGCCAGTTTCTTCGTGCTTCTTTCTAAGATATCCAAGGCTCTTCTATCGTTGTCGATGCTTGGCAACCGAGCTTGAATTCCGAGAGACTCTAGCTTGAAGTGATTTTGTACAATGTCTTCAATGCTTTCTTGTTGGACTGGATGGTTGCCATGATGGATGAAGTTGACCACGGTGTTTGCTCCTGTGTCGCATCCGTGCAGCACCCATCCTAGGCTCGTAAGGGAGGCCACAGGTTCGTTAGCCTTGCCTTTCTTCAGTCTTCTAGTCACGATGAGTCCCCAGTTGTCTTGGCCTATCAACATCTTGGGTCTTTCCTTTGTATAAAGAAGTTGTTCTTCGATTCCTTTCAAATGCTGACAGTTCTTCAAGGTATCCTTGCTGATTTCTTGATCTGACAGCTTCAGGTCGTCGATGGTTCTTGCTTCGATAGTCCTCTTTTCACTCTTGTGAGCTCCCTTTATTTTCAACTTGATTTTCTGCGAACTATCTTTTCTTATTTCCTTTCCACCGACTGTTTCGATTGTGAGTGTCTCTCGACGTCCTTCGGCTCCAATCTCCTTGGCCACAGATGAGTCCAGGAGTGTGACGGTCGATCCTTCGTCCAACAGCGCTAGCACGCGAACTTGTCCCTTAGGTCCGTATAAATCCACTGGTACCATTTTTAGGTAAGCCTTTTCTTCTCCCTTCGTATTATGAATTGAGGCCACCTTCTCTTCTAGGATATCTCTTTCATCCCGTTCCTTAGTGTAACAGCAGGGCTTCTTTGTGTCCTTCTGTTCCGTAGGTACTGGTGGTTTATCGGAGTGCAGCGTTGTATGATGCCATCTTCCACATGTCTTGCATGTCGGAGCTTTGCAGTTCAGTCTTGAATGCTTGAGTCGAAGACACTTGAAACATATTCTTGCTTTCTTGACGATGTTCCATTTTTCATCAATACTTGCTTCTATAAATTTCTTACAATTCAGTAAGAAATGTTCCTCTTCACAGATTGGACATTTCTTCCAATTATCTTGTGATTGAGACGCTTCTTGTACGGTGTGTACAGGTTTCTTCATGTGCTTCCTCTGCTCTTTAGGCGCTTCAGGTTGAGCATAAGGCTTGTAGGTTTTCTTCGACTCCCAGGACGCTTCAGGTGGAGCGAAGTCCCCGCACATGTCCGATTCGATGTCTAAGAACGCTTCAATAAATATTAATTCTTGAAGGTCTTCATCTCTTCGACTTCTATGGTAGGCAAACCAGCGGAATTTCATAGACGTCGGCATCTTGTCGACTATAGCTTTCATGGTTTCGGGCGAACTGAGGTATTGTGGCTTCTTCAGAGCTTTAATGGTCGCAACTGCATTCTTCACTTTGCTGGCAAACATGCATATATCGCTTGGTGTTTCGCCAACCTTTGGCAAACTCTTCAATCGTTCTAATTCGGCTAACGCTAGTGCTCCAGGCCTTCCAAATCTCGCTTCTAATCCTCGGATTACTTCCCGCGGGTCATCGGCGGTGAACAGCAAGCTCTGAACGGCTTCTCTTGCTTTTCCTTGGAGTGATCTGCGTAGGCGTGCCAGATTTTGAACGTTGGTAAACGAGGCGGCGTTGTCTTCATAAGATCTCTTGAACGCCAACCATCCCTCGCAGTTCCCGTTGAAGTAGGGGAGTTCGATATGCTTCGATGCAGTTGAATCTTGCGTTTTTTCAGACAGCTTGAATATAGCTTGAGCCAGCTCTTGAATGTCACTCTTCTTTTCCGTCTGGGCCGGTATCTGCTCCTTCGTATTCGGCTTGACTCCCGTATGGATGAGCCATTGTTCGACTTCCTGTGTTCGCTCGTACGCTTCTTCGCCAGCGCCGTCTTCATCAGACTCGGCGGCTCGCAATTCTAGTTCCGCTCGAGCTACCCTTGATCTTGCTTCCGCTACTTCGAGTTCTCTTACTGCGACAATCATCCTTGCTTGCGCTTCTGCTCTCTTCCTGTGCGACGAGCGAATAGACCGCGTGTCTATATCGCGGGCCGCCTTGGTAGGTTGAGGCCTTGACCGCTGCGAATGCTCTTCTTCCAATGGCGGCGAAGCTATTCGTATCCCTTCAGTTATGCTTCTCTCCGCGCTCTGCGGCGGTGGATGAGTTCCTTCTCGAGTGACGGATTCCATGATCTTGATTCCTTCTTCGGTGGTACGGGTCTGGGCGCGGTGCGTTCCTACCCCCTGTGCCGGTCCACCTCCAACAATATCCCTTGCTCGGCCTCGGGCACTAGACGGGGGTGTTCTCTTCGTTAGCGTTGATCGACTTGAAACAGACGTGCTTGAAGTCTCGGCTGGTGTGTTCATACTCCAATCCGTCGACGCTGAGCTTTCCCCGGTAGTCTTCGATCGCGATGACTCCGACCTAGTAATCGGCATTCCTGACCCAATGCCCCGATCCGGTCCGCGAAGGACCACGAAAATGTTGTGAACTGAATGAATAAATTGGTGCCGGCGGGGGGTCAGGGGTGTAGCTGCCGACTAGGGGAGCAAGAATCTTCACTTTCTTGAAATAAAAATAGTGCTTGAAGGCTTCTTAGTTTTCTTTATTTCCTCTTCATGATAATACTGCTGGTTCCGGAATGCCAAACCATCGAAATAGCCCGTCTTTTATATTTTCTCTTGACCAATCAGAGTGGTCATTGTTTGCACACGGCACTAAAATCAATGTCTCCTTTTTTAACATATTTTTATCCTTTTCTTGTACATGGAGATAAATGACCGTTGGCCAGTTTCTATGGTTTGGCGTACCTTACAATAATGTCCTTATTTCTAACACATTATATTACCCTTAAATTACTTTATTTTACAAAAAATTCACTTAAATCCTTAATTAAAACACGTAAAAATTACAAAAAACTCTTAGTGGCTCTCGTTTAGGTAACGATCCTTAGTACCTAAGCTCCTTAATTTCGATGCTACATGTGGTGTCATCTTCAGGTCAAGAGGTCAAAACACTAGTGGTTTTATCGCTACGGTAAAGTTTAAGTTAACCTTATACCTTGCTACATGTGGCGCCACCATCGGGAGAATATGGAACTAAATAGCGGTCTTGTCGCTGCGGTTAAGTTTCGTCATACTTCATACAAGGTGCGATGATGCCACAAGTAACGCCGCCTTTAGTGAAATATGTGAACGAAAACAGATGGTTTTCGATTCGGTAATGCTTTGAGGTAGCTAAGGTTTTGACTCTGAAACCACATGTGGCGACATCTTTTTAGATAAATAAAACAACGTTAAACCCTTATTTATTTCAAAGTACATAACTTAAACTAATTACATAAGAAAAATAGTTAGGTATGTTATATACAAGTAATATTTCTTAATGTTAGCTTCAGTCGTCGCTAACAGTGAGGGAAAATATCGTGAGGAAACCAGCACACCTGAGAGATTTTTCTTCTTATATGGTGTGTAAAGCCATGTCAGAAGCCTACGGGCGGTTTAAACTCTGACACCAGGTTGTTCATCAACCATACGATAAGAAGAAGATCACCGGCTCCGTTCCTCGGAAAGCACGTTAAGCCGTTGATACCGGCTGTCATGTCATGAAGATCTTTGACAGTCGATATAGGAAGTCGGTACCCTCACAAAATCAAAAAAGATTAGGAGTAATAAGGATAAAAGAATGATCGGGATTAAAAAAAGAACTATATTAAAAAAAATAACACAACCTTTCTCTTCTAGGTCTTAGTATCAACAGCGACGCTAGCCTGGGGAGTCAACCTCCCCGCCCACACCGTCATAGTGAAAGGCACCCAAGTGTATTCGCCCGAGAAGGGGCGCTGGAGCGAGCTGGGGGCTTTGGACGTGCTGCAGATGTTGGGCAGGGCTGGGCGGCCGCAGTATGATACTAAGGGAGAAGGTAGGTTTATTTATTGCTAGACCAAAGTTGGGCAACGTGAACAAAAATTGGGCAAAGTTGGATAACATTGGCAAAGATGGCAGCATGGGCAAAGTTGGACAGGGTATGCAATAGCTGGGCAACTTGGGAAAAGCTGGGCATTGTGGGCAAAGTTGGGCAGGGAAGGGAAAAGCTGAGCATCGTGGGTAATAGTTTCTGTACACCTGACAATAGTGTTATTTCTCTTGTACATCCCGCTAAACCAAATATAATAACCTTCCATTATACAAATGGTTTTTTGACAGCTCGACGATAGTGATGTCCCAAAGGAAATAATCAAAGCATCAGGCTGCTATTTAATCTGAATCTGGAACTTATAACTGACAGACCTATTTTTTTTACTTTTCAAAGGACTTCAATAATATGATATGTATATATTGTTCTTGGAAGTCAATAACAACAACAAACTGTCAATAGAGTTCGTTCCTATTCTCGAAAATTCAGGAGAGAGTCTAGTTATGAGATTTGCTATGGTTTGATATGATAATTAGCTAGGATAAACGGTTCGGCCTTTCAGAAAACTATTTTTTTACAAAATATATAGCCTACAGAATCTACTCTAAGAAAATGTAGTTTCATTACAATGGAAGAATTGTAATTGAATTTTGTTGTCTTTCTGTTTAAATAACATATTATTACTCCTTATTTTCATATTAGCATTTATTTATTTGTAATTTGTGGCATAATCGTAGTAATCGTTGTGTGGCACATCACTAAGGGGGCGGTACCCGTCCATGAAGTACAATATTATTTATTTGAAATTTTAACTCAAACAATACGAAACTTCATGGGCGTGAACTGTCAAAAAAACAATTATATAATGGAAGGTGTATAGTCTAATTAAATCTGTCTAATAAACACTATCGAAAAAGGACAGCAAATTGAACTATCAAATTGGAGCTGTCAAATTAGTCTATTGACGTGACGAGACGAGACCTCTATAACATGCCGACTAAATTCTCGTTGATATCACACAAATGGACTAGTTTGACAGCTCTAAAAATCTTCTATCCTTTTCTTCTGTTCTCTGTTAGAAAGAGAGATAGTGAGTCTAAATTAGAGAGTGTGCAAGAGAATTAGCACCAATGTATATTCAAAATTTCTAGGAGGCTACATATGCCCCCTGGCTACAATAGTCCCGACTTTAGTGGAGTTTCTAATCCCAATCTTTGTACAGGTATCCTGATAACCAACCACTCGGAGCTGCAGTACTACCTCTCTCTGCTGAACCAACAGTTACCTATAGAGTCTCAGCTAGTCAGCAAGTTGCCGGACATGCTCAACGCTGAGGTGGTGCTGGGTTCTGTGCAGAGTGTAAGAGATGCTGTCACTTGGTTAGGTAAGTTATACGCAACTGAGTTGGAAAAAAATAATTAATATATAAATAAAAAATAAAAAAACGATTCCGACGAATTGAGAACCTCCTCCTTTTTTTTGAAGTCGGTTAAAAAGAAAGAAAGAGGATTTATTTTGGCACAAAAAGTAAATAAATAAATTTGAGAAAGCACTACAATTACACTACGCTAAACTTGTTATTTGACAGAGAACAAAAATTTAAAAAAGAAAAAAAAGAATTTGTCATAAAATGTGAGTGCCTCATGATTGTGCATTTGTGCCAAAAATAGGAACTAGTTCAGCATGTGCCAGACAGTGCCTGGCGCTGATTCAACTAACCCCTAACCCTAAAGACACCGATACAAATGAGTTGTTAAAAAAAATACAAAGAAAAAAAAAGAAGTGTTCTTCAGAGAACACCTCAATATTGGCACGCATTGGGAGAAGCCATGTTCAGCAGTGGACTAGTACAGGCTGATGATGACGCATTGCTACATTATCAATACCGCGCAGAGCTGTCACCTCATCACTTGCCGCCCAGCGGCACGTGACACACAAGTTTTCAACAATCATTTCCTTCTACCCGCAGGCTACACGTACCTCTACATCAGAATGCTTCGCCAGCCCGCGCTGTACGGCATCAACCAGGAGAAGTTCCAAGAGGATACTCTGCTAGAACTGCACCGAGCTGACCTGGTGCATACAGCTGCTAGCTTATTGGACAAGTAAGTTTTTTCCTTAGAGTATATAAGACTATATAGAGTGATAACGTCAACAACATTGCCTTGTGCGGAGCGTGAGCAGGTCTCACCATTGAAATGTTAAAATATCATTTTTTAAATTATGTGTTTAAGTCATTTTTGCAAAATTCAACACAGCAACAACCTTTTTTTTTTATAAATATTTAATAAGAAATTGAAAAAACAACTGATACGGATGGGATTCGAACCCACGATCTTCGGCGTACCGTGCCGAAGTGTTTTTGATTTTTTTTTTTTTCAAATTTCTTATTAAATACTTTTTTTTTATTTGTTTTGTTTTCACTAACACCTTGCCTCGGAAAGCACGTAAAGCCGTCCTGCGTCTGATCTGTCTCCAGTCGTGTCGGATTGCCGTCCCATCGGACTATGAGAGTGAGGGAATAGAGAGTGCACCTGTGTTTGCGCACATACTTGCCCACTATAATATATCCTGCGTAGTTGTCTAATCTCTATTGAGTTCGGTCGCCGTGACCGAAATTCGGTCAGGAGAACATAATAAAATCTTGGCAACTAATCTAACTTTAGAATATCGTATCCCATTGTGTTGCGGAGGTCAGGTAGGCAGACGCTCCGTAGAAAACTGATATTCAACTGCATCTGTAGTGCGAGCATGGATCTTTTTCATTCATTTTCATGATTCTTTGGAAACTGATATTCAACTGCATCTGTAGTGCGAGCATGGATCTTTTTATCGAATTCTTATCGAAAATATATCAATATTAAACGTCAATTTTGACACAATTTAATGAACTTTATGTCAAACTTGACGTTTAGAATCGATAAACGTTCGATAAAAAGTCGACAAAAAGATCTATGCTGACTCCAACAGGAGGGTCTGTACATCATGTGTATGTTATATTATTCTTTATACAGAGCCGGCCTGATCCGGTACGAACGTAAGTCCGGCCACTTCCAGCCCACGGAGCTGGGTCGAATCGCGTCCCACTTCTACTGCACCTACGAGACCATGCAGTGTTACAACCAGCTCCTGAAGCCCACCCTCGGCGAGATTGAGCTGTTCCGCGTGTTCTCGCTGTCGGCCGAGTTCAAGCATATAGCTGTGAGGGAGGAAGAGAAGCTTGAGCTGTGCAAGCTTATGGAGAGGGTGAGTGTTTTAAGCTTGTTTAACCGACTTTCGAATAGGAGGATGTTCTTAATTGATGCGTAAGTTTAACTTGTGTATCCATAACAGTGGAGTAGCGTGGGGGGTGGAGGGGGGATTCATGGCCTCGGGCAGGAAACTAAAAGGGGCCGCGGCAAGCGCCACGATATTTAAAATTGGAAAAAAGAATATAATTATTTAATAAGATATTTGAAAAAACAACTGATACGGATGGGATTCGAACCGTGATAGCCTAATGGTGGTGATCGTTGACTGGCAAGTCAGAGGTCTCGGGTTCGAATCCAAGGCGCGCATTTCTGACTTTTCGTAAGTTATGTGCGTTTTATAAATTAATTATCACTTCCGTGCCTCGGATAGCAACTAAAGCTGTTGGCCCCGGCTGTCAATTGTAGATCTTTGACAGTCGTTACGGGTAGTCAGAAGCCCGAAAAGTCTGACAACCAGTCTTACCAAGGGGTATCGTGTAACCCAGTATCTGGGTTGTGGAGGTCTGATAGGCAGTCGCTCCATGTAAAACACTGGTATTCAGCTGCATCCGGTAAGACTGGAAGCCGACCCCAAAATAGTTGGGAAAAGGCTAGGTAGATGATTGTCATAACTTATTCCTGTGTTCCAGGTACCAATTCCAATCAAAGAGAGCATTGAGGAGCCATCAGCTAAGATCAACGTGTTGCTACAAGCTTACATATCCCAGCTGAAGCTTGAAGGGTTCGCGCTCATGGCTGATATGGTGTACGTGACCCAGTCCGCCTGCAGGCTGCTGCGAGCTATATTCGAGATTGTACTGCATCGAGGTACAGATTTTACAGAATTCTAATAACTAGTGGTCCAGTGGGCAAGCGCGACTGCTGAGCACGAGGTCCTGGGTTCGGTCCCCGGGTCGGGCAAAGTGTTATTGGGTTTTTCCATTAGGAAATTCTCAGTAGCAGCACGGAGTAGAGAAAATATCGATTATAAGTGGAATGTGTCAAAATCAAAATATTTTTATTCATGTAGACCATTAGGCACTTATGAATAGTCATAATTCTAATATTGTTTGTTATAAGAGTGACTCTAGTCGCCAGTTCCTAGGGCAGCCTACCCTTCATGGAAAAGAACTTGGCAAGAAACTCCATGGTTGCTCTTTTAAATAAATGGCTTACAATATTTTAGGTTACATTGTTCTGAGGTCTTATGTGAGAACAATGTCAGTCGACTAAACACAAGTACACCTTAAATATATTATTGCTTTAGATAAAATTACCGTAACAGCTATGAGCTGACCAGTCCCAACAGACGGCACCCGTTCACGAGTATGACGCATGCATCAGCCATCGCCTAACTCAACCATATTGTAGGGAATCAAACGACCTAATGTGTGTAAGTGTCTAACATTACATTGTATTTTGTCGCCTTAGACTAAACATACACTCGAAAAACATAACCATCCTTCTGGCGCATTCGAGTAAAAAAAGCATAACATAACATAGGGGTATAGGGCATAACATAGTGCCTTTAACCGGGCACAATTCTAGACTCCGTGCTGCTACTGAGAATTTCCTAATGGAAAAACGCAATAACACTTTGCCCGACCTGGGCATCAAACCTAGGACTTCGTGCTCAGCAGTTGTGCTTGCTACCACTAAACTAACGAGGCTGTCTAAAAAACTCAAATGTTTATATATTATAGGTATTTGTACTGAAAATATGTTTGTTTGTATATGTATAATAATATAAATTATTTTTTTTAGGCTGGGCTCAACTGGTGGACAAAACGCTAGCTCTATGCAAGATGGTGGATAGAAGAATGTGGCAGTCAATGTCGCCGCTCAGACAATTCAGAAAAATGCCAGAAGAGGTCAGTTTTTTTTATGAAAATGTCATTTGTATTACCACAATTCTTACAGTCGTTGTATGAGAGTCGTGATAGCCTAGTGGTGGTAACCGTTGACTGGCAAGTCAATAGTCTTGGGTTAGAACCCAAGGCGCGCACCTCTTTTGTAATTTATGTGTGATTATAAATTAATTATCACTTACTCCATAATTATTTAATAAAAAAACACTTATTAAATAATTATATTTAATAAGCTAACATTCACGAAAAAAATATCACTTGCTCCGTGCCTCGGAAAGCACGTTAAGCTGTTGGCCCAGCGCCTGATCTCTCTTTGGTCGTGTCGGATTGCTGTCCCATCAGATATGAGAGTGAGGGAATAGAGAGTGCATCTGTGTTTGCGCTCACACTTGTGCACTATAATATCTCCTGCGTAGTTGGCTAATCTCCGTTGAAATAGGCCACTGTAACCGAAATTCGGTCAAGAATACCTTATTTTAGTATGTATAATATATTTTTTTGTGAATTTTTTAAATGTTAGCACATGTTACCTTATGAAATATAATTATTTAATAAGAAATTAAATTTGAAAAAACTGCAAATACTAACTTCCAATACTGCAAGTCTGCAAAGTTTGGAGCACTGGGTTGGATTAAATGTGTTCCAATAGATATTACCACACGCCCTAGGCGTGGAAAGAGATTTGAAATTTCGACTGATTCTGATGGGATACGGTGGCTCAGCGGTTAGAGCGACGGCACGGTACGCCGAAGATCGTGGGTTCAAATCCCATCCGTATCAGTAGTTTTTTTCAAATTTCTTATTAAATAATTTTATATGTATAATATAATAGTATAATCCTTATTGAAAAACCCTTCTCCCACAGGTAATAAAGAAACTAGAAAAGAAAAACTTCCCTTGGGAGAAGCTCTACGAGTTAGGTCCCAACGAAATAGGTGAGCTGGTCCGAGCGCCGAAACTTGGCAAGATGATCCACAAATACGTCCATCAGTTCCCCAAATTGGAGTTGGCGACGCACATCCAACCGATCACCAGGTCTACGTTGAGGGTGGAGCTGACCATCACACCTGATTTTCATTGGGATGAGAAGGTAAGCACTTGTTTTTTTAGTATTTACTAGCGACTTCGTACGCGTGATTATTCTACTTCAACGCCTATTCTACTCTACCTTACCCTACCCTACTCTACCTCTTTCCTACACTATCCTACTCTACCCTACCCTACCTTTATTCCGACAAAATTTGAACCCCAATGTTATTAAAATAAACATATACGCGAGTTATCCGTTTTAAAGTTGTTTCATTATGTTAAATGTTCGCGAAGTTTGAGACTATTATTATGGTTTTGTATATCTTGATGTGTAGCCATGTGTACATACTAGGTTCGAACCCACACCCACGCGCTTACAAAGCGGGTCCATCACCAATACGCTACTACGGGATGATAATTTTTTTAGTTAGTAAGTACAGTTCTCAAATTCAAATTCAAAATAATCTATTTGTTAAACATAGGTGTAAAACATGATAGAATTTATAGTAGGTATTGTATCACTATGTTTCACCAGGAAAGGTATACAAATATTTTTATTATTACATGAAAAAAAAATATTATTGTTAATATAGTCATTCATTTTCAGTGAAAATTATCATATAGGTACCTAAATATTATTATTATATATTATAGAAACATAAAAATTATAATAATTAATTATTACAACATTAAAATATCAATTATTATCCATTTTATCATCAAGACACTCCATGATAGAGTAGTAAGCTTTTTGTAATAGCAAAACTGAGAGCAGTTTCTTAAATTTTTCTTAATCTAAGGTAGTTAATTAAAGATTTTTGGAGCCATACCTACAACACTGTTTTGAATATAGTGCTTTATTATGCGATTTATAACGGAGTGTGTTTCTATGACGTTTACTATTAATATTATTAATATTTCTATCGTACGTATGTCCACTTAAACCACTTTTTTCAGATCCACGGCCAATCGGAAGCCTTCTGGATTCTAGTAGAGGACGTGGACTCGGAAGTGGTGCTGCATCACGAATACTTCTTGTTGAAAGAGAAGTATTGTAAAGACGAGCATCACGTGAAGTTATTTGTGCCTGTGTTTGAACCATTGCCGCCTCAGTACTTCCTTAGAGTTGTATCTGATAGGTAAGTCATCATTATTTTACCTAATAGGGGATCGGACAATTTTTCAGAAAGTATTTAAAATTACTCATTATGGATATATAATGCTATGAAAAATATTTTTTTAATCAAATAAAGTCATTTAAGTACATAAAACCATGTCCAAAAGTTATTTTTTTAAAAATTCCGCGAAAACGCTACAAGCCTCACACCGCGACGGGTGACGTCATTCTTCGTCATTTAGAGGTTATGTTTATTACAAGTAGGTAACTAAATAGTTTTATGTTTGTGTTTTAGTTGTCGAATGATACAGAAAATTAAATGAATATTTTTTTATGACTATTGTCTCTCAATCCAACACTTTTTTTAGATACAAAACACATTATTTACCACGCACAATACAACTTGTTTGTTACTAACTTGACTTGTTTTGATTCGAATGACTTCCTATGCTGTGATTGGTGTTGCGCTTGAAGTTTAGAACAGATTAAAAAGATTAGAATTATTGTATTTTATTTGTTGATTTAAAAATATAAATCATTGATATTTCCCAGAAATATTTAATGAGTAATAGTTTTATTTTATAAACATTTTTTCTAACTAAGTTTCGGATTCTTTTGAGATTAGTGTCCGGATGCCTATTGTCACGACTTTAACGTAATAGAAGATGTTTATCATATTACAATGGAATGTGAAAGGAATGATGCTCTGCGCCGTCAACTCTTCCGATGGAACTGTCAAGTCGGTTTGACAGACAGACAGACAAATTCTGCACGAATATATGTACTGATACTTGCTAATCAACCACGCTCTGCTACCATGAAGGAATATTAGCAATAAAGCAAGTATTAACATTCGTTGTAATTTATTTAGACAGAAAGTAAAAGGATAAAAAAACAATCGAGTTATGACAGCACACGAGAAGCGACATCAGTGTTTAAAAACCGAACTAACTATAATAAGGTTGCGTTCCATTTCTAACAGTGAACAGTATCCTGGCCTCTCCTGATTCCGACGAAGCTAAAAAATTATACATACAGTGTTGTTAGTTTAGGAATTAGTCATCTTCTTATCGTATGATTGATGAACATCCTGGTGTCAGAGTTTAAACCGCCCGTAGACCTCTGACATGGCTTTACACACCATTGAAAAATATCTCAGATGTGCTCGTTTCATCACGATGTTTTCCCTCACCGTTTTAGCAACTGATAATTAATTTATATATCAATCAATCAATCAATTAATATATACTATACTAAATATCTCTTGTTTTACAGATGGATAGCAGCAGAGACCCAACTCCCCGTATCCTTCCGTCACCTAATCCTCCCAGAAAAGAACCTGCCTCCCACAGAACTGCTGGATCTGCAGCCGCTACCTATATCAGCTCTAAGGAACCCTAAGTACGAGGAGTTGTACAACGAGGTCTTCCCACAGTTCAATCCAGTACAGACTCAGGTATGTGGAATTTTAAAGAGATAATTGACAAATGTGGGTGTTTAACACCTCATAATATAACTAACGTATGGGTGTTTAACACCCCATAAAGTAATAACATGAGGGTGTTTAACACCTCATACCAAATGTGGTTTTCGTAAGTTATGTGCGTATTATAAATTAATTATCACTTACTCCGTGCCTCGGATAGCACGTTAAGTGGCCCTGCGCTTGATCTCTCTTCTTGTGTGTCGGATTGCCGTCCCATCGGACTAAGAGAGTGAGGGAATAGAGAGTGCACCTGTGTTTGCGTACACACTTGTTCACTATAATATATCCTGCGTAGTTGTGGCCTTATATTTCGAGTCGTGATAGCCAAGTGGTGGTGACCGTTGACTGGCAAGACAGAGGTCTCGGGTTCGAACCTCTGACTTTTCGTAAGTTATGTGCGTCTTATAAATTAATTATCACTCTCCGTGCCTCGGATAGCACGTTAAGCTGTTGGCCTCGGCTGTCAATTGTAGATCTTTGACAGTTGTTACGGGTAGTCAGAAGCCCGAAAGTCTGACAACCAGTCTTACCAAGGGGTATCGTGTATCCCAGTATCTGGGTTGTGGAGGTCTGATAGGCAGTCGCTCCATGTAAAACACTGGTATTCAGCTGCATCCGGTAAGACTGGAAGCCGACCCCAACATAGTTGGGAAAAGGCTAGGCAGATGAGTTGTGGCCTTATATTGAACGGTGGCGGCAGGTGTTCAACGCGGTGTACAACTCGGACGACAACGTGTTCGTGGGCGCGCCGTCGGGCTCGGGCAAGTCGGTGGTGGCGGAGCTGGCGCTGCTGCGCATGCTGGCCGCCAGCCCCGCCGGCCGCGCCGTGTACCTGCTGCCCAAGGACGCGCTGGCCGACATCGTGTTCGCCGACTGCTACCACAAGTTCGGCACGCGCTTCAACATCAAGGTAATGCTAAATCATTTTATAGTTATTTATGCAACTGTTGTTTAATAAGGGGTATTAAAACACGAATGTGGTATAGTATCACATGAGTGTTTTAAAATTGTCATCATCATCATCATCATCATTTCAGCCGGGGCACTGCTGGGCCATAAGCCTCCCCTCAAATATTTAAAAAATATAAACAAAATATTGCCTCAAAATATTGCCGTGTGGTTTCCGGAATAAGAATAGAGCCACCCCTACTCGTCCCGCGGGTGTCGTAAGAGGCGACAAAGGGAAGATCCGGAAGATGGGCAGCAGCATCCATCTGTGTAACAGCAACCATCGCCAACCCGCTTGCCCAGCGTGGCGATTACGGCAAAACGCCCCCAATAAAAATGTACACAAATGAAATTACAATACCTAATTATCAACAGTTGCATACAAGACATCTACTCCAATAATATGAATCCTCTAAAAGTTTCTGAATCAGCCTACTGCTAACATTATAAAAAACTCAGTCCTAGTAACCTAATATCCTAGTAGTCATCATCCTAGAAACCATATCCCTATCCTTTTTAGGGTAGGATAGGGGTAGTGTAGAGTAGGGTAGAGTAGAATAGAATAGACGTAGAGGTAAGATAATCACGCGTACAAAGTCGCGCTGGACAGCTAGTTAATAATATAAACCAACTGCACTAGGTACTTATAGATTTAATTACCACTAGCTTTTGCCCACGGCTTCACTCACGTTAATTTAGAATTTCTGTACTAGTAAAATGACAATACATTTTGTGCTAGGTGGTGCAATTGACAGGCGAAACGGCAACCGACCACAAACTGCTGAACAAAGGACAGATCATCGTCACCACGGCTGACAAATGGGACATCCTATCACGACGGTGAGTTCTGATTATAAAAGTTCAATCTCGTATAGGTGACCATCATCATCTGCCTAGCCTTTTCCCAACCATGTTGGGGTCGGCTTCCAGTCTTACCGGATGCAGCTGAATACCAGTGTTTTACATGGAGCGACTGCCTATCAGACCTCCACAACCCAGATACTGGGTTACACGATACCCCTTGGTAAGACTGGTTGTCAGACTCTCGGGCTTCTGACTACCCGTAACGACTGTCAAAGATCTACAATTGACAGCCGGGGCCAACAGCTTAACGTGCTATCCGAGGCACGGAGAGTGATAATTAATTTATAATACGCACATAACTTACGAAAAGTCAGAGGTGCGCGTCTTGGGTGCTAACCCGAGACCTCTGACTTGCCAGTCAACGGTCACCACCACTAGGCAATCACGACTATAGTCTACCATTATAATTAATTGCTTTCAGTCCTGCCCGTCTCAGTTGAAATTACGAATCTCTTTCGCCTTAAAGGCATGTGGCGACATCTACCTTATTTATGTATCTAATTTAAGGCGAAAGAGATTCGTATTTCGTATTTCAACTGAGACGGGCAGGACGGACTCTGTAGCTTAATTGGTAAAGCGATGGCACGGCAGGCCAGGGATCGCGGGTTCAAGTCCCGCCCGAGTCAGTTGTTTTTGCGAGTTTCTTAATAAATAATTACATTTAAGAAGCCAATCATGTGCATAAACATATAAAAAACATACATAAAAATTAGTATTAGATCTCTTAGTCGATAGTCGATTAGTCTACTTCACGATATGCAGAGCTCCCCAACTCCCCAGGGCTAAACTAAATGTTCTCTTACAGGTGGAAAGTCCGTAAGAGCGTTCAAAGCGTGTCTCTGTTCATCGTGGACGCTCTGCAGCTGTTAGGCGGCGAAGAAGGCCCTGTGCTTGAAGTAGTGTGCTCCAGAATGCGGTATATATCTTCACAGATCGGTGAGTACTGGGTGCTGAGCGCTAAAGTCTCGCTAAAGTGGTCTCGAGTTCGATCCCAAGGCGCGCATCTCTTACTTTTCGTAATTTAAGTGCGTATAATAAATTAATTATCAGCTGCGAAAACGGTTAGGGAAACATCGTGATGAAACCAACACACCTGAAAGATTTTTGAAGGGTGTGTAAAGCCATGTTAGAGGCCTATGGCCGCTTTGCTCTGACACCAGGTTGTTCATCAACCATACGATAAGAAGAAGAAGCGCTAAAGTAAAATCGTTTTAACGTGGCAATACAGGTTATTCACCCCTATTTGGGGGGGGGGGGGTTAAAAAATTCCTTTCGCATACCGCTATTCCGAGGGCGTACGGTTATGTGACGCTCGCACCCACTAAAAACGTCTCCCTCCTGCGTGTTCCTCGCACTGTATCGGACTGCCGGGTACTGCAACCGCACCTCGCAGTATCATCCAGTGCCTGTCTGTAGGCCCTAAAAATGGCAAATTCTCTGGCGTCCAGATTCTTGTGTCTATTTACCACACCCTCCCTATGTCAAGCACATTATACATACATTTCGGAAATTAAGAGGTTGGGTAGGGTAAGGGTAGAGAAGGGTGGGGTAGAAAAAACGTAGAGGTAGAATAAGAGAGAGGCGAGGAGGCTGAGTTGATGAGGAGGAAACATACGAAAACGAATCGTACGCAAACAATCTGAGAGCCTAAGTAGAGTAATGATAGCCTAGTTGCATTTTTGACTCCCACCGGCCAAAAAAAGGGCAGTCGTTCCGTAGAAAACTGATGTTCAGCATCTGAAATGAATGAATGAATGAAAAAATTATTTGAGACAGCACATGAAAACACAAACAAACAATAATAAAACAAACAAACAAAATAAGAGAGAGAGAAAAAATAAACATGAAACAAATAAAAGAAAAATAAATTATGAGGTTTTTGTCCCACGGCTGCACAAAATAGGTCTCCAGATCAGCTTAATGTCAAGTACTGGTAGGTACTTGACGCTGATTTTCATCTGGAGCCTAGGTTTCATGGATGTCAAAAACAGCCAATCGTCTTTCCGTGTTGAGTTTACGTGAAGAGTGTGTGTGATGACTCGTTATAATAAAAACTAAGTATAATTAACAGAAATAAATATAATAATGTTTTATTGTGTATTTAAAAGACAAATAAAGCATCTGGTTACATTAGAAGCCGACCACAACATAAGGTTTGTCTATGTGTACTTTTGTTTTGTGTGCAGGCCGTCAGATCCGTATAGTGGCGCTGTCGCTGCCGCTGGCGGACGCGCGCGACGTGTCGCAGTGGCTGGGCTGCAGCGCCAACTGCTCCTTCAACTTCCACCCCAGCGTCAGCGTGCAGCCGCTGCAGCTGCACATACAGGTCAATAGCACGATCAGCTTATGTTTCCCACTCTTGTTCGCGGCTCTATACTCTAGCTCGTCCTTTTGTTTACGTTATCCAATATATATGTTCAACATCACGACGACACGAATGACGTCATAAGCTGTGATTGGTGTTGCGCTTGAAGTGTAGAACAGATTAAAAAGATTAGAATTATTGTATTTTATTTATTGATTTAAAAATATAAAACATTGATATTTCCCAGAAATATTTAATGAGTAATCGTTTTATTTTATAAACATTTTTTCTAACTAAGTTTCGGATTTATTTGAGATTATTGTCCGATTGCCTATTCTATTATGAGAAGTGCGGCAGTGGCGCCCCCAATTTTTATAGACTCTTAGCCAAACTGTACCGAATAACTTATAATTTTGAGTTGTAGTACGTAAAGTGCGCCCCCAATTTTTCCAAACTCTTTTTTGCCAAACTGTAAGCTCCTTTCTGATCCTTCCTCCAAGTTCCTTTTTAAGTACTTACTTGTCTAACAATAATTTCTTGCTTTCTTTCTTTCACAGGGCTTCAACATATCCCACGCGGCTTCCCGCCTCGCCGCCATGACGAAACCGATCTACAACGCAGTCCTTCGCTACGCCGGCAACAATCCTTGCGCGGTGTTCGTGCCTTCTCGACGTCACTCACGACTGCTGGCCGCCGACCTGCTGGCGTTGGCGGCTGCTCACTCAACCCCTACCAGGTTCTTGAGGGCCAGGCCTGATATGCTGCAGCCGTTCCTCAAGAGAGTCCATGATAAGGTAAGGCAGGCAAAGTTGGGATTGTTTGGGTGGACAACTTTGCCTAATTGTAAAGATTAGCCCAGCTGTAGCTCTTCCAGCTGTAGCTACTAAGCAAAAAAAAAAAATTCACAAAAACAAAATGTTACTGAATATTTTGTGTTTACCTATTTTAGATGTTAAAAGAGACCCTAGCAGCTGGAGTGGCGTACCTGCATGAGGGCGTGGACCCTGGAGACAGGCGCCTGGTGCAGCAGCTGGTGGAGTCGGGAGCTGTGCAGCTGTGCGTGGTGTGTGCGGAGCTGGCGTGGGGCTTCGCGGCGCACGTGCACACTGTCATCATTGCTGATACACACACGTAAGTATCTCCAGGGGGCGTGGACCTGGAGACAGGCGCCTGGTGCAGCAGCTGGTAGGGGCAAAAAAATAATTTTATTAAAATTATCATTGCTCGAATTCTCTAGAAATTAACTCATACTACGGCTTGACAAAAAAGAGTCTGAGGTGGTGACAGCTGGAACTAAAAATAAAAATCTTAAAAACTATATTTCTGAGTACTAAAATAACTTAAAAGTGATTCCTTTCTTGACAAAAAGAATATCATACAAATATGTATTATACCAAATAACTCATAGTTTTGAATTGTAATATGAGAAGTGCAATGCAGTCCAGTGGCGCCCCCAATTCTTGCTGACTCTTTTTTGCGAAACTGTACTTTGGTATTGGTACGGTCGGCCAAGAAAGTGGTGTATCAGTTTTGATTTAGTATCCTAGTCATCGAAAATGACAACAAGGTTCATATCTACTAAAAAGATATCACTGAAATAAATGCAAAATAATGACATAATCTTGAAAAGTTTTCATACGTTATAAGTCACTTATAAGTGCAGACATTTTAACCTTTATTATAAGTGGATAAGACATTAATTTCTACAAAGAAAATTTAAATGTTTCTAAATTTTAAAGTATAAAATCTATTTAAAAATATGGCAATAGAAGTGTCACGTCGATATGCAAGCGAAACTAATCTTTATAACCTATGAACCTGTAAGCGGCATTCAACCTTAGGGTGATACACTATTTTTTTGGCCAACTGTACCTGTATTAAAGAACCATTTCTCCCCACAGCTACAACGGCAAACTCCATGCTTACGAGCAGTACCCCATTACCACCGTCCTGCAGATGGTGGGGCGCGCGTGCCGCCCGCTGGAAGACGAGCATGCCGTCGCCGTGCTCATGTGTGTGGCGCATCACAAGACGTTCTTCACTAAACTGCTCAACGACTGTCTGCCGTTGGAGGTAAGCTGAGATACTCCATCACGCTTGATGATACTCCTTCACGCTTGATGATACTCCATCACGCTTGATGATACTCCATCACGCTTGATGATACTCCATCACGCTTGATGATACTCCTTCACGCTTGATGATACTCCTTCACGCTTGAAGATACTCGAATGAAAAGATTATCCCCGCTACAAAAAATAATAGGGGGCGAGCCTATTGCCATTAACTAGACCAACGAGGAGTCCATTTTATGTAAAAAAAAAATTTACTAATATTATTTTTTTCAGAGCCATCTCGACCATAGACTCCACGACCACATGAACGCTGAGATCGTAACGAAAACCATAGAGAACAAACAGGACGCTGTAGACTATCTGACGTGGACGTTCTTATACCGGCGGTTAACACAGAACCCTAATTATTATAACCTGCAAGGAGTCACGCACAGGTAAACATCATCATCTGCCTAGCCTTTTCCCAACTATGTTGGGGTCGGCTTCCAGTCTTACCGGATGCAGCTGAATACCAGTGTTTTACATGGAGCGACTGCCTATCAGACCTCCACAACCCAGATACTGGGTTACACGATACCCCTTGGTAAGACTGGTTGTCAGACTTTCGGGCTTCTGACTACCCGTAACGACTGTCAAAGATCTACAATTGACAGCCGGGGCCAACAGCTTAACCTGCTATCCGAGGCACGGAGAGTGATAATTAATTTATAATACGCACATAACTTACGAAAAGTCAGAGGTGCGCGCCTTGGGTTCGAACTAGAGACCTCTGACTTGCCAGTCAAACGGTCATACCATTAGGCTATCACGACTCTATCTAAGAAAGTACATATGACATAGAAAAAGTCACATTGGTACATGCCAGGTTCGAACCACCCACCCACTCACGTGCTTAAAAAGCGGGTTGCCAATGCGCCACCACGACACTTTTAACTTTCTGTATGAGAAGAGGCCTTTGCCCTGCAGTAGGACATTTACAGGCTGCTTTTTAACCGACTTCAAAAAGGAGGAGTTTCTATTTTCGGCTGTTTTTTTTATTTTATTTTTTGGAACGAAGTTCCTTATTAATATGCTCACCGATTTCTCAGTCAATTGTAAACCGATTTAAAAAAATATATTTTTAATATATTTGTGAATTTTTTTACATGATAGCTTATTAAATATAATTATTTAATAAGAAAATTAGAAAAACCTTTTATTTTTTTTTAAATTATTAATAAAATTTAATTTTAATTATATTTAATAAGCTATCATGTGCATATAACATGTAAAAAAAATCACAATAATATTAAGAAAATTGGTAATATCGCATCGGTGTCTACTAAAACTGCAAAGTTGAGAGCACAAGTCGGGAAACGTTATGTATTCCGATAGATGTCGCCACACGCCTTAGGCGTGTAAAAGAGATTTGAAATTTCGACTGGTGCCGATGGGATACGGTGGCTCAGCAGTTAGAGCGTCGACACGGTACGTCGAAGATCGTGGGTTCGAATCCCATCCGTATCAGTTGTTTTTTCAAATTTTCTTATTAAATAATTATAATATTTTTTTTGATTAATGTTTCTTCGCAATCTCAAAAAAGTACTAAAATCTTATATTTTCCTTTCAGGCATCTCTCTGATCATCTTTCCGAGCTAGTCGAGACTACTCTCACAGATCTAGAACAGTCCAAATGTATAGCCATCGAAGACGACATGGATGTGCAGCCGCTCAACCTGGGCATGATCGCGTCTTACTATTATATCAACTACACCACCATTGGTAAGTAACAAGGAAATTAAAAGCGAACACAATTTATTATACAACGTGTAACAGTAGTCCGAAATATATTATAAATTAATTATCACCCTCCGTGCCTCGGATAGCACGTTAAGCTGTTGGCCCCGGCTGTCAATTGTAGATCTTTGACAGTCGTTACGGGTAGTCAGAAGCCCGAAAGTCTGACAACCAGTCTTACCAAGGGGTATCGTGTAACCCAGTATCTGGGTTGTGGAGGTCTGATAGGCAGTCGCTCCATGTAGAACACTGGTATTCAGCTGCATCCGGTAAGACTGGAAGCCGACCCCAACATAGTTGGGAAAAGGTTAGGCAGATTATGACACTGTACAGGGCCTTGGAATATTCCCTAATAAAACTATAAATCACTAGAAGGCTCGACAAAGTTCTAATAACTTCTAGACTCTTCAACTCGCTACGAGATGGCGGTAGTAGATAATTTAATGTCGCCGCTCGTTAATAGATGGCGCTAAGATCGCTATAAACTGCGTAACAATATTATCTTCTTTTACAGAATTATTTAGTCTTTCATTAACAAATAAGACGAAGATCCGCGGCCTCCTCGAGATCATATCGTCGGCGGCGGAGTATTCAGAACTGTGCATCAGACATCGCGAGGAGAATATTATCAAGGCTTTAGCTGCCAAGTAAGTGTTTAGTCTCTGATTAGTTTGCTTTTCGGAAAGTTTAAACTGCTCGTAGGCCTCTGACATGGCTTTACGCACCATTGAAAAATCTCTCAGATGTGCTGATAATGAATTTATAATACGCACATAACATACGAAAAGTCAGAGGTGCGCGCCTTGGGATCGAACTCGAGACCTCCGACTTGTCAGTCGACGGTCATACCATAGGCTATCAGTGCTATATACAGGGTGTATCCGAATTCGTGTAGTTCCCGTAAACCATAGGTTCTATTGCTGATATAGATTGGCCCTGCACAGGTTTTAGCTAGCATAAAAAAAAAAGTAAAATTGAGATATGCAGTTTCTTTTGCGGCCGGCCGCGGCGACTTACAGCCGGCCGTTCACTGGTAAGGAAAAAAAGTGCCGCGTTCTAATTTTCTAGTTTTTGTAAAGTTCATATTTTTTGTTCAGTGTTTTTTTATGCAAGCTAAAACCTGTGCAGGTCTAATCTATATCAGCAGTAGAACCTACCGTTTAAGGGAACTCCACGAATTCAGATACAGCCTGTATAAGTTTGCCAATAATTTCGGCGTATTTCCTAGTGTAACAAGTTCCTATGTGTGTCAGAGTCCCGCACAAGCCGGCGGCGGCGGGCGGCGGCGCGGTGAAGTACAACGACCCGCACGTGAAGGCGCACGTGCTGCTGCAGGCGCACCTGTCGCGCATGCAGCTGCCGGCCGAGCTGCAGGCCGACACCGCCATCGTGCTCACCAAGGTACTACAGCTTAGAGTATATAAGCATGCGCTATGTCTGTCAGAGTCCCGCACAAGCCGGCGGCGGCGGGCGGCGGCGCGGTGAAGTACAACGACCCAACAAAATGTATGGAACAGCTGATTTTTTTTTTTGCGATTTCAAGGTTGGTCCCATAGTAAAAGTTGTTCATAATGATGAGTTTAATGACCCCTTTTAAGGATGCTGGTATTTTACAAATAACCCTGTATATAATTATAGTACAAATACGATAATTATCGTACAAAATCCAACCCTGCTCTAATTAAATGGTGACCTAATAAAATTATAAAATTGTGACCTACACCTACACTATGTTAAGTATAAAAATACCATTGTAATCTATGTGACTTTATCTTTCTGAATAAATATTTTATTTATTATTTATTATGACCGTTAATATGACCGTTGGACAGACTAACAGGCACTCAAGAAATATATAATCATCTTTTTCTTAAAGGCAATCCGTCTCATCCAAGCGTGCGTGGACGTAGTATCGAGTAGCGGCTGGCTGTCGCCGGCCGTGGCCGCCATGGAGCTGGCGCAGATGGTCACCCAGGCCATGTGGGCCAAGGACTCCTACCTGCGACAGCTGCCCCACTTCACCACCGAGCTGGTGCAGAGGTGCTCGGAAAAGGTAAGCTTATCACCAAGATAGGGCCGAGATCACGATTAGTACTTAATAGGTTAATAGAATAATTTAGACTTAATAGGGATGTTGAATATGACGGCGATAAGGATACTGAGCCGTGTGGTTTCCGGCCTAAGAATAGAACCACCCCTACTCGTCCCGTAGGTGTCGAAAGAAGCGACAAAGGGATATATCCAGAAGATGGGCAGCAGCATCCTTCTGTGTAACAGCAATCATCTGCTACTGCGATCGCCAACCCGCTTGCCCAGCGTGGCGAATATAAGCAAATACGTTAAGGAGTGCACAATAGTGGCGCGTTGGTAGAGGCCTATGTCCAGCAGTGGACTAATACAGGCTGATGATGAATAAGATACTCAATTGATTTCATGTCACAGGGGCGGGGGAAATCCGTGACGTTGTCAACGTCACGCGAGAAGAAACCCTTCCCTACTCTACTCCTACCCTACCCTACTCATACCCTACTCTACTCATACCCTACCCTACTCTAACCTACACCTATCCTACCTTACTCTATGCCTAATGTTTGTTTCTAATGTTCCACTCATTTTTTTTCATAAGAACCTTCGCGCGTGATGCCGTGACCAAAGAAATAGGGATTCATTTTTATATACCTATATACGACGTGTTGTTTTGAAGACCAGCCAAATGTTAGGAGGTAAAGGTCTTTAAAACTGAACTACTTTCCCCAAGGAACATAGGTCGAAATCTGAAAACTAAAATTTAACTTCTCATACAAACGTGAGTCACGTGACCAGTCAATTTGTATGGAAGGTCAATTTTCAGATTTCGACCTGTTCCTTGGGGAAAGTTGTTCAGTTTAATGGACCTTATTACCTCCTAAAATTTGGCTGGTCTTTAAAACAACACGTTGTATAGTTAATAATATCTTCCTGACCGAATTTCGGTCACAGCGGCCAAACTCAACGGAGATTAGCCAACTACGCAGGAGATATTATAGTGCACAAGTGTGTGCGCAAACATAGGTGCACTCTCTATTCCCTCACTCTCATAGCCCGATGGGACGGAAATCCCACACGACCGGAGAGAGACCAGGCGCAGGGCCAACGGCTTTACGTGCTTTCCGAGGCACGGAGTAAGTGATAATTAATTTATAAAACGCACATAACTTACGAAAAGTCAGAGGTGCGCGCCTTGGGATCGAACTCGAGACCACTGACTTGCCAGTCAACGGTCACCATCACTAGGCTATCACGACTCAAATTCGAAGTTATATAGATCTACACTCATATAACAGCGTCTTGTAATGGCTTATTTCTGTAGGGCGTGGAAACAGTGTTCGATGTTATGGAGCTCGAGGACAATGCTCGCGCCAAGCTGCTGCAGCTGTCCCCCAACGAGATGGCGGACGTCGCGCGCTTCTGCAACAGATACCCCAACGTCGAACTTACGTACGAGGTGAGATATTATAATAAGTACTTTGAACTACGTTAAAAAACCCGTGGACCAACGACGTCATTGTACAGCGTGTAACAGAAGTCCGAAATAATACTTAAGGGCATGTATGTGTATCATGAAGAGAATCACCTGTGAAAATATTGAATTCAAGGAAGGTATTTTTTTTCTTACAAAAGAAATCTTTTGATTTCATTTTCTTCAATAGTGACAGAGTTCATTAACCTACGCGTGCCTATAAGTGCTTACTTAAACAATTTATTAAAGGTAAGTTACCGGGTTCGTGTTTAGTTGCCTTTCAGCTGATGTCTAGAGCTGTATTTGAAAGATTTTGGTGAAAACTTTGACTTTGGTTTACTCAAGTATTTTTAGGAGTTCGGTTCCAAAATCTATGCTCAATTATTGTTTATAGGGTACCTTATAAGTCCTTAATGTATTTTTTCGGACTTCTGTTACACGCTGTAGTCACGGGTTACCGGTGGATGCAAGCGGCAAGTTGCCGTTCGTTGTGGCGTTCAAGTCCCGGCCTTTGTTCAACAGTGGACGCTTTCCGACTGATGATGATGACGTTAAGAAATTAGAGTAAAATGGAAAAAATACAACTTGACGTTTTAAAATATACAACTTGATCTTTTAAAACATACAATTTGACCTTGTAAAAAATATAACCGAATATCTCTCCTCTTTATATCGACTACCTCTACTTTATTTTTTTCTTATATTCTAGGTGAAGAACGAACGCCATCTGCGCGCTGGTAAACCCATAGTGGTAGAAGTGTCTTTAGAAAGAGAGGACGATATCATAGGCCCAGTCATCGCACCATTCTTCCCGCAGGTAAGATTCAACAAAAAATGTACCACATACTATTTAACTAAGCGCTTTTTTAGCGCTCGCATTTTTTCACCTACTTAAGGGTGATGGTCCCATCGCGGCGGGAAAGTTAAAAATAAAAGAGGATTTTTGGTTTTTTTAACCACTCTATATGAAATATTTCATTTTTCTTTAATTTGCGCTCCTAGTCAATAAAGACGCTACTATAAACTTTGTTTTATCTCAAAATGTTACCAATTTTGTATATTTATGTCAAATACTAAAAAACAGTTTTATGTTTTGAATCTTACATAAACATGCAAAATTGGTAACATTTTGAGTTAAAACAAAGTAATAAATAGTAGCGTCTTTGTTGACTAGGAGCGCAAACTAAAGAAAAATGAAATATTTCATATTGCAAGTGTTCAAAATAACAAAAAACCTCTTTTATTTTTAAATTTCCCGCCGCGTTGGGACCATCACCTTTAAAAACCACTTTAATTTAGATATATTTTTCTGGGTCTCTTACCGGCTTTTTTCTGGACCTGCAGCGCCCACAAGGGGGTGTTATCGCCCACTTTGGGAAAGGCTAGCCTAGAGGTATGCCTAGTCAATTCCCGTTGGTAAACGCAGGCTCACACCTATGATTTTTCGGACACATATGTGTTTTAGAAATTGTATCACTTTCTAAAAACGGTGAAAGAAAATTCAATACATCGTGAGGAAACCTGGACTTCATAGTCTGAAATCGCCAACACGCAGAAAGCTAGCGTTGTGATTAATGCTCAATCCTTCTCTGTATGAGAAGAGGCCTTTGCCCTACAGTGGGCCAGTTACAGGCTGATTTATTTATTTATATTTATGTTATTTCCACAGAAACGCGAAGAAGGTTGGTGGGTTGTTATTGGTGATCCTAAAAGCAACACCCTGTTGTCCATCAAGAGAGTTTCTCTCGCGCGAAGTGCTAAGGTAACAGTAGCGCCATCTATTATCATTAACCTAATCATTAACCTAGGCTCCAGATGAAAATCAGCGGCAAGTACCTTCCAGTACTTGACATTAAGCTGATCTGGAGACCTATTTGGTGCAGCCGTGGGACACAAACCTCATGATTTATTTTTCTTTTATTTCATGTTTTTTATTTTTATTTTTATTTCTCTTATTTTGTTTGTTTGTTTTATTATTGTTTGTTTGTGTTTTCATGTGCTGTCTCAAATAAATTTTATTCATATTTCATATTCATATTTTATTCATATTAAAACGTTATCATTCTCGGAAACAATACTTTTTCGGGATGAAAGGTACCCTATGTCCGTTTCTGTACACCTGACAACGTATATGCAAAATTTCAAGATGATCGCTTCAGTGGTTTAGGCGTGAAAAGGTAAAAAAACCAAGTGGTGGTTTCCGGTCTAAGAATAGAACCACCCCTACTCGTCCCGCGGGTGTCGTAAGAAGCGACAAAGGGAAAGATCCGGAGAATGGGTAGCAGCGTCCTTCTGTGTAACAGTAATCATCTGCTACTGCAATCGCCAACCCGCTTACCTAGCGTGGCGATAGGCAAATACCTCCTATGTTCAGCAGTGGACTAATACAGGCTGATAATGATGAAAAAAGAGTTTGTATTTTTCAAACACACTGGGAATAAGTTTTTCTAAAAACATCATTTTTAATCAAGTTTTTATGAAGGAATATCAAAACTAAACATATTATATGCTATCTAATTGTATCTGTGCTGTTGACCGTTGAAGAGTTCCTTTATCTGGAGCTAATTCTGGATGTCGATTCAGGTCATGCTTACCATAAAAATACATTGTCATCGAAACTGAACTGACATGCAAAAAATCAACTCTAAGATAAGAGGAAGTGCTTGCAAAATTCTACCCGAACAAACACACATCATCATCTGCTTAGCCTTTTCCCAACTATGTTGGGGTCGGCTTCCAGTCTTACCGGATACAGCTGAATACCAGTGTTTTACATGGAGCGACTGCCTATCAGACCTCCACAACCCAGATACTGAGTTACACGATACCCCTTGGTAAGACTGGTTGTCAGACTTTCGGGCTTCTGACTACCCGTAACGACTGTCAAAGATCTACAATTGACAGCCGGGGCCAGCAGCTTAACGTGCTATCCGAGGCACGGACTGATAATTAATTTATAAAACGTACATAACTTACGAAAAGTCAGAGATGCGCGCCTTGGGTTTGAACCCGAGACCTCCGACTTGCCAGTCAACGGTCACCACCACTAGGCAATCACGACTCCCGAACAAATATACATTGCAAGTTAAATAAAAGCTTCTTAAAACAAAGTTGTTTCTGCGGTTGTTGTCTCGGCCTCGCGGAGCCGCCCGACCCTAGTACCTTAAAGCCCTGTGTTTTACATTCTTCGCATTAACAAAAACTGTATTTTCCAGGTACGATTAGACTTCGTCTGCGGCAGTTCAGGTCGACACACTTACACGCTCTATTTCATGTCGGACGCTTACTTGGGAGCCGACCAGGAATACAAGTTCACAGCTGACGTCGCCGAAGCTGCGTCCGACTCCAGCGACTCGGAGTAGATGTTCAATTTAAATTGTATGAATTGACGTCGAATTTTGTGACTCTAAGGTGCAATTTACATTGGCGCGAAACAGAATGGAAGCGAACAGAATAGGCGTGACGAAAGATTTTCAAATCTTCTTCCGTAATGTAGGTACACATTTACTATTTACGGAAAAACCTTTATTACAGTAATAAACTTTAGTTTAACGAAGTATAAAGCCATTTTTAGTAAAAAGCTCTCAGGTGTCATGGCGTCGACTCTGACGTCAAACGCGGTGATTGCTGGTTTAGTCAAAAAAAATCGTCGATTTAATGATGTTAGGGGAAACATTATACAATATTAAAAAATATTAAAACACTGCTTCAGTTTTATTAAAAAATATTAGATCATTAAGATTTTCACTAAAATAAAACCTTAAAATATTGCAATCCGCCATTTTGACTGAAACACCAATCACACCGTATAACGTCAGAGTCGACGCCATGACACCTGAGAGTTTTTTTGACGCACTATTGAAAAAATAATAGAAAAATTGCTTTGTACTTCGTTAAGCTAAAGTTTATTACCGAAATAAAGGTTTTTCGTAAATAGTAAATGTGTACCTACATTACGGAAGAAGATTTGAAAATGTTTCGTGACGCCTATTCCGTTTACTTCTATTCCGCTCCGGAGCTAAGTAAATGGAGTGTAAGTGTCTAAACACACTATGCCGAACGTACGCGACCGAAGTTGCGCGTCTGATTTTACGTTCCGACGTGTTCGGCTGATATGACACACTACAAGTGCCGAACTTACGCGGCTGAAATTTCAGTTGCGTTACTTGATGCGTGTGTAGTGTGTATAAACTTCGGTCGCGTATAATGTGTCCACTACAGCTGAACGCTACGCTGAACTTACGCCCGACCGAAATTACGTTGCGTTTATAACGCAATGAAACTTCGGCGTTATGTGCCGTCAGTAATACAAATGACATTGCAGGCGTAATCATGCCGAACTTCGGTCGCGTACGTTCGGCATAGTGTGTTAGACACTAAGGGCTGTAGGGCCGTGGCAGACATTACGCACGTATCGTATGTTCTAAGACTTTTTTGAGGATAAGAAAATAAAAACATTTCATTTGAATTTGGTATTTTTTTTTATAATTGAATCCTGTGTTTTCCCGAAAGAGTTGGCAGATGTGTTTAAAGATTTACTTCAACATCCCGTTTGATACAAGAGAAAGGTAAAAATTGCTTACAATAAATAAAAAAAATCAAGTCACCAAAACAACGCGACGTGCTACACATTTAAGATAAATGTGGAACTTTATTTACTATAAAACCGACATCAAAAGGAACTAAAAAGATTGAAATAACTTTAAAACGTTTTGGAGTCGGTTCCAAGTCAAGTTCTTAATGAGAAGGTTAAAGAGGCTAGTTGGCTTGGAACCGACTCCAAAACGTAAAGTTATTTCAGGCTTTTTAGTTTCATTTGAAGTCGGTTTTGTTTTTTTTATTAATTTTTTTTTCACGAGTTTTAGTGGCACCTAAGATTACCCCTTCCCCCTGACACTTGTGAGGCTAATATTTAAAATCTATATTAAAAGCCCTTTCAAACGATACTTCACGATATTTTTTAATTTTTATTCTTGGATAGTGATAAGACCACGTATCCTCCCTCTTCCTCATTACTCGTTAGCCATCGACCGCACGTATAAACAAAGCAATATTACTTGTTACGATAATTCTGCTATTATCCTACCAGGAGTTCCGTTCGATATCTCCTAACTCCATGATCAGATCATTACAATATTTCTATGGGACCAATCTGGAAGCACACCCTTTCAATGAAAAAGAAATATTTCCAAAACAGTTCATAAATGAGCGAGTTTTGAGGTAACAAACATAATAAAAAATAAAAACACAACAAACAATCGAATTGAGAACCTCCTCCTTTTTGAAGTCGGTTATTAAAAAGATACATATTGCCAAGAGCGTAGCGAGATACGGGCCGGGGCTCTACAAATTGCAGGAATGCTCACCAACCGTAAATTTATTTATTTATTTAAACATTCACAAGAAACATGGTAAATTAGGTGGTAGTGACAGAAAAAATCGTTCATACATATTTCGCCTTTGAATGGCATGCAAACAGTCGGGTTATGTTATTATTGCTAGTTACATGGTTTTTAAGTTACATAGTTACCTTATTAATTATATTACTTATACATCATTTATATTATATTATTTATTATTAACATAGTCATTAGTCATTTATAAAAATTACAATCCAAGTATTCTTTCACTTTATAGAAATTATATTCATATAGTAAGTTAAATAATTTGCATTTAAATATTTGCAATGTTAATGATTTCTTAATATCTGATGGTACCTTATTATATAACTTTATGGTCATTGTGAGGCAACTGTTACTATATAAAGTAATATTACGTAGTGTAACAATAATTACCCCAACTACCTGGATTATTATTTAATATACAGCTTGGCAAAAAAGAGTCTGAGGCGGTGACAGCTGGAACTAAAAATAAAAATCTTGAAAACAGAACAAAAAAAATTAAAACATAAAAAAAATAAAAATTTTGAGAACTAAAATAGCTTAGAAGTGACTCATTACATTATAATAGATGACAAAAAATTCGTTATAGAAAAATGTAAGCATCATATAACTTGTAATTTTAAATTGCTGTATGAAAAATGCATCAGTGGCGCCCCCAATTTTTCCAGACTCTTTTTTGCCAAGCTGTACAAACTCCTTGCTTCATTGGTACAACGTGTGTGTGATAAAAATATTTCTGATCTCTGATTCGTATGACAACAATATTGGTAGTAGTGATGATTGAATCAAAACGTAAGTACCAAAATGAAATATCATCTGCGTGTCCCAAGTTAGGGCGCCAATTAAATCTTGGAGCCCAATCATGGGACTATTAATATTCTAGACTAATTAATCTAATCTAATTATTATTAATAGACTATTGAATAGGAATATTATCATCATCTGCCTAGCCTTTTCCCAACTATGTTGGGGTCGGCTTCCAGTCTTACCGGATGCAGCTGAATACCAGTGTTTTATATGAATCGACTGCCTATCAGACCTCCACAACCCAGATACTGGGTTACACGATACCCCAACTTGGTAAGACGGGTTGTCAGACTTTCGGGCTTCTGACTACCTGTAACGACTGTCAAAGATCTACAATTGACAGCCGGGGCCAACAGCTTAACGTGCTATCCGAGGCACGGAGAGTGATAATTAATTTATAATACGCACATAACTTACGAAAAGTCAGAGGTGCGCGCCTTGGGTTCGACCCGAGAGCTGACTTGCCAGTCAAAGGTCACCACCACTAGGCTATCAAGACTCATTACATGGGACTTACTATTATCATTCACAATAATTAATTTGCTAGTTCGTTATAGAATCTATCATCTGTACCTATAATTACTAGACATTGAAGTACATACAGTGACCTGCCTTGCAAAGAAAATTATACTTTATTGCTATGACTATAGAATCTAAAACAGAAAATGAATCGGAAGCTTTTACACGCGCCCACTTGCGTCTATTAATTCTGTAATCAATATATCGATCGTGACCTGCGCATTGCATTCAGAATATTCTAGAACAACTTACTGTCGCAGAGGAAATCATGCTTTATTACAATAACAATAAAGTTTATAGTATGAAGTGGAGGAAGGTCTATAAAAGTTATTTGTAACAAAATCAACGTAAATACCGTGACCTGCGCATTGCATTCAAAATATTCTAGAATGGCCGAAAGCAAAGGAAAAAATGCTTTAATGCAATGGCTATAGAACCGAAAACAGAAAATAAGCCACTTGCGTCATATTAATTCCGTTTTCAAAATATTGATCGTGACCTGCGCATTGCATTCAGGATGTTCTAGAAAAACTTCTTGATTTTAGATTTCTTTGTGTTCTCAGTGCGCCGCGCGTCGTCTGCCGATGAGGATGACAGACGACGCGCGGCGGCACGATCCATCAAGCCATCAGCGTGACACCGGGCTCTTCTCTCTTCAGTACAGCGTGACTGTGTACGGCGTGACTCAGGGATAAAGACAACTGAGATCAACAAAGGTATGTCAGTCATATTACTACTTGTTAGTGATTTTATTCGTGTAGTTTCATGGTATTTAACAGTGGTGTTTTGTATATCAGCCGTCAATGAGAAATCGATAGGAAGGGGCGTCTATTTTAAGAAAAGACAATTATTAATTAATCCAACTAAATGTCTTGAGAGTATCAGAGGATGATTCTAAAGAATTAATGATTTATTATACGAGGTTAGAGAAAGTAAGAAAAGGGTGTGTCCTGCACAAAATCAAGTGGTATTGGCAACATTCTGTAATATTTGTAGAACCTGTTTGTAAAAGTTATTTGTAACAAAATCAACGCATAGGCCGTGACAATAATAATAAAGTTTATAGTATGAAGTGGAGGAAAATGAATGAGATAAGTAGTTCTAATCTAGATTTCTTTGTGTTCTCAGGGCGCCGCGGGTCGTCTGCCAAGGAAGACGACAGACGACGCGGGGCGGTACCATCCGTCAAGCCATCACCGTGACACTGGGCTCTGCCTCTCTTCAGAACAGCGTGACAGCATGCATCGTGACTCAGGGATAAGGACAACTGAGATAAACAAAGGTATGAGTCTGTCATATTACTACTTGTAAGTGATATTATTCGTGTAGTTTTTTAAACACTTTGGCCCACGATAGGATTTTTGTTGTATTGTAAGTACAAATCAACAATGCACAATACACCCAGACCGAAAAAAATGTTTGTGGATCACACAAATATTTGTCCCTTACGGGATTGGACCACTTTCCGCTATCGACACTCTACCCCTATAGAGTTAAATAACTTAAAGCAATATTTATGCTTTTACAGATGCTTCTCAGACGAGCAACGTAGCTGACGCGCATCGCCAGCCGTATTGAAAGAACAAGTCCTTCGCACCACCATCAAGCCGCCATGACACCGGGCTGTGCAGCTCTCTGCCCTTCAGTAGAGATTCAATTCAAAATATCTGTATTGAATTAAACTAAGAGAGATCTTTCGTATCATCAAGAAAGTTATCTAGTTGCCGTGTGGTACCTGGCAACTGAAAAGAATGTGCCACCCCTTCTCTTCCCGTGGGTGTCGTAAAAGGCGACTAACGGTATATATGTCCAGGGGACGGAACCGCAGCGTCTTCTGTATCAACTGTGGCATATAAGAACTGCGGTACACAGACAGGGCAGGTGCGGATTCATCAGGAGGTCATAGGGTTACAGTATTTATTCTCTTAAATATTCTGGTCCTTTGCTCTTCTGCAACTTTGGATCCGCGCCTGAACATTTTAATTAGGTTTAGGTGTAAGTATTTATTTTTAAGATACAACACTTATGAGGTAGTAGATTATTGCAATAATTAAGGTAGCATAAGTATATTAATTGGTGTTATTTCCTTACTTTAAAAATATATTTTTTTTAAAATATTACACACCTCGTTTTATTTGGAAATATCCCAAAACTGTGAAGTTCCTGTAAGACCAAGCCACACATGATAATATATTTATCTTAGTGGCCAAAAGAACTGCAATTGTGTACTGATGAATATTTTTCTGACGCAAAACTTTTTAAATAATTATTTGCTTTGAAAATTATCTTCAATTACAGTCTTAAACGTAAACGCTATCTAGATACAGTTAGATAAACTGTACCGAATGGTGACTAAGCTTCTAATTACGGTTGGTGTCAGTATTTCAATCATATTCCAGTGATTATTGTGGGTTATTGCAGAGAACAGCAATTCGACACGACCGGAGATAGATCAGACGCAGGACCATAATATATACCTAAAGGTCTTGTATTGACAGCTCAAAAAGATTCAGAGGTTAGATGACTTTTTAAATTTGCCGCTCTTTTATATGGACAGCCTTCGTTGGCCAGAATATAAAATGGCTCAGATAGACAGACGGACATGAAGGACAAAACGCACTCACATGCATCATAATAAATGTAATAACAAAGTATTGATCGTGTTAGACGAACTAGTTCTTCAAGCCGCCAGCGTGACACCGGGGTCAGCAGTCCTTACTATGCGCGCGTAGCGTGTTATCGGGTAAGTGTTTAATTTTTTATCCTGTAAGGTCTTCTTCTTATCTTATGTCTAATGAACTACTTAGTATCAGAGTTTAAACTACCCGTAGGCCTCTGCAATGGCTTTACGCACCCTCGGGAATGTGTCTTAAGTGTGCTGGTTTCCTCCCAATTTTTTCTTCACCGTTTCAAGCAAATGGTAGTTAATATCAAAAACGTACAATACAATGTTTCATTATAATAAGTAATTAGTAATGGATAGTTAAAGCATAATTGGAGCATGGAATCGGTAGTTCGTAAAGTACTCCGGTAGATATCACCGCACGCCTATTAGATAAGGCGATAAGAAAATAAATTCATAATTTCAAATGAAGCGGATAATACTCAGTAGCTTGGTTGGTAAAGCGATGGCACGGCACGCCTAAGATTGTGAGTTCAAGTCCCGCCCGAGTCAGTTCTTTTAGCGAATTTCTCATTAAATATTTTCATTTTAAAGTTATTTGTAACAAAATCAATGTATAGACCGTGACCTGCGCATTGCATTAAGAATATTCTATAATGACTGAAAGCAAAGGAAAAAATGCTTTATTGCAATGGCTATAGAATTGAAAACAGAAAATGAGCCACTTGCGTCATATTAATTCTGATATCAAAATATTGATCGTGACCTGCGCATTGAATTCAGAAAAACTTCTTGTGCGTAGAGGAAATCATGCTTTATTACAATGAGGATAAAGTTTATACTATGTTGTTGAGGAAAAGGAATCAGATGACTAGTTCTAGTCTAGATTTCTTTGTGTTCTCAGTGCGCCGCGCGTCGTCTGCCGATGAGGACGACAGACGACGCGCGGCGGCACGATCCATCAAGCCATCACCGTGACACCGGGCTCTTCTCTCTTCAGTACAGCGTGACTGTGTACGGCGTGACTCAGGGATAAAGACAACTGAGATCAACAAAGGTAGGAGTCAGTCATATTACTACTTGTAAGTGATTTTATTCGTGTAGTTTCATGGTATTTAACACTGCTGTTTTGTATATTAGCCGTCAATGAGAAATCGATAGGAAGGGGCGTCTATTTTAAGAAAAGACAATTATTAATTAATCCAACTAAATGTCTTGAGAGTATCAGAGGGTGATTCTAGAGAATTAATGATTTATTATACGAGGTTAGAGAAAGTAAGAAAAGGGTGTATCCTGCACAAAATCAAGTGGTATTGGCAACATTCTGTAATATTTGTAGAACCTGTTTGTAAAAGTTATTTGTAACAAAATCAACGCATAGGCCGTGACAATAATAATAAGTTTATAGTATGAAGTGAAGGAAAATGAATGAGATAAGTAGTTCTAATCTGGATTTCTTTGTGTTCTCAGGGCGCCGCGGGTCGTCTGTCACCGTGACACTGGGCTCTGCCTCTCTTCAGAACAGCGTGACAGCATGCAGCGTGACTCAGGGATAAGGACAACTGAGATAAACAAAGGTATGAGTCTGTCATATTACTACTTGTAAGTGATTTTATTCGTGTAGTTTTTTAAACACGTTGCCTCACAATAGGATTTTTCTTGTATTGTAAGTACAAATCAACAATGCACAATACACCCAGACTGAAAAAAATGTTTGTGGATCACACAAATATTTGTCCCTTACGGGATTGGACCACTTTCCGCTATCGATACTCTACCCCGATAGAGTTAAATAACTTAAAGCAATATTTATGCTTTTACAGATGCTTCGCAGATGAGCAACGTGATTGACGCGCATCGCCAGCCGTATTGAAAGAACAAGTCCTTCGCACCACCATCAAGCCGCCATGACACCGGGCTGTGCAGCTCTCTGCCCTTCAGTAGAGATTCAATTCCAAATATCTGTATTGAATTAAACTAAGAGAGATCTTTCGTATCATCAAGAAAGTTATCTAGTTGCCGTGTGGTACCTGGCAACTGAAAAGAATGTGCCACCCCTTCTCTTCCCGTGGGTGTCGTAAAAGGCGACTAACGGTATATATGTCCAGGGGACGGCACCGCAGCGTCTTCTGTATCAACTATGGCATATAAGAACTGCGGTACACAGACAGGGCAGGTGCGGATTCATCAGGAGGTCATAGGGTTACAGTATTTATTCTTCTAAATATTCTGGTCCTTTGCTCTTCTGCAACTTTGGATCCGCGCCTGAACATTTTAATTAGGTTTAGGTGTAAGTATTTATTTTTAAGATACAACACTTATGAGGTAGAAGATTATTGCAATAGTTAAGGTAGCATAAGTATATTAATTGGTGTTATATCCTTACTTTAAAAATATATATTTTTTTAAATGTTACACACCTCGTTTTATTTGGAAATATCCCAAAACTGTGAAGTTCTTGTAAGACCAAGCCACACATGATAATATATTTATCTTAGTGGCCAAAAGAACTGCAACTGTGTACTGATTAATATTTTTCTGACGCAAAACTTTTTAAATAATTATTTGCTTTGAAAATTATCTTCAATTACAGTCTTAAACGTAAACGCTATCTAGATACAGATAGATAAACTGTACCGAATGGTGACTAAGCTTCTAATTACGGTTGGTGTCAGTATTTCAATCATATTCCAGTGATTATTGTGGGTTATTGCAGTGAACAGCAATCCAACACGACCGGAGATTGATCAGACGCAGGACCATTATGTATACCTATAGGTCTTGTATTGACAGCTCAAAAAGATTCAGAGGTTAGATGACTTTTTAAATTTGCCACTCTTTTATATGGACAGCCTTCGTTGGCCAGACTATAAAATGGCTCAGATAGACAGACGGACATGAAGGACAAAACGCACTCACATGCATCATAATAAATGTAAAAACAAAGTATTGATCGTGTTAGACGAACTAGTTCTTCAAGCCGCCAGCGTGACACCGGGGTCAGCAGTCCTTACTATGCGCGCGTAGCGTGTTATCGGGTAAGTGTTTAATTTTTTATCCTGTAAGGTCTTCTTCTTATCTTATTTCTAATGAACTACCTATCGTTATCGAGTTTAAGCTACCCGAAGGCCTCTGAAATGGCTTTACGCACCCTCAGGAATGTGTCTTAAGTGTGCTGGTTTCCTCCCAATTTTTCCTTCACCGTTTCAAGCAAATGGTAGTTAATATCAAAAACGCACAATGTTTTGTAAAATTAGTAATTAGTAATGGATAGTTAAAGCATAATTGGAGCATGGAATCGGTAGTTCGTAAAGTACTCCGGTAGATATCACCACACGCTTATTAGATAAGGCGATAAGAAAAGAAATTCATAATTTCAAATGAAGCGGATAATACTCAGTAGCTTGGTTTGTAAAACGATGGCACGGCACGCCTAAGATCGTGAGTTCAAGTCCCACCCGAGTCAGTTCTTTTTGCGAATTTCTCATTAAATATTTTCATTTTAAAGTTATTTGTAACAAAATCAATGTATAGACCGTGACCTGCGCATTGCATTCAGAATATTCTATAATGACTGAAAGCAAAGGAAAAAATGCTTTATTGCAATGGCTATAGAATTGAAAACAGAAAATGAGCCACTTGCGTCATATTAATTCTGTAATCAAAATATTGATCGTGACCTGCGCATTGAATTCAGAAAATCTTCTTGTGCGTAGAGGAAATCATGCTTTATTACAATGAGGATAAAGTTTATGCTATGTTGTTGAGGAAAAGAAATCAGATGAGTAGTTCTAGACTAGATTTCTTTGTGTTCTCAGTGCGCCGCGCGTCGTCTGCCGATGAGGATGACAGACGACGCGCGGCGGCACCATCCATCAAGCGTGACACCGGGCTCTTCTCTCTTCAGTACAGCGTGACTGCGTACGGTGTGACTCAGGGATAAAGACAACTGAGATCAACAAAGGTATGTCAGTCATATTACTACTTGTAAGTGATTTTATTCGTGTAGTTTCATGGTATTTAACACTGCTGTTTTTTATATCAGCCGTCAATGAGAAATCGATAGGAAGGGGCGTCTATTTTAAGAAAAGACAATTATTAATTAATCCAACTAAATGTCTTGAGAGTATCAGAGGATGATTCTAAAGAATTAATGATTTATTATACGAGGTTAGAGAAAGTAAGAAAAGGGTGTGTCCTGCACAAAATCAAGTGGTTTTGGCAACATTTTGTACCTAATATTTGTAGAACCTGCCTATAAAAGTTATTTGTAACAAAATCAACGCATAGGCCGTGACAATAATAATAAAGTTTATAGTATGAAGTGGAGGAAAATGAATGAGATAAGTAGTTCTAATCTAGATTTCTTTGTGTTCTCAGGGCGCCGCGGGTCGTCTGCCAAGGAAGACGACAGACGACGCGGGGCGGTACCATCCATCAAGCCATCACCGTGACACTGGGCTCTGCCTCTCTTCAGAACAGCGTGACAGCATGCAGCGTGACTCAGGGATAAGGACAACTGAGATAAACAAAGGTATGAGTCTGTTATATTACTACTTGTAAGTGATTTTATTCGTGTAGTTTTTTAAACACTTTGACCCACAATAGGATTTTTCTTGTATTGTAAGTTCAAATCAACAATGCACAATACACCCAGAACGAAAAAAATGTTTGTGGATCACACAAATATGTGTCCCTTACGGGATTGGACCACTTTCCGCTATCGATACTCTACCCCGATAGAGTTAAATAACTTAAAGCAATATTTATGCTTTTACAGATGCTTCGCAGACGAGCAACGTAGCTGACGCGCATCGCCAGCCGTATTGAAAGAACAAGTCCTTCGCACCACCATCAAGCCGCCATGACACCGGGCTGTGCAGCTCTCTGCCCTTCAGTAGAGATTCAAGTCCAAATATCTGTATTGAATTAAACTAAGAGAGATCTTTCGTATCATCAAGAAAGTTATCTAGTTGCCGTGTGGTACCTGGCAACTGAAAAGAATGTGCCACCCCTTCTCTTCCCGTGGGTGTCGTAAAAGGCGACTAACGGTATATATGTCCAGGGGACGACACCGCAGCGTCTTCTGTATCAACTGTGGCATATAAGAACTGCGGTACACAGACAGGGCAGGTGCGGATTCATCAGGAGGTCATAGGGTTACAGTATTTATTCTCTTAAATATTCTGGTCCTTTGCTCTTCTGCAACTTTGGATCCGCGCCTGAACATTTTAATTAGGTTTAGGTGTAAGTATTTATTTTTAAGATACAACACTTATGAGGTAGTAGATTATTGCAATAGTTAAGGTAGCATAAGTATATTAAGTGGTGTTATTTCCTTACTTTAAAAATATATTTTATTAAAAATGTTACACACCTCGTTTTATTTGGAAATATCCCAAAACTGTGAAAATTATCTTCAATTACAGTCTTAAACGTAAACGCTATCTAGATACAGATAGATAAACTGTACCTACTGAATGGTGATCGATTGTGACCTGCGCATTGCATTCAGAATATTATAGAACAACTTCCTGTCGGCAAAGGAAATCATGCCTTATTACAATAACAATAAAGTTTATAGTATGAAGTGGAGGAAAAGGAATCAGATAAGTAGTTCTAGTCTAGATTTCTTTGTGTTCTCAGTGCGCCGCGCGCCGTCTGTCTATGAGGTCGACAGACGACGCGCGGCGGCACCATCCATCAAGCCATCACCGTGACACCGGGCTCTTCTCTCTCCAGTACAGCGTGACTGCGTGCAGCGTGACTCAGGGATAAAGACAACTGAGATCAACAAAGGTATGAGCCAGTCATATTACTATTTATAAGTGATTTTATTCGTGTAGGTTCATGGTATTTAACACTGCTGTTTTTTATATCACCCGTCAATGAGAAATCGATAGGAAGGGGCGTCAATTTTGGGAAAAGACAATTATTAATTAATCCAATTAAAAGTCTTGAGAGTGTCAGAGGATGATTCTAGAGAATGAATGATTTATTATACGAGGTTAGAAAAAGTAAGAAAAGGGTGTGTCCTGCACAAAATCAAGTGCTATTGGAAACATTTTGTACCTGATAGTTGTAGAACCTGTCTATAAAAGTTATTAGTAACAAAATCAACGTATAGACCGTGACCTGCGCATTGCATTTAGAATATTCTGGAATGACTGAATGCAAAGGAAGGAATACTTTATTGCAATGGCTATAGAATTGAAAACAGAAAATGAGCCAATTGCGTCATATTAATTCTGTAATCAAAATATTGATCGTGACCTGCGCATTGAATTCAAAAAACTTCTTGTGCGTAGAGGAAATTATGCTTTATTACAATGAAGATAAAGTTTATGCTACGTTGTTGAGGAAAAGGAATCAGATGAGTAGTTCTAGTCTAGATTTCTTTGTGTTCTCAGTGCGCCGCGCGTCGTCTGCCGATGAGGATGACAGACGACGCGCGGCGGCACCATCCATCAAGCCATCACCGTGACACCGGGCTCTTCTCTCTTCAGTACAGCGTGACTGCGTGCAGCGTGACTCAGGAATAAAGACAACTGAGATCAACAAAGGTATGAGCCAGTCAAATTACTATTTATAAGTGATTTTATTCGTGTAGGTTCATGGTATTTAACACTGCTGTTTTGTATATCAGCTGTCAATGAGAAATCGATAGGAAGGGGCGTCTATTTTAAGAAAAGACAATTATTAATTAATCCAACTAAATGTCTTGAGAGTATCAGAGGATAATCATCCTCATTCTTTAGAATCCTAAAGAATTAATGATTTATTATACGAGGTTAGAGAAAGTAAGAGGTGAGGAGAAGGTGTGTCCTGCACAAAATCATGTGGTATTGGCAACCTTCTGTAATATTTGTAGAACCTGTTTGTAAAAGTTATTTGTAACAAAATCAACGCAGAGGCCGTGACAATAATAATAAAGTTTATAGTATGAAGTGGAGGAAAATGAATGAGATAAGTAGTTCTAGTCTAGATTTCTTTGTGTTCTCAGGGCGCCGCGGGTCGTCTGCCAAGGAAGACGACAGACGACGCGGGGCGGTACCATCCATCAAGCCATCACCGTGACACTGGGCTCTGCCTCTCTTCAGAACAGCGTGACAGCATGCATCGTGACTCAGGGATAAGGACAACTGAGATAAACAAAGGTATGAGTCTGTCATATTACTACTTGTAAGTGATTTTATTCGTGTAGTTTTTTAAACACTTTGACCTACGATAGGATTTTTCTTGTATTGTAAGTACAATTCAACAATGCACAATACACCCAGACCGAAAAAAATGTTTGTGGATCACACAAATATGTGTCCCTTACGGGATTGGACCACTTTCCGCTATCGATACTCTACCCCGATAGAGTTAAATAACTTAAAGCAATATTTATGCTTTTACAGATGCTTCGCAGACGAGCAACGTAACTGACGCGCATCGCCAGCCGTATTGAAAGAACAAGTCCTTCGCACCACCATCAAGCCGCCATGACACCGGGCTGTGCAGCTCTCTGCCCTTCAGTAGAGATTCAAGTCGAAATATCTGTATTGAATTAAACTAAGAGAGATCTTTCGTATCATCAAGAAAGTTATCCAGTTGCCGTGTGGTACCTGGCAACTGAAAAGAATGTGCCACCCCTTCTCTTCCCGTGGGTGTCGTAAAAGGCGACTAACGGTATATATGTCCAGGGGACGGAACCGCAGCGTCTTCTGTATCAACTGTGGCATATAAGAACTGCGGTACACAGACAGGGCAGGTGCGGATTCATCAGGAGGTCATAGGGTTACAGTATTTATTCTTCTAAATATTCTGGTCCTTTGCTCTTCTGCAACTTTGGATCCGCGCCTGAACATTTTAATTAGGTTTAGGTGTAAGTATTTAGTTTTAAGATACAACACTTATGAGGTAGTAGATTATTGCAATAGTTAAGGTAGCATAAGTATATTAATTGGTGTTATTTCCTTACTTTAAAAATATATATTTTTTTAAATGTTACACACCTCGTTTTATTTGGAAATATCCCAAAACTGTGAAGTTCCTGTAAGACCAAGCCACACATGATAATATATTTATCTTAGTGGCCAAAAGAACTGCAATTGTGTACTGTTGAATATTTTTCTGACGCAAAACTTTTTAAATAATTATTTGCTTTGAAAATTATCTTCAATTACAGTCTTCAACGTAAACGCTATCTAGATACAGATAGATAAACTGTACCTACTGAATGGTGATCGATTGTGACCTGCGCATTGCATTCAGAACATTATAGAACAACTTCCTGTCCGCAGAGGAAATCATGCCTTATTACAATAACAATAAAGTTTATAGTATGAAGTGGAGGAAAAGGAATCAGATAAGTAGTTCTAGTCTAGATTTCTTTGTGTTCTCAGTGCACCGCGCGCCGTCTGTCTTTGAGGTCGACAGACGACGCGCGGCGGCACCATCCATCAAGCCATCACCGTGACACCGGGCTCTTCTCTCTTCAGTACAGCGTGACTGCGTGCAGCGTGACTCAGGAATAAAGACAACTGAGATCAACAAAGGTATGTCAGTCATATTACTATTTATAAGTGATTTTATTCGTGTAGGTTCATGGTATTTAACACTGCTGTTTTTTATTTCACCCGTCAATGAGAAATCGATAGGAAGGGGCGTCAATTTTGGGAAAAGACAATTATTAATTAATCCAATTAAACGTCTTGAGAGTGTCAAAGGATGATTCTAGAGAATGAATGATTTATTATACGAGGTTAGAGAAAGTAAGAAAAGGGTGTGTCCTGCACAAAATCAAGTGGTATTGGAAACATTTTGTACCTGATAGTTGTAGAACCTGTCTATAAAAGTTATTAGTAACAAAATCAACGTATAGACCGTGACCTGCGCATTGCATTTAGAATATTCTGGAATGACTGAAAGCAAAGGAAGGAATACTTTATTGCAATGGCTATAGAATTGAAAACAGAAAATGAGCCACTTGCGTCATATTAATTCTGTAATCAAAATATTGATCGTGACCTGCGCATTGAATTCAAAAAACTTCTTGTGCGTAGAGTAAATCATGCTTTATTACAATGAGGATAAAGTTTATGCTATGTTGTTGAGGAAAAGGAATCAGATGAGTAGTTCTAGTCTAGATTTCTTTGTGTTCTCAGTGCGCCGCGCGCCGTCTTCCGATGAGGACAACAGACGACGCGCGGCGGCACCATCCATCAAGCCATCACCGTGACACCGGGCTCTTCTCTCTTCAGTACAGCGTGACTGTGTACGGCGTGACTCAGGGATAAAGACAACTGAGATCAACAAAGGTATGTCAGTCATATTACTACTTGTAAGTGATTTTATTCGTGTAGGTTCATGGTATTTAACACTGCTGTTTTTTATATCAGCCGTCAATGAGAAATCGATAGGAAGGGGCGTCTATTTTAAGAAAAGACAATTATTAATTAATCCAACTAAATGTCTTGTGAGAGTATCAGAGGATGATTCTAAAGAATTAATGATTTATTATACGAGGTTAGAGAAAGTAAGAAAAGGGTGTGTCCTGCACAAAATCAAGTGGCATTGGCAACATTCTGTAATATTTGTAGAACCTGTTTGTAAAAGTTATTTGTAACAAAATCAACGCATAGGCCGTGATAATAATAATAAAGTTTATAGTATGAAGTGGAGGAAAATGAATGAGGTAAGTAGTTCTAATCTAGATTTCTTTGTGTTCTCAGGGCGCCGCGGGTCGTCTGCCAAGGAAGACGACAGACGACGCGGGGCGGTACCATCCATCAAGCCATCACCGTGACACTGGGCTCTGTCTCTCTTCAGAACAGCGTGACAGCATGCATCGCGACTCAGGGATAAGGACAACTGAGATAAACAAAGGTATGAGTCTGTCATATTACTACTTGTAAGTGATTTTATTCGTGTAGTTTTTTAAACACTTTGACCCACAATAGGATTTTTCTTGTATTGTAAGTACAAATCAACAATGTACAATACACCCAGACCGAAAAAAATGTTTGTGGATCACACAAATATGTGTCCCTTACGGGATTGGACCACTTTCCGCTATCGATACTCTACCCCGATAGAGTTAAATAACTTAAAGCAATATTTATGCTTTTACAGATGCTTCGCAGACGAGCAACGTAGCTGACGCGCATCGCCAGCCGTATTGAAAGAACAAGTCCTTCGCACCACCATCAAGCCGCCATGACACCGGGCTGTGCAGCTCTCTGCCCTTCAGTAGAGATTCAAGTCCAAATATCTGTATTGAATTAAACTAAGAGAGATCTTTCGTATCATCAAGAAAGTTATCTAGTTGCCGTGTGGTACCTGGCAACTGAAAAGAATGTGCCACCCCTTCTCTTCCCGTGGGTGTCGTAAAAGGCGACTAACGGTATATATGTCCAGGGGACGGAACCGCAGCGTCTTCTGTATCAACTGTGGCATATAAGAACTGCGGTACACAGACAGGGCAGGTGCGGATTCATCAGGAGGTCATAGGGTTACAGTATTTATTCTCTTAAATATTCTGGTCCTTTGCTCTTCTGCAACTTTGGATCCGCGCCTGAACATTTTAATTAGGTTTATGTGTAAGTATTTATTTTTAAGATACAACACTTATGAGGTAGTAGATTATTGCAGTAGTTAAGGTAGCGTGAGATTAAAACCTAAGTAGTATTAAAAAGCAAAAGGCAAACAACTTACTTAACACTTATTTAACCCTAACATTAAAAAAAAGTAACAAAATCTCGTTTTATTTGGAAATATCCCAAAATTGTTAATTTCCTGTAAGGCCACGCTACACATGATGTATTTCTGTAATCTTAGTGGCTAAAAGATACTGCAATTATGTACGATTTTTAGTCATATTTATTTATTTATTTTACACTTTATTGTACACCAAATAAACAAATAACAGTACATGTAACAAATCATACTTAGGTACAAAGGGTGGCTTTATCGCACACTGCGATCGACGATCTCTTCCAAGCAACTTTTGGATGGACAGGAATGTTTAGAAAAGAGGACGGGTGGTCAAATGTACAAGTTATAATATACTACATATACATACTTAAATTTAATAAATAAAATACATGTTACTTTACATAAATTATACAATAAAAAATATATTATAATACAAATACACTAACGTAAACATAAATTTTAGTAGTAACAATAAATTGCTTATAGACAGTATGTTATAGCGATTGGAAATTAATATTTTTGTGAATTTTTTACATGTTATAACACATGTTAGATTATTAAATACAATAACTTAACATGTAAGTAAAAAATTCACAAAAATATCGTGAGGAAACCTGGACTAATAATTTGTAAGATTGCTGAAATATATCTAGTCATACCACACAAGAAAAGATTTTTTCATAGATTTGAAATAAAAAAAACGAGTTGTTTTTTTATTCACGACATTTATTTTTATATCGGAGAAAACACCAATTAAATACCATATTACTCATTGTAGCTTACTTACTACAATAACATAACACCTCATCTATCAAATAACATAATATACCTACAGCTTGGCAAAAAAGAGTCTGGAAAATTTGAGGGCGCCACTGGCGCACTTTTCATACTACAATTCAAAATTACAAGTTATTTGGTGCTTACATATTTATAAAACTAGTTTTTTGTCATTAATTACATTCAAATAAATAACATAAAAGTCATTTTAGTACTCAGAAATTTAGTTTTTAAGATTTTTATTTTTAGTTCCAGCTGTCACCGCCTCAGACTCTTTTTTGCCAAGCTGTACTTAACTATTACAGGACACAATCAGAGTAGAAATATAGAAAACGTACAAGAGTTCCTGGCAAATTATTACACTCACACGGATCCAAAGTAAGAGGAGAGCGAAGAAGAAATATTCACGAGAATAAATTATTGTAACCCTATGACCTCCTAATGAGTCCGCCCCTGCCCTATAATAATAATAATAAATCATTTATTTTCAGGCACAATAAACCCACAATTATAATACAAGAACTAGAATCGTTTATTAATTACATAAAACACAATAAAATCAATTTCTTTCATTCAAATTTAATTCATTTACGTGATAATTTAGTATAAGTAATATAAAATCGATAAAATTTAATTCAAAAATCCTATTCACTGTAGTTCTTGTCTACCGTAGTTAATACAAAAGACGCTGCCTTCACCTGAACCTGGAGCCTTGAGGCCCAATTTAACCAGTCATTGTAATAGTCTCAAACTTTCGCGAACATTTAACATAATGAAACAACTTTTTAAACGGATAAAACTCGCGTAGGTATTTATTTTTATAAAACACACCTGATTTATACAAATGATTTATAAAAATGATTTATAAAAATGCGGCGTGTTTTATCAAAATAAATACGCGAGTTTTATGCCTTTAACAAGTTGTTTCATTATAATTAAACTAAGTTCAGCCCTACGTAAATTGCAGTTCTCAACTCAGTTAAACGCTTGAACCGAGTTTAGTGTCGAGGTGAAATCGGCTCTTAGTCATATTTTATTTGGCAATTACGACACTCCAACAGGAGGAAAGGGGTGGCCTATTATTTTCACTTGCCGGCCACCACACGGCAACTACACTCCTCGCTTACACAAGCGTGCTAACACGAACAAAGCTGTTCGCATTAAATTTCATTAAACTCAACTTTCCTAAATAAAATGGGATTGGCTTAAAAATTATTGGGTTAACTAAAAATAGTTGGGTGAACTTTATGGCTAGAAGTGAGACTGCATTGCGCGCGCTGTTTGCCTGCAACCACGAGCGAGGCATTCTGACACCAGCCGCCGCCTTCAGAGACGAGTGAATGCTAATCCGACAGCAAGGATCTGTAACAGCATAAACACATTCTTTTAGTAAAAACGTAAACATAGTAAGAAATACATTGGGTTAGAATTACTTCTAAATTTGGATAATAGATGGCGCTGTTCCTTTAATTGGGAAACCTGAAGCGACAAATATGATTTCATTAGAGAACACGTGTGATCGTTGGACTACTAAGTCAATGGTAGCCGGTTCAAACCAAGTCACTTGACTTTTCAAAATCTTGTGCGTATTTTATATGATCTATCTTACTTAAAACTATGGAAAACATAGTGAGGAAACATTTGACACATATTCTCGATGGTGTGAAAAGTCATGTCAGAGGCCTAAGGAAGGTTTAAACTCTGATAAGTAACTTATCAACTATACGATAAACAGAAGACTTTACAGGATAAAAAATTCAAACACATACCCGATGTCACGCTGTACAGTAGGACTGCTGACCCCGGTGTCACGCTGGTGGCTTGAAGGAGTAGTTTATCTAGCACGACAAATGGCTGGCGGCGCAGTGAGGACACAAGAGCATCTAGACTAGAATTATCTGAACGCAGCGCGCAGGTTACGATCGATACTTTGATATTATATTTATTATGATGCATATGAGTGCGTTTTCATAACTCATTTTCCATTTTAGACTCTATTGCTATACAAATAAAGTGCTTGTTTCTGTATTGCAAAAGTTATTCTAGAATGTTCTGGTTGCAATGCGCAGGTCACGATCTATACTATTTTAATATATTTATAATAATGCAAGGGGATGCGTATTTAAACTATTCATTCATTTTGTATTTTAGACTCTATCGCTATAGCAATAAAGTATTTCTTCCTTTGCCCACGTTATTCTAGAATATTCTGAATGCAATGCGCAGGTTCCAATCTAAACTCTCATGTGTATGTTGCAAGAAATAAATATATACAGGTTCTATAACTATTTAGCGAATGTTGCCAAAACCACTTGTGTTCTAGCAAGTTTTAACCTTTGATTTTATTATTCTGGTAACTCTGTAAATCTCTCGTTCACTAATAAAGTCGACAAGTACAGCTTGGCAAAAAAGAGTCTGAGGCGGTGACAGGTGGAACTAAAAATAAAAATCTGAAAACCTAAATTTGTGAATACTAAAATAATTTAAAAGTGAATAATTTGATTGTATTTGATGACAAAAAGTCGTCATAAAATTATAGAAGTACTAAATATGTTGTAATTTTGGAAATTAACTACGAGAAGTGCGCCAGTGGCGCCCAATTTTTGCAGACTCTTTTTTGCCAAACTATAATTGTAAAAATTAATCGTGTATTTTTGTAACTTCCATCAACAAGTTATCCCGCGAGAGTGTGAGGCAAAAATATAAGTATTTTTTTAAGGGTTCCGGAGCCACATGGCAAAATCGAAACCTTTCTAGTTTTGTCATGTCTGTCAGCCATTTAATATTGAGGCCAACAATATAAAATGGCTGCCCATATAAAAGAGCCAGTTTTTATAAAGAAAAGAAAATGCTCTCTATTTATTTAATTGTCATCATACGTTGCTTGCGTATGACCCGTTAGAAAAAGTAATTTAGTTTATTAAAGGTGTTTCTTTTAACAAGACTGTTTTTCATGAATGAGCGCCTGTTACTGAGGCAGTAGTGGCCTATTTCGGTATGTTTCACACAGGAATAAGTTAAAAGAAACTTTGTTTCAATAATATCTTACTTTTTTACCTAAAGGTATATATTATAGTCCTGCGTCTGATCTATCTCCGGTCGTGTCGGATTGCTGTTCTCTGCAATAAGCCACAATAATCACTGGAATATGATTGAAAAACTGACACCAACTAACTCGAAGCATAGTCACCATTCGGTACAGTCTATCTATACAGACAGCGTTTACGTTTGTTTAAGACCGTAACAGAATATAAATTTCAAAGCAAATATTTAAAAAGTCTAGTGACAGAAAAATATTGTACCTTGTATTCTATTGTATCTTTTAGCTACTAAGATTACAAAAATATATCATTTGTTGCGTGATCTTACAGGAACTTCACAGTTTTGGGATATTTCCAAATAAAACGAGGTGTGTAACATTTTTTAAAACAATATTTTTAAAGTAAGGAAATAACACCAATATATCTTATGCTACCTTAACTACTGCAATAATCTACTACCTCATAAGTGTTGTATCTTAAAAATAAATACTTACACATAAACCTAATTAAAATGTTCAGGCGCGGATCCAAAGTTGCAGAAGAACAAAGGACCAGAATATTTAAAAGAATAAATACTGTAACCCTATGACCTCCTGATGAATCCGCACCTGCCCTGTCTGTGTACCGCAGTTCTTATATGCCACAGTTGATACAGAAGCCGCTGCGGTGCCGTCTCCTGGACATATATACCGTTAGTCGCCTTTTACGACACCCACGGGAAGAGAAGGGGTGGCACATTCTTTTCAGTTGCCAGGTACCACACGGCAACTAGATAACTTTCTTGATGATACGAAAGATCTCTCTTAGTTTAATTCAATACAGATATTGTGAATTGAATCTCTACTGAAGGGCAGAGAGCTGCACAGCCCGGTGTCATGGCGGCTTGGTGGTGGTGCGAAGGACTTGTTCTTTCAATACGGCTGGCGATGCGCGTTAGTGACGTTGCTCGTCTGAGAAGCATCTGTAAAAGCATAAATATTGCTTTAGTAAGTTATTTAACTCTATCGTCCTTGTTAAGGGTAGAATATCGATAGCGTGATCCACAAACATTTCTTTGTTGTATTTTATTAAAAAATAGTGTCTAAAAAATAGAACAAAAAAAGTTGCACTAGCGTATCATCTGAACCTTCGACTGCACTTATATAGGACAATCAATCAGAACAATGGCACCACAGAAAAACAAGATTTTATCATCTTTGCACACATTCTTTCTTACTCTCTCTAACCCCATATATAATAAATCATTAATTCTCTAGAATCACCCTCCCTGTTAAATACCATGAAACTACACGAATAAAATCACTTACAAGTAGTAATATGACAGACTCATACCTTTTTTTATCTCAGTTGTCCTTATCCCTGAGTCACGTCACGCCGCACGCAGTCACGCTGTGCTGACTCTAAACAGAACCTGGTGTCACGGTGATGGCTTGATGGATGGTACCGCCGCGCGTCGTCTGTCGTCTTCCTTGGCAGACGACCCGCGGCGCCCTGAGAACACAAAGAAATCTAGACTATAACTACTTGTCTCATTCATTTTACTTCACTTCATACTATAAACTTTATTGTTATTGCAATAAAGCATAATTTCCTCTGCCGACAAGAAGTTGTTCTAGATATTCTGATTGTAATGCGCAGGTCACGATCGATACGTTGATTTTGTTAAAAATAACTTTTATAGACAGGTTCTACAACTATTAGGTACAGAATGTTGCTAATACCACTTGATTTTGTGCAGGACACATCCTTTTCTTACTTTCTCTAACCTCGTATAATAAATCATTCATTCTCTAGAATCACCCTCTGATACTTTCAAGACGTTCAGTTGGATTATTTGAATCATTGTCTTTTAAAAAAGACGCCTCTTTCTATCGACCTCTCAGTGACGGCTGATATAAAAAACAGCAGTGTTAAATACACGAATAAAATCACTTACAAGTAGTAATATGACAGACTCATACCTTTGTTGATCTCAGTTGTCCTTATCCCTGAGTCACGCTGCACGCAGTCACGCTGTACTGAAGAGAGAAGAGCCCGGTGTCACGGTGATGGCTTGATGGATGGTGACGCCGCGCGTCGTCTGTCCTCCTCATAGGCAGACGGCGCGCGGCGCACTGAGAGCACAAAGAAATCTAGACTAGAACTACTTATCTGATTGATTTTCCTCCACTTCATACTATAAACTTTATTGTTATAGTAATAAAGCATGATTTCCTCTGCGGACAGAAAATTGTTCTAGAATATTCTGAATGCAATGCGCAGGTCACGAGCGATATATTGATTACAGAATTAATATGATGCAAGTGGGCGCGTGTAAAAGCTTCCGATTCATTTTCTGTTTTCGATTCTATAGCCATAGCAATAAAGTATCATTTCCTTTGCTGAAGTTATTTTAGAATATTCTGAATGCAATGCGCAGGTCTATACATTGATTTTGTTACAAATAACTATTATACACAGGTTCTACAACCATTATTATTATTAGCCAAAATTTTCCCACTGCAGGGCAAAGGCCTCCCTTCCCTCTTTCCACTCCTCTCTGTTCGTAGCTTTAACGGGCCAATCCTCCATATAAGTGTCCAGCTCATCCCGCCATCTTTTTCTGGGCCTGCCGCGCGGCAATTATTACAAAAATATTATAGAAAACATGCAAACGACATCACCAACTTTTAAATATATTTACTACTATACTTACTACTAAATATAACTTACATCGAATATTTAAGTCCTAGTGTCCTCCATCAACATTATATCGATGCAATGTATATGCTCGACACCACTAAACCTAAGAAAACTAACTTTTTGTGTGTTTTTAACATCTTTATTAAGATAATAATAATGGATGGTCATCATCATCATCAGCCATCAACATTGGCCCACTTTTGTGCGCTCATTGGACCTGTATTTTCTGCTGCCCATCCTCCAGATATTTCCCTTTGTCGCTTCTTACGACACCCGCGGGACGAGTAGGAGTGGTTCTATTCTTAGGCCGGAAACCACACGGCACAATGGATAGTGTAATAATGATATTGGTAAATACATATTACCTAGTAAATAGCTCTTTGTATGTGACCGAAATGACATAAAACCTAATTTTATATACAGGGTTATTTTATGAACCAGCTGTTCCATACATTTATGTTCACATGACTCAACTGACTGACTTTTGGGGTCAAGACGCTGGGGTCGTGGGGGCCAGGAGCCCGAAAAATGTTTAAAGAACTATCGGGGCGTCTGGTCGAAGCTACTCGGGATCAAAACGCTGGCCTATACCTAGCTCAAAGGCTTAGCATTGCCATTCAACGTGGCAATGCAGCCAGCGTTTTGGGGACATTGCCCACTGGAAGCGGTCTTTTAGATTAAGTTTTTCTCTTTTTATTTTACTTTTAGTCTCAACAAAATGTATGGAACAGCTGATTTTTTTTGCGATTTCAGGGTTGGTCCCATAGTAAAAGTTATTCATAATGATGATTTAATGACCCCTTTTAAGAATGCTGGTGTTTTACAAATAACCCTGTATAATTTATGTCATGCCAAGTAACAGCTCAAATACTTGGCCTTTTCTGGAAAACATATAAAACGTTCGTTTTCAAAATGATTGGGAACAAAAGGAGGTAACACAAATAAAACAATTATGTTATTCTAACAATTATTTAATGAAGACTGTAAATTTAAATTTTAAACTGACGACAAAGTTCCTTGGAATTTCACTCACATACACTTACAATTAAATGTTCAGGTGCAGACCCAAAGTTAGAGAAGAGCAAAGGACCAGAATAATATACAAATATAAATATTGTAAATATAATATACAAATATAAGAGAGCTGGAAGAGGCTGCATCGACAAGAGCGTAACTCTTAAATAAATGATGATGATAAATATTGTAACCCTATGACCTCCTGATGAATCTGCACCTGCCCTGTCTGTGTACCGCAGTTCTTATATGCCATAGTTGATACAGAAGACGCTGCGGTGCCGTCCCCTGGACATATAACCGTTAGTCGCCTTTTACGACACCCACGGGAAGAGAAGGGATAGCATATTCTTTTTAATTGCCGAGTACCACACAGCAACTCCTACTAATGGTGAGACCATTCCTACATAATTTGCAATTAACTCATTTTTATCGTTTTTGTCTTAGCCGTTTCCTAAATAATCTTGACAATTGACAATTAATGTATTAATTTTAAATAGACGTGTAAACTTCATGGCTAGAATTGAAACTGCAGAGCACGCGTTATTCGACTGCAACTATGAGACATTCAGTCACAGCTACCGCCTTTAGAGACGAGACGACGCCTTAATTGCCGCTGGTCCGACTCCGACTGCAAGGATCTGTAACATGGTAAATTCATTGTTTTAATAAAAGTTAAAGAATTTATAAGGAAAATTGAGAAGAATATTAAGAGAAAACTCATTCGATATAGCGGTGTTTGATTTCATGAGTTTTCGAACTGGCATGGCGTACCACTTGTAATTTTTTTCGATATAACGTGCGTCGTAAGTTCGATCTACGAAATTTCTTATCATTCCCGTTTTCAATGGTGAGTTTTATCTTTGACTCTAGGTTCTTTATCAACAAAAATAAATTAATAAATGTTTATTATCTCACTGTTGGGCTAACTCATTACGCTGACCTTGTGTTGATATAGGCAGGCTTGTGGCCACCCGCTATTACAATTTATCAATCCGCCTATTAAGCCCCTACTCGACTTAATGACTACTACATTAAGTGGTTACTGAGGCAGACTGCATAACTTACGCCTTACAAATTACTTACAGAGATAATATGCTAAAAACGGTCTTTCATCCATCGAATTACCACGTTAAAAATTGTTGTCATGAACCATACGAATATAGGATAAAAAAAACTATGGTTATTATTTTAGAATGAGGCCACGCACTTTTCATTACAAAATACGAATGATTGTTGGACTACAAAGTCTAACCTAGCAGGTTTAAACCCAGTCACTAGTCACTGCCTTTTCGAATTTCTTGCATAATTATTAAATATTAACATCACTTTCTTAAATCGGTGCGGTGTAGGAAAACATAGTGAAGAAATCAGCCCACTTGTGACACACTCTCGATGGTGCGTAAAGCCATGTCAGAGGCTTATGGGTGGTTTAAACTCTGACACGATTATTCATCAACCACACGATAAGAAAAAGACCTTACAGGATAAAAAATTCAAACACACCTGATGTCACGCTGTACAGTAGGACTGTTGAGCCCGGTGTCACGCTGGGGACTTGAAGAACTAGTTTGTCCCGTAGCTGAGTCGGCGGGCGGTGCACTGAGGGTATTCATATTATTTATAAGGGTATTTTAAATATAAAATTATTTAAAATGCACTAGGAAAAGCTGGAACGTCAAGTTTATTGCAAGCACACCCCTACAATATTGATATCTGCTAGCAGTGTAAATATTTTTTTTATTAATGTAGAGAAGTGTCACGCAGAGCAAATCACAGCACATTACTAATACTGTTTCTGTAAGACACATACGAAACAGAGGTAGATTATAACGGGTGATTTTTTAAGAGGTATAGGATTTGATTTTCAAAAAAAACACAAAAAATTTGAAAAATTTGATGAAATCTTTATTGGAATCGATAGAACGATCAATATAATTTAATGTTTGAAGATGATTTCATCCTTTATCTCACGTTTTGGGCCCGTCAATTGGCCGCCTAGATCGTGTGATCTAACGCCTTTGGACTATTTCTTGTGGGGCCATGTTAAGGCTCATGTCTACAGGGATAAACCAGCAACGATTGACGCACTGGGAGCCAATATTGAAGCATTTATTCGTGATATACCGGCTGATATGTTGGAGAGAGTGTGCCGAAATTGGGCCTTGCGAATGGGCCATCTAAACCGGAGGCGCGGCCAGCATTTGCATGAAATCATCTTCAAACATTAAATTATATTGATCGTTCTATCGATTCCAATAAAGATTTCATCAAATTTTTCAAATTTTTTGTGTTTTTTTTGAAAATCAAATCCTATACCTCTTAAAAAATCACCCGTTATTATTAAGAACTTAAAAGATACGTGTGCGGTGGTTGGATAGGATAATGTCCACAGAGAATCCGCAGTGGTAGCAGACAGGGGTCTCCTGATCTCCTCCCGCCTTGCCACTCGGTGCAGGTAGTCCCCAAATCAACAATGCCCAGCAACATCTGCACCAAGTGGAAAGATAGCAGGACGTGTCGTCTCCCTAGCCACGCATCAAAGTTCGGGCGGATCGATATTCTACCCTTAACAAGGACGATAGAGTCAAATAACTTATTTTAGCAATACTTACAATAGCAACATCAATATAACAATTAATGCATTCAAAAGATTTAGTCGTGACAAATTCATGACTATAAGAAGCCACCACGACCGAGGCATTGAGTCACAGCAGCCGCCTTCAGATACGAGTGAATGCGGCTGGTACGACAGCAAGGATCTGTAACAGCATAAATACATTGATTTATTAAGAATGTAAGCATAGCATACATTGAGAGAAAATCAGCTCCTCAGAGATATGTTCTCAATGGATTGTGCAGTCATTCAGAGGCAGACAGATTTAATTTTAACACTAGCTTGTTTATAAACCATAATAAATAAATAAAAAAATTAGCATATTTCAATTACCTCACGCTTGGTTTAATTCACCACGCTGATCTAAAACGTGTTGGTAAAGACGTTTTTTTTTACTTTCATAATTTACCGATCCGCCTCTTAAGCTGTTAGCTCTACTCGTCTTGCGACTTCAACATAAAGAGGTAATCGAGGACCACAGCTTATCATGCCTTCCAAAGTACGGAGATGCTTAAATTTAATGCCGAAAATGATCACTCATTCTTGTGCGTTTTTGATATCAACTATCACTTGCTTGAAACGGTGAAGGAAATCATTTGCATTGGGAGAAAACCAGCACACTTGACACACTTGAGACACTTTCCCGGTAGTGTGTAAAGCCATGTCAGAAGCCTATGGGTAGTTAAAACTCTGATACAAGGTTGTTCATCAGACATAAGATAAGAAGAAGACCTCACAGGATAAAAAATTCAAACACATACCCGATGTCACGCGGTATAGTACGACTGCTGACCCCAGAATCACGCTGGTGGCTTGAAAAACTAGTTCAACTAGCTCGGCAGCAGGCCCGGCGGGCAGCACACTGAGGGTAGGTACAAAGGAATTGACTAGAACAATCTGGACGCAGGTCACGATCAATACTTCGTTATTACATTTATTATGATGCATGTGAGTGCGTTTTGATCATTCATTTTCTATTTTAGACTCTAGTGATATTGAAATAAAGTAATTTTCAAAAGTTATTCTAGAATGTTCTGGTTGCAATGCGCTGGTCACAATCTATATTAATTTATGTGTATATGTTGCAAATAATAAATATAGACAGGTTCTACAACTATATGGTGAATGTTGCTAACATCACTTGTGTTCTGGCAAGTGGTTACCTTTGATTTTATTTTTATGGTAACCCTGAAAATCTTTCGTTCGTAAATAAAGTCGACAAGTAATTGTAAAAATTAATCGTGTATTTTTGTAAATTCCTTCAACATGTTATCCCATGACTCACGAGAGTGTAGTAGTAGTGTGTAGAGATATAAGTATTTTTTTAAGGTTCCGGAGCCTAATGGCAAAATCGAAACCTTGCTAGGGTCATCATTTCCGTCTTTCTGAGCCATTTTATATTCTGGCCAACGAAAGCTGTCCATATAAAAGAGCGGCAAATTTAAAAAATCATCTAACCTCTGAATCATTTTCAGAAAACTTTTTGATACTTGTAGCTAAAGCACTGGAGGTTTTCAATCAAGGTGTACTTACATACAGCTTGGCAAAAAAGAGTCTGAGGCGATGACAGCTGGAACGAAAAATAAAAATCTTAAAAACTAAGTTTGTGAGTACTAAAATAACTTATAAGTGATTAATATCATTATATTTAATGACAAAAAAATTGTAAAAAAAAATGTATAAGCACAAAATGTTGTAATTTTGAATTGTAGTATGTGAAGGGCGCCAGTGGCGCCCCCAATTTTTACAGGCACTTTTTTGCAATTTTTACAGACAGTTTGATCTATCTCCGGTCGTATCGGATTGGATAGAGAGCGCACCTGTATTTGCGCACATATTTATGCACTATCTCCTGCATAGCTGGCTAATCTTCGTTGAGCTGGGCCGCTGTGACTGAATCGGAAGCCATTATTATGTATGTGTTACAATGAAGCGTTTCTCAGTCAGACTGATTGCTCAGCGATGAAAAACGTATGGAATAACGCCTTGTGCGGCCGTCAACACCGATAATCGGCGCAAAATTTATTTGGCAACATAGATTTCAAGTCAATTAACAGACCCATCTAGATTTAATTAATTCTAAAGGCTCGCTTGCATTGAAACTAATGCTTACTTTAGTTTACTCTTCTATAACTAGATGGCGTTGTATAGTGTAAAATCATGATATGGGTTAGCTTACAAGTTGTGTAAAGCAAATATTGAAAAAGTCTGAAGTTATAAAACTATAAAGGTATTAATAAATTGCAGAATGTATAACTTGTCGTGGTGGCGCATTGGTTACGGACTCGCTTTTTCATCAATGTGAATTTTTCTTTATCATATGTATTTTATTAGTTAATCTAAGACACCACTGACCAACGGTGGAGGAAAACCAAAACATCGCGAGGAAACCTGGACTAAAAAGTCTGAAATCGCCAACACGTAGCGTAGTAGAGCAAGCGTGATGATTAATGCTCGATCCTTTTATATGTGAGACTAGGCTTTTGCCCTGCAGTGGGATAGTTACAGCCTGGTTTACAAGTATTATTAGGTGTATGGTGAAACAAGACTTTTTCACAGTTTTGAGATATTAAATAAAACGAATTGTTTTTTTTACGACATTTATAATGGAAAGAGACAACACCAATTAAATACTTATTACTCATTGCAATAATAAATCAAATTACTGTACTCCAATATCTTAGGGCACATAAGACTGATTAGAAATAAAGAAAACATACAAGAGATCCTGTTACAAGTATTTTACTACCACACTCATTATTAAATGTTCAGGTGCGGATCTAAAGGAGGAGAAGAGCGAAGGTATTCTCGTCAATATTCTGGTGAATATTCACGAGAATGACCTTCGACCTCCTAATGAGTCCGCACCTGCCCTGTTTACTGCAGTTTTTGTATGCTGTAGTTGATACAGAAGACACTGCCGCACCGTCTCCAGGAGACAAACCTTTAGTCACCCTCTACCCACAGGAGGAGAGGGCGTGGCCTATTCTTATTAATTGTCGGATACCACACGGTAACTAAACTACAATATTACACACGAGAAAGATTATGCGTATATAAATTCCAATAAACTCATTTTTATCGTTTTTGTCTTAGGTTTCCTAAATAATATGGGATTGGCTTAGTAGTGTATTAACTATAAATAGTCCTGTGCTTATCATGGCTAGAAGTAAAACTGTAGTGCTTGCGCTGGACAGCAAACACGAGTGAGATATTTAGATACGGCCGCCGCAGCGCTGCCTTCCGAGACGCGTGAATGTGGCTGGTCTGACAGCAAGGATCTGCAACAGCATGAACACATTGATTTAGTAAAAATGTAAGCATAATAAGGAATATGTTGAGAGAAAATCAGCTCCTTAGAGATATGTTTTCAACGGAGTGTGAAGTCATATCAGAGGCAGACGGTTTGTTCAACTTAAACACTAGGCTGTTTATAAACCATAATAAATGAATTAAAAAAATAGCATTTCACAATACTATCTCACTCTTGATCAAAATGGCCACGCTGACCTAGTGCGTGTTGGTAAAGGTAGGCTTGTGGCCACCCGCTCTCACAATTTATCAATCTGCCTATTAAGCCTCTACTCGTCTTAACGACTACTACGTAAAGTGGTAATCGGGAACCACTGCTAAAGTTTCTGCCTTCCAAAGTACGAAGATGATCGAAATTATACACCGAAAATGGTCCCTCATCCGTCCATCTATCACTAACCGAACTTTTCGAAATGTTGTAACTATTATTAACTATAACTTGCTTAAAACAGTGAAGGAAAACATAGCACAGTGGGGAAACCAGCATACTTGAAACATGCTCGTTGGTGTGTAAAGCCATTTCAGAGGCCTAAGGGTAGTATAAACTCTAACACCAGATTGTTCGTCAGACATACGATAAAAAGAAGACCTTACAGGATAAACAATTCAAACACATACCCGATGTCACGCTGTACTGTAGAACTGCTGACCCCGGTGTCACGCTGGCGGCTTGAAGGACTAAATATATGATTAATAGGCCCGGCAGACGACTTACGGCGCAATGAGTACACAAAGACATTTAGACGAATTGTCTGACTGCATCGCGCAGGTCACGATCAATAGTTTGATATTATATTTATAGATGCATGTGGGTGCGTTTTGATCTTTTATATTACATTTTAGACTCTATAGCTATTGAAATTAAGTACTTGTTTGTTTCTAACCCACGGTTTTATTTTGATTGGCTTTTCCGATCGTGTCAAACCACAAACATTTCAGCTTTTCTTCTTCAGAGACAGTTAAAAGTGATGTACAGTCACGTAACATGCTCTCAAAATCATTGTTCATTTCATCAATCTTATTTCTCAAAAATGCAATAAATTCGCTGTTTACAATATTCTTTCTGCAACAGCTTCCACATTTCGTTTTTTTCGAAACTCCATTTGCTTTGGACTTCGCCATTTTACAATACGTATCGTTTACGCGCGCACTCACAAACTCACAATCAAGACCGAGGTCGATAGCAGACTGAGGCAATGAGGACACAAGCATCTAGACTACTTAGAATTATCTGAACATTTTCTATTTTGGACTCTATTTCTGTTGCAATAGAGTATATATTTATTTCTTTGCCAAAGTTATTGTTCAATATTCTGGATGTAATGCGCATGTCACGATCTATACTATTATTAACATATGTGCGTTTTAAAAAATTTCATTTATTTTCAATTTTAGACTTTATCGCTATAGCAATAAAGTATTTCTTCCTATGCCAATGTTATTCTACAAGGATGTATTGCGCAAGTCACAATCTATACTTTGCTGTGTATGTTGCAAATCGATTCGGCGAATGTTGCTAACACCACTTGTGTTTTATAATGTTGCAACCTTTGATTTTATTATTCTGGTAACTCTGTAAATCTCTCGTTCACAAATAATGTCAACAAGTGCGCAGTAGTTAAAAATTAAATATTTTGAGTGTATTTTGTAAAATATACTGTTTTAGTTTTCATGTTGGAATTGGGTGAACTGAAAGATATAATTATTTTAATAAAAAAAGGGTGAACTGAAAGATATATTTAAAAAAATATTACTTTTGAGTAATCCTTATTGTAGGAGACATCATAAAAAAATAAAGCTATCGTAAAACTATACACATTTGTACGCCATGCAATCTTGTATCTATTCTCAATGACATATTATATTCATCCATTATGAATGAAGTTTAAAAAAAGAACAAAACGTATCATTCCAGATACCAGCGTAGATAATAGACACAAAAGTACTAGACTTCACCAACTAGATGGCGGTTGCATCGTAGACTACCAATTTCGTCCATACATTTTGTAAAGTTTTGTAAATTAAAAAAGTTCTTATTATACGGCACTAATTAAAAAAAGCATAATACTAACACTTCCCTATCTTTATATTTTGCAAACCTGAATGTTTATTCTAAAAAATATACCATTCAAACAATGAAAAGATATGCACAACGCCATCTAGGTAGATTTAAGAACATTATTACAATATAAAAACTTCCGTTTAAACCACGTGATGACGATAGCAGGGTGCGTATTACAAGAAAACTGAATTTCCATAGCGATGATAATATAAATAGTAGTGTGAAAATATCTTACAACATGCCCCACGGTGGGGCGCCAAAATTATGTTTGGAGCCCCAACGTGGTACTGAAATATTTATCGTAATTTAAATATCTGCCACACATGGTTTAATTGGCAAACGAAAAACTATTAAGAATCGAATAGGGAAGACTAACTAAATGAAACGACTTGTTTTTTTATTCACAACATTTATGATCTAGGGAGACAACACCAATTACATACCTTATTACTAATTGTAGCTTAACTACTTCAATATTATAACACTCATCAATCAAATTACTGTTCTTCACTATCTTAGAACAGATAAGACTTATTAATAATTAGAAATAAAGAAGAGAGAATAAATTAAATACCCCTATAGGTTCCTCAAGAGTACCCGCCTGGTTATTAAACACAACATTTATATTGTAAGGGGAAATCACTATTTTCTTTTTTATTTGCATCTGGCTCATATAACATAATACACACACACATACAAAAACAAAAATATTTGAAAAACTAATAGGTACATAAAAATATAACGTATTTATGCTAATTTACACAGTTTACAAGTGATATGAATATGATGATGAAGTGAGATGAATATGATACATATTGTAGGTACCTACTGCAGTAATGTAGGCTCATCAATCAACTAACTTACTGACTAGATCTTAGGACACAAAACACTTATTAGAGGTATAGAAAACGTACAAGAAATCGTGACTAAATTGTTTACTACCACACTTATAATTAAAAGTTCAGGAGCGGATCAAAAGTAAGATAAGAGCGAATAGAATATTTATATATTTATTCCTCTAAACATATTCCCTTAGTCGCCTTTTCGACACCCACGGGATGATAGGGGTGGCCTATTCTTTTTAATTGCCGGTAATTGTTACACAGGAGAATAAGATGCGTGTATAAATTCAAATAAACTCATTTTTATAGTTTTTGTTTTAGCCGTTTCCTAAATAATATGTGGTTGTCGCACAGTTGTCAAACAGTCCTGTACATTTCATCGATAGAAGGAGACTGCAGCGCGCGCTGTTCAACTGCAACCTCGAGGAGATATTCAGTCACAGCCGCCGCCTACAGAGTCGAGTGAATGCGCCTGGTCTAACAGCAAGGATCTATAACAGCATAAACATATTGATTTAGTAAAAATGTAAGCATAGTAAGGAATACTTTGAAAGAAAATCAGCTCCTGAGAGATATATTCTCAACGGAGTGTGAAGTCGTATTAGAGGCAAACGGTTCTTTAATTCTAGGTTGTTTATAAACCATAATAATATATAGACTTTTATATATATTATTATGGTTTATAAACAACCGACTGCGCGACTGCTGAGCACGAGGTCCTGGGTTCGATCCCCGGGTCGGGCAAAAGTGTTATTGGGTTTTTCCATTAGGAAATTCTCAGTAGCAGCACGGAGTCTGGAATTGTGCCCGGTTAATGGCAATAGGCTCGCCCCCTATTACATGGGACTTATAAAATAGCTGGCGAAACGTGGGTGTACTGCACACCTCTGCCTACCCCCTCTGGGGAATACAGGCGTGAGTCTATATACCATAATAAATGAAAAAATAAATCAGCATATTCCAATACTGTCGGACTTTTGGCCAATCACCGCACTGACGCGTTTAAAATGCGTTTTTTAAATGGTGAAGGAAAACATAATGAAGAAACCAGCACACTTGAGACATATTTTATCAATGGTGTGTATATCCATTTCAGAAATCAGAAACCTACGGGTAGTTTAAACTCTAACACCAAACTGACAACCGATAATAAGAAGACGTTACAGGGTAAAAAAAATCAAACTCATACCCGATGTCACGCTGCGCTGTACAGTAGGACTGCTGACCCCGGTGTCACGCTGGCAGCTTGAAGGACTAGTGCGTCAGGTGGCCCGACAGGTGACTTACGGCGTAATGAGTACACAAAGACACTTAGCCTTAAATTATCTGAAGGAATCGCGCAGGTCACGATCAATACTTTGTTACTATATTTATAATGATCCATGTGGGTGCGTTTTGATAATTAATTAATTTTAGACTCTATAGCTATTGAAATAAAGTAGGTACTTGTTTGTGTTTAACCCAAAGTTATATTTTCCTTGTTTGTTTTAATGGAGTCAAACCACAAACTTTTCGCCTTTTCTTCTTCAGAGACAGTTAGAGCTGAGGCGCTGCAGTTGCGTACCATGCTCTCTTTTCTCATTTCATCAATCTTTATTGTCAAATAGGCCAGTATTTCACTGTTAATTCTGTTTTTTTTGCAGCATCTTCCACACTTCCTTCTGAAAGAAACTGGCTTCGCTTTGGGCTTCGACATTTTATAAATTACGTTTCGTTTACGCGCGCACACACAATCCAGACCACGGTCGATCGTAGACTGAAGCAATGAGGAAACAAGGCTATCTAGACTAGAATTATCTGAACGCATCGCGCAGGTCGCAATCAATACTTAGGTATTATATTTATTATGATGCATTTGAGTGCGTTTTGATCATTCATTTCCTATTTTAGACTCTACTGCTATTGCAATAAAGTGTTTCTTCCTATGCCAAAGTTATTCTAGAATGTTCCAGATGCAATGCGCAGGTCACAATCTATACTATTAAAATGTATTGTAATGCAAGGGGTTGCGCTTTTGAACGTTTCGTTCATTTTATATTCTAGACTCTATTGCTATTGCAATAAAGTACTTTTTCCTATGCCAAAGTTATTCTAGAATGTTCTGAACGCAATGCGCAGGTTACAATTTATACTATGATACGTTTATGTTGCAAAAAAATAATAAACACAGGTTCTATACCTTAATTAGGTATAGAACCTGTCTTTATTATTTTTTTGTGGCAAATGTTACCTACACCACTTGTGTTCTGGCTTTTGTTTTTTTTTTAACCCTGGTAACCCTGAAAATCTTTCATTCATGAATAAAATCCACAAATGTGGAATTAGTTTAAAATTAAGTGTTTGTTTTATAAAATTATGTATATTTTTTTTGTTTACACGTTAGAGTGGGGTGGGCTCTAAAAAGGAAAATCTACTTTTGATAAATCCTAATTATAGGAAAATCTTGAAAAAAAAACACGACTAATGCTATTGTAAAAATTAACTCATTAGTTCTGGGTGTAATCATGCTTCTATTCCCAAACGTATTATTCCATAAAATATGTGCGTTTTATTAATTAATTATCACTTACTCCGTGTCTCGGAAAGCACGTAAAGCCGTTGGCCCTGCGCCTGATCTCTCTCCGGTCGTGTCGGAATGCCGTCCCATCGGACTATGAGAGTGAAGGAATAGTGAGTGCACCTGTGTTTGCGCACACACTTGTGCACTATAATATCTCCCACATCAATGGCTAATCTCCGTTGAGATTGGCAGGCTCTGTGACCAAAATTTGGTCAGAAGGACATTACTTCTTTCTTTATCTAATGGTTGATGAACCACCTGGTGTCAGGCTTTAAACCGCCCGTAGGCCTCTGACATGGAAAACCATGTCAGAGGCCTACGGGCGGTTTAAAGTCATACACATCTCAGAATAAGCACATAATCTCAGAGTTTTTTCACCGGTGGGTTTTTACCCACCACCACTGGCTTTCACACGATAGGTATGTTTTCGTTCACTGTTTTTAGAAGTCACAAACCTTAAAGATTTCTATTTTTACTTGCAGCTGTCACCGCCTCAGACTCTTTTTCGCCAAGCTGTACCTACTCATTATTAAGTAGGTAATACAATACCTGTGATTCTAGTCTGAGGCTATCTTATAAGCCACAATTATCACTTGATATGATTGAAATACATAAACATAGTCACAATTTGGTACAATTCATCCTTCTGTATCTAGATGGCGTTTACGTTTGTTTATGACTGTAATTAAAGGTCTAGTGTCAGAAAAATATTAATCAGTACATAATTGCAGTATCTTTAGCTACTAAAATTATAGAAATATATCATGTGTGGCGTGGTCTTTCAGGAACTTCACAGTTTTGGGATATTTCTAAATAAAACGAGGTGTGTTCCATTTTTTTTTTCACAATAAATTTAATGTAAGGATATAACACCAATATACCTTTTGATACCTAATACTACTTATATTGTAATCTTATGCTTATGCTAGCTTAACTTTTGCAATAATTAAACTAGGTACCTCATAGATGCGATACCATAAAATTAAACATAATTAAAATGTTCAGGTGCGAATCCAAAGTTGCAGAAGAGCAAAGGACCAGAATATCGCGGAGAATAAATATTGTAAACCTATGACCTCCTGATGAATCCGCACCTGCCCTGTTCTATAATGTGCCTATAGTTGATACAGAAGACGCTGCCGTACCGTCCCCTGGATATATTCCCTTAGTCGCCTTTTACGACACCCACGGGATGAGAGGGGGTGGCCTATTCTTTTTATTTGCCGGGTACCACACGGCGCCATACGGTGGGCACCATAACTAACAAGAACTATACCTACGGATATCTTCCTTGACTTGAATTAAGATATTTTTGACTTTCATTTTGAATCTATACTGCAGGGCAGAGAGCTGCTCAGCCCGGTGTCACGGTGGCGTGATGGCGTTGCTAATGTTTTTTTCTTCTAACACGGATGCCGATGCGCGTTTATGACCTTTTTCTGTAGGGCAGAGAACTACTCAGCCCGGTGTCATGGTGGCGTGATGGCGGTGCGAAGGATTTGTCCTTCTAACACGGCTGGCGATGCTCTTTAGTAAAGTTGCTCGTCTGCGAAGCATCTGTAAAAGCATAAATATTGCTTTAATAAGTAATTTAACTCTATCGTCCCCATTAAGGGTAGAATATCGATAGCGGGTCCAATCCTGTTAAGGACAAATATTTGTGTGATCCACAAATATTTATATATCTTTCGGTCTGGGTGTATTGTGCATTGTTAAATTGTACTCACAATATAAGAGAAAATCCTATTTTGGGGCAACGTATTTAAAAAAAAAGGCAACGATTTTTTTTTTAAAGTTGGCACTTTAGTATCATCTGAATCTTAGACAGCACTAGGGCTAGATCAATCAGACCAATGGCCACCACAGAATAACAAGATTATATCCATTTTTGCAGGACACACCCTTTTCTTACTTCCCTAACACCAAGTAATAAATTATTCTCTAAAATCACCATCTGAAAATATTTTATTAATAATTGTCTTTTTAAAAGACACGCTCCTTTCAATTACCTCTGATAGACGGCATCAGCCGTCTATGGCATGGTATTTAAGCCGCCTCATGGTATTTAACACTGAAATACCATAAAATTACACGAATAAAATCACTTACAATTAGTAATATACCTTTATCTCAGTTTAGCCCTGAGTCACGCTGCACGCAGTCACGCTGTACTGAAGAGAGACAGAGCCCGGTGTCACGGTGATGGCTTGATGGATGGTATTAGGTCGTCTAGCTTAGCAGACGGCGCGCAGCACACTGACTGAGCGCACAAAGGAACCTAGACTAGAACTACTTATCTGATTCCATTTCCTCCACTTCATACTATTAACTTTATTGTTATTATAATAAAGCATGATTTCCTCTGCGACAGGAAGTTGTTCTAGAATATTCTGAATGCAATGCGCAGGTCACGATCGATATTTTGATTACAGAATTAATGCAAGTGGGTGCGTTTTAAAAGCTTCCCATTCATTTTCTGTTTTCGATTCTATAGTCATAGCAATAAAGTATTTCTTCCTTTGCTGACGTTATTCTTCTGAATGCAATGCGCAGGTCGTGGACTGGTGGTCTTTATGTAGGTACTTACTTAGATTTAGGTCGCGATTGATTTCTGTCTATTTGTAGGTTCCATTGTTAGAAAAACGAATACGGAGTTCATGTATGTTGTGTTCCATAAAGTTCGCGCGCGCGCCAATTATCGTCCCTTTAGTTGATTAATAGATTCTTTATTAACCGACTTCCCAAAAAGGAGGAGGTTCACAATTCGGCCGATATGGTTTTTTTTCTATGTATGTACATCGATTACGCCGCGGTTAATGGATCGATTCGCGTGATTCTTTTTTTGTTCGACGCGAAATAGCTGCCAGGTGGTCCCATAGAAATATTGTCGTGATCTGATCATGGACTTACGAGATATGGAACGGAAATCCTCGTAGGATAATAGCAGAATTGTCGTAACAAGTAATATTGCTTTGTTTATACGTGCAGTCGATGGCTGACGAGTAAAGAGGAAGAGATACGTGGTAACCCCCCCCCCCCTCCTATAATCATCCAAGATAAAAAATATCGTGTGAGGAATCGTTTGAATGGGCTTTTCATGAGGATTTCAAATATTAGCCTCACAAAAGTCTGGGAGGGGGGAATAATTTTAGGCACCTCTAAAAATCGCGAAAAATTTTTTTTAATCAAAAATATAGCCGACTTCAAAAGGAACTAAAAAGCTTGAAATAACTTTAAAACGTTTTGGAGTCGGTTCCAAGTCAAGTTCTAGCCACTTTAACCTTCTCATTAAGAACTTGACTTGGAACCGACTCCAAAACTACTTAAATTACTTTGAACCTATACTAAAATGACCGGTCGCGGTAAGGGAGGAAAGGGTCTGGGAAAAGGAGGAGCCAAGCGTCACAGGAAAGTTCTCCGTGATAACATCCAGGGTATCACCAAGCCCGCCATCCGTCGTCTGGCTCGCAGAGGCGGCGTTAAGCGTATCTCCGGTTTGATTTACGAAGAGACACGCGGTGTGTTGAAAGTTTTCCTCGAGAACGTGATCCGCGACGCCGTCACATACACCGAGCACGCCAAGAGGAAGACCGTCACCGCCATGGACGTGGTCTACGCTCTCAAGCGCCAGGGCCGCACCCTGTACGGTTTCGGCGGTTAAACTCTTTACACCACCTCGTGCCTCAGTGCTGTGTCTTCGTCGTCGCAGTTTAATCAGCGTTCGGCGGACACTGCTCTGTTTGCCGTTTGCATACTATGGTACATCCATGTGTACGTAGACGCGCATAATAAAAAAAAGGCCCTTTTCAGGGCCGCATATTGTTCGATTTTATTATAAAAGTTTCTTAGATACGGACTAAAGTCATGTTGTTACTGCTGTAATAAATAAATAATAACATTTGTCACTCGCATCCAGTACAAACAAATAGGTACACCATGGGTTGGTATCTACCTAACCTAACTACTAGGTAGGTTATTAAACAAAATCGAAAGTTGGATAAAGTAAAATAAGTACCTAAATATAATATATTTATTTTTTCCATCATAATGATTCGACCCGCGCCGCTGCTTTCGCTGCTGTAGAACTGCTTGAACGTACTGTGCTCGTGCTGTACTGTACCTGAAAAGAAAGTAAAATTGTTATGAGTATAATTTTTTTATTATAATAATAAATTATGGTATGTATTTAGCTAGTACTTTTACATTATAACCTACTGATACTGATGATGATTTCTAATTACCTACCTACCTGCCTGCATGTTCCTACATAATATTATTATTAAATCTACGTTATATTATATTTCATTACTGTAAGTATGGGTACCTACCTACATAGAGGGTTACTATTAAGTGCTTACCTACTTACTCTTTTTTTTTTTTTTAAGACAAATATCATGATAAGTAATTATACGATCTTGTCGTTCTTTCGTTATATTATTATATCAGTCGCTCGCTATTATTATTATTAGACAGATTATAGCACATTATTAGAAAAACTAATACCGAGTTTGTCTACGTTGTGTTTCAACAAAGTTCGCGCGCGCGCCGAGTAGGTATCGTATCGTCGGCGCTCTCGTTTCGTTTATTCGAATGTCTATTTTTAAAAGAGATTCTTTATTCGTTTTAAAATATATTTATCTGTCGCAGGACAATCTATTGTGTTTTAGATTTGTATAATTTTATTATGAACATCTATGCACGTCCTGTACGGAGTCGTCCGTCCTTAGGCGAACGGTGCGCCGCGATGTTTTACGACGTGTCACTTTTACCTCGATAATAACACTGTATCAAATATATATATCGACCGAATCCTGTTGCCAATCAAGCTCGATATCTTCCTTGTTGACGCGTCGACATATTAACACGATAACTGTCCATTTTATAGAGAAATATACATTTTGAACTGGACCCGACCTACGCCGGGTACACAGTCGCCGAATTAAACACGCGCACCGCACACATTTCCGTTTACTCTCTATATATAATTACATTATCCACTAGCGCAGTTCATGTGCCGTACGATCACATATACACATACTATATATTACACCGTTAACCATTATTAAATAATATTTTATTAGATACGTGTTAGTGAAAAGTTTGTATCGTTCATACGAGAAAACGTCCCGCGACATCGCGGCCCTCGTTACGGTAAAGTTTCGTTGTACCTGACCGTCGAGTATTGTGGCACGTTCGAAATACGTATAGTGGCGACATCTGAGTCCCTCTCATCGCGTTTGTTTGTTTCGATTCGTGTGTTCGTCACAGTCGTCTACATATTCTCTAATTAAGATTAATTCAAAAATTAAAAAATCATCAATAATGGCAGACACGGCAGTCGCTACCGAAGCTCCGGCTCCGGCTACACCAGCGAAGAAGCAAGCCAGACAAGCTGGAGGCGCTAAGAAACCAAAAGCGAAACCCACCCATCCGAAGACATCTGAGATGGTGAATAACGCAATCATGGAGATGAAGGAGCGCAGCGGATCGTCCCTGCAGGCGATTAAAAAGTACATATCCGCTCAGTACAAGGTCGACGCAGAGAAACTTGCGCCTTTCATCAAAAAGTATTTGAAGAGCGCCGTCGAATCTGGCGCTCTGATTCAGACAAAGGGAAAGGGCGCGTCCGGTTCGTTCAAGCTCGAGTCTAAATCCGCAGCTGCAAAGAAACCCGCCGCCGCCAAGAAACCCGCCTCTGCGTCGGCAGCATCGAAGACAAAGAAGGCGACCGCTTCGGCGGCCGGAGCCAAGAGCAAGAAAGCTGCCGCCGCTTCCGCATCGGCATCTGCCTCTTCGCCTTCCAAGTCTAAATCATCCGCTGCCGCCGCTGCGAAGGACAAGAAGGCTGCAGCCGCTAAGAAGAAGCCGGCAGCCAAGAAGGCAGCCGCTCCGGCTAAGGCCAAGGGAGGCGCAGCGCCGAAGGCGAAGAAGACCGCAAAACCGCCGACTAAAAAGCCCAAAGCTCCCAAACCCAAGAAGGCCGCGGCTACACCGAAGTCTAAGCCGGCCGCGAAGAAAGCGTCCGCCGCCAAGAAGTAAACAAACAGTGGTAGCGCGCGCGCGCGTACGCGTAACACCGGCGACGAGAAAAGACGACGCTGCGGCGGCGGGCTGAGGGTGAGATATGATACGGTACGGTACGTGCTGTGTGTGTGTGCTTTGAGAAGAGACAGTGAGTTATGTGCCACCACATCCGAAGATCGTGTACCTACCGTACCCGTACCTACAACACCATCACCACCACCCACAACGCAACGCGTGTAATATAATCGTCATCGGTAATCGGGGGGCGCGGCGCGCGCTCTCAAGTGTCTCGCGTGATTGTCGCCTTCGGTATTCTTCGCGTCCGTTTGGTTATCCGACCGACCCACAGAGACCCACCAACACGATGGACTGCTGATGGGAAGAGAAGAAAAATTCGCGGCCGAAATTCCGCCGGGGCGGCACACCGAGCCGGCCAGCGCGCGTGCTTAGCGCTCTTCACTCGCGGCGCTCATCGAGCGCACGCAAACCAAAAAGCCCTTTTCAGGGCTAACAATACTATCATGAATATTGTAAAAATATTCGTTTCTATGATAACAGAGAGTCAGTCACATTATTTTACAGTGTTTACACTAATTATCATCATCTACCAAGTACCTGAACAGTAATCAACCTACACATACATATTTTATATTAGTTACCTACATAATAATGCACTTACCTATTTATTAAAGTAACTTTACTTATTATATACCTACATGTAAAAAGTAATAATCAAATTAATTAATTAATGACTAATAATAATCCTTGTAAGTACCTATGACAAACAAACATCTCGGAATTTTTAGGTAAGTAGGTATATAATTATATATTTTGTATGGTACATAAGTTGTACACATAGTTGTGTTTGTATACCTAAGTAGACATCCACTTATATTTTTAAATAATAGAATAATATTACTCCATTCTGAAGTAATTTTCTTTCTTCTGATCTGAACAAGGTATACCAACACACTTCAATGTACGTAGCTAGTACTTACCTATCAATAAAGTAATTAATGGGGGGGGGGGGCAGCATTAATTAATAAATTTTTTAATCAATAAATTTTCATCCTACATTATTAATATAATTATCAAAAAAAAAAAAAATAACTTAGGCATCGTAACGTTCAGTGATGGTCTGGTCAGAAGCGAGCGAGCGCGCTTGCGCGTTTCTATGATATCGTTTCTCTCTCTACAACCAACGTTCAACTAACGTACCCCTCCCACTGACTCTACTAAGCGGCGCGCGTATAAAAAGGCCCGTATTACGGTGTTGGCGAATCGACTCGCTCACTGGCTCTCACCGCGCACGGACGTGTCCGCGCGCGCTCTGACCGCTATTGTCTGAGACTCTGCGCTACGCCCCGCCGTAGCTCCGCCAGATTTTGATCCGAAGCTGCCTTTTTCAAGGCGGCAGACGATCTATTTCTTTGACAGTTCTCGCTGTTTAGCCCCATCTGGGTAAAGCCACTATTTGGTGGTCCTCGGTGGAAACCTAACGGTGCTAACGAAACCGAGTGGGGTGTGGACCCGATACACCCGCTGCGCCCCTTCAGGGCAAAGCAATCCATCGGAAGGAGCTAGTACCACCGGCCTTGGGGGGTCTCCTAGTCGACACTAGCTATCACCTTCATCCCACCTTTCCACTCCCTATCTCCTATCCTTTAGTGTTGTTTGGGTGCTGCAAGCTTCGGCCCATATCACCCTCTGCACTAAAGCTGTCAGGGACCCGTTCGCACAATAAGACTGGCGACGGGATTACAAGCTTAGGGCACACCGTAGGACTCACTCCTCCCTGCCTATACCCGGCGGGGAGGATCATACGAATAATACACACCCCCGGGCCTGTCCAACCCGGGGAGCGGTCTAGTTAGACATTATTATAGGCGCGACTGCCGGGAAGTTTCTTACCGATTCTTCTTCCCGGAACGCGACGCGTTTTTCCGAATCGGTGTAAATGCGCACCCGCTATGGTTAGGAAATCGAAGGCTAAGGCCTCCGAGGCCAAAGCCATAGACATCTTAAGGGATCTTCTACAAGATCCAGAAATCTTCGCCAAAATTGGCAATAAAATCCCGCGTGAATTCCTTCCGCGTTCCGCTGCCCCCTCACAGGTAGAAACCTGTCTGGCTACCTGCTCGGATAGCCCTTTGTCCGCCGCTAGCGCACCTGCGCAAACAATAGAATTCGCGGAATCCCAAGTGCCTTTGTCCCAGGCCGCCCCATTGTCTCCGGACGCTTATCCCCCCGCGCCGCATTCCTTATCGCGCAGCTCATCGACTCGTTCCATCAACGATGTCGATATGGCCTCTGAGTCAACATCGTCCTCCGATTCCGAAGAGTGTGACACTTGTTTCTCTTCCTCTTCTTCCGACGACTTCACTACAGTCGTCGGCAAAAAACGCAAGCAGAAATCGTCTGCAAACCATGCCCCCCCTAAATCCCTGAAGAGGGTTGACCCCTCTCCAGTGCCCTCCCCGACATCTTCCCCGCAGGCTTCCCGCCCGCAGACCCCCACCCCACAAGCCAACGGTGATTCCCCAGCCCCGAGGAAAATACCGCCCCCTCCGCCCCTGTATATTCAAGACAAGGGCAAATGGACCGATGTGTCCAAATGGTGCACTGATCTTAGGATCAATTACACCAACGCCCGCTCAACCCAACACGGCATCAAAGTCCAGGTGCCGTCTTCCAGCGACTTTAGATCGCTCTCCAAACTCCTCCGGGAGCGTAACGTGTCCTTCCACACGTACGCCCTCCCCGAAGAACGCCTCCTCCGCGTTGTCATTAGAGGCATTCCCCAACAGATCGACACGAACTCGATCCTCAGTGATCTTAAATCTCAAAATATCCCCGCTCTAGAAGTGCATCGCATGCACCGTGGCCGTGGAGGTGTAGCCTATGACATGGTCCTCGTCATAAGCGAACTCACCCCTGCCGCCAAACAATCCCTTTTCAATATCAAAACCTTGTGCCACCTATCTGGCATCAAGGCTGAACCCCCTCACAAATCGGGCCCTCCCTCCCAGTGCCACCGTTGCCAACTTTACGGCCACTCCCAGCGTCACTGTTACGCGAAACCCAGGTGCGTCAAGTGCCTAGGGGATCACGGCACAAGTGACTGCCAGCGCCCTAAAGACCGCGCCTTATGCACTGAACCACCCAGCTGCGTTCTATGCGGGAGCTCCGGACACCCTGCGAACTATCGCGGATGCCCGAAAGCCCCACGCGTAAACCCAAAGGTGGCAAAGCGCAATGAGGCCAGCCTTAAGAGGAATAAACTTCCTTCCCTCCCGTCGTCCAACTTGCCTGAACGGCTTGGCCCACAGAGGCCTTCCCCGTGGAACAAGCTGAATCAACAGCCATCCACCCCCCGTATCATCCCATCGTTGATGGATCTTAGTATTCCTCAACCGTCACCACCCCCAACACCCTCTGGCGCACTAACCTTGCCCCCAAAACCCACTGCAGCGCCTGCTCCCAAGCAAGCCCCCAAATCCCGCGCTGCCCCCACTGCGCAAGAGGTCCCCGATTCCCACAAACAAAAAGTGGTATTCAATTTCTTCTCCATGTTCCAACGGAGCAGGATCAACGATGCCTACGAGGCCATCGCCCGTGCTACCTCTGTCGAGGATTACTTCAAAGTCTTGGCCACTTACACGGACATATCCGAGGCCGTGGCCAAATTCCGCATCGCTAATAACCCTTAATTAATCATGAATTCTACAATTAATTGCAGACTCAAACCGCGATCCCTTAAAATAGGCTTCTTTAACGCCGATGGCTTATCGAATCAACGGGATGAGATAGCCATGTTCCTCCGCGACCATCACCTTGATGTCTTCCTCTTACAGGAGACATTCTTAAAACCCGCACAGCGGAATCCTCGTATCGCTAACTACCAGTTAGTTCGAAACGACAGGACCCGCTCTGCCAAAGGCGGCACTCTTATTTATTACAAAAGGTCCCTGCACTGCATACCTATCGAGCCCCCGACCCTCTCTCACATTGAGACTTCTGCTTGTCGGATAGGCATGACCGGACATAGCCCGATCACACTCGTGTCGGCATACATTCCTCCTGGACGTAACGTTCCTATCCAGTCCGATCTCCAATCCCTCTTTGCCTTAAGCGACTCTGTCCTTATAGCAGGGGACTTCAACGCGAAACACATATCCTGGAACTCCCACTCGAACAACACGAGGGGTAAGAACTTAGACTCCTTGAGTAGCTTTCTCAACTTTGATGTTGTAGCTCCAATGCACCCCACGCATTTTCCAAAGACACTAGGCCTTCGTCCGGATGTGCTCGACATAGCGCTTCTAAAGAACGTAAACTTACGTATACGCTCGTTAGAGGCGTTAGACGAGCTCAATTCCGATCACCGCCCTGTGATCTTAGATTTAGCTCCGCGCGTAGGCCCCCCAGATCCAGGGCTGCCCGTCCCTACCAAGGTGGTAACGGATTGGAGAAAACTGGAGGAACGCCTCCAGTCTACTTCGTCCGCCCACCTAAATTCTATTCCCGATGACATAGTATCGATCGACGACACGGTGGGCGCAATCGACTCTCTCACATGTCACGTACAATCCTTAGTGAACGACTGTTCACGACAGGTTCCGGCGGTCGATATCGACCGGGGGAAACTGCCGGATGATGTGCGTGAACTGATGACGGAGAAGAATGCGGCTATCCGAGCCCTTAGAGCTTACCCCACTGAAGCGAATCGCGCCTTCGCGCGTTCCTTACAACGTAAAGTAGGGAACCGCGTGCAGGAGATGCGAGACGAGCATTGGGGTCAGCTCACGGGTAGTCTCGAGCCGACTCACCAGGCCTTTTGGCAACTCCAACGTAAGCTCAAGTCCAAGCAGGAATCACCCATGCCCCCTCTCAATCGTCCTAATCGTAGCCCAGCCTTCGATGACGATGAGAAGTCCGAATGCCTAGCCGACAGTCTAGAAGCCCAATGTTCGCCCAGCACTTTACCAGTAAACAAGGCCCACCTCGACATGGTGGACGCCACCGTCGAACGTAAAGCTGCTCTCCCTCCCACCGAGGATCCGGATGACCCTCTGCCCCCTGTCACCGTAGACGAGGTGCGAATGATCGTTAGGAATCTCAAACCCAGGAAAGCTCCTGGCTCAGACGGCATCACCAATAAGGTGATCAAGCTCTTTTCCGCCCCGCTCATCATCCTAATGACTGCCATTTTTAATGCGTCATTAAGTCACAATCTCTTTCCACAAGCGTGGAAAGATGCTACCGTGATCGGCATCCCCAAGCCCGGCAAGCCTGCCTCTGAGCCATCCAGTTACCGACCTATTAGCCTCCTCAATATTCTTGGCAAGATATACGAACGCATCATCTATAAGAGACTCAAGGATTATGCCGAATCCAAGAGTCTTCTGCCTGATGAGCAGTTCGGATTTCGCGCTAAGCATTCTTGTGTCCACCAAGTCCACCGCATTGTCGAACACATTAGTGTTGGTTTCCAAACCAAGATGATGACGGGTATGCTATTTTTCGATGTAGCGAAAGCGTTCGACAAAGTCTGGCACAATGGCTTAATATATAAGCTATACCAACTCGGTGTGCCAGATCGTCTCGTGCTCATCATTCGAGACTTTTTGTCGAACCGCAGCTTCCGCTATCGCATCGAAGGCGCTCTCTCATCGCCTCGTCCTATCCGTGCCGGAGTCCCTCAGGGCTCTGTGCTATCACCCCTCCTTTTCACGCTGTACACCAGCGATATCCCTAAGAACAAAAAGACCAAACTGGCTCTTTTTGCCGACGACACGGCTATCTACTATACCGGTAGAAGCTGTGACATGATCAGTCGCTCCCTCCAAACCGCAGCCAACGCCCTCGGCGCATGGTTTCGGAAATGGAGGATCGAGGTTAACCCCGATAAGAGCGCAGCCGTCCTATTCGCAAGGCCAGGTGTCCCTAAGCCTGAGCACATACGTCCCATTTCCATGTTTGGCCAAGAAATCCCTTGGGAACTCAAGGCCAAATATCTAGGAGTAATCCTCGATCACCGCCTATCATTCCGTGAGCATTTGAAAGCGGTGCGGGCCCGCGCCGCCTTCGCTCTCGGACGTCTACACTATCTCCTCAATGCGAGCAGTAAATTATCCCTTAGAAATAAGGTGAGACTTTACGTAACTTGCATTCGGCCCATTATGACCTACGCTAGTGTCGTATTTGCCCACGTGCCCGACCTTAGGTTCAACCGCCTCCAAACCCTCCAAAACCGTTTCATGCGCAAGGCCACCAGTGCCCCCTTTTATTTGCGCAACAAACAACTACACGTTGATTTGAAACTGCCGACCATCAAGCAGTTTATGAAACGTACGTCTAAACGATACTTTGAGTCTGCCGTCCGCCATCCTAACCCTCTGTTAGTTTCGGCCGTTAGTTACGCTCCCTCTCGTATCTCCAAGATCCGCCGTCCGAGGCACGCGCTCACCTACCCCGACGATGATATCACCATTTGTCAGGTAGAGACCGCCGAACGAGCAAAAGCTCTAAACACTGCACAGAACCGCCCGATTTTCCGTCCTCGCCGACGAGGCCCGTCGCGAAGACCCAGTAATTGTCCTCCCCGACCCTTGCTTATGCCAGCCCGGGCTGAGCCTGTAGCCATAAACATGTCCCTAAATAATCAAAATCAGATCCAGCTAGTCCCTAGCATGTCCCCAAGCAACGCCCTAAGCCGAGGCCCGAGTCCCATTAGGGGGCGCCCTTAGCTGCAGTTGCTTTAGGTTTAGTTTAATTGCTTTAGCTGGAGGCCTTTAGGTCTCGCTAGAAGTCCGGTTAATCAGTCTGAGCTCCCTAGAGCTATAACTGAGAGAGACCACGTAGAAAAAAAAAAAAAAAAAAAAAAAAAAAAAAAAAAAAAAAAAAAAAAAAACGGCACCGTTTTTATTCGTTGTCGCTCGTTCGTTGCGTACGGACACGCTTGCGATAAAGTTTAATTTTATTATCAATCTTTCTCCGTCTCGTGTTTTGCAATGGCGCGTACAAAGCAGACCGCTCGTAAATCCACCGGTGGTAAGGCACCGAGGAAACAGCTCGCCACCAAGGCGGCGCGCAAGAGCGCACCGGCCACCGGAGGTGTGAAGAAGCCCCATCGTTACAGGCCCGGAACTGTAGCCCTCCGTGAGATCCGTCGTTACCAGAAGAGTACCGAACTGTTGATCCGCAAGCTTCCGTTCCAGCGTTTAGTGCGTGAGATCGCCCAAGACTTCAAGACGGATCTCCGTTTCCAGAGCTCCGCTGTGATGGCGCTTCAGGAGGCCAGCGAGGCTTACCTCGTCGGTCTCTTCGAAGACACAAACCTGTGCGCCATTCACGCTAAACGCGTCACCATTATGCCAAAGGACATACAGTTGGCGCGCAGAATCCGAGGCGAACGCGCTTAAAAGCGAACGCATAAATAACGATTTGTGCATCATCGATCACAATGTACATTGCCGGCGGTGTTCACATCGCACCTGGCAGTGTCTTCACGTGAAAGATGTGTGTACACGTCTTAAAATAAAAGGCCCTTTTCAGGGCCACATACGCATCCTATAATAAAAATGTTTCTTAAAACGAAGGTCATCATAATATTAATGTTATTAATATAAGATAAAAGACGTACTCGTTAGTACGAGTACGTTACGTCTCATAGTGTTAAATTAACTAAGTATATCTACTCATTTAAGAGACACACTATTTAATACACACCTACATGATGGTAGATAAATAATAATTACCTATGTACCTATAGTACAATATGGGCAAAGGCCAATTTATAGGTAGGTATACCTTATAAAATAAGCTCGGTTTAACTGTTAACATTATGGTGATAAGCAATTTAATTATTTTTTTTACGTTCGTATCGCTAAATATTTATTTATTATTATTATTATTATAGGTAGGTAGGTAGGTAGGTAGGTAGGTAGGTAGGTAGGTAGGTAGGTAGGTAGGTAGGTAGGTGCTCTTAATTTGTTAAGATTTTCCATTTCTTTTCATTTACCAAAAACCAACCAACGGCAACTAGCAATAACATTAAGCATAGCATATTACGTCGTCGTACGAAATGTCTGTTCTCCTTCCCCCCCCCCCCCCCCCTCCAACCTCACGTATCGACCCCGCCGCCGGCGTGGTCCGCATTCGATATAAATATAAGCGGTCCGCCCGTGAGATTTTTATACAGTCAGTACGCCGTTCTCGTTCGTAGCGGGCGCGTGCACTTTGTGATTTGTTTGTTTCGTTAGTTACTTTGAACCTATACTAAAATGACCGGTCGCGGTAAGGGAGGAAAGGGTCTGGGAAAAGGAGGAGCCAAGCGTCACAGGAAAGTTCTCCGTGATAACATCCAGGGTATCACCAAGCCCGCCATCCGTCGTCTGGCTCGCAGAGGCGGCGTTAAGCGTATCTCCGGTTTGATTTACGAAGAGACACGCGGTGTGTTGAAAGTTTTCCTCGAGAACGTGATCCGCGACGCCGTCACATACACCGAGCACGCCAAGAGGAAGACCGTCACCGCCATGGACGTGGTCTACGCTCTCAAGCGCCAGGGCCGCACCCTGTACGGTTTCGGCGGTTAAACTCTTTACACCACCTCGTGCCTCAGTGCTGTGTCTTCGTCGTCGCAGTTTAATCAGCGTTCGGCGGACACTGCTCTGTTTGCCGTTTGCATACTATGGTACATCCATGTGTACGTAGACGCGCATAATAAAAAAAAGGCCCTTTTCAGGGCCGCATATTGTTCGATTTTATTATAAAAGTTTCTTAGATACGGACTAAAGTCATGTTGTTACTGCTGTAATAAATAAATAATAACATTTGTCACTCGCATCCAGTACAAACAAATAGGTACACCATGGGTTGGTATCTACCTAACCTAACCTAACTACTAGGTAGGTTATTAAACAAAATCGAAAGTTGGATAAAGTAATATATAAATATAATAGGTAAGTATATTTATTTTTTTCCATCATAATGATTCGACCCGCGCCGCTGCTTTCGCTGCTGTAGAACTGCTTGAACGTACTGTGCTCGTGCTGTACTGTACCTGAAAAGAAAGTAAAATTGTTATGAGTATAATTTTTGAGTATTTAGCTAGTACTTTTACATTATAACCTACTGATACTGATGATGATTTCTAATTACCTACCTACCTGCCTGCATGTTCCTACATAATATTATTATTAAATCTACGTTATATTATATTTCATTACTGTAAGTATGGGTACCTACATACCTAGAGGGTTACTATTAAGTGCTTACCTACTTACACTTTTTTTTTTTTTTAAGACAATTATCATTATAAGTAATTATACGATCTTGTCGTTCTTTCGTTATATTATTATATCAGTCGCTCGCTATTATTATTATTAGACAGATTATAGCACATTATTAGAAAAACTAATACCGAGTTTGTCTACGTTGTGTTTCAACAAAGTTCGCGCGCGCGCCGAGTAGGTATCGTATCGTCGGCGCTCTCGTTTCGTTTATTCGAATGTCTATTTTTAAAAGAGATTCTTTATTCGTTTTAAAATATATTTATCTGTCGCAGGACAATCTATTGTGTTTTAGATTTGTATAATTTTATTATGAACATCTATGCACGTCCTGTACGGAGTCGTCCGTCCTTAGGCGAACGGTGCGCCGCGATGTTTTACGACGTGTCACTTTTACCTCGATAATAACACTGTATCAAATATATATATCGACCGAATCCTGTTGCCAATCAAGCTCGATATCTTCCTTGTTGACGCGTCGACATATTAACACGATAACTGTCCATTTTATAGAGAAATATACATTTTGAACTGGACCCGACCTACGCCGGGTACACAGTCGCCGAATTAAACACGCGCACCGCACACATTTCCGTTTACTCTCTATATATAATTACATTATCCACTAGCGCAGTTCATGTGCCGTACGATCACATATACACATACTATATATTACACCGTTAACCATTATTAAATAATATTTTATTAGATACGTGTTAGTGAAAAGTTTGTATCGTTCATACGAGAAAACGTCCCGCGACATCGCGGCCCTCGTTACGGTAAAGTTTCGTTGTACCTGACCGTCGAGTATTGTGGCACGTTCGAAATACGTATAGTGGCGACATCTGAGTCCCTCTCATCGCGTTTGTTTGTTTCGATTCGTGTGTTCGTCACAGTCGTCTACATATACTCTAATTAAGATTAATTCAAAAATTAAAAAATCATCAATAATGGCAGACACGGCAGTCGCTACCGAAGCTCCGGCTCCGGCTACACCAGCGAAGAAGCAAGCCAGACAAGCTGGAGGCGCTAAGAAACCAAAAGCGAAACCCACCCATCCGAAGACATCTGAGATGGTGAATAACGCAATCATGGAGATGAAGGAGCGCAGCGGATCGTCCCTGCAGGCGATTAAAAAGTACATATCCGCTCAGTACAAGGTCGACGCAGAGAAACTTGCGCCTTTCATCAAAAAGTATTTGAAGAGCGCCGTCGAATCTGGCGCTCTGATTCAGACAAAGGGAAAGGGCGCGTCCGGTTCGTTCAAGCTCGAGTCGAAATCCGCAGCTGCAAAGAAACCCGCCGCCGCCAAGAAACCCGCCTCTGCGTCGGCAGCATCGAAGACAAAGAAGGCGACCGCTTCGGCGGCCGGAGCCAAGAGCAAGAAAGCTGCCGCCGCTTCCGCATCGGCATCTGCCTCTTCGCCTTCCAAGTCTAAATCATCCGCTGCCGCCGCTGCGAAGGACAAGAAGGCTGCAGCCGCTAAGAAGAAGCCGGCAGCCAAGAAGGCAGCCGCTCCGGCTAAGGCCAAGGGAGGCGCAGCGCCGAAGGCGAAGAAGACCGCAAAACCGCCGACTAAAAAGCCCAAAGCTCCCAAACCCAAGAAGGCCGCGGCTACACCGAAGTCTAAGCCGGCCGCGAAGAAAGCGTCCGCCGCCAAGAAGTAAACAAACAGTGGTAGCGCGCGCGCGCGTACGCGTAACACCGGCGACGAGAAAAGACGACGCTGCGGCGGCGGGCTGAGGGTGAGATATGATACGGTACGGTACGTGCTGTGTGTGTGTGCTTTGAGAAGAGACAGTGATCGCCTTGCGAGTTATGTGCCACCACATCCGAAGATCGTGTACCTACCGTACCCGTACCTACAACACCATCACCACCACCCACAACGCAACGCGTGTAATATAATCGTCATCGGTAATCGGGGGGCGCGGCGCGCGCTCTCAAGTGTCTCGCGTGATTGTCGCCTTCGGTATTCTTCGCGTCCGTTTGGTTATCCGACCGACCCACAGAGACCCACCAACACGATGGACTGCTGATGGGAAGAGAAGAAAAATTCGCGGCCGAAATTCCGCCGGGGCGGCACACCGAGCCGGCCAGCGCGCGTGCTTAGCGCTCTTCACTCGCGGCGCTCATCGAGCGCACGCAAACCAAAAAGCCCTTTTCAGGGCTAACAATACTATCATGAATATTGTAAAAATATTCGTTTCTATGATAACAGAGAGTCAGTCACATTATTTTACAGTGTTTACACTAATTATCATCATCTACCAAGTACCTGAACAGTAATCAACCTACACATACATTTATATTAGTTACCTACATAATAATGCACTTACCTATTTATTAAAGTAACTTTACTTATTATATTACATACTTATTACATGTAAAAAGTAATAATCAAATTAATTAATTAATGACTAATAATAATCCTTGTACCTATGACAAACAAACATCTCGGAATTTTTAGGTAAGTAGGTATATAATTATATATTTTGTATGGTACATAAGTTGTACACATAGTTGTGTTTGTATACCTAAGTAGACATCCACTTATATTTTTAAATAATAGAATAATATTACTCCATTCTGAAGTAATTTTCTTTCTTCTGATCTGAACAAGGTATACCAACACAACACACTTCAATGTACGTAGCTAGTACTTACCTATCAATAAAGTAATTAATGGGGGGGGGGGACAGCATTAATTAATTAATTTTTTAATCAATAAATTTTCATCCTACATTATTAATATAATTATCAAAAAAAAAAAATAACTTAGGCATCGTAACGTTCAGTGATGGTCTGGTCGGAAGCGAGCGAGCGCGCTTGCGCGTTTCTATGATATCGTTTCTCTCTCTACAACCAACGTTCAACTAACGTACCCCTCCCACTGACTCTACTAAGCGGCGCGCGTATAAAAAGGCCCGTATTACGGTGTTGGCGAAATATTTCTCTCTCTGACCGCGTCGCGCAACGTCACGTTAGCGTGCCGTCATCGTGTTAGTGTTGTTATAATATTTTAAACTTTATCTAAAATCATGTCCGGTCGTGGTAAAGGTGGCAAGGTCAAGGGGAAGGCAAAGTCCCGTTCAAACCGTGCTGGTCTCCAGTTCCCCGTTGGTCGTATCCACAGGCTGCTGCGTAATGGAAATTATGCTGAGCGTGTCGGTGCCGGCGCCCCCGTCTACTTGGCTGCCGTGATGGAATATCTGGCCGCTGAAGTTCTCGAGTTGGCAGGAAACGCCGCGAGGGACAACAAGAAGACCAGGATCATTCCACGTCATCTCCAATTGGCCATCCGTAACGACGAGGAGTTGAACAAGCTTCTATCCGGAGTTACGATCGCTCAAGGCGGTGTGCTGCCCAACATCCAGGCCGTACTCCTGCCCAAGAAGACCGAGAAGAAGGCTTAAGCGTGTCGGTGCGTCGTCATCGTGCGTCGTGCTGCTACTTATGCGGGCGAATGGAGGAAAGCGTACTCGTATTTCGTTATTATGATATTACTATAATAATTAATATGTAATATTGTTGTTTCGATTGCGCTGCGCTCTCTTCATCCATCACTCGTTGTTGTTGCTGTTGCTGCATTCACAAAACAAAAGGCCCTTTTCAGGGCCACAATATGATTCGATGGGATGATACATGTTTCTTTGACGGTGTTAAAGTCATAATAATATTCACATTACTCCGCCGAGACATAATTATAGAGGATAAATAAATACATACACGCACACACACGCACAAATGAAAATTGAAACCTACCTTACCTATTCTGAATTCATAAATAATTAAATATTTGTCTAGATAGACCGGCCGATGTTATTATTTTGAGAGTGTCCACAGTTACAATATTCCTTATTCTTGCCTCTATAACTAAACAACGGTACGCTACTCCACGCGCGATAATTTAAATCATTTATATATAATTATATTCATTAGGTACACCGATTGTATTGTTAGTTAGTTTGATCTAGTTCTACAATCTCTACATGAATGAATGGTTAGGTTTAGGTTAAAAAAAAATGTTTTTTTTTTTTATTTTATTTTTTTATTACTTAACTGATATAGAGTACGCTGCGAATATCGAGAGATGCATACAAGTCTCCACATCCCCCCCCCCCGCTCCTTACCCCGCCATCCCGCTGAGCCCATCCCCGGCGACCCCCACTCCCCGCTCGCGTTTAACAGTTTTATTATGCGACGCTACGATTGGTCCGCTTCGATTACAATTTTGAGCCGCGCTCGCCACTACTTCACGCCGGAGGGGTCGATATATAGTACTGTAACCCGCGCTATGTGTTTTTATACTGTTACAGAACTCCGCTTCGGTAACACGTGTTATTTATCACTCGATCCGTTGTGTTGATATATCGCTAATATGCCGCCTAAGACAAGTGGAAAGGCCGCCAAGAAATCTGGCAAGGCCCAGAAGAACATCTCCAAGACTGACAAGAAAAAGAAGAAGCACAAGAGGAAGGAGAGCTACGCCATCTACATCTACAAGGTGCTCAAGCAGGTCCACCCTGACACCGGTATCTCCAGCAAGGCCATGTCCATCATGAACTCTTTCGTGAACGACATATTCGAACGTATCGCCGCCGAAGCGTCTCGCCTCGCCCACTACAACAAGAGATCTACTATCACCTCCAGGGAGGTGCAGACGTCCGTCAGGCTGTTGCTGCCCGGTGAGCTCGCCAAGCACGCGGTGAGTGAAGGCACAAAGGCCGTCACCAAATACACCAGCTCCAAGTAGTGTGCGTCAATCTACTGTCATCATCGAGATGCAGCAAGAGCGGCGCCGCGCTCCTTCCAACAATGTGAAGATTGTCGTGTAATAAAAGTGTATAACCGATGTTTGTGCGTGTGTTGTGTGCGTTGTCGTTGTTGCGGTGACCGTGTAAATTGTGTTGTGTCGTTGTATCGTACGCAGAAAACTCTGTGTGCGGTGCTCGATACACACGATCCACGTGAATCCGCATCATACACTACGTACGCACCGCGTCATCGTCGGGAAACACTTAATGCACGTAGTCGATCATTATGGATTGGTACAAAACAAAAGGCCCTTTTCAGGGCCACAAATATTTTCATGTGAATATAATATTTTCACGTTTCTTATAAACTGAATGATGTCAACCGAATAAAAAATATGTATGCCGCCTCTTAGATTATGTATGCTTAATCTACAACTCATTTAGGTACCTACCTACACATTTAACACGGTGTTGCTTTAACATAGGTACCGACCAACCAAACATAATTATACAAAATTATAAGATACCAAGGCAGACTACCTATACCTATAGTAGACAAAATTAAAATCGATATAAGTACAAGCATGTACCTACCTGGTCAAGTCTGTATAAGTTGTCTTAGAACTCTCTGAAGTCTTAAATTACACCTGATAGATAGGTAATGTATAATTATTTACTCATACAAGTTACTATAAATTGTATTGGTAGGTATAGGTCATATAATAAAATTTTCATAAACATGACAATTTACGATAGGTAGAACATAATTAAGTCGTACCTACTACCTAACCTACCTATATAATTATATAAAATAGCTATAATATAAAACACCAATAACATTTAAAGAGAAATTAAAAAAAAAAAAATGGAATACCTAGGTACCTACCTATAATTTCATTTTAGATGTGTAGGTATATTAATCTAAAATTCTAAAGGTTTAATATAATTATTTCTAAATAAATTCATAAACTGTTTTTTTTTATTAGTGTGCTTGCCGCCAGCTAGAGGGCGCGCTGTATTGCTGTCGCACGAAGCGGCCGCCGACCGCCTAATGCCCGTTCTACGTGTGGGGGTATAAATAGGACCGTCTGTTCCGGCACCGTTTTCCCCAAAACCCACTGCAGCGCCTGCTCCCAAGCAAGCCCCCAAATCCCGCGCTGCCCCCACTGCGCAAGAGGTCCCCGATTCCCACAAACAAAAAGTGGTATTCAATTTCTTCTCCATGTTCCAACGGAACAGGATCAACGATGCCTATGAGGCCATCGCCCGTGCTACCTCTGTCGAGGATTACTTCAAAGTCTTGGCCACTTACACGGACATATCCGAGGCCGTGGCCAATTTCCGCATCGCTAATAACCCTTAATTAATCATGAATTCTACAATTAATTGCAGACTCAAACCGCGATCCCTTAAAATAGGCTTCTTTAACGCCGATGGCTTATCGAATCAACGGGATGAGATAGCCATGTTCCTCCGCGACCATCACCTTGATGTCTTCCTCTTACAGGAGACATTCTTAAAACCCGCACAGCGGAATCCTCGTATCGCTAACTACCAGTTAGTTCGAAACGACAGGACCCGCTCTGCCAAAGGCGGCACCCTTATTTATTACAAAAGGTCCCTGCACTGCATACCTATCGAGCCCCCGACCCTCTCTCACATTGAGACTTCTGCTTGTCGGATAGGCATGACCGGACATAGCCCGATCACACTCGTGTCGGCATACATTCCTCCTGGACGTAACGTTCCTATCCAGTCCGATCTCCAATCCCTCTTTGCCTTAAGCGACTCTGTCCTTATAGCAGGGGACTTCAACGCGAAACACATATCCTGGAACTCCCACTCGAACAACACGAGGGGTAAGAACCTAGAATCCTTGAGTAGCTTTCTCAACTTTGATGTTGTAGCTCCAATGCACCCCACGCATTTTCCAAAGACACTAGGCCTTCGTCCGGATGTGCTCGACATAGCGCTTCTAAAGAACGTAAACTTACGTATACGCTCGTTAGAGGCGTTAGACGAGCTCAATTCCGATCACCGCCCTGTGATCTTAGATTTAGCTCCGCGCGTAGGCCCCCCAGATCCAGGGCTGCCCGTCCCTACCAAGGTGGTAACGGATTGGAGGAAATTAGAGGAACGCCTCCAGTCTACTTCGTCCGCCCACCTTGATTCTATTCCCGATGACATAGTATCGATCGACGACACGGTGGGCGCAATCGACTCTCTCACATGTCACGTACAATCCTTAGTGAACGACTGTTCACGACAGGTTCCGGCGGTCGATATCGACCGGGGGAAACTGCCGGATGATGTGCGTGAACTGATGACGGAGAAGAATGCGGCTATCCGAGCCCTTAGAGCTCACCCCACTGAAGCGAATCGCGCCTTCGCGCGTTCTCTACAACGTAAAGTGGGGAACCGCGTGCAAGAGATGCGAGACGAGCATTGGGGTCAGCTCACGGGTAGTCTCGAGCCGACTCACCAGGCCTTTTGGCAACTCCAACGTAAGCTCAAGTCCAAGCAGGAATCACCCATGCCCCCTCTCAATCGTCCTAATCGTAGCCCAGCCTTCGATGACGATGAGAAGTCCGAATGCCTAGCCGACAGTCTAGAAGCCCAATGTTCGCCCAGTACTTTACCAGTAAACAAGGCCCACCTCGACATGGTGGACGCCACCGTCGAACGTAAAGCTGCTCTCCCTCCCACCGAGGATCCGGATGACCCTCTGCCCCCTGTCACCGTAGACGAGGTGCGAATGATCGTTAGGAATCTCAAACCCAGGAAAGCCCCTGGCTCAGACGGCATCACCAATAAGGTGATCAAGCTCTTTTCCGCCCCGCTCATCATCCTAATGACTGCCATTTTTAATGCGTCATTAAGTCACAATCTCTTTCCACAAGCGTGGAAAGATGCTACCGTGATCGGCATCCCCAAGCCCGGCAAGCCTGCCTCTGAGCCATCCAGTTACCGACCTATTAGCCTCCTCAATATTCTTGGCAAGATATACGAACGCATCATCTATAAGAGACTCAAGGATTATGCTGAATCCAAGAGTCTTCTGCCTGATGAGCAGTTCGGATTTCGTGCTAAGCATTCTTGTGTCCACCAAGTCCACCGCATTGTCGAACACATTAGTGTTGGTTTCCAAACCAAGATGATGACGGGTATGCTATTTTTCGATGTAGCGAAAGCGTTCGACAAAGTCTGGCACAATGGCTTAATATATAAGCTATACCAACTCGGTGTGCCAGATCGTCTCGTGCTCATCATTCGAGACTTTTTGTCGAACCGTAGCTTCCGCTATCGCATCGAAGGCGCTCTCTCATCGCCTCGTCCTATCCGTGCCGGAGTCCCTCAGGGCTCTGTGCTATCACCCCTCCTTTTCACGCTGTACACCAGCGATATCCCTAAGAACAAAAAGACCAAACTGGCTCTTTTTGCCGACGACACGGCTATCTACTATACCGGTAGAAGCTGTGACATGATCAGTCGCTCCCTCCAAACCGCAGCTAACGCCCTCGGCGCATGGTTTCGGAAATGGAGGATCGAGGTTAACCCCGATAAGAGCGCAGCCGTCCTATTCGCAAGGCCAGGTGTCCCTAAGCCTGAGCACATACGTCCCATTTCTATGTTTGGCCAAGAAATCCCTTGGGAACTCAAGGCCAAATATCTAGGAGTAATCCTCGATCACCGCCTATCATTCCGTGAGCATTTGAAAGCGGTGCGGGCCCGCGCCGCCTTCGCTCTCGGACGTCTACACTATCTCCTCAATGCGAGCAGTAAATTATCCCTTAGAAATAAGGTGAGACTTTACGTAACTTGCATTCGGCCCATTATGACCTACGCTAGTGTCGTATTTGCCCACGTGCCCGACCTTAGGTTCAACCGCCTTCAAACCCTCCAAAACCGTTTCATGCGCAAGGCCACCAGTGCCCCCTTTTATTTGCGCAACAAACAACTACACGTTGATTTGAAACTGCCGACCATCAAGCAGTTTATGAAACGTACGTCTAAACGATACTTTGAGTCTGCCGTCCGCCATCCTAACCCTCTGTTAGTTTCGGCCGTTAGTTACGCTCCCTCTCGTATCTCCAAGATCCGCCGTCCGAGGCACGCGCTCACCTACCCCGACGATGATATCACCATTTGTCAGGTAGAGACCGCCGAACGAGCAAAAGCTCTAAACACTGCACAGAACCGCCCGATTTTCCGTCCTCGCCGACGAGGCCCGTCGCGAAGACCCAGTAATTGTCCTCCCCGACCCTTGCTTATGCCAGCCCGGGCTGAGCCTGTAGCCATAAACATGTCCCTAAATAATCAAAATCAGATCCAGCTAGTCCCTAGCATGTCCCCAAGCAACGCCCTAAGCCGAGGCCCGAGTCCCATTAGGGGGCGCCCTTAGCTGCAGTTGCTTTAGGTTTAGTTTAATTGCTTTAGCTGGAGGCCTTTAGGTCTCGCTAGAAGTCCGGTTAATCAGTCTGAGCTCCCTAGAGCTATAACTGAGAGAGACCACGTAGAAAAAAAAAAAAAAAAAAAAAAAAAAACGGCACCGTTTTTATTCGTTGTCGCTCGTTCGTTGCGTACGGACACGCTTGCGATAAAGTTTAATTTTATTATCAATCTTTCTCCGTCTCGTGTTTTGCAATGGCGCGTACAAAGCAGACCGCTCGTAAATCCACCGGTGGTAAGGCACCGAGGAAACAGCTCGCCACCAAGGCGGCGCGCAAGAGCGCACCGGCCACCGGAGGTGTGAAGAAGCCCCATCGTTACAGGCCCGGAACTGTAGCCCTCCGTGAGATCCGTCGTTACCAGAAGAGTACCGAACTGTTGATCCGCAAGCTTCCGTTCCAGCGTTTAGTGCGTGAGATCGCCCAAGACTTCAAGACGGATCTCCGTTTCCAGAGCTCCGCTGTGATGGCGCTTCAGGAGGCCAGCGAGGCTTACCTCGTCGGTCTCTTCGAAGACACAAACCTGTGCGCCATTCACGCTAAACGCGTCACCATTATGCCAAAGGACATACAGTTGGCGCGCAGAATCCGAGGCGAACGCGCTTAAAAGCGAACGCATAAATAACGATTTGTGCATCATCGATCACAATGTACATTGCCGGCGGTGTTCACATCGCACCTGGCAGTGTCTTCACGTGAAAGATGTGTGTACACGTCTTAAAATAAAAGGCCCTTTTCAGGGCCACATACGCATCCTATAATAAAAATGTTTCTTAAAACGAAGGTCATCATAATATTAATGTTATTAATATAAGATAAAAGACGTACTCGTTAGTACGAGTACGTTACGTCTCATAGTGTTAAATTAACTAAGTATATCTACTCATTTAAGAGACACACTATTTAATACACACCTACATGATGGTAGATAAATAATAATTACCTATGTACCTATAGTACAATATGGGCAAAGGCCAATTTATAGGTAGGTATACCTTATAAAATAAGCTCGGTTTAACTGTTAACATTATGGTGATAAGCAATTTAATTATTTTTTTTACGTTCGTATCGCTAAATATTTATTTATTATTATTATTATTATAGGTAGGTAGGTAGGTAGGTAGGTAGGTAGGTAGGTAGGTAGGTAGGTAGGTAGGTAGGTAGGTGCTCTTAATTTGTTAAGATTTTCCATTTCTTTTCATTTACCAAAAACCAACCAACGGCAACTAGCAATAACATTAAGCATAGCATATTACGTCGTCGTACGAAATGTCTGTTCTCCTTCCCCCCCCCCCCCCCCCCCCTCCAACCTCACGTATCGACCCCGCCGCCGGCGTGGTCCGCATTCGATATAAATATAAGCGGTCCGCCCGTGAGATTTTTATACAGTCAGTACGCCGTTCTCGTTCGTAGCGGGCGCGTGCACTTTGTGATTTGTTTGTTTCGTTAGTTACTTTGAACCTATACTAAAATGACCGGTCGCGGTAAGGGAGGAAAGGGTCTGGGAAAAGGAGGAGCCAAGCGTCACAGGAAAGTTCTCCGTGATAACATCCAGGGTATCACCAAGCCCGCCATCCGTCGTCTGGCTCGCAGAGGCGGCGTTAAGCGTATCTCCGGTTTGATTTACGAAGAGACACGCGGTGTGTTGAAAGTTTTCCTCGAGAACGTGATCCGCGACGCCGTCACATACACCGAGCACGCCAAGAGGAAGACCGTCACCGCCATGGACGTGGTCTACGCTCTCAAGCGCCAGGGCCGCACCCTGTACGGTTTCGGCGGTTAAACTCTTTACACCACCTCGTGCCTCAGTGCTGTGTCTTCGTCGTCGCAGTTTAATCAGCGTTCGGCGGACACTGCTCTGTTTGCCGTTTGCATACTATGGTACATCCATGTGTACGTAGACGCGCATAATAAAAAAAAGGCCCTTTTCAGGGCCGCATATTGTTCGATTTTATTATAAAAGTTTCTTAGATACGGACTAAAGTCATGTTGTTACTGCTGTAATAAATAAATAATAACATTTGTCACTCGCATCCAGTACAAACAAATAGGTACACCATGGGTTGGTATCTACCTAACCTAACCTAACTACTAGGTAGGTTATTAAACAAAATCGAAAGTTGGATAAAGTAATATATAAATATAATAGGTAAGTATATTTATTTTTTTCCATCATAATGATTCGACCCGCGCCGCTGCTTTCGCTGCTGTAGAACTGCTTGAACGTACTGTGCTCGTGCTGTACTGTACCTGAAAAGAAAGTAAAATTGTTATGAGTATAATTTTTGAGTATTTAGCTAGTACTTTTACATTATAACCTACTGATACTGATGATGATTTCTAATTACCTACCTACCTGCCTGCATGTTCCTACATAATATTATTATTAAATCTACGTTATATTATATTTCATTACTGTAAGTATGGGTACCTACATACCTAGAGGGTTACTATTAAGTGCTTACCTACTTACACTTTTTTTTTTTTTTAAGACAATTATCATTATAAGTAATTATACGATCTTGTCGTTCTTTCGTTATATTATTATATCAGTCGCTCGCTATTATTATTATTAGACAGATTATAGCACATTATTAGAAAAACTAATACCGAGTTTGTCTACGTTGTGTTTCAACAAAGTTCGCGCGCGCGCCGAGTAGGTATCGTATCGTCGGCGCTCTCGTTTCGTTTATTCGAATGTCTATTTTTAAAAGAGATTCTTTATTCGTTTTAAAATATATTTATCTGTCGCAGGACAATCTATTGTGTTTTAGATTTGTATAATTTTATTATGAACATCTATGCACGTCCTGTACGGAGTCGTCCGTCCTTAGGCGAACGGTGCGCCGCGATGTTTTACGACGTGTCACTTTTACCTCGATAATAACACTGTATCAAATATATATATCGACCGAATCCTGTTGCCAATCAAGCTCGATATCTTCCTTGTTGACGCGTCGACATATTAACACGATAACTGTCCATTTTATAGAGAAATATACATTTTGAACTGGACCCGACCTACGCCGGGTACACAGTCGCCGAATTAAACACGCGCACCGCACACATTTCCGTTTACTCTCTATATATAATTACATTATCCACTAGCGCAGTTCATGTGCCGTACGATCACATATACACATACTATATATTACACCGTTAACCATTATTAAATAATATTTTATTAGATACGTGTTAGTGAAAAGTTTGTATCGTTCATACGAGAAAACGTCCCGCGACATCGCGGCCCTCGTTACGGTAAAGTTTCGTTGTACCTGACCGTCGAGTATTGTGGCACGTTCGAAATACGTATAGTGGCGACATCTGAGTCCCTCTCATCGCGTTTGTTTGTTTCGATTCGTGTGTTCGTCACAGTCGTCTACATATACTCTAATTAAGATTAATTCAAAAATTAAAAAATCATCAATAATGGCAGACACGGCAGTCGCTACCGAAGCTCCGGCTCCGGCTACACCAGCGAAGAAGCAAGCCAGACAAGCTGGAGGCGCTAAGAAACCAAAAGCGAAACCCACCCATCCGAAGACATCTGAGATGGTGAATAACGCAATCATGGAGATGAAGGAGCGCAGCGGATCGTCCCTGCAGGCGATTAAAAAGTACATATCCGCTCAGTACAAGGTCGACGCAGAGAAACTTGCGCCTTTCATCAAAAAGTATTTGAAGAGCGCCGTCGAATCTGGCGCTCTGATTCAGACAAAGGGAAAGGGCGCGTCCGGTTCGTTCAAGCTCGAGTCGAAATCCGCAGCTGCAAAGAAACCCGCCGCCGCCAAGAAACCCGCCTCTGCGTCGGCAGCATCGAAGACAAAGAAGGCGACCGCTTCGGCGGCCGGAGCCAAGAGCAAGAAAGCTGCCGCCGCTTCCGCATCGGCATCTGCCTCTTCGCCTTCCAAGTCTAAATCATCCGCTGCCGCCGCTGCGAAGGACAAGAAGGCTGCAGCCGCTAAGAAGAAGCCGGCAGCCAAGAAGGCAGCCGCTCCGGCTAAGGCCAAGGGAGGCGCAGCGCCGAAGGCGAAGAAGACCGCAAAACCGCCGACTAAAAAGCCCAAAGCTCCCAAACCCAAGAAGGCCGCGGCTACACCGAAGTCTAAGCCGGCCGCGAAGAAAGCGTCCGCCGCCAAGAAGTAAACAAACAGTGGTAGCGCGCGCGCGCGTACGCGTAACACCGGCGACGAGAAAAGACGACGCTGCGGCGGCGGGCTGAGGGTGAGATATGATACGGTACGGTACGTGCTGTGTGTGTGTGCTTTGAGAAGAGACAGTGATCGCCTTGCGAGTTATGTGCCACCACATCCGAAGATCGTGTACCTACCGTACCCGTACCTACAACACCATCACCACCACCCACAACGCAACGCGTGTAATATAATCGTCATCGGTAATCGGGGGGCGCGGCGCGCGCTCTCAAGTGTCTCGCGTGATTGTCGCCTTCGGTATTCTTCGCGTCCGTTTGGTTATCCGACCGACCCACAGAGACCCACCAACACGATGGACTGCTGATGGGAAGAGAAGAAAAATTCGCGGCCGAAATTCCGCCGGGGCGGCACACCGAGCCGGCCAGCGCGCGTGCTTAGCGCTCTTCACTCGCGGCGCTCATCGAGCGCACGCAAACCAAAAAGCCCTTTTCAGGGCTAACAATACTATCATGAATATTGTAAAAATATTCGTTTCTATGATAACAGAGAGTCAGTCACATTATTTTACAGTGTTTACACTAATTATCATCATCTACCAAGTACCTGAACAGTAATCAACCTACACATACATTTATATTAGTTACCTACATAATAATGCACTTACCTATTTATTAAAGTAACTTTACTTATTATATTACATACTTATTACATGTAAAAAGTAATAATCAAATTAATTAATTAATGACTAATAATAATCCTTGTACCTATGACAAACAAACATCTCGGAATTTTTAGGTAAGTAGGTATATAATTATATATTTTGTATGGTACATAAGTTGTACACATAGTTGTGTTTGTATACCTAAGTAGACATCCACTTATATTTTTAAATAATAGAATAATATTACTCCATTCTGAAGTAATTTTCTTTCTTCTGATCTGAACAAGGTATACCAACACAACACACTTCAATGTACGTAGCTAGTACTTACCTATCAATAAAGTAATTAATGGGGGGGGGGGGACAGCATTAATTAATTAATTTTTTAATCAATAAATTTTCATCCTACATTATTAATATAATTATCAAAAAAAAAAAATAACTTAGGCATCGTAACGTTCAGTGATGGTCTGGTCGGAAGCGAGCGAGCGCGCTTGCGCGTTTCTATGATATCGTTTCTCTCTCTACAACCAACGTTCAACTAACGTACCCCTCCCACTGACTCTACTAAGCGGCGCGCGTATAAAAAGGCCCGTATTACGGTGTTGGCGAGAGACTCGCTCACTGGCTCTCACCGCGCACGGACGTGTCCGCGCGCGCTCTGACCGCTATTGTCCGAGACTCTGCGCTACGCCCCGCCGTAGCTCCGCCAGATTTTGATCCGAAGCTGCCTTTTTCAAGGCGGCAGACGATCTATTTCTTTGACAGTTCTCGCTGTTTAGCCCCATCTGGGTAAAGCCACTATTTGGTGGTCCTCGGTGGAAACCTAACGGTGCAAACGAAACCGAGTGGGGTGTGGACCCGATACACCCGCTGCGCCCCTTCAGGGCAAAGCAATCCATCGGAAGGAGCTAGTACCACCGGCCTTGGGGGGTCTCCTAGTCGACACTAGCTATCACCTTCATCCCACCTTTCCACTCCCTATTCTCCTATCCTTTAGTGTTGTTTGGGTGCTGCAAGCTTCGGCCCATATCACCCTCTGCACTAAAGCTGTCAGGGACCCGTTCGCACAATAAGACTGGCGACGGGATTACAAGCTTAGGGCACACCGTAGGACTCACTCCTCCCTGCCTATACCCGGCGGGGAGGATCATACGAATAATACACACCCCCGGGCCTGTCCAACCCGGGGAGCGGTCTAGTTAGACATTATTATAGGCGCGACTGCCGGGAAGTTCTTACCGATTCTTCTTCCCGGAACGCGACGCGTTTTTCCGAATCGGTGTAAATGCGCACCCGCTATGGTTAGGAAATCGAAGGCTAAGGCCTCCGAGGCCAAAGCCATTGATATATTAAGGGATCTTCTACAAGATCCAGAAATCTTCGCCAAAATTGGCAATAAAATCCCGCGTGAATTCCTTCCGCGTTCCGCTGCCCCCTCACAGGTAGAAACCTGTCTGGCTACCTGCTCAGACAGCCCTTTGTCCGCCGTTAGCGCACCTGCGCAAACAATAGAATTCGCGGAATCCCATGTGCCTTTGTCCCAGGCCGCCCCATTGTCTCCGGACGCTTATCCCCCCGCGCCGCATTCCTTATCGCGCAGCTCGTCGACTCGTTCCATCAACGATGTCGATATGGCCTCTGAGCCATCATCGTCCTCCGATTCCGAAGAGTGTGACACTTGTTTCTCTTCCTCTTCTTCCGACGACTTCACTACAGTCGTCGGCAAAAAACGCAAGCAGAAATCGTCTGCAAACCATGCCCCCCCAAAATCCCTGAAGAGGGTTGACCCCTCTCCAGTGCCCTCCCCGACATCTTCCCCGCAGGCTTCCCGCCCGCAGACCCCCACCCCACAAGCCAACGGTGATTCCTCAGCCCCGAGGAAAATACCGCCCCCTCCGCCCCTGTATATACAAGACAAGGGCAAATGGACCGATGTGTCCAAATGGTGCACTGATCTTAGGATCAATTACACCAACGCCCGCTCCACCCAACACGGCATCAAAGTCCAGGTGCCGTCTTCCAGCGACTTTAGATCGCTCTCCAAACTCCTCCGGGAGCGTAACGTGTCCTTCCACACGTACGCCCTCCCCGAAGAACGCCTCCTCCGCGTTGTCATCAGAGGCATTCCCCAACAGATCGACACGAACTCGATCCTCAGTGATCTTAAATCACAAAACATCCCCGCTCTAGAAGTGCATCGTATGCACCGTGGCCGTGGAGGTGTAGCCTATGACATGGTCCTCGTCATAAGCGAACTCACCCCTGCCGCCAAACAATCCCTATTTAACATCAAAACCTTGTGCCACCTGTCTGGCATCAAGGCTGAACCCCCTCACAAATCGGGCCCTCCCTCCCAGTGCCACCGTTGCCAACTTTACGGCCACTCCCAGCGTCACTGTTACGCGAAACCCAGGTGCGTCAAGTGCCTAGGGGATCACGGCACAAGTGACTGCCAGCGCCCCAAAGACCGCGCCTTATGCACTGAGCCACCCAGCTGCGTTCTATGCGGGAGCTCCGGACATCCTGCGAACTATCGCGGATGCCCGAAAGCCCCACGCGTAAACCCAAAGGTGGCAAAGCGCAATGAGGCCAGCCTTAAGAGGAATAAACTTCCTTCCCTCCCGTCGTCCAACTTGCCTGAACGGCTTGGCCCACAGAGGCCTTCCCCGTGGAACAAGCTGAATCAACAGCCATCCACCCCCAGTATCATCCCATCGTTGATGGATCTTAGTATTCCTCAACCGTCACCACCCCCAGCACCCTCTGGCGCACTAACCTTGCCCCCAAAACCCACTGCAGCGCCTGCTCCCAAGCAAGCCCCCAAATCCCGCGCTGCCCCCACTGCGCAAGAGGTCCCCGATTTCCACAAACAAAAAGTGGTATTCAATTTCTTCTCCATGTTCCAACAGAACAGGATCAACGAGGCCTACGAGGCCATCGCCCGTGCCACCTCTGTCGAGGATTACTTCAAAGTCTTGGCCACTTACACGGACATATCCGAGGCCATGGCCAAATTCCGCATCGCTAATAACCCTTAATTAATCATGAATTCTACAATTAATTGCAGACTCAAACCGCGATCCCTTAAAATAGGCTTCTTTAACGCCGATGGCTTATCGAATCAACGGGATGAGATAGCCATGTTCCTCCGCGACCATCACCTTGATGTCTTCCTCTTACAGGAGACATTCTTAAAACCCGCACAGCGGAATCCTCGTATCGCTAACTACCAGTTAGTTCGAAACGACAGGACCCGCTCTGCCAAAGGCGGCACCCTTATTTATTACAAAAGGTCCCTGCACTGCATACCTATCGAGCCCCCGACCCTCTCTCACATTGAGACTTCTGCTTGTCGGATAGGCATGACCGGACATAGCCCGATCACACTCGTGTCGGCATACATTCCTCCTGGACGTAACGTTCCTATCCAGTCCGATCTCCAATCCCTCTTTGCCTTAAGCGACTCTGTCCTTATAGCAGGGGACTTCAACGCGAAACACATATCCTGGAACTCCCACTCGAACAACACGAGGGGTAAGAACTTAGACTCCTTGAGTAGCTTTCTCAACTTTGATGTTGTAGCTCCAATGCACCCCACGCATTTTCCAAAGACACTAGGCCTTCGTCCGGATGTGCTCGACATAGCGCTTCTAAAGAACGTAAACTTACGTATACGCTCGTTAGAGGCGTTAGACGAGCTCAATTCCGATCACCGCCCTGTGATCTTAGATTTAGCTCCGCGCGTAGGCCCCCCAGATCCAGGGCTGCCCGTCCCTACCAAGGTGGTAACGGATTGGAGGAAACTAGAGGAACGCCTCCAGTCTACTTCGTCCGCCCACCTAGATTCTATTCCCGATGACATAGTATCGATCGACGACACGGTGGGCGCAATCGACTCTCTCACATGTCACGTACAATCCTTAGTGAACGATTGTTCACGACAGGTTCCGGCGGTCGATATCGACCGGGGGAAACTGCCGGATGATGTGCGTGAACTGATGACGGAGAAGAATGCGGCTATCCGAGCCCTTAGAGCTTACCCCACTGAAGCGAATCGCGCCTTCGCGCGTTCCTTACAACGTAAAGTAGGGAACCGCGTGCAAGAGATGCGAGACGAGCATTGGGGTCAGCTCACGGGTAGTCTCGAGCCGACTCACCAGGCCTTTTGGCAACTCCAACGTAAGCTCAAGTCCAAGCAGGAATCACCCATGCCCCCTCTCAATCGTCCTAATCGTAGCCCAGCCTTCGATGACGATGAGAAGTCCGAATGCCTAGCCGACAGTCTAGAAGCCCAATGTTCGCCCAGCACTTTACCAGTAAACAAGGCCCACCTCGACATGGTGGACGCCACCGTCGAACGTAAAGCTGCTCTCCCTCCCACCGAGGATCCGGATGACCCTCTGCCCCCTGTCACCGTAGACGAGGTGCGAATGATCGTTAGGAATCTCAAACCCAGGAAAGCCCCTGGCTCAGACGGCATCACCAATAAGGTGATCAAGCTCTTTTCCGCCCCGCTCATCATCCTAATGACTGCCATTTTTAATGCGTCATTAAGTCACAATCTCTTTCCACAAGCGTGGAAAGATGCTACCGTGATCGGCATCCCCAAGCCCGGCAAGCCTGCCTCTGAGCCATCCAGTTACCGACCTATTAGCCTCCTCAATATTCTTGGCAAGATATACGAACGCATCATCTATAAGAGACTCAAGGATTATGCCGAATCCAAGAGTCTTCTGCCTGATGAGCAGTTCGGATTTCGCGCTAAGCATTCTTGTGTCCACCAAGTCCACCGCATTGTCGAACACATTAGTGTTGGTTTCCAAACCAAGATGATGACGGGTATGCTATTTTTCGATGTAGCGAAAGCGTTCGACAAAGTCTGGCACAATGGCTTAATATATAAGCTATACCAACTCGGTGTGCCAGATCGTCTCGTGCTCATCATTCGAGACTTTTTGTCGAACCGCAGCTTCCGCTATCGCATCGAAGGCGCTCTCTCATCGCCTCGTCCTATCCGTGCCGGAGTCCCTCAGGGCTCTGTGCTATCACCCCTCCTTTTCACGCTGTACACCAGCGATATCCCTAAGAACAAAAAGACCAAACTGGCTCTTTTTGCCGACGACACGGCTATCTACTATACCGGTAGAAGCTGTGACATGATCAGTCGCTCCCTCCAAACCGCAGCCAACGCCCTCGGCGCATGGTTTCGGAAATGGAGGATCGAGGTTAACCCCGATAAGAGCGCAGCCGTCCTATTCGCAAGGCCAGGTGTCCCTAAGCCTGAGCACATACGTCCCATTTCCATGTTTGGCCAAGAAATCCCTTGGGAACTCAAGGCCAAATATCTAGGAGTAATCCTCGATCACCGCCTATCATTCCGTGAGCATTTGAAAGCGGTGCGGGCCCGCGCCGCCTTCGCTCTCGGACGTCTACACTATCTCCTCAATGCGAGCAGTAAATTATCCCTTAGAAATAAGGTGAGACTTTACGTAACTTGCATTCGGCCCATTATGACCTACGCTAGTGTCGTATTTGCCCACGTGCCCGACCTTAGGTTCAACCGCCTCCAAACCCTCCAAAACCGTTTCATGCGCAAGGCCACCAGTGCCCCCTTTTATTTGCGCAACAAACAACTACACGTTGATTTGAAACTGCCGACCATCAAGCAGTTTATGAAACGTACGTCTAAACGATACTTTGAGTCTGCCGTCCGCCATCCTAACCCTCTGTTAGTTTCGGCCGTTAGTTACGCTCCCTCTCGTATCTCCAAGATCCGCCGTCCGAGGCACGCGCTCACCTACCCCGACGATGATATCACCATTTGTCAGGTAGAGACCGCCGAACGAGCAAAAGCTCTAAACACTGCACAGAACCGCCCGATTTTCCGTCCTCGCCGACGAGGCCCGTCGCGAAGACCCAGTAATTGTCCTCCCCGACCCTTGCTTATGCCAGCCCGGGCTGAGCCTGTAGCCATAAACATGTCCCTAAATAATCAAAATCAGATCCAGCTAGTCCCTAGCATGTCCCCAAGCAACGCCCTAAGCCGAGGCCCGAGTCCCATTAGGGGGCGCCCTTAGCTGCAGTTGCTTTAGGTTTAGTTTAATTGCTTTAGCTGGAGGCCTTTAGGTCTCGCTAAAAGTCCGGTTAATCAGTCTGAGCTCCCTAGAGCTATAACTGAGAGAGACCACGTAGGAAAAAAAAAAAAAAAGAAAAAAAAAAAAGTGTTGGCGAAATATTTCTCTCTCTGACCGCGTCGCGCAACGTCACGTTAGCGTGCCGTCATCGTGTTAGTGTTGTTATAATATTTTAAACTTTATCTAAAATCATGTCCGGTCGTGGTAAAGGTGGCAAGGTCAAGGGGAAGGCAAAGTCCCGTTCAAACCGTGCTGGTCTCCAGTTCCCCGTTGGTCGTATCCACAGGCTGCTGCGTAATGGAAATTATGCTGAGCGTGTCGGTGCCGGCGCCCCCGTCTACTTGGCTGCCGTGATGGAATATCTGGCCGCTGAAGTTCTCGAGTTGGCAGGAAACGCCGCGAGGGACAACAAGAAGACCAGGATCATTCCACGTCATCTCCAATTGGCCATCCGTAACGACGAGGAGTTGAACAAGCTTCTATCCGGAGTTACGATCGCTCAAGGCGGTGTGCTGCCCAACATCCAGGCCGTACTCCTGCCCAAGAAGACCGAGAAGAAGGCTTAAGCGTGTCGGTGCGTCGTCATCGTGCGTCGTGCTGCTACTTATGCGGGCGAATGGAGGAAAGCGTACTCGTATTTCGTTATTATGATATTACTATAATAATTAATATGTAATATTGTTGTTTCGATTGCGCTGCGCTCTCTTCATCCATCACTCGTTGTTGTTGCTGTTGCTGCATTCACAAAACAAAAGGCCCTTTTCAGGGCCACAATATGATTCGATGGGATGATACATGTTTCTTTGACGGTGTTAAAGTCATAATAATATTCACATTACTCCGCCGAGACATAATTATAGAGGATAAATAAATACATACACGCACACACACGCACAAATGAAAATTGAAACCTACCTTACCTATTCTGAATTCATAAATAATTAAATATTTGTCTAGATAGACCGGCCGATGTTATTATTTTGAGAGTGTCCACAGTTACAATATTCCTTATTCTTGCCTCTATAACTAAACAACGGTACGCTACTCCACGCGCGATAATTTAAATCATTTATATATAATTATATTCATTAGGTACACCGATTGTATTGTTAGTTAGTTTGATCTAGTTCTACAATCTCTACATGAATGAATGGTTAGGTTTAGGTTAAAAAAAAATGTTTTTTTTTTTTATTTTATTTTTTTATTACTTAACTGATATAGAGTACGCTGCGAATATCGAGAGATGCATACAAGTCTCCACATCCCCCCCCCCCGCTCCTTACCCCGCCATCCCGCTGAGCCCATCCCCGGCGACCCCCACTCCCCGCTCGCGTTTAACAGTTTTATTATGCGACGCTACGATTGGTCCGCTTCGATTACAATTTTGAGCCGCGCTCGCCACTACTTCACGCCGGAGGGGTCGATATATAGTACTGTAACCCGCGCTATGTGTTTTTATACTGTTACAGAACTCCGCTTCGGTAACACGTGTTATTTATCACTCGATCCGTTGTGTTGATATATCGCTAATATGCCGCCTAAGACAAGTGGAAAGGCCGCCAAGAAATCTGGCAAGGCCCAGAAGAACATCTCCAAGACTGACAAGAAAAAGAAGAAGCACAAGAGGAAGGAGAGCTACGCCATCTACATCTACAAGGTGCTCAAGCAGGTCCACCCTGACACCGGTATCTCCAGCAAGGCCATGTCCATCATGAACTCTTTCGTGAACGACATATTCGAACGTATCGCCGCCGAAGCGTCTCGCCTCGCCCACTACAACAAGAGATCTACTATCACCTCCAGGGAGGTGCAGACGTCCGTCAGGCTGTTGCTGCCCGGTGAGCTCGCCAAGCACGCGGTGAGTGAAGGCACAAAGGCCGTCACCAAATACACCAGCTCCAAGTAGTGTGCGTCAATCTACTGTCATCATCGAGATGCAGCAAGAGCGGCGCCGCGCTCCTTCCAACAATGTGAAGATTGTCGTGTAATAAAAGTGTATAACCGATGTTTGTGCGTGTGTTGTGTGCGTTGTCGTTGTTGCGGTGACCGTGTAAATTGTGTTGTGTCGTTGTATCGTACGCAGAAAACTCTGTGTGCGGTGCTCGATACACACGATCCACGTGAATCCGCATCATACACTACGTACGCACCGCGTCATCGTCGGGAAACACTTAATGCACGTAGTCGATCATTATGGATTGGTACAAAACAAAAGGCCCTTTTCAGGGCCACAAATATTTTCATGTGAATATAATATTTTCACGTTTCTTATAAACTGAATGATGTCAACCGAATAAAAAATATGTATGCCGCCTCTTAGATTATGTATGCTTAATCTACAACTCATTTAGGTACCTACCTACACATTTAACACGGTGTTGCTTTAACATAGGTACCGACCAACCAAACATAATTATACAAAATTATAAGATACCAAGGCAGACTACCTATACCTATAGTAGACAAAATTAAAATCGATATAAGTACAAGCATGTACCTACCTGGTCAAGTCTGTATAAGTTGTCTTAGAACTCTCTGAAGTCTTAAATTACACCTGATAGATAGGTAATGTATAATTATTTACTCATACAAGTTACTATAAATTGTATTGGTAGGTATAGGTCATATAATAAAATTTTCATAAACATGACAATTTACGATAGGTAGAACATAATTAAGTCGTACCTACTACCTAACCTACCTATATAATTATATAAAATAGCTATAATATAAAACACCAATAACATTTAAAGAGAAATTAAAAAAAAAAAAATGGAATACCTAGGTACCTACCTATAATTTCATTTTAGATGTGTAGGTATATTAATCTAAAATTCTAAAGGTTTAATATAATTATTTCTAAATAAATTCATAAACTGTTTTTTTTTATTAGTGTGCTTGCCGCCAGCTAGAGGGCGCGCTGTATTGCTGTCGCACGAAGCGGCCGCCGACCGCCTAATGCCCGTTCTACGTGTGGGGGTATAAATAGGACCGTCTGTTCCGGCACCGTTTTTATTCGTTGTCGCTCGTTCGTTGCGTACGGACACGCTTGCGATAAAGTTTAATTTTATTATCAATCTTTCTCCGTCTCGTGTTTTGCAATGGCGCGTACAAAGCAGACCGCTCGTAAATCCACCGGTGGTAAGGCACCGAGGAAACAGCTCGCCACCAAGGCGGCGCGCAAGAGCGCACCGGCCACCGGAGGTGTGAAGAAGCCCCATCGTTACAGGCCCGGAACTGTAGCCCTCCGTGAGATCCGTCGTTACCAGAAGAGTACCGAACTGTTGATCCGCAAGCTTCCGTTCCAGCGTTTAGTGCGTGAGATCGCCCAAGACTTCAAGACGGATCTCCGTTTCCAGAGCTCCGCTGTGATGGCGCTTCAGGAGGCCAGCGAGGCTTACCTCGTCGGTCTCTTCGAAGACACAAACCTGTGCGCCATTCACGCTAAACGCGTCACCATTATGCCAAAGGACATACAGTTGGCGCGCAGAATCCGAGGCGAACGCGCTTAAAAGCGAACGCATAAATAACGATTTGTGCATCATCGATCACAATGTACATTGCCGGCGGTGTTCACATCGCACCTGGCAGTGTCTTCACGTGAAAGATGTGTGTACACGTCTTAAAATAAAAGGCCCTTTTCAGGGCCACATACGCATCCTATAATAAAAATGTTTCTTAAAACGAAGGTCATCATAATATTAATGTTATTAATATAAGATAAAAGACGTACTCGTTAGTACGAGTACGTTACGTCTCATAGTGTTAAATTAACTAAGTATATCTACTCATTTAAGAGACACACTATTTAATACACACCTACATGATGGTAGATAAATAATAATTACCTATGTACCTATAGTACAATATGGGCAAAGGCCAATTTATAGGTAGGTATACCTTATAAAATAAGCTCGGTTTAACTGTTAACATTATGGTGATAAGCAATTTAATTATTTTTTTTACGTTCGTATCGCTAAATATTTATTTATTATTATTATTATTATAGGTAGGTAGGTAGGTAGGTAGGTAGGTAGGTAGGTAGGTAGGTAGGTAGGTAGGTAGGTAGGTGCTCTTAATTTGTTAAGATTTTCCATTTCTTTTCATTTACCAAAAACCAACCAACGGCAACTAGCAATAACATTAAGCATAGCATATTACGTCGTCGTACGAAATGTCTGTTCTCCTTCCCCCCCCCCCCCCCCCCTCCAACCTCACGTATCGACCCCGCCGCCGGCGTGGTCCGCATTCGATATAAATATAAGCGGTCCGCCCGTGAGATTTTTATACAGTCAGTACGCCGTTCTCGTTCGTAGCGGGCGCGTGCACTTTGTGATTTGTTTGTTTCGTTAGTTACTTTGAACCTATACTAAAATGACCGGTCGCGGTAAGGGAGGAAAGGGTCTGGGAAAAGGAGGAGCCAAGCGTCACAGGAAAGTTCTCCGTGATAACATCCAGGGTATCACCAAGCCCGCCATCCGTCGTCTGGCTCGCAGAGGCGGCGTTAAGCGTATCTCCGGTTTGATTTACGAAGAGACACGCGGTGTGTTGAAAGTTTTCCTCGAGAACGTGATCCGCGACGCCGTCACATACACCGAGCACGCCAAGAGGAAGACCGTCACCGCCATGGACGTGGTCTACGCTCTCAAGCGCCAGGGCCGCACCCTGTACGGTTTCGGCGGTTAAACTCTTTACACCACCTCGTGCCTCAGTGCTGTGTCTTCGTCGTCGCAGTTTAATCAGCGTTCGGCGGACACTGCTCTGTTTGCCGTTTGCATACTATGGTACATCCATGTGTACGTAGACGCGCATAATAAAAAAAAGGCCCTTTTCAGGGCCGCATATTGTTCGATTTTATTATAAAAGTTTCTTAGATACGGACTAAAGTCATGTTGTTACTGCTGTAATAAATAAATAATAACATTTGTCACTCGCATCCAGTACAAACAAATAGGTACACCATGGGTTGGTATCTACCTAACCTAACCTAACTACTAGGTAGGTTATTAAACAAAATCGAAAGTTGGATAAAGTAATATATAAATATAATAGGTAAGTATATTTATTTTTTTCCATCATAATGATTCGACCCGCGCCGCTGCTTTCGCTGCTGTAGAACTGCTTGAACGTACTGTGCTCGTGCTGTACTGTACCTGAAAAGAAAGTAAAATTGTTATGAGTATAATTTTTGAGTATTTAGCTAGTACTTTTACATTATAACCTACTGATACTGATGATGATTTCTAATTACCTACCTACCTGCCTGCATGTTCCTACATAATATTATTATTAAATCTACGTTATATTATATTTCATTACTGTAAGTATGGGTACCTACATACCTAGAGGGTTACTATTAAGTGCTTACCTACTTACACTTTTTTTTTTTTTTAAGACAATTATCATTATAAGTAATTATACGATCTTGTCGTTCTTTCGTTATATTATTATATCAGTCGCTCGCTATTATTATTATTAGACAGATTATAGCACATTATTAGAAAAACTAATACCGAGTTTGTCTACGTTGTGTTTCAACAAAGTTCGCGCGCGCGCCGAGTAGGTATCGTATCGTCGGCGCTCTCGTTTCGTTTATTCGAATGTCTATTTTTAAAAGAGATTCTTTATTCGTTTTAAAATATATTTATCTGTCGCAGGACAATCTATTGTGTTTTAGATTTGTATAATTTTATTATGAACATCTATGCACGTCCTGTACGGAGTCGTCCGTCCTTAGGCGAACGGTGCGCCGCGATGTTTTACGACGTGTCACTTTTACCTCGATAATAACACTGTATCAAATATATATATCGACCGAATCCTGTTGCCAATCAAGCTCGATATCTTCCTTGTTGACGCGTCGACATATTAACACGATAACTGTCCATTTTATAGAGAAATATACATTTTGAACTGGACCCGACCTACGCCGGGTACACAGTCGCCGAATTAAACACGCGCACCGCACACATTTCCGTTTACTCTCTATATATAATTACATTATCCACTAGCGCAGTTCATGTGCCGTACGATCACATATACACATACTATATATTACACCGTTAACCATTATTAAATAATATTTTATTAGATACGTGTTAGTGAAAAGTTTGTATCGTTCATACGAGAAAACGTCCCGCGACATCGCGGCCCTCGTTACGGTAAAGTTTCGTTGTACCTGACCGTCGAGTATTGTGGCACGTTCGAAATACGTATAGTGGCGACATCTGAGTCCCTCTCATCGCGTTTGTTTGTTTCGATTCGTGTGTTCGTCACAGTCGTCTACATATACTCTAATTAAGATTAATTCAAAAATTAAAAAATCATCAATAATGGCAGACACGGCAGTCGCTACCGAAGCTCCGGCTCCGGCTACACCAGCGAAGAAGCAAGCCAGACAAGCTGGAGGCGCTAAGAAACCAAAAGCGAAACCCACCCATCCGAAGACATCTGAGATGGTGAATAACGCAATCATGGAGATGAAGGAGCGCAGCGGATCGTCCCTGCAGGCGATTAAAAAGTACATATCCGCTCAGTACAAGGTCGACGCAGAGAAACTTGCGCCTTTCATCAAAAAGTATTTGAAGAGCGCCGTCGAATCTGGCGCTCTGATTCAGACAAAGGGAAAGGGCGCGTCCGGTTCGTTCAAGCTCGAGTCGAAATCCGCAGCTGCAAAGAAACCCGCCGCCGCCAAGAAACCCGCCTCTGCGTCGGCAGCATCGAAGACAAAGAAGGCGACCGCTTCGGCGGCCGGAGCCAAGAGCAAGAAAGCTGCCGCCGCTTCCGCATCGGCATCTGCCTCTTCGCCTTCCAAGTCTAAATCATCCGCTGCCGCCGCTGCGAAGGACAAGAAGGCTGCAGCCGCTAAGAAGAAGCCGGCAGCCAAGAAGGCAGCCGCTCCGGCTAAGGCCAAGGGAGGCGCAGCGCCGAAGGCGAAGAAGACCGCAAAACCGCCGACTAAAAAGCCCAAAGCTCCCAAACCCAAGAAGGCCGCGGCTACACCGAAGTCTAAGCCGGCCGCGAAGAAAGCGTCCGCCGCCAAGAAGTAAACAAACAGTGGTAGCGCGCGCGCGCGTACGCGTAACACCGGCGACGAGAAAAGACGACGCTGCGGCGGCGGGCTGAGGGTGAGATATGATACGGTACGGTACGTGCTGTGTGTGTGTGCTTTGAGAAGAGACAGTGATCGCCTTGCGAGTTATGTGCCACCACATCCGAAGATCGTGTACCTACCGTACCCGTACCTACAACACCATCACCACCACCCACAACGCAACGCGTGTAATATAATCGTCATCGGTAATCGGGGGGCGCGGCGCGCGCTCTCAAGTGTCTCGCGTGATTGTCGCCTTCGGTATTCTTCGCGTCCGTTTGGTTATCCGACCGACCCACAGAGACCCACCAACACGATGGACTGCTGATGGGAAGAGAAGAAAAATTCGCGGCCGAAATTCCGCCGGGGCGGCACACCGAGCCGGCCAGCGCGCGTGCTTAGCGCTCTTCACTCGCGGCGCTCATCGAGCGCACGCAAACCAAAAAGCCCTTTTCAGGGCTAACAATACTATCATGAATATTGTAAAAATATTCGTTTCTATGATAACAGAGAGTCAGTCACATTATTTTACAGTGTTTACACTAATTATCATCATCTACCAAGTACCTGAACAGTAATCAACCTACACATACATTTATATTAGTTACCTACATAATAATGCACTTACCTATTTATTAAAGTAACTTTACTTATTATATTACATACTTATTACATGTAAAAAGTAATAATCAAATTAATTAATTAATGACTAATAATAATCCTTGTACCTATGACAAACAAACATCTCGGAATTTTTAGGTAAGTAGGTATATAATTATATATTTTGTATGGTACATAAGTTGTACACATAGTTGTGTTTGTATACCTAAGTAGACATCCACTTATATTTTTAAATAATAGAATAATATTACTCCATTCTGAAGTAATTTTCTTTCTTCTGATCTGAACAAGGTATACCAACACAACACACTTCAATGTACGTAGCTAGTACTTACCTATCAATAAAGTAATTAATGGGGGGGGGGGACAGCATTAATTAATTAATTTTTTAATCAATAAATTTTCATCCTACATTATTAATATAATTATCAAAAAAAAAAAATAACTTAGGCATCGTAACGTTCAGTGATGGTCTGGTCGGAAGCGAGCGAGCGCGCTTGCGCGTTTCTATGATATCGTTTCTCTCTCTACAACCAACGTTCAACTAACGTACCCCTCCCACTGACTCTACTAAGCGGCGCGCGTATAAAAAGGCCCGTATTACGGTGTTGGCGAAATATTTCTCTCTCTGACCGCGTCGCGCAACGTCACGTTAGCGTGCCGTCATCGTGTTAGTGTTGTTATAATATTTTAAACTTTATCTAAAATCATGTCCGGTCGTGGTAAAGGTGGCAAGGTCAAGGGGAAGGCAAAGTCCCGTTCAAACCGTGCTGGTCTCCAGTTCCCCGTTGGTCGTATCCACAGGCTGCTGCGTAATGGAAATTATGCTGAGCGTGTCGGTGCCGGCGCCCCCGTCTACTTGGCTGCCGTGATGGAATATCTGGCCGCTGAAGTTCTCGAGTTGGCAGGAAACGCCGCGAGGGACAACAAGAAGACCAGGATCATTCCACGTCATCTCCAATTGGCCATCCGTAACGACGAGGAGTTGAACAAGCTTCTATCCGGAGTTACGATCGCTCAAGGCGGTGTGCTGCCCAACATCCAGGCCGTACTCCTGCCCAAGAAGACCGAGAAGAAGGCTTAAGCGTGTCGGTGCGTCGTCATCGTGCGTCGTGCTGCTACTTATGCGGGCGAATGGAGGAAAGCGTACTCGTATTTCGTTATTATGATATTACTATAATAATTAATATGTAATATTGTTGTTTCGATTGCGCTGCGCTCTCTTCATCCATCACTCGTTGTTGTTGCTGTTGCTGCATTCACAAAACAAAAGGCCCTTTTCAGGGCCACAATATGATTCGATGGGATGATACATGTTTCTTTGACGGTGTTAAAGTCATAATAATATTCACATTACTCCGCCGAGACATAATTATAGAGGATAAATAAATACATACACGCACACACACGCACAAATGAAAATTGAAACCTACCTTACCTATTCTGAATTCATAAATAATTAAATATTTGTCTAGATAGACCGGCCGATGTTATTATTTTGAGAGTGTCCACAGTTACAATATTCCTTATTCTTGCCTCTATAACTAAACAACGGTACGCTACTCCACGCGCGATAATTTAAATCATTTATATATAATTATATTCATTAGGTACACCGATTGTATTGTTAGTTAGTTTGATCTAGTTCTACAATCTCTACATGAATGAATGGTTAGGTTTAGGTTAAAAAAAAATGTTTTTTTTTTTTATTTTATTTTTTTATTACTTAACTGATATAGAGTACGCTGCGAATATCGAGAGATGCATACAAGTCTCCACATCCCCCCCCCCCGCTCCTTACCCCGCCATCCCGCTGAGCCCATCCCCGGCGACCCCCACTCCCCGCTCGCGTTTAACAGTTTTATTATGCGACGCTACGATTGGTCCGCTTCGATTACAATTTTGAGCCGCGCTCGCCACTACTTCACGCCGGAGGGGTCGATATATAGTACTGTAACCCGCGCTATGTGTTTTTATACTGTTACAGAACTCCGCTTCGGTAACACGTGTTATTTATCACTCGATCCGTTGTGTTGATATATCGCTAATATGCCGCCTAAGACAAGTGGAAAGGCCGCCAAGAAATCTGGCAAGGCCCAGAAGAACATCTCCAAGACTGACAAGAAAAAGAAGAAGCACAAGAGGAAGGAGAGCTACGCCATCTACATCTACAAGGTGCTCAAGCAGGTCCACCCTGACACCGGTATCTCCAGCAAGGCCATGTCCATCATGAACTCTTTCGTGAACGACATATTCGAACGTATCGCCGCCGAAGCGTCTCGCCTCGCCCACTACAACAAGAGATCTACTATCACCTCCAGGGAGGTGCAGACGTCCGTCAGGCTGTTGCTGCCCGGTGAGCTCGCCAAGCACGCGGTGAGTGAAGGCACAAAGGCCGTCACCAAATACACCAGCTCCAAGTAGTGTGCGTCAATCTACTGTCATCATCGAGATGCAGCAAGAGCGGCGCCGCGCTCCTTCCAACAATGTGAAGATTGTCGTGTAATAAAAGTGTATAACCGATGTTTGTGCGTGTGTTGTGTGCGTTGTCGTTGTTGCGGTGACCGTGTAAATTGTGTTGTGTCGTTGTATCGTACGCAGAAAACTCTGTGTGCGGTGCTCGATACACACGATCCACGTGAATCCGCATCATACACTACGTACGCACCGCGTCATCGTCGGGAAACACTTAATGCACGTAGTCGATCATTATGGATTGGTACAAAACAAAAGGCCCTTTTCAGGGCCACAAATATTTTCATGTGAATATAATATTTTCACGTTTCTTATAAACTGAATGATGTCAACCGAATAAAAAATATGTATGCCGCCTCTTAGATTATGTATGCTTAATCTACAACTCATTTAGGTACCTACCTACACATTTAACACGGTGTTGCTTTAACATAGGTACCGACCAACCAAACATAATTATACAAAATTATAAGATACCAAGGCAGACTACCTATACCTATAGTAGACAAAATTAAAATCGATATAAGTACAAGCATGTACCTACCTGGTCAAGTCTGTATAAGTTGTCTTAGAACTCTCTGAAGTCTTAAATTACACCTGATAGATAGGTAATGTATAATTATTTACTCATACAAGTTACTATAAATTGTATTGGTAGGTATAGGTCATATAATAAAATTTTCATAAACATGACAATTTACGATAGGTAGAACATAATTAAGTCGTACCTACTACCTAACCTACCTATATAATTATATAAAATAGCTATAATATAAAACACCAATAACATTTAAAGAGAAATTAAAAAAAAAAAAATGGAATACCTAGGTACCTACCTATAATTTCATTTTAGATGTGTAGGTATATTAATCTAAAATTCTAAAGGTTTAATATAATTATTTCTAAATAAATTCATAAACTGTTTTTTTTTATTAGTGTGCTTGCCGCCAGCTAGAGGGCGCGCTGTATTGCTGTCGCACGAAGCGGCCGCCGACCGCCTAATGCCCGTTCTACGTGTGGGGGTATAAATAGGACCGTCTGTTCCGGCACCGTTTTTTTTTTTTTTCTGCCTTTTTCAAGGCGGCAGACGATCTATTTCTTTGTCAGTTCTCGCTGTTAAGCCCCATCTGGGTAAAGCCACTATTTGGTGGTCCTCGGTGGAAACCTAACGGTGCTAACGAAACCGAGTGGGGTGTGGACCCGATACACCCGCCGCGCCCCTTCAGGGCAAAGCAATCCATCGGAAGGAGCTAGTACCACCGGCCTTGGGGGGTCTCCTAGTCGACACTAGCTATCACCTTCATCCCACCTTTCCACTCCCTATTCTCCTATCCTTTAGTGTTGTTTGGGTGCTGCAAGCTTCGGCCCATATCACCCTCTGCACTAAAGCTGTCAGGGACCCGTTCGCACAATAAGACTGGCGACGGGATTACAAGCTTAGGGCACACCGTAGGACTCACTCCTCCCTGCCTATACCCGGCGGGGAGGATCATACGAATAATACACACCCCCGGGCCTGTCCAACCCGGGGAGCGGTCTAGTTAGACATTATTATAGGCGCGACTGCCGGGAAGTTTCTTACCGATTCTTCTTCCCGGAACGCGACGCGTTTTTCCGAATCGGTGTAAATGCGCACCCGCTATGGTTAGGAAATCGAAGGCTAAGGCCTCCGAGGCCAAAGCCATAGACATCCTAAGGGATCTTCTACAAGATCCAGAAATCTTCGCCAAAATTGGCAATAAAATCCCGCGTGAATTCCTTCCGCGTTCCGCTGCCCCCTCACAGGTAGAAACCTGTCTGGCTACCTGCTCGGATAGCCCTTTGTCCGCCGTTAGCGCACCTGCGCAAACAATAGAATTCGCGGAATCCCAAGTGCCTTTGTCCCAGGCCGCCCCATTGTCTCCGGACGCTTATCCCCCCGCGCCGCATTCCTTATCGCGCAGCTCGTCGACTCGTTCCATCATCAACGATGTTGATATGGCCTCTGAGTCATCATCGTCCTCTGATTCCGAAGAGTGTGACACTTGTTGCTCTTCCTCTTCTTCCGACGACTTCACTACAGTCGTCGGCAAAAAACGTAAGCAGAAATCGTCTGCAAACCATGCCCCCTCAAAATCCCTGAAGAGGGTTGACCCCTCTCCAGTGCCCTCCCCGACATCTTCCCCGCAGGCTTCCCGCCCGCAGACCCCCACCCCACAAGCCAACGGTGATTCCTCAGCCCCAAGGAAAATACCTCCCCCTCCGCCCCTGTATATACAAGACAAGGGCAAATGGACCGATGTGTCCAAGTGGTGCACTGATCATAAGATCAATTACACCAACGCCCGCTCCACCCAACACGGCATCAAAGTCCAGGTGCCGTCTTCCAGCGACTTTAGATCGCTTTCCAAACTCCTCCGGGAGCGTAACGTGTCCTTCCACACGTACGCCCTCCCCGAAGAACGCCTCCTCCGCGTTGTCATCAGAGGCATTCCCCAACAGATCGACACGAACTCGATCCTCAGTGATCTTAAATCACAAAACATCCCCGCTCTAGAAGTGCATCGTATGCACCGTGGCCGTGGAGGTGTAGCCTATGACATGGTCCTCGTCATAAGCGAACTCACCCCTGCCGCCAAACAATCCCTATTTAACATCAAAACCTTGTGCCACCTGTCTGGCATCAAGGCTGAACCCCCTCACAAATCGGGCCCTCCCTCCCAGTGCCACCGTTGCCAACTTTACGGCCACTCCCAGCGTCACTGTTACGCGAAACCCAGGTGCGTCAAGTGCCTAGGGGATCACGGCACAAGTGACTGCCAGCGCCCCAAAGACCGCGCCTTATGCACTGAGCCACCCAGCTGCGTTCTATGCGGGAGCTCCGGACATCCTGCGAACTATCGCGGATGCCCGAAAGCCCCACGTGTAAACCCAAAGGTGGCAAAGCGCAATGAGGCCAGCCTTAAGAGGAATAAACTTCCTTCCCTCCCGTCGTCCAACTTGCCTGAACGGCTTGGCCCACAGAGGCCTTCCCCGTGGAACAAGCTGAATCAACAGCCATCCACCCCCAGTATCATCCCATCGTTGATGGATCTTAGTATTCCTCAACCGTCACCACCCCCAGCACCCTCTGGCGCACTAACCTTGCCCCCAAAACCCGCTGCAGCGCCTGCTCCCAAGCAAGCCCCCAAATCCCGCGCTGCCCCCACTGCGCAAGAGGTCCCCGATTCCCACAAACAAAAAGTGGTATTCAATTTCTTCTCCATGTTCCAACGGAACAGGATCAACGATGCCTACGAGGCCATCGCCCGTGCTACCTCTGACGAGGAGTACTTCAAAGTCTTGGCCACTTACACGGACATATCCGAGGCCGTGGCCAAATTCCGCATCGCTAACAACCCTTAATTAATCATGAATTCTACAATTAATTGCAGACTCAAACCGCGATCCCTTAAAATAGGCTTCTTTAACGCCGATGGCTTATCGAATCAACGGGATGAGATAGCCATGTTCCTCCGCGACCATCACCTTGATGTCTTCCTCTTACAGGAGACATTCTTAAAACCCGCACAGCGGAATCCTCGTATCGCTAACTACCAGTTAGTTCGAAACGACAGGACCCGCTCTGCCAAAGGCGGCACCCTTATTTATTACAAAAGGTCCCTGCACTGCATACCTATCGAGCCCCCGACCCTCTCTCACATTGAGACTTCTGCTTGTCGGATAGGCATGACCGGACATAGCCCGATCACACTCGTGTCGGCATACATTCCTCCTGGACGTAACGTTCCTATCCAGTCCGATCTTCAATCCCTCTTTGCCTTAAGCGACTCTGTCCTTATAGCAGGGGACTTCAACGCGAAACACATATCCTGGAACTCCCACTCGAACAACACGAGGGGTAAGAACCTAGAATCCTTGAGTAGCTTTCTCAACTTTGATGTTGTAGCTCCAATGCACCCCACGCATTTTCCAAAGACACTAGGCCTTCGTCCGGATGTGCTCGACATAGCGCTTCTAAAGAACGTAAACTTACGTATACGCTCGTTGGAGGCGTTAGACGAGCTCAATTCCGATCACCGCCCTGTGATCTTAGATTTAGCTCCGCGCGTAGGCCCCCCAGATCCAGGGCTGCCCGTCCCTACCAAGGTGGTAACGGATTGGAGGAAACTAGAGGAACGCCTCCAGTCTACTTCGTCCGCCCACCTAGATTCTATTCCCGATGACATAGTATCGATCGACGACACGGTGGGCGCAATCGACTCTCTCACATGTCACGTACAATCCTTAGTGAACGACTGTTCACGACAGGTTCCGGCGGTCGATATCGACCGGGGGAAACTGCCGGATGATGTGCGTGAACTGATGACGGAGAAGAATGCGGCTATCCGAGCCCTTAGAGCTTACCCCACTGAAGCGAATCGCGCCTTCGCGCGTTCTCTACAACGTAAAGTGGGGAACCGCGTGCAAGAGATGCGAGACGAGCATTGGGGTCAGCTCACGGGTAGTCTCGAGCCGACTCACCAGGCCTTTTGGCAACTCCAACGTAAGCTCAAGTCCAAGCAGGAATCACCCATGCCCCCTCTCAACCGTCCTAATCGTAGCCCAGCCTTCGATGACGATGAGAAGTCCGAATGCCTAGCCGACAGTCTAGAAGCCCAATGTTCGCCCAGCACTTTACCAGTAAACAAGGCCCACCTCGACATGGTGGACGCCACCGTCGAACGTAAAGCTGCTCTCCCTCCCACCGAGGATCCGGATGACCCTCTGCCCCCTGTCACCGTAGACGAGGTGCGAATGATCGTTAGGAATCTCAAACCCAGGAAAGCCCCTGGCTCAGACGGCATCACCAATAAGGTGATCAAGCTCTTTTCCGCCCCGCTCATCATCCTAATGACTGCCATTTTTAATGCGTCATTAAGTCACAATCTCTTTCCACAAGCGTGGAAAGATGCTACCGTGATCGGCATCCCCAAGCCCGGCAAGCCTGCCTCTGAGCCATCCAGTTACCGACCTATTAGCCTCCTCAATATTCTTGGCAAGATATACGAACGCATCATCTATAAGAGACTCAAGGATTATGCCGAATCCAAGAGTCTTCTGCCGGATGAGCAGTTCGGATTTCGTGCTAAGCATTCTTGTGTCCACCAAGTCCACCGCATTGTCGAACACATTAGTGTTGGTTTCCAAACCAAGATGATGACGGGTATGCTATTTTTCGATGTAGCGAAAGCGTTCGACAAAGTCTGGCACAATGGCTTAATTTATAAGCTATACCAACTCGGTGTGCCAGATCGTCTCGTGCTCATCATTCGAGACTTTTTGTCGAACCGTAGCTTCCGCTATCGCATCGAAGGCGCTCTCTCATCGCCTCGTCCTATCCGTGCCGGAGTCCCTCAGGGCTCTGTGCTATCACCCCTCCTTTTCACGCTGTACACCAGCGATATCCCTAAGAACAAAAAGACCAAACTGGCTCTTTTTGCCGACGACACGGCTATCTACTATACCGGTAGAAGCTGTGACATGATCAGTCGCTCCCTCCAAACCGCAGCTAACGCCCTCGGCGCATGGTTTCGGAAATGGAGGATCGAGGTTAACCCCGATAAGAGCGCAGCCGTCCTATTCGCAAGGCCAGGTGTCCCTAAGCCTGAGCACATACGTCCCATTTCTATGTTTGGCCAAGAAATCCCTTGGGAACTCAAGGCCAAATATCTAGGAGTAATCCTCGATCACCGCCTATCATTCCGTGAGCATTTGAAAGCGGTGCGGGCCCGCGCCGCCTTCGCTCTCGGACGTCTACACTATCTCCTCAATGCGAGCAGTAAATTATCCCTTAGAAATAAGGTGAGACTTTACGTAACTTGCATTCGGCCCATTATGACCTACGCTAGTGTCGTATTTGCCCACGTGCCCGACCTTAGGTTCAACCGCCTCCAAACCCTCCAAAACCGTTTCATGCGCAAGGCCACCAGTGCCCCCTTTTATTTGCGCAACAAACAACTACACGTTGATTTGAAACTGCCGACCATCAAGCAGTTTATGAAACGTACGTCTAAACGATACTTTGAGTCTGCCGTCCGCCATCCTAACCCTCTGTTAGTTTCGGCCGTTAGTTACGCTCCCTCTCGTATCTCCAAGATCCGCCGTCCGAGGCACGCGCTCACCTACCCCGACGATGATATCACCATTTGTCAGGTACAGACCGCCGAACGAGCAAAAGCTCTAAACACTGCACAAAACCGCCCGATTTTCCGTCCTCGCCGACGAGGCCCGTCGCGAAGACCCAGTAATTGTCCTCCCCGACCCTTGCTTATGCCAGCCCGGGCTGAGCCTGTAGCCATAAACATGTCCCTAAATAATCAAAATCAGATCCAGCTAGTCCCTAGCATGCCCCCAAGCAACGCCCTAAGCCGAGGCCCGAGTCCCATTAGGGGGCGCCCTTAGCTGCAGTTGCTTTAGGTTTAGTTTAATTGTTTTAGCTGGAGGCCTTTAGGTCTCGCTAGAAGTCCGGTTAATCAGTCTGAGCTCCCTAGAGCTATAACTGAGAGAGACCACGTAGAAAAAAAAAAAAAACGGCACCGTTTTTATTCGTTGTCGCTCGTTCGTTGCGTACGGACACGCTTGCGATAAAGTTTAATTTTATTATCAATCTTTCTCCGTCTCGTGTTTTGCAATGGCGCGTACAAAGCAGACCGCTCGTAAATCCACCGGTGGTAAGGCACCGAGGAAACAGCTCGCCACCAAGGCGGCGCGCAAGAGCGCACCGGCCACCGGAGGTGTGAAGAAGCCCCATCGTTACAGGCCCGGAACTGTAGCCCTCCGTGAGATCCGTCGTTACCAGAAGAGTACCGAACTGTTGATCCGCAAGCTTCCGTTCCAGCGTTTAGTGCGTGAGATCGCCCAAGACTTCAAGACGGATCTCCGTTTCCAGAGCTCCGCTGTGATGGCGCTTCAGGAGGCCAGCGAGGCTTACCTCGTCGGTCTCTTCGAAGACACAAACCTGTGCGCCATTCACGCTAAACGCGTCACCATTATGCCAAAGGACATACAGTTGGCGCGCAGAATCCGAGGCGAACGCGCTTAAAAGCGAACGCATAAATAACGATTTGTGCATCATCGATCACAATGTACATTGCCGGCGGTGTTCACATCGCACCTGGCAGTGTCTTCACGTGAAAGATGTGTGTACACGTCTTAAAATAAAAGGCCCTTTTCAGGGCCACATACGCATCCTATAATAAAAATGTTTCTTAAAACGAAGGTCATCATAATATTAATGTTATTAATATAAGATAAAAGACGTACTCGTTAGTACGAGTACGTTACGTCTCATAGTGTTAAATTAACTAAGTATATCTACTCATTTAAGAGACACACTATTTAATACACACCTACATGATGGTAGATAAATAATAATTACCTATGTACCTATAGTACAATATGGGCAAAGGCCAATTTATAGGTAGGTATACCTTATAAAATAAGCTCGGTTTAACTGTTAACATTATGGTGATAAGCAATTTAATTATTTTTTTTACGTTCGTATCGCTAAATATTTATTATTATTATTATTATTAGGTGTAGGTAGGTAGGTAGGTAGGTAGGTAGGTAGGTAGGTAGGTAGGTAGGTAGGTAGGTGCTCTTAATTTGTTAAGATTTTCCATTTCTTTTCATTTACCAAAAACCAACCAACGGCAACTAGCAATAACATTAAGCATAGCATATTACGTCGTCGTACGAAATGTCTGTTCTCCTTCCCCCCCCCCCCCCCCCCTCCAACCTCACGTATCGACCCCGCCGCCGGCGTGGTCCGCATTCGATATAAATATAAGCGGTCCGCCCGTGAGATTTTTATACAGTCAGTACGCCGTTCTCGTTCGTAGCGGGCGCGTGCACTTTGTGATTTGTTTGTTTCGTTAGTTACTTTGAACCTATACTAAAATGACCGGTCGCGGTAAGGGAGGAAAGGGTCTGGGAAAAGGAGGAGCCAAGCGTCACAGGAAAGTTCTCCGTGATAACATCCAGGGTATCACCAAGCCCGCCATCCGTCGTCTGGCTCGCAGAGGCGGCGTTAAGCGTATCTCCGGTTTGATTTACGAAGAGACACGCGGTGTGTTGAAAGTTTTCCTCGAGAACGTGATCCGCGACGCCGTCACATACACCGAGCACGCCAAGAGGAAGACCGTCACCGCCATGGACGTGGTCTACGCTCTCAAGCGCCAGGGCCGCACCCTGTACGGTTTCGGCGGTTAAACTCTTTACACCACCTCGTGCCTCAGTGCTGTGTCTTCGTCGTCGCAGTTTAATCAGCGTTCGGCGGACACTGCTCTGTTTGCCGTTTGCATACTATGGTACATCCATGTGTACGTAGACGCGCATAATAAAAAAAAGGCCCTTTTCAGGGCCGCATATTGTTCGATTTTATTATAAAAGTTTCTTAGATACGGACTAAAGTCATGTTGTTACTGCTGTAATAAATAAATAATAACATTTGTCACTCGCATCCAGTACAAACAAATAGGTACACCATGGGTTGGTATCTACCTAACCTAACCTAACTACTAGGTAGGTTATTAAACAAAATCGAAAGTTGGATAAAGTAATATATAAATATAATAGGTAAGTATATTTATTTTTTTCCATCATAATGATTCGACCCGCGCCGCTGCTTTCGCTGCTGTAGAACTGCTTGAACGTACTGTGCTCGTGCTGTACTGTACCTGAAAAGAAAGTAAAATTGTTATGAGTATAATTTTTGAGTATTTAGCTAGTACTTTTACATTATAACCTACTGATACTGATGATGATTTCTAATTACCTACCTACCTGCCTGCATGTTCCTACATAATATTATTATTAAATCTACGTTATATTATATTTCATTACTGTAAGTATGGGTACCTACATACCTAGAGGGTTACTATTAAGTGCTTACCTACTTACACTTTTTTTTTTTTTTAAGACAATTATCATTATAAGTAATTATACGATCTTGTCGTTCTTTCGTTATATTATTATATCAGTCGCTCGCTATTATTATTATTAGACAGATTATAGCACATTATTAGAAAAACTAATACCGAGTTTGTCTACGTTGTGTTTCAACAAAGTTCGCGCGCGCGCCGAGTAGGTATCGTATCGTCGGCGCTCTCGTTTCGTTTATTCGAATGTCTATTTTTAAAAGAGATTCTTTATTCGTTTTAAAATATATTTATCTGTCGCAGGACAATCTATTGTGTTTTAGATTTGTATAATTTTATTATGAACATCTATGCACGTCCTGTACGGAGTCGTCCGTCCTTAGGCGAACGGTGCGCCGCGATGTTTTACGACGTGTCACTTTTACCTCGATAATAACACTGTATCAAATATATATATCGACCGAATCCTGTTGCCAATCAAGCTCGATATCTTCCTTGTTGACGCGTCGACATATTAACACGATAACTGTCCATTTTATAGAGAAATATACATTTTGAACTGGACCCGACCTACGCCGGGTACACAGTCGCCGAATTAAACACGCGCACCGCACACATTTCCGTTTACTCTCTATATATAATTACATTATCCACTAGCGCAGTTCATGTGCCGTACGATCACATATACACATACTATATATTACACCGTTAACCATTATTAAATAATATTTTATTAGATACGTGTTAGTGAAAAGTTTGTATCGTTCATACGAGAAAACGTCCCGCGACATCGCGGCCCTCGTTACGGTAAAGTTTCGTTGTACCTGACCGTCGAGTATTGTGGCACGTTCGAAATACGTATAGTGGCGACATCTGAGTCCCTCTCATCGCGTTTGTTTGTTTCGATTCGTGTGTTCGTCACAGTCGTCTACATATACTCTAATTAAGATTAATTCAAAAATTAAAAAATCATCAATAATGGCAGACACGGCAGTCGCTACCGAAGCTCCGGCTCCGGCTACACCAGCGAAGAAGCAAGCCAGACAAGCTGGAGGCGCTAAGAAACCAAAAGCGAAACCCACCCATCCGAAGACATCTGAGATGGTGAATAACGCAATCATGGAGATGAAGGAGCGCAGCGGATCGTCCCTGCAGGCGATTAAAAAGTACATATCCGCTCAGTACAAGGTCGACGCAGAGAAACTTGCGCCTTTCATCAAAAAGTATTTGAAGAGCGCCGTCGAATCTGGCGCTCTGATTCAGACAAAGGGAAAGGGCGCGTCCGGTTCGTTCAAGCTCGAGTCGAAATCCGCAGCTGCAAAGAAACCCGCCGCCGCCAAGAAACCCGCCTCTGCGTCGGCAGCATCGAAGACAAAGAAGGCGACCGCTTCGGCGGCCGGAGCCAAGAGCAAGAAAGCTGCCGCCGCTTCCGCATCGGCATCTGCCTCTTCGCCTTCCAAGTCTAAATCATCCGCTGCCGCCGCTGCGAAGGACAAGAAGGCTGCAGCCGCTAAGAAGAAGCCGGCAGCCAAGAAGGCAGCCGCTCCGGCTAAGGCCAAGGGAGGCGCAGCGCCGAAGGCGAAGAAGACCGCAAAACCGCCGACTAAAAAGCCCAAAGCTCCCAAACCCAAGAAGGCCGCGGCTACACCGAAGTCTAAGCCGGCCGCGAAGAAAGCGTCCGCCGCCAAGAAGTAAACAAACAGTGGTAGCGCGCGCGCGCGTACGCGTAACACCGGCGACGAGAAAAGACGACGCTGCGGCGGCGGGCTGAGGGTGAGATATGATACGGTACGGTACGTGCTGTGTGTGTGTGCTTTGAGAAGAGACAGTGATCGCCTTGCGAGTTATGTGCCACCACATCCGAAGATCGTGTACCTACCGTACCCGTACCTACAACACCATCACCACCACCCACAACGCAACGCGTGTAATATAATCGTCATCGGTAATCGGGGGGCGCGGCGCGCGCTCTCAAGTGTCTCGCGTGATTGTCGCCTTCGGTATTCTTCGCGTCCGTTTGGTTATCCGACCGACCCACAGAGACCCACCAACACGATGGACTGCTGATGGGAAGAGAAGAAAAATTCGCGGCCGAAATTCCGCCGGGGCGGCACACCGAGCCGGCCAGCGCGCGTGCTTAGCGCTCTTCACTCGCGGCGCTCATCGAGCGCACGCAAACCAAAAAGCCCTTTTCAGGGCTAACAATACTATCATGAATATTGTAAAAATATTCGTTTCTATGATAACAGAGAGTCAGTCACATTATTTTACAGTGTTTACACTAATTATCATCATCTACCAAGTACCTGAACAGTAATCAACCTACACATACATTTATATTAGTTACCTACATAATAATGCACTTACCTATTTATTAAAGTAACTTTACTTATTATATTACATACTTATTACATGTAAAAAGTAATAATCAAATTAATTAATTAATGACTAATAATAATCCTTGTACCTATGACAAACAAACATCTCGGAATTTTTAGGTAAGTAGGTATATAATTATATATTTTGTATGGTACATAAGTTGTACACATAGTTGTGTTTGTATACCTAAGTAGACATCCACTTATATTTTTAAATAATAGAATAATATTACTCCATTCTGAAGTAATTTTCTTTCTTCTGATCTGAACAAGGTATACCAACACAACACACTTCAATGTACGTAGCTAGTACTTACCTATCAATAAAGTAATTAATGGGGGGGGGGGACAGCATTAATTAATTAATTTTTTAATCAATAAATTTTCATCCTACATTATTAATATAATTATCAAAAAAAAAAAATAACTTAGGCATCGTAACGTTCAGTGATGGTCTGGTCGGAAGCGAGCGAGCGCGCTTGCGCGTTTCTATGATATCGTTTCTCTCTCTACAACCAACGTTCAACTAACGTACCCCTCCCACTGACTCTACTAAGCGGCGCGCGTATAAAAAGGCCCGTATTACGGTGTTGGCGAAATATTTCTCTCTCTGACCGCGTCGCGCAACGTCACGTTAGCGTGCCGTCATCGTGTTAGTGTTGTTATAATATTTTAAACTTTATCTAAAATCATGTCCGGTCGTGGTAAAGGTGGCAAGGTCAAGGGGAAGGCAAAGTCCCGTTCAAACCGTGCTGGTCTCCAGTTCCCCGTTGGTCGTATCCACAGGCTGCTGCGTAATGGAAATTATGCTGAGCGTGTCGGTGCCGGCGCCCCCGTCTACTTGGCTGCCGTGATGGAATATCTGGCCGCTGAAGTTCTCGAGTTGGCAGGAAACGCCGCGAGGGACAACAAGAAGACCAGGATCATTCCACGTCATCTCCAATTGGCCATCCGTAACGACGAGGAGTTGAACAAGCTTCTATCCGGAGTTACGATCGCTCAAGGCGGTGTGCTGCCCAACATCCAGGCCGTACTCCTGCCCAAGAAGACCGAGAAGAAGGCTTAAGCGTGTCGGTGCGTCGTCATCGTGCGTCGTGCTGCTACTTATGCGGGCGAATGGAGGAAAGCGTACTCGTATTTCGTTATTATGATATTACTATAATAATTAATATGTAATATTGTTGTTTCGATTGCGCTGCGCTCTCTTCATCCATCACTCGTTGTTGTTGCTGTTGCTGCATTCACAAAACAAAAGGCCCTTTTCAGGGCCACAATATGATTCGATGGGATGATACATGTTTCTTTGACGGTGTTAAAGTCATAATAATATTCACATTACTCCGCCGAGACATAATTATAGAGGATAAATAAATACATACACGCACACACACGCACAAATGAAAATTGAAACCTACCTTACCTATTCTGAATTCATAAATAATTAAATATTTGTCTAGATAGACCGGCCGATGTTATTATTTTGAGAGTGTCCACAGTTACAATATTCCTTATTCTTGCCTCTATAACTAAACAACGGTACGCTACTCCACGCGCGATAATTTAAATCATTTATATATAATTATATTCATTAGGTACACCGATTGTATTGTTAGTTAGTTTGATCTAGTTCTACAATCTCTACATGAATGAATGGTTAGGTTTAGGTTAAAAAAAAATGTTTTTTTTTTTTATTTTATTTTTTTATTACTTAACTGATATAGAGTACGCTGCGAATATCGAGAGATGCATACAAGTCTCCACATCCCCCCCCCCCGCTCCTTACCCCGCCATCCCGCTGAGCCCATCCCCGGCGACCCCCACTCCCCGCTCGCGTTTAACAGTTTTATTATGCGACGCTACGATTGGTCCGCTTCGATTACAATTTTGAGCCGCGCTCGCCACTACTTCACGCCGGAGGGGTCGATATATAGTACTGTAACCCGCGCTATGTGTTTTTATACTGTTACAGAACTCCGCTTCGGTAACACGTGTTATTTATCACTCGATCCGTTGTGTTGATATATCGCTAATATGCCGCCTAAGACAAGTGGAAAGGCCGCCAAGAAATCTGGCAAGGCCCAGAAGAACATCTCCAAGACTGACAAGAAAAAGAAGAAGCACAAGAGGAAGGAGAGCTACGCCATCTACATCTACAAGGTGCTCAAGCAGGTCCACCCTGACACCGGTATCTCCAGCAAGGCCATGTCCATCATGAACTCTTTCGTGAACGACATATTCGAACGTATCGCCGCCGAAGCGTCTCGCCTCGCCCACTACAACAAGAGATCTACTATCACCTCCAGGGAGGTGCAGACGTCCGTCAGGCTGTTGCTGCCCGGTGAGCTCGCCAAGCACGCGGTGAGTGAAGGCACAAAGGCCGTCACCAAATACACCAGCTCCAAGTAGTGTGCGTCAATCTACTGTCATCATCGAGATGCAGCAAGAGCGGCGCCGCGCTCCTTCCAACAATGTGAAGATTGTCGTGTAATAAAAGTGTATAACCGATGTTTGTGCGTGTGTTGTGTGCGTTGTCGTTGTTGCGGTGACCGTGTAAATTGTGTTGTGTCGTTGTATCGTACGCAGAAAACTCTGTGTGCGGTGCTCGATACACACGATCCACGTGAATCCGCATCATACACTACGTACGCACCGCGTCATCGTCGGGAAACACTTAATGCACGTAGTCGATCATTATGGATTGGTACAAAACAAAAGGCCCTTTTCAGGGCCACAAATATTTTCATGTGAATATAATATTTTCACGTTTCTTATAAACTGAATGATGTCAACCGAATAAAAAATATGTATGCCGCCTCTTAGATTATGTATGCTTAATCTACAACTCATTTAGGTACCTACCTACACATTTAACACGGTGTTGCTTTAACATAGGTACCGACCAACCAAACATAATTATACAAAATTATAAGATACCAAGGCAGACTACCTATACCTATAGTAGACAAAATTAAAATCGATATAAGTACAAGCATGTACCTACCTGGTCAAGTCTGTATAAGTTGTCTTAGAACTCTCTGAAGTCTTAAATTACACCTGATAGATAGGTAATGTATAATTATTTACTCATACAAGTTACTATAAATTGTATTGGTAGGTATAGGTCATATAATAAAATTTTCATAAACATGACAATTTACGATAGGTAGAACATAATTAAGTCGTACCTACTACCTAACCTACCTATATAATTATATAAAATAGCTATAATATAAAACACCAATAACATTTAAAGAGAAATTAAAAAAAAAAAAATGGAATACCTAGGTACCTACCTATAATTTCATTTTAGATGTGTAGGTATATTAATCTAAAATTCTAAAGGTTTAATATAATTATTTCTAAATAAATTCATAAACTGTTTTTTTTTATTAGTGTGCTTGCCGCCAGCTAGAGGGCGCGCTGTATTGCTGTCGCACGAAGCGGCCGCCGACCGCCTAATGCCCGTTCTACGTGTGGGGGTATAAATAGGACCGTCTGTTCCGGCACCGTTTTCCCTCCCACCGAGGATCCGGATGACCCTCTGCCCCCTGTCACCGTAGACGAGGTGCGAATGATCGTTAGGAATCTCAAACCCAGGAAAGCCCCTGGCTCAGACGGCATCACCAATAAGGTGATCAAGCTCTTTTCCGCCCCGCTCATCATCCTAATGACTGCCATTTTTAATGCGTCATTAAGTCACAATCTCTTTCCACAAGCGTGGAAAGATGCTACCGTGATCGGCATCCCCAAGCCCGGCAAGCCTGCCTCTGAGCCATCCAGTTACCGACCTATTAGCCTCCTCAATATTCTTGGCAAGATATACGAACGCATCATCTATAAGAGACTCAAGGATTATGCCGAATCCAAGAGTCTTCTGCCGGATGAGCAGTTCGGATTTCGTGCTAAGCATTCTTGTGTCCACCAAGTCCACCGCATTGTCGAACACATTAGTGTTGGTTTCCAAACCAAGATGATGACGGGTATGCTATTTTTCGATGTAGCGAAAGCGTTCGACAAAGTCTGGCACAATGGCTTAATTTATAAGCTATACCAACTCGGTGTGCCAGATCGTCTCGTGCTCATCATTCGAGACTTTTTGTCGAACCGTAGCTTCCGCTATCGCATCGAAGGCGCTCTCTCATCGCCTCGTCCTATCCGTGCCGGAGTCCCTCAGGGCTCTGTGCTATCACCCCTCCTTTTCACGCTGTACACCAGCGATATCCCTAAGAACAAAAAGACCAAACTGGCTCTTTTTGCCGACGACACGGCTATCTACTATACCGGTAGAAGCTGTGACATGATCAGTCGCTCCCTCCAAACCGCAGCTAACGCCCTCGGCGCATGGTTTCGGAAATGGAGGATCGAGGTTAACCCCGATAAGAGCGCAGCCGTCCTATTCGCAAGGCCAGGTGTCCCTAAGCCTGAGCACATACGTCCCATTTCTATGTTTGGCCAAGAAATCCCTTGGGAACTCAAGGCCAAATATCTAGGAGTAATCCTCGATCACCGCCTATCATTCCGTGAGCATTTGAAAGCGGTGCGGGCCCGCGCCGCCTTCGCTCTCGGACGTCTACACTATCTCCTCAATGCGAGCAGTAAATTATCCCTTAGAAATAAGGTGAGACTTTACGTAACTTGCATTCGGCCCATTATGACCTACGCTAGTGTCGTATTTGCCCACGTGCCCGACCTTAGGTTCAACCGCCTCCAAACCCTCCAAAACCGTTTCATGCGCAAGGCCACCAGTGCCCCCTTTTATTTGCGCAACAAACAACTACACGTTGATTTGAAACTGCCGACCATCAAGCAGTTTATGAAACGTACGTCTAAACGATACTTTGAGTCTGCCGTCCGCCATCCTAACCCTCTGTTAGTTTCGGCCGTTAGTTACGCTCCCTCTCGTATCTCCAAGATCCGCCGTCCGAGGCACGCGCTCACCTACCCCGACGATGATATCACCATTTGTCAGGTACAGACCGCCGAACGAGCAAAAGCTCTAAACACTGCACAAAACCGCCCGATTTTCCGTCCTCGCCGACGAGGCCCGTCGCGAAGACCCAGTAATTGTCCTCCCCGACCCTTGCTTATGCCAGCCCGGGCTGAGCCTGTAGCCATAAACATGTCCCTAAATAATCAAAATCAGATCCAGCTAGTCCCTAGCATGCCCCCAAGCAACGCCCTAAGCCGAGGCCCGAGTCCCATTAGGGGGCGCCCTTAGCTGCAGTTGCTTTAGGTTTAGTTTAATTGTTTTAGCTGGAGGCCTTTAGGTCTCGCTAGAAGTCCGGTTAATCAGTCTGAGCTCCCTAGAGCTATAACTGAGAGAGACCACGTAGAAAAAAAAAAAAAACGGCACCGTTTTTATTCGTTGTCGCTCGTTCGTTGCGTACGGACACGCTTGCGATAAAGTTTAATTTTATTATCAATCTTTCTCCGTCTCGTGTTTTGCAATGGCGCGTACAAAGCAGACCGCTCGTAAATCCACCGGTGGTAAGGCACCGAGGAAACAGCTCGCCACCAAGGCGGCGCGCAAGAGCGCACCGGCCACCGGAGGTGTGAAGAAGCCCCATCGTTACAGGCCCGGAACTGTAGCCCTCCGTGAGATCCGTCGTTACCAGAAGAGTACCGAACTGTTGATCCGCAAGCTTCCGTTCCAGCGTTTAGTGCGTGAGATCGCCCAAGACTTCAAGACGGATCTCCGTTTCCAGAGCTCCGCTGTGATGGCGCTTCAGGAGGCCAGCGAGGCTTACCTCGTCGGTCTCTTCGAAGACACAAACCTGTGCGCCATTCACGCTAAACGCGTCACCATTATGCCAAAGGACATACAGTTGGCGCGCAGAATCCGAGGCGAACGCGCTTAAAAGCGAACGCATAAATAACGATTTGTGCATCATCGATCACAATGTACATTGCCGGCGGTGTTCACATCGCACCTGGCAGTGTCTTCACGTGAAAGATGTGTGTACACGTCTTAAAATAAAAGGCCCTTTTCAGGGCCACATACGCATCCTATAATAAAAATGTTTCTTAAAACGAAGGTCATCATAATATTAATGTTATTAATATAAGATAAAAGACGTACTCGTTAGTACGAGTACGTTACGTCTCATAGTGTTAAATTAACTAAGTATATCTACTCATTTAAGAGACACACTATTTAATACACACCTACATGATGGTAGATAAATAATAATTACCTATGTACCTATAGTACAATATGGGCAAAGGCCAATTTATAGGTAGGTATACCTTATAAAATAAGCTCGGTTTAACTGTTAACATTATGGTGATAAGCAATTTAATTATTTTTTTTACGTTCGTATCGCTAAATATTTATTTATTATTATTATTATTATAGGTAGGTAGGTAGGTAGGTAGGTAGGTAGGTAGGTAGGTAGGTAGGTAGGTAGGTAGGTAGGTGCTCTTAATTTGTTAAGATTTTCCATTTCTTTTCATTTACCAAAAACCAACCAACGGCAACTAGCAATAACATTAAGCATAGCATATTACGTCGTCGTACGAAATGTCTGTTCTCCTTCCCCCCCCCCCCCCCCCCTCCAACCTCACGTATCGACCCCGCCGCCGGCGTGGTCCGCATTCGATATAAATATAAGCGGTCCGCCCGTGAGATTTTTATACAGTCAGTACGCCGTTCTCGTTCGTAGCGGGCGCGTGCACTTTGTGATTTGTTTGTTTCGTTAGTTACTTTGAACCTATACTAAAATGACCGGTCGCGGTAAGGGAGGAAAGGGTCTGGGAAAAGGAGGAGCCAAGCGTCACAGGAAAGTTCTCCGTGATAACATCCAGGGTATCACCAAGCCCGCCATCCGTCGTCTGGCTCGCAGAGGCGGCGTTAAGCGTATCTCCGGTTTGATTTACGAAGAGACACGCGGTGTGTTGAAAGTTTTCCTCGAGAACGTGATCCGCGACGCCGTCACATACACCGAGCACGCCAAGAGGAAGACCGTCACCGCCATGGACGTGGTCTACGCTCTCAAGCGCCAGGGCCGCACCCTGTACGGTTTCGGCGGTTAAACTCTTTACACCACCTCGTGCCTCAGTGCTGTGTCTTCGTCGTCGCAGTTTAATCAGCGTTCGGCGGACACTGCTCTGTTTGCCGTTTGCATACTATGGTACATCCATGTGTACGTAGACGCGCATAATAAAAAAAAGGCCCTTTTCAGGGCCGCATATTGTTCGATTTTATTATAAAAGTTTCTTAGATACGGACTAAAGTCATGTTGTTACTGCTGTAATAAATAAATAATAACATTTGTCACTCGCATCCAGTACAAACAAATAGGTACACCATGGGTTGGTATCTACCTAACCTAACCTAACTACTAGGTAGGTTATTAAACAAAATCGAAAGTTGGATAAAGTAATATATAAATATAATAGGTAAGTATATTTATTTTTTTCCATCATAATGATTCGACCCGCGCCGCTGCTTTCGCTGCTGTAGAACTGCTTGAACGTACTGTGCTCGTGCTGTACTGTACCTGAAAAGAAAGTAAAATTGTTATGAGTATAATTTTTGAGTATTTAGCTAGTACTTTTACATTATAACCTACTGATACTGATGATGATTTCTAATTACCTACCTACCTGCCTGCATGTTCCTACATAATATTATTATTAAATCTACGTTATATTATATTTCATTACTGTAAGTATGGGTACCTACATACCTAGAGGGTTACTATTAAGTGCTTACCTACTTACACTTTTTTTTTTTTTTAAGACAATTATCATTATAAGTAATTATACGATCTTGTCGTTCTTTCGTTATATTATTATATCAGTCGCTCGCTATTATTATTATTAGACAGATTATAGCACATTATTAGAAAAACTAATACCGAGTTTGTCTACGTTGTGTTTCAACAAAGTTCGCGCGCGCGCCGAGTAGGTATCGTATCGTCGGCGCTCTCGTTTCGTTTATTCGAATGTCTATTTTTAAAAGAGATTCTTTATTCGTTTTAAAATATATTTATCTGTCGCAGGACAATCTATTGTGTTTTAGATTTGTATAATTTTATTATGAACATCTATGCACGTCCTGTACGGAGTCGTCCGTCCTTAGGCGAACGGTGCGCCGCGATGTTTTACGACGTGTCACTTTTACCTCGATAATAACACTGTATCAAATATATATATCGACCGAATCCTGTTGCCAATCAAGCTCGATATCTTCCTTGTTGACGCGTCGACATATTAACACGATAACTGTCCATTTTATAGAGAAATATACATTTTGAACTGGACCCGACCTACGCCGGGTACACAGTCGCCGAATTAAACACGCGCACCGCACACATTTCCGTTTACTCTCTATATATAATTACATTATCCACTAGCGCAGTTCATGTGCCGTACGATCACATATACACATACTATATATTACACCGTTAACCATTATTAAATAATATTTTATTAGATACGTGTTAGTGAAAAGTTTGTATCGTTCATACGAGAAAACGTCCCGCGACATCGCGGCCCTCGTTACGGTAAAGTTTCGTTGTACCTGACCGTCGAGTATTGTGGCACGTTCGAAATACGTATAGTGGCGACATCTGAGTCCCTCTCATCGCGTTTGTTTGTTTCGATTCGTGTGTTCGTCACAGTCGTCTACATATACTCTAATTAAGATTAATTCAAAAATTAAAAAATCATCAATAATGGCAGACACGGCAGTCGCTACCGAAGCTCCGGCTCCGGCTACACCAGCGAAGAAGCAAGCCAGACAAGCTGGAGGCGCTAAGAAACCAAAAGCGAAACCCACCCATCCGAAGACATCTGAGATGGTGAATAACGCAATCATGGAGATGAAGGAGCGCAGCGGATCGTCCCTGCAGGCGATTAAAAAGTACATATCCGCTCAGTACAAGGTCGACGCAGAGAAACTTGCGCCTTTCATCAAAAAGTATTTGAAGAGCGCCGTCGAATCTGGCGCTCTGATTCAGACAAAGGGAAAGGGCGCGTCCGGTTCGTTCAAGCTCGAGTCGAAATCCGCAGCTGCAAAGAAACCCGCCGCCGCCAAGAAACCCGCCTCTGCGTCGGCAGCATCGAAGACAAAGAAGGCGACCGCTTCGGCGGCCGGAGCCAAGAGCAAGAAAGCTGCCGCCGCTTCCGCATCGGCATCTGCCTCTTCGCCTTCCAAGTCTAAATCATCCGCTGCCGCCGCTGCGAAGGACAAGAAGGCTGCAGCCGCTAAGAAGAAGCCGGCAGCCAAGAAGGCAGCCGCTCCGGCTAAGGCCAAGGGAGGCGCAGCGCCGAAGGCGAAGAAGACCGCAAAACCGCCGACTAAAAAGCCCAAAGCTCCCAAACCCAAGAAGGCCGCGGCTACACCGAAGTCTAAGCCGGCCGCGAAGAAAGCGTCCGCCGCCAAGAAGTAAACAAACAGTGGTAGCGCGCGCGCGCGTACGCGTAACACCGGCGACGAGAAAAGACGACGCTGCGGCGGCGGGCTGAGGGTGAGATATGATACGGTACGGTACGTGCTGTGTGTGTGTGCTTTGAGAAGAGACAGTGATCGCCTTGCGAGTTATGTGCCACCACATCCGAAGATCGTGTACCTACCGTACCCGTACCTACAACACCATCACCACCACCCACAACGCAACGCGTGTAATATAATCGTCATCGGTAATCGGGGGGCGCGGCGCGCGCTCTCAAGTGTCTCGCGTGATTGTCGCCTTCGGTATTCTTCGCGTCCGTTTGGTTATCCGACCGACCCACAGAGACCCACCAACACGATGGACTGCTGATGGGAAGAGAAGAAAAATTCGCGGCCGAAATTCCGCCGGGGCGGCACACCGAGCCGGCCAGCGCGCGTGCTTAGCGCTCTTCACTCGCGGCGCTCATCGAGCGCACGCAAACCAAAAAGCCCTTTTCAGGGCTAACAATACTATCATGAATATTGTAAAAATATTCGTTTCTATGATAACAGAGAGTCAGTCACATTATTTTACAGTGTTTACACTAATTATCATCATCTACCAAGTACCTGAACAGTAATCAACCTACACATACATTTATATTAGTTACCTACATAATAATGCACTTACCTATTTATTAAAGTAACTTTACTTATTATATTACATACTTATTACATGTAAAAAGTAATAATCAAATTAATTAATTAATGACTAATAATAATCCTTGTACCTATGACAAACAAACATCTCGGAATTTTTAGGTAAGTAGGTATATAATTATATATTTTGTATGGTACATAAGTTGTACACATAGTTGTGTTTGTATACCTAAGTAGACATCCACTTATATTTTTAAATAATAGAATAATATTACTCCATTCTGAAGTAATTTTCTTTCTTCTGATCTGAACAAGGTATACCAACACAACACACTTCAATGTACGTAGCTAGTACTTACCTATCAATAAAGTAATTAATGGGGGGGGGGGACAGCATTAATTAATTAATTTTTTAATCAATAAATTTTCATCCTACATTATTAATATAATTATCAAAAAAAAAAAATAACTTAGGCATCGTAACGTTCAGTGATGGTCTGGTCGGAAGCGAGCGAGCGCGCTTGCGCGTTTCTATGATATCGTTTCTCTCTCTACAACCAACGTTCAACTAACGTACCCCTCCCACTGACTCTACTAAGCGGCGCGCGTATAAAAAGGCCCGTATTACGGTGTTGGCGAAATATTTCTCTCTCTGACCGCGTCGCGCAACGTCACGTTAGCGTGCCGTCATCGTGTTAGTGTTGTTATAATATTTTAAACTTTATCTAAAATCATGTCCGGTCGTGGTAAAGGTGGCAAGGTCAAGGGGAAGGCAAAGTCCCGTTCAAACCGTGCTGGTCTCCAGTTCCCCGTTGGTCGTATCCACAGGCTGCTGCGTAATGGAAATTATGCTGAGCGTGTCGGTGCCGGCGCCCCCGTCTACTTGGCTGCCGTGATGGAATATCTGGCCGCTGAAGTTCTCGAGTTGGCAGGAAACGCCGCGAGGGACAACAAGAAGACCAGGATCATTCCACGTCATCTCCAATTGGCCATCCGTAACGACGAGGAGTTGAACAAGCTTCTATCCGGAGTTACGATCGCTCAAGGCGGTGTGCTGCCCAACATCCAGGCCGTACTCCTGCCCAAGAAGACCGAGAAGAAGGCTTAAGCGTGTCGGTGCGTCGTCATCGTGCGTCGTGCTGCTACTTATGCGGGCGAATGGAGGAAAGCGTACTCGTATTTCGTTATTATGATATTACTATAATAATTAATATGTAATATTGTTGTTTCGATTGCGCTGCGCTCTCTTCATCCATCACTCGTTGTTGTTGCTGTTGCTGCATTCACAAAACAAAAGGCCCTTTTCAGGGCCACAATATGATTCGATGGGATGATACATGTTTCTTTGACGGTGTTAAAGTCATAATAATATTCACATTACTCCGCCGAGACATAATTATAGAGGATAAATAAATACATACACGCACACACACGCACAAATGAAAATTGAAACCTACCTTACCTATTCTGAATTCATAAATAATTAAATATTTGTCTAGATAGACCGGCCGATGTTATTATTTTGAGAGTGTCCACAGTTACAATATTCCTTATTCTTGCCTCTATAACTAAACAACGGTACGCTACTCCACGCGCGATAATTTAAATCATTTATATATAATTATATTCATTAGGTACACCGATTGTATTGTTAGTTAGTTTGATCTAGTTCTACAATCTCTACATGAATGAATGGTTAGGTTTAGGTTAAAAAAAAATGTTTTTTTTTTTTATTTTATTTTTTTATTACTTAACTGATATAGAGTACGCTGCGAATATCGAGAGATGCATACAAGTCTCCACATCCCCCCCCCCCGCTCCTTACCCCGCCATCCCGCTGAGCCCATCCCCGGCGACCCCCACTCCCCGCTCGCGTTTAACAGTTTTATTATGCGACGCTACGATTGGTCCGCTTCGATTACAATTTTGAGCCGCGCTCGCCACTACTTCACGCCGGAGGGGTCGATATATAGTACTGTAACCCGCGCTATGTGTTTTTATACTGTTACAGAACTCCGCTTCGGTAACACGTGTTATTTATCACTCGATCCGTTGTGTTGATATATCGCTAATATGCCGCCTAAGACAAGTGGAAAGGCCGCCAAGAAATCTGGCAAGGCCCAGAAGAACATCTCCAAGACTGACAAGAAAAAGAAGAAGCACAAGAGGAAGGAGAGCTACGCCATCTACATCTACAAGGTGCTCAAGCAGGTCCACCCTGACACCGGTATCTCCAGCAAGGCCATGTCCATCATGAACTCTTTCGTGAACGACATATTCGAACGTATCGCCGCCGAAGCGTCTCGCCTCGCCCACTACAACAAGAGATCTACTATCACCTCCAGGGAGGTGCAGACGTCCGTCAGGCTGTTGCTGCCCGGTGAGCTCGCCAAGCACGCGGTGAGTGAAGGCACAAAGGCCGTCACCAAATACACCAGCTCCAAGTAGTGTGCGTCAATCTACTGTCATCATCGAGATGCAGCAAGAGCGGCGCCGCGCTCCTTCCAACAATGTGAAGATTGTCGTGTAATAAAAGTGTATAACCGATGTTTGTGCGTGTGTTGTGTGCGTTGTCGTTGTTGCGGTGACCGTGTAAATTGTGTTGTGTCGTTGTATCGTACGCAGAAAACTCTGTGTGCGGTGCTCGATACACACGATCCACGTGAATCCGCATCATACACTACGTACGCACCGCGTCATCGTCGGGAAACACTTAATGCACGTAGTCGATCATTATGGATTGGTACAAAACAAAAGGCCCTTTTCAGGGCCACAAATATTTTCATGTGAATATAATATTTTCACGTTTCTTATAAACTGAATGATGTCAACCGAATAAAAAATATGTATGCCGCCTCTTAGATTATGTATGCTTAATCTACAACTCATTTAGGTACCTACCTACACATTTAACACGGTGTTGCTTTAACATAGGTACCGACCAACCAAACATAATTATACAAAATTATAAGATACCAAGGCAGACTACCTATACCTATAGTAGACAAAATTAAAATCGATATAAGTACAAGCATGTACCTACCTGGTCAAGTCTGTATAAGTTGTCTTAGAACTCTCTGAAGTCTTAAATTACACCTGATAGATAGGTAATGTATAATTATTTACTCATACAAGTTACTATAAATTGTATTGGTAGGTATAGGTCATATAATAAAATTTTCATAAACATGACAATTTACGATAGGTAGAACATAATTAAGTCGTACCTACTACCTAACCTACCTATATAATTATATAAAATAGCTATAATATAAAACACCAATAACATTTAAAGAGAAATTAAAAAAAAAAAAATGGAATACCTAGGTACCTACCTATAATTTCATTTTAGATGTGTAGGTATATTAATCTAAAATTCTAAAGGTTTAATATAATTATTTCTAAATAAATTCATAAACTGTTTTTTTTTATTAGTGTGCTTGCCGCCAGCTAGAGGGCGCGCTGTATTGCTGTCGCACGAAGCGGCCGCCGACCGCCTAATGCCCGTTCTACGTGTGGGGGTATAAATAGGACCGTCTGTTCCGGCACCGTTTTTATTCGTTGTCGCTCGTTCGTTGCGTACGGACACGCTTGCGATAAAGTTTAATTTTATTATCAATCTTTCTCCGTCTCGTGTTTTGCAATGGCGCGTACAAAGCAGACCGCTCGTAAATCCACCGGTGGTAAGGCACCGAGGAAACAGCTCGCCACCAAGGCGGCGCGCAAGAGCGCACCGGCCACCGGAGGTGTGAAGAAGCCCCATCGTTACAGGCCCGGAACTGTAGCCCTCCGTGAGATCCGTCGTTACCAGAAGAGTACCGAACTGTTGATCCGCAAGCTTCCGTTCCAGCGTTTAGTGCGTGAGATCGCCCAAGACTTCAAGACGGATCTCCGTTTCCAGAGCTCCGCTGTGATGGCGCTTCAGGAGGCCAGCGAGGCTTACCTCGTCGGTCTCTTCGAAGACACAAACCTGTGCGCCATTCACGCTAAACGCGTCACCATTATGCCAAAGGACATACAGTTGGCGCGCAGAATCCGAGGCGAACGCGCTTAAAAGCGAACGCATAAATAACGATTTGTGCATCATCGATCACAATGTACATTGCCGGCGGTGTTCACATCGCACCTGGCAGTGTCTTCACGTGAAAGATGTGTGTACACGTCTTAAAATAAAAGGCCCTTTTCAGGGCCACATACGCATCCTATAATAAAAATGTTTCTTAAAACGAAGGTCATCATAATATTAATGTTATTAATATAAGATAAAAGACGTACTCGTTAGTACGAGTACGTTACGTCTCATAGTGTTAAATTAACTAAGTATATCTACTCATTTAAGAGACACACTATTTAATACACACCTACATGATGGTAGATAAATAATAATTACCTATGTACCTATAGTACAATATGGGCAAAGGCCAATTTATAGGTAGGTATACCTTATAAAATAAGCTCGGTTTAACTGTTAACATTATGGTGATAAGCAATTTAATTATTTTTTTTACGTTCGTATCGCTAAATATTTATTTATTATTATTATTATTATAGGTAGGTAGGTAGGTAGGTAGGTAGGTAGGTAGGTAGGTAGGTAGGTAGGTAGGTAGGTAGGTGCTCTTAATTTGTTAAGATTTTCCATTTCTTTTCATTTACCAAAAACCAACCAACGGCAACTAGCAATAACATTAAGCATAGCATATTACGTCGTCGTACGAAATGTCTGTTCTCCTTCCCCCCCCCCCCCCCCCCTCCAACCTCACGTATCGACCCCGCCGCCGGCGTGGTCCGCATTCGATATAAATATAAGCGGTCCGCCCGTGAGATTTTTATACAGTCAGTACGCCGTTCTCGTTCGTAGCGGGCGCGTGCACTTTGTGATTTGTTTGTTTCGTTAGTTACTTTGAACCTATACTAAAATGACCGGTCGCGGTAAGGGAGGAAAGGGTCTGGGAAAAGGAGGAGCCAAGCGTCACAGGAAAGTTCTCCGTGATAACATCCAGGGTATCACCAAGCCCGCCATCCGTCGTCTGGCTCGCAGAGGCGGCGTTAAGCGTATCTCCGGTTTGATTTACGAAGAGACACGCGGTGTGTTGAAAGTTTTCCTCGAGAACGTGATCCGCGACGCCGTCACATACACCGAGCACGCCAAGAGGAAGACCGTCACCGCCATGGACGTGGTCTACGCTCTCAAGCGCCAGGGCCGCACCCTGTACGGTTTCGGCGGTTAAACTCTTTACACCACCTCGTGCCTCAGTGCTGTGTCTTCGTCGTCGCAGTTTAATCAGCGTTCGGCGGACACTGCTCTGTTTGCCGTTTGCATACTATGGTACATCCATGTGTACGTAGACGCGCATAATAAAAAAAAGGCCCTTTTCAGGGCCGCATATTGTTCGATTTTATTATAAAAGTTTCTTAGATACGGACTAAAGTCATGTTGTTACTGCTGTAATAAATAAATAATAACATTTGTCACTCGCATCCAGTACAAACAAATAGGTACACCATGGGTTGGTATCTACCTAACCTAACCTAACTACTAGGTAGGTTATTAAACAAAATCGAAAGTTGGATAAAGTAATATATAAATATAATAGGTAAGTATATTTATTTTTTTCCATCATAATGATTCGACCCGCGCCGCTGCTTTCGCTGCTGTAGAACTGCTTGAACGTACTGTGCTCGTGCTGTACTGTACCTGAAAAGAAAGTAAAATTGTTATGAGTATAATTTTTGAGTATTTAGCTAGTACTTTTACATTATAACCTACTGATACTGATGATGATTTCTAATTACCTACCTACCTGCCTGCATGTTCCTACATAATATTATTATTAAATCTACGTTATATTATATTTCATTACTGTAAGTATGGGTACCTACATACCTAGAGGGTTACTATTAAGTGCTTACCTACTTACACTTTTTTTTTTTTTTAAGACAATTATCATTATAAGTAATTATACGATCTTGTCGTTCTTTCGTTATATTATTATATCAGTCGCTCGCTATTATTATTATTAGACAGATTATAGCACATTATTAGAAAAACTAATACCGAGTTTGTCTACGTTGTGTTTCAACAAAGTTCGCGCGCGCGCCGAGTAGGTATCGTATCGTCGGCGCTCTCGTTTCGTTTATTCGAATGTCTATTTTTAAAAGAGATTCTTTATTCGTTTTAAAATATATTTATCTGTCGCAGGACAATCTATTGTGTTTTAGATTTGTATAATTTTATTATGAACATCTATGCACGTCCTGTACGGAGTCGTCCGTCCTTAGGCGAACGGTGCGCCGCGATGTTTTACGACGTGTCACTTTTACCTCGATAATAACACTGTATCAAATATATATATCGACCGAATCCTGTTGCCAATCAAGCTCGATATCTTCCTTGTTGACGCGTCGACATATTAACACGATAACTGTCCATTTTATAGAGAAATATACATTTTGAACTGGACCCGACCTACGCCGGGTACACAGTCGCCGAATTAAACACGCGCACCGCACACATTTCCGTTTACTCTCTATATATAATTACATTATCCACTAGCGCAGTTCATGTGCCGTACGATCACATATACACATACTATATATTACACCGTTAACCATTATTAAATAATATTTTATTAGATACGTGTTAGTGAAAAGTTTGTATCGTTCATACGAGAAAACGTCCCGCGACATCGCGGCCCTCGTTACGGTAAAGTTTCGTTGTACCTGACCGTCGAGTATTGTGGCACGTTCGAAATACGTATAGTGGCGACATCTGAGTCCCTCTCATCGCGTTTGTTTGTTTCGATTCGTGTGTTCGTCACAGTCGTCTACATATACTCTAATTAAGATTAATTCAAAAATTAAAAAATCATCAATAATGGCAGACACGGCAGTCGCTACCGAAGCTCCGGCTCCGGCTACACCAGCGAAGAAGCAAGCCAGACAAGCTGGAGGCGCTAAGAAACCAAAAGCGAAACCCACCCATCCGAAGACATCTGAGATGGTGAATAACGCAATCATGGAGATGAAGGAGCGCAGCGGATCGTCCCTGCAGGCGATTAAAAAGTACATATCCGCTCAGTACAAGGTCGACGCAGAGAAACTTGCGCCTTTCATCAAAAAGTATTTGAAGAGCGCCGTCGAATCTGGCGCTCTGATTCAGACAAAGGGAAAGGGCGCGTCCGGTTCGTTCAAGCTCGAGTCGAAATCCGCAGCTGCAAAGAAACCCGCCGCCGCCAAGAAACCCGCCTCTGCGTCGGCAGCATCGAAGACAAAGAAGGCGACCGCTTCGGCGGCCGGAGCCAAGAGCAAGAAAGCTGCCGCCGCTTCCGCATCGGCATCTGCCTCTTCGCCTTCCAAGTCTAAATCATCCGCTGCCGCCGCTGCGAAGGACAAGAAGGCTGCAGCCGCTAAGAAGAAGCCGGCAGCCAAGAAGGCAGCCGCTCCGGCTAAGGCCAAGGGAGGCGCAGCGCCGAAGGCGAAGAAGACCGCAAAACCGCCGACTAAAAAGCCCAAAGCTCCCAAACCCAAGAAGGCCGCGGCTACACCGAAGTCTAAGCCGGCCGCGAAGAAAGCGTCCGCCGCCAAGAAGTAAACAAACAGTGGTAGCGCGCGCGCGCGTACGCGTAACACCGGCGACGAGAAAAGACGACGCTGCGGCGGCGGGCTGAGGGTGAGATATGATACGGTACGGTACGTGCTGTGTGTGTGTGCTTTGAGAAGAGACAGTGATCGCCTTGCGAGTTATGTGCCACCACATCCGAAGATCGTGTACCTACCGTACCCGTACCTACAACACCATCACCACCACCCACAACGCAACGCGTGTAATATAATCGTCATCGGTAATCGGGGGGCGCGGCGCGCGCTCTCAAGTGTCTCGCGTGATTGTCGCCTTCGGTATTCTTCGCGTCCGTTTGGTTATCCGACCGACCCACAGAGACCCACCAACACGATGGACTGCTGATGGGAAGAGAAGAAAAATTCGCGGCCGAAATTCCGCCGGGGCGGCACACCGAGCCGGCCAGCGCGCGTGCTTAGCGCTCTTCACTCGCGGCGCTCATCGAGCGCACGCAAACCAAAAAGCCCTTTTCAGGGCTAACAATACTATCATGAATATTGTAAAAATATTCGTTTCTATGATAACAGAGAGTCAGTCACATTATTTTACAGTGTTTACACTAATTATCATCATCTACCAAGTACCTGAACAGTAATCAACCTACACATACATTTATATTAGTTACCTACATAATAATGCACTTACCTATTTATTAAAGTAACTTTACTTATTATATTACATACTTATTACATGTAAAAAGTAATAATCAAATTAATTAATTAATGACTAATAATAATCCTTGTACCTATGACAAACAAACATCTCGGAATTTTTAGGTAAGTAGGTATATAATTATATATTTTGTATGGTACATAAGTTGTACACATAGTTGTGTTTGTATACCTAAGTAGACATCCACTTATATTTTTAAATAATAGAATAATATTACTCCATTCTGAAGTAATTTTCTTTCTTCTGATCTGAACAAGGTATACCAACACAACACACTTCAATGTACGTAGCTAGTACTTACCTATCAATAAAGTAATTAATGGGGGGGGGGGACAGCATTAATTAATTAATTTTTTAATCAATAAATTTTCATCCTACATTATTAATATAATTATCAAAAAAAAAAAATAACTTAGGCATCGTAACGTTCAGTGATGGTCTGGTCGGAAGCGAGCGAGCGCGCTTGCGCGTTTCTATGATATCGTTTCTCTCTCTACAACCAACGTTCAACTAACGTACCCCTCCCACTGACTCTACTAAGCGGCGCGCGTATAAAAAGGCCCGTATTACGGTGTTGGCGAAATATTTCTCTCTCTGACCGCGTCGCGCAACGTCACGTTAGCGTGCCGTCATCGTGTTAGTGTTGTTATAATATTTTAAACTTTATCTAAAATCATGTCCGGTCGTGGTAAAGGTGGCAAGGTCAAGGGGAAGGCAAAGTCCCGTTCAAACCGTGCTGGTCTCCAGTTCCCCGTTGGTCGTATCCACAGGCTGCTGCGTAATGGAAATTATGCTGAGCGTGTCGGTGCCGGCGCCCCCGTCTACTTGGCTGCCGTGATGGAATATCTGGCCGCTGAAGTTCTCGAGTTGGCAGGAAACGCCGCGAGGGACAACAAGAAGACCAGGATCATTCCACGTCATCTCCAATTGGCCATCCGTAACGACGAGGAGTTGAACAAGCTTCTATCCGGAGTTACGATCGCTCAAGGCGGTGTGCTGCCCAACATCCAGGCCGTACTCCTGCCCAAGAAGACCGAGAAGAAGGCTTAAGCGTGTCGGTGCGTCGTCATCGTGCGTCGTGCTGCTACTTATGCGGGCGAATGGAGGAAAGCGTACTCGTATTTCGTTATTATGATATTACTATAATAATTAATATGTAATATTGTTGTTTCGATTGCGCTGCGCTCTCTTCATCCATCACTCGTTGTTGTTGCTGTTGCTGCATTCACAAAACAAAAGGCCCTTTTCAGGGCCACAATATGATTCGATGGGATGATACATGTTTCTTTGACGGTGTTAAAGTCATAATAATATTCACATTACTCCGCCGAGACATAATTATAGAGGATAAATAAATACATACACGCACACACACGCACAAATGAAAATTGAAACCTACCTTACCTATTCTGAATTCATAAATAATTAAATATTTGTCTAGATAGACCGGCCGATGTTATTATTTTGAGAGTGTCCACAGTTACAATATTCCTTATTCTTGCCTCTATAACTAAACAACGGTACGCTACTCCACGCGCGATAATTTAAATCATTTATATATAATTATATTCATTAGGTACACCGATTGTATTGTTAGTTAGTTTGATCTAGTTCTACAATCTCTACATGAATGAATGGTTAGGTTTAGGTTAAAAAAAAATGTTTTTTTTTTTTATTTTATTTTTTTATTACTTAACTGATATAGAGTACGCTGCGAATATCGAGAGATGCATACAAGTCTCCACATCCCCCCCCCCCGCTCCTTACCCCGCCATCCCGCTGAGCCCATCCCCGGCGACCCCCACTCCCCGCTCGCGTTTAACAGTTTTATTATGCGACGCTACGATTGGTCCGCTTCGATTACAATTTTGAGCCGCGCTCGCCACTACTTCACGCCGGAGGGGTCGATATATAGTACTGTAACCCGCGCTATGTGTTTTTATACTGTTACAGAACTCCGCTTCGGTAACACGTGTTATTTATCACTCGATCCGTTGTGTTGATATATCGCTAATATGCCGCCTAAGACAAGTGGAAAGGCCGCCAAGAAATCTGGCAAGGCCCAGAAGAACATCTCCAAGACTGACAAGAAAAAGAAGAAGCACAAGAGGAAGGAGAGCTACGCCATCTACATCTACAAGGTGCTCAAGCAGGTCCACCCTGACACCGGTATCTCCAGCAAGGCCATGTCCATCATGAACTCTTTCGTGAACGACATATTCGAACGTATCGCCGCCGAAGCGTCTCGCCTCGCCCACTACAACAAGAGATCTACTATCACCTCCAGGGAGGTGCAGACGTCCGTCAGGCTGTTGCTGCCCGGTGAGCTCGCCAAGCACGCGGTGAGTGAAGGCACAAAGGCCGTCACCAAATACACCAGCTCCAAGTAGTGTGCGTCAATCTACTGTCATCATCGAGATGCAGCAAGAGCGGCGCCGCGCTCCTTCCAACAATGTGAAGATTGTCGTGTAATAAAAGTGTATAACCGATGTTTGTGCGTGTGTTGTGTGCGTTGTCGTTGTTGCGGTGACCGTGTAAATTGTGTTGTGTCGTTGTATCGTACGCAGAAAACTCTGTGTGCGGTGCTCGATACACACGATCCACGTGAATCCGCATCATACACTACGTACGCACCGCGTCATCGTCGGGAAACACTTAATGCACGTAGTCGATCATTATGGATTGGTACAAAACAAAAGGCCCTTTTCAGGGCCACAAATATTTTCATGTGAATATAATATTTTCACGTTTCTTATAAACTGAATGATGTCAACCGAATAAAAAATATGTATGCCGCCTCTTAGATTATGTATGCTTAATCTACAACTCATTTAGGTACCTACCTACACATTTAACACGGTGTTGCTTTAACATAGGTACCGACCAACCAAACATAATTATACAAAATTATAAGATACCAAGGCAGACTACCTATACCTATAGTAGACAAAATTAAAATCGATATAAGTACAAGCATGTACCTACCTGGTCAAGTCTGTATAAGTTGTCTTAGAACTCTCTGAAGTCTTAAATTACACCTGATAGATAGGTAATGTATAATTATTTACTCATACAAGTTACTATAAATTGTATTGGTAGGTATAGGTCATATAATAAAATTTTCATAAACATGACAATTTACGATAGGTAGAACATAATTAAGTCGTACCTACTACCTAACCTACCTATATAATTATATAAAATAGCTATAATATAAAACACCAATAACATTTAAAGAGAAATTAAAAAAAAAAAAATGGAATACCTAGGTACCTACCTATAATTTCATTTTAGATGTGTAGGTATATTAATCTAAAATTCTAAAGGTTTAATATAATTATTTCTAAATAAATTCATAAACTGTTTTTTTTTATTAGTGTGCTTGCCGCCAGCTAGAGGGCGCGCTGTATTGCTGTCGCACGAAGCGGCCGCCGACCGCCTAATGCCCGTTCTACGTGTGGGGGTATAAATAGGACCGTCTGTTCCGGCACCGTTTTTATTCGTTGTCGCTCGTTCGTTGCGTACGGACACGCTTGCGATAAAGTTTAATTTTATTATCAATCTTTCTCCGTCTCGTGTTTTGCAATGGCGCGTACAAAGCAGACCGCTCGTAAATCCACCGGTGGTAAGGCACCGAGGAAACAGCTCGCCACCAAGGCGGCGCGCAAGAGCGCACCGGCCACCGGAGGTGTGAAGAAGCCCCATCGTTACAGGCCCGGAACTGTAGCCCTCCGTGAGATCCGTCGTTACCAGAAGAGTACCGAACTGTTGATCCGCAAGCTTCCGTTCCAGCGTTTAGTGCGTGAGATCGCCCAAGACTTCAAGACGGATCTCCGTTTCCAGAGCTCCGCTGTGATGGCGCTTCAGGAGGCCAGCGAGGCTTACCTCGTCGGTCTCTTCGAAGACACAAACCTGTGCGCCATTCACGCTAAACGCGTCACCATTATGCCAAAGGACATACAGTTGGCGCGCAGAATCCGAGGCGAACGCGCTTAAAAGCGAACGCATAAATAACGATTTGTGCATCATCGATCACAATGTACATTGCCGGCGGTGTTCACATCGCACCTGGCAGTGTCTTCACGTGAAAGATGTGTGTACACGTCTTAAAATAAAAGGCCCTTTTCAGGGCCACATACGCATCCTATAATAAAAATGTTTCTTAAAACGAAGGTCATCATAATATTAATGTTATTAATATAAGATAAAAGACGTACTCGTTAGTACGAGTACGTTACGTCTCATAGTGTTAAATTAACTAAGTATATCTACTCATTTAAGAGACACACTATTTAATACACACCTACATGATGGTAGATAAATAATAATTACCTATGTACCTATAGTACAATATGGGCAAAGGCCAATTTATAGGTAGGTATACCTTATAAAATAAGCTCGGTTTAACTGTTAACATTATGGTGATAAGCAATTTAATTATTTTTTTTACGTTCGTATCGCTAAATATTTATTTATTATTATTATTATTATAGGTAGGTAGGTAGGTAGGTAGGTAGGTAGGTAGGTAGGTAGGTAGGTAGGTAGGTAGGTAGGTGCTCTTAATTTGTTAAGATTTTCCATTTCTTTTCATTTACCAAAAACCAACCAACGGCAACTAGCAATAACATTAAGCATAGCATATTACGTCGTCGTACGAAATGTCTGTTCTCCTTCCCCCCCCCCCCCCCCCCTCCAACCTCACGTATCGACCCCGCCGCCGGCGTGGTCCGCATTCGATATAAATATAAGCGGTCCGCCCGTGAGATTTTTATACAGTCAGTACGCCGTTCTCGTTCGTAGCGGGCGCGTGCACTTTGTGATTTGTTTGTTTCGTTAGTTACTTTGAACCTATACTAAAATGACCGGTCGCGGTAAGGGAGGAAAGGGTCTGGGAAAAGGAGGAGCCAAGCGTCACAGGAAAGTTCTCCGTGATAACATCCAGGGTATCACCAAGCCCGCCATCCGTCGTCTGGCTCGCAGAGGCGGCGTTAAGCGTATCTCCGGTTTGATTTACGAAGAGACACGCGGTGTGTTGAAAGTTTTCCTCGAGAACGTGATCCGCGACGCCGTCACATACACCGAGCACGCCAAGAGGAAGACCGTCACCGCCATGGACGTGGTCTACGCTCTCAAGCGCCAGGGCCGCACCCTGTACGGTTTCGGCGGTTAAACTCTTTACACCACCTCGTGCCTCAGTGCTGTGTCTTCGTCGTCGCAGTTTAATCAGCGTTCGGCGGACACTGCTCTGTTTGCCGTTTGCATACTATGGTACATCCATGTGTACGTAGACGCGCATAATAAAAAAAAGGCCCTTTTCAGGGCCGCATATTGTTCGATTTTATTATAAAAGTTTCTTAGATACGGACTAAAGTCATGTTGTTACTGCTGTAATAAATAAATAATAACATTTGTCACTCGCATCCAGTACAAACAAATAGGTACACCATGGGTTGGTATCTACCTAACCTAACCTAACTACTAGGTAGGTTATTAAACAAAATCGAAAGTTGGATAAAGTAATATATAAATATAATAGGTAAGTATATTTATTTTTTTCCATCATAATGATTCGACCCGCGCCGCTGCTTTCGCTGCTGTAGAACTGCTTGAACGTACTGTGCTCGTGCTGTACTGTACCTGAAAAGAAAGTAAAATTGTTATGAGTATAATTTTTGAGTATTTAGCTAGTACTTTTACATTATAACCTACTGATACTGATGATGATTTCTAATTACCTACCTACCTGCCTGCATGTTCCTACATAATATTATTATTAAATCTACGTTATATTATATTTCATTACTGTAAGTATGGGTACCTACATACCTAGAGGGTTACTATTAAGTGCTTACCTACTTACACTTTTTTTTTTTTTTAAGACAATTATCATTATAAGTAATTATACGATCTTGTCGTTCTTTCGTTATATTATTATATCAGTCGCTCGCTATTATTATTATTAGACAGATTATAGCACATTATTAGAAAAACTAATACCGAGTTTGTCTACGTTGTGTTTCAACAAAGTTCGCGCGCGCGCCGAGTAGGTATCGTATCGTCGGCGCTCTCGTTTCGTTTATTCGAATGTCTATTTTTAAAAGAGATTCTTTATTCGTTTTAAAATATATTTATCTGTCGCAGGACAATCTATTGTGTTTTAGATTTGTATAATTTTATTATGAACATCTATGCACGTCCTGTACGGAGTCGTCCGTCCTTAGGCGAACGGTGCGCCGCGATGTTTTACGACGTGTCACTTTTACCTCGATAATAACACTGTATCAAATATATATATCGACCGAATCCTGTTGCCAATCAAGCTCGATATCTTCCTTGTTGACGCGTCGACATATTAACACGATAACTGTCCATTTTATAGAGAAATATACATTTTGAACTGGACCCGACCTACGCCGGGTACACAGTCGCCGAATTAAACACGCGCACCGCACACATTTCCGTTTACTCTCTATATATAATTACATTATCCACTAGCGCAGTTCATGTGCCGTACGATCACATATACACATACTATATATTACACCGTTAACCATTATTAAATAATATTTTATTAGATACGTGTTAGTGAAAAGTTTGTATCGTTCATACGAGAAAACGTCCCGCGACATCGCGGCCCTCGTTACGGTAAAGTTTCGTTGTACCTGACCGTCGAGTATTGTGGCACGTTCGAAATACGTATAGTGGCGACATCTGAGTCCCTCTCATCGCGTTTGTTTGTTTCGATTCGTGTGTTCGTCACAGTCGTCTACATATACTCTAATTAAGATTAATTCAAAAATTAAAAAATCATCAATAATGGCAGACACGGCAGTCGCTACCGAAGCTCCGGCTCCGGCTACACCAGCGAAGAAGCAAGCCAGACAAGCTGGAGGCGCTAAGAAACCAAAAGCGAAACCCACCCATCCGAAGACATCTGAGATGGTGAATAACGCAATCATGGAGATGAAGGAGCGCAGCGGATCGTCCCTGCAGGCGATTAAAAAGTACATATCCGCTCAGTACAAGGTCGACGCAGAGAAACTTGCGCCTTTCATCAAAAAGTATTTGAAGAGCGCCGTCGAATCTGGCGCTCTGATTCAGACAAAGGGAAAGGGCGCGTCCGGTTCGTTCAAGCTCGAGTCGAAATCCGCAGCTGCAAAGAAACCCGCCGCCGCCAAGAAACCCGCCTCTGCGTCGGCAGCATCGAAGACAAAGAAGGCGACCGCTTCGGCGGCCGGAGCCAAGAGCAAGAAAGCTGCCGCCGCTTCCGCATCGGCATCTGCCTCTTCGCCTTCCAAGTCTAAATCATCCGCTGCCGCCGCTGCGAAGGACAAGAAGGCTGCAGCCGCTAAGAAGAAGCCGGCAGCCAAGAAGGCAGCCGCTCCGGCTAAGGCCAAGGGAGGCGCAGCGCCGAAGGCGAAGAAGACCGCAAAACCGCCGACTAAAAAGCCCAAAGCTCCCAAACCCAAGAAGGCCGCGGCTACACCGAAGTCTAAGCCGGCCGCGAAGAAAGCGTCCGCCGCCAAGAAGTAAACAAACAGTGGTAGCGCGCGCGCGCGTACGCGTAACACCGGCGACGAGAAAAGACGACGCTGCGGCGGCGGGCTGAGGGTGAGATATGATACGGTACGGTACGTGCTGTGTGTGTGTGCTTTGAGAAGAGACAGTGATCGCCTTGCGAGTTATGTGCCACCACATCCGAAGATCGTGTACCTACCGTACCCGTACCTACAACACCATCACCACCACCCACAACGCAACGCGTGTAATATAATCGTCATCGGTAATCGGGGGGCGCGGCGCGCGCTCTCAAGTGTCTCGCGTGATTGTCGCCTTCGGTATTCTTCGCGTCCGTTTGGTTATCCGACCGACCCACAGAGACCCACCAACACGATGGACTGCTGATGGGAAGAGAAGAAAAATTCGCGGCCGAAATTCCGCCGGGGCGGCACACCGAGCCGGCCAGCGCGCGTGCTTAGCGCTCTTCACTCGCGGCGCTCATCGAGCGCACGCAAACCAAAAAGCCCTTTTCAGGGCTAACAATACTATCATGAATATTGTAAAAATATTCGTTTCTATGATAACAGAGAGTCAGTCACATTATTTTACAGTGTTTACACTAATTATCATCATCTACCAAGTACCTGAACAGTAATCAACCTACACATACATTTATATTAGTTACCTACATAATAATGCACTTACCTATTTATTAAAGTAACTTTACTTATTATATTACATACTTATTACATGTAAAAAGTAATAATCAAATTAATTAATTAATGACTAATAATAATCCTTGTACCTATGACAAACAAACATCTCGGAATTTTTAGGTAAGTAGGTATATAATTATATATTTTGTATGGTACATAAGTTGTACACATAGTTGTGTTTGTATACCTAAGTAGACATCCACTTATATTTTTAAATAATAGAATAATATTACTCCATTCTGAAGTAATTTTCTTTCTTCTGATCTGAACAAGGTATACCAACACAACACACTTCAATGTACGTAGCTAGTACTTACCTATCAATAAAGTAATTAATGGGGGGGGGGGACAGCATTAATTAATTAATTTTTTAATCAATAAATTTTCATCCTACATTATTAATATAATTATCAAAAAAAAAAAATAACTTAGGCATCGTAACGTTCAGTGATGGTCTGGTCGGAAGCGAGCGAGCGCGCTTGCGCGTTTCTATGATATCGTTTCTCTCTCTACAACCAACGTTCAACTAACGTACCCCTCCCACTGACTCTACTAAGCGGCGCGCGTATAAAAAGGCCCGTATTACGGTGTTGGCGAAATATTTCTCTCTCTGACCGCGTCGCGCAACGTCACGTTAGCGTGCCGTCATCGTGTTAGTGTTGTTATAATATTTTAAACTTTATCTAAAATCATGTCCGGTCGTGGTAAAGGTGGCAAGGTCAAGGGGAAGGCAAAGTCCCGTTCAAACCGTGCTGGTCTCCAGTTCCCCGTTGGTCGTATCCACAGGCTGCTGCGTAATGGAAATTATGCTGAGCGTGTCGGTGCCGGCGCCCCCGTCTACTTGGCTGCCGTGATGGAATATCTGGCCGCTGAAGTTCTCGAGTTGGCAGGAAACGCCGCGAGGGACAACAAGAAGACCAGGATCATTCCACGTCATCTCCAATTGGCCATCCGTAACGACGAGGAGTTGAACAAGCTTCTATCCGGAGTTACGATCGCTCAAGGCGGTGTGCTGCCCAACATCCAGGCCGTACTCCTGCCCAAGAAGACCGAGAAGAAGGCTTAAGCGTGTCGGTGCGTCGTCATCGTGCGTCGTGCTGCTACTTATGCGGGCGAATGGAGGAAAGCGTACTCGTATTTCGTTATTATGATATTACTATAATAATTAATATGTAATATTGTTGTTTCGATTGCGCTGCGCTCTCTTCATCCATCACTCGTTGTTGTTGCTGTTGCTGCATTCACAAAACAAAAGGCCCTTTTCAGGGCCACAATATGATTCGATGGGATGATACATGTTTCTTTGACGGTGTTAAAGTCATAATAATATTCACATTACTCCGCCGAGACATAATTATAGAGGATAAATAAATACATACACGCACACACACGCACAAATGAAAATTGAAACCTACCTTACCTATTCTGAATTCATAAATAATTAAATATTTGTCTAGATAGACCGGCCGATGTTATTATTTTGAGAGTGTCCACAGTTACAATATTCCTTATTCTTGCCTCTATAACTAAACAACGGTACGCTACTCCACGCGCGATAATTTAAATCATTTATATATAATTATATTCATTAGGTACACCGATTGTATTGTTAGTTAGTTTGATCTAGTTCTACAATCTCTACATGAATGAATGGTTAGGTTTAGGTTAAAAAAAAATGTTTTTTTTTTTTATTTTATTTTTTTATTACTTAACTGATATAGAGTACGCTGCGAATATCGAGAGATGCATACAAGTCTCCACATCCCCCCCCCCCGCTCCTTACCCCGCCATCCCGCTGAGCCCATCCCCGGCGACCCCCACTCCCCGCTCGCGTTTAACAGTTTTATTATGCGACGCTACGATTGGTCCGCTTCGATTACAATTTTGAGCCGCGCTCGCCACTACTTCACGCCGGAGGGGTCGATATATAGTACTGTAACCCGCGCTATGTGTTTTTATACTGTTACAGAACTCCGCTTCGGTAACACGTGTTATTTATCACTCGATCCGTTGTGTTGATATATCGCTAATATGCCGCCTAAGACAAGTGGAAAGGCCGCCAAGAAATCTGGCAAGGCCCAGAAGAACATCTCCAAGACTGACAAGAAAAAGAAGAAGCACAAGAGGAAGGAGAGCTACGCCATCTACATCTACAAGGTGCTCAAGCAGGTCCACCCTGACACCGGTATCTCCAGCAAGGCCATGTCCATCATGAACTCTTTCGTGAACGACATATTCGAACGTATCGCCGCCGAAGCGTCTCGCCTCGCCCACTACAACAAGAGATCTACTATCACCTCCAGGGAGGTGCAGACGTCCGTCAGGCTGTTGCTGCCCGGTGAGCTCGCCAAGCACGCGGTGAGTGAAGGCACAAAGGCCGTCACCAAATACACCAGCTCCAAGTAGTGTGCGTCAATCTACTGTCATCATCGAGATGCAGCAAGAGCGGCGCCGCGCTCCTTCCAACAATGTGAAGATTGTCGTGTAATAAAAGTGTATAACCGATGTTTGTGCGTGTGTTGTGTGCGTTGTCGTTGTTGCGGTGACCGTGTAAATTGTGTTGTGTCGTTGTATCGTACGCAGAAAACTCTGTGTGCGGTGCTCGATACACACGATCCACGTGAATCCGCATCATACACTACGTACGCACCGCGTCATCGTCGGGAAACACTTAATGCACGTAGTCGATCATTATGGATTGGTACAAAACAAAAGGCCCTTTTCAGGGCCACAAATATTTTCATGTGAATATAATATTTTCACGTTTCTTATAAACTGAATGATGTCAACCGAATAAAAAATATGTATGCCGCCTCTTAGATTATGTATGCTTAATCTACAACTCATTTAGGTACCTACCTACACATTTAACACGGTGTTGCTTTAACATAGGTACCGACCAACCAAACATAATTATACAAAATTATAAGATACCAAGGCAGACTACCTATACCTATAGTAGACAAAATTAAAATCGATATAAGTACAAGCATGTACCTACCTGGTCAAGTCTGTATAAGTTGTCTTAGAACTCTCTGAAGTCTTAAATTACACCTGATAGATAGGTAATGTATAATTATTTACTCATACAAGTTACTATAAATTGTATTGGTAGGTATAGGTCATATAATAAAATTTTCATAAACATGACAATTTACGATAGGTAGAACATAATTAAGTCGTACCTACTACCTAACCTACCTATATAATTATATAAAATAGCTATAATATAAAACACCAATAACATTTAAAGAGAAATTAAAAAAAAAAAAATGGAATACCTAGGTACCTACCTATAATTTCATTTTAGATGTGTAGGTATATTAATCTAAAATTCTAAAGGTTTAATATAATTATTTCTAAATAAATTCATAAACTGTTTTTTTTTATTAGTGTGCTTGCCGCCAGCTAGAGGGCGCGCTGTATTGCTGTCGCACGAAGCGGCCGCCGACCGCCTAATGCCCGTTCTACGTGTGGGGGTATAAATAGGACCGTCTGTTCCGGCACCGTTTTATCAATCACTCGCTCACTGGCTCTCACCGCGCACGGACGTGTCCGCGCGCGCTCTGACCGCTATTGTCTGAGACTCTGCGCTACGCCCCGCCGTAGCTCCGCCAGATTTTGATCCGAAGCTGCCTTTTTCAAGGCGGCAGACGATCTATTTCTTTGACAGTTCTCGCTGTTTAGCCCCATCTGGGTAAAGCCACTATTTGGTGGTCCTCGGTGGAAACCTAACGGTGCTAACGAAACCGAGTGGGGTGTGGACCCGATACACCCGCTGCGCCCCTTCAGGGCAAAGCAATCCATCGGAAGGAGCTAGTACCACCGGCCTTGGGGGGTCTCCTAGTCGACACTAGCTATCACCTTCATCCCACCTTTCCACTCCCTATTCTCCTATCCTTTAGTGTTGTTTGGGTGCTGCAAGCTTCGGCCCATATCACCCTCTGCACTAAAGCTGTCAGGGACCCGTTCGCACAATAAGACTGGCGACGGGATTACAAGCTTAGGGCACACCGTAGGACTCACTCCTCCCTGCCTATACCCGGCGGGGAGGATCATACGAATAATACACACCCCCGGGCCTGTCCAACCCGGGGAGCGGTCTAGTTAGACATTATTATAGGCGCGACTGCCGGGAAGTTTCTTACCGATTCTTCTTCCCGGAACGCGACGCGTTTTTCCGAATCGGTGTAAATGCGCACCCGCTATGGTTAGGAAATCGAAGGCTAAGGCCTCCGAGGCCAAAGCCATAGACATCTTAAGGGATCTTCTACAAGATCCAGAAATCTTCGCCAAAATTGGCAACAAAATCCCGCGTGAATTCCTTCCGCGCTCCGCTGCCCCCTCACAGGTAGAAACCTGTCTGGCTACCTGCTCGGATAGCCCTTTGTCCGCCGCTAGCGCACCTGCGCAAACAATAGAATTCGCGGAATCCCAAGTGCCTTTGTCCCAGGCCGCCCCATTGTCTCCGGACGCTTATCCCCCCGCGCCGCATTCCTTATCGCGCAGCTCATCGACTCGTTCCATTAACGATGTCGATATGGCCTCTGAGTCAACATCGTCCTCCGATTCCGAAGAGTGTGACACTTGTTTCTCTTCCTCTTCTTCCGACGACTTCACTACAGTCGTCGGCAAAAAACGCAAGCAGAAATCGTCTGCAAACCATGCCCCCCCTAAATCCCTGAAGAGGGTTGACCCCTCTCCAGTGCCCTCCCCGACATCTTCCCCGCAGGCTTCCCGCCCGCAGACCCCCACCCCACAAGCCAACGGTGATTCCTCAGCCCCGAGGAAAATACCGCCCCCTCCGCCCCTGTATATTCAAGACAAGGGCAAATGGACCGATGTGTCCAAATGGTGCACTGATCTTAGGATCAATTACACCAACGCCCGCTCAACCCAACACGGCATCAAAGTCCAGGTGCCGTCTTCCAGCGACTTTAGATCGCTCTCCAAACTCCTCCGGGAGCGTAACGTGTCCTTCCACACGTACGCCCTCCCCGAAGAACGCCTCCTCCGCGTTGTCATTAGAGGCATTCCCCAACAGATCGACACGAACTCGATCCTCAGTGATCTTAAATCACAAAATATCCCCGCCCTAGAAGTGCATCGCATGCACCGTGGCCGTGGAGGTGTAGCCTATGACATGGTCCTCGTCATAAGCGAACTCACCCCTGCCGCCAAACAATCCCTTTTCAATATCAAAACCTTGTGCCACCTATCTGGCATCAAGGCTGAACCCCCTCACAAATCGGGCCCTCCCTCCCAGTGCCACCGTTGCCAACTTTACGGCCACTCCCAGCGTCACTGTTACGCGAAACCCAGGTGCGTCAAGTGCCTAGGGGATCACGGCACAAGTGACTGCCAGCGCCCTAAAGACCGCGCCTTATGCACCGAACCACCCAGCTGCGTTCTATGCGGGAGCTCCGGACACCCTGCGAACTATCGCGGATGCCCGAAAGCCCCACGCGTAAACCCAAAGGTGGCAAAGCGCAATGAGGCCAGCCTTAAGAGGAATAAACTTCCTTCCCTCCCGTCGTCCAACTTGCCTGAACGGCTTGGCCCACAGAGGCCTTCCCCGTGGAACAAGCTGAATCAACAGCCATCCACCCCCAGTATCATCCCATCGTTGATGGATCTTAGTATTCCTCAACCGTCACCACCCCCAGCACCCTCTAGCGCACTAACCTTGCCCCCAAAACCCACTGCAGCGCCTGCTCCCAAGCAAGCCCCCAAATCCCGCGCTGCCCCCACTGCGCAAGAGGTCCCCGATTCCCACAAACAAAAAGTGGTATTCAATTTCTTCTCCATGTTCCAACGGAGCAGGATCAACGATGCCTACGAGGCCATCGCCCGTGCTACCTCTGTCGAGGATTACTTCAAAGTCTTGGCCACTTACACGGACATATCCGAGGCCGTGGCCAAATTCCGCATCGCTAATAACCCTTAATTAATCATGAATTCTACAATTAATTGCAGACTCAAACCGCGATCCCTTAAAATAGGCTTCTTTAACGCCGATGGCTTATCGAATCAACGGGATGAGATAGCCATGTTCCTCCGCGACCATCACCTTGATGTCTTCCTCTTACAGGAGACATTCTTAAAACCCGCACAGCGGAACCCTCGTATCGCTAACTACCAGTTAGTTCGAAACGACAGGACCCGCTCTGCCAAAGGCGGCACCCTTATTTATTACAAAAGGTCCCTGCACTGCATACCTATCGAGCCCCCGACCCTCTCTCACATTGAGACTTCTGCTTGTCGGATAGGCATGACCGGACATAGCCCGATCACACTCGTGTCGGCATACATTCCTCCTGGACGTAACGTTCCTATCCAGTCCGATCTCCAATCCCTCTTTGCCTTAAGCGACTCTGTCCTTATAGCAGGGGACTTCAACGCGAAACACATATCCTGGAACTCCCACTCGAACAACACGAGGGGTAAGAACTTAGACTCCTTGAGTAGCTTTCTCAACTTTGATGTTGTAGCTCCAATGCACCCCACGCATTTTCCAAAGACACTAGGCCTTCGTCCGGATGTGCTCGACATAGCGCTTCTAAAGAACGTAAACTTACGTATACGCTCGTTAGAGGCGTTAGACGAGCTCAATTCCGATCACCGCCCTGTGATCTTAGATTTAGCTCCGCGCGTAGGCCCCCCAGATCCAGGGCTGCCCGTCCCTACCAAGGTGGTAACGGATTGGAGAAAACTGGAGGAACGCCTCCAGTCTACTTCGTCCGCCCACCTAGATTCTATTCCCGATGACATAGTATCGATCGACGACACGGTGGGCGCAATCGACTCTCTCACATGTCACGTACAATCCTTAGTGAACGACTGTTCACGACAGGTTCCGGCGGTCGATATCGACCGGGGGAAACTGCCGGATGATGTGCGTGATCTGATGACGGAGAAGAACGCGGCTATCCGAGCCCTTAGAGCTTACCCCACTGAAGCGAATCGCGCCTTCGCGCGTTCCTTACAACGTAAAGTAGGGAACCGCGTGCAAGAGATGCGAGACGAGCATTGGGGTCAGCTCACGGGTAGTCTCGAGCCGACTCACCAGGCCTTTTGGCAACTCCAACGTAAGCTCAAGTCCAAGCAGGAATCACCCATGCCCCCTCTCAATCGTCCTAATCGTAGCCCAGCCTTCGATGACGATGAGAAGTCCGAATGCCTAGCCGACAGTCTAGAAGCCCAATGTTCGCCCAGCACTTTACCAGTAAACAAGGCCCACCTCGACATGGTGGACGCCACCGTCAAACGTAAAGCTGCTCTCCCTCCCACCGAGGATCCGGATGACCCTCTGCCCCCTGTCACCGTAGACGAGGTGCGAATGATCGTTAGGAATCTCAAACCCAGGAAAGCTCCTGGCTCAGACGGCATCACCAATAAGGTGATCAAGCTCTTTTCCGCCCCGCTCATCATCCTAATGACTGCCATTTTTAATGCGTCATTAAGTCACAATCTCTTTCCACAAGCGTGGAAAGATGCTACCGTGATCGGCATCCCCAAGCCCGGCAAGCCTGCCTCTGAGCCATCCAGTTACCGACCTATTAGCCTCCTCAATATTCTTGGCAAGATATACGAACGCATCATCTATAAGAGACTCAAGGATTATGCCGAATCCAAGAGTCTTCTGCCTGATGAGCAGTTCGGATTTCGCGCTAAGCATTCTTGTGTCCACCAAGTCCACCGCATTGTCGAACACATTAGTGTTGGTTTCCAAACCAAGATGATGACGGGTATGCTATTTTTCGATGTAGCGAAAGCGTTCGACAAAGTCTGGCACAATGGCTTAATATATAAGCTATACCAACTCGGTGTGCCAGATCGTCTCGTGCTCATCATTCGAGACTTTTTGTCGAACCGCAGCTTCCGCTATCGCATCGAAGGCGCTCTCTCATCGCCTCGTCCTATCCGTGCCGGAGTCCCTCAGGGCTCTGTGCTATCACCCCTCCTTTTCACGCTGTACACCAGTGATATCCCTAAGAACAAAAAGACCAAACTGGCTCTTTTTGCCGACGACACGGCTATCTACTATACCGGTAGAAGCTGTGACATGATCAGTCGCTCCCTCCAAACCGCAGCCAACGCCCTCGGCGCATGGTTTCGGAAATGGAGGATCGAGGTTAACCCCGATAAGAGCGCAGCCGTCCTATTCGCAAGGCCAGGTGTCCCTAAGCCTGAGCACATACGTCCCATTTCCATGTTTGGCCAAGAAATCCCTTGGGAACTCAAGGCCAAATATCTAGGAGTAATCCTCGATCACCGCCTATCATTCCGTGAGCATTTGAAAGCGGTGCGGGCCCGCGCCGCCTTCGCTCTCGGACGTCTACACTATCTCCTCAATGCGAGCAGTAAATTATCCCTTAGAAATAAGGTGAGACTTTACGTAACTTGCATTCGGCCCATTATGACCTACGCTAGTGTCGTATTTGCCCACGTGCCCGACCTTAGGTTCAACCGCCTCCAAACCCTCCAAAACCGTTTCATGCGCAAGGCCACCAGTGCCCCCTTTTATTTGCGCAACAAACAACTACACGTTGATTTGAAACTGCCGACCATCAAGCAGTTTATGAAACGTACGTCTAAACGATACTTTGAGTCTGCCGTCCGCCATCCTAACCCTCTGTTAGTTTCGGCCGTTAGTTACGCTCCCTCTCGTATCTCCAAGATCCGCCGTCCGAGGCACGCGCTCACCTACCCCGACGATGATATCACCATTTGTCAGGTAGAGACCGCCGAACGAGCAAAAGCTCTAAACACTGCACAGAACCGCCCGATTTTCCGTCCTCGCCGACGAGGCCCGTCGCGAAGACCCAGTAATTGTCCTCCCCGACCCTTGCTTATGCCAGCCCGGGCTGAGCCTGTAGCCATAAACATGTCCCTAAATAATCAAAATCAGATCCAGCTAGTCCCTAGCATGTCCCCAAGCAACGCCCTAAGCCGAGGCCCGAGTCCCATTAGGGGGCGCCCTTAGCTGCAGTTGCTTTAGGTTTAGTTTAATTGCTTTAGCTGGAGGCCTTTAGGTCTCGCTAGAAGTCCGGTTAATCAGTCTGAGCTCCCTAGAGCTATAACTGAGAGAGACCACGTAGAAAAAAAAAAAAAAAAAAAAAAAAAAAAAAAAAAAAACGGCACCGTTTTTATTCGTTGTCGCTCGTTCGTTGCGTACGGACACGCTTGCGATAAAGTTTAATTTTATTATCAATCTTTCTCCGTCTCGTGTTTTGCAATGGCGCGTACAAAGCAGACCGCTCGTAAATCCACCGGTGGTAAGGCACCGAGGAAACAGCTCGCCACCAAGGCGGCGCGCAAGAGCGCACCGGCCACCGGAGGTGTGAAGAAGCCCCATCGTTACAGGCCCGGAACTGTAGCCCTCCGTGAGATCCGTCGTTACCAGAAGAGTACCGAACTGTTGATCCGCAAGCTTCCGTTCCAGCGTTTAGTGCGTGAGATCGCCCAAGACTTCAAGACGGATCTCCGTTTCCAGAGCTCCGCTGTGATGGCGCTTCAGGAGGCCAGCGAGGCTTACCTCGTCGGTCTCTTCGAAGACACAAACCTGTGCGCCATTCACGCTAAACGCGTCACCATTATGCCAAAGGACATACAGTTGGCGCGCAGAATCCGAGGCGAACGCGCTTAAAAGCGAACGCATAAATAACGATTTGTGCATCATCGATCACAATGTACATTGCCGGCGGTGTTCACATCGCACCTGGCAGTGTCTTCACGTGAAAGATGTGTGTACACGTCTTAAAATAAAAGGCCCTTTTCAGGGCCACATACGCATCCTATAATAAAAATGTTTCTTAAAACGAAGGTCATCATAATATTAATGTTATTAATATAAGATAAAAGACGTACTCGTTAGTACGAGTACGTTACGTCTCATAGTGTTAAATTAACTAAGTATATCTACTCATTTAAGAGACACACTATTTAATACACACCTACATGATGGTAGATAAATAATAATTACCTATGTACCTATAGTACAATATGGGCAAAGGCCAATTTATAGGTAGGTATACCTTATAAAATAAGCTCGGTTTAACTGTTAACATTATGGTGATAAGCAATTTAATTATTTTTTTTACGTTCGTATCGCTAAATATTTATTTATTATTATTATTATTATAGGTAGGTAGGTAGGTAGGTAGGTAGGTAGGTAGGTAGGTAGGTAGGTAGGTAGGTAGGTAGGTGCTCTTAATTTGTTAAGATTTTCCATTTCTTTTCATTTACCAAAAACCAACCAACGGCAACTAGCAATAACATTAAGCATAGCATATTACGTCGTCGTACGAAATGTCTGTTCTCCTTCCCCCCCCCCCCCCCCCCTCCAACCTCACGTATCGACCCCGCCGCCGGCGTGGTCCGCATTCGATATAAATATAAGCGGTCCGCCCGTGAGATTTTTATACAGTCAGTACGCCGTTCTCGTTCGTAGCGGGCGCGTGCACTTTGTGATTTGTTTGTTTCGTTAGTTACTTTGAACCTATACTAAAATGACCGGTCGCGGTAAGGGAGGAAAGGGTCTGGGAAAAGGAGGAGCCAAGCGTCACAGGAAAGTTCTCCGTGATAACATCCAGGGTATCACCAAGCCCGCCATCCGTCGTCTGGCTCGCAGAGGCGGCGTTAAGCGTATCTCCGGTTTGATTTACGAAGAGACACGCGGTGTGTTGAAAGTTTTCCTCGAGAACGTGATCCGCGACGCCGTCACATACACCGAGCACGCCAAGAGGAAGACCGTCACCGCCATGGACGTGGTCTACGCTCTCAAGCGCCAGGGCCGCACCCTGTACGGTTTCGGCGGTTAAACTCTTTACACCACCTCGTGCCTCAGTGCTGTGTCTTCGTCGTCGCAGTTTAATCAGCGTTCGGCGGACACTGCTCTGTTTGCCGTTTGCATACTATGGTACATCCATGTGTACGTAGACGCGCATAATAAAAAAAAGGCCCTTTTCAGGGCCGCATATTGTTCGATTTTATTATAAAAGTTTCTTAGATACGGACTAAAGTCATGTTGTTACTGCTGTAATAAATAAATAATAACATTTGTCACTCGCATCCAGTACAAACAAATAGGTACACCATGGGTTGGTATCTACCTAACCTAACCTAACTACTAGGTAGGTTATTAAACAAAATCGAAAGTTGGATAAAGTAATATATAAATATAATAGGTAAGTATATTTATTTTTTTCCATCATAATGATTCGACCCGCGCCGCTGCTTTCGCTGCTGTAGAACTGCTTGAACGTACTGTGCTCGTGCTGTACTGTACCTGAAAAGAAAGTAAAATTGTTATGAGTATAATTTTTGAGTATTTAGCTAGTACTTTTACATTATAACCTACTGATACTGATGATGATTTCTAATTACCTACCTACCTGCCTGCATGTTCCTACATAATATTATTATTAAATCTACGTTATATTATATTTCATTACTGTAAGTATGGGTACCTACATACCTAGAGGGTTACTATTAAGTGCTTACCTACTTACACTTTTTTTTTTTTTTAAGACAATTATCATTATAAGTAATTATACGATCTTGTCGTTCTTTCGTTATATTATTATATCAGTCGCTCGCTATTATTATTATTAGACAGATTATAGCACATTATTAGAAAAACTAATACCGAGTTTGTCTACGTTGTGTTTCAACAAAGTTCGCGCGCGCGCCGAGTAGGTATCGTATCGTCGGCGCTCTCGTTTCGTTTATTCGAATGTCTATTTTTAAAAGAGATTCTTTATTCGTTTTAAAATATATTTATCTGTCGCAGGACAATCTATTGTGTTTTAGATTTGTATAATTTTATTATGAACATCTATGCACGTCCTGTACGGAGTCGTCCGTCCTTAGGCGAACGGTGCGCCGCGATGTTTTACGACGTGTCACTTTTACCTCGATAATAACACTGTATCAAATATATATATCGACCGAATCCTGTTGCCAATCAAGCTCGATATCTTCCTTGTTGACGCGTCGACATATTAACACGATAACTGTCCATTTTATAGAGAAATATACATTTTGAACTGGACCCGACCTACGCCGGGTACACAGTCGCCGAATTAAACACGCGCACCGCACACATTTCCGTTTACTCTCTATATATAATTACATTATCCACTAGCGCAGTTCATGTGCCGTACGATCACATATACACATACTATATATTACACCGTTAACCATTATTAAATAATATTTTATTAGATACGTGTTAGTGAAAAGTTTGTATCGTTCATACGAGAAAACGTCCCGCGACATCGCGGCCCTCGTTACGGTAAAGTTTCGTTGTACCTGACCGTCGAGTATTGTGGCACGTTCGAAATACGTATAGTGGCGACATCTGAGTCCCTCTCATCGCGTTTGTTTGTTTCGATTCGTGTGTTCGTCACAGTCGTCTACATATACTCTAATTAAGATTAATTCAAAAATTAAAAAATCATCAATAATGGCAGACACGGCAGTCGCTACCGAAGCTCCGGCTCCGGCTACACCAGCGAAGAAGCAAGCCAGACAAGCTGGAGGCGCTAAGAAACCAAAAGCGAAACCCACCCATCCGAAGACATCTGAGATGGTGAATAACGCAATCATGGAGATGAAGGAGCGCAGCGGATCGTCCCTGCAGGCGATTAAAAAGTACATATCCGCTCAGTACAAGGTCGACGCAGAGAAACTTGCGCCTTTCATCAAAAAGTATTTGAAGAGCGCCGTCGAATCTGGCGCTCTGATTCAGACAAAGGGAAAGGGCGCGTCCGGTTCGTTCAAGCTCGAGTCGAAATCCGCAGCTGCAAAGAAACCCGCCGCCGCCAAGAAACCCGCCTCTGCGTCGGCAGCATCGAAGACAAAGAAGGCGACCGCTTCGGCGGCCGGAGCCAAGAGCAAGAAAGCTGCCGCCGCTTCCGCATCGGCATCTGCCTCTTCGCCTTCCAAGTCTAAATCATCCGCTGCCGCCGCTGCGAAGGACAAGAAGGCTGCAGCCGCTAAGAAGAAGCCGGCAGCCAAGAAGGCAGCCGCTCCGGCTAAGGCCAAGGGAGGCGCAGCGCCGAAGGCGAAGAAGACCGCAAAACCGCCGACTAAAAAGCCCAAAGCTCCCAAACCCAAGAAGGCCGCGGCTACACCGAAGTCTAAGCCGGCCGCGAAGAAAGCGTCCGCCGCCAAGAAGTAAACAAACAGTGGTAGCGCGCGCGCGCGTACGCGTAACACCGGCGACGAGAAAAGACGACGCTGCGGCGGCGGGCTGAGGGTGAGATATGATACGGTACGGTACGTGCTGTGTGTGTGTGCTTTGAGAAGAGACAGTGATCGCCTTGCGAGTTATGTGCCACCACATCCGAAGATCGTGTACCTACCGTACCCGTACCTACAACACCATCACCACCACCCACAACGCAACGCGTGTAATATAATCGTCATCGGTAATCGGGGGGCGCGGCGCGCGCTCTCAAGTGTCTCGCGTGATTGTCGCCTTCGGTATTCTTCGCGTCCGTTTGGTTATCCGACCGACCCACAGAGACCCACCAACACGATGGACTGCTGATGGGAAGAGAAGAAAAATTCGCGGCCGAAATTCCGCCGGGGCGGCACACCGAGCCGGCCAGCGCGCGTGCTTAGCGCTCTTCACTCGCGGCGCTCATCGAGCGCACGCAAACCAAAAAGCCCTTTTCAGGGCTAACAATACTATCATGAATATTGTAAAAATATTCGTTTCTATGATAACAGAGAGTCAGTCACATTATTTTACAGTGTTTACACTAATTATCATCATCTACCAAGTACCTGAACAGTAATCAACCTACACATACATTTATATTAGTTACCTACATAATAATGCACTTACCTATTTATTAAAGTAACTTTACTTATTATATTACATACTTATTACATGTAAAAAGTAATAATCAAATTAATTAATTAATGACTAATAATAATCCTTGTACCTATGACAAACAAACATCTCGGAATTTTTAGGTAAGTAGGTATATAATTATATATTTTGTATGGTACATAAGTTGTACACATAGTTGTGTTTGTATACCTAAGTAGACATCCACTTATATTTTTAAATAATAGAATAATATTACTCCATTCTGAAGTAATTTTCTTTCTTCTGATCTGAACAAGGTATACCAACACAACACACTTCAATGTACGTAGCTAGTACTTACCTATCAATAAAGTAATTAATGGGGGGGGGGGACAGCATTAATTAATTAATTTTTTAATCAATAAATTTTCATCCTACATTATTAATATAATTATCAAAAAAAAAAAATAACTTAGGCATCGTAACGTTCAGTGATGGTCTGGTCGGAAGCGAGCGAGCGCGCTTGCGCGTTTCTATGATATCGTTTCTCTCTCTACAACCAACGTTCAACTAACGTACCCCTCCCACTGACTCTACTAAGCGGCGCGCGTATAAAAAGGCCCGTATTACGGTGTTGGCGAAATATTTCTCTCTCTGACCGCGTCGCGCAACGTCACGTTAGCGTGCCGTCATCGTGTTAGTGTTGTTATAATATTTTAAACTTTATCTAAAATCATGTCCGGTCGTGGTAAAGGTGGCAAGGTCAAGGGGAAGGCAAAGTCCCGTTCAAACCGTGCTGGTCTCCAGTTCCCCGTTGGTCGTATCCACAGGCTGCTGCGTAATGGAAATTATGCTGAGCGTGTCGGTGCCGGCGCCCCCGTCTACTTGGCTGCCGTGATGGAATATCTGGCCGCTGAAGTTCTCGAGTTGGCAGGAAACGCCGCGAGGGACAACAAGAAGACCAGGATCATTCCACGTCATCTCCAATTGGCCATCCGTAACGACGAGGAGTTGAACAAGCTTCTATCCGGAGTTACGATCGCTCAAGGCGGTGTGCTGCCCAACATCCAGGCCGTACTCCTGCCCAAGAAGACCGAGAAGAAGGCTTAAGCGTGTCGGTGCGTCGTCATCGTGCGTCGTGCTGCTACTTATGCGGGCGAATGGAGGAAAGCGTACTCGTATTTCGTTATTATGATATTACTATAATAATTAATATGTAATATTGTTGTTTCGATTGCGCTGCGCTCTCTTCATCCATCACTCGTTGTTGTTGCTGTTGCTGCATTCACAAAACAAAAGGCCCTTTTCAGGGCCACAATATGATTCGATGGGATGATACATGTTTCTTTGACGGTGTTAAAGTCATAATAATATTCACATTACTCCGCCGAGACATAATTATAGAGGATAAATAAATACATACACGCACACACACGCACAAATGAAAATTGAAACCTACCTTACCTATTCTGAATTCATAAATAATTAAATATTTGTCTAGATAGACCGGCCGATGTTATTATTTTGAGAGTGTCCACAGTTACAATATTCCTTATTCTTGCCTCTATAACTAAACAACGGTACGCTACTCCACGCGCGATAATTTAAATCATTTATATATAATTATATTCATTAGGTACACCGATTGTATTGTTAGTTAGTTTGATCTAGTTCTACAATCTCTACATGAATGAATGGTTAGGTTTAGGTTAAAAAAAAATGTTTTTTTTTTTTATTTTATTTTTTTATTACTTAACTGATATAGAGTACGCTGCGAATATCGAGAGATGCATACAAGTCTCCACATCCCCCCCCCCCGCTCCTTACCCCGCCATCCCGCTGAGCCCATCCCCGGCGACCCCCACTCCCCGCTCGCGTTTAACAGTTTTATTATGCGACGCTACGATTGGTCCGCTTCGATTACAATTTTGAGCCGCGCTCGCCACTACTTCACGCCGGAGGGGTCGATATATAGTACTGTAACCCGCGCTATGTGTTTTTATACTGTTACAGAACTCCGCTTCGGTAACACGTGTTATTTATCACTCGATCCGTTGTGTTGATATATCGCTAATATGCCGCCTAAGACAAGTGGAAAGGCCGCCAAGAAATCTGGCAAGGCCCAGAAGAACATCTCCAAGACTGACAAGAAAAAGAAGAAGCACAAGAGGAAGGAGAGCTACGCCATCTACATCTACAAGGTGCTCAAGCAGGTCCACCCTGACACCGGTATCTCCAGCAAGGCCATGTCCATCATGAACTCTTTCGTGAACGACATATTCGAACGTATCGCCGCCGAAGCGTCTCGCCTCGCCCACTACAACAAGAGATCTACTATCACCTCCAGGGAGGTGCAGACGTCCGTCAGGCTGTTGCTGCCCGGTGAGCTCGCCAAGCACGCGGTGAGTGAAGGCACAAAGGCCGTCACCAAATACACCAGCTCCAAGTAGTGTGCGTCAATCTACTGTCATCATCGAGATGCAGCAAGAGCGGCGCCGCGCTCCTTCCAACAATGTGAAGATTGTCGTGTAATAAAAGTGTATAACCGATGTTTGTGCGTGTGTTGTGTGCGTTGTCGTTGTTGCGGTGACCGTGTAAATTGTGTTGTGTCGTTGTATCGTACGCAGAAAACTCTGTGTGCGGTGCTCGATACACACGATCCACGTGAATCCGCATCATACACTACGTACGCACCGCGTCATCGTCGGGAAACACTTAATGCACGTAGTCGATCATTATGGATTGGTACAAAACAAAAGGCCCTTTTCAGGGCCACAAATATTTTCATGTGAATATAATATTTTCACGTTTCTTATAAACTGAATGATGTCAACCGAATAAAAAATATGTATGCCGCCTCTTAGATTATGTATGCTTAATCTACAACTCATTTAGGTACCTACCTACACATTTAACACGGTGTTGCTTTAACATAGGTACCGACCAACCAAACATAATTATACAAAATTATAAGATACCAAGGCAGACTACCTATACCTATAGTAGACAAAATTAAAATCGATATAAGTACAAGCATGTACCTACCTGGTCAAGTCTGTATAAGTTGTCTTAGAACTCTCTGAAGTCTTAAATTACACCTGATAGATAGGTAATGTATAATTATTTACTCATACAAGTTACTATAAATTGTATTGGTAGGTATAGGTCATATAATAAAATTTTCATAAACATGACAATTTACGATAGGTAGAACATAATTAAGTCGTACCTACTACCTAACCTACCTATATAATTATATAAAATAGCTATAATATAAAACACCAATAACATTTAAAGAGAAATTAAAAAAAAAAAAATGGAATACCTAGGTACCTACCTATAATTTCATTTTAGATGTGTAGGTATATTAATCTAAAATTCTAAAGGTTTAATATAATTATTTCTAAATAAATTCATAAACTGTTTTTTTTTATTAGTGTGCTTGCCGCCAGCTAGAGGGCGCGCTGTATTGCTGTCGCACGAAGCGGCCGCCGACCGCCTAATGCCCGTTCTACGTGTGGGGGTATAAATAGGACCGTCTGTTCCGGCACCGTTTTTATTCGTTGTCGCTCGTTCGTTGCGTACGGACACGCTTGCGATAAAGTTTAATTTTATTATCAATCTTTCTCCGTCTCGTGTTTTGCAATGGCGCGTACAAAGCAGACCGCTCGTAAATCCACCGGTGGTAAGGCACCGAGGAAACAGCTCGCCACCAAGGCGGCGCGCAAGAGCGCACCGGCCACCGGAGGTGTGAAGAAGCCCCATCGTTACAGGCCCGGAACTGTAGCCCTCCGTGAGATCCGTCGTTACCAGAAGAGTACCGAACTGTTGATCCGCAAGCTTCCGTTCCAGCGTTTAGTGCGTGAGATCGCCCAAGACTTCAAGACGGATCTCCGTTTCCAGAGCTCCGCTGTGATGGCGCTTCAGGAGGCCAGCGAGGCTTACCTCGTCGGTCTCTTCGAAGACACAAACCTGTGCGCCATTCACGCTAAACGCGTCACCATTATGCCAAAGGACATACAGTTGGCGCGCAGAATCCGAGGCGAACGCGCTTAAAAGCGAACGCATAAATAACGATTTGTGCATCATCGATCACAATGTACATTGCCGGCGGTGTTCACATCGCACCTGGCAGTGTCTTCACGTGAAAGATGTGTGTACACGTCTTAAAATAAAAGGCCCTTTTCAGGGCCACATACGCATCCTATAATAAAAATGTTTCTTAAAACGAAGGTCATCATAATATTAATGTTATTAATATAAGATAAAAGACGTACTCGTTAGTACGAGTACGTTACGTCTCATAGTGTTAAATTAACTAAGTATATCTACTCATTTAAGAGACACACTATTTAATACACACCTACATGATGGTAGATAAATAATAATTACCTATGTACCTATAGTACAATATGGGCAAAGGCCAATTTATAGGTAGGTATACCTTATAAAATAAGCTCGGTTTAACTGTTAACATTATGGTGATAAGCAATTTAATTATTTTTTTTACGTTCGTATCGCTAAATATTTATTTATTATTATTATTATTATAGGTAGGTAGGTAGGTAGGTAGGTAGGTAGGTAGGTAGGTAGGTAGGTAGGTAGGTAGGTAGGTGCTCTTAATTTGTTAAGATTTTCCATTTCTTTTCATTTACCAAAAACCAACCAACGGCAACTAGCAATAACATTAAGCATAGCATATTACGTCGTCGTACGAAATGTCTGTTCTCCTTCCCCCCCCCCCCCCCCCCTCCAACCTCACGTATCGACCCCGCCGCCGGCGTGGTCCGCATTCGATATAAATATAAGCGGTCCGCCCGTGAGATTTTTATACAGTCAGTACGCCGTTCTCGTTCGTAGCGGGCGCGTGCACTTTGTGATTTGTTTGTTTCGTTAGTTACTTTGAACCTATACTAAAATGACCGGTCGCGGTAAGGGAGGAAAGGGTCTGGGAAAAGGAGGAGCCAAGCGTCACAGGAAAGTTCTCCGTGATAACATCCAGGGTATCACCAAGCCCGCCATCCGTCGTCTGGCTCGCAGAGGCGGCGTTAAGCGTATCTCCGGTTTGATTTACGAAGAGACACGCGGTGTGTTGAAAGTTTTCCTCGAGAACGTGATCCGCGACGCCGTCACATACACCGAGCACGCCAAGAGGAAGACCGTCACCGCCATGGACGTGGTCTACGCTCTCAAGCGCCAGGGCCGCACCCTGTACGGTTTCGGCGGTTAAACTCTTTACACCACCTCGTGCCTCAGTGCTGTGTCTTCGTCGTCGCAGTTTAATCAGCGTTCGGCGGACACTGCTCTGTTTGCCGTTTGCATACTATGGTACATCCATGTGTACGTAGACGCGCATAATAAAAAAAAGGCCCTTTTCAGGGCCGCATATTGTTCGATTTTATTATAAAAGTTTCTTAGATACGGACTAAAGTCATGTTGTTACTGCTGTAATAAATAAATAATAACATTTGTCACTCGCATCCAGTACAAACAAATAGGTACACCATGGGTTGGTATCTACCTAACCTAACCTAACTACTAGGTAGGTTATTAAACAAAATCGAAAGTTGGATAAAGTAATATATAAATATAATAGGTAAGTATATTTATTTTTTTCCATCATAATGATTCGACCCGCGCCGCTGCTTTCGCTGCTGTAGAACTGCTTGAACGTACTGTGCTCGTGCTGTACTGTACCTGAAAAGAAAGTAAAATTGTTATGAGTATAATTTTTGAGTATTTAGCTAGTACTTTTACATTATAACCTACTGATACTGATGATGATTTCTAATTACCTACCTACCTGCCTGCATGTTCCTACATAATATTATTATTAAATCTACGTTATATTATATTTCATTACTGTAAGTATGGGTACCTACATACCTAGAGGGTTACTATTAAGTGCTTACCTACTTACACTTTTTTTTTTTTTTAAGACAATTATCATTATAAGTAATTATACGATCTTGTCGTTCTTTCGTTATATTATTATATCAGTCGCTCGCTATTATTATTATTAGACAGATTATAGCACATTATTAGAAAAACTAATACCGAGTTTGTCTACGTTGTGTTTCAACAAAGTTCGCGCGCGCGCCGAGTAGGTATCGTATCGTCGGCGCTCTCGTTTCGTTTATTCGAATGTCTATTTTTAAAAGAGATTCTTTATTCGTTTTAAAATATATTTATCTGTCGCAGGACAATCTATTGTGTTTTAGATTTGTATAATTTTATTATGAACATCTATGCACGTCCTGTACGGAGTCGTCCGTCCTTAGGCGAACGGTGCGCCGCGATGTTTTACGACGTGTCACTTTTACCTCGATAATAACACTGTATCAAATATATATATCGACCGAATCCTGTTGCCAATCAAGCTCGATATCTTCCTTGTTGACGCGTCGACATATTAACACGATAACTGTCCATTTTATAGAGAAATATACATTTTGAACTGGACCCGACCTACGCCGGGTACACAGTCGCCGAATTAAACACGCGCACCGCACACATTTCCGTTTACTCTCTATATATAATTACATTATCCACTAGCGCAGTTCATGTGCCGTACGATCACATATACACATACTATATATTACACCGTTAACCATTATTAAATAATATTTTATTAGATACGTGTTAGTGAAAAGTTTGTATCGTTCATACGAGAAAACGTCCCGCGACATCGCGGCCCTCGTTACGGTAAAGTTTCGTTGTACCTGACCGTCGAGTATTGTGGCACGTTCGAAATACGTATAGTGGCGACATCTGAGTCCCTCTCATCGCGTTTGTTTGTTTCGATTCGTGTGTTCGTCACAGTCGTCTACATATACTCTAATTAAGATTAATTCAAAAATTAAAAAATCATCAATAATGGCAGACACGGCAGTCGCTACCGAAGCTCCGGCTCCGGCTACACCAGCGAAGAAGCAAGCCAGACAAGCTGGAGGCGCTAAGAAACCAAAAGCGAAACCCACCCATCCGAAGACATCTGAGATGGTGAATAACGCAATCATGGAGATGAAGGAGCGCAGCGGATCGTCCCTGCAGGCGATTAAAAAGTACATATCCGCTCAGTACAAGGTCGACGCAGAGAAACTTGCGCCTTTCATCAAAAAGTATTTGAAGAGCGCCGTCGAATCTGGCGCTCTGATTCAGACAAAGGGAAAGGGCGCGTCCGGTTCGTTCAAGCTCGAGTCGAAATCCGCAGCTGCAAAGAAACCCGCCGCCGCCAAGAAACCCGCCTCTGCGTCGGCAGCATCGAAGACAAAGAAGGCGACCGCTTCGGCGGCCGGAGCCAAGAGCAAGAAAGCTGCCGCCGCTTCCGCATCGGCATCTGCCTCTTCGCCTTCCAAGTCTAAATCATCCGCTGCCGCCGCTGCGAAGGACAAGAAGGCTGCAGCCGCTAAGAAGAAGCCGGCAGCCAAGAAGGCAGCCGCTCCGGCTAAGGCCAAGGGAGGCGCAGCGCCGAAGGCGAAGAAGACCGCAAAACCGCCGACTAAAAAGCCCAAAGCTCCCAAACCCAAGAAGGCCGCGGCTACACCGAAGTCTAAGCCGGCCGCGAAGAAAGCGTCCGCCGCCAAGAAGTAAACAAACAGTGGTAGCGCGCGCGCGCGTACGCGTAACACCGGCGACGAGAAAAGACGACGCTGCGGCGGCGGGCTGAGGGTGAGATATGATACGGTACGGTACGTGCTGTGTGTGTGTGCTTTGAGAAGAGACAGTGATCGCCTTGCGAGTTATGTGCCACCACATCCGAAGATCGTGTACCTACCGTACCCGTACCTACAACACCATCACCACCACCCACAACGCAACGCGTGTAATATAATCGTCATCGGTAATCGGGGGGCGCGGCGCGCGCTCTCAAGTGTCTCGCGTGATTGTCGCCTTCGGTATTCTTCGCGTCCGTTTGGTTATCCGACCGACCCACAGAGACCCACCAACACGATGGACTGCTGATGGGAAGAGAAGAAAAATTCGCGGCCGAAATTCCGCCGGGGCGGCACACCGAGCCGGCCAGCGCGCGTGCTTAGCGCTCTTCACTCGCGGCGCTCATCGAGCGCACGCAAACCAAAAAGCCCTTTTCAGGGCTAACAATACTATCATGAATATTGTAAAAATATTCGTTTCTATGATAACAGAGAGTCAGTCACATTATTTTACAGTGTTTACACTAATTATCATCATCTACCAAGTACCTGAACAGTAATCAACCTACACATACATTTATATTAGTTACCTACATAATAATGCACTTACCTATTTATTAAAGTAACTTTACTTATTATATTACATACTTATTACATGTAAAAAGTAATAATCAAATTAATTAATTAATGACTAATAATAATCCTTGTACCTATGACAAACAAACATCTCGGAATTTTTAGGTAAGTAGGTATATAATTATATATTTTGTATGGTACATAAGTTGTACACATAGTTGTGTTTGTATACCTAAGTAGACATCCACTTATATTTTTAAATAATAGAATAATATTACTCCATTCTGAAGTAATTTTCTTTCTTCTGATCTGAACAAGGTATACCAACACAACACACTTCAATGTACGTAGCTAGTACTTACCTATCAATAAAGTAATTAATGGGGGGGGGGGACAGCATTAATTAATTAATTTTTTAATCAATAAATTTTCATCCTACATTATTAATATAATTATCAAAAAAAAAAAATAACTTAGGCATCGTAACGTTCAGTGATGGTCTGGTCGGAAGCGAGCGAGCGCGCTTGCGCGTTTCTATGATATCGTTTCTCTCTCTACAACCAACGTTCAACTAACGTACCCCTCCCACTGACTCTACTAAGCGGCGCGCGTATAAAAAGGCCCGTATTACGGTGTTGGCGAAATATTTCTCTCTCTGACCGCGTCGCGCAACGTCACGTTAGCGTGCCGTCATCGTGTTAGTGTTGTTATAATATTTTAAACTTTATCTAAAATCATGTCCGGTCGTGGTAAAGGTGGCAAGGTCAAGGGGAAGGCAAAGTCCCGTTCAAACCGTGCTGGTCTCCAGTTCCCCGTTGGTCGTATCCACAGGCTGCTGCGTAATGGAAATTATGCTGAGCGTGTCGGTGCCGGCGCCCCCGTCTACTTGGCTGCCGTGATGGAATATCTGGCCGCTGAAGTTCTCGAGTTGGCAGGAAACGCCGCGAGGGACAACAAGAAGACCAGGATCATTCCACGTCATCTCCAATTGGCCATCCGTAACGACGAGGAGTTGAACAAGCTTCTATCCGGAGTTACGATCGCTCAAGGCGGTGTGCTGCCCAACATCCAGGCCGTACTCCTGCCCAAGAAGACCGAGAAGAAGGCTTAAGCGTGTCGGTGCGTCGTCATCGTGCGTCGTGCTGCTACTTATGCGGGCGAATGGAGGAAAGCGTACTCGTATTTCGTTATTATGATATTACTATAATAATTAATATGTAATATTGTTGTTTCGATTGCGCTGCGCTCTCTTCATCCATCACTCGTTGTTGTTGCTGTTGCTGCATTCACAAAACAAAAGGCCCTTTTCAGGGCCACAATATGATTCGATGGGATGATACATGTTTCTTTGACGGTGTTAAAGTCATAATAATATTCACATTACTCCGCCGAGACATAATTATAGAGGATAAATAAATACATACACGCACACACACGCACAAATGAAAATTGAAACCTACCTTACCTATTCTGAATTCATAAATAATTAAATATTTGTCTAGATAGACCGGCCGATGTTATTATTTTGAGAGTGTCCACAGTTACAATATTCCTTATTCTTGCCTCTATAACTAAACAACGGTACGCTACTCCACGCGCGATAATTTAAATCATTTATATATAATTATATTCATTAGGTACACCGATTGTATTGTTAGTTAGTTTGATCTAGTTCTACAATCTCTACATGAATGAATGGTTAGGTTTAGGTTAAAAAAAAATGTTTTTTTTTTTTATTTTATTTTTTTATTACTTAACTGATATAGAGTACGCTGCGAATATCGAGAGATGCATACAAGTCTCCACATCCCCCCCCCCCGCTCCTTACCCCGCCATCCCGCTGAGCCCATCCCCGGCGACCCCCACTCCCCGCTCGCGTTTAACAGTTTTATTATGCGACGCTACGATTGGTCCGCTTCGATTACAATTTTGAGCCGCGCTCGCCACTACTTCACGCCGGAGGGGTCGATATATAGTACTGTAACCCGCGCTATGTGTTTTTATACTGTTACAGAACTCCGCTTCGGTAACACGTGTTATTTATCACTCGATCCGTTGTGTTGATATATCGCTAATATGCCGCCTAAGACAAGTGGAAAGGCCGCCAAGAAATCTGGCAAGGCCCAGAAGAACATCTCCAAGACTGACAAGAAAAAGAAGAAGCACAAGAGGAAGGAGAGCTACGCCATCTACATCTACAAGGTGCTCAAGCAGGTCCACCCTGACACCGGTATCTCCAGCAAGGCCATGTCCATCATGAACTCTTTCGTGAACGACATATTCGAACGTATCGCCGCCGAAGCGTCTCGCCTCGCCCACTACAACAAGAGATCTACTATCACCTCCAGGGAGGTGCAGACGTCCGTCAGGCTGTTGCTGCCCGGTGAGCTCGCCAAGCACGCGGTGAGTGAAGGCACAAAGGCCGTCACCAAATACACCAGCTCCAAGTAGTGTGCGTCAATCTACTGTCATCATCGAGATGCAGCAAGAGCGGCGCCGCGCTCCTTCCAACAATGTGAAGATTGTCGTGTAATAAAAGTGTATAACCGATGTTTGTGCGTGTGTTGTGTGCGTTGTCGTTGTTGCGGTGACCGTGTAAATTGTGTTGTGTCGTTGTATCGTACGCAGAAAACTCTGTGTGCGGTGCTCGATACACACGATCCACGTGAATCCGCATCATACACTACGTACGCACCGCGTCATCGTCGGGAAACACTTAATGCACGTAGTCGATCATTATGGATTGGTACAAAACAAAAGGCCCTTTTCAGGGCCACAAATATTTTCATGTGAATATAATATTTTCACGTTTCTTATAAACTGAATGATGTCAACCGAATAAAAAATATGTATGCCGCCTCTTAGATTATGTATGCTTAATCTACAACTCATTTAGGTACCTACCTACACATTTAACACGGTGTTGCTTTAACATAGGTACCGACCAACCAAACATAATTATACAAAATTATAAGATACCAAGGCAGACTACCTATACCTATAGTAGACAAAATTAAAATCGATATAAGTACAAGCATGTACCTACCTGGTCAAGTCTGTATAAGTTGTCTTAGAACTCTCTGAAGTCTTAAATTACACCTGATAGATAGGTAATGTATAATTATTTACTCATACAAGTTACTATAAATTGTATTGGTAGGTATAGGTCATATAATAAAATTTTCATAAACATGACAATTTACGATAGGTAGAACATAATTAAGTCGTACCTACTACCTAACCTACCTATATAATTATATAAAATAGCTATAATATAAAACACCAATAACATTTAAAGAGAAATTAAAAAAAAAAAAATGGAATACCTAGGTACCTACCTATAATTTCATTTTAGATGTGTAGGTATATTAATCTAAAATTCTAAAGGTTTAATATAATTATTTCTAAATAAATTCATAAACTGTTTTTTTTTATTAGTGTGCTTGCCGCCAGCTAGAGGGCGCGCTGTATTGCTGTCGCACGAAGCGGCCGCCGACCGCCTAATGCCCGTTCTACGTGTGGGGGTATAAATAGGACCGTCTGTTCCGGCACCGTTTTTATTCGTTGTCGCTCGTTCGTTGCGTACGGACACGCTTGCGATAAAGTTTAATTTTATTATCAATCTTTCTCCGTCTCGTGTTTTGCAATGGCGCGTACAAAGCAGACCGCTCGTAAATCCACCGGTGGTAAGGCACCGAGGAAACAGCTCGCCACCAAGGCGGCGCGCAAGAGCGCACCGGCCACCGGAGGTGTGAAGAAGCCCCATCGTTACAGGCCCGGAACTGTAGCCCTCCGTGAGATCCGTCGTTACCAGAAGAGTACCGAACTGTTGATCCGCAAGCTTCCGTTCCAGCGTTTAGTGCGTGAGATCGCCCAAGACTTCAAGACGGATCTCCGTTTCCAGAGCTCCGCTGTGATGGCGCTTCAGGAGGCCAGCGAGGCTTACCTCGTCGGTCTCTTCGAAGACACAAACCTGTGCGCCATTCACGCTAAACGCGTCACCATTATGCCAAAGGACATACAGTTGGCGCGCAGAATCCGAGGCGAACGCGCTTAAAAGCGAACGCATAAATAACGATTTGTGCATCATCGATCACAATGTACATTGCCGGCGGTGTTCACATCGCACCTGGCAGTGTCTTCACGTGAAAGATGTGTGTACACGTCTTAAAATAAAAGGCCCTTTTCAGGGCCACATACGCATCCTATAATAAAAATGTTTCTTAAAACGAAGGTCATCATAATATTAATGTTATTAATATAAGATAAAAGACGTACTCGTTAGTACGAGTACGTTACGTCTCATAGTGTTAAATTAACTAAGTATATCTACTCATTTAAGAGACACACTATTTAATACACACCTACATGATGGTAGATAAATAATAATTACCTATGTACCTATAGTACAATATGGGCAAAGGCCAATTTATAGGTAGGTATACCTTATAAAATAAGCTCGGTTTAACTGTTAACATTATGGTGATAAGCAATTTAATTATTTTTTTTACGTTCGTATCGCTAAATATTTATTTATTATTATTATTATTATAGGTAGGTAGGTAGGTAGGTAGGTAGGTAGGTAGGTAGGTAGGTAGGTAGGTAGGTAGGTAGGTGCTCTTAATTTGTTAAGATTTTCCATTTCTTTTCATTTACCAAAAACCAACCAACGGCAACTAGCAATAACATTAAGCATAGCATATTACGTCGTCGTACGAAATGTCTGTTCTCCTTCCCCCCCCCCCCCCCCCCTCCAACCTCACGTATCGACCCCGCCGCCGGCGTGGTCCGCATTCGATATAAATATAAGCGGTCCGCCCGTGAGATTTTTATACAGTCAGTACGCCGTTCTCGTTCGTAGCGGGCGCGTGCACTTTGTGATTTGTTTGTTTCGTTAGTTACTTTGAACCTATACTAAAATGACCGGTCGCGGTAAGGGAGGAAAGGGTCTGGGAAAAGGAGGAGCCAAGCGTCACAGGAAAGTTCTCCGTGATAACATCCAGGGTATCACCAAGCCCGCCATCCGTCGTCTGGCTCGCAGAGGCGGCGTTAAGCGTATCTCCGGTTTGATTTACGAAGAGACACGCGGTGTGTTGAAAGTTTTCCTCGAGAACGTGATCCGCGACGCCGTCACATACACCGAGCACGCCAAGAGGAAGACCGTCACCGCCATGGACGTGGTCTACGCTCTCAAGCGCCAGGGCCGCACCCTGTACGGTTTCGGCGGTTAAACTCTTTACACCACCTCGTGCCTCAGTGCTGTGTCTTCGTCGTCGCAGTTTAATCAGCGTTCGGCGGACACTGCTCTGTTTGCCGTTTGCATACTATGGTACATCCATGTGTACGTAGACGCGCATAATAAAAAAAAGGCCCTTTTCAGGGCCGCATATTGTTCGATTTTATTATAAAAGTTTCTTAGATACGGACTAAAGTCATGTTGTTACTGCTGTAATAAATAAATAATAACATTTGTCACTCGCATCCAGTACAAACAAATAGGTACACCATGGGTTGGTATCTACCTAACCTAACCTAACTACTAGGTAGGTTATTAAACAAAATCGAAAGTTGGATAAAGTAATATATAAATATAATAGGTAAGTATATTTATTTTTTTCCATCATAATGATTCGACCCGCGCCGCTGCTTTCGCTGCTGTAGAACTGCTTGAACGTACTGTGCTCGTGCTGTACTGTACCTGAAAAGAAAGTAAAATTGTTATGAGTATAATTTTTGAGTATTTAGCTAGTACTTTTACATTATAACCTACTGATACTGATGATGATTTCTAATTACCTACCTACCTGCCTGCATGTTCCTACATAATATTATTATTAAATCTACGTTATATTATATTTCATTACTGTAAGTATGGGTACCTACATACCTAGAGGGTTACTATTAAGTGCTTACCTACTTACACTTTTTTTTTTTTTTAAGACAATTATCATTATAAGTAATTATACGATCTTGTCGTTCTTTCGTTATATTATTATATCAGTCGCTCGCTATTATTATTATTAGACAGATTATAGCACATTATTAGAAAAACTAATACCGAGTTTGTCTACGTTGTGTTTCAACAAAGTTCGCGCGCGCGCCGAGTAGGTATCGTATCGTCGGCGCTCTCGTTTCGTTTATTCGAATGTCTATTTTTAAAAGAGATTCTTTATTCGTTTTAAAATATATTTATCTGTCGCAGGACAATCTATTGTGTTTTAGATTTGTATAATTTTATTATGAACATCTATGCACGTCCTGTACGGAGTCGTCCGTCCTTAGGCGAACGGTGCGCCGCGATGTTTTACGACGTGTCACTTTTACCTCGATAATAACACTGTATCAAATATATATATCGACCGAATCCTGTTGCCAATCAAGCTCGATATCTTCCTTGTTGACGCGTCGACATATTAACACGATAACTGTCCATTTTATAGAGAAATATACATTTTGAACTGGACCCGACCTACGCCGGGTACACAGTCGCCGAATTAAACACGCGCACCGCACACATTTCCGTTTACTCTCTATATATAATTACATTATCCACTAGCGCAGTTCATGTGCCGTACGATCACATATACACATACTATATATTACACCGTTAACCATTATTAAATAATATTTTATTAGATACGTGTTAGTGAAAAGTTTGTATCGTTCATACGAGAAAACGTCCCGCGACATCGCGGCCCTCGTTACGGTAAAGTTTCGTTGTACCTGACCGTCGAGTATTGTGGCACGTTCGAAATACGTATAGTGGCGACATCTGAGTCCCTCTCATCGCGTTTGTTTGTTTCGATTCGTGTGTTCGTCACAGTCGTCTACATATACTCTAATTAAGATTAATTCAAAAATTAAAAAATCATCAATAATGGCAGACACGGCAGTCGCTACCGAAGCTCCGGCTCCGGCTACACCAGCGAAGAAGCAAGCCAGACAAGCTGGAGGCGCTAAGAAACCAAAAGCGAAACCCACCCATCCGAAGACATCTGAGATGGTGAATAACGCAATCATGGAGATGAAGGAGCGCAGCGGATCGTCCCTGCAGGCGATTAAAAAGTACATATCCGCTCAGTACAAGGTCGACGCAGAGAAACTTGCGCCTTTCATCAAAAAGTATTTGAAGAGCGCCGTCGAATCTGGCGCTCTGATTCAGACAAAGGGAAAGGGCGCGTCCGGTTCGTTCAAGCTCGAGTCGAAATCCGCAGCTGCAAAGAAACCCGCCGCCGCCAAGAAACCCGCCTCTGCGTCGGCAGCATCGAAGACAAAGAAGGCGACCGCTTCGGCGGCCGGAGCCAAGAGCAAGAAAGCTGCCGCCGCTTCCGCATCGGCATCTGCCTCTTCGCCTTCCAAGTCTAAATCATCCGCTGCCGCCGCTGCGAAGGACAAGAAGGCTGCAGCCGCTAAGAAGAAGCCGGCAGCCAAGAAGGCAGCCGCTCCGGCTAAGGCCAAGGGAGGCGCAGCGCCGAAGGCGAAGAAGACCGCAAAACCGCCGACTAAAAAGCCCAAAGCTCCCAAACCCAAGAAGGCCGCGGCTACACCGAAGTCTAAGCCGGCCGCGAAGAAAGCGTCCGCCGCCAAGAAGTAAACAAACAGTGGTAGCGCGCGCGCGCGTACGCGTAACACCGGCGACGAGAAAAGACGACGCTGCGGCGGCGGGCTGAGGGTGAGATATGATACGGTACGGTACGTGCTGTGTGTGTGTGCTTTGAGAAGAGACAGTGATCGCCTTGCGAGTTATGTGCCACCACATCCGAAGATCGTGTACCTACCGTACCCGTACCTACAACACCATCACCACCACCCACAACGCAACGCGTGTAATATAATCGTCATCGGTAATCGGGGGGCGCGGCGCGCGCTCTCAAGTGTCTCGCGTGATTGTCGCCTTCGGTATTCTTCGCGTCCGTTTGGTTATCCGACCGACCCACAGAGACCCACCAACACGATGGACTGCTGATGGGAAGAGAAGAAAAATTCGCGGCCGAAATTCCGCCGGGGCGGCACACCGAGCCGGCCAGCGCGCGTGCTTAGCGCTCTTCACTCGCGGCGCTCATCGAGCGCACGCAAACCAAAAAGCCCTTTTCAGGGCTAACAATACTATCATGAATATTGTAAAAATATTCGTTTCTATGATAACAGAGAGTCAGTCACATTATTTTACAGTGTTTACACTAATTATCATCATCTACCAAGTACCTGAACAGTAATCAACCTACACATACATTTATATTAGTTACCTACATAATAATGCACTTACCTATTTATTAAAGTAACTTTACTTATTATATTACATACTTATTACATGTAAAAAGTAATAATCAAATTAATTAATTAATGACTAATAATAATCCTTGTACCTATGACAAACAAACATCTCGGAATTTTTAGGTAAGTAGGTATATAATTATATATTTTGTATGGTACATAAGTTGTACACATAGTTGTGTTTGTATACCTAAGTAGACATCCACTTATATTTTTAAATAATAGAATAATATTACTCCATTCTGAAGTAATTTTCTTTCTTCTGATCTGAACAAGGTATACCAACACAACACACTTCAATGTACGTAGCTAGTACTTACCTATCAATAAAGTAATTAATGGGGGGGGGGGACAGCATTAATTAATTAATTTTTTAATCAATAAATTTTCATCCTACATTATTAATATAATTATCAAAAAAAAAAAATAACTTAGGCATCGTAACGTTCAGTGATGGTCTGGTCGGAAGCGAGCGAGCGCGCTTGCGCGTTTCTATGATATCGTTTCTCTCTCTACAACCAACGTTCAACTAACGTACCCCTCCCACTGACTCTACTAAGCGGCGCGCGTATAAAAAGGCCCGTATTACGGTGTTGGCGAAATATTTCTCTCTCTGACCGCGTCGCGCAACGTCACGTTAGCGTGCCGTCATCGTGTTAGTGTTGTTATAATATTTTAAACTTTATCTAAAATCATGTCCGGTCGTGGTAAAGGTGGCAAGGTCAAGGGGAAGGCAAAGTCCCGTTCAAACCGTGCTGGTCTCCAGTTCCCCGTTGGTCGTATCCACAGGCTGCTGCGTAATGGAAATTATGCTGAGCGTGTCGGTGCCGGCGCCCCCGTCTACTTGGCTGCCGTGATGGAATATCTGGCCGCTGAAGTTCTCGAGTTGGCAGGAAACGCCGCGAGGGACAACAAGAAGACCAGGATCATTCCACGTCATCTCCAATTGGCCATCCGTAACGACGAGGAGTTGAACAAGCTTCTATCCGGAGTTACGATCGCTCAAGGCGGTGTGCTGCCCAACATCCAGGCCGTACTCCTGCCCAAGAAGACCGAGAAGAAGGCTTAAGCGTGTCGGTGCGTCGTCATCGTGCGTCGTGCTGCTACTTATGCGGGCGAATGGAGGAAAGCGTACTCGTATTTCGTTATTATGATATTACTATAATAATTAATATGTAATATTGTTGTTTCGATTGCGCTGCGCTCTCTTCATCCATCACTCGTTGTTGTTGCTGTTGCTGCATTCACAAAACAAAAGGCCCTTTTCAGGGCCACAATATGATTCGATGGGATGATACATGTTTCTTTGACGGTGTTAAAGTCATAATAATATTCACATTACTCCGCCGAGACATAATTATAGAGGATAAATAAATACATACACGCACACACACGCACAAATGAAAATTGAAACCTACCTTACCTATTCTGAATTCATAAATAATTAAATATTTGTCTAGATAGACCGGCCGATGTTATTATTTTGAGAGTGTCCACAGTTACAATATTCCTTATTCTTGCCTCTATAACTAAACAACGGTACGCTACTCCACGCGCGATAATTTAAATCATTTATATATAATTATATTCATTAGGTACACCGATTGTATTGTTAGTTAGTTTGATCTAGTTCTACAATCTCTACATGAATGAATGGTTAGGTTTAGGTTAAAAAAAAATGTTTTTTTTTTTTATTTTATTTTTTTATTACTTAACTGATATAGAGTACGCTGCGAATATCGAGAGATGCATACAAGTCTCCACATCCCCCCCCCCCGCTCCTTACCCCGCCATCCCGCTGAGCCCATCCCCGGCGACCCCCACTCCCCGCTCGCGTTTAACAGTTTTATTATGCGACGCTACGATTGGTCCGCTTCGATTACAATTTTGAGCCGCGCTCGCCACTACTTCACGCCGGAGGGGTCGATATATAGTACTGTAACCCGCGCTATGTGTTTTTATACTGTTACAGAACTCCGCTTCGGTAACACGTGTTATTTATCACTCGATCCGTTGTGTTGATATATCGCTAATATGCCGCCTAAGACAAGTGGAAAGGCCGCCAAGAAATCTGGCAAGGCCCAGAAGAACATCTCCAAGACTGACAAGAAAAAGAAGAAGCACAAGAGGAAGGAGAGCTACGCCATCTACATCTACAAGGTGCTCAAGCAGGTCCACCCTGACACCGGTATCTCCAGCAAGGCCATGTCCATCATGAACTCTTTCGTGAACGACATATTCGAACGTATCGCCGCCGAAGCGTCTCGCCTCGCCCACTACAACAAGAGATCTACTATCACCTCCAGGGAGGTGCAGACGTCCGTCAGGCTGTTGCTGCCCGGTGAGCTCGCCAAGCACGCGGTGAGTGAAGGCACAAAGGCCGTCACCAAATACACCAGCTCCAAGTAGTGTGCGTCAATCTACTGTCATCATCGAGATGCAGCAAGAGCGGCGCCGCGCTCCTTCCAACAATGTGAAGATTGTCGTGTAATAAAAGTGTATAACCGATGTTTGTGCGTGTGTTGTGTGCGTTGTCGTTGTTGCGGTGACCGTGTAAATTGTGTTGTGTCGTTGTATCGTACGCAGAAAACTCTGTGTGCGGTGCTCGATACACACGATCCACGTGAATCCGCATCATACACTACGTACGCACCGCGTCATCGTCGGGAAACACTTAATGCACGTAGTCGATCATTATGGATTGGTACAAAACAAAAGGCCCTTTTCAGGGCCACAAATATTTTCATGTGAATATAATATTTTCACGTTTCTTATAAACTGAATGATGTCAACCGAATAAAAAATATGTATGCCGCCTCTTAGATTATGTATGCTTAATCTACAACTCATTTAGGTACCTACCTACACATTTAACACGGTGTTGCTTTAACATAGGTACCGACCAACCAAACATAATTATACAAAATTATAAGATACCAAGGCAGACTACCTATACCTATAGTAGACAAAATTAAAATCGATATAAGTACAAGCATGTACCTACCTGGTCAAGTCTGTATAAGTTGTCTTAGAACTCTCTGAAGTCTTAAATTACACCTGATAGATAGGTAATGTATAATTATTTACTCATACAAGTTACTATAAATTGTATTGGTAGGTATAGGTCATATAATAAAATTTTCATAAACATGACAATTTACGATAGGTAGAACATAATTAAGTCGTACCTACTACCTAACCTACCTATATAATTATATAAAATAGCTATAATATAAAACACCAATAACATTTAAAGAGAAATTAAAAAAAAAAAAATGGAATACCTAGGTACCTACCTATAATTTCATTTTAGATGTGTAGGTATATTAATCTAAAATTCTAAAGGTTTAATATAATTATTTCTAAATAAATTCATAAACTGTTTTTTTTTATTAGTGTGCTTGCCGCCAGCTAGAGGGCGCGCTGTATTGCTGTCGCACGAAGCGGCCGCCGACCGCCTAATGCCCGTTCTACGTGTGGGGGTATAAATAGGACCGTCTGTTCCGGCACCGTTTTTATTCGTTGTCGCTCGTTCGTTGCGTACGGACACGCTTGCGATAAAGTTTAATTTTATTATCAATCTTTCTCCGTCTCGTGTTTTGCAATGGCGCGTACAAAGCAGACCGCTCGTAAATCCACCGGTGGTAAGGCACCGAGGAAACAGCTCGCCACCAAGGCGGCGCGCAAGAGCGCACCGGCCACCGGAGGTGTGAAGAAGCCCCATCGTTACAGGCCCGGAACTGTAGCCCTCCGTGAGATCCGTCGTTACCAGAAGAGTACCGAACTGTTGATCCGCAAGCTTCCGTTCCAGCGTTTAGTGCGTGAGATCGCCCAAGACTTCAAGACGGATCTCCGTTTCCAGAGCTCCGCTGTGATGGCGCTTCAGGAGGCCAGCGAGGCTTACCTCGTCGGTCTCTTCGAAGACACAAACCTGTGCGCCATTCACGCTAAACGCGTCACCATTATGCCAAAGGACATACAGTTGGCGCGCAGAATCCGAGGCGAACGCGCTTAAAAGCGAACGCATAAATAACGATTTGTGCATCATCGATCACAATGTACATTGCCGGCGGTGTTCACATCGCACCTGGCAGTGTCTTCACGTGAAAGATGTGTGTACACGTCTTAAAATAAAAGGCCCTTTTCAGGGCCACATACGCATCCTATAATAAAAATGTTTCTTAAAACGAAGGTCATCATAATATTAATGTTATTAATATAAGATAAAAGACGTACTCGTTAGTACGAGTACGTTACGTCTCATAGTGTTAAATTAACTAAGTATATCTACTCATTTAAGAGACACACTATTTAATACACACCTACATGATGGTAGATAAATAATAATTACCTATGTACCTATAGTACAATATGGGCAAAGGCCAATTTATAGGTAGGTATACCTTATAAAATAAGCTCGGTTTAACTGTTAACATTATGGTGATAAGCAATTTAATTATTTTTTTTACGTTCGTATCGCTAAATATTTATTTATTATTATTATTATTATAGGTAGGTAGGTAGGTAGGTAGGTAGGTAGGTAGGTAGGTAGGTAGGTAGGTAGGTAGGTAGGTGCTCTTAATTTGTTAAGATTTTCCATTTCTTTTCATTTACCAAAAACCAACCAACGGCAACTAGCAATAACATTAAGCATAGCATATTACGTCGTCGTACGAAATGTCTGTTCTCCTTCCCCCCCCCCCCCCCCCCTCCAACCTCACGTATCGACCCCGCCGCCGGCGTGGTCCGCATTCGATATAAATATAAGCGGTCCGCCCGTGAGATTTTTATACAGTCAGTACGCCGTTCTCGTTCGTAGCGGGCGCGTGCACTTTGTGATTTGTTTGTTTCGTTAGTTACTTTGAACCTATACTAAAATGACCGGTCGCGGTAAGGGAGGAAAGGGTCTGGGAAAAGGAGGAGCCAAGCGTCACAGGAAAGTTCTCCGTGATAACATCCAGGGTATCACCAAGCCCGCCATCCGTCGTCTGGCTCGCAGAGGCGGCGTTAAGCGTATCTCCGGTTTGATTTACGAAGAGACACGCGGTGTGTTGAAAGTTTTCCTCGAGAACGTGATCCGCGACGCCGTCACATACACCGAGCACGCCAAGAGGAAGACCGTCACCGCCATGGACGTGGTCTACGCTCTCAAGCGCCAGGGCCGCACCCTGTACGGTTTCGGCGGTTAAACTCTTTACACCACCTCGTGCCTCAGTGCTGTGTCTTCGTCGTCGCAGTTTAATCAGCGTTCGGCGGACACTGCTCTGTTTGCCGTTTGCATACTATGGTACATCCATGTGTACGTAGACGCGCATAATAAAAAAAAGGCCCTTTTCAGGGCCGCATATTGTTCGATTTTATTATAAAAGTTTCTTAGATACGGACTAAAGTCATGTTGTTACTGCTGTAATAAATAAATAATAACATTTGTCACTCGCATCCAGTACAAACAAATAGGTACACCATGGGTTGGTATCTACCTAACCTAACCTAACTACTAGGTAGGTTATTAAACAAAATCGAAAGTTGGATAAAGTAATATATAAATATAATAGGTAAGTATATTTATTTTTTTCCATCATAATGATTCGACCCGCGCCGCTGCTTTCGCTGCTGTAGAACTGCTTGAACGTACTGTGCTCGTGCTGTACTGTACCTGAAAAGAAAGTAAAATTGTTATGAGTATAATTTTTGAGTATTTAGCTAGTACTTTTACATTATAACCTACTGATACTGATGATGATTTCTAATTACCTACCTACCTGCCTGCATGTTCCTACATAATATTATTATTAAATCTACGTTATATTATATTTCATTACTGTAAGTATGGGTACCTACATACCTAGAGGGTTACTATTAAGTGCTTACCTACTTACACTTTTTTTTTTTTTTAAGACAATTATCATTATAAGTAATTATACGATCTTGTCGTTCTTTCGTTATATTATTATATCAGTCGCTCGCTATTATTATTATTAGACAGATTATAGCACATTATTAGAAAAACTAATACCGAGTTTGTCTACGTTGTGTTTCAACAAAGTTCGCGCGCGCGCCGAGTAGGTATCGTATCGTCGGCGCTCTCGTTTCGTTTATTCGAATGTCTATTTTTAAAAGAGATTCTTTATTCGTTTTAAAATATATTTATCTGTCGCAGGACAATCTATTGTGTTTTAGATTTGTATAATTTTATTATGAACATCTATGCACGTCCTGTACGGAGTCGTCCGTCCTTAGGCGAACGGTGCGCCGCGATGTTTTACGACGTGTCACTTTTACCTCGATAATAACACTGTATCAAATATATATATCGACCGAATCCTGTTGCCAATCAAGCTCGATATCTTCCTTGTTGACGCGTCGACATATTAACACGATAACTGTCCATTTTATAGAGAAATATACATTTTGAACTGGACCCGACCTACGCCGGGTACACAGTCGCCGAATTAAACACGCGCACCGCACACATTTCCGTTTACTCTCTATATATAATTACATTATCCACTAGCGCAGTTCATGTGCCGTACGATCACATATACACATACTATATATTACACCGTTAACCATTATTAAATAATATTTTATTAGATACGCGGCCCGCCCGACTGCCCGACTCCCGACTCCGACTCCGACATTTAAGAAAATATAAAGGTAATTATTGGGTATCACTATTTATAGTCTCGGGAAGATCAAAGAATCTGGTTGGTTATGACGTACATTTCGTCAGCCAATCACAAAATTCTGCGAAAAATTCCAATGCCATGATTGGTCCATAAATTCAGCCAATAGTGATCGAGGATTTCTTTTCGTTGTTTTTAGTTTTTATTTGAGATTGAAATGATAAAAAAACTGCTTTAACTAATATTTCTTAAAGAGTAGTATATTTTATACCTTTAACGTATAAATAAATAAATAAAATATTATATAGAAAAAATAAATTACCTAATTAAAGTGATCAGATGTCTAATTGGGGTATAGTCATCGAAAAGTCCCATCATATCATTTTCACATCAGATTTTTTACACTTGGCTTAAGTTGAAAACAATCTTAGCTCAACTTTTGTACCAAAAATGGTTGTAAAAATAAAGTTTAAAAAAAGGAGTGGTAACCAAATTAACTTACTGGTAACCAAGTTCAAGATAACTGCTTTTGAGGTAAAACTCAGTTGTATTTTTAAATGCATTTCCCGATTAAGAACTATGCAATTATTTTATGCAGTCGGAGGAGGAATGTTCTTACGCTTCAGAATTAGCCCGAAGACATGGCTTGATGGTTCCAAAGGAAGCATGGCTATATGATTTGGAAAGAAACGGGAAAAGGGGTTTTAACCTTTGTGGCATAGAGGCCATCGTCATTTTGATTTGGCGGCACAGGGTGATACTAGTATATTTGGATAGAAGACATCTTAACAAACGAAAAATGTCAGTAACATGATGTCCTAAAGAGTCACGTTTTCGAGATATTTAAAGTTAAAGATCGTCATATGAAAACAATGACAATCATTCAAAATGAACTAATTCCGTGTTAGATTTTTCTTTAGATTGAATTCAAATAATAGTTCTTACGTGATTTACCTATTTGTTGGAAAATTGTAAACCTAGTAGCACGAAAACACAACTTTAATTAATTTCTTAAAACTTTAAAAGTTGCGGCGCACGAAGATATTACTACATCAGTACATATGGATAAAGGATACTTTAAAGAACGTACAACTTGGCAAAAAGAGTCTGAGGCGGTGACAGCTGGAACTAAAAATAAAAATCTTAAAAACTAAGTTTTTGAGTACTAAAATAACTTATAAGTGATTCAATTGATTATAATTAATGACAAAAACTCGTCATAGAAATATGTAAGTAACAAATAACTTGTAATTTTTAAATTGAATTGAATTGAAGTAAATATTGACATGAAGTAGCCAGTGGCGCCTCCAATTTTTCCAGACTCTTTTTTGCCAAGCTGTATGTTTGAATTTGTTTTTTTTTGTTTTTTTTTTCGTAAATATTGTATTTTTACTGATTCGTGTTATTCGTTTATCAGTTTCTCCCTGAACATGGCAAGCAATTTTTATCCTTTCCTAAAGTTAGTTGTTTAGTTGCTTTTCAACTAATTTTAACTCACACAAAAGTATAAGGCGCTAGTAAAATTTAATAAATTCGCATTATACCATAAATGATAACACCAATTTCATATTTTTATAAATAGACATAATGAATATCCTTATTACCAGTAGATTTTCTTAAAAATAATCTTTGAGAAGGTCGCAATTTAATAAAAAAGTAACTTAATTGATTTTTCTGTAAGTATGCATATTTTTATAACGCTGCATTTTTTTCGACCAAAGTAGTAGAAATATTATTGAGATGTTAATTTTTAATATTTTTTGTAGATGATTAAATTAATTTCTCATTTATTTATGTTGCTATTACGAATTTTGTGTAAACTGTAAGCGCCTTATAAGAAAATGTGATTTTTAATCACACTACCAGCAAAACGTAATCTTGCTCTAAAATTTCGTTTCTTTTTTAAGTACTTATTATTGCTATAGCTAAGTTTACTATCGAACATACTAGATATTACTAGAAGGGTTGACAAAGTTTTAGTTCTTCTTCTCAAGTTTTTAGTGTCGCTACTCGATAATAGATGGCACTAGGAGAGCTAATAAATGCAACTGCGTAAATCTATTATTTTTTAAATTAAGGCCGCAAACCATTTTTATTTTTATAATTTGCATGCCTATATTATTGGTGGAATATGTCAAACTAATATTTGTAACATTTACCTACCATATTTCAAGCAAAAAGTAAAGTTATTACATGATGGTCAGAATTGTATTTATAAGTCACACAGTCACACTATACTCGACGTTTAAAAATGTAAAATACAAATTGAAAAAAATAAATATTGCAATAAAAAACCAACAATAATAATATTATAATATCCACAATTTAAAAAATAAAACATGAAAATTTAGGTTTCAATATTTGGAGTAATATATTTAGGTAAGACTTGTAAGTACCTACATAACTTTTCACAAGTTTTTATGATTTAGTACATATAATATACAGTCACTAAAGCAATTTAAAGATTATTAATTTACGTTTAAATTTTGAACTTTAGATGCGTTGTTTTGGCATTGCAGTTTTGATAGATAGGAAGTTCTTTCGTTCGACCGCTCCACGAGATAGATTTAGTACCTAAACATTAAACAGAAATTAAATTTTGAATTATAATTAATTTATAGTATATTAATTATTATATATGTATAGAATATTAAATTTTAACTTGTAAGTATTTAAATTGTATTTTATTCTAATTTAATTTTTATTCGTAGATATTTTAATTTTTTATATGGACATTGCCTGAAATTAAAATAAATTTTTGACGTTAAAAATATGACTTATAAATGAAAAATTTATTCTTTAGTCTAAGTACCTACCTACATATTTCTATTTTATTTAAAATGATGTAAAGAATTTTGTCAAATTTTGTCGTAATTCCTAAATCGTAGTCGTAAATAAAATAATTTAATTAACTGTTATTTTAGAAGCATGAAATAAAGGTGAAATATTTTTTGTTTCAACGAGCTATTAAAATATTCTAATGATTTAAAAATCGGAACATATTAAAACGTTTCCGTCGCGGGCGGCGCGGCGCAACACTAGCGTGCGTTGTTAATAAACCGGAAGTATGATATTATAAAATATTTTTTGGATGGGATAAAGTTTTGTACAATACTACTTTTAAGCTATATAAAAGCTCTTTACAAAATAAACTAGCCTTAAGAAAAAAGCCTTAAGAATAATAATTAAATAACGTTCTTTTAGTTGTTCATCTACCTATTTAAAAAAATAAGTTTAGAGTATTTTGTCTGACCTTCCATTTTTAAGTGTTGCCATTTTTGAATGCATTTCATAACAGTATTACGCTAGTTGTAAAATATTAAACATTTTAGTTAGCAGATGTAATTTTTAAAAAAATAGTCAGTGTCACTATAAAAATATAGGTATCACGTAAAATTCGTGAAAATATACTGAAAAGATACAATTATCTACGTCAATCAATACGTCAAAAGATACAACTAAATATAATTTTTAAAATAAACATTTAAATTATATCAAAATAATGTAAAAAATCCTAGATCAACCTGAGATTTTTAAGCATAAATTATGTTGTCTATCTATACTAACATTATAAAGAGGTAAAGTTTATGTATGTATGTATGTCAGGTCAGGGGTAATCTCTGGAACTACCGATCCGATCCTAAAAATCCTTTCACCAATAGGAAAATACTTTATTCCTGAGTGCTATAAGCTATTTTTTATTCTGAAAAAGTTGAGCTTTCAGTAAAAAATCACAATATCTGTGATACAAGTCAGAAAAACAGGCGATCTGGATGCTTTATCAGCGTGTGTTTACAGAAAAAAATAATTTAACGCGGACAAAGTCGCGGATAACAGTTAGTAAAAATAAATTAATGCAATATCTGCATAATAAAATTAACAATTTGTATAAAAATGAATTTTTCTTTACTTAATGAATTAATCGTGTTTAAAATGTATATTTATGAACTTAAATTCATACATAACTTTTAAAAAATTATAACTAACTTTGCATTAAAATAATCAGGATCGCTCGCGCGCATGGCTAACACAAAATGGCGGACATTTTGTGTTAGTTTGCGCAATCTAAGAAATAAGTTACTTACATTACTTCTGATTTTTTTAGCATCGTATAATATTATATGCTGTTAAGTATTTTTAGGTACCATTATTTTTTGTTTTCTATTTATTATGTGTCTTAACTTTTAAATAATTTTTATATCAGTAGAAAATACAAACACGCGTTTGAAGCTTCGCATTAAATACTTTTTTTGAATGACAAATAAATAATTTAAAAGATTTTAGAGTTACTTATATAATAGTGTACCTAGTGGGTGTAATAGTACATATATTATACAAGTGGAATCAAATACTGACTACACTTTTATTATTTTAAAATATGACTATCGTTTAAAAAAAAAATTTGATTGTCATTTTAATAAAATATGACTAAGTATTACTTTTTGCGAGTTTAATAAGCAAAACATGTGCATAAACATGTAAAAAACATACATAAATTATATTAATAATTAATACTATGCATATCGAATAAGAATTACTTTACAGGCCCGAGAACTGTCCGCCATATTGTTTCTATTTAAGATTGAAATCGTCTTTAAAACCAATTAAAATTTAATTAGAATTTGTTATGCCAAGTAAAGACTAAGTTAAATATTTAAGAAATAACACTACAAAAATATTAATAAAAGTAAACAAATATTACAGTAAAATAAAACAAGTAAAAACAGTAATATTAAGTATAAAACAGTAATATTAACAAAAGTATTAATTGCTTTATAAGATTTCAACGTAAAAAGTAAACAAAATGGCGGACGGACCTGTCTATTCTTATTAGAAACGCATAGCACGACATTTTTATAAGATTCTAATTTAATAATGAACAACGATTATAAGATAATAATATTATATCTAACACTTACCATTTTCAAAGGTGAATCATTTTGGATTCTGCATCACACACACACTGACACATGCACTTGAATTACACATAAACTTTTAAAGCGGAAAAAAGCGATGCTAAAAGCTTTTTAAAATAAAAGTAAACTAAAGCAAGACACTAAATAGAAAAATTAAAACTAATAAGCAGAATTAACTTTAAATATGCTATAGGTAGGTACTAGGCTTTACTAAGCTTTTATTAACTACAAAATGCTACACACTGTTTTGTATTAAACTTTTACAGGTTCACTTGTTTCAATAAACTCACTGAAATTATTCAATAATGAATCACTATATTCACTAAACTTTACTACAGCGAAAATAAAAACTGACATTACGGCAGTCAGTTCACACCGCGACGGAAGACACAATACTGCCGTGCCTTCAAGGCGCTCGCTGTCACCGGTATCGTATAGGGTTGTGCTTTGAAAATAAAATGCCGGTTTTTTCCGTTCAGATAATCGATACTAGAATAGTTTTTTTTGTACAAGAAAGTTATACACTAAATTATAATTTATAAATTTTTAAAGCATTTACATACACTTTTAATGAATATATAGTCACTTAATTTTAATTTTGGTTAAAAAGTAAAGCAAGTCAAAGACAATACGTCTGAGATTTATCGGTTTTTGGTAAGATAATTAATTTGCAACGTTCAGATATAATCGATACAAGAATTTGTTTATTATAAAATAAAATTACGTACTAAATTGTGTGTTATTAATAAATGCTTTATGTAATTAATAATTTATATAAAGCATTTTAAAATTTAAATTTTATTTCGGTCAAAAGAAAATCAATTTACAGGCGATAAGTTAGAGATTTACCGGTTTTTTTAAATACCGTCATATCACGTTTAGGCAGCATTATCTACTATACATGCGAAACAAACTCTTACAGTCCTTAAAATATAGCTTGATCTCTGTGACAGATGTCAAATACGAACACTTCTAACGTATTTTGACATTATTTGTACGTATTTGACATCTGTCACAGAGATCAAGTATTAATATTTTAAGGACTATAAGTTCTACATTTTTGCAGATAAAAAAATTCTATTAGGAATCGGAGAATCAAAATGAAAATCCTGCTTGATTGCAAATTTTTATTTTTATATTTCTGAACTTTATAGGTAAATATTATATGTTTTTTATTTTGGACATTTTTATTTTCATCATTTGACTAAGAAAAATTTAAAAAGTCGACTATGTCCGGTCTCGTCGTAATTCATTTGATAAATAAAATAAATTAATCGTTATTTTAGAAGCGTGAAATAAAGGCAAAATATTTTTGGTTCAAAGAGTTTTTTAAATATTCTAAAGATTTAAAAATCGGAACATATTAAAACGTTTCCGGCGCGGGCGGCGCGGCGCAACACTAGCGTGTGTTGTTAATAAACCGGAAATACGATAAAATAAATTATTCTTTGGGCAGAATATAGTTTTGTACAATACCCTTATTTCTTGAAGCTATTTTAATCTTTTTATAAAATAAACTAGTCTTACGAAACAAAAATAAGGCTAGTTGTAAGTACCTACCTATTAATTTTATTATTATTTAAGTGTTGTGTTGTAACTTAGGTACCTATGTTTAGTTTCATCCAATTTTACAAGTGCACTAGATGGATACTCAGATAACTCAAACTGCATAATAAAATAAACAATTTGTTTAAATATGTATTTTTACTTTGCCTTATAAATTAATCATATTTAAAATTTATATTTATGAACTTAATTATATTCATAAATAACTTATACCTACTTATTTCATTATTAATTTTATTTGTTGACCACATTAAATTAACTTTTTAGTTTACTTAGAAACTTTGATATATTATTAAAGTCATCTTAACCGCTAAATATAATATGATAATTCCACTATGATTCTTACATGACGGGTCCACCATTTTGAATTGATGCTATGTCCTGTTTGGTTCTAATAAGTACTATTTTTTTTAAATTTGAGAGTTTTTTTGTCAATTAGAGAAAAGAATAGTGTTGCAGTTTAATAGGTAGGTTTGGTAGGTGAAAAGTTTGATAGGTATGAGATCTTTCGATGCACCAAGTACTAGATACCTAAATATAAAACAAAGTTAGTTTCATGTATACTTATAGGAGTGTAAAACGCTAGATAAATAATGAAGTATAGCACTTTTATTTCGCATATCCATAATAGAAGTCTAAATTCACATGTCAAAAAACATTTTGTTTGTAACCAACTCCAAATTAAAATAATCAGGATCGCGCGCGCGCATTACTGACCAAGACAAAATGGCGAACATTATGTGTTGGTTTGCGCAATGTAAGAAATAAGTTACTTACAGTACTTTGAATTTTTTTTAGCATCGTATATTAAAGAATTGAGTATTTTTAGGTACCATTTTTTTTGTTTTCTAATTTATTATCTATGTTCTATAATATGTCATAAGTTTTAAATAAATTTTATATCAGTAAAAAATACAAACAAGCGTTTGAAGCTTCGCATTAGGTAATTAATTCTTGAATGACAAATAAATAATTAATAATAACAAGTAGAACAATGTACCTATCTCGTCTGAAACATCAAAGCCTGTTGATTTAGAAACTGATTTAGGACCTACATGGACCTTCATGTATCAGTATCTAGTTATACGATATCTACAGCAAGCGTAGGCAACTTTAACGTCTCAACTTACTCTCTTTTAACTAGACTTGAACTTTATTAGTTAGAACCAGTATTTAACAAAAATAAAATTTATTTTATTTCAGCAATATCAATTATCACATATACTTTAAAATAGTATAGTACCTACGTATTTATTATGTTACTAAGTGTAACTATTATCTATTACTTAATTCAGTATCTAATTGGTAGGTACCTAACTAATGCACTAGTTTTTCAAAATATTAATGACCTAGGTACTTACATATACAGTGATGACGAAAGTAAAAATCCATCGTTTATAAATTGTAATAGGTATCGACGACACTTCTATTATTTAAAAATACAACTATAATTTTAGTAACGTTTAAATAAAATTAATATTTAAATATAAAATTCAACTCGCCTTCTTTAAGTACCTATAGGTAATAATATACTAATAATATAATATACTTAATAAAAACATCTAGAGCAACGGTTAAGACGCCATTTTGAGACAGTTGCGATAGTTATATTTTATAGCAAATATCTACCTATGTATTATGAATATTATATATTTTACAAAAACATTTTTAGTGCTATCCATTTCGAATAAGAATAGGTAGTAGTAATAAAGGCCCTAGAACTGTCCGCATATTGTTTCCATTTAACATTGAAAATTGAAATCGTCTTAACCAATTAAAGCTTAATTAGAATATGTTATGCTAAGTACAGACTTTATTAAATATTTTAGAAATATAACATTAAACATTAATTAGGCAAATTATTAACTGCTTTTAAAGATTTCAACGTAAAAAATGAACAAAATGGCGGACAGACCAGTCTTATTAGAAACGCATAGCACGACATTTTTATAAGATTCTAATTTAATTATGAACAACGATTATAAGATCATAATATTATATCTAACACTTACCATTTTCAAAGGTGAATCATTTTGGATTCTGCATCACACACACACTGACACATGCACTTGAATTACACACAAACTTTTAAAGCGGAAAAAAGCGATGCTAAAAGCTTTTTAAAATAAAAGTAAACTAAAGCAAGACACAACATAAACTAATAAGCAAAATTAACTTTAAATATGCTATAGGTAGGTACTAGGCTTTATTAACTAGCTTTACTAAGCTTTTACTAACTACAAAATGCTACACACTGTTTTGTATTAAACTTTCACAGGTTCACTTGTTCTTGTTTTAATAAACTCACTGAAATTATTCAATAAATAATCACTAATAATTAAACTTTACTACAGAGAAAAAAAAAACTGACATTACGGCAGTCAGTTCACACCGCGACGGAAGACACAATACTGCCGTTGCCGTAGTGCCGTGCCTCCAAGGCGCCAATATCGTATAGGGTTGTGCTTTGAAAATAAAAAGTCGGTTATTTTCCGATGTTCAGCGCTTGCGATAGCGAGCGATACAAGTTTTTTTTATAAATTAATATTACGCACTAAATTGTTATTTTAAAATTATTTAAAGCGTTTAGGTATTTATAATTTAAATTTTATTTCGGTCAAAAGAAAATCAAGTCACAGACAATAAATCGGAGATTTACCGGTTATTTTTAGGTGTACAGATCAGAAATCATCGATACAAGGATATTTTTTTTATACAATAAAATTACACACTAAAATACAATTTTAAAATTCTTAAAGCATTTATTTATCATTTCAATCAATCAATTTAAATCAATATAGTCACTAAATTTTATTTTGGTAAGTAAATCAAATCAAAGACAATACATCTGAGATTTTATCGGTTTTTTGTCAAATAATTTCGATTTTAAAATTAACGTATCGCGCAACGGCACTCTAATATATCAATTTAAAAAATTAACGTTACTTTTAAAATGTTTTATTTATTTCATAATATAAAATGTTTTGTTGTAATTATTTTTGGGGAAAAAACTATTAAGAAATAAGTACGTAAAAAATCGACTATGTCTGGTAGAGGCCGTGTAAAAATATCAACTAAATAAAATTTGTTTCGTTGTAAATCAACGATGAAAATTATATGTTTAATGACAAAAATACATTTTTATTACATTATATTTTTTTGTACCTTTTATAACGTATGTATAATAAATAACACACTAGTGTAGTAGAAGTAAAAGCTACCTTAATTTTTTTTTATAATTATTTTAACGACACTCAGTAATTAAAAATTAAACTATTATTTTAGAAATATCAAGATAATAGTGAAAATAATACTGTTTTAACGAGCTTCAAAATATTTAAGAGATAAAAAAATCGAAACTTACCTACATTAAATTGTTTCCGGCCGGCGCGGCGCATCTCTAGCGTGCATTGTTAATAAACCGGAAATACGAATGAATTGGTTACGGGACTCGGGAAAGTTTTGTACAATAATTTCATACTTTTTCTGAAGCAATATTATTTTAAAAAATAATTAAAATAGGCAATTTAATTATTAAAATATAGTTTGTAATTTTTATTTAGGTATATTTATGTATAATATCGTCTAAATCTTTTGTCTATGGAATAAAGCGTCAATGGAAGTATTATTTCAAAACGGCTAAGTATAATTTATATTTTGTTAAATATGTAGGTGTATTTAATAAAATATAAATTACCTACCTACCTTTACTATTTAATTAGGTAATAAGCTTTAAATAATATGAATTCAATGGTACATGATACGAGTTTATCTTAGTTCATTTAAAACCTGTGGAGGTGGTAAACCATTGGAGGGTGTCATAACAGTATAATGTTTAATTATTAGTTGTTAAACTATTAAAACTTAATTATTTAATATATTTTTTTAAATAATAATTAAAACACGTAGGCCACCACTTGAATGGTTATAATATTTTACAGTGTCATTTAATCTGACTATTCAGTATGGCTACGGTATTTTATTTAAAATTCGGCCAGGAGAAGCGTGTCCTTACCGTTCACGCAAAGTTAAGATTATAATCAATTATATTGCTTATTATTATCATTAAAACCTAAACTACTCTGTTGTCAGGTGCATAGATAGTATAAAGACCTAAGGAAAGTAGTTTCATACTTGTAATCTCTGGAACAAAGACACTATTAACTTTCGACTGAAAATTTTGAAGAAATTAAATAAAAAATTAAATTTAAGAAGAGCCGACCAATTAAAGATTTAAACTAATGATTCAGTTTTTTTTAAAGTAACACTAAGCGTAACTAACAAAAGTAAGGGAATTCGGGGCCATTAATTCACTTCACTTCAATTCACTTCTTTTGAATGGCATATTTAAGTATGTAAAAACACACAATTACCTACATCCATGACAGGTATTGGAAACTAAAAACTGAGTGACCGAAAAACTAATGTTTGAATTTCGAAAATCATACCTACTAAATAAAGTAATGGCCAAGAAATTCCATAAACATTATTTTATTCACCTCATTTTTGACAGTTTTCGCCCATATTATTTTAATTTTAAAGAAAAATATAATCATTCAAGATCTTGTTACTTACCTAGTTTATTAACGTGAATATCAACACTGAACAAAATCTTTAACTTTCTTAATGTAATCAGTAAGCCATACTAATACTTTGTAATCTTCAAAAACATAAGAGCTTTATACAATTTCTGTTCTTTAAGTTTCTATAGTCGGGGTTTCAATTTCAATGATCTTATAAAAACTCCAATGTAAATTAAATAATGCTTTAATCTTGAAATCAATTCTTTACACTTAAAAAAGCTGGATAAAGGTCGCGAGTTGTAAGAAATGTTACAGAGAAATTCACTGTAGGTACATGTAAAAAATATCCGAGCGCCTGGACATTTTTATATAGCACCAACACATGATTACTTTACGTATTATTAAAATTTATGCAGGCGTTAACAGTCGTCAGTAATTACAGTACATGCCACATGCCATGGCCCATGGATCTCAGTCTGACGTTAGCTGCGGGCAATGGTAAACTAAACCTGTTAAGGGCCTGGAGCAGCATCACTAAATAGATAGTGGTCTCCTCAAAAATCAACGTTTTTGTGGTGCCTTTTGTAAAAATAAAGTTAATTCGTTCGGTGGTGGGGACTTATCGATATTTGGGATTGAGGGCCCGGTCGAACACGTCCTCCGCTCTCTCCCTTAGTCCGCTAGAGCTGTGGGTTGAATTTATTTTTATGGAATAGTCTAGTTTAAAATTTAAGTGGTACTGTAATACAACTGTAATACTGTAGTACAACAACCATGAAGAAACACATACCTAACGTGAGTATTCTATGTGGTAATGCCACCCACAGCTAACTACAGAAGAACCATTTCGCGTAGGTAGGTACTGTACAAACATATTCTTCTTTTTCGTATGGTTGATGAACAACCTGGTAGGTCTCCGATATAACTTTACAGTACATATCATAGAAAAATTGATTATTTATTTTCTCACTGTTTTAGCAAGTGATAATGTAATTAATTTCTTAAATAGACAGAGGTGCGTGCCTGGGTTTTGGACCTACGACCGTTGACTTGGCGGTTCAACGGTCCTTAGAAGAATTATCAGTCATACCATTAGGCTATCACTGCTTTGATAAAAATAGTACAAAATTACCAAAAAATATCTAGCGCCTAGAAGTTTTTAAATAGCACCAACACATGATTACTTTTTTTGTATTAATATTTCTGTAGGCGCTACTACTAAGATTATTTTATATCCATTTGTTATTTGTTCATTAATTTTTTGAAACTAAAATCATACATAAATCTAATTCATCCCAAGATATAAATAAATCTTCATGTAAAAAGTTGGAACTAAGAAGTTTTTATGTGAATTATTTTGAGTCTTTGCGACGGGCCTTATTGTCAGCGAGGAGGATGAAATAGGTATCGGGTTGTTTTAAGAGCTTTTGTTTGTTTCCTAAATCGAATCTCTATGTTAAAGAAGACTTTACTTAAGAAGATTATAATTATAATGCTACAACAACATAGAACTAAAACGGTAATAAAAAGCAGAATTCAAAATTACAATTTATTTACCAAAATGACGTGTAAGTAGGTACCAAATACAACAGAAACCAAATATTGAAAAAACCATAACTTTTTCTATAAATTATAAAATAAATATTATTAAGTTATAATTGTAAATTTTGTAACAATCTTTTTATGAATGTTAGATTTATTTTTTTTGCTGGAAAACGGCGCTGATGATACATATTGCCTTAGGAACGCTGGAGAACCAATTCTTGAATTATTTTTCTCTGCTTTTGGTGGCCTGCTTGGGGTATTTTTCTTTTAGCAGAAATCAATGACATTAACCACACCTTCTGTTTGGAGGTTTCCAGAACGGTGTACAAATATCTTAGAAGGACTTGTGAAGTGAATTTCAGGCGGTGAGTCGTCATCACACGCCTGTGCCCACGTCCCAATCGGATCACCACCACTAGGACATGTTATTGGCTGTAATAAAGTATAAATGTTATATTTACTATGCTGCAATTACAATTCGTCCCAAGAGCGAGGCCGGCACACTGTATACACGTGGCACCTTATAGGCCGGATTAATTGCGTTGCGGCACCGCACCACGCAATTATTTAGCTAATATTTAGCTGCATCTGGTTGGTTCCAACAACATTTGGGAATAATAAGGCCAGGATTTCAGCCCCTAATATAATCATCCAAAAGGTTTCTCCTTCAAGTTTTATGAGATTCTGTAACGCATACTTCGATAAAAGCGATTTTAAACCATGGCGGCAACATAAAAATAACCCGCTCCATTCAAAAGTCGGGTTAAAATCAATTTTCTAGGTTTTGACTCTTGTACAATGACACGTGCGGTGTGAACGATCGGGAAGGATTGTCACCATTAAAAAAAAATCCCACTCGTCAACAGTGTGGACGACGGGGGGGTGTTACCGAACGGGAATGACTGGAGGAAGATGAGTAAAAGGCTGATAATATAAGTACTTACGGGTACATCGATAGTCCAGTCGCGTATTCCTGCATTTAGAGTCGTCGATCCCAGGGGTATTTGCTTGCTTTTGTGATCAAAAGAACCTGTCACAAAGGCGTAACAATAATGAAATACAAATACGATACGGTCGGCAAAGGCGTTAGGTTGGCAGGGCCACTAGTTTGGGATGGAGTTATTCATAGAAGTTTGCATGTGGTTGTGTAAAGTTGTTATAGGTTTCAGTCATACCTTTTCATAAAACAAAATGAAATGAAATGATATTAAACACTTCTTGAAAAAATGTCAACTTTAGCTAGCGTCCCTGCCAACCTAAAACGAAATAAATCTTTAATAAAACAACGTTTTTAACCTAGCAAATATTAGAACATTTAGAACTAGCTTTTACTCACGGCTTTAAATTTTAAATAGTAAATTTCAATCATGATTCGAAAGACAGGCGTCATCTATTATCATGAGAATGTTATTGTTGTTTTCCTCGGGAACAGTACTTTTCCGAAAAAAGTACTGCTCCCGAGGAAAACAACATTTCATCCCGAGATGAAAAGTACCCTATATATCTGACAAACGTATATGCAGAATTTCAGGATCATCGGTTCAGTAGTTTAGGCTTGAAAAGGTAACAAAAACAGACTAACTTCCGCATTTTTAAATATTAAATAAGTTAGTATATCAAAACTAAAACAAACAAAACACAAATCAGCCTGTAACTATCCCACTGCAGGGCAAAGGCCTCTTCTCATACAGAGAAGGATCGATCATTACCACGCTAGCACTGCGTGTTTCATTTCAGACTATTAAGTCCATCTCGACGTTTTCCTTCACCGTTAGTCAGTGGTGTCTTAGATTAACTAACGAAGTAGGTACAAATGACATTAAAATACAATACAATACATAATATGCCAGGTTCGAACCCACACTCACGCGCTTGCAAAGTGTGTCTGTAAAACTAAACCTATATGTAAAATTTTGTGTCTGTCCTGTTGTCCGTTGGAGTTCCTATACGCATTTAGACTCACCCCAATGAGATTCCGAGCACTGCAAGCCGGCTGCAGCAGTCGCCACACAATAAGCGAGGACCAGAAGACTTGCTGTTGTTGTCATGATGAACAGATCAGTACGATGTTTTGGAAGCAACACTCGTATATATATACTTCGACACACTGTTCTAATTGCATTCAAAATTAAATAATTAAACAAAATCAATATTATAATGAGTGTTTAAATCGAATTGATTAGTGATGCACGGAAACTAAACAATTAATATTTCTATTACATTTTAAAACTTATTTAAGTATCTAATTTAGGCGCGATCGCTAAAAGAACGCTGCAAAGTTGAGGAGCAGGCACAGGCAATCAGGTTTTTTTTTCCATTGGGCATTGGCCCGGGTAGAATCACCTTTTTTTGGATTCCGGTAAGCAGAAGACATTTCTGACATGATTTTAATATTTTTTTTACAGCAGACATACTCTTTACGTACATTTTTGACTATATCCTTAAGAAGAAATTAGTATTTGCTTCGTGAGAATCATCGAATCAAGCTAATTCAGTAATTTTGTTTATCTACCCGACGATAGATGGCATTACAAGTCCACGGGCCACGCACGACCTTTATAATTAATTATGTATGTAAGTGATGTAACCCAACTTGTTAAGTCGTTGGTTTTAAAATTACAAAGCTTTTATATGACAGAGTATGTATTTCTAGTTTAATTTACAGATATACTTATTTTTAATCACGTTTTTTCTAGATTTTTTTAGAATCTCTTCTACTCTACAATAGATGGCGGTGACAAGAACGATTTATCCATAATAATTTGTTAGTTACATTGTTATTTATATGTTATAGTAATATATTATTTTTATTGCAACTCAAAGAAGCACGCAATAATTGTATCTACTGTTTGTTATGGTAATGTTAATCTATTTTTAAAGTTACTACTGCATAATAGATGGCGCTAGTAAGCCTTTTATTCTGGAACCCGTAATTAAAATGGCTGGAATTAAACTTTTAGCTCTTGCTAAAGATGTCACAATAAAGTTATAATAAACCACTTTATAACCCATACTTAATAATCTCTGCCAAGTTCCAGACAGCCAAAATATTGTAGGTCTGCCTGTATGCTTTTTTACATCAAGAAAGTTGAAGAAAGCAGCAATAAATTAGCTTATACTGTTCCACTGTTAGACAAAAGTGTTCCTTTTTCTCACTCAGAAGTAAGAAAAGAGTTACAGTCGAAATATTATGAATAATAAATAATTATTCATATTTTCTATTGCAATGTATTCTACTTCACAATAGATGGCGCTGTTGCACCAAATTTTCAATTCGTTGCCTACTTTTAAAATTTATTTGATTGGAACTTTGATTAATCTAAGTTTGACGATAAGATATAGAACTCAAGATTTTTAGAAGATAACTAAAGATTGTCAATTTTAGTTTAGTTTGTAGGAAAGGGACACATAACATAATAGACTACAGTATATCTAATTACATAAAAAATATATTACCTACTAACCACTATATCGCAATAACCACTGATTGAGAATTATTAGGAACAGTGGTTTGTGAATCTTATTCAGTTGTATATTGTTTATAGTTAATTGAGGGTATAAAATGCTTCAATGTTAAGTTATCGTAACGTTTATTAATTTATTCACGGCAATAACACGAAGATAAAGTATTCTTTCAAATTAGAATTGTAACAGAAAACTAACTTGAATGCACAGTTCATATTTTTATTGTGTAGTTTAGTTATTATTTCAATTTCATTGTAAAACTAATAAATACCCTCCATAATTATTAATCTATGATTAGTTTTGCTATTGCACACTAGATGGCGCTAGTAAGACTTTATAACTTGTCATGAGTGTGATTTTACTAATTTCACTTTATTTCAAGAAAGGTTTATTATTATTACATTAATAACAGATCTATTGTTGTGACCTTCATGTTATATCATTTGAAGACTTAAGAATTCGAATATGAAATACACCCACCATTTAGGGAACACAACACAACTGGCAATGTTAGCAATTCGAACCATAGACTAAACAATCTTGAATTTTGGAGTTCGGAAGAAAAGAAAAGAAAAGCGATCAAATGATGTCTAATAAAGTAAGTATTTTTTTAAATTTCACCTAGTTTCGTAGAAATTAAAATATTCTGTGTTAAAAGATTTCAAGTTTAGGGAGACAGGATGAACAAAAAAAAAAGAAAAAAAAAAAAGAGTCTGTAAAAATTGGGGGCGCCACTGGCGTACTTATCTTAATACAATCCAAAATTCTGTAGATCTGCTCAAGTATCTTTGCCCAATGTAACTTTGTATAACAAAGAAATCAGTGGCTTTGTCGAATTTAATCTCACAGTGTATAATTTCTTCAAAATAAAAAACCACTATCGGCCTTTATTTAGATTCAGTCTTGCTTGGCCATTAAATAGACAAAGATATTATTTAAACAGTGGAATACTACCCTAACTGGTTGTTGCTTCTTTGGTTTGGTAAAATCTGTTGATTTCCGTGTCCGATCACAATTTTTCAGCTTATTATTTTACTGAGAACATCAATATTTCTACTGCTGTATTTCTTGGAAGTGAATTAATAATATACTTACCATTGTTTAAAGATCTACACTTTTGAATTTAAACCAAATGTTTGATTTGAATTAAAAGGTGATCAACTGATAATTTGTCTGTGGTATCAAAACTCTAGAGTTCACTCCGATTCTCTTCCAGTGTTGCCATCTCCGGATGGTCCTAGATTTGGTACTTTTTTGCGTATTCGACGGTGTTTTTATACCGCGCCTGGCACCAAATCTAGCTCTAAAACGGCTCATTGTCTCTTATCTAATTCATTATTTATGCATAAATAGGCGATCGAACTTAAAAAAATATGTACTTATTTAAGTTACATTTATTATAATTCACAGGACGATCTCAGGCTCTGTGTGGTTATGTTCTGGGGCCCGATTCACGTAACGACAAAACGTCTTAATAGAGTGGCAGTGTAATGACAATGGCATTATTTTACGTCTTATGGTATTCCACAAGTACTTTTTGAGGCCAGTGACGCAATGGCAATAGCATGGTGTCAGAATGAACATTTTTGGTAAAATAGCGTGAAATCTGGCTATTGAATTGTTACGAGCGAATTTGATCCGCCGCGGCCGTACTATAATCTTTGTCCAGACACCAAGTAAGAATTGCCCAAGAATGAGCTTTGAAAAGTGTCTGAAAAGCACGTTAAGCAATTGAACTCGGCTGATAACGATTACGACAGTTGATATGGGGTGTCGTTATTCTCACACACTTCTGACAACTGATCTAACTTTAGAATATCGTATCCCTATGGATTACAGGGATCGGATATGCCTCTCTATTGAAAAGCTGCCGCTTTTCCGTAGGAAATTGATATTCAGCTGCATCTGGTTAGATTAGAAACCGACCCCAACAAAGATTAGGAATAATAAGGTTAGTATGATAAGCATTCTATGAGTCCACGACGATGTGCAGGTGTACAAAATTCGAACAGTTATAAACAGAGAAATTTTAAATCACTGTAAATGTAATTATTTCTTTGATTTTTACTTGAACGAAAGATATATTATATAATTTTTAGAGCCATTGAATTTTATGGTATTTTATTACTCACAAACTTAGTTAATTTTATGAGTGCTAAAACATCATAAAACGAATCGTTTGATTATATTTGATGACAAAAAAGTCATCATAGAATTGTGTACAGCTTGGCAAAAAAGAGTCTGGAAAAATTGGGGGCGCCGCGCCGCTGGCGCACTTTTCATACTTCAATTCAAAATTACAAGTTATTTGTTACTTACATATTTCTATGACGAGTTTTTTGTCATAAATTATAATCAAATGAATCACTTATAAGTTATTTTAGTAACTTAGTTTTTAAGATTTTTATTTTAAGTTTCAGCTGTCACCGCCTCAGACTCTTTTTTGCCAAGCTGTAAGAATCAAATATCTTGTAAGAGTTGTAGTATGTAAAATGCGCTAGTGGCGCCCTCAATTTTTCCAGACTCTTTTTTGACAAAGTGTACCTCTTTTTAGCTTTATGGTGGCAATACTGTCGCCAATTCCGTTTCCTTTCCTTTCCTCCATTCTCCTGACATTCAGTCATTCATTTCATTCAATGCTTCATCAGATTTCAGTCTCCGTCATTTTGTCTTTCAATTTCGATTGCTGCTGGCTGGTAAGTAAACTTTTAAATTCTTGACTGTTGTTAGATTAAATAATAAGCTTATGCAAATATTGGCCTTTGTCGGGGGGTTTCCCGTAGTTGATTTACCAAATTCTATTAGAAAATTGTGTAAGTATTCATTTTTGTTCGATGGATTTTCGATGAACTTTCTAGATTCCTCTATTTCTGTTAGGTACCTACTTATTAGTAATTAGTTCTGGTCACAATCACAATTTTATTTAGTGATGCTAATCAAAACACCTACTAGTAATAAAATATTTTTCCGTTACATTTTGAAGTCAATAGAAAATGGCTGATATCCTTGTAGGTAGGTTTAATTTAAGTAGGTACTTACTTACATTAAGTAATATAACCGTTTTCTATAATTTTATATACTTAGGTTGGTTTTCAGTGAATCTGTGTTATAGGTAATAGCTCACACCTTGGTTAGGTACGTTTTAGGGTCACAGGAAAAGCTAAGTAGGTTTGAGAACGGTTTTCTGATTTTCTTCGTCCTTAAAACGACACTGACACACCCTGTCTTCAAATAATTCAAACCTATCTACAGCTTAGTACAGTCAACAGTGGTTCCCAATTAGATTTTTCTACGTACCTACCACTCAAGAAAGACCTCAAATTTATTTACTATTTATTTCGCTTAAAATGTGGTAGGTACAATAGGTATGGTGGTAAATTTATGACATTGAGCGAGACAATTCCGCCATAATACAATCATCATCTGCCTAGCCTTTTCCCAACTATGTTGGGGTCGGCTTCCAGTCTCACCGGATGCAACTGAATACCAGTGTTTTACATGGAGCGACTGCCTATCAGATCTTCACAACCCAGATACCGGGTTACACGATACCCCTTAGGCTTCCCCCAATGACTTTCCAGATTGGCCGGTTGGAAGCAACCTGCGTCCCGTTATAAGTATATTATAAATAACTGTCCTAATCTGAATATAATATTTAATATGTAGATTGCATAAAGTTCTATATTATAGAACTGCATGGGATCCTATTATTTTCATGGCCAATCTGATGTTTCAATGCCACGCTGATGATAGTAACACAATTCTTATTATTTTACACCAGATGCAGTTTGTTCAGCTGATGAGTTAATACCTAGAAATGAATGACTCTGCCCCTAAAATGACAGTGAACTGAATTTGAGTGACTTCCCACAGATATTTAAATTTATTGTTTTTGTTTCAGACAAAATGCATGTAATACATGGAATGGGTTACTACAAGTTTTTAATGGAGCAGATTATAATATCATTTGTAAGTTTATATTTTTATTTAAATAATTCTCTTTGTGTATGATGTATGATAGAGAGTCGTGATAGCCTAGTGGTGGTGACCGTTGACTGGCAAGTCAGAGGTCTCGGGTTCGAACCCAAGGCGCGCACCTCTGACTTTTCGTAAGTTATATGCGTTTTATAAATTAATTATCACTCTTTGTGCCTTGGATAGCACGTTAAGCTGTTGGCCCCGGATGTCAATTGTAGATCTTTGACAGTCGTTACGGGTAGTCAGAAGGGCGAAAGTCTGACAACCAGTCTTAAAAAAGGGGTATTGTGTAACCCAGTATCTGGGTTGTGGAGATCTGATAGGCAGTCACTCCATGTAAAACACTGGTATTCAGCTGCATCCGGTAAGACTGGAAGCCGACCCCAACATAGTTGGGAATAGGCTAGGCAGAATGATGATAATTATGATGAATGAAAGCTATTTGTGATGCTCATGCGATTCTATGGTTTTGATAAACCAACGAGCATATAATTAGGTATAGCTGATGAATATGACTAAAATATTTATAAACTTTTTTTTTACAGATTTGTGGCATCTCTTCCCTGAAACCAGATTGATGATAATTTCAAGATCATTTTGAGTATAAACCTGCACCCCTGGTCCTGAAACATGTCCTCACAATTATTTTGAGTGTAGTCTTGAACAAAGATGATCAAGAAGATGAAATATTTCAAGACACTATTCATTTGGACTTCGTCTCAGAATATGTATAAAAGTATCAGATTCTACTACAGCCGCCCATGTGCTGCTGAAATGCAGTGGAGTGGCCGACTACCGGGCAAAATACCTCGGCTCGCCGAAAAATCTTCAAGAGGCCACCTCCAACATGAAAGCAGAGAGTTCCTGGTTGGCTGGAGTAATCGACATCTCACACTCGGACGCAAAACAGGCGCATAAAAACGTCGAATTGCAGAAACCGTCCATCATCATCATCATCATTTCAGCCATAAGACGTCCATATTGAACTGAAAAAGATGAAGATTTATGATGATTGATTCTACTGCACTGATAACATCTAGAGGATTATAGAATACAACAACCCTTCAAGATGATAATAATTATCTGAATGATCAATTTGTTTTGTCCAAATTGCAATGAGTTGAATTGGCCTCCTGCTAAAATGTGATCGGCAGCATTCTTTTCTACTTTGTCTGAATTGTTTTAAAAATATCTTTTTAACAGCTTGTCTTTTTTGGGTCCAGCATGAGAGTATCGGTTTCTGACTTACTTTTGAACATAGCAGCTTAAAAATCAGAATAATATTGTACCAAAAAGTTCTGTTAGAATGTTTGGTTTAGCAATTGTTTCGTTTCATTGTTTTTTAATTTTTTATTATGGTTAGGGGCCTAAGCCTAACGCCAAAAGGTCATCTGATAGCAGGGTTGATAAAAGAAAAATATAATAATCGGATTCTTTCGTCTTTATCATATGGTTGGTGCCATTAGTGGACAACCTGGTGTCAAAGTTTAAACTGTCTGAAGGCCTCTGACATGGCTTTACACATCATTGAAAAATCTCTCAACAATCTCTCTTTAAATGTTATGTATAATCGGACTTATTTGATTGAGATCAGGTTTTTTTGGTTTATTTATATATTCTTTTTTGTTTGGAAGTCTGTTACTTATTATTTTAAAAAACATCTATTTGCTTTTTAAAATTATAAAATAAAAAAAGGTCAAAAGGTCTTACTAAATTATCGAATTATTAACTGCATTAAATTAATAATTGTGATGTATTTTGGTCTGGTCATGTCATAATGTTTTTACGGGCTGTTTTATTTGGAAGTTGGTTAATATTAAAAAAGCAATCAGGCTTTCACAGACTCCTTGCTTCCATATACTTTATTTTCTATTATTTCGGGAAGTCTGTTATTATTTAAAAAAACATCCATTTTTATTTAAAAGTATAAAATAAAAAACAACATTTTATTTAAAAAACATCCTTTAATTTCAATTATCAAAGAGTCAACATTGCAGTTCTAAAATTAAAAATATTAGTTACACATTTAAAAAAATTGTGATGTATTTTGGTCTGGACATGTAATATGGTTTTAACCGACTGGTTGCTTGCTTCATTTGTATTTTGGTCTGGATATGAAATATGGTTTTTACCAACTCATTGCTTGCTTTTTATATTATGGCTTGTTTGTCACATTGGTCTAAAAATGTGTCTTGTCTTGAGCTTAAATATATTTTTTAAGACACTTCTTTTATATATATTTTATCAAAGTTATATGCAGAAATGTAATTTATTTATTTAACTAAGATTACCTATTCATTAGGTACACTGTTAGTTCTTATATATACATATTTAAGTATATTATAAAATATAGTTAATATATAGTTATTATTATTTTGTAATATTATTTATCTATTATATATATCGCACTGCTATTATAAGAGTGTATCAACTCAAAATTAAGCTTTTTTCAGAAACGTAAAAAAACTAATTTCTCGTTTCCTGATAAAGATTGTTAATAAGTGAACACTGTTTTAAGATTAGTGATAAAATTAAAGGGTTTCTATTATTATGAATAGTTTCAGAGATTGCAGGTTATCAAGTTATTTCCAAATTAAGAGTCAATACTGTATTGTATGAGAAATAATAAAAAAAAAAAGAATTATTTTTAGTTATGTAGTTATAAGTGAAAAATTTTTACTTGCTACAATTCATATTGATTTTATAGTGCATTATTTTAGGTAACGTATCTTGAGTTAGTATATTTTTTCATTATAGATCTGTTATTTTAGACTAAGATTAGGGCATAAATAAAGGCATATAGAAGTAAAATAATGTATTTATCAAAAGAAACAATTTTAAAAATTGTACATAGACTGTATGGCACTTAAAACAGAAAAAATCAACATTGTTTATAAGTCCGTATTTTTTATATTAAAGTTTCTTATTTATATTCTTAGGCAATAGTAATCAATTCAGTCATTTTTAGTCACTAATCTTATTTTTCTGAAAATCACACATGAATTGTGAATTCTTATGAAAAGAAATTTAATAAAAATGTTACACAAACATCAATATTAATAATAAGTACCTAATCAATAAAAAATACTCTTTTTTTAAACAAAACTAGAAAAAATCTCTTAATTACTTATTTATTAGTCTTAAAATCACAGACGTTATAAATGATTAAGTACCTAACTAATACTTTATCGTTCGAAATACTAGTCATTCGAATCTTATTGTAAATTCTTATGAAAATAAATGTAATAAAAATGTTATACAAACATATTGGACATAAATTGAAATAAAAAATACTCTTTAACAAAACAAGAAAATAATTACTTATTTATCAGTCTTAAAATCACAGACATTATAAATGATTCCGTATAACGTAGAATAAGGGATTGAAGTAATATCTGATAGTAACTAATACTTTATCGTTCGAATTAGTCAATCAAACCTCGATAGTATGATTCGTAATAGGTCCTCGGAATTATATTTTTTTCAATCAGTTCTTTTATATCTCTTTTTTTATTAAGATTCAAGGGTATAGGGCTTGTGTATGCTGGCGACAAATCAATAGGAAATATTATCGATTGGTTTCCAAACCGTCGTGAACTACGTACAAAAACTTTATGGTAATTTTCATCTTCGTAAGAATTCTTGTAGAAAAAAATGATAGGGTGTTCCTTTTCAACACGAAGCACCTTAATGTCATGCCATTTTACTTGGTTTCGATCCTCATTTACGTTAAAATTACTACCCCACTGTTCTTGAAGAAGTTTAAGATCAACAAATTTATCGTAGGTCATGTCAGTAACCTTGTAAGCTTGTCCGGTCTTTTTAGCTATTTGAATTAAGGTGGCATATTGTTGCGGGACATAGATAGGTCCAGATTTAAGGAAACGCTTCACTTGCTTCTCAATCACGCTATGAACGTTATCACCCTCATTTTGAGAGTGACCTCTAATCAAAAATTTGTGGGTGATACTACTTATATTAAATTTTTGTGTTGCATATGCGTAGGCTGATAAGAGGTATTTATTTTTTTGCTGGCCACAGCAGTTGTCAGAATAGAAAATAACATCGACTGGTTCAGGTTTATTCTGTGAAATCTTTTCTAAATAATTTAAAATGCACGTTCCTATTTCTATCGCACCTCGTTTTCCCTCGATTTCATTCCAGAAGTAACATTCAACGTCTTTAGCATGTAAGTCGCTAACAGTAAAGTTAAAACAATTAATTCTACTTTTGTAGTAAAAAACTGATATTTGGCCCTTTGGTATCGGCATAACCGCCTGTAAGTCGTACACAGCAACAATTGTGTTGTCATTCCTAGTCTTGTCTTTTTCTTTCTCCCTTCTGGACAGTTCTTTTTCTTTTAAATGAATTTCATAAGCTTGAATAATTTTCTGTTTCCCTTCTTCGTCAGCATTCTTAAAGCTTTCACATAGATCACATTGATCTTTTTTTGGCAAATGAAATGAAATATTGAAATCTCTATTAAAAATACGGTTAAAAGTAGATTGAGATGCAATCGGTAGGCTATCTTTTGTACGAATTTCTTTGTAATCTCTGTATAAGTCAGCTAAAGATTTATCACAGGAAATGTATTCTCTTGATGTCTGGGCTCTAAGGTAATGAGATTCGATTCGTGGTATGCTATTTATAAAAAATTTCACACTATCATAGACCTCTGAATCCACAGTACGATGATTATTATGTTTCCCTCGTAAATCACCCTCTACAAAACCAGTCTCTGTTTTTTTTGATAATGCAGTAGCAATCGGTCTATCATTAATTGCGAGAGTATTTCTAAAAAATGTTTTACAAACTCTAATATTGGTGTGATTTAGCTCGAAATAAAATGCAGTATTTAATTTGCGGAAATTTTGAGTGGATGAGTATCTGTATTTTGGTTTTATTTGTGAAGTATGAGCTATTATAAATTGTCTTTGTTTTTGTAAGTCTCCCAAACACCAGTAATTATTAAAAATGTCCTGTCTCGAGTTCTCATCAATTTTTGCTCGACAATTTAATCTACATTTATCCCCACATGGTGGACCCATCTTCCTTGCTGGGACTTGTTTTTTAACACTTGATGTGTAGTCCTTACCTGTGTTGCGAAGTGTTTTTGCAATTTTACTTTTCCAATTCTTTTCATTTCTTACCCTTTTCTTGCCTTTAACGTTTTCCTGCATCTCTGAAGTATTTGCCTCTGTAGTTATTTGGCCTACTGATCCACTAGTAGAAGCAATGTGGACTGCGTTATTTTCTGCTTCATCGTCTGAGCTACTTGATGAAGATGAACTGGAAGAACTTGAAGAAGAGCTACTTGACGAAGAACTACTTGGAGGTCTCGTGGCTACATCCTGAAGTAAACGGGGAACATTACCTGTTGACCCAGGAATAAAATGAGGGTCGCAGTCCGAATCGTCAAAATCACTTTGATCACTGTGCAGAGGTGAAATGTAATATTTTCTTTGGTCAGATGCAGTATTTCCTTCATTTATATTATTTTCCTTGTGTGTCTCATCGATGGACGTCCTTTTGGTCGCCATATCTACTAGAAGACGCCCACGGTTCATGCTACAAATAAACAAAAAAATATGTACTTACCTATTTATAAAGCGAAACTAATGTGTTGTGTAATTTGTGTCATCTAGAATGTAGTAACTCAATATTATTTTGTAAATCATAGAAAAATGTTTTATTTTGACTTTAGCATAACTGATTAAACGTGGGGTTTTAAATACTATTAATAACAGTAACAAAATTTTGAAATTTGTATAGATTACATCTAAAAACTTAGTAAACAAAAAAACTTCAACAAGACTGTATTAAGTTTAAAATTACTAAGTTAAACAACAAGAAAGTCGTTACTCAAAATATTACTTAAAATAAATTTCTTGTGAACCAACAATAGTGTAGGAACTAGAAATATACCAACTTCATATTTATGTTTAAATCAACAATAACGTATTAGGTCGAAATAATTTAATAATTTTACATACCTGATTCACCAATAACGTTGAAATCCAAAATAATGCGGTCTAAACGCAAAGTGACACGTCCTCACCTCTCGAATTTTTACCGTAACTAAAGATGATGCAATATTACGCGGGGGGGTAATAACTGTCAGTCAATCATGAACAGAGACTTGTAACGCCATCTCGATTTTGTTTCTTGGACTATTTTAACGATGGTTTTATTGACGCGTAGAGCATTAAATTGTACATATGAAAAATAAGTTATCTCAAATTCATCCTTTTTTGAGTTAATACAGTCTTATTCTAGCAGTGCGATATTATATTATCTATCTATATTATTCTTGTAATATATCCATCTTTAATATACTATAATTACTTTTCAATTATATTCTGTTGTCTCGTACTTGTCATGGTATTTTTTTAATTGTTTAAAAAAGTTCCATACTTATAATATATTTTTCGGAAAATTGGTTGTCCATTGCAAAATTTTACTATGTTTGGATTGGGAAGTCTTGAGTTTTATTATTTCAAATTTTCAATATTGGATTCCAAAATTACAAAAAAATAAATAGTTATAAATAGGTACATATTTAAAAAAATGTGTAAGGATCGTAGCAAGTGGATATTCGTTGTCTCTGCCTGCCTCTCTGGGAAACAGGTGCGAGTCTATGTATGTATGTAAAAAATGTGTACAGAGGCTTTCAAGGTTGATGGTTGCTTGCTTTACATTAAAATTTTACTGATTAATATTTGGTTTGGGAAGACTGATTTGAAATATTTCGAAATTGAATTCCAGAATTATAAAAAAAAAACTAAAGTAAATCAATAGTAATTGTATAGGGGAGAGGGAGGCACCATAGGACACTTTTTACTAAAACTGTTACACTTCATTTTGTTTAAAAAAAAATAGCGATTTTTATGTTAATTATGCTAGATTAGTATTTTAAGTTCAGGATATGAATAATACAAAACGTTTACAACGAAAGGAACATTGTTTTTTCTAGCTTTAAATAAACCTCTCTGCATCGTCCTAACCTTCCCCATGAGGGGGTAGTTTGGGACTCTATTGGGGCAGCTTAGGACCGCATGGGGCAGTTTAGGATGCATAATTTAAAAGGCCATAGTTAAAGTTCTCTTAACTTCTTTATTTATAGAATCACAGATATGTCTTAAATCAGTCTCAAAGATGATTAATTAACTTATAAAAACCTAAACTAATGAGAAATCCTTAACTTACTTATTTCTATATTAAGTTTTTTCATTTACCCGTAGAATAATTCTTTGGAGTTCTATAGTAATCAATTGCCATAAAACCTTTTAGTTTAAAATAATTATATAAAAATAGTTATCCCAATTTAAATGCTGAAAAGTTAAATTTAAATGTCATCATTGCAGCCGTTCTGGAAGTGCTCCCAGCGTCGGTAGGAGGTGGAAGTTTTGCTACGACATCTAAAATAGGTATTGGCCATTTATTTTATCGGGATAAAAAAATTTGTTACATCCTGTTTTTTTCTTTAAGAAATTAACAGTCAACATATTCTCAGTCTTTTCTTCCACTTTCCCAACAAAAGCCAAAGAAATTGTGTTATTTTTCGATGAACAATATATTGATATTTTTGACGTCAGCTATATGTTCTTTTACCCTGGTGGCTATACTGAGCTTTGTTTGGCCTATGTATGATAGCCCACAATCACAGTCATCTTATAGACCCCTGCATCTTGTAAGGGAATGTGGCATTTCACCGGTCTCAATATTTGGCTAATCTTTCTATGTGGCTTGAAATAGGTTTTGATTGAAGCACGCTTCAAGATATGACCAATCTTGTCGGTGACCCCTTTGATGAAAGGTAGAACAACAGGTCGGCGATCAACTGGTGTCCGTTTCGACTGCTCGGCCACTATGTCGTAGAAAAAAAAAACTTATGTCAGCATTTCGAAGGAATTTGTAAAAGATGAACAGTGAAAACCGCAAATTCGAAGAGTCAATAATCAGAAAGTTATGTGGGTTTAACCGTGGCCGCGCAGTCCGCATGAATTCAACTGCGCGGCCACCAGTTCTCTTAAACGGAGCGTTGTAAAAGTCTAATTCCTTTTGCTAATCACTGACAGGATTTCGAAGAAAATGTAGATCATAAAAATAATGGCCTACTGTCTGTAGTTCACGACCTACATCACTCCAAAGTTTGGCCGCGCAGTCCGCACAAAGCGAACCGCGCGGCCACCAGTTCTCTTAAACGGAGCGTTGTAAAAGTCTAAGTTTTTTTGCTAATCACTGATAGGATTTCGAAGAAAAAATACATTGTAAAAATATAGCTCTAAAGTTTGGACTTCTCGTTCCACAACACTCACGTAATGGAGAACCGCGCGGCCACGTGTTTCTTAAAGTGGAGCTTAAACGGAGCTTGGTACAGGTGTCTTTCTTTTTGCTAATCACTGATACGATTTCGAAGAATTTGTAAACATCATGAATGAAGTTCTAATGTTTGAAAATCGCGAGTTACAGAACTTATACCCTGTAACTAGAGTTAAAAGAAGGGTGACCATGATTTACGATGCGCTGACGAGATATTCCCATATAAGACGTTTTCATTGTCACGTATATTTCTATACTTTTTATCGTAACATGCAAATAGTTTTAGTCTTTTGGTTTGAAATTGAGTAGAGAAGCTAATTAAAAGGATATAAAGAAAAAAATGTCATCGATTGATTTATATTTCTTTTTCTTAAGTAATAGATAAAACATAATATTACTATAAACTATAAATCACATATAGGGAGGGACAGAAAAAGCGACTTTGTATATTGTGTAGTGATGATATATTTATACTATGATATTGAAATGGAAAAAAGCCTGGATTCACACACTATAAATCTTGGTCACCCTATTTTTTCCTTCGATTATAGGTTTTAAGTTCTGTAGGTCTTGTAGTTCTTAATTATAGGATTTATTTATACTGTCTACATATTCTTCGAAATGGTGTCAGTAATTAGCAAAAAGAATGGGACTTCTACTAAGCTCCGTGTAAGGTCTATTAAAAAAAACTCGTGGCCGCGCGGTTCGCTTTGTGCGGACTGCGCGGCCAAACTTTGGAGTGATGTAGGTCGTGAACTACAGACAGTAGGCCATTATTTTTATGATCTACATTTTCTTCGAAATCCTGTCAGTGATTAGCAAAAGGAATTAGACTTTTACAACGCTCCGTTTAAGAGAACTGGTGGCCGCGCAGTTGAATTCATGCGGACTGCGCGGCCACGGTTAAACCCACATAACTTTCTGATTATTGACTCTTCGAATTTGCGGTTTTCACTGTTCATCTTTTACAAATTCCTTCGAAATGCTGACATAAGTTTTTTTTTTCTACGACATAGTGGCCGAGCAGTCGAAACGGACACGATCAACTGTGGTGGGCTTCAGGCGACATCTGCGACGGGGATGTGGAGCACATAAGTTGTTCTGCTTGAGAACTTGCTTCACATGTTGAAGTTCCCCTGCCAGGTGATCGGCGCACATACAAGTATTTGCTCGATCTACACGGCCAAAATTATTTTAATCCTTAATTGGTATCTAAACCGAGTAAATAAACAAAAAAAACGTATTTTACAAAAAAAAAAATATATATTTTCCAAAAAAAAAAAATACAAATTAAAAAAAGGTCAAGATCGCTGTATTCGTACAAAGGAAAATATAATAATGCTACATTTCTTGAGTTTCTTCGTCGCTCTCTGATGAAGTTTCTGATAATATGTTCGATTCCGCAGATACAAACATAGCCAAGGTTTCAGGCAAAAATGTTTCTGCTTTCCTTTTTTTCACAGTTCGCATACTACTGAGCAGAGGATCTGAACTGAGAAGGAGGCGATTAAAAATATCCTGATTACAATTTATTCTAGAAAACTTCCTCGCAAAATCTTGGCGGTAACATCTAAAATGTTTGTTGCGAGCCTCAGCTGCTTCCTCAGAAAGCTGTCCGATTGGTAATAATGCCTTTTCAATTATAACTGCGCCATGGACTAAAATCTTGTGCATTGTTGGCGTCATAGGATGCCAATCATAAAGGTTCACATAAATACGAGCAGTTTCTGAAGCGTATCTTTCATATTTTGCGGGATCAATTCTGAACCCGCTTGAAATTGCTTCTAATATGACTTTTAATCTATAAATCAGCTCGTAATTGATGCCAGTTATTTCAGCGGCTAATCTGGGGTCCTCAAAGAACCTTCTGCTGGTATTTCCATCATTTGTATTTCCGAAATTCGATTTAGGCATATCTATTATTAGACCTGTCTCAGTGCGAAACCTTGCTTGTATTTCTTTTTTGGTTTGATCTTCTAGGTCTTTCTCTTCTTTTGATTTTCTTTCCCTGTATTTTTTCACCCGAAGTTTGTAGGCTAAATGTAGAATAGATTCAAATATCCGAATTCGTGCGTGTAACACCGATATGCCGAATTCAAGGGCTGCAAAATTCACTTCTCTTGTGTAGTCCAATTTATTAAAATCTTTCGAGGTTGCTCCACAGATGTAGCACCTACTTGTAGACTTCGTACCTGTGGCTGCATTGCAGACCTTTCCGTCAACCATAGTCATTATAAAAGTGTGCTTAATTATGAATGTCTTCCCTGCTATGTCGACCTCTGTTGGGACTAAAGAGTTGATAGCGCTTTTAACATGTCTTATTTCCTCTTCAGTGACATCATTAGTTTCCTTGATAAAGCGAAATCTGATTGGTCGACAGAATCGCGGCGAAGAGGGCGTTGGATTATTCCACAAAATTTTTTCATTATTATCTCCACAAACTAATTGAAGGGGCACGAAGCAGCTTTGGAATATGTTTGAATCAGAATCAATATCACTGTCTAGCTTTTGCTTATACTGAGATTGCTGGGACCCATCGCAGCCCCATTTATTAATTATAGTTAAGTTTTCACGCTCTTGCTCCTTTAAAGTTATTAATACCTCTTCTAGGTATTCCGATAAACGCCTAACGGTAACATCCACTAGAGGCTGTAACTGAGCTTCGGCACTAGTACTCGTTACTGTACACGATTCTTGAGGTGGGTAACATTTCTTCTTGGCTTTTTGTAAGGCACTATAGCACGGAAAAAACTTCTTATTGGTCTTTCTTATAATTTCGTACTGTCCTTGTGTCAAATCTGCATCAATGAACATTTGCAAAGCTTGCATTGGTGTCAAGGAGGGTTGCTTTTTACTTAATTTGGTAAGATGAAATGCCTTTTTATATTTAGTCGCACGTGTTGGAGTACTAGTGATATCTTTTAGGACGTTTGATGCATCTTTCTTACCAGATTTCCCCAGTTCCACTTTCGCAGCATGTATTATGACCTCCTTTTCAAAATTAGAACGGAGTTCTTCAGTCTTGCGCCTTTTACTCCTCTCACTTGCGTCTTCAAATAATTTGCATGGTCGACCTGGCCGTTTGTGTGAAGTTGTAACAACAGGTATTTCAAAAGTACCTTCTAGCCAAGACTGGTTGTATTTTATAAAATTATCTTCTTTATAATGAGCTTTGGTCCACCTTTGTTTTATTTCTGATTTTAAATGGGCAAAATCACGTTTTAACTTAACAATTTGGTGACGCGTTGACCTAATAATTACTTACAAATAATTGTGTAAAGTGCAATAAACGGTGAAACCTCTACAGCAGTTTATTTATACACCAGCCCATCGATACAGTCCACTAAAACTCCCACATTTTTGGTCCATACGACCCGTGGAAGCGATAAGTTGGCTGTGGAGGACGACGTCGCAATCTGCACGACAACGCGGTCGGATCACTTTCGCCGAGAGGAAGACGAGCATCGCTATTTGCTGGCACATCATACTTGCGAAACAAATTAAATCAAGTATTGTGCACAAGGAAGTTATTTACTTTACTTCGCAACGGCAATCGGTAACGAAATTTCACAATTTATTCTCATAATTATTCATCAAGAATATTCAAGAATACATCGTCATACGTGTGAGCGAGACAACACTTCAAAGCTCAAGCATCTATATACTACAAGTAAAACGAGTGTGAGCGAGACAACACTTCAATCAAGAAGGAACGGAAGAACGAACTGGTGAAGTGACGCTTACTGTGCCGGACGACCGGGACGACTCACGCGCTCACGGCGGACATTTTGTTTTCGCTAACTTACTGTTGGGTTGGTTGCTTCATGTTTGCGTGGTTATGCATTAAAATTGTTATTTCTTGCCAATTCTCATACGAATTATACGAAATTGTTGACACAAGGGTGTGTAATTGTGCATTGTTGATATTGTTGCTGTTTATAACTAAAGATGGAGGAATCTTTGAAAAAGCTCGTTGCATGTCGCGGCTACGTAAAAGGTACTATTACTAGAATTTCTAACTTTGTTTCGAACGAAAACGATGTTAAAATAAGCTCTTTCGAATCTCTAGTTACTAAGCGAGATAAACTAATGTCAGTTTTTAAAGAATATGAGGGCTATAACAAAGATATTTTATCTATACATTGTGAGGACAAAGAAGATGTCGGCCTTGCTTAGTGAGGGGAGCTTTCAATTGCATAAGTGGGCTTCAAACACACCTAAAATTTTAGCCGATATACCAATATCAGAACAGCACTTCAGTGAGATTGATTTGCAGAAAGGTAATTTCAGCATGAAGGCTTTAGGTCTTACGCTTGACATCGCTAAGGATTGTTTTACAGTCAACAGCTTAATACCGTTTGATAAAAATAAAACTACAAAAAGAGAAATTTTGTCCTATATTGCAAAATTTTACGACCCTATGGGATTTGCTAGTCCGGTCACAATGAAAGCAAAAAGCATTATACAAAAAATATGGTCTTTGAACATAGGTTGGGACTCAACATTGCCTAACGAATTAGTTGACGAATGGCTCGATTTCGCTAATAGCCTGGCTGCTATGCACGCCATCAACTTAGGTCGATACATCCCAACAGAGAACGCAGAAGAAGTCCAGCTGATTGGCTTCGCGGACGCCTCAAGCACAACGGGATATGGTTGTGGTATTTACCTGCGCGTAGTCGACAACACAGGTAAGGCTAAGTTACGCTTACTCTGTTCAAAGTCGCGAGTTAATCCACTGGCAAATCGACTTACTATACCCAGATTAGAACTCAATGCTGCATTGCTTTTAACTATCTTAATGGAAAAGGTAAATGACACATTATCAAAGGCTTTAAAAATTGATAATGTATGCTTATTCACTGACTCACAAATAACTTTAGCTTGGATAAAATCAGAAGCTACTAAACTACAAGCCTATGTATCAAACAGAGTAAGTGTAATTCAGCAAAAAACAAGTAAATGGACTTGGTTGTATGTACCATCGTCGGACAATCCAGCTGATTTGATCAGCAGGGGCTGCAATGCGCAACAGCTTCCAAGCTGCGACCTCTGGTGGGAGGGACCTAAGTTCCTGCAAAGTAAGTATGATCTTGGTAGTAACAAGTTAGAATTGCCTATTGAGCTACCCGAAATCAAAGCGGCAACATCCAACGAAGGTAAAGTAGTACTTACAACTATAGTTCCTAATGATTTATTTAATGTACTGGAAAAGTATTCAGATATACAAAAAATGATAAGAATAATTGCCTACGTGGTTAGATTTTGTCAAAATTTAAAATGTGGTAAAAGGGACCATAGTGTTTTCAGTTCTGATGAGTTACAACATGCATTGCATTTAATTATAAAACATGAGCAATCTCTTCATTTTATAAATGATTTAGAGTCATTGCGAAAAGGCAGTAGCGTGCGAGGTTCTCTCAAATCTCTACACCCCTTCTTAGATAAAGATGGGTTGCTTAGGGTAGGGGGACGATTAGAAAACTCAGACATACCACTTTCACAAAAACATCCTATCATTTTGCCCAAACATTCTCGAATAACTGAACTTATTATACGTAATGAACACATTAGATTACTACATGCAGGACCGAAGTCGCTTTTATCTAATTTAAACCAGAAATATTGGTTAATAAATGGAATCCGACAAGTAAAGAAAATTACTCATAAATGCTTGGTATGTTTCAGGCTCAAGGCTGTTGCAGCGAAGCAGCTGATGGGATCCTTGCCTCAACACCGCGTTACGGCATGCAGGGCATTCCAAAAGGTCGGCATAGACTTCGCTGGGCCAGTCCAAGTAAAAAATTCCAGAATAAGAAAAGCGTTAGTAACTAAAGGTTATGTTTGCATATTTGTATGCTTTGTCACCAAAGCAGTACATTTCGAATTAGCGTCAGATCTCAGTACAGAAGCATTTTTAGCTTGCTTCAAGCGATTTATAAGTAGACGAGGCTTGCCCAGCGACGTGTTTTCCGACAACGGTGGATGTTTTCGTGGGGCAAGGAACCAGCTAGCTGAGCTGTACCGCCTATTCGGTTCTACTGATCACCAGTCGATTTTGCAAGCCTATGCAGCTAAAGAAGGTATCAAATTTCATTTTACACCTAGTTACGCACCGGTTTTTGCTGGGCTTGCAGAAGCGGCAGTGAAAAGTATGAAATTTCACTTGAAACGAATTATACTAGACGCCGTACTAACTTATGAGCAGTTATGTACAGTATTGTGTCAAATAGAGGCCGTCCTTAATTCACGACCTATCTTACCTCTCTCTGAGGATGTAAATGATTACTGCTACCTTACTCCAGGGCATTTTTTTTTTTTTTTTTTTTTTTTTTTTTTTTTTTTCTAAAAAATATAAACGTTTTAACAAAATAAAAAATACCTTGAAGTCTTAATCCATCTCTTCAGCATCCCAAAAAGATGTTTTCTCTCTTTCCTCAATTGTCTCACAATTTGTCAACACAGAAAGAGCCTTTTCAACCAAAGAAGATTCATTGCTTTCCAAATTGGTTCGTTGCATCATCGTCTTCATAATGGATATTAAATGTTCTTGCATAGAGACTGATGTTGAAGGGAACTCCAAGGATATTGTAGGGTCTAAAGTATTTAGGAGATTGAAGACTGCTGAACAAGCTTTTTCTTTTTCTGCTTGTTCTTTCTTTCCTTTCCCTTTGAAGCTTCTATTAGATCTCTTACAGTATCTATAAATGCAATTGGGTGTGTCGACGCTATCTATTGTCAAGCATCCATGTTCTTTTGAGTATGTCATTTCCTCATTGATACTGTCACAGAAAGGATTGTCAGGATTTGTGATTTTATAAAGATACTCTTTTTCCTCTTCAGTCTCTGCAAGTCTTCTCTTTAACGCAATTTCATTCAAATGGCAATTAGTACAATTCCATAGGTTTTCCCCACCATCTTCAATCAATTGCACTTTCAGGGATATGTTCTTCCTAATGTTCGTTGCATATTCTTTCAATCTCCAAAGTCTTTTACATGCGTCAACCCCTATTCTAATTCTTGCTGTAGCCCCTAAATGGTTAATGACTAGGGTTTGTATCAGAGTAGAGGTGCCTTTGGCTATTGCATACAGATCATCATAAGGGTTCTTTCCTTGGGGTCTGATACTAGGGACTTCTGTCCCATATTGTGATACGAATTTCCCGTCTATATACCACGATGTGTATTCTGCTATCCCCTCTGGCAGAAAGAATGTTTTGTCTGGGCTTAAGTTTATGCCTATTAAAGACAAATTCTGCTTGTTCTTTGTAACGCATAGTACGTTGTTTTCTGCACTGTTGGAAAGATATTTTGTAGTAGAATCGTCGCTGGATCTCATGCGACTCATACCACTTTCATGCAGTTCCTACTCATCTTAAAGTTCATAGGTAAGAGCCCAACAGTAGTACTAGCCGCGTTCAGCATTCCCATCAACATGCCGGGACTTGAGTAGAAGTACCGCCTGTCACCAGTGATTTTATTCTTCAATTTAATATACCACTCTCTAGTACGGGCATTCATCGATAGCATATGGTCATCAATCCATTCAAGTCTTGAATAGTTGCTTGAGTTTTGTACGATGGGACCTGGACCTATTTGTATCATCTTCCAAGCTTGAAACAGATGGCCATATTTGCAAATCATCACGAAGAGCTGACCGTTCCTGCTAGCTGGAGGAATCGCACTTATTGCCCTTAGTACTGGATCGAACATGTAATGATGCATTAAGTAAAAAATCGCTGGTGACAGGCACTCATTCCACTTCGTTGCATCTTCTGTCCCTTGTGATACATGTGTAGCCAGGTCGGTGTCAAGGGTGGCTATTTCCATATTTGAGGTTATCTTAGCCTTCTTTTCCTCTCCTCCGATTGATATAGTAGAACCTGGCAGATCCTTAGATAATTCTAAGTGGAATGCCTCAATAATATGCAGGAAAGGCCGTAAAAGCATTGTTGCAGAGGCTATAGCTCTTCTGTCCTTCTTACCCCTCTCTTTATGTTTTATGTAAGAGGCAAAACTGCATGTTAGCTTCTGCATCATCTGTCTTACATTTTCCTTACCAGCTATTATTTGTCTTTTCATCTTCATTGACTTCTTAATCTTTAATTCTCTCTGCTTTGTTTCTTTATTTAACACTTTAATCTCCGTCTCTTCTTCAACACTTTTAAGTATTGTTATTTTCTCCTTTTCAAAACATTCCATTGTTGCTTGAATCCAATCTAACAAACTGAAGCAGTCTCTGCCAGTATTTTCGTGTAGAAAGTTAAAAGCGGATTCATACGCCTGCGCAGCAGTTACACTCTGTTCCCTGAAGGGGCAAAATGTCTGTCTCCCTTGCGTCAGGATATCTGAACTCTGATTGAGTATTTTGTCCATAATTCTGTTCACCACAGTGTCGATTTGTTTTGAGTGTGAAATTAGCATAGTTTGGCACATCTCTCTAACTACTGAGGTAATGTAATTGCCGTGTACGACACCGTGGGGGAAATCTCCATCCTCTCTTTCCCATTGAAGCCTTTCTACTTCAATCCCACCTATTAGGATTGTTTTCTTTTCAGGATCCTTTTTCCTGTTATACTCGAGGGCTCTTGATACCGTCTCAGCAACCTTAGGTGCCTGACTCCCGTAGCCATGTGGAGGGGTCCCAGTGTAGATGTAAAGTGCACTTATAGTTGAGAGACTTTTTGTAAGCTCATTATCGAACTTTCTTTTATATGAGACATTTCCGTCTTTTTCACTGTCATTATCTGGTAATAGGACTTCCATTAACCCTAGATTCATAAACATTCGTCTCTCAGAACGCGAGAAACGAAAAAATGATTCTAACTTTTTGAGTAAACGAGATAGAAAGCTGGCCTCTCTAGTACCTTCCTAGGTCATACGACTATAACTGTCGCGAGTGCAGTTTACTTGCGACGACGCATCCTTCAGCAATTACAGAGCTGTGATCGTCTGAGAAACGAATGTTTATGAATAGTGGTACGATTGACTAGTACAAAGATAGCCAATATGGTACTTTTACGGTATGACCAATATGGCTATTATATAAACTCTGATGTTATTTATGTCCATAATACTGTAAAATAAGGAATAAAACTAGTAAGCAGACAATGTTTTATAAAACATATTTCAGTAAAAATGACCTAACTGTGGTTTTGTAAACGTCGCGAAATACCAACTTCGAAGCGATGCCTAAAATGGAAAATAGAAGAAGTTTTAGATGAAATGCCTACCAATGTCACACCTGGTCTAAGTACTACATAAAAAAAGTTATGTGGCTTCTGTGATTATAAAAATCATTGGATGACGAGGTTTCAATGTAAGCTCTGCAAAAAGTTAATGTGAATGGACCACCGTGGCCTAATGTGTCTGAAATACGCAATTTGAATTTAATTTTGTTTTATTATATAATTTTTCAATGACTAATTAATGGTTTTAAACAGTATAACCATTGCTTTATTTCGTTCATTAACAAAATCATGAATTACCTTCACTTGAATATAATCGTCTGCGAGACGAATGTTTATGAATAGTGTTACTCCTACATATGTTTATGAATCTAGGGTTAAGAACGAATTGTATTTTCTTCGGAACATTTTGTTGGTTATCTCAAGTGAAGTTCATAAAATAGGATCTGTTCATACTGACGGAAAATTGTACATGAGGTCATTGCAGAGCATAAGTGTATTGCCTATTGAAAACTAAATTTAGTTTGTACTCTATTTACTGTATCACTTTTCTTAAAAATTGTAATGGTGTTACATTCCTATATAATTATTGTAATGTTAGATTTAAGTAAAAATGTTAAGCTTATAAATATTAAGTAGCATTTATGATAAGTTCAATGATAACTTCTCTTCTTAAAGTTTTTCTTAAAACATGTATAAGTTTCTAACGATTAAAATTGCCTATTATATGTATAACTAACTCTCAAATGTGTCATACAAGTCCTACTTTAATTATAAACAAGAGCATACTTCAATGGTAACATTTATTAGATACTTATGTCTTTATTTATATTAGCAAGTGTTAGTAAGTAAAAGATAAAATTATATAACTGTTACTTAGCAATAATTTCTTAAAAGGAAAATATATTTAAGTTTCTATTCTATTGTAATAATAATAACTTTTGCACTTAACTAGTTTATGAGAATAGTAAAACACACATTTGTTGCAACAAGTTTATTTTCACAAAAATAAGTTTATTTTCATTGTGGTATTGAAATGTAAAGTGAAATAATCATCACACTACTTATACTGTATTTATTTGTTTTGGGCCGCAGTATGTTGCTGGCAACACAAAATATATAGTTCACTCTCTCACTCTCGACTCAGCGGCCATAGCTGACGCGTTGACCTAATAATTACTTACAAATAATTGTGTAAAGTGCAATAAACGGTGAAACCTCTACAGCAGTTTATTTATACACCAGCCCATCGATACAGTCCACTAAAACTCCCACATTTGGTCTTCATTGTAACCTTCACATGATAAAAGTTTATCCCTTAGATCAGCGGTCGTCATACTTGACTGGCCAAGGGCCACACATGACAATGTGAGTGCCAGCGCCGGGCCGCAGAGTATGTGAAGGCGCTCCAAGAGCGTTTGCACACTTATACATGTGTATTCAGCTCATTTCGTTATTTACTTCGCACTAGCTGTGCCCGCGACGTCGTTCGCGTGGGAGTTGATATCGAAAAAAGTACTCAAACATATTGTTCACTAGAATATTTATTGGAAAAAGATAATGTATAAACATAGGTAGGTAAGAAATGATTTAAAAAGTTCAACGCCGTAATAAAAAATACCAATGTTTTATAATTAGGAATTATGGTGTTGAACTTTTTTAATTATTTCTTGTATATCGGCATCTTTTGGACTACATGCAATCCTCATTGTGTCTTCTAAATGAGTGGAAAGACGATTACGGTATTTATTTTTTAAGAAGCTCATTTTCGAAAATGAAGCTTCACAGAGATATGTTGAAGGAAATATGGTTAAAACAAATTGTGCGCAGTCTTGTAAAGATTTATACTTGCTAGGGGTATTTTTCCAAAATTTTATGTACTCCTGCTTTTCACGGTGCTCAATAAAACTAGCTTTAAGCTGTGTGTCGTGCTTTAGTTCAATGATTTCATTCATTAACTGTGTTTTAGAAAATCCAAACTGGCAGAATAATTTCATATCTTCGTTTTCGACATGCCAAGGGTTTTCCACAAGTATAAAGCAGTTCTTAATTTTTCGCACATCGTCAAATCTATTTTGTATTTCTCTCAGATATTCTTTCAAATATGATATCAATTCTTGATGGATAGTACTGTCTGGAATGGAAACTTCGGATTGCAGAGCAGAAACAGTTGGGAAATTTGAAAAATCTCCCGCTTCGAGTTCGTTTATGTATAATTGCAGTTTGTCTTCAAATGCAAACACTTTATTTGTCATTTGTCCAATAATTTTGTTAGGTCCTTGCATCTCTAAATTAAGACTATTGAATTTCATAGTGATATCGGTCAAAAAAGCCGCAAGTGTCCACCAGTCATTTTGCTGTAGTTGAGGGAATTCTTTGCCACTTTGTTGCAAAAAAAGTATTATTTCGTGTTTTAAATAAAAGAACCGTTCTAATACTTTTCCTTTGCTTAACCATCTGACGGCTGTATGTAAGATAACATCGCCATAATTAGCTTGTAATTCTTCAAGAAGGTCTTTGAATTTTCGATGATTAAGTTCGCGCGCGCGAATAAAATTTATAATGTTAACAATCGTATTCATCACGTCTTTTAATTTGTTATTCGAAATTTTACATGCCAAAGTTTCTTGATGCAGCAAGCAATGAATGGGCAACAAATTTGATAAATTCCATTCCTTCTTCATTAAAGCAATCAAACCAATATTTGCACCCACCATTGACGGACAACCATCAGTACACACTGATATCAACTTATTTACAGGTATGCTGTGTTTTTCTACAAATTCTTTTAGAACTTCCATAAAATCACAGCCTCTCGTACGACCCTTCATGGTAATCACTGCTAAGAAGTCTTCTTCTATGATTCCGTCCATTGTGCAGTACCGAACAAATAATGAGCACTGAGACATAGAAGTTATATCCGTACTGGAATCGCAACTAAGACTGAAGTATTTGCAGTTTTTCAGTTTGTCAATTACTGCCTCAAACAAATTTTTCGAAATATCTTCAACACGGCGGCGACAGGTGGATTCAGAAAGTGTAAGCTTTTTTACTTCTGCCATTATTTGTTTACTATTTGAAAAATTTTGAAATAACGTTTGAGAAACAGTTATCATACACTCTTTCATCAATTCAGCATCAGTGAAGGGTTTCATGCGTTTTGCAAGAATGTTACACACTTGGTACGATGCTTTTGTAATAGCCTCATTTTGCCCGACTGCTACCGTCATAATATTTTGTTGACGATGAATTGATGATTTCAAATGAGTTATTTTATTCTTTCTTTCAATCGTATCTAAAGGGTAGGCTTCGGTAAATGAACTATGCTTGCTTGTGTAGTGGCGAAATAAATTGTATCGCTTAATTCCGACGACAGTTTCCCGGCATATTAAACAAATAGCAGTACCTTCCTTATATCCACTTATAAAACAAAATTCTTCCTCCCATTTTTCTTGAAAACTTCTATTTTCGTCAATTATCTTCCTTTTAGTAGCACATTTAGATGATACTCCCGCCATTATACATAGAATACCGCACGCGCAATGGATGAAGCAAGAAACGTTCAGTCTTGTGCGTTAAAACAAATGAAATAGCTCGCGCCTCGTCTCGACTCCAGTCCAGTGCGGTGTATCGGCGCGGCGGGGCGGTGAGCGGGGAGCGCGCAGGGTACACGCCCGCGCCGGTCTATAATGTAGCGACGCGTGCGGCAGACTATCGTCAGTCACCGTCTCGCCGGATTCGAACGCAAAGTCGGTTCTGATTTTGTTTATGAAATGTAGGTATAGTTAATAGGTATCTTCTAGGTAAGCGTGTTCCATCGTAGACCACTACGTCGCTTAACATCAGGCGCGTTCTGGTCAAACGCAAACCTATTATAAAAATAAGGTATAGTTGACTATGAAATAATTTACTTTGTCGCGGGCCGCACAAATTACGGCCGCGGGCCGCATGCGGCCCGCGGGCCGCAATTTGACGACCACGGCCTTAGATAGTTTAATTTGGCATCTAAGTTAGGCAAATTTTCTTTCTTCATGAGATCAAACAAGTATTGTCGGGTAACAATCCTTACTCCTGACGTACCCACTGAACCTAAAACAAACAAACACTATGTTAAAAAACACTAACAAACATTTTCATTTTTAGACGATGTTTCGCTGAATGTCTTTAATCCCTTAAAACAGTATTTATCCGGACGTTTCCGGAGATGTTTTTGATGGTATTTATAAGCTAAAAGATCAAATAATAACCTATAATAAAAATTATACCCCGATACATTAACAAAAACACTAGCAAAGAAAAAATATTGAAGAAAATTACGGTATGAAAATGAGTCATTTTATTATAAAAAAAACTAATGTAGTTTTATGGTTGATCATAACTTTATTCAGATAATTTGTAAGTCTCTTACCTTGTTCATCAGATTCCATCACTTTCAATTCGTAAAAAGAACTTGATAACATAAAAAAATCACCTTGAAAATTTAATGTTTACAAGAGCGCCGAGAACAGATACGTACACTAGGTGAAACGGTCTAATTCCGACTGATGCTACCTGAGCGGGGTGCGCGGGGGCTCTAGACAAAGCATGGAGTATTGTTACTTGGTTCGTACTCTGTTCCGGGAACTCGTTTTTATGAATGTTATTGTTATTTTGATAATGGGACTTTTGGCCGCGTAGATCGTCGTAATACTTGTATGTGCGGCGTCGCAGATGTGATCAAAGATTTGGCCACGGTAGCTCACTGACATGGATGGTGATGAGATTCACCGTTAAGGTACCTATCTGTATGGATAGGCTTCCTATACACAGTATGACTAACTGAATGGTCAGGATTATGTATAACAGTACATCAAGAAAGGCTAAGGACCTATTTTTCTCCAATTCCATAGTGAATTGAATTTTATTGTGAATGGAATTTATATGGTCTAAGAATGCAAGGGACATTACTGTGAGGCAAGATGGTGAAAGTGTCATCAACGTACCTTTTGAAAATCTTCGGCACAGCCGGGGCCGTCTGGAGTGCTCTTTCTTCAAAATCCTCCATGAAGATGTCAGCAACTAAAGGAGAGACGGGTGAACCCATAGCTACACCGTCGATTTGTAGATAAAACTCATTGTCCCACAGTAAGTACCCGTTGGTAAGGCAGTGTTCAAGTAGCTCTGCATATTCAGGAGACATGTTATGGTCACACAACCGTTTCATGTGTTAGACTTCAAATTCAAAATTCAAATTCAAAACTTCTTGCGAAGTATTGAGAGTATTGAGTAAGTATTGAGTGTCTTCGCTAGGTGTTGTGTCAGTTTGTAAGTTGGTGTGTCAATCTGGCGTAGAGGAGCATTGTCTTTGTGTATTTTCGGCAACCCTTTGTAGTTTAGGCGGTTTCGCGCAAGATGGAATTAATGTTTTGACGTCCATTTCTAAAGTGTCGGAGTATTTAGTTATTAATTCTTTGATTTTCTTAAGAATTTTGCTGGCTGGGTCTTTGTTTACTTTTTTGTAAGTACTACTATCCGACAAAAGATCTTGAATTTTCTGATTATAATCTGTTCTTGCTTTATTGTGGACTGTATACTTTTCTTGTTTCGAAGAAAGGTAAGTAAAACCGGTAAACCTACAATCACCAAATAACAACACCATATAAACTTGTAACACTAATACATAGAGAGAGAGTACTTGCTCCAGCAAAACCACGTCATATGATGATCTAATGAGAACTAACTGAACTACGAAAATGCCTCTACATTTATACATATTTTCCCGGCGAACTCGCGTCCATGCTGAGTGGCGCCACTAGCGGCTGGCCAGCGGACCATTTTCTCTCTCTTTGTATATTCATACTTTTATTTACATTTTCTAGTCTACATACATTTTTAGCTTATATTTAACTCTTATTCGTAAACTAGGGAGTTAGGGCTCTCTCCCGACAGCTACGACGCTCCGTTGGGCTGCGGTGTGCGATCGAAGTTTGTACGTATAAATATTAACATTTCAAGGGGAACAAAACTCGACTGCACCTTCAGTCCGCGCTCATTAACCGGGTCCACACCGGACGATCCACTGCGCTCCGATCGCGCGCGGCAGGAGCGCGATGCAAATAGCCGGGTCCACACCGGACATCCAAATAGCCGGATCCACACCAGACGATCCAAAATGGATCGGCGATCCTGCGATCCGCGATCCAAGATCGTGATGCGTGGAGCGTGGATCGTTCTAGGTCGATCCAACAGCAATCTTTGCGATCCTGACTTGGCTGCTCCAACGCGCTCCAGGCGATCCATACTGATCCGGCTAAATTCAGTTGAATTTTGTCTGGCTATGGAGTCACACGTGCAACGGCGGCGAAGAATAGCCGCAGCAGCAACAAGCTACATTTTACTTGTATATTTACGACAAAAATTACGAAAACGAAAAAGACAGTATTGGGTTAAAAAAAATTTTAAAAACCGGTTGGAATATGGAAATCGACTTTACAAAGAATTAATTGATGATGGAGCTGAAGCTAATTTTGCACGAATGACTTCAAATCAATTTGACTTATTGTGTTCACTATTGGAGAACAAAATTAGAAAGAATGATACAAACTATCGTGATGCCATAACTATTAAGGAAAGACTACTAATAACACTAAGATTTTTAGCAAGTGGTGATTCTTACGTCAGTCTACAGTATCTTTTCAGAGTGTCCAAACAGTCAATATCAAAAATTGTTCCTGAGGTTTGTGAAGCAATCATCGAGGTTTTGAAGGATTATGTAAAAGTAAGTGAAATTATATATGTATACTAGCTTTTCCCGCGTGGCTTCGCTCACGTAAACTATAGAATATTTCGAATAGAATTTATTTATTTAAATCAAATTAATATAATCTAGGTAGTACTGCCCATGAGAACAACTTATACTGCTTTGAGTCGATACCACTACTTTTAGTGTCATTGTATAAGCAGAATTAGGTACCAGGCGAATGACAGTCAATTATAATGTCGGTATAGCAATCACAAATAGTCGCCTATGATAATAATCTAATTCTAAAAGATTTCCAAGGAATTTTCAAAGGAAAATCAAGGTACACTTTGGCAAAAAAGAGTCTGTAAAAATTGGAGGCGCCACTGGTGCACTTTTCATACTACAATTTAAAGTTTCAAGTTATTTGGTGCTTACGTATTACTAAAACGAATTTTTTGTCATCAATTATTATGTAATAAATACTTTATGGCTATTTTAGTACTCTCAAACTTAGTTTTGAGATTCTAAGTTTTAGTTCTAGCTGTCACCGCTTCAGACTCTTTCACAGACTTACTCAAGCTGTACTTATAAGGTAAGTTTTTCTTTCAAATATAAAAGAAGAAATAAAATTGAAATATCGAATTCTAATCCGATTTATATTTGACATTCCAATTTTAAAGGATAATACATTGCACCAAGCCAGTTTAAATCAAAAGCACTAAGGAGTATTGATATCAACTTCGATGCAAATCACCCCCAAAATAACTTTCTACCCCTTTTTAACCCCGTTAGGCGATGAGTTTAAAAAAAATACGAAACACGTGTTCCATCAATTTTGTAAAAAAATGTTTATGCAAAATTTGAAGTAGATTGGACCAAGGAATCACGTTGTCCCATACAAACTTTGCCCCCGTTTTTCTCCCTCTTAGAAGTAGAATTTCGAAAAATCCTTTCTTATCGGATCCCTACGTCATACAAAGAACACACCCTCCAAGTTTCAGGTCTCTACGATCAGCGGTTTAGGCTGTGCGTTGATCCGTCAGTCATTCAGGACAAAGCATTTTATATGTATAGATTAAAAATATTAAACTCTTTATTTCAAACTTAGCTTATGCTTAAGAATATATACGAGGGCAAGGTGAAAAGTTCTCGGCCTGACAATGAAAAACTGCGATTTTCAGTTCAAAAATGATTTTATTTTTCAAGGCAGGAAAACTAAATTTTTACTGATTGGAACGCCATTTCTGTGTCAGGCCGAGAACTTTTCACCTTACCTAGGTAAAAGTTACATATATGTTATTTAAATTGGTGGTGATTTTGGTGATGGGGAAGGCTGCCAAGTTGTCGAAGTAGTAGAAGTTGATGGAAGCTGAGTTGTTGTTGATTCTGAAGGGCGTTCTGTATGTGATGAAGTTGAAGAGTAATATCCATAATTTTCTGGTCTGTATCTGCCTGTGTCAGCTTCAAAAATAATTTGAGATATAGCATGTTTTACATAAGTTAACGTTATATGATCATATTTTCGTAGTTCGGTAGCTATGTATTGTCCAAAAGCGGTGTATGAATCTGTCTCTGGTTGTTGTGGTTGAGCACATTGATTAAGTAGTTGAAATGCTTCCGAAATGGATTCATCTGTAATTATAATATCTTCGGTACCATGTGAAGATGTTTTTTTTCTTTTTTTATTTTGATTCCTTTTTTGGGTTTGAACATTTTGTTGGGTGTTTTGCACATTGGATTGGGCAGCAGGTTGTTCAGATGATACAGAAGGTTTAGTTGCTATACTTTGATCATTCATATCTTGCATTTGATTACTATCATTCTTAGTTGAGTGATTGTCTACGTTTTCTAGAGCAATTTCATTGATAGCATGTTCTCCGCTACCAGTAGTGCTATTACTTTCTTCCTGTAACAACAACAATAACAAATATATTAATCATAGTTACACTTTTTTCAGATGCCATCAAATGAAGAAGAGTGGCTCGCAGTGTCTCAGGAATTCGACGAAAAATGGGATTTTCCACATGTATTAGGAGCAATGGATGGTAAACATGTCGTTTTGCAAGCGCCTTTTAATAGTGGCAATGATTACGATAACTATAAATTGTTTCCAAGTATAGTTCTTTTTGCATTAGTAGATGCAAATTATAGGTTCCTTTACGTGAACGTTGGGAGTAAGGGCCGAATATCAGATGGAGGCGTGTTTAAAAGCACAAAGCTATATGAGAAACTTGAAAAAAAGGAGCTAAACATCCCATCGGCAAAAATTTTGCAAGTTCCCTATAAAATTGAAGTGCCCTATTTTATACTAGGTGATAAAGCTTTCCAACTAAATGAGTATACATTGAAACCGTATGAAGGTGATCCAGAAAGGAATTCGAGTGAACGAATATTCAATTACAGATTATCAAGAGCACGTAGAGTTGTAGAAAACGCGTTTGGAGTACTAAGTTCAAGTTACAGAGTTTTGCGTAAACCAATGCTGTTGGAACCAGAAAAAGCAACTAAAGTCGTGCTAGCGGCAGTTTACCTGTATAACTATTTACGAAGTAATTCTAATTTAAGATCACCGGTATCTTTTGATACAATACAGGGAAATAGAGAAATAGTTCCTGGAAGCTGGAGAACGGAACAGGCACCAACATCACTACTACCCCTAGATGCCATACCACGAAGAGCATCACAAAATGCCAAAGATATTCGGTCCCACTTAGCAAGACACTTTATAACAAACAGGGCCATTGTTTGGCAAAATGACTACCAATAATCTTATAGAAATTGTACTGTGTTCATGTTTTATAAGTTAGGAGGAACATAATTTAGTTCAGTTCATCGTACTTTAACCAATTAACTATGTAAAATAGCTGTGTAAAATAACTCACCTGTGGGAGGGTATCCCTTGTTCTCCCAGGGTCATTCTTATCCGCCATGAAACCAAACTCATCGTAAGCAAACCATTTTGATTTGTAAGTATCTTCAGCCCCTGAAATAAACAATAAATGATACTCAAAACTTTTAAACATTTAAGTCTATATTTTTATCACAAACTAAGTTAGGTTACTACGTTGTGGAGTTTTAAACAATACATTTTGTTATTATTACTAATAAATTAAAATTAAAGCTTCACTAAGACGTACCGAGCTCACCTCGTAAGAGTATTAAATGAACAAAGTCTCGAACAAAACAAACTAAAATTTCTTACCTGAACCGGTAATACGACTCTGTTTTTCTCTGAATCGTTCTCTTCTGTAGCCACCCGACAAAGACTTCATTTTTTTCTTTAATTCTGTAGTTGGAATATTGTTCATTTGCCGACTAATTTGCCGCCAGGCATCTTCTCTTACACCTCTATTTGTGTAATTAGTATCATTAGGATCCCATAAACATTTACTCTCTCCATATAGGGAAATTAAACGTATACACTGTGAATTATCCATAACGGCGGATCGCGCGATTCAAAATCACAACCGTCTAGACCGCGCGCGCCAAGCGACTGAGGCCCCTTTGTGCATGAACAAAAAACCGACAACAAATGGATCGCACGCGGCGAGGAGCGCGCGCTCCCCGCCGCGCACATGGATCGCGCGCGGCACGTCTACACTTCACGCTCCGTGGAGCGCGCTCCATGCCGCGCGCGATCGGAGCGCTTTGGATCGTCCGGTGTGGATCCGGCTATTAACCGGGTCCGGGGGTAATATTGGACTATCAAAGTTGCTCATTATCAGTTCCAGGTGTAGGTGGTGGTGGAGGAGGTTCTGTAATGTTTAGTGATGATGATGATAATTGTATGTTTTCATGTTTGTGAAGTGTCTGTTTCTGTACGAGCTGTGAAATAACCGTAATGCGGGGCAGTCCAAGAGTTTTGTTCGTTTATTTCTTCGGCTTCCAATAAAGCATTCATTGCAGTGCGTTTCACTTTAAGCTGTAAATAATTGGGAAGTTTTTTCAAGGTCTTCGACATGGAGACAAAAAAATGATCCAAGTCATCTAAATCATCGGATGCTGTAAGAATCTGTTTTAACTCGGCCCGTTCCTTCGTTCGCTGCTGGTTATTATTTTGTAATTGCGTAAGCAGTTCGGAGACATCGACCAATTTTCTGTTCTTAGATTTTGAAGAAAGGCCGGAAGATTGGGTAGATTGTGTAGCATTCGAAAGAAGATCTAATTGAATTTGCTCTGAATCGTTTGACTGATCGTGTGTAGTAACTGACGAGGCTGACATTTGTGTATCAGTGTCATGATCAGGGCTTCTTATCGATTCTGAATCATTCCTAAAATTTGAGGTTCGTTTTGAGTCGTTTGAGTGTTGAGTCGGAGACGAGCTGCGCGATAAGGAATGCGGCGCGGGGGAATTAGCGTCCGAAAATAATGGGGCGGCCTGAGATACAGGCACTTGGGATTCCGAGAATTCCATTGTTTGCGCAGGTGCGCTAACGGCGGAATTCTCGGACACAGGGCTATCCGAGCAGGTAGCCAGACGGGTTTCTACCTGTTTAGGGGCAGCGGATCGCGAAAGGAATTCCGGCGGGATTTTGTTGCCAATTTTGGCGAAGATTTCGGGATCTTGTAAAAGATCCCTTAAAATATCCATGGCTTTGGCCTCTGAGGCCTTAGCCTTCGTTTTCCTAACCACTATAGCGGGTGCGCATTTACACCGATTCAAAAAAAAACGCGTCGCGTTCCGGGAAGAAGAATCTGTAAGAAACTTCCCGGCAGTCGCGCCTATAATAATGTCTAACTAGACCGCTCCCCGGGTTGGACAGGCCCTGGGGTGTGTATTATTCGTATGACCCTCCCCGCCGGGTATAGGCAGGGAGGAGTGAGTCCTACGGTGTGCCCTAAGCTTGTAATCCCGTCGCCAGTCTTATTGTGCGAACGGGTCCCTGACAGCTTAAGTGCAGAGGGTGATATGGGCCGAAGCTTGCAGCACCAAAACAACACTAAAGGATAGGAGAATAGGGAGTGGAAAGGTGGGATGAAGGTGATAGCTAGTGTCGACTAGGAGACCCACCAAGGCCGGTGGTACTAGCTCCTTCCGATGGATTGCTGCCCCGCAGCGGGTGTATCGGGTCCACACCCTACTCGGTTTCGTTAGCACCGTTAGGTTTCCACCGAGGACCACCAAATAGTGGCTTAACCAGATGGGGCTTAACAGCGAAAACTGTCAAAGAAATAGATCGTCTACCGCCTTGAACAAGGCAGCTTCGGATCAAAAGCTGGCGGAGCTACGGCGGGGCGTAGCGCAGAGTCTCGGACAATAGCGGTCAGAGCGCGCGGCGGACACGTCCGTGCGCGGTGAGAGCCAGTGAGCGAGATTTTCCTTGCCGGCGCATGTTATTCGTCTTGTCGCGCGCGACCTCTCGGTGCGTGCGACGAACTGGCGTATGGGGTTATGGCCCCCTGTGCCAGAGTATTCGTCGCGGCCTGCATTAAATACGGGCCGGTCAATTTAGGCGGGCATTTATAGCCCTATGGCGTGTATAACCGATGCTTGAGCGTGCGCATCTCGGATTGGTACATCCTAATGTGTGGTGTTTGGGGTGTTTCTGTAGGGGCGCCCGAAGTGTTTCACGCCGATCCGTGCGAGCGGCCCCCGCTGGGTGAGAACCCCGGTTGCCCGGGGGAGGTCCGGCGAAGACCGGTCAGCGGACGGACGGCGACTTTGTTCGGCGCCCGCCTGCAGAGCGGTGAGTTGACCCGTGTTTACAACGCACCCAGGTCTAGCCAGTTACGTTGCAAACACGCGACGAGAGTGAGTGTAGAGGGCGACTTGTAGGTTCTGTGAGTCGTCGTTGCTCTTAGTAGACACCCAGTGCCATTCTTTGTGCTTCGTCAGCTCCTCGATTTCCGCCAGCCTATGTGCGACGAAAGATTTAAATCGTCTTGGGTCAGCCTTGATCCAAGCTAGCGCCGTCCTTGAATCCGTCCTTCATTGCCTTGGTGCCAGGGTGTTCGTGCATCCACCATTTCATTGAAGAAATTCATGAGGCTGATTAGGATTGGTTCATCTTCTTCCTCCTTGGCTGCTCTGTACTCGAACCACTTGAAGCGAATGATAGTATACATCTTATCGATGATTCAGCTTGAGATATCACTTGAGTGCAGGTAACTCTGCTTCTTCATTTCACCGACGTAACGCATCAACTCTTTCGCATCTTCACTCATCGAAGGTAGCTTATCAATGTTTTCAACTTCCCCTTGATGAGGTATGTCGGTCTTCCAAAACGGCGCTCCGACGCAGTCATCACTTCTTCAGGATCAACTTGAGTGTAGAGCAGAGACTTCACAGCTTCCTTGGCCTTTCCCTTGACTCCACGACGAAGCCTTCCCATTCAACTGCCGTGAAGAGGCCTTTCGTGTCCTTGTATATTGCCTTAAAAGCCATCCAGTCCCGTGCGTCTCCATCAAAAGGATGCAACTCACTCACATACTTACGTGCTCGTTGCATAACTACTGCTGCTTTATCCTCTGACGCTGTTCTAACGGCCTTCAAAATTGCATCCGCCAGCTGGTTGGTGCTTGATCCCGACGCTAGTTAAGGCTCGGAGGCGTGCGTTGCTTTCTCCTTATGCAGCACCTCTCCTGGACCGGCTTCCTTGGATTTCGTGGTTTGGGCGATAATTGTCAGAAACGCTAAATGACAGATTAGCGAATGGTCAAAAACGCATATTGCCAGGTGTCGCAAAATGACAAGATCTGATATTGACAGATTCGTATAATGACAGATTCGCAGAATGACAGATTCGCAGAATGACAGATTCGCAAAATGACAGATCAATCTCGAATTAAATAAAATATAGGTGTAAATAAAGTTAGTTATTATTATTGTGTTGTGCCCGACTTTATATAATATTTATATTCATTTTATTCATATTTTATTAATATTATATTTAAAAAAATTATAATTAAGGTCTAAATAAGAATTAAAATTACCAAGTAACGATATTTTTAACAAAATTCTTTATTTGTCAGTACAACAATATAAATTAAAAAACAAATCAACAATAACAGATGGTGTGGGGGGTATGCGGCCCCCACGTGCTTGCTTCCTGTGGACTGTATTTTTGGGCGGGATCCGTAGGGTAGAAATGACAAACACTGGATCAAGATTTTTGAAACCAAACTTGCATACGATGAGCCTGAAGTACGTGTTGTATATAGTGTGAAGCGTGATGTGGAGGTGGGGTTGTGCAGCGTAGCTTCTTACTGCTTCTAGTAGAGTTTTCCGAGTGAACGGTCTCGCAACGCGTATGGCGTTCTTATATAATGATTTGGCATGTTACAGGTGGGGGCGCCAGTGAAGGCGTGCGCATGTTGTAAGCGACCAATAGCGTGCGGTGTGTGAGAGAGATGTATGTATGTGTGCCACACACACATTGTGTGTGTGGCAAGTATTCTTTATTTCTTATTAAGTACACAATAACATAATCAAACAATATAAACATCAGAACAATTAAAGTATAACAATTTAAACAATTAGACAATGAGAGATCAAATATAAAGGTAATTATAAAAAGAAGTTAGAAATATTATAAAAAACAAGTACAAATAAAATGACAAAAATAAGTCAAAAAAGGTGTAAAAAAGGTATATAAAACTTTAAAGATCAACTATTTTTTACATGTTTAGTCTAGGTAAGTATCTGTTATTTACAGATGGTAAGGGTCTCCCTTTACAAAATTTTTAACCTTATGAATAAAAACCTACAACAACACACAATAAATGCAATAAAAACTGTGTAGTACTAACCTTATTCCAATTAGATTAACAAGCGCGAGCACAAATCACTAATAATTCACTGTTAAGAGGCTTCTCAAAACTCCGTCTTATCTGCGCGCGACCAGTTGCCGGCACGACGAAAGCAAAGTGAAAGAGGTTAAAATATAAAATGGCTACATCGCTCTTTGAACGATGACCGAGCTATTTATGGTAGACGCATTCATACTCTATTAAATGCAATACAGATAAAGCAAAATAGTTTTAGTTTTCAGTCATAACTTTGACGGAATAGACAACCATGACGCAAGGAGCCACTCAGTCAACACTGACGGCCACAAAATAGGGGTGCGACCACTGAGCATTTCCTGACACGCCAGAGGATCTTCCTCTCGATTGACGCCAACCTTCTCACAGCTTGCTTGTAGTTGTCGGGCAACGAGTCCACCTCGTTGCGCCACGGCAGCCCGACTTCGTAATGTCCGTCGACTCTCCTCATCGTGCGCTCGATGATCTTCATCGCTCGCTCGTCTTCGGGCTTCACCTTCCTTGCCAGGGAGACTCCAAGTGCATCTATCTTGAAGTGGGTCTTAACAAGCTCTTCGACCCGACGGATTTCTTCCAGTTGATCCATGCTCCTTTCATTTCCAAGCTTGTCGCACATGTGGAGTACGACGTGCCCCTCTTCATCTTTCAACATGGCGCGAGGTGCAGCTCCATGGATCACCCACCCAAGCTGAGTGCGTGAGGCGGCTGGTTGACTCTTCTTCCCCATCCGTAGTTCCCTGGTGACGATTAGATGCCAGTTGTCGGCACCTATCAGTAGCTTCGGTGTGGCACCGTCGAACAACGCGTCGTCCTTTATGTCCCGCAGATGAGGATAACCAAGTAGAGTTGACTTGTCCACCCGCTGCCCGTGAAGCCGCAGGTCCCTCATAGTGCGCGCGCGTAGCTCGTTGAAGTTGCCATCCTCGCAGCGGACCTGTAGCCTCACAGCTCGGCTACCTTCCTCACGCTGTTGCGAGTTGACACCCTGGATACGAAGCATAGAGGCCGGTCCGTCTAGTCCAAGCCTCTTAGACAATTCTTCATCGATGAGTGATATTGTAGACCCTTCATCCAGCAAGGCGGTGGTGTGCACATCTCCGCCTGGCCCTCTCAATACCACCGGACGTATCTTCAGCAAGACTCGTTGGTGAGCATCGCTTGAAGTGGAGACGCTCATGACAGTCTCCAGCGTTCCGCAGGCGCCGCGCTGTCGGTGGTCCCCGCTGCATCGAGCTTCTCCGCTGACGGATTTTCTTTCTTCACAAACTCCCTATGCAGCAGCGCGTGATGAGGACGGTCACAGTTCCCCACTCCGCATTTCTTTGCTCGACAGTAGTCACGACGATGGCGCCTTGTGATGCATCTGTAGCAGGCCTTCGCTTCGCGAGCCCACTCCCATCTTCCATTTAAATCCATCTTCAAAAACTTAGGACACTTGGGCACTTCATGATCAGCGCTACAGCAGAGGCATTCCAATTTTCTCTCCTCAGTCGTTGTGTATACAGCTTCACGGGTCGGCTTGCGTTTCGTGTTGACTTGCGACGCGCTCTTAACTTCTTTCTTCGCCGCGGGCACGGTAGGTGGCGTCACGAATGCAAATGTCATCGCTCGGTCCGCTTCCCGCATCAGAAACCTGGATAACAAAACAATCTCAGGCTCCCTTGAAGACGTTGCGTGCTCGGAGGCGTAGTCGCACCATCTCGTCTTGATGTGCGGACTCAGCTTGTCCACGACGTCACGAACTAGCAGCGGATTGTGTATGTAGCCGCGCCTGTCCATGTTGTTTAAGACGCACACGGTGTTCTGCAACTTGACAGCAAAATTATTAAGTTCATTTGCGTTACCTGTGAGTCGTGGCAGCCTCTTTAAATCTTCCATCACACGATCAATAAGTATTTCAGGCCTCCCGAAATATTGCTCCAATGTCTTCATAATAACGTCCGGGTCTGACGCGGTGTATAGCAGCGCCGACACCGCCTCTCTCGCCTCGCCCTTGATGCAGTTTCTGAGCCTTGCTAAGTTTTCAATCGCTGTAAACTTGTACACGGTCGACGAGTCCCTGTACGCCGCCTTGAAGGGAAGCCACTCCGTTGCTACGCCGGTGAACGTTGGTAGCTCGGTGACTTGCCGCGGTGGCGGCCGTACGCGTACCATCTTCTCCAATGTCTCCGCCAAATGTTCGATGGCCCGCCCTGCTCGTGCCTCTCTGCCGGGTGAGCGTGAAGTTGATCGCCGCCTCCTTCTATCTTGTTCATCGACGACCGGGGCAATTGGGTCCGCATATCTTGAGGCTTCGTTGTACACCGGGGCGCCGTCCCTATGCACAGCCGCTACAGGGTGAGGGGGTCCGCCCCCACGAAGTCCGGGTTGATGATCGACGACCTGGGGGTGGCCACGGTCCATGCTGTTGAGCCACTCGTCGATCCTTTCTTCAACTCGCTCTTCATTGCTGTGCACAGAGCCCTCTTCACGGGCGTCCGCCTCCGCTTGTATCGTTGCAACCTCGTACTCGAAACGCTTGCTTACAAGCTCCTTCTGCAATTCCAATTGCTCGGTGCGTATCGCGGCGAGCCTCTGCTGAGCTTCATACTCCGCCCTCTTGATCCGTGCAACGTCACTGCTGTACGATCTTCTTGTCCTTATTGTGCTGGCAGTCTCCAGCGCAGACGTGTCGCCAGGACCTCCTCTGGCGGGTTCAGTCGGCTCCCGGGTGCGCGGCGTCGATATGTCGTGCGATGTGGAGGGGACCGCGAGTGATTCCCCTCCGTCGTACGCGGGCGCCGCCGCTCGTCCTCGTCCCACCGATGGGATGTGAGGCCGGGCGCTGCGGTGCGTTCGGACGCGACCGCCATCGCACCCCCCATCGACGGGACGACAGGGAGCGCGGACGCGGAGGTGGAGGCTGCGGCCCGATCCACCGTCGCAGCCAGCGGGGCGCGCGCGCTCGCGGAAGCGAAAGTCGACGGCGACCTGGGCGATTCTTCGAAGACACGACGACGGCTGTCGTAGCCGGACTCCGCTTCACCCTCCTTGGCTGTTGTGCTTCGTGTCTTCATGATTCTTCCACAATCCGGCGCCGAATGACCAAACGATGTAGCTTCTGTGGACTGTATGGGAACGCTGGTTCTGGGGGCTTGATTGTGAATGACAAAAACGCACAATAGCTTCTCTCAAAAGTGTCTTCTTTATTCCTTTTCTTACTGCTAGGTCGCCGCCGACTGACTGAACCGGGAGCGCCTCGTCGCGCTCACTAACATAGGAAAATTTCATAGTACAAGTAGCGACGAGGCGCCCCCACGTTAAGAAAATCTTTGGCCAATACAATGTCTTACTTGGTACAAATATTTTTCTACCCCTCATTTATTTTAATCAAATTGTACAATTATTCTCAGATTACCTACACCCTTAAAACATAACTTACAACGATTCCCATCATTATCTGCTAATTACAGCTAATTATTCAGGTAATCATACAGCAATTTGCTATAAATCTGCCTGAGAACTTGTCCCTACGTGTTCCTACATATACCAGACACGTATTTACCTGTCATTTACCAGGGATATTGCATATAACGTCGAAACTTCTAGTACATAGGCCCTTCCTATGTACTAGGCACCCTTATCTACCTGGAACTTTAACCATTACCTTAAGAAAACTATACCTCACATTACCCATCAGATAGTTACCAGGTAGATACCAAGTTCCGCCGCTATCATGCAATACAAGCCCTATTTACCAGGATCTCACAGGTAAATACCAATAAAACAAGTACATAAGCACTGCCTATGTACACCTAAACATCCTATTTACTTTATTTGGTATATAAGGCACCTAAACATTACATCATGCTATCTAACACAGTTTCACAGGCAGACATGCTACGTTCACTACGCAAAACACTATAACACTTTGAATTTAACCACTTGCAATGTTTACACTTTTAATTATCACTATTGTTCTTAACTTTGCGTCGTCTTGTGCTCGTCGTCCGCAACAATTATCAATCCATGAATGATGACAATTTTTGTAGCATTTGTAAGCAAGATAGGCTGCTAATATCAACAGCAATCCGAGAATTATCATCATCACTGTACTAATTGCAGACAGATGAAATTGCATTTGTTCAGTACTGGCCGAATTCGAAGTTCCAATCCCATTTTGGTTGATAATGACTTCTTCTCTTTTTGGTGTATTAGAATTGCACATTTTTGAAAGTTCTAGAACACTTTAGTAATGCAGTGAGTACTCAGGACAATGGAATGCACTCTTACACGCGCGCATTTTGCCAACCGATACCCTATTACCAAACATGGCAGGGTCGCCATGTAAGGTTGGGCACTGAAGTATCAATAAAACGCTCTGACTGCTGGGTGGTAACTAACTCTTTATTGGATAAACATTGATTAATAAACGTTACGAGAGTAATCATATATCTATGCATAACTTAAATAAAACAATGTATAAAGTACTAATCATTATATATTTATTTACATAATCTCTTCATTAATCAGTCTTTATCATTTAACACAAAATTAAACCTTCTAACTAATTAAATTAAACATAGTAAACCTCTGACTAACAAAAATCACAGTTATTTTTACTTTGAGGAACGAAACGAGATCAAAAAATTATTAATAAGTAGCAAAAATGAAGTTAGTTGAAAAAACGTACATAACTAACTTTATTTTTCATGATACAATTGAAAACAGTTTTGATTTCGAGACAGACACAGGTAAACACTACACTTGGAACATTTAATTTTTGATCGGCTATGGCATCCCTCCATCATGCAAGACCTTGGTGCCTTTAAATCATCAAACACAGCCAGGTGATCATATCCATCATATCTCTTGCCTAGTGATGGGCGTATTGGTCGGTATTGTCTATTGATAGGTGGCTCGTTTTCAGAATCGATGGCTACATCGTCGTGGCGGTTATGTTCTGGATAGTTGGTCAAAGCATCAGCTACGCTGAATCGAAAATCTAGTAGGGTCAGAGTGTCCTTTCTTGAATAATCATTTGCCACGCAATCATTTTTGTACAGTCGCCACGAATTAACTAACGCCAAATCCAAAAAGTGGATATGGACCTTCAAAGTCCATTTTCTTGTCTTGATGAAAGTACGATAATACTCCATTTGTTGGTCGAGAATATCCACGCCACCCATGTGTTGATTATAATGTTGAATAATTTTAGGCGCTGGTACATCAATGTATGCACGCTGTTTCTTATCCCAACGTTTGACAGTAGTACCAGAAGAAGATCCTGTACAGTTAGATGCCATCATAACGGACTTATTGTCCTTCCATTTCACGATCACAGTTGAGTCCCTGGTGTAATGCTGACTTTCGCCGCGAGCCATAGCCGAATCTTTTTTGAATTTACAAGCTGCTCGGTCTGGGATACGATTAAACATGATGGTGCCACTGCTGTGTAAATTCCGTCGATTCATTTCTTCCACTAAAGGAACCGTGGTGAAAAAGCGATCATGATACACGCAACTTCCTGGAGGAACACTTCTGGTCAAATGGAGTATTACAGAAGGACCCAGACCCAAAGAAGTATCAGCAAACATTGTATTAGCGCCTCTATAAATTTCGAAGTCGAGCATCAGGCCATCGCTAGTCGTAAGAACAAAATTCTTCAAACCTTCTGGTCGTGGTTTATTTTTGACGACCTGACGCAACGCACATCGGCCACTGAAAGGTATCATCTGCTCATCTATTGAATAATAAGATGGAACTCTTTCCAGTTTGTTGCAAGTATCCTGAACCCGTTTGATCATCGGTTGCACCTTCCAAAGTGGATTGTTGGTTTCAGTTTCAGATGGCTGGTCGTGATCAACTACATGAAGAGCGTTGCGTAAAGTAATAAAGCGGTCGCGAGCTATTTTGTCAGCAATTAGCCCAATCCTCATATTAGCACGCCAGTACATCGGCATTCGTGGGTATGGCAGGCATCCCATGAGAATATGCACACCAAACACTTTAGCTACTTCAGCTTTTGTAGTTTTGAGTTCTTGGCCAGTCCTACGCATGTAATATAAGTTCGTACACCGAGCAATCTCCTCGAAGAAATCTTCATCAAAATAATCATGAAAATATTCGGATGGTGTACGAACTGGTTTTTTTGGTAAAGTTGCAGTATAGATATGTGGTTTGTCGATAAAAGGAATATTCTTCCAGGTGTCTCCATGACCACGTTGCTGCAGGTTTCGACGAGTAGCCGAAGCAGTACAAGAACGTCCTCTGCGTGACTGCATTCGCTGCGAAATGGTACCACGAGAACGCCCTCTGCTTCTAATTTGCTGCGAAATGGTACCACGAGAACGCCCTCTGCTCCTAATTTGTTGCGAACTAGTACTACTAGAGCTTCTCCTATTTGGTGTCGTTACCTGAGTCACAGGTTCATGTTCCATTTCAGCACCTGAACCTTCCGAATTGTTGTCCTCGCCTGCAAGGTCAGCGAGAACACGCGGCTCAGTTTCTATGTCATCTTCGTCATGGAACTCTTCGATATCTGACTCGATTCCATCTCCAAGAAGTGCCAGGATACGGTCTTCACACAGAGGATGCACTAAAATAAAAAAATAAACAACTATTTAGGCACAATACCCGCTTTTATTGAATAACCTAAAAAATACGTCCAAATCAATTTATAGGCTTACAACCGAACTATCACGATCGTGCTACTCGAAATTTTTTCGTAATCTATTCCTAATTCACAAAACGAACAACTAAAAATAGTTTGTATTTGACTAAATTGATGTTTAAACAATAAAATAAAACTATAATAATAATCAAAACTCGAAAATAAACAATAATACAAAATACTTACGCGTGCCACCGCTCGGGTCAAAATACGCGGCCATCTTATACCGTCGATTGTGACGTACTAACACGGTCTTGTCACGACTCGCGCGTCGCTGCATGTAAGTACTGATCTCTCACGATAGATCGTCGTCGGTTGCGTTCGCAAAAATGAATCCGCGCAGTCATGAGAATTTTTCTAAGTTACCCGCATTATCGTGTACCGTCGGGTGGAAAGGGTTAAACTCTACAAGGGAAAGCTTCCCGAAGCAAATTCATCGAATCTCTAGCCGTGTGTGCAGTCGCACCATCCTGTTGGAACCACGTGTGCGATGAAAACGATGGATGAGCTCGCAGGTTTGGTAAAAAGAAGTCCGTTATCATGCGTCGGTAATTGTCACTATTGACATTTGTCGCCTGGCCCCGAGCATCTTCGAAAAAAAATGGTCCAATTATTCCATGCGTGGATAAGGCGCACCAAACAGTTACCCTGGGGCAATGCAATGGCTTTTGGTGTTTCAGTCGAGGGTTTTGAGTTCTTGGAGCCCAGTAACGGCAGTTTTGTTTATTAACGTGCCCGTTTAAATGAAAATGAGCCTCGTCACTCCAAAAAATGGGATTCACAGTACGAAAACGCTCCAACATCGTCTCACAAAATTTTTTGCGTGAAACAAAATCACTTTCTTTGAGTTCTTGAACGATTTGAATTTTGAATGGATGGAACTTTAAATCCTTTTTTAAAATTTCATGAATAATCGCTCTTGGAAGTCCTAGTGAGGCTGCCCTTTTCCGTATCGAAAGTTGTGGATTTTCACGTAAACTCTCTTCAACCACTTCAATGTTTTCGGGAGTCCTTGAAGATCGACTGGGCCCTGGCCGTGGAGTGTTCATAGCCGAAGCAGTTGCGCGGAACCTTTGCACCCAGGAACGAATTAAATTCACACTCGGCCCATCACATTCGTCGTATACCGAAGTGTGAACAAAACTGTCGACGCGCAATTACGTACGAATCGTTACTCTTGAAAAATGCCTCGATGGCGAACGCGCGATGCTCACTCGACCAGTGCGACATCGTGACTGAGAAATCCGCACGATCACTGATTCCAATGACACCACTCCCTCCCCGCACCGTTTATTACTTTTTGAAGTAATCGTATTTAAAAACATAAATCTGCCACCAGACACCCTGTATTTACTATTAATTATTCGCTGGATTAATTCATCTTCTGTCCATTCAGCCATTTCGTCAACTACCTAAAAACTACCCACGACCCATAGTTTGGGAAACCCTGCTCTAATGACAACCGTTCTTCGGGGAGGGCGTAAGTGTGGAAGGACACGTTACGTTCCCGTGGAGCTTGGGGAGCGATCTAAAGTCGCTAGAAGTGACCTGGACTTTGATGCCGTGTTGGGTGGAGCGGGCGTTGGTGTAGTTGATCCTTAGATCTGTACACCATTTGGACATATCGGTCCATTTGCCCATATCCTGTATGTACAGGGGCGGAGCGGGCGGTATTTTCCTTGGGGCTAAGAAATTCAGATTGGTGGGCGGGGGTCTGCGGGCGGGAAGCCTGCGGCGAAGATGTCGGTTTAGGGACTAGGGATGAGTCAACCCTCTTTAGGGATTTAGAAGGGGCATGGTTAGCGTACGATTTTTGTTTTCGTTTCTTCCCAACGACTGTAGTGTAGCCGTCGGAAGAAGATGAGGAGGAAGAGGAGCAGGAGTCACATTCTTCGGACTCGGAATAAGATGACTCTGAAGCCATATCGACATCGTTGATACAACGAGTCTGAGACGGGCTGCGCGATAAGGAATGCGGCGCTGGGGAATTAACGTCCGAAGACAATGGGGCGGCCTGAGACAAAGGCACTTGGGATTCCGCAAATTCTATTGTTTGCGCAGGTGCGCCAACGGCGGACAAAGGGCTATCCGAGCAGGTAGCCAGACAGGTTTCTACCTGTGTGGGGGCAGCGGAACGCGGAAGGAATTCACGCGGGATTTTATTGCCAATTTTGGCGAAGATTTCGGGATCTTGTAGAAGGTCCCTTAGGATGTCTATGGCTTTGGCCTCGGAGGCCTTAGCCTTCGATTTTGAAGGGGCATGGTTAGCGTACGATTTTTGTTTTCGTTTCTTCCCAACGACTGTAGTGTAGCCGTCGGAAGAAGATGAGGAGGAAGAGGAGCAGGAGTCACACATTCTTCGGACTCGCAATAAGATGACTCTGAAGCCATATCGACATCGTTGATAGAACGAGTCTGAGACGGGCTGCGCGATAAGGAATGCGGCGCGGGGGAATTAACGTCCGAAGACAATGGGGCGGCCTGGGATAAAAGCACTTGAATTTCTAAGAATTCAATTGTTTGCGCAGGTGCGCTAACAGCGGAATTCTCGGACAAAGGGCTTACCGAGCAGGTAGCCAGACGAGTTTCTACCTGTTAAGGGGCAGCGGATTTCGGAAGGAATTCCGCTATCTGCTCCTTGCTCCAATCTTCTCTTGCAGTGTGTTGCTTTTCGCGAAGTGCGCTTATGGTTGTTCCTTTCTTCGGCAGTCGCGAAGGCTCCACACTTGTCAGCTTCTTTGTTCAAGAACTTCGATATCTTCGATAGGTCGGAGGAGTCATCATCTTCTGTCTTAGCAGTGTGATTCGTACCACTGGAACTTCAGGATCGTAGGTAGCTTGTCGACGATTTGCTTCAACATCTCTGGGGAATGAAGGTATTGAGGCTTCTTTAATCCTTTGATTGCTGCTATACTGTTGACTTGACTGGTAAAGACGCGTATATCCTTAGGGTGGTCCGTGATTCTTGATAGCGCCTTCACCTTATACAGCTCCGCTAGCACCAGTGCATCTGGTCTTCCATATCTTCTGCTCAAAGCTTGCATTACTTCTTTCGGAGAGGCTTCGGAGTACAGCAGACTCTTGATAGCTTCTCTTGCGTTCCCCTTCAACGCTCTTCTTAGACGCGCCATATTCTGGGGTTCGGTGAACATCGGTGCCGTGTTTTCGTACACCACCTTGAAAGGCAACCACTCGCTGCAAGCCCCATCGAAGCACGGCAACTCATGCATGTACTTAGGCGGCGGGGCTGGATATTCTCTTGTGGTACAGGCTTCCTTAATAAATAGCATTCGCCAAAGCTCGAACTTTAGCCCTCTTGGTTTCGGAGTTCTTGGTTCTTGGTACCTTGGCTGCTGGCAGGTCTTCTGGGGGGCGGGTGACTAAGCGGCTCGGGCTTGTCAGCATTCCTGTGGCGCACGTGCACGCAAACCCCACCTGTACGATCCGTGTACCGCGGATGCGGAGCGGAGAGCGAGAGGGGGCGGTACGTGTCCGCGCTTCACACTTCTGTACTGGATTGGGAGGCGTATGCGGGGGTCATAAAAACGCCGGGACTATATACAACACGCACTATATATTACTCGACTTGTACAACCTAACACTACGCGGTCACTACTCACTACGCCCAGCCAGTTAAATCTTGCTGTAGGCTTGCTGTATTCTTGCTGTAGGCTTGCTGTAGTTCTTCTTTTCTTGAGGGCTGGCTGGCGAGTGCATTGTCGGCACCGTGTTGTACTTCCTGTCGCGCGCGGCCTCTCGGCGCGTGCGACGAACTAGCGTCTGGGGTTTTGGCCCCCTGTGCCAGAGTACTCATCGCGGCCCGCATTAGCTACGAGCCGGTCTATAGCCCTATGGCGTGTATAACCGATGCCTGCACGTGCTAGCAGGTTGTGTGCGAGCAGGTTGCGGATGATTATGGATTGGTACATCCTAGTGTGTGGTGTTTGGGGTGTTTCTGTAGGGGCGCCCGAAGTGTTTCACGCCGATCCGTGCGAGCGGCCCCCGCTGGGTGAGACCCCCGGTTGCCCGGGGGAGGCCCGGCGAAGGACGGACAGCGGCTTTGTTCGGCGCCCGCCTACAGAGCGGTGAGTTGACCCGTGTTTACAACGCACCCAGGTCTAGCCAGTTACGTTGCAAACACGCGACGAGAGTGAGTGTAGAGGGCGACTTGTAGGTTCTGTGAGTCGTCGCCCTTCGTAGGCGAGTCAGCCCGAGTGCGCCCGCACGCGCCTGCGGGGACAGACGCCGCGTGAGTGCTATGCACATGTGCGGTGGTGCGTGTGTGCGCCGCGTGTGTGCGCCGCTCGGCTCGCGCCTATGTGGTTTATGACGGCGAAGTGAGGAAGGTACCATGTCCTGTTGTTCTTCTTGTTCGCTGGTGCTGGCTCAGCGTACCCCTTGCTGAGCAGGGCTTCCATTTGTTCGCTGTACTTTTGCTTCAAACATGGATTGCGGTCGAGCTTCTTTTCGATCCCGAAGAGCCGGTTTAAGGAGTTGCTGTAGTTGTCTGGAAGTGTAATCTCTTCTTTTTTCCACAGGAGAGCGGTCTCGTATCTTCCATCCTTTAGCACTGTTTTCTCCTCCAGGATACGTAAAGCTTGTTCCTCCGGGTCCGACTTCGGCTTCTTCGGTGTAATGCACAACGCGTCCATGTTGAAGTACTTTTTCATCATTTCTTGGAGGTCGTCTTCTGCAGGCTCTGCTAGATGGTTTATCTTCTGGACGTCTTGACTTATTGACGGAGTGTAGGTTCCATGCAGGACCCATCCTAACGGGGTTAGCGATGCCACCGGCTGATTCCTGTTTCCTCTTGTTCTGGATGCCAACAGAAGATGCCAGTTGTCTTGACCTATCAATATCTTCGGATCGGCTTCTTCGTATGTCAGGATGTCCGTCATGTCCCGCAGGTGTTCACACTCCATTAACTGTTCCCTTGGCACTTGCTGTGGAGACACCTTCAATTGTTTCACTGTTCTTGCCTGGATCTCTTCTTCGTGTCTGTTGGGTCCTCGTAGCGTGAAAGTAACACGTCGCGACGTCATCTCCGTAGTGTTCATGGCGTTGATTGCTTCTATTCTTAGCGGAGCGAGAGGTCCTATGGCGCCAATGCTTTTAGCTATCTTGTCGTCGATGAGGGATATCGTTGACCCGTCGTCCAGGAGCGCGAAGGTGTTCACTTTCCCAGCTGGACCAGTTATTTGCACTGGCATTATCTTCAAGTAGGAGTGTTTCTTGGTAGCTGTCCACGCTGAATTTATCGCTTCTGTTGTTCCTCCCTTCTCATCGCTGTCTTCTGTCTGTTCTGTCTTCTTCACGTGATGTAGCATCCTGTGATGATAGTACTTGCAGCCGTTTGTGCCACAAGACCTCGGTCGACAGCTATGAGTCTTGCTTCTGTATCGTAATACCTGTAGCGTTGAGTCGGGGTCATCTTCTCTATCATCGCCTTTGCCACTTCCGGGTTGTAGAGGTAGTAGGCGCAGTTCAAAGTCTTCAAAGTTGACACGGCGTTTGTCACCCGCGTCGAGAAGATGCAGATGTCCCTTGGTGACTCGGTCAGGCGCTAGGCGCGGCAACGCTCGAAGAGTGTCCATTTCAGCCATGGCGATTGATTCCGGTCTCCCAAATCTTGTTTCCAGAGTCTTCATGATGTCCGATGGGTCTGCGGTGGTGATGAGTGTGGTAGATACCGGTAAGGTCCGGGGTCTTCTTTAGGACGGCGTGGAAGATGCAGCCGGGTCGTCCTTGACGCGCCTTGATGTGGCGCACGTACTCCGGCTGGTAGCCCAGCACGCGAAGCTCCTCCTCTATGTCCTCCGGCGCAGTGTCTACAGGTAGCCCCTTAATGGCCACCTTTAAGCTTTTCTCCGCTGGTAGAAAATAGCAGAACCACGCCAGGTTCTCATGTTTCTCGAGCTCCGTCAGGTAACTCTGTACCAGACGGAACTCGTGGTCCGAGTTAGGGGAGAATCGAACCCCCTGGCCGAAGGGGCGCGCGTTCGGAGCGTGCCCCAGCTTCTCCTTCAGGGCGCGGAAGTGCCTAGCCCAGTTCGGCAACTTCTCAACTACCAGCGGAGGGTATCTAAGTTTCTTTTTATTTTTATTATCTACGGATTCTTTGTTGTTAACACTCGCGGAGTTATTAATATTGGTAGTCGTACCTTGTTCGTCCTGCGAGGGCGCTGCACTACTGGAGGCGTCGGTAGTGCGCGCGGGGGCTGCTGCGCCGGCGGTCGTCTTCGTCCGCGGGCTCCTTGCCTTGTCGGCGAACGAGAATGTTGACGCTGCGGGTCCGGGTCCGTTGTTCCTGCCCGGCACGGTAGTCGAAACCGTGCGCGGGGGCCGCTGTGGCAGCGGCGCGTCTGCGTCTCTGCGGAGACGCTTCGCTTCGTCCGTGGCGTCGTCGTCCGGGCTGCGTGCCGACGCTGCCCTAGTCCCGGCGTGAGGTTGAAATCGAACTCCAGGTCAAAAGTTGGAGCACTGAGCTGGGTATGTTCCGGCGGCGTCTGCAGTAGGTTCGGCAGCGACGGCGCGTTCCTCCTCAGGGCTTCTTCCCTCCGGAGCTGGGACGTCTTTCGAGTGCTCGATGCACTCGTCGCGGACTCCATCGACGCGATGGATGCGTCCGATCCAGCGAGCGACGCCGGAGATGGCGGTGCCGAGCCTCGGGGTGTGGGCGGCGAGCACGGTCCGGTCTGCGTGGGCACAGGCACTGACACTCGCGACGTGAAGTAATCCTTCGCGGCGGCACGGGACTGCGCGCTCGACGTCGACGTGCGGGCCGACGGAGCATCGCGAGTCGCAGCGCGGGGCGCGGGCGGCGCAGGCGGGCGCGCGGACACTGGCACGACGTGTCGCCGCGGGCGCAGGCGGCGGAATGGTTAGCGGCACTGGGCGAAATGACGTGCGCACTCGCGAATCGCGCGGGGTATGCGGCGGCGGGTGCGGGGCGCGGTCCGTGCGCGTCTTCGTGGCCGAGGCGGCAGTCTGCGGCGTTGGCTTCTTGTTGACGGCGGCGGCGGGGTGACGAGTCGGTGTCCCGGTTCCGGAGTATCGGATCGACGGGTCCGACAGCGCTCTTCCGCGCGCTGTTGTTGGCACTTCTTGCCAGCGGTCTTCTCCTTCCTCTTCGGTGCGTCTTGACGCGGCGGCGGGTTGGCCCTTAGAAGGGCCTTTTGGGCTGGTGCCCTGGCCCTGAAAAGGGCCGCGGGCACCATCGGAAGGCATCGTGGGGAGCGTACCTCCGCGACCAGTCGGTGCTTTTAACGGCACCAAGCGGCAACTTCGGTGGCGGTCCCACCGTATCTACGTCAGCGCCTGCAAGCAACCACTGACGGAAATACGACGGTCGCGATGCGGTCCGAGCGACGAAACACTACACTTCACTTTCTTCTAACGAGTCCAGAGTGCCAAGTGCGAGATTTTTTACCTTTTCGATCGCGTTAGCGTTAACTTCGATTTGTACGGGATTGAATTAGCGCTGTCTGGTGGCAAACTTAGAAAACATAATTTGTGAGTGCAAGTTTTTTAAGTCCTCGGTATCGACCATCGATCTTCGACTAGCACTCGAAAGTGAGAACGTTACCGCACGTGATTGGTTGTTTCAAGTATTGTACCGAGTGCGAGATACAATTTTGAAATTTCGAAAACCAAACTTGAGTAAACAAAACGTAAACGCGATCGAAAAGTTTTCACTTTGATTTTTACAGTGAAAGTAGAGTGAGAACAATTTTTAAAGGGGTTATTTATGTATTTTTTGATAATTTGTTTTGTGTAAACAATATAATATTAAGGCAGGAAGGTTTTTTTTCGCTTGGGGGATGTTTGCGGCTGATAAGACTCATGATAACATTGATAACCTCAAATATAATGCCAATGTTGAAGCAAGAAAGTGTTTAAGTCCTTGTGCGAAGGAAGAGCTAAGGCGATTGACGAATTTTAGGTCTTCTCAACAACTCGTTGGAACCTTGGAACTACTGGGAACATAAAGTAGGTAAGTATCAAATTTCTCTATTTTCTTAGTTTTTGCCATTTAAGTATCAAAACAAAGTCTACGTGGTATATACATATATACTTACTTTATACTTACATAATTTTTCTTCTTTTTTTTATTTGCAGGCTCGCTGCTCTATTATTTTTTGCAACTGAATTTTATCAAAGGCCAGTTGGAATTGCAAAGCACATACATATGTGATACCTATAAGTATGTGTAAAGGATGTGCAGTGTCTCAGTCTCTAACACACTAATTATTCAAGGACAAGACAAGGCAGTTAGTGAATGGTAACAACTGCATGCTATATTTATAATCCGTCTAAATTTAATCATTATTTTATTTTGTCATTAAGGACTCGGAGGAAAATAATATATGAGTAGGTTCCTACTGTAATTTTAAATATAATGTACATACATACATAAATTCACACCTTTTCACAAACTGTAATGTGATTTAATTTATATACTTACAATTTTATTACACTTCAAATACCTACTTAAATTATGATTTTTTTCAGGTTTAGAATTTGAAGTGAATCTGACCATATTTTACCACTTAGAAAGAGAAGAAACTAGTGCTACTTATGATTTAATTAGAGGTGGAAGTGGAATATTGAGAGATCATTAATAGTGAGAAGACGGCAATTAATAGTGTCTATGTTTTTTTTTGTTACTAGGTACTATGTTGGTTTACTGTTTTACTTTTCTGTGTAAATGTAACATGTAAGAGTAATAAGTGTGTTAATGCTTTTCTTTTATTGGGTGAATATATTTTTAATGTTTAAGTGTATATACCTAATATGTTTATAAGTGTAAAAGTATTTTAATTCAATAAGTAAGTAAACGAGTTTTAATAATAAAACCATTATTTTATTAATAATCATAAGTTTAAATTGTATCACAAGTACCTATAACATAGCATATAACCGGAACATCATAATATCAAAGCTCTTAATCTTAGATCACCATGCCCTCAGAGCCAGTATTTCCTATTTAAGTCTCTTCTCATGTCTATGTAGTCTCTTGAATTTTATCCAAAATTCTTCAGCTTGAAGAAATCGTTGCGCTGTATCCTCTGTATAAGCTTGCCTCTCTCATCTTCTAGGTGATCGTAGAGTTAGTGATGGTCTTGCACGGCAAGTGTAGTTTGCCCAGACATAGCAGGCTCTGGCCATGATCTCGAGATGATTGTATACTAGGAGGAAGTATGCCTATATCTGTAAAAATATATTATAAAAGTTATTATTTAATTATTATCAATTGTTATATTCTTGAATCACAAGTTAACTTACCTTCCACTTCCACTTCAACCTCCACAAGTGAATAAAGTGGAGCTGCCTCAGACATTGCCTGAGGTGGTGATGGTGGAAATAGGTGAGCTTTTTATATTTAAGCTATAATTTTGAATAACTTTCTTCCATTTTTCTGAACTTTTAATGTCACCATTACCATCACTATTTACTAATAATTGCGCTAATTCTTTCCATTTCTTGATAGAAGAAATCCTTGCCCTTTCGTTGGATGTAGGTTTGTTGAGGTTTCCATGTCTAAAAAGCAATAAATATAACATTTAGTATGTAGGTAAAACAATAGGTTATAAAGTTCACAAATCATAGGTTCACACAACAAATAACATAATCTCCACTTACTGCTCCAAAAATATCACTCATTAATTCAATTTTGGACAGACTTAATCTTATTTTTATTATATTTCTCCACACAATCCCAAAATAACTTCGAAACGTAAACAAAGCTTGGCGGAATGACGTATAACCTTCACAATTTTGATAGACAGCTGTCTTTATTATGACTTCGAAATAAAAATGACATTTTAAATTTGGTTGGTTTATCTCACGAAGCTAACGAGATACCAACTTAAGAAAAATTGGTAAACGCTGTTCACGGTGAATAAACGCGTATCGAAGGGTTAGCTCGATTGGAACAGACACTCGCATATATTTGATCCTCGCCGCGTTTGACGTTAGCTCGATTAACGCGATGGTGAAGTCATTCGAATATTTTTGTGAAACTCGCACTTGGCACTCAGTAGGCGCGAGGTTTCGAATGGTAACGCGGGCGTTCCACTGATTCGTTGAAAGGCACTTGCCGTATTTATTACGTAAAACATATACAAAGCACTCGGACGATCGCGTAAATAACTACTGAGAGACAACGTTCTTCGCTCTTCAATGCAGTAGTACAACACGGCGACGGTTCAGTGCAGGCTTTCAGCGCTTCAGGGCTTCCACTTAGTTTGTTCTTATTTCTTCAAGTGGGGCGCATAACTATACTTCTATACTTACGAATTGACACGTTGCTCCATACAATCTGGGAGCTTAATCGGAACTGAACTGGCTAGGTAGTACGGGAAATATCTCCAAGGCCCCCTAGGGGGATAGGTGAAGCGCGATCTAGGTCTAGGCCTACTGCGCGCGGACGTCATCGCCGGTCGTGCGATCATATCAGTGTCAATTTCTAGATTAAAACAGGGTGAATTTCCTAACAACTGTATTGTATGAAGAAGTCCTATTGTCTCTGTTGATAGTTGATTTCTCTGTTTAGTTTTGATCATATTAGTGGCGGAGAAAATTCGCTCAACCGCTGCACTTGAATGGGGTAAGCACATCAGCTCAGAAACAAATTTGCTTAAAGTCGGGTATAAGATATTTCCGTCAAGATCTTTTTGAGTCATGATTTTATCCCAATATTCTTCCAGTCCAGCTGAGTTTGTTGAGTGCAGCGAGGGGTTATTTCTCAAATTTCTCCATTCTGTATCTAAGTATGTACTTCTTGGGTGGTTAATAGACAAAAGAGCTGTCTCGACTTGTGGGGGGTATGCGGCCCCCACGTGCTTGAATCTTGTGGACTGTATTTTGGGCGGCGGATCCGTAGGGATAGAAATAACAAACTCTGGATCAAGATTTTGAAACCAACTTGCATACAATGAAGCCTGTAGTACGTGTTGTATTGTGTGAAGCGTGATGTGGAGGTGGGGTTGAGCAGCGTAGCGTCTTGCTTCTTGTAGTAGAGCTTTTCAAGTGAACGGTGTCGCCCGTTCGGTCATCTCGCCAAACCCTAGGGGATGGGAGGAAGCGCGATATAGGCACATTCGCCTACTGCGCGCGGTTGCCATCGCGTTCTGTACGTCTGTGAACATGCCCTCCGTGTCACTAAACACCGATTTGAATGCCATCCATTCTGCTATCGTACCGTTGAAATGGGGCAATTCATGAATAAACTTAGGTACCGCAGGATTGCCCTTACTAGAATTCACCGCTTGCACTATCGCGTTGGCCAGCATCGTCATGTCGTTACTACCTGGGGACATGTCGTTGCCAACGCGTGGTTCATTCCTTCTGATCGCTTCGTTCAAATGTGTGCCGCGTCGTGTGAGCGTTCCCTAGGATTGCCGGCCTATCATTAGCGCGTTGTTCCGATAACCAACCTGCTACACGTGACTCTTCGATTCGGGGCGGCTGATCCGCGTCCTCGGAATACTCCAGTTCTATTCTGGCTATTTCCAAGCGATTCAACGCCGCTGCGGACGCCGCCTGAGCCCGTGCTAACTCGGAATTATGCAATTCTAATTCAGCCTTCAACATTGACAACCTACTGTTGACTCGGTCCACGGGGACGTTAACTACCGTGCCCGGCGCACTTGCGATCTGAGCATTCGACTCCTGACCTACGGCTCTATCGCTGGTTACTCTACTAACTCTATCGTTGCTACGCGTGTTGCTTTCACCACTCGCTTCCTCTGTGCCAGTGCCTCTACTCCTCGTTTCGGTCTCAGTAGACCCTGTCTGGCCCGACGCTGGTGTAGCGCCTGTGGTGGGCGTAGATTTACCTGAACGTAACATTCTTACGTTTTCCATTGCGCACGAGGGGTATCTACTCCTAACAATCACTTAAAACTAACACTTTCACTTTCACTGTTTCTTCTTGTTCGTGTGCCCTTACTTGCCTATCGGCCTAGTCGGACTCCTACCGCGGTGATGCCGAGCCAGGAATGGGAACGATAAGGAAAGGAAAGGTAGGAACCTCCCGGCAGAGGATGCGGGCGCTCAGAGGTGCATCAGAGTACGGTGGGAAACCCGTACTCGTCGTTGCGTACCAACTCGTGGTCCCAGAGCGCTTCACACCTTACCGGCGGGGCCTGACTGATACACGAGATACTCGTGCGTGGAGTCGTCAGATCGTCCACTATGCTTCCGTACGCTTCGTGGCCGTTTAGCACCGTTAGGTGGCCGCGTACGTGACGATGACGAATTGCTTCCAAGTATATATATAACTGCGGTTAGGTTAGGTTAGGTTAAGTATATAGCGGTAAGTATATAGTTGCTCACCGCAGTTAATAACTCGCACGTACTTAGTTTGTTCAGGCTTGAGACTTCGATTCTTGAATAATCTTCTGATCTGGCGCTTGAAGGACCAATTGTGGGGGGTATGCGGCCCCCACGTGCTTGAATCTTGTGGACTGTATTTTGGGCGGCGGATCCGTAGGGATAGAAATAACAAACTCTGGATCAAGATTTTGAAACCAACTTGCATACAATGAAGCCTGTAGTACGTGTTGTATTGTGTGAAGCGTGATGTGGAGGTGGGGTTGAGCAGCGTAGCGTCTTGCTTCTTGTAGTAGAGCTTTTCAAGTGAACGGTGTCGCAGCGCTATGGCGTTCTTATATTGTAAATCAGCATGTTACAGGTGGGGGCGCCAGTGAAGGCGTGCGCATATTGTAAGTGGCCAATAGCGTGCGGTGTGTGAGAGAGATGTAAGATCGTGTATTATGTATGTATGTGTGTGTGGCAAGCTTTATTTATTTCTTACACATTAGGTACATAATGACATAATCAACAATATAAACATCAGTTAGAATAATTAAAGTACAACAATTTAAACAATTAGACAATTAAGAGACATCAAATATAAAGGCAATTATAAAAGGAAGTTAGAAATATTAAAAACAAGTACAAAATAAAATAACAAAAACAAGTAAAGAAGGTGTAAATAAAAAGGTATTTAAGACTTAACTATTTTTTACATGCTTAAACTAGGTATCTGTTATTTAGGGTCCTTTCACACAGACCGGCTCGGAGAGCATCGGCGAGCATTTTTCTTTTCACACCGACCGGATCGTACAGGCTTGGAGTAGTCGAAGCGGAGCTGCCAACTATTTCACATAGGCCGGCTGGAAGCTATCTGAAAGCGGATGCGCTCGGAGCCGGTCAAATGCGCTCGCAGCCGATCGGATGCCCTCGTAGCCTATCGGTTGCTCTCGGAGCCGGGTGGATACACTACGAAGGCAATACCAGTATTCCACGCAGTTCAAGTTTTGTTCTCGGTGTTAACGTGTGCTTTACGGAACATGGATTTAGATAGCTCCGATGAAGAAATATTTTTGTTAGCAAGATTGTTTGAAGCAGAACAAAACAAACGAAAGCGCAAGCGGAGACAAATATGGACAAAAAATATTTGGAGAAATCGATTAATCCATGGAGAGTTTCACACCATTTTCGAGGAATTAAAGAATGATAACCTTAAATTTTATGAGTATTATCGTATGGAATACTGGCAATTTTTGAAATTGACAGATTTGTTAAGAGTTCATATAACAAAAAAGACTACCAATTATCGTTGTGCGATTACAGCCGAAGAAAGATTAACGGTAACTTTAAGGTAAATAAAATACAATTATTTTATAATAATCATCTTATTTAGATCACAAAATCACAGCCGTGTAATTATTAAGCATTAATTATTAATTATTTTGTATTTTGTGTGCTGGTATTGTACCCATAAGTAGTCTGATCTGGATATTTTTGAGGAATATAGGTTTCGTTTGACAACTGTTGGTAAGTAGATTGAGTAGGGGATGGAAACTGTTGATAAGTAGATTGGTTAGAGGATGGCAACTGCTGATAACTAGATTGGTTAGACGATGGCGGTGAATTTATTGGCAAAGAATAATTCAAATCTGTACTATTTTCATACAGACTTAATTCAGCTTCATTAACAATGTTAAACACGCGCCTTTTAATTCGTGCTTGGACTTCTTTTGGAAATGTTTCCACTGTATCTGACATAGATAAAAAAAAATTGCGTAATGCCTTGTCATAGGGTGTAGTATTTCTTTTTTCTTCAAGATATTCCTCGAAAACCGTAGCAACATCTTTGTTTAAGCGCGGTCTCTTTTTCGAACCGGAAGTACTTGCAAGCGATTCAACTTCCGAATATTCAGAACGTTTAGATGATCTCGACGGTGGTAGTGGTGTGCCAGGCTCCGAATCATCCGATGATAACGTAACATTAGATATTTGGTTACGATTGCGAAAAAACGGTATTATAAAAGAAAGTTCTTTTTCAAATTTTATTAATTTTGACGTAGTCGCACCATCGCCACTCTTGCCTTTTCGGTTATAATAGGCTTTTCTGAAGTTATCTCGCAGTTTCTTCCAACGATCCATGCACTATTTAACTGGAAAGAATAAAAATATAAAAATAAAGTACTGCCTTAACATTTAGTATTTTTGTGTTTGTTTTGTTTTTACAGATTCCTCATTACTGGTTGCAGTTTCAAAAACTTGTCATTTAATTTCCGAATGGGAATTTCTACAGTTCATTCAATAATTCATGAGACAATCCGAGCAATTTGTGATGTTTTGATGCCCTTAGTTATGCAGATACCAAATGAAGAAATGTGGGAAAAGGTCTCTCGTGATTTCTTTAATATTTGGAATTTTCCTAACTGTTTGGGCGCTATAGACGGAAAGCATGTCAGCATACAGGCACCACATAATAGTGGAAGCTTATACTATAACTATAAGAACTTTTTCAGTACAGTGTTACTAGCTGTAGTCGACGCGAGATACAGTTTTATAATTGTTGATATCGGATCATATGGTAAAAATAGTGATGGTGGAATTTTACAGAATTCAAAATTTGGAAAAAAACTGAACACTAATAAACTAAAGCTACCCCCAAATAAACATCTACCTAATACCACTGAAAGCTTACCACATGTTTTCATAGGAGATGAAGCATTTCCATTGACCAATAATATATTGCGGCCGTATCCGAGAGATCAAATAAGAACAGAATTATCAAAAAAAGTATTTAATCTGCGTTTAAGCAGGGCAAGAAAAGTCGTGGAATGTGCATTTGGAATGCTAACACAAAGATTTGAGATTTATCAAAAACGAATGAAAATTCAACCCAAGTACTGTGACTTAATTATATTATCAACTACATGTTTACATAATTTTTTAATAGAAAATCGGACGCCAGAACAAAATAACTTTCTTCACAGCAATATGAATTTATTAACAGCGGTAACAGACAATAATGATGAAATTAGTTCTAATATCGACGCAGGTATAACCATAAGGAATAAATTTAAGGATTATTTTTTAACAAGTGGTGCTTTAGATTGGCAAGATCAAGTGGCCACTCGAGTTTCTTAAGTTATATTTAATAAAAATTGTCCGCTACTTCTTGAGTAGGTATAAATAAAGTAGGAATATTGTAACGTACAGATACTCAAACGATTTTGATTGATTACACCTTGAATTTACAAGTTGCAGCATGTTAAGATACTTTAAAATTCGTTTGATTATCTGGGGGTACGTGTAAAACAATAAAATCTTAGTACTTACCACTTATTTCGAGACATTTACTAATTTTTTCCCAAGCATTGTCTTTCATTACCCGATCGCTATATGATGGCTTAGTTATGTCAAATAAACACTCATATTTTGACACGAGTATTATTAATTTTTCATCCGTCATGTTTTCGTACAAGTGCACACAACTGTTTTGTATAAATTGTGCTATCAAAATGGCGGTTGGTGTGGGGCAGCGCGCACGCAATCGCAGCCGATCGGCTGCTTGAGCGAGAAAGAGCATGCAATCGGAGCCGATCGGCTGCGCGAGCGAGAAAGAGCATGCGATTGGAGCCGATCGGCTGCTTGAGCAAGAAAGAGCATCCAATCGGAGCCGAGCAGCTGCGCGATCAAGAAAAGTACGCGATCGGAACCGGTCAGCTCCTCTTATTATTTCACACCAAGCGCGTTCAAGCATTCTTAATGACATAAACAGTGCAGATGGAAAAATAAACCTTACTACAAATACTAAAATCTCTGTTTTCAACGAGATAAGAATCTGCTCTCCTCTCCGAGCCGGTCTGTGTGAAAGGACCCTTACACGACTAAAGATGATATTTTGCGAGATTTAATGACATCTGGGTCTAAAAATTCCAATTTTATGGCAATTTTATTATCAAATTTGTAGCGATTTCTTATTTACTTAACTCACTTATTACTTACTTATTTACTTAACATCATTGATCTGGCACCGACTCACTTCATAAGCTCTAGAAGCTGTCACTCAGCCATACCTCAGTTTGAACCAAAGGTTTTTTAAATCGGTGCTTGGTTTCAGTTTCAATCATGTTGATAAGGGCCCTTTTCCTGTCACGCGTGTTTTAGTCCGCACGCGAGTCTCTTCCGCATGCGGGTGATAGCACGCTCCGGGCCACACGCAGGAGTCCTGCGTACATACTATGTACTTCTGTAACTTCTTGTATGATACGTGTGATAAAGGTTGTTGACACGTTTGTTCAAACCTAAATGATGATGATTGTTGGGACATTGAGCCATACCGCATATCAGTGATAATTTGTAACACTTAGGTAAAAGTTACAGACCAACAGAAGTCTGAAATCTTGAATTGATGGCAAAATACCCTTAAAAAATGACAAGTGGCGATCTTCGGGCTCCTTAAGAGCTTTTAATGCTTCCTGAAGGGTAAGGGAAAAAGAAATAAGATTTTATTATAACAAACTGATTTATTGTAACTAGGACACAGGAACAATCTATCAATCTATCATGAATTCTCGAAAGCACGCGAAATGAACACGTGGTGCTTGTGACGTCGCCGTCTTGTTTTCGAGAGTTCGCGGTAACGACAAAACGCACCGCTTCAGCACTCGGTCCGACACGAAACGTATAAATTGAAAAAGCCCTAATTGATACCTTACAAAAACATGGTCATTAACAGAATATACGTTTTTAGTTGTCTTGAGATTCATATTATTTTGATTAATATTACACTTTTATTCCTTGAGTCTCAAAGTATTATTGTTAGTCTTATTTATTTCAGTCCTTCGTTGCATCTCATCATGCAAGATTCATGCAGCTCATTCATGTGATTGTAGATGTCTATTGCCTCTTCTAACGTTGCTCAAAAAAATAAATAAATAAATCAGCCTGTAACTGTCCCAATATAGGGCAAAGGCCTCTTCTCATACAGAGAAGGATTGAGCATTAATCACCACGCTAGCTCACTGCGGGTTGGCGATTTCAGACTATTAAAGTCCAGGTTTCCTTACGATGTTTTCCTTCACCGTTAGTCAGTGGTGTCTTAGATTAACTAAGAAAGTACATATGACATTGAAAAAGTCATATTGGTACATGCCAGGTTCGAACCCACACCCACGCGTTTGCAAAGCGGATCCGTAACCAATGCGCCACCACGACTTCATCGTTGGTCTTCTTCATGCAACGTTCGATGCACAACCTGTCATTAAATCGTCGACAAAGTAATCTTAGTTTTGGTTTTGTCTGCTACCTTTGGAAATCTCTTCTCCTCATCGGCGAGTCTTTGAAGCGTTTTCACTGCCAAATATGGTGCGCAAGCTGTGCCAAAGTTTAATCTCGATAGCTTGAAATGTTGTAAAGGCTCATGGGCATTCGGTCTCCAAACAATTCTCTGGAAATCTGATCATTCATTTATATGTATACGTTTCGATATGATACGTTTGCTAGAGAATTCACACATGATATTTTTATGGCAGTTTGGCTACCGAGTGCAAGTAAGGCACTAGGGGACAAAACTTCAAGAGTAAGTTCAGGCATAAATAATTCCGCAATGAAAGTTGTCGATAAGTGTATTCTACAGGCACAAAATATGTCATAAGGGTCAACATGTGGAACTGTCGGACCTACATTAATTTCGGAAAATGTTTCCCTCCTCGATTTATCTCTTATTTCTAAGTTTTTATAGGTCATGTCTTGGATCATAGGTAATTTATCACAAAACTGCCTTCGGAAAAATAGTTCGGCTGGCGTCTTTCCAGTAACAGTATGAGGTGTGCTATTGTACATGACTAAGTATTCACTCAAAGCCTCTTCCCATTACCTTTTATTTATTTATTTATTTATTTATACTTCACGTACATAGATAGTACATAAGGCGGACTTAATGCCATAAGGCATTCTCTCCCAGTCAACCTTTGGGTCAGTATGAGTCCTTCAGAGGTACAAAATAAAGTATACAATAATAAATGGCATACATGCACAATACATAATTCTACTTATATACATATGAATACCTAATAAATAATACACATACTTAAAAATACCATATATACACTATGTAAAATATATATTAACATAATATAATATATATATATATATGTACACAATATATATAGATAAAATATAAAGACAACGAGACGATATAGAAACTCAGTTTAAGGAGACAGCGATTTAAAATAGAATTCCCGAACTTTACGTTTAAATACGTGTTTACTTGGCGCCTTTTTGATCGAAAGGGGAAGCACGTTCCAAAGTTTGATCGCTGAAACAGCAAAGGAGTTGGAAACAAAACCAGTGCGGTGGGAAGGTATTTGCAGAATCAGGTTCTCAAATGCACGTAGGTTACGATTATGAGAGCTGCCCAAGAAATTAAAATGTACTTTTAGATAGTGAGGAGCACAACGATCATTTAAAAGAGAATAAAGAAAGCATAGAGTTCTAAGAGACCTTCTCTGGCGGATAGGTAGCCATTTGAGTTTAGACCGAAAGGCAGAAATGTGGTCGTATTTACGCAACCCAAAAATGAAGCGTATACAATTATTCAGGAGACGATCCAACTTATTTAAGAGTTCTTGTGATAAGTCTGAGTAACAAACATCCGCATAGTCAATTACAGGAAGCACTAGGGACTGGACTAGGAGTTTTTTTGTACTGACGGGAAGAAAGTGTTTAAATCTGTAGAGAGATCGCAGCGAGAACGTGATGCTCTGGCTAATGTGACTAATCTGTTTAATCCAGCTTAAAGAGTCATCAATGTATAAGCCTAGGTCCTTTACATGGTGTTCAAAAGGAATAATTGAGTTACTGAAAACTATAGGTGGAAGTTGCTGAGTATTAATCCTTTTTGTGTAAAATGAGCTGCCTACAACTATAGATTGGCTTTTAGTCAAATCGGTTAAATCGAAATCGACACAAAAGCCCTATCCATGTTAATTTAGCATGCTAACAAAATGGCCGCCCACGCGTTTGTCAGTAACCACGATGTGGATGCTAGGTTAAAGATTTTTCATTTAGATGAAAATGGAATTTCTAGATAAATAGACATAATTGAATGCATTAATTATGTACTTAAAAGATAGAATATTGTTATGAACGAGAGTTTGATAAAGATTAAGCATAATTTAAAACCACAATTACACGTTGAAAAACCGCATGGCGTCTAACGGCGCCAGAGGTTCGTGAAATTCCAAAGTTATGAATAAAAACCAACAACAACACACAATTTATGCATTAAAAACTGTGTAGTACTAACCTTATTAACTTTAAAGCACCGGGGACGCACTTCTAAAAAACTACACAGGCTGCAAGGAGGCTCCGCAATGAGGGCACTTGAGACGCACAACCTCTTTCTGGCACCGGCGAACGAAGAATTAATGATGTTCAAATTAAAACTAGCAACGTCGCTTTTTCAACGCTGACTGAATTATACGGTCGTCTCATTCTTTCTTCGTAGATTACAATACAGATAAAGCAAGATAGCAGTGGCGAAGGGTAAATTTTTGTAAGGGGTAACACGGAGCAAAAAATGCTTACCTTGAACAAGCGTGACACATGCAGTATGCAGTTCAGTCACTCTATCGCTGTCGCTGGCTTCCCGGCTTCAAAGTCTCGTCTCGTAGATGTGGCTTTAGCCCACCTTTACTATACGTGTAAGCACTGATAGATGGAAACAGTGTCTTGCAAGTATAATAAAAGTGGCTTTGAAAAAAGCCGTTTGTGGTAGAATGTGAGTGATGTGAGCATGAATGTAATGTCGACCAGATAAAACAAAATAACTAACTACATACTCGTACATTACTACATAATTACTTATACTCTAAAGCTATTCGTCTATTTTTTTTTACAAAATGTGATAGGACTTTATCATAAAAACCGGGTTGATTCCTAATTTTCAATAAAAGATGTTTTTCTACGGAAAGAATACCTAAATCGGATAATCGTTCCTCTTTTTGCGAATTACGTATGTATGTATGAATTCGTTTCAAAGCGGAAAAAGACCTCTCGGCCGATGCTACTGTAACAGGAATTGTTAAAAATATGCGACATAATGTTAAAATTTGTGGAAAAGTGTCTCCTAATAATGAATTTTGAAACTTAAGGTAAAGCTCGTAAACATCTAGTGTATTTAATGAGGGAGTTGTGAATAAAACTTTCAGCTCGTTTTTTAAAGCAGTAAATTCAAATATTTGCGGGAATTTTACTAGTAAAGAAGATACTATTTCATCTGGGAATGATCTATTATATAAACTATACTTAGATTTATTAAGCAAATTAAGGAAACTCATTTGAGAAAGTGATTGGTACCTGTGTTGTATTTGCGTCTTAACATTGTCTATTATTTCAATGAAAAGACGCCTATACAAAGTTCTGGAATCTAATTCTGCATTAAGTCTTCTACGTTGTCGCGGTGGCTCATGGAATTCCTGGACGCTGTCATAAATAAAATCAAAATTGTTTATAAAGTCGTTTGAAAGCCAATTATTAAATGAATCTATTGCGCGGCGTGCTACTTCTATATCAATTTGTTTTGATTGTAGTAAATTAAAAAGAACGTCGGTTTTTTGAAAAATGTCTGATAATATGTGCAAAAAAAAACAAAACTGCATGTTTTCTAATTTACTGAGGAAACATTCTGCCAAAGAAAGTGATTCTCTATCCCAAGATTGAGGGTTATCTAATATCGAATTAAAAGTGTTAATCATGTCTAATCGACAGTTAAAAATGACATTAATAATACGCGAATGGTAGTGCCAACGGGTTTCAGAGACTCCGGGCATACGACGGTCAGCTATTTCCTTTAAGAGGTTAGACCGTTTTGACGACTTGTTGAAAAACCGAACAATGCTATTTACGTGTCCAAAAAAAGTTTTCAGTTCCTGAATATTTTCAAGGGACCGACTAAGTACTAAATTTAATACATGCGCGTAACATGGAACAAACAATGCCATAGGGCATGCCTCGCGAATTTTCGCTTGCACTCCACCGTGCTCACCAGACATAACTGCAGCGCCGTCGTAAGACTGACCAACTAATTTATTCCTACAACGATACTGGTCGACTATTTCTAACAACTGATTTGACAAAACTTCAGCAGTTCGACTTCCGCTAACATCGTAAAAACCTAAAAATCGTTCCTCGATTCTAGATTCAGATAAATATCGAAATATTACAGTTAGTTGCTCCCTATGACTGACATCGGGAGTTTCGTCAATCATTACAGATACAAATTGAGCATTATTTATTTCTAATCTAATGTGGTCTCGTAAAACGGATGCAATACTATGAATTAAATCATTTTGAATGTCACTAGAAAGACCAGAAAACGCAGGATTTTGCATTGAAGAACATTGTTCCAAATGTGAATCCATTACTGTATCATACTTGCTTAAATATAACGAAAGTTTCGATATAATTACCGCGGTTATCGGAACTCGGACTTTCGTCGTGACCGCGAAAAGCTAATTCTTGTTTACCTAACAAAATAACAGTATCTATAAACCGTTTCAATAAATTTCTATTGCGATCTACTTTTCTATTATGAACATCATGCGTATTAGCAAAAAATGTTTCTATCCTACGAGTCCCGAACTCATGTAAAGCTAAACAACTACGAATATGTTTCTCGGTTTGAACATGTTTTTTTGATGAATTCGCTAAATTATTAATATCTGTAAATCCCGAGTGGCTCCATACGCTACTAGAATCTGAGAACAACAAACAAGGAAAGCAGTACATTTTATTTAATTTACAACTGCCCGTGAGCCATTGATATTTTTCGTATAAAGAAATATTAAAATGTGTGAAAAACCCATCGCGTCGTTTGTAATTTATAGTCATATCTGGGCGAGCACGGCCTAACTGAATAACATGTTTTTTATTTTCAAAACTTAGCTTTGAAAATGATGTTTCCTCAGTCAGCAAATAATCTGTCAGACAGCAATCTAAGGCTACTAATGCCGCCATCCTATGGTACTATACTATACTAATTGGTTTTCTACGCAACTCTAATAATTGTATTTAGTATTAGTAACAACTACTTTTTAAAACTTACCCCAAACACGAATATCCTACGCACGTATTAACGGCAATATCACTAGTCTACGTAAACAAACTTTCACTAAGTTACAAATACCAACAACAACGAACACAAATTCCAACTACAATACTAATCACATAATTACACAAAATATCTAATTCCAACTGTAATACTAATAGATTTTAAAGTAAGAAGCACAAAAAATAAAATGCAAATGTAGTTGAGTGAACAGAGAAAATAAACAAACTTCGAAAACTGTCATTCATTACATCATCAAAACCACAGATTTACTAAGAAAACGTTCCAATGATTACAACAATCCTCTATCTCGTTCTTGTCTACGCATTGTTTGTATTTTGCTATCTCTCTTTGAAATGCTCAATGTCTCAACACAATATTATTCAAGCGAACCGAACAATTCGCCATCTCGGATATAACGCGGTAAATTACGTTTTATTTCCTTCCAATTTAGCAGTGTTGGCGGCCTAAAGAAATCGACATTTTTACATATTCGGTTTACCTTCGTTTAGTCTATACGTTCACGTTTTTAGTACCCGATTCTGACACAGTGGCGCAGTTTTATTTCTGTGTTATTGTTGAATATAATTTTATTTTAGTCTGAATTCAAAGCAAAGACAAAAAATATTGGCGTTTTTGCAATGAGATTTTAAAAATGTTTTTATCTTATGGTTTATGTTTAATATTCACAGTATTAAGTATGATTATACTATTTTGCAATAGTAGACACTAGGTTACTTAGTTAGTTACCTACTGAATGTTCGAGTGCCAAAGGGAAGACGGTAGGAATCGTGTTATAGGGTAGCTTCCCCACTGCAAGATAGTTATAGTTTTCATTCACAACTTCTACTTATTAGACAACCATAACGGCATGAGCCACAGTGCCGACGCTGACAGATCAAAAAGATAGAGGCGACATCGTCGCACTCAACATACGAGTGTGTTGCAGGCTGGGGGTTGAAGCTGGGTCGGGGCATCAGCAACGGTTTGTATTCAGCCGACCAGCGTGTCCAAAAAGCGTCTGCCATCATTTGCGCCGCCTTCCAGGTTTGTTCGTTAGTCTGGCAGTCTTCGAAGGCGCCAAATGGTATAGTGCCGTTAGACCGCCCAATGAGAAAGTGGTTGGGGGTCAACGCTTCTTTCTCCAAGTTTGGATTCACTGGTGTCAGCGGCCTGGAGTTGACGATGTGTTCCGCTTCCAACAATAGCGTATCGAGAACCTCATCCGTCGGGTATTTCTCTTTCAGTGTGGCTTTTAGCGCGGTCTTAACAGATCGGACCAGCCGCTCCTAGGCGCCGCCCATGCTTGGTGCTCCTGGCGGAATCCTTTTCCAGGTAATAAGTTTCGTTGAAGCGAAAACACTCATGTTGTGTTCATTTTGCTGTATCGCTTCGCTAATTAATTTTTTTGCGCCGACGAAGTTGGTACCGTTGTCGCTATATATGACAGTGGGTGTTCCACGGCGCGCCATCATGCGGCGTAAGGACATTATCATGGAGGAGGTCGTGAGGGTTGTGGCCAACTCCAGATGAATGGCTCGTGTGGTGAGGCATGTGTATAGTGCGCCCCACCTTTTCTCGCGCCTTCTTCCGATAGTGACTTGTAACGGTCCGAAGTAGTCGACCGCAGTTGCTGTGAACGGTGGCTATCTTTCTTTCAACCTTTCCTTAGATAAGTCGCCTACAGGGTTTTTATATTGGGGTACCTTTGTAGGTGCGATACCATTGGCACTTGTTGCATATATATCTCAGCATGTTGCGCAGTCCTATTATGTGGTATTTCTGTTGCAGCTCGTTCATCACGGTCTGATGGTTGCCGTGGTTGAAGACAGTGTGCGTGTGATGCACAAGCAGTCGTGTAAAATCATCTTTTGCATGCAGGAACTGCAGGTTATGCGCTTCTTTAACTCCGCTGTCTAAGCACAGGATGCCATTGCGGTCGATTTTCATGGAGAGTTTGTGGAACGGAGACTTCTTCGGTGTTCACCGCCCAGCCTCTATTTGCGTGATATCTTTCAGCGAATGAATTGTACTGACTCTTTCATGTAAGTAGTAGCTCCGCCAATCTTATGTGGTGAGGAGCGACTTCTATTCTCGTATTTCTGTTGAGTATTTTGGCTTTAAATACTCCAGCTGCGAGCAGAACGTTGCAGCAGCACACAAGAGTCTTACGTAACTAGATAATCGTTCGACTTTCAGTAAGTTATCGCTTACATTGTGACTAATGGTTTAATGGAATTGTTTGAGCGCCCTTTCCTCCCTGAAGGGACATCGGTGTGGTGACCGCTTTGTCCCTAGGCAAGGTCGCGGGGTCACTCTTAATGAATTTGGGTCCTTTGAACTCTACCTATGAAAGAAAGAAAGAAAAGACATTTATTTGACGAGGAGTACAAACCGATGACTTCAAAATATGAACAAAATATGCCAGTTAACGAGTGGCACTTGTAATGTCCAATACCATCCTGGACAGAAGAAGGAATAAAGTCTATCGCCTCTACACACGTAAATGTTTTATTTTTAACTATAATGGACCTCGGTACGTCACTAAAAAGGTATTGATCAGTACCGTTTAAATCAAATGAAATTATTTTTGTAACGTTGTAATTACAATTTGGCCTTCGCAAAATAAACATTTTTTTGCCTCTTCATCGATAAAAACTGCTTCTTCTAAACAGATAATGCTGAAAATTTGGAGTAAATTTAGATTCAGGGAGAGAAACATAATTTAAATTATATTGTAATTAGTATTAGTATTGAATTATAAACTAATTATCACTCTCCGTGCCTCGGATAGCACGTTAAGCTGTTGGCCCCGGCTGTCAATTGTAGATCTTTGACAGTCGTTACGGAAAGTCAGAAGCCCGAAAGTCTGACAACCAGTCTTACCAAGGGGTATCGTGTAACCCAGTATCTGGGTTGTGGAGGTCTGATAGGCAGTCGCTCCATGTAAAACACTGGTATTCAGCTGCATCCGGTAAGACTGGAAGCCGACCCCAACATAGTTGGGAAAAGGCTAGGCAGATGATATGTAGAGAAACATAATATCTCGTTTAATACATTGAGAAGAACAGAACAAGTTTGAACATTGGGCAAGTTGGACGACGGGAAGTTTATTCCTTTTAAGGCTGGCCTCATTGCGCTTTGCCACATTTGGGTTTACACGTGGGGCTTTCGGGCATCCGCGATAGTTCGCAGACCACCCAATAAGAAAGTGGTTAGGGGTCAGTGCTTCGTCATCTAGGTTTGGATTTACCGGTGTCAGCGGCCTGGAGTTGACGATGTGTTCTGCTTCCAACAACAGCGTGTGAAGAACTCTATCAGTCGGGTATTTCTCCTTCAATGTGGCCATTAGCGCGGTCTTAACAGACCTGACCAGCCGTTCCCAGGCGCCGCCCATGCTTGGCACTCCTGGCGGAATCCTCTTCCAGGTTATAAGTTTGGTTGAAGCTAAAGTGCTCGTGTTGTTGTGTTCGTTTTGCTTTAGAATAGAATAGAATAGAATCATTTATTTCAGATACTTATAAATCCATATCTTGTTAGTATGTTAGATACAATACCTTATAATTATGTTAGTATTGTTAGTAGGTACTTATCTGTGTAGTAATTATAAATATCTATTAAATACAGCCTTTTACTACCCTCACCCAGTGAATTTGAATGGGGCAATCAAACCGTGCAGCAATGACTTTCAGAATGCTATTGTTAGCATTCCGCAGACGCTGCATCAATGAAGCCGATTTTTTGCGAATTATGGCTTTGAAGCCGTCCGAGCTTTAGCGCTTCGCTTATTTGTTTCTCTGCGCCGACGAACTTTGTACCGTTGTCCACTGTATATGATAGTGGGTGTGCCACGGCGCGCCATCATGCGGCGTAAGGACATTATCATGGAGGAGGTCGTGAGGGTTGTGGCCAACTCCAGATGAATGGCTCGTGTGGTGAGGCATGTGTATAGTGCGCCCCACCTTTTCTCGCGCCTTCTTCCGATAGTGACTTGTAACGGTCCGAAGTAGTCGACCGCAGTTGCTGTGAACGGTGGCTGTCTTTCTTTCAACCTTTCCTTAGGTAAGTCGCCTACAGGGTTTTTATATTGGGGTACCTTTGTAGGTGCGACACCATTGGCACTTGTTGCATATATATCTCAGCATGTTGCAGAGTCCTACTATGTGGTATTTCTGTTGCAGCTCGTTCATCATGGCGCGGTCTGATGGTTGCCGTGGTTGAAGACAGTGTGCGTGTGATGCACAAGCAGTCTTGTAAATACAATAGGTTAGTCATTTTTTCATGTAGTATTATTGCAAAAAGCGCATTTTAATAGGTTTTCACTTTATATTTTGTCTAACTAAACTATGCGTCGTATCAGAAAATGGGTTTTACCAGTAGACGCAGCTTGTAATTTTCTATCGATTGGTGTATGTTCTTGCTTATAACTGGTAACTTTGACCGCAGGTGCAGGTGTTGAAGCCTCGTTGTGCTCTTCTCGTGTCGCAGGTTGGAAAGCTTTGTCATGGTGCAGTAACTTGTGATGCTTCATACTGCAGCCGTGCTTGCCGCAGAGAGGAGCCTTACACAACATTCTTCTATGTTTGCTGCGTAGGCACTGAAAGCAGATGTTGTTCTTCTTGGCCGTTTCCCATCGCTCGTCTACCGTGAGTGCTTGGTACTGCTTGCAGTCCGGTAACTTGTGTAGCTGTTGACATACAGGACACTTTTCTTTCTGAGATGAATATTGATTGTTCATAGTAGTAAACGTGCGCTCAGCTTTCTTCTTGAAGGTTTTCTTATCTTCATCCATTATTTCAGGCAAGGCATATGCTCCACATTTGTCTGCTTCTTCATTTAGGAATGTCGCTATCCTCTTCAACTCAGGTATTTCTTCATTCTTCTTACTCGCGTAGTCATACCACTTATTTTTCAATATAGGCGTGAGCTTTTCAATGACTACGCGACATTTCGGGGCTCTGCAGATATGCCTGCTTCTTCAGAGCTTCCACTGTACCCACTACATTTGATATTTTCCCCGCGAATATACACAAGTCTCGCGGGTTGTCGGTCACTCAAGACATCACTTTCAATTTTTCCATCTCCATATGGATGAGAGCCTCAGGCCGCCCGAACCGTCGCTGTAGGGCAATACTGCGTCCGGGTCGGCCTGTCCTAGTAGCAGGCAACTCGTGGCCTCTTTGGCTAGGCCTTTCAGACTCCTGCGGAGTCTTGCTGCATTTTGATTCTTCGTAAAATATTTACATGTCTCATCATAAGCAGACTTAAAACTTAGGCATTCTTGGCTATTACCATTGTATATAGGTAGCTCGTGTATGTACTTCGGCGGCTCCCTATGCGTGCGCGTCGCTTGCGACAGCGCTGCAGCCAACGTAGACACGTCGATAGTTGGCACGCACATACTTTTCTTCTTTATTTTCATCCTCGGGTTCGTCACGTTGAGTCGGTAGTTTAGCACTATTCTTCTCCCACATGTCAAGACGCACGGGCGCTAGGTTGTCTTCCAGTTCTTCGTCAGTGTCCTCTTCCTCGGCGTTCAATCGCTGAATGCGCAGCAGCTCTGCCTCTACCTCTGCCTTTTTGACGGCCGCGGCAGCAACCTTTTCTTTCGCTGCTAGCTCCAACAACATTATTTTTCTCCTTGATGCCCTGGGTGCAGCCTTGTTCGTGGTAGCCGTCTCTGTCATCCCCGTCATCACGGTGCCCGATGTAACAGTCGAGGTACCGCTGCTACCAGTGTCCATGGTAGCCGACGATGTCGAGTCCCCCCACCAGCCTGATCCCCTGTAGCGGTTGAACAGCCGATGCTTGTCTCTGCTCCTTGTCTCCATTCCTGGATCTCGTGAGCACCAGTTTAAACTTTTGTTTAAACGCGCGCGGCCTCTCGGCGCGTGCGACGAACTGGCGTTTGGGGTTTTGGCCCCCTGTGCCAGAGTAATCTTCGCGGCTCGCATTAGCTACGGGCCGGTCAATAAAGGTGGGCAATGTATAGCCCTATGGCGTGTATAACCGATGCTTGCACGTGCGAGCAGGTTGCGGATTGGTACTCCTAATGTGTGGTGTTTGGGGTGTTTCTGTAGGGGCGCCCGAAGTGTTTCACGCCGATCCGTGCGAGCGGCCCCCGCTGGGTGAGACCCCCGGTTGCCCGGGGGAGGCCCGGCGAAGACCGGTCAGCGGACGGACGGCGGCTTTGTTCGGCGCCCGCCTACAGAGCGGTGAGATTTTCTCCTCTACTTCCACCAGCCCATGAACAGTTGCAAAGGAAATCCCTAGTGAATAAAATATCTAGTAATTTATAAGCACAAGTTTTTCCGTCGCCCTTCGAAGCCGAGCATAAAAACGACAAATGTCTTTTTAGTTTATTCTTTTCTGCTCTATCTGCCAGTAATTGGTCCAGTGATATAAGATCTCTTTGATTTTCAATGGGTTTTAGTGTAAAACTTTCGTTATCTACAGGGTTTGCATCTTTCTACAAAGTAACGCTTGGACCCTCTTTTATCTCTGCAAGTTGTACGGATATTTCCTCTTAACTGCACTGCACACCTTTAATGCTGTTTTTTTATACACAGTAAAAACTGATGTATTTAAGTAACACTGTTTGCAGTTAGTTTGGCATGGGCTGGAATAATAGATACCTTTTATTAATCAAATTAGACTTTTATTATTTATTATATTTATTTAAAAAATACAAAAGTAGGTAACAATTTTTACTTTGACGCAGTAGGACCCAAATACTTAGTATCTAGTGGATGGCACGCAAAAACTTTCATAGTAAAATAGAAAACATTTCAGTCTTTGTTAGACTTAAGAATTAAAACAACTTGACACATTAAAATCACCCAAAAATAACAAGCAATAACAAAAAAAAATCTAATCTTAGTAATGTACCTACTCACATACATGCAACAGCCGATGCTTGTCTCTGCTCCTTGTCTCCATTCCTGGATCTCGTAAGCACCATTTTACACTTTTTTCTAACTTCGAAGCGCAGATCTTCTTAATCAGTCTGGCTGTCTGTCCTTCTAGGACGACGAGTACAGGTTGGTGATCCGACTTCAGCTCGTCGTCCAACACTTGCGGTATGATCCGGCAGTGCAGTCCGCGATACACTATGATATCCAGCACGTTGGGCCGTTGGCTTATCACATCTGGGTAGTGTGTGGGAGCTTCCGGCCCGGCCACTATGTAGTCGCGGACTTCCGCGTCTTCGAAGAGCCGTTTGCCGTTCCAGCATGGGGCGGTCGAGTTCCACGCCGGGTGCTTACAGTTAAGATCACCGGCGATCAACGTCGGGTGTGGCGAGTCAAGCACGCCGCGGAGTTCTTTAAGGTCCAGCCTGTCGTTGGGCGGCTTGTACGCCGCGTAGAGTTGGAGGTGACCGCCGGCGAACGCCAGCTGCACACCCAGCGCGTAAAAAGAGTTGATACTGGGAACGGGTAGTGCCTGGTGAACGACCCTTCGTCTCACAAGCACTGCCAGGCCTCTGTATAGGTGATGGACTTCAGACTGCTCGTCCTTGCGATAGACGTGGAAACCCGGGAACTTGCAGCTGATATGCGGTCCCAGGTACGTCTCGCTTATCAGCACCACGTCGACGTCTTGTTCATTCAGAAGGGGTCGGAGGAGGGCGACTTTGTCCTTGAGGCCCCTGGTATTGCAATGGATTATTCTTAGCGGCCTATCCATGACCAAGCTGTTGCTTGTTCATGAGACCAGCTAGGCCACCAAGAATGCCGCTCAGGGCGTCCTCCCGCCTCAGGTACTCGAAGATAAATCTTCTGAGTCCGACGAGGAGGGCTTCAACCATCTGCGTCACAAATCGGGGAATCTGGGGAGACGGTTCCCCTTCCCCCTCTTGCGTGGGGGCATCCGGCTTGGGAACCGTCTTCACTTTTGGTTTGGTCTTCATATGTTGCTTTTGTGCGGCCGGTTGGCTGGTTGCCGGTTCTGCGTCGGCCGCATCGTGGTCCCCAGACTCCCTGTCGTGGACTAGGCCGTCTTGGGGCAAGGCCGCTTTGGTCGCGGCGTGTGCTCCCTCTCCTGTTTGAGGGGCGGTGGCTTTCCTCCCTCACCTTCTTCGCCTCCGCCCCTTCGGCTTCTCCGTTGGTCCCTCCGTGCGCTCCGTGGGCCCGTTTGCCGCCGCCATCAGTGACGAGCTAGAAGTCTCCTCGGCAAGCGGCTCGGTGGGCTTGGTCGCGTTTCTATCGCCACCACGGCAGTGTTGGGCAAATTTTAATTGCAAGAACAATTAAAGATTAACAATTAATTAATTGGTAAATGTAACCACAACAACTAACAATTAATCAATTGTAATTGTGAAAAATTACAACTAACAATTATTTAATTGTTAACTGTATTAGTAACAATTAACAATTAATTAATTTTCAATTGTTTTGTTAATTTTAATTAAAAATAACAATTATAAAATACTGCTGTATAATATAAAGCCGGTATATATAAATATACAATATACCCGTGTGGTTCCGGGTAGTAGAATAGTGCCTCCCCCCATCTTTTCATGTAGTTAAATAAATATTATGTTGGCAACAAATAAAAGACCGATCCAAATAATAATCAATACCTTTAATTGAACGTGATTAGACAGACAATAACAATTTAAAATGTCTTGTAATAATTTAAATTACACTTCAGTACCACTCTCTTCTCGAACATGCTGTCTGACAGTTTGTGACTCTTTGGCAAATTTGTCATTGTTGCAAAAGAAAAAAGGCGTTCCACTGCAGCTGACGATGGCAAAGGTGTGTTGTATTTAATAAAAACACTTTTTATCTCAGGATATCTATTGAGAAGTTGCAAATCTTGGCTTTCCTCGGCAAAAAAATGCATCATCAAAAGTTCTGCTTTAGTAATTGGGGCATCGGAGGAGCATCCGTTTTTATCTGACATTGAAATATCCGAGTCTGAGTCAGAGTCAAAATTTAAAAAAATGTTTTCTTGGGCACTTTTTGTTGTTGCTACTGTCGCTACTGTATTTTCACTCATTTGTTTGGAAATGCAGGTCTTGAAAATTTTCAGAAGTTTAGTACGATCGTTGGGCTCAAAACAAGACAACCATTTATTTTTGAATCTTGGGTAAGATAATGCCGCAATAGCCGCATTTTCCGCTTCAGGAGTGGCGACGTCAAACATTTTTTCAAATCTCTTCTCAACACTCTCTCTGTATGCCTTGATTAAAGGGTTGCAAAAGGAAAAGTTGTTTTTCTTTTCAATTTCTTGCAATTTTTTTCTCAGTGCAAGTAAGCACGGCAGAGTTATCCCATAATAGGTGTTAGTCTCACTTTGCATTATATCGAGTGCTTCTGCAACTGGCGAAGTACACATCAAATATTCTTGTATGTAATCAAATTCATTTTCTTTAATAGTATTTTTTATGTTTAATGATCTATGTAAAAGTAAACTTTTTTCTTTAATATTGTAAATTTGCTGGAGGGCATCAAACAAGCTATTCCACCTGGTCTCGCCAGGTCGGCTTAACGTGTGCCCTAACACATCCTGTATTATTTCGGCACTTTTTGGTCGCCCTGCAGACTTCCACAAAACATTACATTTTTTCATTATTGCAGCATGCATTTGGGACAGAGGCGTGTCTTGCTCAGTTAAAACTTTGTTCGCATCCGTAGTTGCGCAAAGGCTTAAAGTATGGGCACAGCATCGTAAATGAGCAGGAAGGAAAAAAATGTGCTCAGGATCATCTAAATTCCATGATTCACCTTCTTCAACATCTGATTCGGAAGAAGCTTCTGTTGGCTGAGAGTCGGGCATAACTTCATTTTCAATGTTTATATTGGTAAATTTAACACCGAACATTTTGAAAGCTTTTACGAAATTGCTGCCATTATCCGTCACCGATGCAACAATTTTATTCGTATTGAGGCCGAATTCACTGTTAATTTCTTGAATTATATCGGATAGCCTATCATAGCTGTGGACGCCTCTGAATCGTTGACAAGCTAACGCCACTGACACTCTACGTAGATCATTTGTGATCCAGTGCGCTGTAACTCCGATGAAGCTTCTCTTTTTACTGGACCAGATATCTATGGTTGTGCACACATAGGGAACTTCTTCTAGTTCTGACTTGATCTTAGCTACTTGCGTTTCGAAGTGTTTTTCTATACGACGTCCTAGTGTGCGTCGACTAATTAAAATTAGCCCCATTTCGGATATTTTCAAGTCCGTGAATATTTTGGAAAAATATGGATCTTCCACTGCACGCAATGGGATCATGGAATGTATGAAATATTTTAAAATATTTTCATCGAATTGTTCTTGTGTCATTTTCTTCTCATTCATTTGTTTTACTAGTTGTGATTTTGACAAAAGTATCACCTTTTTGCTGCACTTCACTTTTCTTTTTTTTTTACATAGGTTTTGTACTCTTCAATGCAATCTTGCCCATGTTTTCGCTTTAAGTGACTCAAAAAGTTCGACGTACAATTATGAAATCCTTTAACTTTAGTTAATACATCTCTTGGACATTTCATACAAAGCGCTGTGATTTTATTACCCGTACACTCTTCAGGCAAGTATTTAAAAAATGTTCCATCCAGTAAGAGAAGCCGCGCTTGCGACGATGATGAACTCTCGGCGGTGTCGGTTGGTGGCACAGGCGAAACCGTTTCTAATGAATCATTTATGTCCGAAACCGAAGAGAGTCACTGAAACGTTACTGTCTTCGTCCAAGTCGTTTATCGACGCCATTTTATGTTACAAGTCTAGGCTAAAACAATGTATTTTTAACTAAAACACAAACATTTATGTATGCAAAAAGCTTAAACGACACGAGTAAAGAGACTTGTTCACGTAGCGAGCGAGCAATGAGCACTGAACGAAACGAACGAAACGACGCCCCGCGCCCGGCGCGAGAGTGATGGAGACGAAGATTGTATACGTGACGTGTGTGAGAGCGAGAGGCGAGAGCAATGTACTCGTACGGGTCGACAAAATGAACACGTTACGACTTGAAATGTTTTTGTTGTATACCTACGCTGTAGAAATATTTATCAATGCAACATTGTTATACATAAAAATAAACACAAGTTTTTTTCTGTAGAAAGAAAGATTTAGAAAAAATAAGCTATACTTACAGCCTTTGACCACATTTTTATTCGTCTAAAGTCTAATACTTATAGCTTAATTTTCCTAAATCTTTACTAATTTCATTTTGATACATAAAGTTAATTATTAGTTTTAATTGTTTTATAAAACAACTAAAAAAGTTAATTGCAATTATTTTAATTGTAAGTTGCAATTGACACACGTTAATCAAATTAATTTAATTGCAAGGTGCAATTAAAAGTTCAATTGCGATTAATTTAATTGTAATTAATTTAATTGCAATTACTTTTTTAGTCAATTAACAAGATGATTGACAAATTGATTGATTAATGCCCAACACTGGCGCTGTGACATGGCCCTGGGTGCAGCCTTCTTCGTGGTAGCCATCTCTGTCGTCCCCGTCGTCACGGTGCCCGATGTAACAGTCGAGGTACCGCTGCTACCAGTGTCCATGGTAGCCGACGATGTCGAGTCCCCACCAGCCTGATCCCCTGTAGCGGTTGAACAGCCGATGCTTGTCTCTGCTCCTTGTCTCCATTCCTGGATCTCGTGAGCACCATTCATTCAGATCTTCTTAATCAGTCTGGCTGTCTGTCCTTCTAGGACGACGAGTACAGGTTGGTGATCCGGCTTCAGCTCTCCAACACTTGCTGTATGATCCGGCAGTGCAGTCCGCGATACATATCCAGCACGTTGGGCCGTTGGCTTATCACATCTGGGTAGTGTGTGGGAGCTTCCGGCCCGGCCACTATGTAGTCGCGGACTTCCGCGTCTTTGAAGAGCCGTTTGCCGTTCCAGCATGGGGCGGTCGAGTTCCACGCCGGGTGCTTACAGTTAAGATCACCGGCGATCAACGTCGGGTGTGGCGAGTCAAGCACGCCGCGGAGTTCTTTAAGGTCCAGCCTGTCGTTGGGCGGCTTGTACGCCGCGTAGAGTTGGAGGTGACCGCCGGCGAACGCCAGCTGCACACCCAGCGCGTAAAAAGAGTCGATACTGGGAACGGGTAGTGCCTGGTTGAACGACCCTTCGTCTCACAAGCACTGCCAGGCCTCTGTATAGGTGATGGACTTTAGACTGCTCGTCGTTACGATAGACGTGGAAACCCGGGAACTTGCAGCTGATATGCGGTCCCAGGTACGTCTCGCTTATCAGCACCACGTCGACGTCTTGTTCATCCAGAAGGGGGCGGAGGAGGGCGACCTTGTCCTTAAGGCCCCTGGCATTCCAATGGATTATTCTTAGCGGCCTATCCATGACCAAGCTGTTGCTTGTTCATGAGATGAGACCAGCTAGGCCACCAAGAATGCCGCTCAGGGCGTCCTCCCGGCTCAGGTACTCGAAGATAAATCTTCTGAGTCCGACGAGGAGGGCCTCAACCATCTGCGTCACAAATTGGGGAATCTGGGGAGACGGTTCCCCTTCCCCCTCTTGCGTGGGGGCATCCGGCTTGGGAACCGTCTTCATTTTTGGTTTGGTCTTCATATGTTGTTTTTGTGCGGCCGGTTGGCTGGTTGCCGGTTCTGCGTCGGCCGCATCGTGGTCCCCAGACTAGTCGTGGACAAGGCCGTCTTGGGGCAAGGCCGCTTTGGTCGCGGCGTGTGCTCCCTCTCCTGTTTGAGGGGCGGTGGCTTTCCTCCCTCACCTTCTTCGCCTCCGCCCCTTCGGCTTCTCCGTTGGCCCCTCCGTGCGCTCCGTGGGCCCGTTTGCCGCCATCAGTGACGAGCTAGGAGCCTCCTCGGCAAGCGGCTCGGTGGGCTTGGTCGCGCTTCTATCGCCACCTGTAAGGGCGACGGCGCCCGCACGCCTGTTCCTCACCTCCTTGAGGAACACTGGGCACTTGATGTGGTTTGCGGGATGCACCCCACCGCAGTTTACGCAGGTGGGGGGGTTTTCTCGGGGGGTGGGGCAGTCTCGTGCCGTATGTTCCCCGCCGCAGCGGGCGATGGCATTGGTGCGATGAGTGCCGGAATTTCTGGCACCTATGGCACTGGAAGGGCCCACTTTTGCCCCGCCACGGTTCTATGACCACGCCGGGCATGCACATCAACTCTGTGATGGCGTAAAGGCCCGGCAGGGTCTCCGGCGTCTTCGTGATGATGGCGTGGAAGATACACCCCGGTCTTCCCTGCCTTGCTTTTATGTGGCGGACGTATTCGGGGGTGTATCCGAGCGCACGGAGTTCTTCCTCGATGTCTGCCGACGACGTGTCCGCTGGGAGCCCCCTGATGGCCACCTTCAGGCCACGCTCCGCTGGCAGCGAGTAGGTGAACCAGGAGATCCGTTCGGATTTCTCCAGCTCCACCAGGTACCTTTGAACGGTACGGAACTCCTGGTCCGACCGTGGATTGAAGCGCACGCCCTGACCGAAAGGGCGTGCGTTTGGTGCATAGTTCAATTTTTGTTTGAGCGCACGAAAATGTTGCGCCCAAAATTTTTGAATGATCGGTTCAGTGTTCAGTGTAATATTAGTTAGGAGTAAAGATTTTATAGTACCGTAATCCGTTTGACTGTTGGGAAATTATGTTTTGATTTTTTTGGTAATTTTTCATATAAAATGTCAATCGCTTGTGCCATTTCGATAGCAAGAAAAATATTTTAGTTAATAGGTATATTTAACTTTCTTATAATTTTTATATCATATAAATAAAAAATACTAACACGATACATATTATTTTAAACAATAAAATACAAATAATGTCAATGGAATAGTTACGTACTGGTATTACCATCTAGTGACGAAAAGCGTTACTATTTTAAACTGTCTTGTCAATCGCATACTAGATGGCATTAATTACACTAATCAGAATGGATAAATTAAAGTGTTGCACTGGCAACACCAAAAAGAAGCAAATAAAGTTAAAATATTGTCTCTGGATTATTTCTCTTCAGTCAGTGAGTGTGGCAGGCGGTAGTTAACGAAATAAAGTTTATTGTGTTTAAAAATCAGTTTTTTAAGCTAAAATAAAATGTCTGATACAACGAAATCATTACGAAATCCGAACAAGCGTCGTTTACATGAAATTGATGATACTATTGAAAGTCTGACGGCGTCGATAAATAATTTGACTGATTTTGTGACCAAATCCGAGTTTGAAAGTAATATGATGACTGCGAAACTAAAACGGGAAAAGATTAAGGCTCTTTCGGCCGTCGTGAAGTCACAAGTAATTCTTGCCGAAATGGAAGTTTTGATAGCCGAAAGCGATTTACACTGCGATCTACAAACTATGAAAAATAAGAAAATTAGACTGGATCATCATAATAAAGGTACCTAAGAAATTGTTGTTATATTTTACATTCCGTAATGCAAATATTTTTAGATCGAAAAGTCGCTAATTTTTTTTATCTACCCTCCATTTTTTTTCATAAAAATTAAACCTATTGTGTTAAAATATCATAAATTTATTTAACGTAATAAGGATGAGAAATATTTTTTGTCCTTATTTCGCTCAAATTGCATTGGATAGGTTAGGTTACCATAATTATTATTCCATCGTCTTCAGACGTTAAGAAAATGATGACGCAATTTTTTTTTGTTGTAGGTACCTATATCAATTTTCTTTGTTGCTCAAATGGCCTCTAAGCGTTTATTTCTTATTTAATATTTCTATGGTGTATTTTCTCTCCCGGCGCTCGCAAAACGACGCTCCCATAACAAATAAATTACTAAACAGATACATAAAATATTAGACATTTAATAAACTTGTTTCGCTATTTCGGAACGTTGTAAATAAAACGATTTGTATTCAAGAAAATATTAATAATTTAGTAAATAATGTCCATAATAGCTTTTATTTTTGAAAGGAAAACTATTTTTTGTTGGGAGGTAGTTATTCATAGGTCATTAGAGTCCTCGATAGCCAAGTAATAGTTAATTTTAAATAACTATAACCTAAAAAATATTTTTTTATCTGACACTCATTCAAGTTACCTTTAAAAAAAAAAAACAAAATCACAAACCCGTCAAACTTACGTCTTTTTACGTCGGTGGTTAAATGACGTATCTTAATAGTTAATAAAGTACGCAGTCGTATTTCGTTTTCCATTCCAGCCGTATTATTATTTTGTTAAGAAACACAATTGGCATAACAGTGTAATTAGTTTTCTACGCTTGGTATCGTGGGTTCGATTCCTGTGCGGGACAAATATGTGTGAAAGACAGACAGTTAGATCCAATATGGATGGTTGTGCGTTGTGAAATGTAATGTCTATAACTGCATTCATGATAATAATGTGCTCCTGACTGAATTTCGGTCACAGCGGCCAATCTCAACGGAGATTAGTCAACTACGCAGGAGATATTATAGTGCACAAGTGTGTGCGCAAACACAGGTGCACTCTATTCCCTCACCCTCACTCTCATAGTCCGATGGGACGGCCTTCTGACACGACCGGAGAGAGATTAGACGCAGGGCCTACGGCTTTACGTGCTTTCCGAGGCACTGAGTAAGTGATACGGAGTTTAAAAGGTCTCGAGAAATAACTGAACTATAATATAGAAGGATCATGCTTCAAATCCAATAGTTCTAATCTCATATTTCAGTCTTCGTCTAAGTAGTCAAAATTTTTCTTGTTTTAACAGATTTAATTTAAAATTTTCAGACGCATCTCGAAGAAGCACGTCCGGAGATGAGAACCAGGCTTCGACATCAAAAAGCACGAGGTCTTCCACTAAAAAACAACAACCCAAAAAAAAAACCAAATCCAATACTAATACTTCAAAAACTAGTCACCCTGATTCAGATGAGACCGTTATAGTTGAGACATTGAGCCCTGAGAATTTAACACCAGTATCAAGCAACCCACAAACTTTGAATGCATCGAAAAAACTCACAAACTCGGATTCAGAAGTTTTTCTCCCTAGTTCCATAAAGCAAGAATTTGAAACTCCATATCCCAGTTGTTCGGATTCTACAGAACAAGCTGACAAGGATAAAAAGGCAAGAAGTCAGTCTTTAAAAAAACAAAATTCACCAACCGGAACTTTGACAGTTGCTGAGCCGAAAGTTACAAGTACACCAAATTATAAAGGTATTGATCCTCGTTTGACCAGCACTCCTACAAGCAGGCAGACCTATACGTATATACCTTATAATCTGCCTATGATAAATTCTCAACCTAAAGGGATTTCACCAACATACATGGCTGTTACAACTACCAATTCTTATATGAATCCAGGGCCAAGCCTATATACTGCTTCCATTAGCATGCCAAACACAACACAAACTCCTACCACACATTATAATTTTTATACTGGTCGATTACCATAGATTAAAAAAAAAAACCACTGAATTTTTTTTAAGAATAATAACTTTGACATTTAACATAGTGTTGCCAAGCGATGTTGTTGATGTTGGGATATAAGTATATTTTTTAAATAACTTTTGTTTTTAAAATCATTAATTCATTTAAGATTTTTTTGTACAACTTTAAGAGTTTTTTTTAAACTTTAACTTTACTTTTTTTAATGTGTTCAGAGAATACTCCTAATTAATAAGTCTAAATTTACATGGTCTATACGTAATTGGATTTTATAAATTTGTTAGTGATGGATTATAATAAATACTCTTTCAGTTTTTCAGAAATTAATTTTGAACATGTCTAAATGCTTCCTGTAAATTATAATTACTTATATTAAAATTAAACAGTATCTGCAAGTAATTGATAAGCAATTTTCAATTGATAACAATTAAATGAAATTATTCAATTTGCATTTTTTAATTGTGATATTAATTGCTTGCAAGATTACACTAGTACTACACTACAATGATTTTTAATGAAAATACTACCATTTCATCGCTAAAAATGTATTCATTTCAAGTATGAAATAAATTCGGATAAAATTTTCATTAAAAATCATTTTCGTAACTCATTTTTTTTAATTAATAAAATTCTTACATGATAGCGGGTGTAATTGCAGCTTTTCTGTATAAAAATAAAAAATTTAAGAATCAAGATTCTTATACAACAATACCTACAAGTATTTTAAAATATCTTATATTTCTTACATCTTCCATTTTTTAAATCTTTTATTTTACTGAGTTTGTTATAAATTTTATACACATTATTGATGTCGTCCATTTGTTAGTTCTTGAGGCGGTAGAGGCGCTTGTGTCGCTAGTGATAGATACATTTTTGACTGAAGAGAAAATTAAATTAGAATTAAGTACCTACCATTAGGTAATAAAAGTTTATGCTAAACTTCGAAGCGTAGCGTAGATATGATTATGCAAATTATGATGTACACAGCACTGTATATAATTCTAAATAAGGATTTTTTGTCCATAAGCCTTAAAAAAACTGCTAATAAAGTATTGTAAACATAATATAAAAACAATGACAGATTCGAAATATATTTGACTTAACTTACAAAATATATTGACATTGTAGTAGGTACTTGGTACTTACAAAAAAGGATACTACATTTAAGTAAGAATGAAAATGTTATAATTATTGTTAGCAAAAGGTTTTTTTTAATAACCAGTTGATTGTTTTAATAGTTTAATAATATTTGTGATAATTCTTAAGCTATTCTTATATAAAGTATAAGAATCGAGGCTGAATTATATAATGTATATTTTTTATATTTCGTTATTGTGATAATAACTTACGATTAAAATGACTTTTCCGACAATATTGTTTTTTATTAATTTTTTGCGTATTTTCAACTAGGAATTAGCTTTATAACTAGTGTTGTATAAGTATATTTAAGGCGCGTACCTACGTTTAGTCGACTCGCATTGTTCTCACATAACAGCTCAGTACACCAAAAATATTGTAAGCCATTATTTAAAAGAGCAACCATAGAGTTTCTTGCCAGATTCTTCTCGAACTGGCAACTAGAGTCACTCTTATAATAATATTAGAATTATGAGTTATGACTATTCAAAGGCCTAAAATGGTCTACATGAATAAAAATATATTTTGATTCTGATTTAAAATGAGTTGCCAAAAGATGTACCTATATGAGTAATTATTGTAACAATAATAAAAAAAGTAAAACATAAAAAATGCTATTTACCTAACTAATAAAGCGTAACTAATAGTACCTAACCAAATATAATGCATTAGTACATACCTAATGTATTTAAATAAAACCAGCAATTATATTGACTTCCGTGGAGGTTCCGTATAGAGCTGGCTTACAGGCAGGCACTGGACGGGGTCGCGAGGCGCGGTTGTGGTACCCGGCCCCGTCCGATACAGTGCGAGGAACACGCAGGGGGAGACGTTTTTAGTGGGTGCGAGCCCCGTACAACATTTTTTCCGTATAGAGATGGGCGTTTTTGGATATTTTTATCATCGATCCACATCAATATCTCAGATAGGCATCCGTTGTCAGCACCGTATTTTCGGCACCGATGCCTACTATACAATATTGGTGCCGTCAACGCCGCCAATACAATACACTTTATTGATACTTATCGAATGTTTTTTTATCTGGCAAACACCTACAAAATAATGGCCTATTTTTCCAGCAGTGATCTGATACACAGATCAATAGTGCGCGTAGGGACCCTAAAATAATGTAAACACAAGCGTAAATTCATCGCTTTCTTTATTTTAACAGTAATTATAACTTGCATCACTAAACAATTCGATTTAAACACCCTTTACTAATGTTTTAATTTTAATGCAATTAGTATTGTTTAAGTACACTTATTTGTTGTATTGGTGTATAAATATACGTGTTGCTTGTTCACCGTGGTTGCAGTACTGTGGTCAATATGATTGCAATAGTAAGTCTCCTGGCCCTCGCTAGTGTGGTATCTGGTATTGTGGCATACGATTATCCTGATCTGTGCACTAATAACCATTGGGGTGAGTAATCATCATCATCATCAGCCTTTATTCGTCGTCATCAGCCTGTATTAGTCCACTGCTGAACATAGGCCTCTCTCAATGCGTTGCACTTTTGTGCGCTCTTAGGAGGTGATTGCCCATAATCGCCACGCTGGGCAAGTGGGTTGGCATCGCATTAGCAGATGATTACTGTTACACAGAAGGATGCTGCTGCCCATCCCCCGGATCTTTCCCTTTGTCGCTTCTTACAACACCCGCGGGACGAGTAGGGGGATAATTATATAAGTATGACTCCGAAAGTTATTATTGATGAGACATATTTCCGCCTCGAAAATAATCTCCACTGACCCTACTGTTATTTCTTGATTGGGCAATTTATTTGTTTCCGTCGGTGCCTGGGTTTCCATGGGCCGTGCCCCCGCACTGCGGTACCTCCTTCTGAGACCTGGTAACGGGCATGATGCAGGATCCGGCTCGTAGGACCAATCTTTGTTACGACTGCGTATGACGTTTTAAGTCTATCTCCGTCATACGCGGTCGCAAGAGAAGTGAATTTGAGTAGGTTCGACCTAGCCACTGTTCGTATAACCTTCGTAGAGGATAGCAATTTGACTAATTAATCTATGTAACAGGTCCCATTCCGGCAGATGACTATAAGATAAATCTGGAACCAGCTAATTTAGCAGCAGGAATACGCGACTGGGTAGTGACTGTTCCCGTAAGTATGAAAACTCATCCTCCTAGCCTTACTACTTCTAAACTTTGTTGGCATCGGCTTCTCTCACCAGATGCAGCTGAATATCAGTTTTCTACGGAGCGACTGTCTATCTGACCCCCGCAACCCAAAGGGATACGATATTCTTCAGTTAAATCAGTTCGTCATGATTTTATGAGGGTACTGACTCGGCGCGCCGTGGCTGAGAGAGTGATTTGAAATTTGTATGTCAAAAGTTAATTCCACGCCCTGCCCATCTTTGGGTAAAAGGTTTTAGTAAAGCGAGGATGTGCGTGGCGAGAGTTGAAAAGCCTTTAAAAGTATTCTATTATGTGTGGTATTATTGCGCCTAGCCTTTTTCCCAACTATGTTGGGGTCGGCTTCCAGTCTTCAGGAATGGACTAATACAGGCTGATGATGATGGGTCATAGGCTGGAGGTTTCAATTACCTATATTTGCTTTATTACAGGATGTTCGATGTCCTGTTGGGTTTCTATTGGATGGTATAAAGGCGCATGTGTGTGACAACGACTCGCCCCCCGAACCTCACTTCTTGTCTCAGTACAAGGTTTCCGTGCACCGTAGAGGCGACATTGATAGCGTTGCTGTAGTGCTCGTCCAGATCTTCTGCAGGCGTAATCCAAGTTTAGATTATCGCTGGCCAGATGACTTCAAAATAAATAAAAAATTGACCGTTCGACCTCGTTGAGACGTAAATGGAAAATAACCTCATCAACACAGTTTCCTGATTTTCTATGCGGTTTATATAATTATTATAATCTTATAATTAATTAAAAATATTGCAAATTTGCGTAAATTTTATTTGTGTATATAGCGGTCTCATTTTTTTTATTAGATTTTTGGATGCTTAGTATATATTTTGGTCAAAAATATTTTGTAATAATTACAAATGTTATAATTAAAAAAAATTATAGAGTATTTTTTTTTATGTATTTAGCGGTCCCATTATTTTTAATACATTTTTGGATACTATGTATGTATGTTTGAATCAATAAATTGTATTTAAAAAAAATTTTGTTTAATTTTTTATACAAATGTGACGAGTGAGTGGGTTATGGCCCAGGACCCTTGATTTCACCATGTCACGGGGAATTCCATAGGCTGCTTAAGTGTGTCTTTCCGTTTTCAAGTATATTTTTTATAGACTCACGCCGAGTCACGCCTGTATTCCCCAGAGGGAGTAGGCAGAGGTGTGCAGTACACCCACGTTTCGCCGGCTATGTTTTAAGTCCCATGTAATAGGGGGCGAGCCTAATGCCATTAACCGGGCACAATTCCAGACTCTGTGCGGCTACTGAGAATTTCCTATTGGAAAAACCCAATAATTTTATTTTCAGGTTTGCCCGACCCGGGAATCGAACCCAGGACCTCATGCTAAGCAATTGCGCTTGCTACCACTAGACCAAGAAGGCAGTCAGTTTTCTTCTACATATACCTACTACAGTGAGTGTCCGGCGGGTTTTGTGGGTGGTCGCGTGCCCGTAAGCAATTTAATACAACCAAGTGAATAAACATAATTTTAATAAAAGTTTTCACAGAAAAAAAATTGAATTACACATTGACATTACAAATAGAAAAAAAGAAATAAACTTAAATTTGGTAGCGAGCCGGTCGCCCGACGTTACGGCGCGGGCGGCTATAGGACCGTACTGGCGATATTATTGCGCGCGTCGGGACATCGTCATTAGACGAGCTGAGTCGACAATCCTGGCGCGAGAGAGCGCGGGTCAGCGAGAGCGGGAAGGTGCGTTTGTTTAAACGGGCGCGTTATACTACGTACGAGTATTACCTAAAAAAGTGGGAATCGGTTAATAGCACATGTCAGCCACTACATTTACTCATCGCAAAGAATTAGGTGATTTCAGTCCACTTCAAGAAGTATACTGTGTGGGAATACAGGCGTGAGCCTATAAAAAAAAAATAAAAAAAATATGTAGAAGAAAACGTTTTTAAATTTGTCTTTTCTTCTTTGGAATTTCTTCTTCAAAGAAAATTTCACAGAAGTTAAAACTTTATGGAACAGCTTGTCAGCATTAAAAAAAAGTTGCCACATAAATACAAATGTCAAGATTTTATCTACCAAAATAGTGTTACACTCATGGAACTAGAGTATGGCAATATTTGTTAACTAATTATTTAAATGCGTCTTACACGTGAATTACGTAGGCTACCGCCGGAGGAGATTAAAGGAAACAAAATGATTGAATAAAATAAAACTATATTGTAAAATTTTACAATTAATTCTAGCCTAACTTATTTAATGTCCCTACGGTTCGATGTTAGAACAGAGAGTGTCCGTTTCCTATGGGAAAAAGGTATAGCCAGTGTTCTTGAATATGACGTGATTTCGCTGTAAGCTGACTTGGCGCGATTTGCCTCGTGTAGGTTTAAAGTCCACGGGAAGCAGGTATACGATGTCGTCAGCTATTCTGGGGTGCTATTCCGGTGTGTGGAATGAATAAGTGGTCTGATTCTGTTGTACATCGTTATGCTAATATAACACGTGAACGGGTGCCGTCTGTTGGGACTGGTCAAGCCATAGCTGTTATTGTAGCACTGATAGCCTAGTGGTATGACTGTCTACTGACAAGTCAGAGGTATCGAGTTCAATCCCTCTGACTTTTCGTAAGTTATGTGCGTATTATAAATTGCCTCGTTGGTCTAGTGGTAGCAAGCGCGACTGCTGAGCACGAGGTCCTGGGTTCGATCCCCGGGTCGGGCAAAGTGTTATTGGGTTTTTCCATTAGGAAATTCTCAGTAGCAGCACGGAGTCTGGAATTGTGCCCGGTTAATGGCAATAGGCTCGCTCCCTATTACATGGGACTTATAATATAGCCGGCGAAACGTGGGTGTACTGCACACCTCTGCCTACCCCCTCTAGGGAATATAGGCGTGAGTCTATAAAAAATAAATATAAATTAATTATCAGTTGCTAAAACGGTGAGGGAAAATATCGCGATGACACCAACATACCCGAGAAAATTTTAATGGTGTGTAAAGCCATGACAGAGGCCTACGGGCGGTTTAAACTGAGACACCAAGCTGTTGTGGTAATTTTATCAAAAGTATAGTATATAGGCGCATACCTACGTTTAGTCGACTCGCATTGTTCTCACATAACAGCTCAGAACAATGTATCCAAAAATATTGTAAGCCATTATTTAAAAGAGCTAACATTGGAGTTTCTTGCCAGATTCTTCTCCATGGGGGGCTGGCTGCCCTTGGAACTGGCAACTAGAGTCACTCTTATAATATTATTAGAATTATGACTTCAAAGTGCCTAAAATGGTCTACATGAATAAAAATATTTTGGTTTTAAAATGAGTCGCCAAAAAATGTACATGAGTAATAATTGTAACAATAATAGTAAAATATTAAAAAATGCTATTTATACATTATTTTTATATAATATTTATTATTAATGGCGCGGTATGCAACACCCCAGCATCGAACCCAGTACCAGAGGTTCCCTCGCCGACGACGGTGACGACGCGCGCGCCGCACGCTCCGCCTACATTGCGTGCGAGAGAGACAGCGCGAGAGCAAGAGGCAGACCGAACGCTGGGCGCGAGCGGTACAGCAGTGAGGTCCCCGATGCCGCCGCGTATACACCCGCTCTTGAAAATGGACTCCATTTGAGTTCGAAACTAGTTGGGCATTCCCCGAAAACAATACATGAGTAAAGCCGTATCAATATTTCGTATATCACGAAAGTTATTATTCTAAAATGCTATTTACCTAACTAATAATGCGTAACTAATAGTACCTAACCAAATATAATGCATTAGTACATACCTTATGTATTTAAATAAAACCAGCAATTAGATTGACTTCCGTGGTGGTTCCGTATGGAGCTGGCTTACAGGCAGGCACTGGACGGGGTCGCGAGGCGCAGTTGCGGTACCCGGTGACCCGGCCCCGTCCGATACAGTGCGAGGAACACGCAGGGGGAGACGTTTTTATTTATTTTATTTATTATAAAAATAATAAATAAAATAAATAAAAACTGCCTCGTTGGTCTAGTGGTAGCAAGCGCGACTGCTGAGCACGAGGTCCTGGGTTCGATCCCCGGGTCGGGCAAAATGTTATTGGGTTTTTCCATTAGGAAATTCTCAGTAGCAGCACGGAGTCTGGAATTGTGCCCGGTTAATGGCAATAGGCTCGCCCCCTATTACATGGGACTTATTACATAGCCGGCGAAACGTGGGTGTACTACACACCTCTGCCTACCCCCTCTGGGGAATACAGGCGTGAGTCTATAAATAAATAAATAAATATAAAAATAAATAAAAATTATAAAAATAATATTATTATTTAGTGGGTGCGAGCCCCGCATAACATCAATGGTGCTGATTTTCTTGTACATCCCGCTAAACTAATTTTAGTCTAACTATATCTCTTTCTAATAAACATCTTAAAAAAGGACAGCAAATTGAAATAAAATTAGAGCTGTCAAAATAGACTACATCCTTACAATTGATGTAAAAATAGACGAGACCTTTATGACATGCCGACTAAATTCTCGTTGATATTGCGCAAATGAACTAGTTTGACAGCTCTAAAAATCTTCTATCCTTTTCTAATGATCTCAATTAGAAAGAGAGATACTGGTGCTGATTCTCTTGTATATCCCGCGAAACTAATTTTAGTCTAACTATATCTCTTTCTAATAAACATCTTAAAAAAGGACAGCAAATTAAAATATAAAATTAGAGCTGTCAAATTAGACTACGTCCTTACTTGATGTAAAAATAGACGAGACCTTTATGACATGCCGACTAAATTCTCGTTGATATCGCGCAAATGGACTAGTTTGACAGCTCTAAAAATCTTCTATCCTTTTCTAATGATTTCAATTAGAAAGAGAGATAGTGAGTCTAATTTAGTTTAGAGCGTGTGCAAGGGAATTGGCAACAATATATCAGACTCGGCATCCGTTGTCAGCACCGTATTTTCGGCACTGATGCCTACTAAACAACAACTCATCATCTGCCTAGCCTTTTCCGAACTATGTTGGGGTCGGCTTCCAGTCTTACCGGATGCAGCTGACCAGTGTTTTACATGGAGCGACTGCCATCAGACCTCCACAACCCAGATACTGGGTTACACGATACCCGTTGGTAAGACTGGTTGTCAGACTGGGGCTTCTGACTACCCGTAACGACTGTCAAAGATCTACAATTGACAGCCGTGGCCAACAGCTTAACGTGCTATCCGAGGCACGGAGAGTGATAATTAATTTATAAAACGCACATAACTTACGAAAAGTCAGAGGTGCGCGCCTTAGGTTCGAACCCGAGACCACTGACTTGCCAGTCAACGGTCACCACCACTAGGCTATCACGACTCCTACTAAACATCAACTGCGCCTATACAATACCTTTTGTTGATACTTATCGAATGTTTTGTTATCTGGCAAACACCTTTAAAATAAGTGATGCATATGAGAGTAGGTCTATTTGTCCAGCAGTGAACTGATACACTTAGGGTCTATTTATATTAGCGCAGAATAGAAGCGCATCGAAGCGTCAAATTCTTCATAACCAAAGCGAAGCCGCACGAATTTACGTGTAGTAGGCATCAACAGCAACAGCCAATTTCCGACTGATGACGCGTAGGTTCGCTAGTGGGCGCACGGATACGCGAGAATGCGCGCGCACCCAATCAGCGTTGGTCACGCGCAGACGCGCGACTTCCGAAGCGAATGCGCGCCTCTTTTTCAAATCTCAGAAGTAATGTGAGCGTTACGCTGTGGAGTTAAGGTTGAATTTGTTATGTTCAGTTTTGGATAGACGCTTCGATGCGCTTCGACTCTGCGCTAGTATAAATTGACCCTAAATAATAAGCGTAGGGGACCCTAAAATAATGTAAACACAAGCGCCAATTCATCGCTTTATTTATTTTAACAGTAATTATAACTTGCATCACTAAACAATTCGATTTAAACACCCCTTACTAATGTTTTAATTTTAATGCAATTAGTACTGTTTTAGTATACTTATTTATTGGTTGGTGTATAAATATGCGTGTTGCTTGTTGACCGTGGTTGCAGTACTGTGGTCAATATGATTGCAATAGTAAGTCTCCTGGTCCTCGCTAGTGTGGTATCTGGTATTGTGGCATACGATTATCCTGATCTGTGCACTAATAACCATTGGGGTGAGTAATCATCATCATCATCATCAGCCTTTATTAGTTATTAGTAAAACAGAGGAGAGTGTAGGGTATATGAAAGCAGGTTCTTGATGAGACATGATATTGTGACGGCTTTAAGGTTTTATACCGGCAGAGCAGAGCAGAGCAGAGAGCATCTTTGTTGCGATTGCGTATGACGTTTTAAGTCTGTCTCCGTCATACGCGGTCGCAAGAGGAGTGAATTTGAGTAGGTTCGACCTACCCACAGTTCGTAGAGGATAGCAATTTGACTAATTAATCTATGTAACAGGTCCTATTCCGGAAATTGACTATAAGATAGATCTGGAACCAGCTTATTTAACAGCAGGAATACGCGACTGGGAAGTGACCGTTCCCGTAAGTATGAAAACTCATCCTCCTTACTACTCCTAAACTTTGTTGGGGTTGGCTTCTTTAACCAGATGCAGCTGAATATCCGTTTCCACGGAGCGGCTACCTATTTGACCCCCGCAACCTAAAGGGATACGATATTCTAAGGTTAGATCAGTTGTCAGGATTTTATGTGGTTACTCTACCACGACCACCACCAAGGGCCAGTGATGGAGTTATGTCCGACTCGTACGGACTAAAAACCACACGGTGTTCCTCTACGGACATCTGGACGGGAGAACGGGGTTTACTTGTGTAAGTATTCACCGCCCTCCCACTTCTTAAGCCGCCAATGGTGTAGGCAGGTCCCGCCGTTGTCGGCGTCCTGGCCGCCGCCGAATCCTCTTGAAAGGCGCGCGTAGAACACAATGCACCACCCTTTTGGACCTGGGTTTACTGACACCCTAGCCTGCGCCACAATATTTTAAATAATTCGGTATAGTATCGTAGGCTGCGTGCCGTGTGGTTTCCGGCTTAAGAAAAGAACCACCCCTACTCTTCCTGCGGGTGTCGTAAAAAACCATTAGGCGATTAAGGGCAAATACCTCCAATGAGCGCACAATAGTGGTGCGCATTGGAAGAGGCCTAAGTTCAGGAATGGACTCATACAGGCTGATGATGATGATGGTCATAGGCTGGAGGTTTCAATTACCTTTTATTTTTTTTATTATTTTTTTATAGACTCACGCCTGTGTTCCCCAGAGGGGGTAGGCAGAGGTGTGCAGTACACCCACGTTTCGCCGGCTGTGTAATAAGTCCAATGTAATAGGGGGCGATTTAGCCTATTGCCATTAACCGGGCACAATTCCAGACTCCGTGCTGCTAATGAGAATTTCTAAATGGAAAAACCCAATAACACTTTGCCCGACCCGGGGATCGAACCCAGGACCTCGTGCTCAGCAGTCGCGCTTGCTACCACTAGACCAACGAGGGGTTTGGTTTCAGAACGTCCCATTCCCAAACTCGTCACTCTGTTTCAGATGGTCCCATTCCCAGTTTGTCCTATTCCCAGATCGTCCCATTCCCAGTTTGTCCTATTCCCAGATTGTCCCATTCCCAGTTTGTCCTATTCCCAGATTGTCCCATTCCCAATTGGTCCCAGGAATGGCAACGCATGACGCAGTTTTAATGATAGGGGTGTGAATAAAAAATACTACTTTAATTAACATACAAATTAACTTTTATTTACAAATTTTAATTACAATATAGTATGAAAAATAAACTGAATCAAAGAGTTGTCACCTTTTAGTAGTAAAATATGTACTTATGTATATTTCTTTGGCACGGCCTACAGCCTAAACGACTTGTTGCATTTTAACTTAAGATTGGTGTCGTTAGATTCGTCTTAATTGTGAGAGTGACACTAGGTACTTACTTTAAAAAATTTAAAAATTACAATGGCGGAGGTTTGGCGCCAAAATATGTTTTGAAAAAAAAAATCTTCAAAATCTATCGAGTGGGGTATCAAAACAAAGGATTTTAAAAGGTTATCAGGAATATATATTCATAAATTATATGTTTGAATTTAATTTTGTATAAAAAAATTTAATAGCAAAAATATTTAAGTCGTTTTCGTGGAAATTTCTTTAAATTCAATCACGAAAACTAAAAAGAATTAAATAAAAAATACTATTAAAAAAGAAAAACCCGACTGCTAACTAAAAAGATAGAAACAAGTTATAGAAATATATAGTTTACACAGTATTCACAAACGCAGTCGGTTTATATAACTATAATTATATAACTTATATATATTATTATTATTATAAAGTTATATATATATTATTATAAAGTTATGTATATATTATAGTTTGCATGTTAATTAAAGTACTATTTTTTATTCATACCCCTATCATTAAAAACTGCGTCATGCGTTACCATCCCTGGGACCATCTGGGAATGGGACAATCTGGGAATAGGACAAACTGGGAATGGGACAATCTGGGAATAGGACAAACTGGGAATGGGACGATCTGGGAATAGGACAAACTGGGAATGGGACCATCTGAAACAGAGTGACGAGTTTGGGAATGGGACGTTCTGAAACCAAACCCAACGAGGCAGTCAGTTTTAATTACCTATATTTGCTTTATTACAGGATGTTCGATGTCCTGTTGGTTTTCTTTTGGATGGTATAAAGGCGCATGTGTGTGACAATGACTCTCCTCCTGAACTTCACTTTGTGTCCCAATACAAGGTTTACGTGCACCGTAGAGGCGAGATTGATAGCATTGCTACAGTGCTTGTCCAGATCTTCTGCAGGCGTGATCCAGGTTTAGATTATCGGTGGCCAGATGACTTAAAAATAAATAAAAAATTGACCGTTCGACCTCGTTGAGACGTAAATGGAAAATTACCTCAATCAACACATAATATAGTCTCAAACTTTCGCGAACATTTAACGTAATGAAACAACTTTTAAACGGATTACTCGCGTATATATCGCACCTCCGATCAAATACAGTAATAACTTGAAAATTTTCCAATTACCTACGTCATTGCTATTTCTCTCTGTACTCCGGTAAGACTGGAAGCCGACCCCAACGAAGTTGGGAAAAGGCTAGGCAGATGATGACACTCTCAAAAAGTGTCATAACTGTAACTTCACTAATTCATCACTTCACTAATTTAAAAAAAAAATGCTTGATGAAATGGAATTTCAAAGAAATAAGTTGAACATTTTTGTTTCTCCTGAGCATTATAAGTTTTTGAGTTGTTACTCTATTTTATCGGAGGTGCGATATATTGTATTTTCAAAATAACTGACGTTTGTCTGCCTGCGACCGATCTCGAAACGTCAGGTGTTTTGATAATACAACATACGCGAGTAATCCGTTTAAAAGTTGTTTCATTATCTCAATCAACACAGTTTCTCGAATTTTTATGCGGTTTATATTTTGTTATTATTTTAAATCTAGTATTTAGCCGTCTCATTTTTTAATTAGATTTTTAGATGCTTAGTGGTGCTGATTCTCTTGTACATCCCGCTAAACTACTTTTAGTCTAACTATATCACTTTCTAATAAACACCATCGAAAAAATACAGCAAATTGGACTACCAAATTAGACCTGTCAAATTAGTCTACGTCCTTGCAATTGACGTAAAATTAGTCGAGAGCTACAACATGCCGACTAAATTCTCGTTGATATCACGCAAATGGACTAGTTTGACAGCTCTAAAAATCTGCTCTCCTTTTCTAATGATCCCTATTAGAAAGAGAGATGGCGAGTCTAAATTAGTTTAGAGCGTGTGCAAGAGAAATAACACCAGTATGTGTATAATTATATTTTGGTCTATAATATTTTGTAATAATTACAAATGTTATAATTTACAAAAATTACAGAGTAACTAGTAACTACTTTTTTTGTATTTAGCGATCCCATTTTTTTTATTAGATTTTTTGATACTTATAATTATATTGAATCAATAAATTGTATTTTAAATAATGTTAAGTATTGTTTGAAATCTCAAACAATATCTGGAGCTAAAGAAATCAGCAGCAATTTCTCTTTTTTTTTCGTCCGATGTCTAATTAGTTTTCAACCGACTCCAAAAAAGGAGGAGGTTATCAATTCGACTGTTTTTTTCTTTGTTTAGATCCCTTCATCCAACGCATTTTTCGCTACATGTTAGAAGTTGTAGTCTCATCAATATCACTATAGACGTTATTATACCAGCACTTAGCCTGTCTAATTAAATGAAATTATTTAATAAGAAACTTGAAAAATTAACTGATTCGGGCGGGACTTGAACCCGCGATCCCTGGCGTGCCGTACCATCGCTTTACCAACTACTGAGTCCCGCCCGCTTTAGTTGAAATTACGAATTTCTTTCGCCTTAAACATTATAGCCACGACTGTCGTGAGAAATAAAAATCCAAGAAAATAAAATATTACTTTTATTTTAACATCGGTTAATACAAACAAACATATTTTGAGCTCTTCACTAACTGTGAGTCAAAAAATGTTCTGATTCGACAACTTGCATCATTATTTTAAAGGCGTCAAATTGACATGGCCAAGCCAAGTTGACTATCTACAATCGCTAACGCTATAGAAAACGAAAGAAATGTATAGGATTAGATTCTACTCGTTTGTTTTGACCACGTGACATACATAATCCTTTAGGTACATTTCTTTCGTTTTCTATAGCGTTAGCGATTGTAGATAGTCAACTTGGCTAAGCCCCATGGTTTCAGAAGCAATCCTTTGGCTGTTTCTTCTATTTTGTGGGGACTGTATCGCAAAAGACTAGTGCTTCGACCTTACCCGGGTATTTAAGGTTTCCAGTACGATGGACATTCAATATATCTACGTCAAGGAACTCTAGTTCAGGAGCTGAATCGTAATCACAAGCCTTCGCAAACGTACCACTGATGCCTTCTGGACATCTTTTTCGTAGATCCTGTAACAAGTCAAATATTTAAGTGCGATCCACACCTTCCGATCCTATCCGATTTGTCGGAAATCCTAAATCGGAGTCATTCTATCCACACTTTCCGACAAGTGCTTACTATATTAAGATTGAGTATAAAAGACTTTCATAGAATTGATAAAGAAAACTCTTGCATTCAGCATAAACAAGTATGTATTTCACCAAAACAACAAATTACAAACACACGCTTCGCATCAGACGCCATATTGTAATCATTGGAACATTATCTTTCTTTTCTACATTTGAAGTAGTTACTATTAATTTAATGTTGTATGTTTTACGGCTAACAAACCGTTTAAAATTCTTATTATTAATATATGTGAATTAACAATACAAGGATTGTTTTTATAAACACTTATTTGAGTAATATAAATCTTAATGAATAGGTCTAAAGTCTCACACTACGACCGGAAGTTAGCAACTTGTTGACAGTCACATTTTAATATTTCTTCAAAATTTAAGCTATGAATGACTATTATAGTGTAAGGTAATGTTTTTATAAATTGGAGGATATTATTTTAAATAAACTAATTAATTATTTAATTAGTTTTGAGTGATATTTCTAACAGAATAATTAATTAATTAATTAGTATCGGCTATGGTTGGAAGGTGTGGAACCCACTTAAAGAGTGGAATACCTGTATTTCCTAAATATTATAACTTGAGGATCTTCAAATCAATCTTCAATAGGCACCCCAAAGGCAGGTGTTCTGTGTAGACCACAACGCCGCTTACCACCAGGTGGATTCGTGGACAAATACCATGGACATGCCTTTCATTATAAAATAAAGAAGTCAAAAGTCGAGGTTATGATTAAGAATGAAACTTACTGGCAATGAGACCTGATAATCTCTTATCCCCGGACTTAGTTCTTCTTTTGGAAGATGTATACTGTCTCCAATGAGCTTTCCTGTTAAATAAATAAAATAAATTAGCCTGTAATAATTGTCGTGTCTTAGGGGCGATGGTCCCATCGCGGCGGGAAATTTAAAAATAAAAGAGGTTTTTTGTTGTTTTGAACCACTTTTTAACCACTTTCTATATGAAATATTTCATTTTTCTTTAGTTTGCGCTCCTAGTCAACAAAGACGCTACTATTTATTACTTTGTTTTAACTCAAAATGTTACCAATTTTGCATGTTTATGTAAGATTCAACATGAAACTGTTTTTAGTACCTATTTTACATAAATATACATACTGGTAACAATTTGAGATAAAACCAAGTTATAAATAGTAGCGTTTTTATTGACTAAGAGCGCAAACTAAAAAAAATGCAATATTTCATATAGAAAGTGGTTAAAAAAACTAAAAAACCTCTTTTATTTTTAAATTTCCCGCCGCGATGGGACCATCACCCTTAAAGAGAAGGATCGAGCATTATTTTATCTCTACGCGCGTTGACGATATATTCAAACATCGGTCGGACAGTAGCAGCTAACTGCTCCTGTCATCCAGAGAAGTTGTGAAATCTCAGACTTTGACTCAATACATTCCTACTGCATAACAGTTCTAAACTAAACTATCTACAGAATAATAACATTCGTGAGTCATACTAATATACGAAATATCGGCTACGGATACGGCTTTACTCACGTATTGTTTTCGGGGAATGCCCTCGAACTCAAACGGAGTCCATTTTCAAGAGCGGGTGTATACAGTGAGGTCCGCGACGCCGCCGCGTGTACACCCGCTCTTGAAAATGGACTCCGTTTGAGTTCGAAACTAGTCGGGCATTCCCCGAAAACAATACGTGAGTAAAGCCGTATCAATATTTCGTAAACTATCTACAAATTTTATTTATTGCCATTAACTTAAATAATGTAACACCAAAGAAACCTTTGGCTTAGTTTTCCAAATAACTGCCTATTATTTCTAATGATTTTTTTACATAATACACACTCGTTAATCGTGTGGGCAACCCCTCGCCGCCAGTATGGGCGGTAAGGCTCAAGTCATTGGCGTTATCCCACTCCCATCTGTCTTTTACCGAATACAAGAGTGGTACTTACCATATTTACCACTGCCACACTTTTCGCCCTGAGCAGTAGCTACCACAACTGCCACAACCAAAACCTGGAGTAGAAGACTGGCAGCTGCAATCATGATGAGAGAATTGCGCGCACGATTGAAAAAACAATCTGATTTATATATCGTTAAATTATATTATTAAGATAATTGCATTTATAATTCAGTAATTTCATTACATGGCTTATAATGGGTGTTCATATCGAATTGATAAAATACTTGTTAACGAGCGTCGCTAACTAAAGCACAGTTAATTGGTAGGTAAAGGTTAAAACTCTAATCAGATGTGTAGTTTTTTTACTACTAATAATCTGCCAACTAAAATACTACTAATTACAGATCGCGGCACGTACGTTGAACTAAATTGGCGGTGGTCGCGTAATGAAAGATCGCCGTTCAGTCGCATTATGTCCAATTCGCAAAACGTCCAACTATCCAATTCTCAATTGGTTCATAGTGCAATTGGTCCAATTCGCAAAATGTCAAACTCACAATTAGGTAGTCCAGTTCCCAATTGGTCCAATTCGCAATTGGTTCAATTTGCAATTAGTCCAGTTCGCAGTTAGGTGGAGTTCTTGTACGAGAGGCGTTTTGACGACCTCCATATGAGATTGGATGAGATTCGGCTCGAAGTAAAGATGCGTATAATTTATGATTAACACTTTTAATAGAAAAAAATCACAAATCAAATTTTTCAGATCTGCTTTTCCCTTGAAAACTTGTGTGTAAAACCATCTTTTTGTCTTGGTCCAGTGTCATTGAGGCAGAACATATTGTAAGAATAATACACCGTCATAGCAATTGTCCACTTTAGATTATAACGGTGGCCATCATTGCGAATCAAACTGAACATTCCTCTTTGATTTTTAATAAATTTAGAAAACGAATTTTATACGTTAGACAATAAATCACAATCACACAGCACAGTTTCTAGGCCTACTTATCACTTTCAAGGTTCCGATAAGACTGCTCTAAATTACCTGTCAAACCAAACTTTATAAAAAATTCCCGCCTCGGCTAGACCACAGAATAATAATCATACAGTACGGTAACTGCGTACAAACGCTCGAAAACGGCACACTCACACAAACATGCGCAACGACGTGTCGTTAATACTGCGAGTACCGCGACGTTCGCTTAGCAATCTCGTCGTTACGCATGTTTGTGTGAGTGTGGCCGTTTTCGAGCGTTTGTACGTAGTTACCGTACTGTATGATAATTATACTGTGCCTAGACTCTGTATGACGTTTGTGTATCAATTGAGCGACCGTACTAATGACCGGATCCGACATTTATATGGGACGAAACTGAGAGTAAGTAGGTAGTATATCATTTAAAAAAAAGAATTCTCAAATCGGCCAATTAATCACAGCCCCGGATCCGGATCTTCATTTTTTTTAAGCGGGGCAAAAACTAGAAAATGCCGCCCCCGTCCACTTATTTTATTTTTACCCGACTACAAAAAAGGAGGGTTATTACCTATTTCGTCTTTATACTTTCAGTTTTCAATTGTCTACAAATTGATTGACCTTCCGGAAATAATTTTAAATAATCGCTGTTCTTTCTGTGTTAGGTCTATTTATTTACGTCTTCGGGGTAGGATAGGATTGAAAATAAAAATATGTATAATAAAAGTAAAAGAATTATATACTACTCAAAACAAAATAAGAGCCACTACGTATTTTTGATATACCATAAAAATTATGAAATTATTACATTGTTTCGATTACGTTAACGTAAAACAATGTTATTGTTTACCGTTTAGGCTAGTTACTGTTGAAATTAATTAATTAATTAACATTTTTATTGAACTTTGGTCAAAAATTACAATTTAGGATAAAAAATACAATTTAACAAAAGTCCCTCAAAACTAAAAAATCTTCACTTTTTATTTCTTTTTCTATTCTTTAATAATGGGTATGCCTTCCTCTTTTGGCTATGCACTTTTGCAGCCAGGAATGCAAGCTTTCGATCAAATGTTTCACGTTTTCAGCTGGGATCTTTCCCAGGCACTTTTCGAAGTGCCAATCAGTTGCTGCTGGGTGTACACCTCTTGCGAACCGACTCTAACCCTTCGTTTTAATTGGTCTCACACATGCTCAATCGGATTTAAGTCCGGACTGTTTGCTGGCCACGGCAACACTTGAATGTGAGAGATTTCCAGTAAAAACTGGGTCGCTTGAGCTGTGTGTGCACGGACATTGTCCTGCATCAGGACGTATCCAGGACCCATTCACTGACCAAATGGGATCACATGAGGTCTGATGACTTCCTCAATGTAACACTGAGCAGTTACGGAACCCTCATTTTAAATTGCGAGGTCAGTTTTGCCGTGCAAACTTATCCCACCCCAAACCAAAAAACTGGGTACACCAAAACTGGAAAACGATCGACTTCGTGAATGCAGGCTTCCAAAAATCGCTCGCCACGTCGTCTCAAGATCCCAATGCGTCGACCGTCGTTAAAAAAAATTACTTTGCACTAGTCGGTGAAGAGCTCCATGCTCCACTGGCTTATGACCCAGTCCAAATATTGATGGAAGTACCTTAAACAATTTGCATGTTGAACCCTGGACAAAGAAATTCGAACAACTCGACGTTTTGAAGTTTGCTGGTCTTCGTGCAATCTGTTACGGATCGTTTGGTCACTGACACGAGTACCTGTTGTCAACCGTAAGCGATTTTGTAATTATAGAGCCGCCACTGTGCGTTCTCGTTAGGCACTTATTCGGATGTACCGATCCTCCTGAACAGTTTTAATGCGAACTCTAACCGAAACATGTCTTCTTGCAGCACTGCCAGTCTTCTGGAAGCGATTCCAAGCATTTTGGATAGCTTTTCGAGAAAAACCTAGGTGAAAAGCCACAGATCGCTCCAAATTTCCTTTTTGGATCATTGTAACGGCTCTTGTTGCAGTAATTGCGTCCATATGTATTCGTACTTATGGCACATTAACATAAGATGTTATTTAAACAAATTAACAAACTAAAATTACGAATACTCCAGATTACCATCCATATAATCGAAACAAAACTTAACGAAAAAACGAAAAAAAGAACAAGAAAATTTTATACTACATTTTTTTTTTTAATTGATGGCCACCCTTTAGTGTTAAGAACAAAATCAAAGAGTTTAAATATCAAAGAATTTGTAACATTAATATTTTGTTACTTAATAATTAATTTATGTTCATTAAATTACACTCAAATGTGAAAATAACGAGTGGCTCTTATTTTGTTTTGAGTAGTATATAATAATTCTTTGCTCAAAGAATCAGCATTGCCATCCAGCGTGGCAATGCTGCCAGCCTTCTGGGCACGTTGCCTGCAGACAAGACTGGGGAGGAATTCTTTGACGCCTTCGCGTAACTTTAGTATAAATCTTTAATTGTAAATATAAGTAATTGTCTAGTATTGTATTTAAAATAAAATATATTAATAATTAAAATTACAATTTCACTCTACGAGCTTTTTGTTCAGTGAATAAATCTGTGGCCTTGTCATAATCTAATTGGTGTGCAATTCTATTTTCTATAGCTAACATTGCAAGACTCGATAAACGTTCCTGGCTCATAGAAGATCGCAAATAATTTTTAATTATTGGCCATAGGCGTGTAAAAGAGATTTGAAATTTCGACTGGTGCCGGTGGGATACGGTGGCTCAGCGGTTAGAGCGTCGACACGGTACATCGAAAGAAGAGTGGGTTTGAATTCCATCCGTATCAGTGGTTTTTTCAAATTCTACAGCGCTTAATCTCGCTCGTATTTTCGAGCTAGATCTGTGCCATACTTTTTCAGTTCTTCCATTGTCATTTTAAAAATATTAGTGCCATTGAGAAATGTAAAATTCAAATTCAGTATGGTAGCACTATCAAACCTATTTTTAATTTCTGATATGATTCGATCAAATACCATCATTATTTCTTTAGATTTTTCTTTAAATAAAAATAAAACGGAAAGAAATAAAACAACAAACTATATATTATACAAAAGTATACTATATTGATATACACAATATATAGACATATACATAATATATAACATACATTAAAATCAAACCTTTTTGACATGATATATATTTTTTTAAACACGATGTCCATAACTTCCTACAGTTACTATGTTTCTATTCAAATGTTTGACATAGATATACACTAATAAACATAATACGATTTTAGAAGAATCATAAAATATATATATTATAAATATTTAATTAACATTATGAAAATCGATAAATGAGAAAAAGTGAAGAGGCATTGAGATCAAAGCGTCTTTAATAATAATCTTCCAGCACTAAGAGCGTCGAAAGTCGTCGAAAATCAACATTTAGTAATAGAAAATGAAATATATACATATAATAAAAATGATTTTGTTTTTCGGATTGAACAATAGCCGGGGAGGCCAGCTTTCCAATCGCCGGGATAATAAACTGTCTTCCAATTGCCGGCTTTATAAATTGCCTGGTAGACCAGCATTCCAATTGCCTCCTAGACCAGTATTCCAATCGCCGGAGAGACCAGCTTTCCAATCGCTGGGCACAGCAGCATTCCAATTGCCTACTAGACCGGTTCCCCAATCACTGGAGAGACCGGTTTTCCAATCGCCTCCTAAACCGGTTTTCAAGTCGCCTACTAAACCGGGTTTCGAATCGCTGGTTACACCAGCTTGCCAATCGCCTACTAAGTCGGTATTCCAGTCACCTACTAAACCGGATTTCCTTGCGCTGGGGAGACCAGCATTCCAATTGCCGGTTACACCAGCTGTCCAATCGCCGGTTACACCAGCATTCCAATCGCCAGTTATACCCGTATTCCAATCGCCGGTTACACCAGCATTCCAATCGCCGGTTACACCAGCATTCCAATCGCCGGTTACACCCGCATTCCAATCGCCGGTTACACCCGCATTCCAATCGCCGGTGACACCAGCATTCCAATCGCCGGTGACACCAGCATTCCAATCGTCGGTTACACCAGCATTCCAATCGTTGGTTACACCTGTTTTGGGTGGGATGTCACCTACCAAAATTGCTTTCCAATAGCCGTCTGTCCAACCGGTTGTCCATTTGGCTGGGAGTAGTTTGACTTCCGTTTGTCTGGGTAGATCATCAGCTTGACTAGTAACAGTTTTGTGTGGGGTGTCACCTACGAAAATTGCTTTCCAATAGCCGTCTGTCCAACCGGTTGTCCATTTGTTTGGTAGTAGTTTGACTTCCGTTTCTCTGGGTAGATCAGCTTTAGTACTCGAGACAACGGGTTTTAAACTGTTGAGAGAACTATCTATCCAACCTTCGCTACAGCTTGTTGGACCGCCATTCCAGTTTCCAGGTTGAACTACTATCGATTCGCTAGGCAAGCTAGCTTCCGTTCCAGGTGGAACATTACCTGGCTCGCCGCTTATCCAACTAGGCCAACTTTTGATCTCATTATTCCAAGGTGCGTCAACTGAATCACAGAACAGTGTGAAGATAATTTTTACAGTTGCAGGGTAACTAATTATTTTGCTTTGAATATAAATTGAATTTGGATTTATGAAGGTGGCAATGGTTTCTGTGCCCTGATGACAGATCGATGCTTGCGTGCCTCTATGATTGTGACACTGAGGGACATACTGAAAAAAAGAATAAAATATTTATGGATTAGCACATTAAGCACTTGTTTATTAACAGTATTTAGATTATAGTATGTACTCACTGGGATGGTCTCAAACCAATATGGTGGAGGATTCGTTTGTACTATTGGTGCCAGTGTTATAATTTGACCATTTTGTTTGCCTGCAATAATTAAAGTATTAAATAATATCTAGACTTGGCCCCCAAGGTAGTCGACATGTGGGATGTGGACTCGACTGTCATTGTGCCGATAGTCGTTTCAGTCCATGGATTAATACCCAAAAGCCTCGATCAACACCTTAAGAGGCTCTCGTTAGATGGCTGGATAAAGGGCTTGATGCAGAAAACGGTACTCCTGGACACGGCTCGCATAGTCAGGAGGTTCCTCTCTCTAGAGCCCTGACCACCGGTAGCTTGGACCCTGTTCCCGATACTGGTGGGCTACTATATTTTATATTTTTAGATAAATATATACAGCGTGTAACAGAAGTCCGAAATAATACATTAAGGGCGTATAAGGTACCCTATAAACAATCCTTGAGCATAGGTTTTGGAACCGTACCCCAAAAAATACTCGAGTAAACCACGGTCAAAGTTTTCACCAAAATCTTTCAAATACAGCCCTAGACATCAGCTGAAAGGTGAATCAACAAGAATCCGGTTATTTACCTTCAATAAATTCTTTAAGTAAGCACTAGACACGCGTAGGATAATGAAATCTGTCATTATTGAAGAAAATGAAATCAAAATAATTATTTTGTATGAAAAAAAAAATCCTGTTTTGCATTCAATATTTTCACAGGTGATTCTCTTCATGATACACATACATACCCTTAAGAATTATTTCGGACTTCTGTTACACGTTGTATATAGATAAAAAAATAGATAAAAAAAATTATATACTTATATAATTTTATAATATATTTTAGATATGTTGTAAATGAAGAAATGAAAATTAACGTATTAATAAGTATTTTTTATTACTAGCCTCCGCCCCGGTGTTGCCCGCGTACTAAATTTATATAAATTCCTATAGCCAACACGCACACACTATAACCTCTTGGTATTTATTGCCTTTGGGACTGCCAAGTCAAAGATCGGTTCAAAACCTAGGCTATCTAAAACCTCTGACTTTTCTAATTCGTGTGCGTATTAGAAAATAATTATCACTTGCTATAACGGTGAAGGAAAATACCATGAAGAAACCAGTACAACTGAGTTATTTTTCAAGGGTGTGTAAAGCCATGTCAGCAGCCTATTAGGGTGGTTTAAACTCTTGACTCTAGTTGTTCATTAACCATACTATAAACAAAGCTTAGAACCATAGAGCTAAATAAAATTTTCTTTTTAAAAATCTTTTAAAATGAATTAAAACGTGGGATGGTTTCCACATCGAGAATGCGGCGCGATATGTAGACGAGTGTTGTGCTAAAAACCACGTTGGGTTGGTACTTTTTAAATAATTTAACGAATGTTCAATGATACTGACAAACTGATATTCCTTGACATTTGATTCAATATCACTATTACCTATACGATATTTTAACTATACCTAACATTTTATGAATTGCTACTGAATGCTAATGCTAATAAGTAATAATACTTTATTATATAAATTAAATTATTTCTTTTAACTTATATTTATTGACAAAATTTGCATGCCCATAATGTTGGCAAAATATGGAGAACTATTGTTAACTTTGACAACACCTACTTATTAATTACCCATGTTTGCAAGGAAATAAATGATTTGATTTGATTTACTTACCAATGTGGAACGAGATGCAGGGATTCGGCGCAAGCGCATCACCGGCGAGTGCGCAAGCAATGACCAACAAACTTGCCACAATCATGTTGACCACAAAAGTGTACCGACGAAGTTCACAACCATATTTATACCGCAACAGTTAATTGAAAAATATTAAAATTGTTTTAATTGCGTACAAAATCCAGTAATTAAATTATATGCGTTCTAATTAGCGCACATATCGAATTGTATGACCATACACCTAATATCCTGAAGCTTCAATAAATTATGTCTTCCTGTGAGGGCTCCTTCTCCTCGATCACAACTCTTGGCCCCGGTTGTCATGAAGATCTTTGACAATCGATATAGGGATTCATCATCCCTTTTCCCAACTATGTTGGGGTCGGCTTCCAGTCTTACCGGATGCAGCTGAATATCAGTGTTTTACATGGAGCGACTGCCTATCAGACCTCCACAACCCAACCGGGTTACACGATACCCCTTGGTAAGACTGGTTGTCAGACTTTCGGGCTTCTGACTATCCTTAACGATTGTCAAAGATCTACAATCGATAGCCGGGGCCAACAGCTTAACGTGCTATCCGAAGCACGGAGAGTGATAATTAATTTATAAAATGCACATAACTTACGAAAAGTCAGAGGTTGGGTTCGAACCCGAGACCACTGACTTGCCAGTCAACGGTCACCACCACTAGGCTATCACGACTCGTTATCGATGTAGGGATTCAGAACCTTAATAAAATCCTGACAACTGATCTAACCTTAGAATATCGTATCCCTTTGGGTTGAGGTCAGATAGGCAGTCGCTCCGTAGAAAACTGATATTCAGCTGCATCTGTAGTGCGAGCATGGATCTTTTTACTTCACTTCTTTTGAATGGCGAGTGAATCGAATGCTTATCGAAAATATTCAATATTAAACGTCAAATTTGACACAATTTAAGGAACTTTATGTCAAACTTGACGTTTAAATTTGATAAACTTTCGAGAAAAAGTCGACAAAAACATCTGTGCTCGCACCCAGCACTAGTGGTGGTTAATAAAGCGTTTAGCGCCAAAATATAGCATGCTATTTTTTCTTAGCATTTAGCATTTGCTATTTTCGATCTGCCTTCGTGCTATATGCTATAATATAACGCCTCGCTCAACAAAGCGCAAACTATACATATAATATAAAACTATATAAATATAAAATAGTAACTGTAATTTTTTTGTGAATTTATTAAATATAATTATTTAATAAGAACGTAGCGGTTAGAGCGTCGACACGGTACGTCGAAGATCGTGGGTTCGAATCCCATCTGTATCAGTTGTTTTTTCAAATTTTCTTATTATATAATTATATGTAAGTAACTGTAATTGTTTTGGAAACAAAAAATAAATAATAATTAACGGATTCTGCTGTAGTTGATTGCATTTCACAATGTGATATGATAGTCTTCAAGAAATCCAAGCTCGCAAGATCTTATCTTACTTGCAATTGCTCTTCAATTCATTGCGTATCGAAATAGCTAATGAAAACAGATAAAATTGCAATAATTGCATTCCTTAGGTCATGTGCACGGTGAAGAAACGACATATATGCTATTTACTCATCATCATTATAGCCAAGTGGTATGACCGTCGACTGACAAGTCAGAGGTGTCGAGTCCGATCCCAAGGCGCGCACCTCTGACTTTTCGTAAGTTATAGTGCGTATTATAAATTAATTATCTGTTGCTAAAACGGTGAGGAAAAACATCGTGATGAATCCAGCACACCTGAGATTTTTCAATGGTGTGTCTGTCTGTCAGTCTGCCTGCGACCACGAGATCTGTAAAGATCTCGAAACGTCAGGTGTGTTTTAGATAAATACAATATACGCGAGTTTATCCGTTTAAAAGTTGTTTCATTAAATAAAACCGTTTAAAAATACGATCGGTCACTGAATATGATCGGTTCTGTGAAATACGCCTTACATAGTGACGTCAAGACATGTCTATCAAATCAAATCATTTATCCACACACTAGAAAATATTTTAAGATGAAGATTGTGTTTCATATAACGTGCCTGTTTCTGTGTAAGTATTTTTAATACAGGCATTAAAACACCTCTGCGCTAATCTGCTATCTCGCTTGCACATTAAAGTTGATTGAAGATATAAAATCAATGAATATAGTTTTATTATGTATGTTTAGCAGAATTAGAAATTAATTATCACTTGCTAAAACGGTGAAGGAAAACATCGTGAGGAAACCAGCACATCTCAGAGATTTTTCGAGGGTTTGTAAACTCATGTCAAGACCTACGGGCGGTTTAAAATATGACACCAGGTTGTTCATCAACCATACGATGAAGAAAAATAATGAATTTAATTATTATTTATGAATTTATGGAGAACAACATTACAAAGTTATATGCCTCTCTTTCTCAAAGTATCAATCTTAAAAAAAATAACCACTGGAAGCGATCTTTTAGATTAAGTTTTTCTCTTTTTTTTTAGTGTTAGTTTTTATTAGTTTTAGTATTAGTTCTATATAGTTAGTTATTTTTATTGTGCCCGAACTTGTATACTTGATTCTGTTTAAAAGTTAAAGTTACTAAAAGCAACTTACCTAGTTATTAAAAAAATAACAGCTTTAATACATTAAAAAAACATCATTCGTCCCCAGTGGCGGCGTTGCAGTTGACGGTGGACGCAACACAGGATAACCGAACCAATTTGACGAGTTGGGAGACGGAAAAAAATGGAAGAAAATGGACGATGTGGGCAACCAGTAACCGGAAAAATTCGACGAACCCGATCCCGCCACCCGAACGGTTGTGCTCCAAACAAAATAATAGTAAGTAATAATATCATAATATTCTCCTGACCGAATTTCGGTCACAGCGGCCAGTCTCAACGGAGACTAGCCAACTACGCAGGAGATATTATAGTGCACAAGTGTGTGCGCAAACACAGGTGCACTCTCTATTCCCTCACTCTCATAGTCCGATGGGACGGCCTTCCGACACGATCGGAGAGAGGTCAGGCGCAAGGCCAACGGCTTTACGTGCTTTCCGAGGCACGGAGTAAGTGATAATTAATTTATAAAACGCACTTAACTTACGAAAAGTCAGAGGTGCGCGCCTTGGGTTCGAACCCGAGACCTCTGACTTGCCAACAGTCACAACCACTAGGCTATCACGATTCAATATAAGTGGATAAATAAATATATGGAGTGAGTAATAGTGAGCATGGTATACAGCTTCGCAAAAAAAAGTCTTGAAGCGGTGACAGCTGGAACTAAAAATAAAAATCTTAAAAACTAAGTTTGTGATAACTAAAATAACTTTTATTTATTGCAGTATTAAACATTAAACAATATTTACATTATTAAACAATCTATAACTAATAAAAAAAGAAATAAAATTAAGTAATTATATACAAAAGTCACGCGGAGGCGTCAAACTAAAATAACTTAAATAAAAGTGATTCATTTGACTTGATTTTATTTATCAATTAAGTATTTGTATACCATGTATACTAAAAAAATAAAATACTTACTTAATTATACTAAATAAGACTACCTATCTATTATATACAAACCTAAATACAGTAAACCTAAATATAAAGTAATATATACATCAAAGTATAAAAAAATAAAACAAACTTATAAAGCGTCAAAAAACTCCTCCTATATTTTTGACTATTGACTATATTTCATGACAAAAAAATATCCTAGAAATATTTAAGTACCAAATAACGTTTTTTTTTCTAACCAGTGATCTTCTGCGGAAGCTTTGTGAAGTCTTCGAAGAATAAAACCAAATATATTAGAAAGAATATTGCTATGAATAAAACCATCAAACGAAGGTACATCGTGACTCAGAAAGAATTACGTGTCTTTAGACCCAAGTTGCAAAAACCTAGGCTTATCAATTTCAAACACATGCAGTCATTGTTGAGCAAATAAAAATGGCTTTTATTAATAAAATTATTTTGTTTTTATTAACCTCGAACCATCGATGGGTTCGAAACTTCGAACCTGGCATGTACCAATGTGACTTTTTCTATGTCATATGTACTTTCTTAGTTAATCTAAGACACCACTGACTAACGGTGAAGGAAAACATCGTAAGGAAACCTGGACTTTAATAGTCTGAAATCGCCAACCCGCAGTGAGCTAGCGCGGTGATTAATGCTCAATCCATCTCTGTATGAGAAGAGGCCTTTGCCCTATATTGGGACAGTTACAAGCTGATTTTTTTATTTATAACCTCGAACCTGAAGTTATATTTTTTAATCGACATAGAAGAACTATAGATTTGAAAACCGCCGACGCTATTTTTTTAGCTAAGAACACGTTTCGATCAGTTTATCTTTTAAAAAAAACTTTATCAAAATAGCTTCATCCATTTGGGAGCTACGATGAGACAGACACATCACTTGTACAAAAACAGAATTATAAATTAATTAACTATCACTTGCTAAAACAAACGGTGAAGGAAATCATCGTGAGGAAACCAGCACACCTGAGAGATTTTTCGACAGTGTGTAAAACCATGTCAGAGGTTTAAACTCTGACACAAGGTTGTTTATCAACCATAAGATGAAGAAGAAGACCCCTTTGAAGTATTCACATTCTTTATTTGCAATTCCACAATGTGTATAGTCATCATCATCATCATCATCATCATCAGCCGGAAGACGTCCACTGCTGAACAAAGGCCTCCCCCATAGAACGCCACAATGAGCGACAACTTGCCGTTTGCATCCACCGGTTACCCGCGACCTTGATAATGTCGTCGGTCCACCTGGTGGGAGGCCTACCAACGCTGCGTCTTCCGGTTCGTGGTCGCCACTCGAGAACCTTCTTTCCCCATCGGTCATCGGCTCTTCGAGCGATGTGGCCTGCCCATTGCCACTTCAATTTGCATACTTTGAGAGCTATGTCGGTGACCTTGGTTTGTCGGTGGATTTAGCGGAGTTAGATCGGCGGTGTATAGTAGACGGTAACATTAAGAAAAGTATCATTATGGACCCGGTTTGGGCACAGCAAAGTTATTTACTTACAATTTATTATAATAAACTCCAAAATATATAAAATTAAGTTATTAGTAGGTAATACAATTCTTAACTTTTAGGTTTCATTTACACATACATTTATGACATGCATTCCAATGGTGCTGATTCTCTTGAATACCCCGCTAAACTAATTTTAGTCTATCTATATCTCTTTCTAATAAACACCATCGAAAAAGGACAGCAAATAATTAGAGCTGTCAAATTAGTCTATGTCCTTGCAATTGACGTGAAATTAGACGAGACCTCTGACATACTACACATGACATGACTAAATTCTCGTTAATATCACGCAAATGGACTAGTTTGACAGCTCTAAAAATCTTCTATCCTTTTCTAATGATCTCTGTTAGAACGAGAGATGGCGAGTCTAAATTAGTTTAGAGCGTGTGCAAGACAATTAGCACCTATGTCTATTAGGAGAGAGGAAGACTAAACTAATGTCGTGTATTTTGATTATTCGTCGAGTATTTTGAAGTCGGTTTTTTTTTGGGACAAAAAAAAGGCAGTTCCAAAGAGTACAGCTCTGCTATCACTCGGTACGCCGCTGTGGCTATAAAAAATAACAAGCCACGTTAATTAATCTTTATATTTTACCTTAACGATCAATTTAGGAAGTTATTGTAGCACAGGCGAAGAGACTTCAATAGCAAGCGGCAGTCTAGACACCTTCATGGAGAAAAAAAAAATACTGCAAATATGTACCGTAAGTACCTAATGGACAAGCATAAGCAATGAATTTATATCATTCAATAAGTGCTGTTGGGGGAGTCTGACTTTTCGTAAGTTATGTGCGTTTTATAAATTATTTATCACTCTCCGTGCCTCGGATAGCACGTTAAGCTGTGGGCCCCGGCTGTCAATTGTAGATCTTTGACAGTCGTTACGGGTAGTCAGAAGCCCGAAAGTCTGAACCAGTCTTACCTAAGGGTATCGTGTAACCCAGTATCTGGGTTGTGGAGGTCTGATAGGCAGTCGCTCCATGTAAAACACTGGTATTCAGCTGCATCCGGTAAGACTGGAAGCTGACCCCAACAAAGTTGGGAAAAGGCTAGGTAGATGATGGTATGGATATGTAATGCGGAGGGATGAAGGACAGGTGGTGTGAAAGGTTTTAAGTATCAATGTGGATGGTTAGAGTTAGAACGAAGAAAAACTGTTGGATTATGTTAAAGGCGACATGGCATGGTGACAAAATATGTCGCCGGCGACAAACGTCTCCGCAAGGAGCAGCTGTTACCTCGGCCCGCTAAGATTTGCACTCGGGGGCGATGTTCTGGCGTCCAGATTCCTGGACATAGCCCCAACACGCTCTTTGGCCTTCGCAACATCGGGCAAGAAAGAAAGAAAAGAAAAGAAAAACCGATAGCGAAATTACGGCCTTTACGAAAACCTAACTTGAAAGTCATAAAAGCGTTTTCCACTAATTACAGATATTAATTTCTCTGCACTTCACGAGGGCAAGCAACGATGTGTCTTCATTTCAACTGGTAAGTTAATAACCTTAGCTCTCTAGAAAGCGGCGTGATTGGCGTAAATAAGGGGGGGTTTTGCATACGCTTAAGTAAAAATCGATGAATATTAGACGCAAACGCAACTATGAGCGATAGTAAGTACGCGACTACGTGCATAGAGTGCATCCCTCACCCTTTACCCGCGCACCGAATATGATATGATAATAATCTTATGATAATCTGATATGATAATCTGTGACGGTTATGTTCGGAATTTTGGTTGAAGAAAATGGATTAGGCGCGGCTTTTTTTCCATAAAAATTACGAAAGTTCGCATAATATGCTTAAATAGTAATACTTTTTAAAATGTTTATGTATTAATAGACAAGTTACTAACAATAAAAAAAATATTTAATTAATAATTCTTATTTAAAAAGTAATCCATTTATTGTTTTCAGCTCGCCCGGCTGTCGTTCCCCACTGTTGAAACGGTAAGTAAAATTAATCTGAATAGACTTCAATTTAGAATAATTTGTTTATCAATAAACGACCAATACACTACCAGTTATTGATTTGGAGACGAGTCGTGATAGCCTAGTGGTGGTGACCGTTGACTGGCAAGTCAGATGTCTCGGGTTCGAACCCAAGGCTTGACCTCTGACTTTTCGTAAGTTATGTGCGTTTTATAAATTAATTACCACTCTCCGTGCCTCGGATAGCACGTTAAGCTGTTGGCCCCGGCTGTCAATTGTAGATCTTTGACAATCGTTACGGGTAGTCAGAAGCCCGAAAGTGTGACAACCAGTCTTACTAAGGGGTATCGTGTAACCTAGCATTTGGGTTGTGGAGGTCTGATAGGCAGTCGCTCCATGTAAAACACTGGTATTCAGCTTCATCCGGTTAGACTGAAAGCCGACCCCAACATAGTTGGGAAAAGGCTAGGCAGATGAGGCAGATTATGATACTACCAGTTATTGATCATGAAGTTTTTCAAAAACATCAATCTTTTTCTAGTATATCCAGAACTGTTGGCGCTGTGCTAAACGACTAGCTTTCTGCGTCAAGTGTGCGAACACCCAGCTTGGAGATATATTTATGTAATGCACTTGAAAAAAAAGATTTATATACGGGATTACTCAATACCGCGTGGTATCCCGCGGAATACCGCATCTTTGGAATTTTGTTAGAAAATATAATTGAAACTAAAGATTTTTGCTGCTGCCCATCCTCCAGATTTTTCCCTTGGTCGCTTCTTATGACACCCGTGGGTTGAGTAGGGGTGGTTCTATTCTTAGGCCGGAAACCACACGATATTTTTCAACGGTGTCTAAAACCATGTCAGACACCAAGTTGACGAAGATTTCTTGTGTAATGTTTTTCTTTTTTTCTGACCTAGAAACCTTACAACATGCCGAGCACCAAGGAGATAGACCCTCGCCACAGTTACGCAGACGAGAAGTTCGATAAACTGCTAGACTATTACAACTACATGAACGGACGCATGAAGGAGCCACATAACCCTGTAAGTATAAAAATTAACAAAAAAATATATCATAACTGGTAAAGTATGGTTATTATACGAAATATTGATACGGCTTTACTCACGTATTGTTTTCGGGGAATGCCCGACTAGTTTCGAACTCAAAGTGAGGTCCGCGACGCCGCCGCGTTTACACCCGCTCTTGAAAATGGACTCCGTTTGAGTAAAAAATATTTTATTCAAATATTTTTTTTTTAGTCTGAACGTCGAGAAATCTTGGAGATTGGATCGAGGAAGCTGTACTCCTTCATAGATACCCATATCAAGGATCTGAAGAGACTGCTTTTCGCGACCGACATGGCTCTCATGTCCATGGTACTTCTGAAGCTTAATAAGAAGATGGATACTTCAGAAGCTAAGATCAAGTCCACACAGGCGAAGATACCTTTTGGGTTGTATACTAGTCCAGGTAATGAGTTCAAGATTAGTGTTTAGACTCAGTATAATAATCATACAGTGGGTAACTACGTACAAACGTTCGAAAACGACACACTCACACAAACATGCGCTACGCGTCGTTGATACTGCGAGTATTGCGACGTTCGCTTAGGAGTCTCGTCGTTACGCAATATTACGCATTTTTGTGTGAGTCTGCCGTTTCGAGCGTTTGTACGTAGTTACCATACTGTATGATTATTATACTGTGCCGGAGGGCTGGCTTATTCTTTCGTCAAAGAATAAGTATTGCCATTCAACGTGGCAATGCTGCCAGTCTTCTAGGCACTTTGCCAGATGACAATGATGCGAATACTTTGACGCATTATAATTACCTTTTTTCTTTTTTTAGAATTGTTTGTTATAGCCAAGTGTATACATATAATAGTATTAAGTGTAAATAATAGTTATAACGTTATTTTATTCCAGAATTCAAATGTCTGGACACCTCATACTACATCGTGTCGGCTCATAATCAAGAAGATGCACAGATGATACTCTCGAGCGAAAGGAAACCACACTGCTACACTTTTAGGGGTAAGTAAAGTAAAACGCATTTAATTTACCAAATAACCAAACCTCTGACTTGCCAGTCAACGGCAGGCGCGGTCGCAGCCAGAAATTTTGGAGGGGGTCACTCACTAACTACACTAATAATAAATAGGTATCTGAAATAAAATTGTTTCTAAACTAGATGTCATTTTTCAAAGTTATTTTGGCCATTGTACGTAGTTCATTAAAACACCGCTAGATGTCAGCAAACTATTAATTTATCGCTGTTAGGGGATAGCTAGATATTTTCCTTTTATTATTTGTCTTAATACAATCTTAGATTTTGGGGGGGGGGGCATGTCCCCTGTGACCCTTTCCCGGACCCGGATTCCCTTCGGACCGCGCCTGGTCAACGGTCACCACCACTAGGCTATCACGATCCATCTCACATCATTCAAACTAATAGAAGATTTAATAGCTCTTCCTATTTCTAGGTGCGTTCGCCTTCATCGGCTTCTATCACCGCCACTCCGAGACTACTTACGTCGGTCCTCATGCGGAGCAGTTCCAGGCTAAAGACCCGAGCCAGGGTCTCTACTGCCACTCGGATGACAACTGGAGCGATGCTCAGTGCATATACAAGTAAGTATGCTTTTTGATGCGTACGTAAAATTCAACAGTCCAAACTCAAGGTTTGCCAACGTGCGATGGAGCGCAGTATCCTCAGTGTTAAATTAACAGACCATGTTCGAAACACTACATTGTGCTCCAAAACACGCATCATTGACTGAAGTGGAAGTGGGCTGGCCACGTCTGTCGCATGCCTGATGACCTGTGAGCCAAAATAACCACTAAGTGGAGCTCTGATACAACAAGACGGCGACGCGGCAGACCAAAAACGAGATGGCGGGATGAATTGGACAGAACCAATAGTGACTGGTCCACACTGGCTCTGGATCGAAAAACGTGGAAATCAGAGGGAGAGGCCTTTGCCCAGCAGTGGGATGATACGGGCTAACAGTAACAGTAACGTAGTTTTATGGTGACGTATCGCGGTAGTTTTTTGACCACGAATTTTCAGCAGCTCAAAGAAAAAGTAGTTCATATTCATGGGCACAATCACCACCCAAGAGGTTTAGCGTTATTTAATTAACACGTTGCATACCTCCGACAATCAAAACAATGTTTTAATTATATACTTATTTCTTTCAGAATAAATCCACGTGAAGAGTTCCCGGAATCAGTGGAGTACGAGCCGAAGATATCCTACTATTGTGGGCCCTATCGCTACTTCATCCCGGCCACCACTGACGTGCGCTGTATCTTCTCAATATTCTCCATGAACTTCGTGTTCCGATTCGGATACGATGGCGTGACCTACAAGAGCTCGGACTTATCTTTCGTAAGTACTCTGTTACTCTGTCTCCCTCCACTCATTAGGTAGGATCATACAACGACCATTACTATCGCATGCAAAACTTAAAGCATGAATTAATTACTACGAGACTAGACTCACACAGAAACTTCTGGCCGGGCGGGGGGAGAGGAGCGAAGAAGATATTTTATTCTATGAAATTATTTAATAAGAAATTCGCAAAAACAACTGACTCGGGCGGGACTTGAACCCGCGATCCCTGGCGTGCCGTGCCATCGCTTTACCAATTAAGGTATCGAGTCACGCCCGCTTCAGTCGATATTACGAATCTCTTTCGCCTTAAAAGCGTATAGTACCATCTACCGGAGTACTGCCGCACTGCCGCTCCCATGTTCTAAACTTTGCAGCTTAGAAAATATAGAAACGATGTCAACAATTTTTTTTTTTTTTTTTTAATAAGCAATTCATGTGCATTAACATGTTAAAAACATAAATAAATAAATAAATCAGCCTGTAACTGTCCCAATATAGGGCAAAGGCCTCTTCTCATACAGAGAAGGATTGAGCATTAATCACAACGCTAGCTCACTGCGGGTTGGCGATTTCAGACTATTTAAGTCCAGGTTTCCTTACGATGTTTTCCTTCACCGTTAGTCAGTGGTGTCTTAGATTAACTAAGAAAGTACATATGACATTGAAAAAGTCACATTGGTACATGCCAGGTTCGAACCCACACCCACGCGTTTGCAAAGCGGGTCCGTAACCAATGCGCCACCACGACTTACAAAACATACATAAAATATATTTTATTCTGTAACTTTCCAGATGTATCAAAACGGGCAGGTGTTCTACACGGACGAGCCGTGGGCTGGCATGTCGTGCTGGAACTGGGCGTGCAAGTGGCGCCACAACCAGAACCAGCGCACCAACGAGTTCTTTATCAACTAACCAATAATAAACGATGTACTTACGTTGTAGTTTATTTGGTTATAACATACCTTAGTCGTGATAGCCTATTGATGGTGACCGTTGACTGGCAAGTCAGAGGTCTTAAGTTCGAACCCAAGGCACGCACCTATGACTTTTCGTAAGTTATATGCGTTTTATAGATTAATTATCACTCTCCGTGCATCGGATAGCACGTTAAGCTGTTGGCCCCGTCCATGCCCCGGCTGTCAATTGTAGATCTCTGACAGTCGTTACGGGTAGTCAGAAGCCAGAAACAAGTTGAGCTAGCTCGGAACAAGTTTTTACACATGGAATTTTTTTTGGCAATTTTTATGCATATTTTTTTTTTCGATCAAACTGAAATTTTGCCCAAACAAAACTCTTTTAACTTGGTTTCTACGATTTTTCATGACTATATTCAAGTAAGTAATTTGATTCCGTCAATGTGCGAGCAATCAATCTCGCTCGCACATTATCCGGGCCTTAAAGAGGTCATGGAGGAATTTAGGTAAAATAAAACACAAAATTTTCAAATATTATTTACTAACAACGTAACAGATATATGGACAATTGTAACAACCTATAATACACGCTATTTACATAAAATAATGCATTTCTGTAGCATTGCACCAAAATATTTAAAATTGTTCCAAAAAAAAATTAAAACCTATGTAAAAAGTAGGTACATCTTAGGTCTGGATTACACTTGGTTTCGTTCTGGTTTTGTCTCGTCGCAGGGTTTTGGGAATTCACCTTGAGAACAGAGTTTATCAAGTTAGATAATCTAAATTATTCAGTGTGGCCGAAGCCTTATTTATATAAAATGCCCCAACTGGTGAGAGCCTATTTAGTGCCCTTATAACACGTAGAATTTCTCAAAAGCCAATTTTACAAATAATGGTGCTGATTCTCTTATACATCCCGCTAAACTAATTTTAGTCTAACTATATCTCTTTCTAATAAACACCATCGAAAAAGGACAGCAAATTGGACTACCAAATTAGAGCTGTCAAATTAGTCTACGTCCTTGCAATTGACGTAAAATTAGACGGTACCCTCTATGACATGCCGACTAAATTCTCTCTGATATCATGCAAATGGACTAGTTTGACAGCCTCAAAATCTTCTAACCTTGAAAAAGGTAGATGCATTCGAAATGTGGTGCTGGCGCAAAATGCTAGGGATCCCATGGACAGCGCGTCGCACAAATGCATCTATCCTTGAAGAACTGAACATCGAAACCCGTCTCTCTACCATTTGCCTACAAAGGCTCCTGGTATTTTTCGGTCATGTAGCAAGACGTCAGCCTGATAATTTGGAGAAGCTGATACTGACTGGAAGGATGCAAGGAAAGCGAGGTAGAGGCAGAACACCGGCTCGTTGGTCAGATGTAATAAAGTCAGTCACCCATCGCAACCTTCAGGGAGCTCTACACCAGGCGCAGAACAGGCAAGCTTGGAGAGCACTGACTAAGAATGCATCTCATGGAGGTCACGACCCTCAGCCATGAGGCATCGACTTTTAAAAAAAAAAAATTAGTTTAGCGGATGTACAAGAGAATCAGCACCGTTGTGTCTAAATTAGATTAGAGCAAGTGCAACAGAATTAGCATTGTGTACCTACAGCTTAACAAATAAGAGTCGTAGGCTGTGATAGCTAGCAGGAACTAAAATTATTTTGTCATCAAATAATTTGAAATGAAGTTAATTTAGTACTCACAAACTTAGATTTAAGATTTTTATTTTTAGTTCCAGCTGTCACCGCCTCAGACTCTTTTGCCAAGCTGTAACATTCAACAAGGTAAGTTTTTAAAATAACATATTTTAATTAAACTACAATCAACGGTGAAATCGTAAAAAAATATTGATGTTCTTGTTCATATAATATAGATAGATACAAATGGAACAGATGACGTATTTTTTTACGATTTCAGTGTAGGTCTCTTAGACCCGATTTCACCACTGAAATCAATTAAGTTCGATCAATTAAGTTAAACTCGGTCCAAGGTTTAACTGAGTTTAGAACTGCAATTTGTGGATGGCTGAACTTAGTTTTATTAAACTCACATGATAGCTTATGAAATATAATTATTTAATAAGAAAATTTGAAAAAACTTACGCCCTAGGCGGAGAAAAAGTGATTTGAAATTTCGACTGATGCTGGTGGGATACGGTGGCTCAGCGGTTAGAGCGTCGACACGGTACGTCGAAGATCGTGGGTTCGAATCCCATCCGTATCAGTTGTTTTTTTCAAATTTTCTTATTAAATAATTATATTATTAAACTCTGTTATTAAAATGAATGGTGAAATTGGGCCTTAGTAAAATTTGTCCATAATGATGAGGTCAATAACCCCTTTTAAGGCCTTTTGCATCGCATAAGGTTAAATAAAGTGGATAACTGTTATTTTAATAATATGATTAGTTTTAATGGCACCCGTGATAAATCTAGGCTTTAAGCAAACGCGTTTAATATTCTCATAATTTCGCACATTGAGGGTATGTGCGGAAAAGATCGGCGGAACCATGTACAGTACAGACGCCAAGTACCTCAAGGTACTACAATCTGTCAAATTTCTTTAATAGATATAATTATTTAATAAGAAAATTTGAAAAAACAACTGATACGGTTGGGATTCGAACCCACGATCTTCGACGTACCGTGTCGACGCTCTAACCGCTGAGCCACCGTAAACCGTAATCTTATTAAATAATTATATTTAATAAGCTATCATGTGCTGTAACATATAAAAAAATATTCTTTAATAGATTTTCAACTTTCTCGCTAAAGCATTAGCTTCAAAGTTGATTGGGAAAATTTGTCAGTTTCGGGTAACTTGGTATGCTGGCGTCTGTATCACCACCACAGTACGGAAACGTCGTACAAAAGCTCGAAAACGGCACACTCGCACAAACATGCGCAACGACGCGTCGTTGATACTGCGTGTACCGCGACGTTCGCTTAGGAGTCTCGTCGTTACGCAATATTACGCATGTTTGTGTGAGTGTGCCGTTTCGAGCGTTTGGACGTAGTTACCATACTGTATGTTGATTATACTGTGCTCATAAATTTTATTTCGGTCGTACAATATAAATACATATAATAATCCTTAAATTTATTTTAAGGGTCAGCTCACACCGAGACGCGACGCGATGCGACGATACTTGAAGAGGCCAATGATTTCGCGCTGCGCCGCGCGCCTCCGCGAGACGCTTCGCAACGTTGCGAGGCGCATAGTAAAATCGTTGGTAAAACGTACCAGCGATGCACCGCTGCGTCGCGATGCATCACTACGCCGCGAGGCTTCACGAGGCGCAGCGCTGCATGGAGCAACGTATTCTAAATTCTCACAATGAAATTTGTATCTTTTCGCGTAGTACTAAAGTTCTATTTTGTGTCACTGTATTAAAATGTGCGTGCAGCGTCGCGTCTCAGTGAGAGCTGACCCTAATAGCAACAAATTAATAACACTACATAGTTAATAATATTAGTAATTCCTGCCTACTTAATAATTATAAATTAATAGTATCAGTGCTTTTTTCTAATTGCTTTGTTTTTTTAATCTACTAAATACGGTTACAATATGAATAGTTAAATTTTTAATTCAAATCTATAAGTTTGAGTTGTCGACGTCTAGGATTTATATTCTAGACTAAATAGCAATTTGACGGTATAGGAAGTGTTAATTAGGGTACTATCGCGGACACGAACGGAGCACCACTTTGCGATCAAAATGCTTTGAACGATGCTACGTGCGTAGGGGCGGGGCTAGCGCTACGTTTGGACGCGAGGTGCAAGCGATTTTAACCTTAAGAGTAGTGCGTGATTGCCAGTCAACTGTCACCAACACTAGGTTAGTGGTGGTGACAGTAGACTGGCAAGTCAGAGGACTCAGGTTCGAACCCAAGGACGCAGCTCTGACTTTTCGTAAGTTATGTACGTTTTATAAATTAATATGTAGTATTTTAAATATCACTACATAGGATAAAACAAAGTCGCTTCCCGCGTCTGTCTGTCCCTATGTATGCTTAGATCTTTAAAACTACGCAACGGATTTTGATGCGGTTTTTTTAAATAGATAGAGTGATTCAAGAGGAAGGTTTAATGTATAATACATGCATATTAGCGTAACCGTGCGAAGCCGGAGCGGGTCGCTAGTTTCTAATAAATAAATCCGAAAATTCAGTGTGTGTGGGATTCGAACTTACGGCCTTTGACTTTGCAGTCCAACGGTCATACCACTAGGCTATCACTGCTTACCAATTAAGCGTACTGAACGCACTGAAAAAATTCGAGCGCCTATTTTGGCTGAACCTTATTTAATGAGATAATGCGCAAACTCACACGATTTAGATTAAAAATTGAAACTATACATATACAGGGTTATTTGTAATACACCAGCATCCTTAAAAGGGGGCATTAAACTCATCATTATGAACAACTTTTACTATGGGACCAACCCTGAAATCGCAAAAAAAAAACAGCTGTTCCATGCATTTATGTTCACATGACTCAACAAATGATGTTGATGTGATGATGATGTTTTACAAATAACCCTGTATATTATATATTAAATAAACATAATACAATAAGTATATAGATAGTTTATTTCATAAAAGATAGATATGATATGAAACTTTTTGGGTACGAAACCTTTAAAAAACCTATTTTGTACCTTTCAAATAATATCTATGTATACGCTGGCCTATACCTAGCTCAAAGGCTTAGCATTGCCGTCCAACGTGGCAATGCAGCCAGCGTTTTGGGGACATTGCCCACTGGAAGCGGTCTTTTAGATTAAGTTTTTTAATATTAGTTATAGTATCATTCTGTTATATCTGTCTTTTATGAAACATAATAATAACATATACAGCGTGTAACAGAAGTCCGAAATAATACTTAAGGGGATGTATGTATATCATGTAGAGAATCACCTGTGAAAATATTGAATGCAAAAGAGGCTTTTTTTTCACACAAAATAATTCTTTTGATTTCATTCTCTTCAATAATGACAGATTTTATTATCCTACGTGTGCCTAGTGCTTACTTAATTTTTAAGAATTAATTTTAATCTTAATTTTGAATTTATTGAAGGTAAATAACCGGATTCGTGTTGATTTACCTTTCAACTAAAATTGAAAGGCTGTATTTGAAAGATTTTGGTGAAAACTTTGACCGTGTTTTACTCGAGTATTGTTTGGGGTTCGGTTCCAAAACCTATGTTCAATGATTGTTTATAGGGTACCTTATACGCCCTTAATGTATTATTTCGGACTTCTGTTACACGCTGTATACATAAAATAACATAATATACGATACATATCACAAAATTACGTTTTTAAACGAAATAATAATTGTACAAAATAAATGACAAATTACTAAATACATTCGGAAGACTATTGAGATACAACTATTTTGCACTAATTATAGGTTAATTGCAACAGTGATCTAAGCTAAACTTATAAATTATAGTATAATTTGTAAAATTTTCAACCGACGCAGAAAAAATATGTATTTTCAGCGCGTAATTGAACGCAGTATTCTGATATTGTGTCCTAAACATTAATGGGTAATTCTTAGAAAAAAATTAGTCAAAAATAGATTACTAAGGGTTTGTAAACGATTTGAAAATTAGTCAAAAATTAAGCGTATTATTATCCTCCGCTCAAAGTTAAGAATGAAATCAATTATATTGGTTTAAATTCTAGACTCTCTTTCAAAAGAAAGAGACCCGGTCCTTTGCAGGGCTTGGGGACACAGGTTCAACACGCAGAGGATTATTGAGAACTTTAATCTAAAATGGTATGGGGCACTCGCTGGGAACTTGCCACGGCTGCACTATAGGAATGCAGTCCTGGATTGTCCTCTGCGAGTGCAGGACTATTCCAAAAAAAATATGGTAAAAACTATTGGAGATGGGTGTTAGGTGGATCGGTTAACCTCTATTATATGCCGGAAGAAAACTGCATGAAACAAACTGTTAGGCGGTGACTCGCCACTCACAAATGGGCCCCCAAAAAACTACAATTACAAGCAACAATGGGGCAACATTATACAACAAGGGGGCAACCAATTATATTGCTTATCTATACATATTATAATAAAATCTTAACAAAGTAAAAACTGTATAGTCGACCATATAATTACCACTTTTGACAAAAAGTTCCATCAAAATTAAATGTCACTAAGACTCACTGTTCAAATGACAACGTTATCTGTCACCTGGTATTGTAAGCAAAAATAGACTTTGTTGTTTTGAGATATGCAATCAACATGAACTCTAAGGGTGGTATAGCAATTTTATGGTCGACTATACATTGAATATTTTTGGAAAAAAGTAAATGCTACATGTTCGATGAGAGATACTGAAGCAGAATATGTAGTTTTTAGAAACTTTGTCTGTCTGTTTGTCTGTCACAGATTGGCGTGAAAACTACTGGACAGATTTAGTTGCAATTCGGTAAAAATATTTGTTGAATATCAAGTCAGGTTTTAGGGTAGAAATTATCACAATAATTATGGGGGATAAGCAGTATTGTAATAAGTAAGGTTACCGAAATCCACGCGGACGTAGTCGCGGGCGGAAGTTAGTTATTATTAAAATAATTCTACAAAAATAGTATAAAAACCTTTCGAAATTACTTTTGTTTTAAATCTCTGGAAGAAAAATGATTCATTAAGAAAATGTTAACGTTTTTCTAAGAAATACCGTAATTGCAAATATGCCTTGCAATGCGATATTTTAAAAAGTCCTTCAAATGCTTGCTGTTACGCGACAGTAAAAGTTGATTTATTTATAATAAAATTAATGATTTATAATCTCCTTACTTTAAATATTCGACTTATTTATTCATTGCATTGCTTGTGCATTTCGTATGAACAATTATATTTTGACACTACGATTTTAATACTACTACGATTGTAAACCTAAGGCCTATTGTCCACGTTGTATCATTTTCCGCTTGTTGTATGCTTGCGTATAAACACGTAGCATCATTTTCCGCTTGTTGTACGCTTGCGTATAAATACGTAGCATCATTTTCCGCTTGTTGTACGCTTGCGTATAAACACGTAGCATCATTTTCTGCTTATACACTTGCGTATAACCACTTAGCATCATTTTCTGCTTATTTTACGCTTACTTATAACCACGTAGCATTATTTACCACTTGTCGTATGCTTGCTATAACAACGTAATTATTTTCTGCTTATTGTACGCTTGCGAATAACCACAAAGTGTAATTTTCCGCTTTTTGTACGCTTGCGTAAAACCACTAAGCATAATTTTCTATTTTTTTGTACGCTTGCGTATAACTTAGCGTAACAACAAGCGGAAAATTACGCAAGCGGAAAATGGCGTGATTATCCACGTAGCATCATTTTCTACGCAATTGACGCTGCGTGGAGAAAAGGCTTAACTTATTTTTAAATAAACCTCTAACACAGATGTGTGAGAAAACGAATTTGCCCAACAGTGGGACAGAAGACCGTACAATATAATATTAATAATAATAGTAACTGGCTGGATCGCGGCTTTGCTCGCATATTAAATATTTAATTAACGATTTGTTTTGTTCTTATAAATGTTAAAATTAATTATACTTCATAATTCTTAATATATTTTATTTATTATCTTATTTGTAATTTATAAATTTATCTGCTTAAATAATATACTTTAGTATTTCTATTTTTGGTTTTAAATTTTTATATACAGCTTGGCAAAAAAGAGTCTGAGGCGGTGACAGCTGGAACTAAAAATGAAAATCTTAAATGCTAAGATGGTGAGTACTAAAATTACTTAAAAATGATTCATTTGATTATATTTCACGACAAAAAAATCATAATAGAAATAAGTAAGTACCAAATAACTTGGAATTCTGAATTGTAGTATGAGAAATGCGGAAGTGGCGCCCCCAATTTTTCCAAACTCTTTTTTGCCAAACTGTACTTACGTTAACTTTTGAAGAAGTTGTTACATAAAGTCGAGTCGCATAAGGGTAGCTACACACATAGTCGATTCGGTATTTGGTTCGGTATTTTCGAAGTCCCGATGAAATTTCTTCTAAAATACCGAACGGAATGTGCCGAATCGACTGTGAGTGTAACCCTAAGAGAATTAGCACTATTATTTATTTAACAACTATAAAATCGAACACATCGTTTTCAATTGTTCGTATTTATGAATAGACCATTACGAATCTTAAGGTGTACTTGTGTTTAGCCGACTGACATTGTTCTCACATAAGACCTCAGAACAATGTAACCTAAAATATTGTAAGCCACTATATTTAAAAGAGCAACCATGGAGTTTCTTGCCAGATTCTTCTCCATGAAGGGTAGGCTGCCCTAGGAACTGGCAACTAGAGTCACTCTTTTATTAAAAATATTAGAATTACGACTATTCATAAGTGCCTAATGGTCTACATGAATAAAAATATTTTGATTTTGATTTTGACCAGGGCTACCCAAACTGCCCCCAGGGGCACCGCAAAGCGATTCACACAAATTACCTGTCTTTAACGATATGACCGCCTCGTGTAAGCGCCGCGCGCATTCAGACCTTAGTTTCTAAGAAAAATACTTTTTTTTAATAGACTCACGCCTGTATTCCCCAGAGGGGGTAGGCAGAGGTGTGCAGTACACCCACGTTTCGCCGGCTATGTTATAAGTCCCATGTAATAGGGGGCGAGCCTATTGCCATTAACCGGGCACAATTCCAGACTCCGTGCTGCTACTGAGAATTTCCTAATGGAAAAACCCAATAACACTTTGCCCGACCCGGGGATCGAACCTAGGACCTCGTGCTCAGCAGTTGCGCTTGCTACCACTAAACCAACGAGGCAGTCCTAGACCAACGATAGGAACTCATTAAAATTATAAATGTTATTTGGAGTTTTTTTTAATAATTTGTTACTTGGCTAGAGGTAAATACTGGTAAGTATTTTTTTGGCCCTAGGGGGGCGTCACAGTAAAAATAAGTTTGGGAAGCCCTGGTATAGACAATATTGAATAATATTTTACACCAAAACTATGCAAGTACGAATCTTTTTTCAAATTTATCAATTTCAAACGTCAAATTTGAAGTAATAAAATCAAATGTCAAATTTGACATAATACGATTTATGTCAAATTTGACACAATACGATTTATGTCACATTTAACACACATTAATAAAATGTATGTCAAGTACGGATCTCGACCTTAACCTAAATTTCTACCTTATGTAACCGACATAAGGATCAATTTTAAAAAAAATACTTTAATCTCTTGACGTATTGAACGAGTAGCTTATTTCTATATTGCACAAAATTTAGCTTTAATGGCGTCTCTTACGAGGTTTTTGAGGACACGAGGCGAGGTTTAACGAGGTTACACGAACCGATATAATACGAGGTAACGCGAGAAAGTCCGTCTACACTCGCCTTTATACGGAGTCAACGGTCGGCGAGGCAAGGCGAGGCGAGGTCTCGCTACCTCCACCTAGCTTCGAAGAACGAAGGTTATTCTTCACGTCACAAATGTCAAATGTCAACGCCACGCCAACGTGGCGAAGTGGCGCCGCTCTAGTGTCAAAAAATGGTAACTTAATGACCTTACAACGCGATTCATACCTTCCCTAAAAGACACAGAGTCCAATTTACAATGTAAAGTTTCACGACGGGTTCTACTATGTAAATTCATGCCTTATGATCTAGATATAAAGTTCAATATCTAATGGCTAGTTCATACAAAGTAGTAGAAAGGGTACAGGTATCGCCACCACCCACCGTTATTATTATTAGTTTCCTCTTCGTCTGGTTTATCGCCATCGTCTTCTGAAGATGGCTTTTTTTTCTGAAAAAAATGATCGCCATAAAAAAACTGAAGGTTATAAACATAAACTTCGAGGAAGTACTTAATATAGAGAGGATAATACCACCTCCAAAATATAAAATAATAATTTTGAATTGAAGCAGCATCCTTCTGTGTAACAGCAATCATTTGCTACTGAGATCGCCAACCCGCTTGCCTAGCGTGGCGATTATGGGCAAAAGCTCCAATGAGCGCACAATAGTAGCGCGCATTGGGATTATATTCAGTGGACTAATACAGGCTGTTAGGCACGCTAATCATGGGCGTAGCTATGGGGGGGGGGTCCAAGGATCCAAAAATGTATCAAGATAAACTAGTTTTTGCCCGAGCTTCACACAGATAATTTCACAATATGTGGTGCGCGGGTAAAGGGTGCGGGGTCTTGAGTTTGAGTCTAATATTCATCGATTTTGAACTGTATGCTAAAGGGTCCACAATAGCCTTGGACCGAAAGGTGTGGAAATCATGGGAGGAGGCTTTTGCCCAGCAGTGGGATGATGTAAGCTAACAGTAACAGTATGCTAAAGGGGGGGTCCGGACCCTTTTATAGCTCTAGGGAGCTCAGACTGATTAACCGGACTTCTAGCGAGACCTAAAGGCCTCCAGCTAAGCAATTAAACTAAATCTAAAGCAACTGCAGCTAAGGGCGCCCCCTAATGGGACTCGGGCCTCGGCTTAGGGCGTTGCTTGGGGACATGCATACAATACAATACATACAATCAAAATCAGATCCAGCTAGTCCCTAACTAGTTGGATCTGATTTTGAATATTTAGGAACATGTTTATGGCTACAGGCTCAGCCCGGGCTGGCATAAGCAAGGGTCGGGGAGGAGGTCCGGACCCTCTAAACTCCCCCCCTTATATACGCCCGTGACGCTAAACCTAAGTGTCCTTACCTTGGCTTCTTTACTCTCCGTCTCCACTGACTTGTCCACCTTCACCAGGAGGTGAGGCTCCTCTATCTCCTGGATCATGCCGTCTCCATCAGTTTGTGTGCTTTGGTCTCGCCAGCCTAACCCTGTCTCCTCAATTTCGGGACCGCGCTGGGATGTCTGTAATTAAAATATAATTATCTCATACATTATCATTATGAATATTAATATTTAATAAGAAATTTGAAAAAACAACTGATACGGATGGGATTTGAACCGATCTTCGGCGTACCGTGCCGACGCTCTAACCGCTGAGCCACCGTCATCATCATCATTTCAGCCATAAGACGTCCACTGCTGAACATAGGCCCCAATGACTTCCAGATCGGACGGTTGGAAGCAACCTGCATCCAGCAGCTTCCTGCGACCTTTATTAGGTCGTCTGTCCACCTTGTGGGTGGACGTCCTACGCTGCGCTTGCCGGTACGTGGCCTTCATTCCAGAACCTTTCTGCCCCATCGGCCGTCAGTTCTGCGCGCTATGTGCCACCGTATCCCATCAGCATCAGACGAAATTTCAAATCTCTTTATACGCCTAGGGCGTGTGGCAATATCTATCGGAATACATTACGTATCCGACTCAGTGCTCCACTTTGGAACACTGAGTCGTATATTTATTACCTCCATATCTTCTTCGCTTTCCGGCGTTAAAATTGTTATATTTGGTTCACTGGACATGGGATCCATCACGAAGGGGACGACATCCTGTAAACAATGATCACAATAATTATAATCAACTTATACTACGACTGAATGTACTAAGAATGAATGAACGAATGAATTTGAACGAATGACGTTGAAATGAATGAAATGATGATAAAAAAACAAATAATTATTAATTTCTTAGTACAGTGCAGTGCCATAAACGTATCTATTCAGTCGGACAAAATCCATGCAATTTTTTTAAAATTATTTTCTTAATATGACTATACTATACTCATACCTAGCGACAGTCTCAAATAAATAGAGTTGCGGTGGCACTGTATCTGTGTCTCTTCTGGTTCTTATACTTTCATTCATTCATTTGAATGAATGATATCCCGAATGATACTTACACTGAATGAATGAAATGAAAGACCTAAATGAATGAGTGAATTAAGAGAATTAAACGACAGATTGTGATATGAATTAAATAATGCATTCGACAATAATGAAACAATGAACAGATACAGGATTATTTGTAAAACACCAGCATCCTTAAAAGGGGTCATTAAACTTTTACTATGGGACCAACCCTGAAATCGCAAAAAAAAATCAGCTGTTCCATACATTTTGTTGAGTCATGTGAACATAAATGTATGAAACAGCTGTTTTTATTTGCAATATCAGAATTGCTCAGGTAAAAGTTTTTCATAATGATGTGTTTAATGACCCCTTTTAATGATGCTGGTGTTTTACAAATAACCATGTATTCATATTTTGTAAATTAACTAATAAATGAGTGTTTCTAGTAGCAGCAACCCTGATGAAACAAAAAGAGAATGCAGTGACCCTTGTGTTGGCGGCGGTCCTCCAGGCGAAGTAGTCGCTGGCGGCGCGGCGCATGCGCTGCAGGTAGGCGGGCGCGGCGCGGCCCGACGCCCAGGCCGCCACGCTGCCCGGCATGCCGCCCACGGCCGGCTCGTCGTAGTACGTCAGCACGAACTCCATGCCGCACTGCAGGCAAAAATATAGGTCGTGTGGTTTCCGGCCTAAGAATAGAACCACCCCTACTCGTCCCGCGGGTGTCGTGGGAGGCGATGGGGGGAAGGATCCGGAGGATGGACAGCAGCATCCTTCTGTGTAACAGTAATCATCTGCTACTGCGATCGCCAACCCGCTTGCCCAGCGTGGTGATTATGGGCAATACCTCCAATGAGCGCACAATAATGGCGCTCATTGGGAGAGGCCTATGTTCAGCAGTGGACTAATACAGGCTGATTAAAACTTTTTTAAACTTGTACAAGTCTAAAAATTTGCGCAATAATTTTCCAACACAACGTGTGTTGCATTGCATACTTGTGCAAGTCTAAACTTGCACAAGTATATCGTTACGTGTATAGCTACCATTATAGTATACATAGATAGAAGATAAATTAGATACACAAGTAGGTATATAAAACTTATAAAACAGATATTTTTTCTTACATTTTCAGGTCCATTCAATGTCCTCACAACCATATGGCTCCAGTATTCCGACACTCGTATCGCATGCTTCGTTTCGGGAACCTTCGGGTGTTCACACGACCGCGATATAATCACATACACTTTATTCGTAATCTTGCCGCTCCTCTCTATCTCATTCAACTCTATAGCTTTCCGTTTCGCTTTAGAGTGCACGTTTTCCCGTTCGGAGTAGATCGGCTCCACTCGGTTTTCGCTCGGCGTTGGGGGGTGGAACAGCCCGTCTTTGTGGATCTGGCTATCGCATTGGACGTCAAATTCTTTGTGCCGGCGAATGTAGACGTAGTCGCGGTTTGCGAAAAGCCTCTGGAACAAAGATTTAACGAAATTAATAATGTTGCTTCGATGTCAATATGGTAGTGCATTACACCGTCTAGAGTACCTAATAATAATAATTACTCAACAGGCCACAACACCTCCCAATGCAATACGGCTCGTTCAGGCAGTCCATTGCCCGTCCTCTCCACAACCACTAGGGCTGCAACTGCGCCCACTCTTTTTAAACGCTGTGTAGAGTAATAATAATAATAACAATAACTTACAGGCCACAACACCTCCCAATACAATATGGCATGGTCTGGCAGTTCATTAGCCGTCCTCTTCACAACCACTAGGGCTACCACTGCATTTCACTATTATTAAACGCCATCAAGAGTAATAATAATAACTTACAGGCCACAACACCTCCCAATGCAACACAGCTTGGTCTGGCAGTCCATTGGCAGTCCTCTCCACAACCGCTAGGGCTGCCACCGCCGCGTCCCACTCTTTTCGGTACGCGCCGTCTATTTGGATTGCTGCGAAATCTGAGGCTCGAACTTCTGAGTATCTGCCGTAGACTGTAATAATTTATTTACTTAATCTTCCTGGAACGCAGCCCTGCTGTGACCTTTAAAAGTCGCATATATGTAGTACCCTAGATAGCGGTTTTATTTGTGCCTTTTGGGGTCGAGACGCTGGGGTCATGGGGACCGGGAGCCCGGTATATTTACAAAGACCTATCTGGGCGTCTGGTCGAGGCAACTCGTGACCAAAATGCTAGTCTGTACCTGGCCCAAAGGCTGAGTATAGCTATTCAGCGAGGCAATGCGCCCAGCATTTTGGGAACGTTGCCTACTGGTAGCGGTCTTTTAGATTAAGGGTTTATTTTTCTTTATTTATTTATTTTTAAGGTTTGTATAATATATAGTTTTACTTAATTAACAAAAAGGGTTTTTTTACAGGACTTTGAAAAAGAGATAGTCTACGAGCGGGACTTAAACCCGCGACTCTATTTGCCTTATCGCGGCAGCGCTTCATTCGTGCTGAATACGCATTCTACAACAAGGCTCTACTAGAAAAACCAATGTTTTTAATCAAAGAATAGCGCGTTTAGCGCGCTTCATGCGTGCCGCGCCTCTTAAATGTCGAAGATAATTTCTTTATCACGAGCAAGATTACAAGTTAAAATCAGATAAGATACACCTAAGTTTTCCATACCTTTATACGCGTACAGTCCAAGCCCAGGCTTGTACTCTTTGCGCCAGATCACGACGTCTTCCGCCTCCATGTAAGGCACCCATCCATCCGGGGATTTGGCCGGAGTCTCTGCCACTTTGCACCTGCGCACAAGATCTTGTTTACGGTCCCCGGCCTAAGAATAGAACCACCCCTACTCGTCCTGCGGGTGGCATAAGAAGCGACAAAGGGAAAAATCTGGAGGATGGGCAGCAGCATCCTACTGTGTAATAGCATCTGCTACTGCTATCGCCAATTGGCGTGCCCAGCGTGGCGGTTAAGAGCAAAAACCTTCCAATGAGCACACAAAATAAGTGAAGCGTATGAGAAGAGGCCTATGTCTAACAGTGGACTTATCCAGGCTGTTTATATACACTTTCCCGTTTCGTAACCAGATACTACTATCTGATGGCATTGAAAAGCATACTAAACACAATTGTGCAACGGTGAACGCGGCCCGTCAGCAAGAATATTGGTCTGGCAACGTCACGTCTCCAGAAATGCACGTCGCGTGTCATGCTTTGCCTATGTTGGGCCGGTGCTGATACGCAACGGATAATGGGTGCCGTAACTCGTAAAAAATCTGGTAACAGGCGCAACCATAAGTCAAAAAAACAATAGCCATATTTTAACAAACATCTTTTCGACATAGCTAGGTGTCAAGAGCTCGAGTGAAGCTGGCCGAGGAATAAAGGAAATGTTATGAGCAAAGTTTAAAAAAACTAAAAACTTCCGCCACAAAAATTGGCAACGGAATTTAAATTTGCAATGAGAATGAAATGAAGGCTAGAAGCCTTAGTGTTTAAGCTTCTACTTTAAGAGGTAGTGACGTAGCGTGGGGGGGTAGGGGGATCATGGCCCCGGGCGGCATACGAAAGGGGGTGGCGGCCAGCGCCATATTTTTTTAAATTGGAGTAAGAAAATCTCCAAATCGCATCTGTAGGTAACGTTACGTGTCAAGCGATTCCAAAAGTGCAAAAGAAAGGAGAAATGATAATATGATGAAACTTTGGAAAAACTGACTAATAATTAAAATGGGGCGGTGAATTTTCAGTCTGCCCCGGGCAGCGAAAACTCACGCTACGCCACTGATAAGTGGTTTTGCCTTTTTAAGGGTGATGGTCCTATCGCGGCGGGAAATTTAAAAATAAAAGAGGTTTTTAGTTATTTTGAACCACTTGCAATATGAAAAATTTCATTTTTCTTTAGTTTGCGCTCCTAGTCAATAAAGACGTTACTATTTATAACTTTGTTTTATCTCACTTTGTTACCAATTTTGTAGGTACTTATATTTATGTAAAATACTAAAAAACTGTTTCATGTTGAATCTTACATAAACATGCAAAATTGGTAACATTTTGAGTTAAAACAAAGTAATAAATAGTAGCGTCTTTATTGACTAGGAGCGCAAACTGAAGAAAAATGAAATTTTTCATATTATAAACTATAAAGTGGTTACAAAAACCAAAAAAACCTCTGTTATTTTTAAATTTCCCGCCGCGATGGGACCCTCCCTTAATGAGTGGACAGGTAAGGAGGTGATGCTGCACCACAAACATACTAACGAGCAGTACGGGACTCCGGGTTGTTTCTTGTCGATGACCAGTCTCTTACCACAGCTGGTGCAGAACAGAGTGCTTTTGGATAAAGTCTCCACGCCTTCCAGCTCCAAGAGTAAGCCCTGGGGACAATAGTCACGATATTAGAGGATTTATTCTGCAACTATTGGATGACACAGTAAAATCTGCAGTTTACGCAGTGAATTTCGCAGAATTATCTGCCATGTGGGCCACCCCACATTAGGCGCGGGTACTCGCAAATCTGATACCTCGCTCGCACGTTTACTTACAATATAAAATCTATACATACAGGGTTATTTGTAAAACACCAGCATCCTTAAAAGGGGTCATTAAACTCACCATTATGAACAACTTTTACTATGGGACCAAACCTGAACTCGCAAAAAAAAAATCAGCTGTTCCATACATTTTGTTGAGTCATGTGACCATAAATGTATGGAACAGCTGATTTTTTTTTTGCTAATAACCCTGTATAATAAAATCGTAACAAAGTAAAAACTATACCTATATTGAATATTTTTCACACCTGAGAGATATTTCAATGGTGTGTAGAGCCATGTCAGAGGCCTACTTACGGGCGGTTTAAACTCTGACACCAGGTTGTTTATCAACCACACATTAAGAAAAAGATTGAATATTTTTGAAAAAAAGTTAATGCTACATGTTCGATGAATGAAACTTTGACTTTAATATTTATTATAAACTAGCGACCCGCCCCGGCTTCGCACGGTTACGCTAATATGCATGTATTATACATATAAACCTTCCTCTTGAATCACTCTATCTATTAAAAAAAAACCGCATCAAAATCCGTTGCGTAGTTTTAAAGATCTGCATACATAGGGATAGACAGACGCGGGAAGCGACTTTGTTTTATACTATGTAGTATGTATGTAGTAGTATTTCATTCAAAGTTCATAATTTCATTGCCCAGTTTATTAAGGGTAAATAGTAAAGGTTATGGCATTATTTAGAATATTGTATCCCTTTGAGTTGCAGGGATCAGGCAGTAGCTACATAGAAAATTGATAGATCTGATTAGATTAGAAGCCGACCCCAACAAAGTTTGGGAATATGAAATCTATTATTTATGTAAAACCTAAATTAATGTTACCCATAGGGCTGGCATAATCACAGTGCGTGGTTGAAGCCTCATAAAAAAATAGATTTAAAAAAAAATTGGGAATAATAAGCAAGGAGGATGAGGATATAGGTATTACTGAAACATACAAGAATCTTATTGGAAATATCCTTAAAAATAAAGGTTATTTGATGAGAAAGAATGCAGGGGTTATATGTAAAATATATATTACACATTTAAATGTCCTTTAGGAAGGACAAAAAAATATTTAGAAATGTATTTATCTCAATCAAAGTGTTCGTCCTTCCCAGAGGACAAAGATTAACAACAAAGAAAAAATATCAATGCATCACAGATGTACCACAGATTATAAATAACAACAATATTAAACCTTCTTTGTTGATGTTTTGACTTATATTTTTAATTTGACCTTGAACTCAAGATAAATAACTAAGAAACCAGCTAAAAAATGTAAACAAAAGACAGAGAATATGATATTGCTGTTTTACTACTGGTGGGAATAATTTAAAAGTTTATTTAAGTAAGTAAATTTGATTTTAAAGTAAACTTATCAAGAAATTTAAAACTATGTGAAACAAAACATTTTTTAGAGTAAAATACCTGTAATTCTTCATCGGTGATGTTTTTATCACAGCTGGTAGGGACATCTTCGTCGTTACCGTCATTAGCCTTATACGCAGCGGTCGCAGAGATCAGCAACGTTCTCCTTGGACGTAAAAATGTTTGTCGAAAACATTGGAACACTTCTCTAACACTGCGGTCCCGTTTACACCTCTTAACCACATTATTCACTAAGTTACTGCGCGTCCATGCACTCCACATGCGAAAATCTTTCAACATAAATCTCAAAGGAGACATACCCCCAGTTTCAGTTTTACCGAAACCCGATAGAAACCCGTGCATCCAAACCCATCTTTTAAGTGCGAAACGAGACGTTTTTAAACAGCGAAACTGCACGTTGTAGTTAAATGTAGATTTTGTTAATAATAATTGTTTAAATTTACTACATAACATCTCGAGAGCGATTGCGAAATTTATAACCTCACTCTCGGATTGGTTATCGGTTCGCCTCAATGACATATGAGGATGACATTGAGATGAGACCTGAATGAAGTTGTGTGTGGTAATGAATAGTGATGGACCAATATGATTACTGTTATTTAATAATTATTGTAGATAGCACTCTCTCGCAGGTTCGGTCGATTTTTTGTAAATTATAGAGTGAATATTAAGAACTGTAATCGGCGGGCTTATGATTCAGAATACACATGACGTAACGGGTTTTTACTATTATCACTTCAGCGCATGTAATACAAAAACGCGTAGTAGTTGTTGTTGTGAGTATAGCACTTTTAAAGCGATTTGGCGGTAAGCCGACACACACTCGTACGTTTGACTACATAAAGTAGATACATTAGACGACAACGATCTCTTCGCATGTTAGTGGCCTGTGTGTTATCCTATGAATATTCCCTACAAGCAAAAAAATACGAGTGATGCTTATCGGGCTCTTTTTGATCTTAGTTCATAATATATATATTATACTTAACGCGCTTATTCCATGAGAAAAATTATCCCGAAGCTAACTAACTTTACAAACAGAGATCCGTAGTATAGTATCGTATCCGTAGTACGGGATCGGGGGCCCGGGGTGGAACCCGGAAGGGGGGGGTTCACATGAATTTTTATTGAGCGCCTAAAATGCAGCATACTGATTAAGCACTAGGTTAGGCACGCGTAGGGTAATGAAATTTGTCTGTATTGAAGAAACTGAAATCAAAAGAATTATCTCGTATGAAAAAAAAAGCTTTTCTGCATTCTATATTTTTACAGGTGATTCTCTTCTTGGTATACATATAATATATTTCTGTTACACGCTGTATACACAGGTATCTATATACATAATTATAGGTATTTTATATAGGTATTTTTCACTCTACAATAACTGTAATTGAAGTAGTTCACTCCGGATGCAACTAAGGCAAGTAAAATAATCATGAAATAAATTAAGTATTAACATATTCTATAGCGTACTATATAGTTAATATTATAACGCGTTTTTTTATTAAGGGTTTCATATTAAAAATTATTTTCACATCCCTACCTACAAACCTATGCAAGTATTGCTAGTACGAAAAATTACAACTTGATAAAAAGAGTTTGAGGCGGGTGGGCCGGTGATATGACAGCTGAAACAATTAAAAATCTTAAAAACTAAGTTTGTGGGTACTAAAATAATTCAACGACTGATTTTAGTTTAACTCTAATCAAAGGTTTACCTATACTTAATTTCAAGATAATAAAATTATGAGTCATGATGAGATATTTTTATAATAAAGTACGTTAAACGACCCATTTTGAGCCTGCTCATACTCCCACCTAATCGGCGCCTAATTTTACGGGATCCACGCGCCGCCTTTTATTTATAGGACTCGAATGCTCGGAACAAGTCTTTTGGTCAGTGGTCTTGTTGTACACATATTGGCAAGACTAGGTATTGATTTTTTATTGCTTGCAACATCAACACGCTTTTTTTTTCTTTCATTTCATCGACGAACGACAAGGCGTTCGTTCGATCAATAGTTTGTTCAACGTCATCTTTTTATCCCTGTAGAGCTGTAATGTCTTATTTCTACGTCCCACATGCAGGGTAATCTAATCAAGAGAAAAACCATTACTCGGGCATTAGAAAAGTGTGAGCGACGGCAGACGTCAGTGTGAACATTCTGAACTAGAAAGTGTGAGTGGAGTAGCGAGGTTCTTGTACGTCCGGTTCGATCTGGATTTAAGCAGTTTGGTCTGCCAGTCAGGCACCCTTCCCCTCGTATTCCTTTATTTACAAGTTGTGGTGGTGTGTTATAAGACTTTATTTGAGTCGTTAATCGTCTCTAGTGTATTTTGTGGTGTAATAGTTCAATAAAACCGATCCAAAATGTCTGAAGAATCGTCAGCGGATCGCAATGTGGAAATATGGAAGATCAAAAAGCTGATCAAGAGCTTGGAAATGGCAAGAGGGTGAGTTTTTAAGATAATTTTATGTGAGATTTTTGATCATTAAGTTTTTGGCGTGATTGGACCAAATTACCATTGCCAACGAAGCTGCGTCACTTTCGACACATGCGACTGATGCTTGCGAGAGTTATAACCTTGCTGACATGCCTGACACGCGAGCAAATGTAATGAGAGTGTTGTTTTAAAAACTGCTCTATTGAACTTGCATTGTTAGATGAATTCTTTATGCTCGAAAGTATGGGTTTTTACGTCAAAACTCGCATTATAATGTATTTTGGCGCACGACGGAACACGAGTCACGCTTTGCAAGTGGAGTACAGTGATTCAGTCAATACAACCTGGCTCTTCTGAAGTGAACAGTCACTCACTTTAATTCATGATTTCTTTGTCTCGCTCATGGAGCGAGGCTACTGAATTAGATTCAGTCCGATACTCAAGATGAGTTGAAGAGAACCCAAGGCGCGCACATCTGACTTTTCGTAAGTTATGTGCGTTTTATAAATTAATTATCACTCTCCGTGCCTCGGATAGCACATTAAGCTGTTGGCCCCGGCTGTCAATTGTAGATCTTTGACAGTCGTTACGGGTAGTCAGAAGCCCGAAATCTGACAACCAGTCTTACCAAGGGGTATCGTGTAACTCAGTACCTGGGTTGTGGAGGTCTGATATAAAGTCTCTCCATGTAAAACACTGGTATTCAGCTGAATCCGGTAATACTGGAAGCCGACCCCAACATAGTTGGGAAAAAGGCTAGGCAGATGACTCAAGATGAGTTGCTGGTGGCACAATATATATTTACATGATGCCGTTACTGGTACTGGGGCAGGGGCAGTACTGACTTATCTTGAATTTGACTAAGTTCAGACCAATAGAAACTAGTATGGATGTACGGCATACAGCTGCGGAGAAAAGCTTGCTACTAAAATAAATCATTCAGAGAATGCATTATCATCCTATGCGTACTAGCAGACATCCCATGATTTGTCACCAACTTAGCTTTAGATGACAATTTCGAATTTTGGATTTAATAGACATTTTAATATGTGGTCATTCTGCAAACTTTTCCCATAATTATACACCTTCTGATTCTAAGCTACCAAATCTTCTACTGTGACTTTTAAAGTTTAAACCCTGCATTTTTTGCACTTTCTATTTCATGTTAGGATACATTTTCTATTTATGGTGAACAATAAAAGAAGCTTTTAGGTTTAAAAAAAGTTCACAGGTAGGTATTTGGTACAAAATTATTTAAATTAAGTAAAAATTTTAATGTCATTAATTAGGTTGGAAGCCAAGCTTTTTCAGAACAAAAAAGCATCCTGCAGCTTTGCATTCAGTTTTTCTAAAGGTGTCTACTTGTCTAGTGTAAAATTTCAAAGAAAAAAGCAATCAATATTTTTCGACTTTTATAATAGATTTTCCAAAAAATCTTTGTTGTATGATATTGTTGATTTTACAATCTAGGCAATAAAAAACCATGTTTTTTTTATAAAATTTAACACGTCTGTCCCCTGGTTACATCAATCTCAACAAGATATCATGAGTTCTTTTACATCTTTTGCACATGTTCTGCTTACTAAATAAATTATTTAATAAACTTTCTTAGAAAGAAACTCTTACTCTTAAGAAACTTTCAAAAACAACTGACTCTGACAGAACTTGAACCTGCGATCCCTGGTGTGCCATGCCATCGCTTTACCAACTAAGCCACCGAGTCCTGCCCGCATCAGTTGAGCTATGATGAGTGTTGCAGAAGAGTTATGTCATATTATGTTATGTGTTTAGCACCAATGATGATATGCCTATTGAGAGAGATGATGAGATGACTAATACCTGAATCATGAATGGTTGTTATACCCACATCTGAGTCATATCAATTTCAAAATATTTGGTTTTATTTAGGTATAATACAAGTTTATGCTTAGCTAGGCTTAGCTGTTGATGGTTAGCTCTGCGGGAATACCAGTGCCATATCTAGCCTTTTATACACACAGTGTGAACCTTTGCCCATGCATGAACTAAAAATTTATCATCATCATTGACCTGTATTTGTCCACTTTTGGACAAAGGCCTCTTCTCATACGCATCACTTATTTTATGCGCTCATTAGAAGGTGTTTGCCCTTAATCAAGCGGGTCGTTGATCGCAGTAGCAGATGGTTGCTATTACACAGTAGCATGCTGCTGCCCATCCTCCAGATTTTTCTCTTTGTCGCTTCTTACGACACCCGCGGTATGAGTAGGGGTGGTTCTATTCTTAGGCCAGAAACCACACGGCATTGATCATTCGTCGTATCTAATTCGTCATTAAAGTGGTATTTTCTTTCCTAGAGATTATGAAAGAATATCCTGTAGACATTCGGCAGCGTAAACAATGGGTTTTATCCCAAAACACTGACCGTAAGATACGGAAACTGTAATTGTTTACGTTTACATTACGGCTATTCACCGCTGTTATTTTTTTATACTTTTTTATTTTTTTATAAACTCACGCTTGTATTCCCCAGAGGGGGTAGGCAGAGGTGTGCAGTACACCCACGTTTCGCTCGCTATGTTATAAGTCCCATGTAATAGGGGGCGAGCCTATTGCCATTAACCGGGCACAATTCCAGACTCCGTGCTGCTACTGAGAATTTCCTAAAGGAAAAACCCAATAACACTTTGCCCGACCCGGGGATCGAACCCAGGACCTCTCGTGCTCAGCAGTCGCGCTTGCTACCACTTGACCAACGAGGCAGTCCGTATGTACTATCGTGGACAAAGCCGGTGCACCACTGTTAAGGTTAGAATCGCTTGCACTCGGCGTCCGAACGTAGCGCTAGCCCCGCCCAAAGCATTTTGATCGCTAAGTGGTGCACCGTTCGTGTCCGCGATAGTACCTATGACATCAAACACTCGTTTTCCCATCCATTGTTTCCGTGAGTAGTTTATTATTGAAGTCATTTCGGATGTATAGTCTTTTGACGTGGTGTTGAGGTGGCGCATTAGTTACCAATCCGCTTTACAAGCATGAGCGTGGGTTCGAACCTGGCATGTATCAATGACTGTGACTTTTTCGATGTCATATCATGTACTTTCTATGTTATTTTAAGGTACTTTATTTTAAAAGATGGATCCGACTTGGTTAGGTTAGCTTTTTCGTTAGATTTTTTTTTACATTCCAAAGAGAGTCGTCATAGCCTAGTGGTATGACCGTTTGACTGGCAAGTCAGAGGTCTCGAGTTCGATCCCAAGGCACGCACCTCTGACTTTTCGTAAGTTATGTGCGTTATATAAATTAATTATCACTTACTCCGTGCCTCGGATAGCACGTTAAGCAGTCGTTACAGGCAGTCAGAAGCCCGAAAGTCTGACAACCAGTCTTACCATGGGGTATCGTGTAACCCAGTATCTGGGTTGTGGAGGTCTGATAGGCAGTCGCTCCATGTAAAACACTGGTATTCAGCTGCATCCGGTAAGACTGGAAGTCGACCCCAACATAGTTGGGAAAAGGCTAGACCATAGAGTATTCAAGAAAATATAGAGTGATAACGTCAACCACATTCCCTTGTGCTGAGCGAAAGCAGGTCTCTCCATACAAATGTTAAAATGTCATTTTTTCAAATTATGTTTTCTAGACGTTTTTCAAAATTTAACTCAGCAGTTAACCATGATATAAGCTAAAATGTAACTTTTTCGCTCGTGGAGCCTAGTTGAACCGCAGTCGAGTCAAACGGAGCTCGTGTCGCGGCCGCGTTGTTCATACCCGTGCTCACGGTTCATACTTCTATAGGGTTGCTCTATATTTTCTTATAATACTCTAAGGGCTAGACAGATGATGATGATGATTCCAAAACAAAGAAAGACTAAACAATCGATCACCATTATGCTTTGTTTACATACCCGCGTGATGCGGTGCGAGCGAGACGATTCGTCTAATAGGTACTTCCTAGTGTTCTCACCTTGGCGGCAATGACATTGAATGGTCGTTGATAATTAAATTAGAACGATTTGTCGTTAGATTAATGATTAATATGATACTAGCGCTTGTCTCGCGACTTTGTTCACGGTTGCAGAATTTTCATCCCCTATTTTACACGCTGGAGTAGAATTTTCTAAATCCCTAAAAAAAGCGACAGCCCTACAAAGCGGATACCTATTCGGCTTCGGCATTATTTGTGCGGACCTTGAAAGAACAACAAATTCATATTCTTTTTTTTAATACATAATTAAACATTTTTATAAAGGAGTTCGAACATTTGTGGCATAGCGGGCCATCGTCATTTTGATTTTTTTTTCAAAGTGTCGGCGCAGGATGAGACTAGTATACAAGTATATGGATATAAGTATACAAGTATATGTATTTGGATAGAAGACATCTTAACAAACAACGTCACGTTTCCGAGGTATTTGTTTGTTAAAATGTCCTCTATCTAAATATACTAGTCTCATCCTGCGCCGCCACTTTGAAAAACAATCAAAATGGCGACGGACCGCTATGCCAGCTCCCATACAAAAATGTTCAAACCCCTTTTTTTAGAAGTACATACAGCCGAATTCCGCTATTCCCGAATGTAAAACCAAGTGGTGATGTCGGACTACACTAGATTTGACATAAATAGAATAGTTTCCTTTAAATCCCATTACTTAAACAAGCCCCCCTAGTCAGTCTTATCATTACATGCCAACTGGCTGACATATTAGAGGTTATCTAAGCTATAATGGAAACTTACAAACATAATAAATATTATTGTAATATCTCCCCCGCGAACTGCTACATACAGGGTCATTATAAATCATCTGCCTAGCCTTTTCCCAACTATGTTGGGGTCGGCTTACAGTCTTACCGGATGCAGCTGAATACCAGTGTTTTACATGGAGCGACTGCCATCAGACCTCCACAACCCGATACCTCCACACTTACACGATACCCGTTGGTAAGACTGGTTGTCAGACTGGGGTTTCTGACCCTACCCGTAACGACTGTCAAAGATCTACAATTGACATCTGGGCCCAACAGCTTAACGTGCTATCCGAGGCACGGAGAGTGATCATTAATTTATAAAACCCACATAACTAAGGAAAAGTCAGAGGTTAGAGCCTTGGGTTCGAACCCAAGACCACTGACTTGCCAGTCAACGGTCACCACCACTAGGCTATCACGACTCTAACACACTCTTATACACGTTTAACAAAAATATATTTCTATCTTTTCAGAAATGGAACCTCTATGATTTCACTGATCATTCCGCCCAAGGATCAGATCTCGCGGGTGTCCAAGATGTTGGCCGATGAATTCGGCACGGCTTCCAACATCAAATCGCGAGTCAACAGACTGTCTGTGTTGGGAGCTATCACCTCTGTACAACATAGACTGAAGCTATACACGAAAGGTAAAAAATAAACTAACTAAGATCTCATCCGAGTTTTCCTTTTTTATTTATTTATTCAGAAAACCAACGGTGATGCTAATAATAACAAAGTGTACATATTGCTAATAAAGTCATCATCTGCCTAGCCTTTTCCCAACTATGTTGGGGTCGGCTTCCAGTCTGACCGGATGCAGCTGAATATCAGTGTTTTACATGGAGCGACTGCCTATCAGACCTCCACAACCCGTAAATGTCACAAATGGATTACACGATACCCCTTGGTAAGACTGGTTGTCAGACTTTCGGGCTTCTGACTACCCGTAACGACTGTCAAAGATCTACAATTGACAGCCGGGGCCAACAGCTTAACGTGCTGTCCGAGGCACGGAGAGTGATAATTAATTTATAATACGCACATAACTTACGAATAGTCAGAGGTGAAAAGTCAAATTATAAGTAATCAAATATTAAAACGATTAGACAATGTAGGGTTCCGTACCCAAAGGGTAGAAACAAGACCTTATTACTTCTTCTTATCGTATGGTTTAAGCCGCCCGTAGGCCTCTGACAACACCATTGAAAAATCTCTCAGATGTGATCTCAGGTGTCTCGGTTTCATCACGATGTTTTCCCTCACTGTTTTAGCAACTGATAATTAATTTTATAATACGCACGTAACTTTCGAAAAAGAGGTGCGCGCCTTGAGTTCGAACCTGAGATTTGGCAGTCCAGCAGTCATATCACTAGGCTACCACTGTTTAATGATGATATTAATACCTTTTTGTAATTTTCAGTTCCCCCGAACGGATTAGTCATCTACTGCGGAACGATCGTCACCGAGGAGGGCAAAGAAAAGAAAGTCAACATCGACTTCGAGCCCTTCAAGCCAATCAACACTTCCCTGTACCTTTGTGACAACAAGTTCCATACAGAAGCCCTGACGGCCCTGCTGGCTGATGACAACAAGTTCGGGTTCATCGTCATGGATGGTAACGGTGCCCTGTTTGGTACGCTACAGGGTAACACTAGGGAGGTTAGTATTTTTTTAGCTCTTAAAATCATCGTTGAGCCCTCATGCCGTGTGGTTTCCGGCCTAAGAATAGAATCACCACTCGACCCGCGGGTGTCGTAAGAAGCGGCAAAGAGATCCGAATCGGGTTCAAATCTAGCTCGTAATAGATTTTTTTTCAGGTCAGTTTAATCCAAACTTCCAAACTAATATTATAAATGCGAAAGTAACTCTGTCTGTCTGTCTGTCCGTCTTTGCTTTACGCCTAAACTACTGAACCGATTTGTGTGAAATTTGGTACAGACATAGTTTGGAACTTGAAAAAGGACATATGATAGTTTTTATTACAAAAAATAAAATAAAAAATAAAATTTATTCCGGACATACAGCGCCATCTATTGGTCAAGAGTCGAAGTCACTATTCGTCGCGGGCAAAAGCTAGTTTATTTATATAATTTATTTTAATGCTCACATGAATTCGAAAAGTCAAGTTTCGAACCTTTGACTTGGCAGTCCACCACTAGGCTATAACTGCTGATTTGTCCCATTATAATTTGACTTTACATAGCACGGATAGCCTAGTGGTATGACCGTCGACTGACAAGTCACAGGTCTCGAGTTTGATCCCAAGGCGCGCACCTCTGACTTTTCATAAGTTATGTGTGTATTAAAAAATAATTATCAGTTGCTAAAACGGTGAGCGAAAACATCGTGATGAAACCAGCACACCTGTGAGATTTTTCAATGGTGTGTAAAGCCATGTCAGAGGCCTACGGTCGGTTTAAAACTTTGACACCAGGTTGTTCATCAACCATACAATATGAAGATGAAGTTGACTTTTAAAACATGCAAAAGAAGTCTAGGCAATTCTTCCCCTTGGCCGATCTGCCGTTAACTAAAGTTTTCTATCCTCTTTGCAGGTGTTACACAAATTCACAGTGGATCTACCCAAGAAGCACGGTCGTGGTGGTCAGTCTGCGCTCCGTTTCGCCCGTCTGCGTATGGAGAAGCGACATAACTACGTCCGCAAGGTGGCTGAGGTGGCCACGCAGTTGTTCATCAGCGCTGACCGGCCGAATGTAGCTGGACTCATCTTAGCAGGTTCAGCTGACTTCAAGACTGAGCTGTCGCAGTCAGATATGTTCGATCCAGTAAGTACTCAGTTTGCTACTTAAGGCGTGGTTGGTGTATAGATAGAAAGAAGAAAGAAAATTACATTTATTTGATAGCCAGAAACAGGTATAAAGGAAATCATAAAAAAAATAATGAAGAATGTTATAAAATTTTGAATATTAGCTCTCCATATTCTCTTTGACAGTCGTTACGGGTAGTCAGAAGCCCGAAAGTCTGACAACCAGTCTTACCAAGGGGTATCGTGTAACCCAGTATCTGGGTTGTGGAGGTCTGATAGGCAGTCGCTCCATGTAAAACACTGGTATTCAGCTGCATCCGGGAAGACTGGAAGCCGACCCCAACATAGTTGGGAAAAGGCTAGGCAGATGATGATTCTCTGTCAAAAATAAAAAATACAAGTGAAAGAATTACTTTGCTACGTCAATTAGTTTCCGATTTATAGAAGTAATGTGCGATGTAGACTCGTACTCGATGTGTGACGTCATCTCACAACACTCGCTCAGTCTGATCGCGCTCTCACCTCGGTGTCGTATTAGAAATTACAAATACTTTCAAAAATATCAAATCCAAATACTAGGAAATCATGTGTTGTGCCGAAATGTACGAATACATGCACCTGACAAATTTGCTTTTTACTAAGCGGAGCGTTGTAAACTGACGTCACGAGGTCACGTGACTGTTAGCGGGCCTCGTAAGTTTAAATGCCTGTAAATTTATTTTATAACTAACAGGTATTTTTGACTACAACAAAAATTAGTGTATTTGTATAGATACATAATAGGCATGACGACAGTATCAAAAAATCGTTAATTTAATGATGTTAGGAAAACATTATACAAAAAAAAATTAAAACACTGCTTCAGTTTTATTTAAAAATATTGGATTATTAAGATTTTCACTAAAATAAAACCTTTAAATACTGCAATCCGCCATTTTTGCTGAAACAGCAATCACAGCGTATGACGTTACGCTTAGATAAAATCCGCTGTCAAAACTGTTTTGTTGTATTGAATATTTGACATGTTTACATAAGCGTGACGTCAAAGTAGACGCCATGACACCTGAGAGCTTTTTTGACGCACTATTGAAAAAATATTAGAAAAATGGCTTTATATTCGTTAAACTAAAGTTTATTACCGAAATAAAAGTTTTTTCGTAAATAGTATATGTGTACCTACATTACGGAAGAAGATTTGAAAATCTTTCGTCACGCCTACTTCGAACACCCCTCTTTTTACGTCGGGCACGAAGACTCTCACAAGGCCTTCGTACAAAAATGCCGAAAAAATTGTTTTTTTTAATGAGGTCCACTTTAATTTGTAACTTTATTTTGTTTTATTACTAGCTTCCGCCCGCGACTTCGCTTCCGTGGTATGTTGATAAATTGTAGCCTACGTGTTATTGTAATGTATAAGCTATATTACTGTACAGTTTCATCAAAATCCGTTCAGTAGTTTTTGCGTTATAGAGTAACAAACATCCGTCCATTCATATTTCCTCACAAACTTTCACATTTGTAGTAAATATAGACTCACGCCTGTATTCCCCAGAGGGGGTAGGCAGAGATGTATGCAATACACCCATGTTTCGGCTATGTTAGTAGTCCTAGTAAGGCGAGCCTATTGCCATTAACCGGGCACAATTCCAGACCCAGTGCTGCTACTGAGAATTTCCTAATGGAAAAACCCAATAACACTTTGCCCGACTTGGGGATCGAACCCAGCATCTCGTGCTTAACAGTCGCGCTAGCTACCACTAGACTAGCGAGTCAGTCAACATTTTAATATTAGGTATTTGTTATTATAGTCTCTCAGCGCTAGGCTATCAAGAGTCGTGATAGCCTAGTGGTGGTGACCGTTGACTGGCAAGTCAGAGGTCTCGGGTTCGAACCTAAGGCGCGCACCTCTGACTTTTCGTAAGTTATGTGCGTTTTATAAATTAATTATCACTCTCCGTGCCTCGGATAGCACGTTAAGCTGTTGGCCTTGTTGGCTGTCAATTGTAGATCTTTGACAGTCATTAAGTTAATCAGACGCCCGAAAGTCTGACAACCAGTCTTACCAGGGGGTATCGTGTAACCCAGTATCTGGGTTGTGGAGGTCTGATAGGCAGTCGCTCCATGTAAAACACTGGTATTCAGCTGCATCCGGTAAGACTGGAAGCCGACCCCAACATAGTTGGGAAAAGGCTAGGCAGATGATATGAGTCTCTCGGCATCGTGAAATACTTAATAACTTATTTTGGTCGTCCACAGCGTCTTCAAGCCAAGATCATCAAGTTGGTGGACGTGTCGTACGGCGGAGAGAACGGTTTCAACCAAGCCATCGAGCTGGCGGCCGAGTCGCTGCAGAACGTCAAGTTCATTCAGGAGAAGAAACTCATCGGCAGATACTTTGATGAAATCTCACAGGTACGCAGTACTAGAACCCTAGGCCTCTGCTATAGCCTAGGAGTTCCCACACTTTTGACCTATCTACGATTTTTAAATGAAACAACTGATTTTTCTGCGTGTTGCATGAAGACTTATTTAATTACTAATATAAAAAATTATAAATAAATAAATATAAATTATAAAAAAAAAATACACACCACATCACACGTTTGATTTTAAAAAAAGATGACGTCCGTCATTAGAAGAAGCAATGAAGCTGCTCATCGCACTATGTCTCAGCGCAAGCAGGTTCGTAGCTCTTCACGCAGGCCGTATAGGAAACCACCGCAGTACTGTAATGTACGGTAGTGGTAGTGGCAAGCAGGCCATATCGCTCGAAGCAAGCTCTGATAGCCTAGTGGTGATGACCGTGGACTGGCAAGTCTGAGGTCTCGGGTTCGAACCCAAGCTACGCCTATTCGTTATTATGTGCGATTATAAATTAATTATCAGTTGCTAAAACGGTGACGGAAAACATCGTGATGAAACCAGCACACCTGAGAGATTTTTCAAGGGTGTGAAAAGCCATGTCAGAGGCCAACCATACGATAAGAAGAAGAAGAAGCTAGTTTCTTATTAAATATTCAGTTACCTCTTAAATTATCTTTAAATTGACCATTCGTCATTGCTCACTTGTACTATTGACACACAGGACACGGGGAAATACTGCTTTGGTGTGGATGACACGTTGCGCGCTCTCGAACTCGGCGCCGTTGAGACACTCATCTGCTGGGAGAACCTTGACATCCAGAGGTAAATTACTAATTACTACACCATATTTAATAAAAAAAAATTGTACGAAAAAGGGGCACTCCATAAATGACGTCACACGTTAAGGCGCTGTCTCCACGAGCGAGAGAATCGCGGCGTTTTCATATAAAATCACTCGACGATTGTATCGCTGTGTGGAGACGATTCCATAGAGAATGTATAGAAATACGTGGCTCGACGATAATATCGCCGCGATTCTCTCGCTCGTGGAGACAGCGCCTAAGGGGTGGGAGGGGGTCGACGAAGTGTGACATAGGGTGGGGAGGGGTCCCAAATTTTGTGACATCACATTTTTTTAAATATAATATTTTATATCTAAGTGTAACAACACTAAATTTAAACTACATATCTACTAAACAATAACATAATTAGTTGCAACTCGGTCTGGCAATAAGGTTGGCAAATTTGCACTCTCTGTAAAAATATAAAATTGCAAAACATGACACTTTTTTTAAATCTTTATTTAAAGGATTTTCAGTACGCATTTGCGACTATGTCAATCCCATCGTACTAATATAAAATTCTTCATCAATAATTTAAGGTTCTGTTGGTTGTCCGGCCAATCTGGAAGTCATTGAGGGAGGCCTAGGTTCAGCAGTGGACGTCTTATGGCTGAAATGATAATAATGAATTTAAGTTTTTGGGACTATAATAAAATAATATAATATTTTTTCCGCTTCACAATTGGAACATTACACTTAGTTAAAATTATTGTGCTATAAATGTCTGTATTATTTTCAGATACGTCCTGAAATCACACGCCACCAACCAGGAGACCATCCTGCATCTGACCCCCGAACAAGAAAAGGATAAATCACATTTTACAGATAAAGAGGTAATGTAACCTTTTATATTTTTAAAGACTCACGCCTGTATTCCCCAGAGAGGGTAAGCAGAGGTGTGCAGTACACCCACGTTTCGCCGGCTATGTTATAGGTCCCATGTAATAGGAGGCGAGCCTATTGCCATTAACCGGGCACAATTTCAGACTCCGTACTGCTACTGAGAATTTTCTAATGGAAAAATCCAGTAACACTGCACGACCCGGGATCGAACCCAGGACCTCGTGCTCAGCAGTCGCGCTTGCTACCACTAGACCATAGAGACAGTCTAATGTAACTTTTGACATGAATACTGAAATCTATAAGCACATAATAATAACAAAAAGTCCTTTTGAGCGAATTTCGGTCACAGCAGCCAATCTCAATGGAGATTAGCCAACAACAATAGAGACAAGCCAAAATGGAGAGTGTACCAGTGTCTGCGCACTCACTTTTGAACTATAATTATCTCCTGTGTAGTTTTATCTATACTAATATTATAAACAGGTAAAGTTTATATGTATGTATGTCAGGGGTAATCTCTGAAACTACCGATCCGATCCTAAAAATTCTTTCATCAATAGGAAGTTACTTTATCCCTGAGTGCTATAGGCTACTTTTTATTCTGAAAAAGTTGAGTTTTCAGTAAAAAATAACAATATCTGTGTTCAAGTCAGAAAAAAACAGGCAATCTGGCTGCTTTATCAACGTGTGTTTACGGGAAAATATAATTTAACGCGGACAAAGTCGCGGGGAACACTATATACTCTCCCTCCAATTTTCTGTCCATACCTGTAAAATGGGGCTTAAAACATCGTAAAAACAATGATTTTTATCTCCAGAGCGGCGTTGAGCTCGAGTTGGTAGAATGTCAACCGCTACTGGAATGGCTCGCGAACAACTACAAATCATTCGGAGCCACGCTGGAGATCATCACCGACAAGAGTCAGGAGGGCAGCCAGTTCGTGAGGGGATTCGGTGGTATTGGAGGTGCGTATGCGACTTATTATTGTAATGTGCGACTTATTACTGTAATGTGTGACTTATTATTGTAATGTGTGACTTATTACTGTAATGTGTGACTTATTATTGTAATGTGTGACTTATTACTGTAATGTGTGACTTATTATTGTAATGTGTGACTTATTACTGTAATGTGTGACTTATTACTGTAGTGAGTGACTTATTACTGTAGTGAGTGACTTATTACTGTAATGTGCGACTTATTACTGTAATGTGTGACTTATTATTGTAATGTGTGACTTATTACTGTAATGAGTGACTTATTACTGTAGTGAGTGACTTATTACTGTAATGTGTGACTTATTACTGTAATTGGTGACTTATTTTTGTAATTATGACTTATAACAAGACTGGCTATTATGAAGTTCTCTGGGGGAGGCCTGTGTCCATTAGGGGACGTCTACCGGCTATTGATGATGATGACTTCTTATTGTAATATATGACTTATTTTTGTAATATACGACTTATATACATATATATGGACGGCTAAGTCTAAGTAAGCAGGTTCTCTATCCGCATGTGGGAGTTCTAGAATATTTTTTTAATGGTCAAAGCGTCATACTGAATATTAAGATATAGTTTAGCTACTCCTGTGATCGGATTTATAGTAAAAGTTTTTATAATGTATATCTTACTATATCTTCTTAATTAATTTAAATGGTGCACAATAAAAATATGCTGTTTGATTGTGAATTGACACAAAAAGAGTTAGCGGTGTGGCTTCCAGCCTAATAATAGAACCACCCCTACTCGTACCGCGGGTGCCGTACGAAGCGACAAAGGGAAAAATCCGGAGGATGGTCAGCAGCATCCTTCTGTGTAACAGAAATCATTTGCGATCGGCAACCCGCTTGTCCAGCGTGGCGATTATGGGCAAATACCTCCAATGAGCGCACAATAGTGGCTCCAATGAGGCCTATGTTCAGCAGTGGACTAATACAGGCTGATGATAACACCAAAAGCTTTACTAATATGCTATATACTAACCGTGATATTTCTTTTTCTTTACCTGCTGGTCCGACTACGATGGATTTAACGTAAATATAACACAAAACACTCACAAACATTCATACATTCATAAATATAGGCATTCTTCGTTACAAAGTCGACTTCCAATCTCTGCAGTTAGACGAGCCGTTAGATGACGTAGATCTCGATGACTATTAAAAAAACGCACATACAACAAACATATGTGCGATTAATAGTGTTATTAAATAATATTTTTAAATATTCGTCCAGAAATATTCGTGTACAGCATTATTTATTGCCATTACTTTTTTAACAACTTCATTTTAATTTTGTGTCAAACTTTCGCTCTCAAAAATCATTAGACTATCAGTGCTAATTTTTTCAATTGATTCGCGTATTACCACCACAGTATAATAATCAAACAGTACGGAAACTACGTATAAACGCTCGTAAACGGCACATTCACACAGTCATGCGCAACGTTCGCTTAAAGCCTGTCCAGAAAGCGCGATTTACACGCGTGTCCGTGGCGAGTGGACATATTCGGTTCAAAATGGAGCGTCATAATGTTTATAACTGACCAAATCCGTCTCATCACACGCGCACGAGAACGCGCGTGATTTCATCGCATCTGGACGCAATACAAATCAAACGCGCGAGTGGACACGCGCGTAAATCGCGCTTTCTGGACAGGCTCTTAGGAGTCGCGCCGTGAGTGTGCCGTTTACGAGCGTTTATACGTAGTTTCCGTACTGTATGTTTATTAGACTGTGGCATCACCCTTTACCTCCTTTATTTAATGTATGTGATCATGATTTAATAGCCTTGTATAGTACTTTGAGTCGTGATAGCCTAGTGGTGGTGACCGTTGACTGGCAAGTCAGTGGTCTCGGGTTCGAACCCTAGGCGCGCACCTCTGGCTTTTCGTAAGTTATGTGCGTTTTATAAATTAATTGTCACTTACTCCGTGCCTCGGAAAGCACGTAAAGCCGTTGGCCCTGCGCCTGATCTCTCTCCGGTCGTGTCGGATTTCCGTCTCATCGGACTATGAGAGTGAGGGAATAGAGAGTGCACCTGTGTTTGCGCACACACTTGTGCACTATAATATCTCTTGCGTAGTTGGCTAATCTCCGTTGAGATTGGCTGCTTTGACCGAAATTCGGTCAGGAAGATTGTTATAGTACTCATATTAAATAATTTATTTCGAAAAATATATTTATTTATCTGATCGAATATTTCTGGACCATAAATGTCTGTAACTATTTATAATCTAATTGTTAAAAATATAATTCAATCGTTCTTAGAGAATTTAGAATTGCAACCATAGGATTGTGTGATTTTACTGTTTGGTTGAGCCAAAATTTAAAAAAAATATATGGTAAGTACTCATTTTTTTATTGTCCTGAAGTATAAACTGTCTTTACACATTTTTTACACTAAAACATTGTTGAAAAAAATTAAAACAAATGTTTTTTTTTAAGATTCTAGCGAAACAGTTTTTGAGATGTTTCAATATCATAATATGTTTCTTGTCATGGACATTTTGTCGTGAGACAAAAATGAACCCTTACTACATTTAAAATTTCCACAATCAATATTTTTATTGAATCTTTATTCTTCTCAATCTGGTTTTTTTGATTATTTTATGTATGTTTTTTACATGTTTATGCACATGTTTTGCTTATTAAATGATATTATTTAATAAGAAACTCGCAAAAACAACTGACTAGGGCGGCACTTGAACCTGCGATCGTGGCGTGCCGTGCCAGGAACATGGGACCGGCAGTGCGTAATTACTCCGGTAGATGTCGCCACACGCCTTTAAAGGTGTTAAGAAAGAGATTCGTAATTTCGACTGAAGCGGGCAGGCGGTAGCTTAATTGGTAAAGCGATGGCACGGCACGCCAGGGATCGCGGGTTCAAGTCCCGCCCGAGTCTGTGGTTTTTGCGAGTTTCTTATTAAATAATATCAATCATATATATTCATGATTTTATATATGAGATAACTGCTTAGTGAAATAGTCGCTTCAAGACAATAAAAAAAATGAGTATAAATTTAATTAATTACGTCAATTTCGTGCAATATTGTAGCAAAATAGTAAATAAGATCGGCTTTTCTATACTTATTTTGCTATGACAGTAAATAAATAAATAATAAAACAAAACAAAAATCATAAAAAATAAAACAAAATGGACTAAAAAAAAGTAAAAAAAAATTCTGTACTCAATCGATGTTTGGTGTTGTAAAAAAAATAGTTTTTTTTTTCTTTTAGTTGTAGGGTAAATAATAAAATCAAATTCACTACTCCTAGATAAAAATTGCAAGATATATAATATCTTTACTAAAATAGGAGAAATTTTAGTGATTTTTTTTTTGAAATTTCTTTCCTTACTAGATGAGGCGCTGTAGCAGAAATTAATTTACGCCTTTGAACGCCACGGAGGTCACCGGTGACCGGCAAACAATAGAATTTGCATTGTGTCTGCTGCTGCAGTGTTAAATAAAATCTAGAAAAATGTGCTGTAGTGATAACATGATGTAGTATTAGTTTAAAATGCATGTAATCAAATAATAAATTTAGTCCTAATTAATATCGGTGTTTCTATTTACTTTAGGGGTAAGCAGACTGCTACTATTAGCATCTATGAAGCTTGTGTTCGCGTCTAAACGTTTCCTATCCGAACACACAAATCCCTGTCGCGATTTAGTAGCATTTATTCACCTTTTATTAGATAAAGCATCGATAGATAAGAGTTATGGGCGTATTATAAACTAATTATCACCTATAAATGTTTAATAAGAAATTTGAAAAAAAACAACTGATACGAATGGGATGCGAACCCACGATCTCCGGCGTACCGTGCCGACGCTCTAACCGCTGAGCCACCGTATCCTATCAGAATCAGTCGAAATTTCAAATCTCTTTCTACGCCTAGAGCCCGGGCGTGTGGTAATATATATCGGATACGTAACACGCACACTTGTGTCTATTGTTTTTAATCTCGTCTAAGTTACTTTAAAAGCCGATCTATTAAAAGGGTACCTTAATTCTAAATCTATGGCAGATAGATTTTTAACTTGACGAGATTGAAATAAGCAATATTGGCTTATTTCAAAGCCAATATTGTCATTGTATAGGATCATAAGCATAGACATAGCTCTTCCCCACTTCTAGAAAAATCTAGCTGCGTTAAAGAATTGTCTATGACGGGATCAAGTAAGTCCTTTTTCAAAGAGTTAATTTGACATTCATTTATTAAACAATAGACAATTTGTATGTTTTCATTCATACTTTAAAATGAGTGGTCGTGACACTGATAATTATCAATTAAATTATATTATAATTTAGTGTAATTTAGGGAAGGTTTATATCTGACGTAAAATACGAGCGTATCATCAGTCGCACTAACGTATCATCGGTTGAGTGTGAGCCGTCAAGTGTTTTTCTATACATTTGTCTGTTCTGGCGTTACGCGACCGATAATACGCGACGCATGTTCCGTCAGATATGAACCTTCCCTTAAAATGAGTGGTCGTGACACTGATAATTTAGTGTTATTTAGTCCACAGAGTGGTCATACATTGTTCTAATACGACTCTAATAACTTCACACACGTACACATTGACCACAGTATAATAATCATACAGTATGGTAACTACGTACAAACGCGTAATATTGCGTAACGACGAGACTCCTAAGCGAACGTCGCGGTGCGCATGTTTGTGCGAGTGTACCGTTTTCAAACGTTTGTACCTAGTTTCCGTACTGTACCGAACATTGTTTTCTACTTATATTTTCTTTTTTTTTTGTTATTAACATGCTAACAAATCGGACTGAGGTAATTTTAACATAATATTATTGTGAACTGATTTTTTATTTATTTATATATTTTTTGCATGGTTTTGTAGTTTATGGTATAGAAGGGATAACAGTTTTGTACCCGATGTTTTTTCTTCTTCATTTGTAATAATTATATCCCATACAACCATTTTCGTCGCTGTGTTACCCTCGTTATGGTAACAGTTCCTACACAGCGACTAATATGGTTGTATGGGATAGTTTATTAAATTTTTAAAACACGTTTGATTGATTATAATGCATGGAACTCAAAAAAAATGAAATAGCTCAAAATCGAGGGGTTTATTAGTACCCATTGAAGAGTTCCATTATCCACCTCCTGGCTCCATCATCAGATCAGCTTGGTGGTACCAAATTACAGTAATTAAAAAAAAAAACAGTCGCTTAATGCCAAAGTATAATAATTATAAGCTTTTAGGATTTCTGAAGAGATATTGATATCTTTTTCCACAACATAAATATATATTTATGAAGTGACAGCTTTTTGACATTAGAATCCATGACGTCATCTGTTCTTAGTGCTGTATCTATTAAAGAATTTACAAACCCTTATAATTTTGTCAATTTTTTTATACTTATTTTTTTGTGAAGATTTTTTTAAATTTATCAGCGTTAGTTGAGCGATCGCCAGCTAATATTATGCTGAGCTGTTGACCCATTTGTCATAATTCAATTATGTTTTTTTATGATTTCTTGTATACCTGTTACTGGCTGTCAAATAAATATAATTTTATTTCTTTCTTTCTATTAAAAAAAAACTAATTTTACTCATCTTGTCCGCAGGTCTTCTCCGCTACAAAGTAGACTTCCAGTCCATGCAGCTCGACGACGAAGAAATTGACAACCTGTACGACATCGACGACTATTAATCGCGCGGTCGCACGGACGTCTCGGTCGCATGTGTGTCGTGTCGCACGTTCGTGCGTAGCTTTGTTATACTGTCATATATTGTGGTTATTTACTTACTAGCTGTTGATGGTTCATCTTATTTTAATGCCAAATTACGTCCAAATCCAGTTACATAATTTACAAACGTATACAGGGTTATTTGTAAAACACCAGCATCTTTAAAAGGGGTCATTAAACTCATCTTTATGAACAACTTTTACTATGGGACCAACCCTGAAATTGCAAAAAAAAAAAATAGCTGTTCCATACATTTATGTTCACATGACTCAACAAAATGTATCGAACAGCTGATTTTTTTTGTGATTTCAGGGTTGGTCCCATAGTAAAAGTTGTTCATAATGATAATGCTGGTGTTTTACAAATAACCCTGTATATGTATAGACTAAAAAATTACTAAACTGAAAAAAAAGCCCTGTTCGATACGTGACAGTGTCATTATTTAAGATGCTATTCATGTAATATTTCTCTCGAAATAACAATAAAAACATAACCACTGCTGTGCTCAAGCTTTCCTTAGCCGTTATTTTCTGATTACGTTTTTATAACAAAAAAATAACACGATGACGATGGCGTAGTCAAATTTAGAAAATTAGCTCAATTTGCCATTGCAAATTCACGAATTGGGTACTAAAAACGTGAATAATTTTAAATAACGACAATATTTGATATATATTATTTGTTATTAATAAGATTTTTTTATCTTTTTTGATAATATCAATGCGGTACCTATATACCCCTGCGGATCGGACAGGGATTTCTTTACACATTGTATAATATAAAATAAAAATAGCATTTTATCAATCACACACTGATTAATCACAAAATCTCTAAAAAAATACAATCGAATTGAGAACCTCCTTTTTTGAAATCGTTTAATTAAAAACCAAGATTAATAAAAATATGAAATCTCAACACTGGACGGTGGCATAAGTAATTGATGGCAGGCGGCTAAGTTGCCATAATTAATAAAAAAAAATAAGTTAATGTTAGGAGACACAATAGAAAATTTATTGTTACGTAATGGCCGTAGATGTCTGGTATGAAATTTTAGTTGTTTTAAAATCTTGGGTGAAAATACTTCTACTCTGGGACCAAAGTCAGAATAAATAAAAAACTTCCGATGCATAAATTTTAGATGGTTTCTAAGTATTGAAATGTATGGAGTATTTGGACTGTCTTTTGCCCGTGACTTTTCCTACGTAGAGATCGGACAAAAAAAAAAGTATACCTATATCCTATGTGTTATTCAGGGCATTTAACCTAACCCTTTAAACTTTTACATTTATTATGCCAATAGAAACTCGAATTTCGAAATTCGTCCCATTATAAAAGTTGTGTAAACAACTTCTACAATGGGGCGAACAGTGAACAGAAGAATATTTAAATTTTGAAACGTCATAGATTAGACGTAACAGTTTAGTTAATTAGGGCTAAGAAGATTTTTGGTATTTTTTATTTAAAAATTACTCTGTATTTTAAATATACTACAATATATGACAGTACACCATTAAATCTAAAAGACTTAGCAGTCCGCAATATACTGTGTCATTGTTATCTGTTTCTGATGAGAGCTGTTGGTCGGTTGGTCTTAGGCCAATGGTTTTTAAGGCTTATAGTGTAGGTAATCCAGTGGCGTACCTAGCACCTAAGAACGGGCCTCCTTTTTAAGGGTAGAATGTGGAAACAAAAAAATTATCACTTGGTATTATTTTCATCGGCAAGCTGGGTTTTGAGGCTTGTATAGTAGATACGCCACTGCTAACTGGTTGCAAATTTCAACCTTATGGCTTATACATGCATAGAGTATATAAGAAAGTATAGAGCAACCCTACAGAAGTATGAACCGTGAGCACGGGTATGAACAACGCGGCGACACGAGCTTCGTCCGCGATCATACCTCGATCGACTGCGGTTCAACTAGGCTCCACGAGCGAAAAATTACATTTTAGTTAACATGGTTAACTGCTGTTTTAAATTTTGCAAAAATTACTAGATAACATAATTTAAAAAAATATATTTTAATATTTCAATGGTGAGACCTGCTCACGCTCCGCCCAAGGCAATGTTGTTGACGTTATCACTCTATATTTTCTTATATACTCTAAGAATATATTCGATTCCACGAAAAAGTCTTAACGCGTTTCAAATAACAATAGGAACGATAAAACCTCTAATGGACATAAAGTTTTCATTTCTTCATTATTTTAACTAATTCTTAGTATTACAAAATCTATTGATGTTTTAATTGGTTTTAACGATGATTGAAATAAAACAATATGGCGGAAAGTTAATCCTATTATTATTTAAAACGTATATTTAGTATAATTTTATTTCAGGATAAAAATAAAAATTTATATTGTCTTAAAACAACAAAAAATGTCTAGCTCTTTCGGCTTGGCGTATTACAATGTAATCTTCGATCAACAATACTACTAGATTAAGAGCTTTCAAAGTCTACAGACTTAACTACTAGGTAAATTCAAAAATGGAACAGAATTTTTATGAAGTTATCTGTCAGGTTACTAAATGACAATTAATCAGTAAGCGGTGAAATAGAATTGGGTTTTTAGACATGACGTGATTTTACATTTTATTTACTTGAAATATTAAAAATACTTGACACTGGCAGAGTTCGTAGACTATAAGTCCACTTTGTTGCCAAAAATAAGAAGAAGAAGAAATAGAATTGAATGATCGGGAATAAAAACTCATCACTCACTCTGAGATTGCCTATACTTCTTTTTTTTTACTACAAAATGTAGTAAAGTTTAAAATTAAGAATATTAATTTTAAATAGTATCACAAAATTGTGTGTTCTAATTACCCGCCGTTTTTGAAGCGCTTATCGGAATTTAGTACTATTATTGATCGAAGAATGTTATATTTAGGCTCAGTTTACACCGTCGCGGAACGGAATGGAAGCGAACAGAATTGGCCAAAGCATAATCAACTTTAAGTCAATTCAGAAACGAAACAAATTTGATAAATAAGTGGGCTCCGGAGAATGCGCGAGGACTCCGCGAAAGACACGCGTCCAATTATTTGGCTCATATTTAATTTGTGTGTTACACAATTGATATAAAATTCATCACTACATAGTATAAAACAAAGTCGCTTTCTCTATCCCTATGTATGCTTAAATCTTTAAAACTACGCAACGGATTTTGATGCGGTTTTTTTAATAGATAGAGTGATTGAAGAGGAAGGTTTATATGTATTACACCCGTGCAAAGCCGGGGTGGGTCGCTAGTTATGCTATATATTCGTTGCAAAAAGTCGCTTCCGTTCCATTCCGCGGCGGTGTAAATTGACCTTATAAAAAAATATTTTGACGTTTATATTTTTTTAAATTAAACGTCGAGAAATGACAAATGAGGTTATAAGTTCATTGTTAATACCACCGGAATGTAAAAGATGTTTCATAGATAATATCGGTCACGTCCAAATCGGTCATTCCGCTCACTAATTTATTTTAACAATAGAAAACCTATTGATATTAAAGACACTTCTCTTTCGAGCGAATGCCCGTATGACCGTCACTCAGCATTTATTTAGGGATCAATTAACATTTAATATGCGCTTGCGCATTGGTCACAATAAAAACCATTGGTCTAGCTTAGGTTTGCTAAGGCACGGCACACATTCACGACAATTGACTCGCATTCGGAATCTATCTCGTTTTTTTAGTCGAATATTATGAACTGAACTCAAGACTGCGTGATTGTCTTACTAAAGTCTAAAAACTTCCTTGTGATAATTATATGGTGAAAATTGAAATAATTTAGAAAAACTTTTTTTTTTTACAAAAACGTAAGTATTCTCATCAGAACAGGACATGAAATGTTTTAAATGGGTTCGTCAATGAGGGCAAAAATATCTCACCAGATGTCGCTAGTTTGGACGGGGCCTACGTCAACTGTCAGTGTCACTATAATTTATCGCTTTTCGCGGAGTTTTGGCGCGAATTTTAAAACGTCATGTCATGCCTAGCGGTGGGTAATAGCGGCTTTCTTGGATAACGAAACGAAATCTGTCTAAAGCGCTATTTGTAGCAGGTTTTTTTAAATGCTATCGTAGAGGTGGTCGTAGTTCAACGTAGACGACATTGATTATAACGGTCGGTGCCGTCGCATCGCGCACATTAGCTAGTTTTGCCGTTTAAATATTTATTCGGTAATATAGGTACTCCTATAACATGCTATTAGTTGAAGCCGTTAGATAGTTTTAATAACTAGCTACAGCTTGGCAAATAAGAGTCTGAGGCGGTGACAAAATCTTTTAAGCTAAGTTTGTGAGTACTAAAACAACTTAAAAATTAATTATTTGTTTTAATTGATGACAAAAAATTCGTCATAGAAATATGTAAGTACCAAATAACTTATAATTTTGTGATGTAGTATATTAAGTGCGCTAGTGGCGCCCTCAATTTTTGCAGACTCTTTTTTGCCTGTACGTTGCGCAATGACCACCGCTACTGCCAGTTGCGTGCCCAGTACCTAATAACTGCAAGCCCAACAACCTTTTTAAAGGTAAAATATAAGTAAAAAAAAATATTTAGTAATTATGTTTTATTACTATATTTGCTTAGGGCTTGAAATTTTTTTGGTAGGCACGCCGCTACAGCCCACTCTAATAACATGGCATTAATTGGTACATCTCTCATCTCGATTTATTAATTTACATAATTTGATGGCCTATATTGACGGACTTCACAGTTCTGGGGGGCTATGCGGAACTCTTTATATTATCAGGGCAATCCTTATGTAATGTTCTTTTCTTAAAAAAAGGATATTATTTTCAAAAAAAAAGAACTCGTCTAAGCAATCCAAATGCTAACAAATGTACTACGCGTGCGCATAAAAAATGGGATTGAAAATGGCGCCTGAACTGTTTGTTTCTCGCTCGCACACTACGTCTTTGATACATCTTATTCCTATTCGCACTTACAGGTTATATGAAGAAGGAGACTCCATTTATTCAATCCCATTTTTCCGCACGGGTAGTACATTTGGATAGCGTTTGGATTGCTCAGGATAAAAGCTTCACGTAGCCCCCATGAACTAAACTAATACTCATAATAAAGAAATGTTTAAAGTCGCAAAAAGATCGTTTGACAGCCCGCAATAAATAAACTTGACAGTATTTTGTTAAAGATCATATTATGCGACTGAATCGTACAAACATCTGCGACTAATCGCGTAAGACAATCGCAAATGGGATTAAGATTTTTCTGAATGCGAAGTCTTATTTTAGAAAGCCAACCAAGACAATTGTATTTTTTTCTCATTAAAAACTTATATTAATTATAAAAGATTATTTGATTTTTTATGTATTAGCCAATAACACCTTGCACAGGTTTTTAAAACTATTTTATTCGTTATATTGTATGATAATAAAGTGGCGGTCCGGTTGGTGGACAACCTCCATTTTTTTCTTTTATTTACCTCATCATAAGCAAATCGAAAGCGCGAATCCTCCGTTGTGGGCACGATGATATAATATGCCCACAACTCTGATAGACTTGTGACGTCTCACTTTCACGGGTTTGCAATTTTTGTAGGGATCTTAATTTTTTTTAAAAGATTAAATGCAGCCCTTGTTCTTTCTGATAAAGTCGTTACGGATAGTCAGAATCCCGAAACAACCAGTCACCAACACAACCAGTCTTACCAAGGGGTATCGTGTAACCCAGTATCTGGGTTGTGGAGGTCTGATAGGCAGTCGCTCCATGTAAAACACTGGTATTCAGCTGTATCCGGTAAAACTGGAATCCAACATAGTTGGGAAAAGGCTTTGCAGTTGATGATGATGTGCATAGTATAAATGAATTATCACCTGCTCCGTATCTCAGAAAGCGCGTTAAGCCGTTGGCCCTGGCTGTCATGATCTTTGACAGTCGATATAGGGAGTCGGTACCCTCATAAAATCCTGACGACTGATCTAACCATACAATATCATATCCCTTTGGGTTAAAAATTGTTTAATATTATATTTATAGTGTAGGTATACATATTTTTATCTAGACAAATATGCCAACTACACCTACCAGCTACCGCTTTTTTAATTGGAGGCTTGTCTCAAAACATGTCTAGGCAGTAAGCACGATGTAGCTATTTTTAGTCAGACATACATTTAACTATAGGGTGACCATCTCAATCCTTGTACAGGAAGCTCAAATTTGGCGTCGCAGTACACATTTTAGGGAGGTGGTTATTTGTTGTACCTGAGCTAGTGAAAAGCGATCAGTGTTGACGATCCTTCCCGATCGTTCACGACTCTTGACACTGGTACAGAGTCAAGATCTAGAAAATTAAACCTGACTTTCAAAAGGAGACAGTTATTTACGTTGCTGTCAGGTCTTGGTTTAGAACATTCAGATTGACATAGTTCTACTATCTCCTTTACACCACCTCCAAATTGTTTATTATATATTTTCTAATTAAAATAAAGACCCGCTCTAGTAATAAAAAAATGTCTTAATTTATTTCAAACAAATGGTACACCTACTTAAGTCCAAAACAAAGTTTTTTGAACCTTACACGATCCACGTGCATCTAAAAATAGACTGGATGATCGTGTTGTTACTATTTTAACACGTCATGCTATTTAAACAAAAAATAATACGGAATGAAATAATAGTCGAACAGCAATCCTAGCTACAATTACGAGCTCAGACGTGTAGACACAATTTTTTAACAAACGTACGTTAAATATCTCACTTATACATAGACTCACGCCTGTATTCCTCAGAGGGGGTAGGCAGAGGTGTATGCAGTACTTCCACGTTTCGCCGGCTATGATATAGTCCCATGTAATAGGGGGCGATCCTATTGCCATTAACCAGGCACAATTCCAGACTCCGTGCTGCTACTGAGAATTTCCTAATGGAAAAACCCAATAAGACTGACCCGGGGATCGCACCTCGTGTTCTGTAGTCGCGCTTGCTACCACTAGACCAACGAGGCAGTCATAATATCAGTACTACTAATATTTCAATAGCCTAGCGGTATCCCTGGTTTTTCGTAAGTTATGTGCATATTATAAATTAATTACTTTGTATAACAAAAGATTTTAGAATTACGAAGAATACCTATATAAATTCTGTATTATTTTTTTAAACTCACTAGCGACGCCCTTAACTAAAAAGATTGGTCTTTGTGCCAGCGACGTTACTGATAATGTGTTCCTACGCGTAGCAAGAGATGGCGCTACACGTACCTAAATATAAATTTTTTGATCTCCTTTTGGCATTTATCGACTTTGGTATTTTATTACAAGTGTCTGCGGTATGGAAAAGGAAAAAAAATGGAAATCATACACAGATACCTACTCATTACTCTAGTAGATCGTGTTACACAGATCACCCGTTATTAACAAAATTTCATTAATTTAATTAGGGTTAATACAAAATTACAAATTAAGATCAACCTTCGTTTAAACCAAGTTGGAGGCCAACTAAAGGAAAAATCCTCCGATCAGGATCCGAACATGCGACTTTCGGGTTCAAAGATATTGGAAAGATTCGGGTTAAACACTCGCTCTGCTATTCGCAATGAAATACTTGCTCCATCAGGGCATCTAAGTAAGTCTTAATTGTGGTCTCAAACAAACGCGAACGAGATAGCCTCACAAAAAAAGAATTTACAAAAACATACAATCGAATTGAAAACCTCCTCTTTTGAAGTCTGTTAATAAGAAACGAAGTCACGAACCAAGATATAGGTACAGTCAACAGCAAAAGTAGATGATCAAAATCAGAAATTCAATACTAATGAACGGAGTTCGCGTCAGAACTGTGTGGCGTCGAAGTCATTCAAAAATATGTGATTGTAAATTATAACAAACATTTGCTACTAGTACAGCTGCCATATATTTCGCGAACTCCGTTCATTAGTATTGAATTTCTGATTTTGATCATCTACTTTTGCTGTTGACTGTAGGTACATGAGGAAAAATTTTCCAAAGCAAAATATTCCTGAGTTCCGCAACCTTTAGCCGACGGAAAAAAACTTAAAAGGCGCACAAAAAAGTTGGTGACGCAACTCGAGTGCTCACGAACTTTACTATGAGATGTAGTAGCTTAGTAATAACTATAAGAAAACTGCGTAGTCGTGGCCTCCTAGCTATTGAACTTGAGTGTTACCAGATAGCAGGAATTTTCCTGATTTTTCCGGAATTTGACTCTCACGGCCAAAAGGGAAAACTTGAAAAACATTTGTTTTCAATTGAAAAAAATAATTGAGACTTTAAAAACCGAGTTTAATAAAACTCAGTTCAGTCCTTTGATCGCAAATTGCAATTCTGAACTCAGTTAAATAAACGCTTGAACCGAGTTTAACTTGAAGTAATCGCGCTTAATGTCAGAGTGATGAAATCGAGATACCCAAGTCCTAAAACAAAAAAATCAGATTCACATTCAGTAATCATTACTGAACCATTGTAAATGCACCTGCAGCCTTTAGGATTCTTTGCTTTGGAAGTCAGATTTGAGTTTTGACGTTTATCATTGATAAAAAAACTGACAGATGTTAACATTTTTAATCTTTTTTTTTTCATAAACAGTCGTTGCGAAAATCGAGACAGTTTTTTTTAATTTCGCCAAGGCGCGCCGTTGTTTTGTGCTTGTGCTGTCATGGTGGTGCCTAAGCATTTGGTAAAAAAAAAACATTTGTCATGTCCTGACTGATCCTATTTAATGCCACAGTGAAGGATGGGATCAGAATATACTTTGGTTACAATCAATGGAGCTTATTGCCGGCATTTGTGCGTAAAACGCGTGCTTTTAAGACAACTTTCAAGTCACACATCTTCAGTCATCGCAGTCAAATATTTCTTTCATTTTTCTAACATTGTACACAAGATTTTAAAAAGTGAAATGAGCATGTCTTTCAATGCAAGACCACTCTTACATACAGCACATTATATCCTCTAAGGTAAAACCCAAACTTACTGGCCCCTTCTAAAAAAAAATCTTGTCAATTAATTGAGCAATCATTTTGAGTACGGCCATTACATCAAATCAAACAAAAACTCGGCCCTGACAAAACTGGTACATAGTACACTTTACTCCGCTTTCAAATTCAAACAGAATTTCGTAATTCGTTTTTTAAAACGTCTCTTTTTTTAAATTTTTGGATGACTGATTTCCATGATTGCCTGCGTCATTGTTTTTTTTTGTCTGAAGTAAAACTGCAAACAGCCTGACTGACGGTAAATGAACCCATGGTCTTTTAGGCCGTTTTTTTTGGATATCTGGAGTTTGACTTACTTATAATATTGATTTATGCTCGCTCCACAGCTCGCTCCATATTCATTCAGACTTCTATAATCAGGTTGACTTTATCTCTCTAGGTACTATTTATTGTAACAATTACTACCAACTTATACCTGGATTATTATTTAATATAAGTACAAACTCTTTCTTAATATTTTTGTGAAATTTTGACATGTTTTAGCACATGTTAGCTTATTAAATATAAATATTTTATAATTTTAATAATTTATATTAATTTTAATTTTAATATTAAATATAAAAAACAACTGATACGGATGGGATTCGAACCCACGATCTTCGGCGTTCCGTGCCGACGCTCTAACCTTTTTTTTTTTCAAATTTCTTATTAAATATTTAAACTCTTTCTTGATTGGTAGTACAACCAACGCCAATGATATAAATCATTTTAACTTGTAGGTATTCTTTTTATAAATTGTTGTAACTGACAGATTGTAAATGTCATTCATTGTTTTTGGCGGGAACGTTGTAGAAGTTTCAAAGTTTGGTTGTAACTATAAAAGGCTGGCCTTGTCTGCTGAAGTTACCTATATTTTATTATTGCGTCTACCTGAACTCCGTTATAATATACTTAATATTTATGATCATATCAGAGCCAAGCTGCAGGCGAGAATGACATGATAAATTCTTACACCAGAGCAGTCTGTTCTCGACCTAACAGTCAGATTTCAGCCCCTTATATAAAAGGGCGTATCATCCAAAAGTTTTCTCCTTTAAGTTTTATGAGATTCTTATCGCATACTTCGATATTAAGCGATTCTTAACTATGGCAGCAACAAAAATAACTCCTCCTTTTAACTCAGGTTAAAATCAATTTTCTAGGTCTTGACTCTTGGACAATGTCACGAGGTGTGATCAATCGGGAAGGATCGTCAACACTTAAAAATAATATAAGAAAACATTTTTTTTTTTACGTAAAACGGGTTTGTCGTCAAAACTAAAGCTGTGTACCAAATATCGGATCAATCGGTAAACAGGAAGGGGGTGAAATATCGATTACTAAATTTGAACCAAATAGTAAACATAAGCTCAGTCTGCTGTAAGTACCTAAAACCGTTTAAAAAAATCCTACTCGTCAACAGTGTGCACGACGCGACGGGGTGTCACCGAGAGGGAACTAACCGAATCTAACTCACCTTGATAGTTTTAGAGAGGTCATAAAGTTGAACGCACACCACATTTTATTTCGGGAAACAAAAAATACTTAACTTACTTTTGATTCATATTGATCTCATTTATTAATTTCTCTAGCATGTTATCTTATCGTTCCTGTAAATATTTTCCTCTAACCCACACCATGTTTAGTTAAAACATGGCTAACGAACTGAACATAACACTACAGAAAAAATGTTGCAGAAAACCCACTCCAAAAAAATGCTTCAAAAATCTATAACCTACATACAGTAAGAGCAAACTTACTCGGCTAGGCTGAGTTAGGCTCTCGGATTTTCGCGCAATATACGTATTCGCGTCTTTTTCCTACTATCAGTAGTGCGAGCATGGATCTTTTTATCAAAAGCTTATCGAGAATATATCGATATTATACGTCAAATTTGACACATTTTGATGAACCTTATGTCAAACTTGACATTTAAAATTGATAAATATTTGATAAAAAGTCGACAAAAGTTACATGCTCGCACCCCTGTTACAAGTGTTACAATACAACCCCTCCACACGCCTGCCTCTTGTCACCATTTAGTGCCTAACCTACTGGTAGCGATCTTTTAGATTAAGGGTTTTATTTTTCTTTGTTTATTTTTAAGGTAGTTTTTGTATATTATATAGATAGTTTTATTTAGTATTGTTTATGTATTTTAAGTTACTTTCGATAAGAAGTTTATTGTGTCCCTAAAGAAGACTTTTTGAAGAAAAGACATGAACCTAGCGCTGTTGATTTTTATTCGGGAGCATAATAATATGCTAAGTTTCAGGATGATCGTTCAGTGGTTTAGGCGTGAACAAGGGGCTTAGCCAAGTTGACTATCTAAATACAATCGCTAACGCAATTTACATTTCTTTCGTTTTCTATTCGTTAACGATTGTAGATAGTCAACTTGGCTAACCCCCCAGGTTATAAATAAACTTACTTTCACATTTAGTGGTTTGTTCTACTCATCCCGCGGGTGTCGTAAGAAGTGACAAAGGGAAAAATCTGAAGGATAGGCAGCAGCATCCTACTGTGTAATAGCAACCATCTGCTAATGCGATCGCCATCCCGCTTGCCCAAAATACCTTCTAATGAGCGCACAAAATATGTGACGCGTATGAGAAGAGGCCTAGGTATGTCCTGCAATGGACTGATATAGGCTATGTAATATGTAAGTATGTTTGTACTTATACTTAGTCTTAAGATAATTTTTACCTTCTGTTCTTAACTGCTTACTGCCACTCACAAACAAACGAAAAAAACCATCAAGTTTTTATCAATAAATGTTTTTATTCATGTTTTCGTTGCTCGGTAGGTATTTTGTACCGTTCTTGTGATGTAAGCGAGCCAAAATTAGAAAGTCAAGCCATTTTGATGCTATTTTTAGTTCGAAGTCCATTAATAAGTAATTTTGTAAACCCGTCGAGACGAAACCGGTTTGTTATTTTGGACTCGCATTTTGAATCTTGCATTAAATTATGAGTTTTTTAATGCGGATTTAAGTATAAATATGTATGGTGTGTTTACTTAAAAATTGGTGTTTCTCACGGTCGGTGTTTGAGGTTGGTTTGTAGATGGGTGAGCGTCGATTCTAGATTATAGTTATCAATATCATAGTAACAATCTTAAAATCCATTTTTCATCAAAAATCGGTCGGCTGCTTTCAAATGATTCAGGACAAAAATTTTTGGGACTTGATTTTTAAATTTTAGATTTGACTCCAGGGCTTTTTGACTCTAGTCAGCGGCCGTCGTCGAAGTAGCCCTATCGGCTACCTACTCTAGTAGAACTGTAGTCAATTGTTTAATACACGCGTAAACCAGCGCACGTGTAAATCTGCATATCCAGTGGACAGCGATGAGAGGTAGCGGGGTAGATTACAGCACAAACATTTAGTACAAATTGTATGTTGACAAGCGTATTGCTTCCGCGGATCCGCGGCTCGCTGCCCACCGATAGTAGCCTTATTAAAGGTCACACTACAGGCTACAGCGGCCGCCGCCGCGCCGCGGCGGTAGGGTTACCATATCTCAGGATTTGTCCTGAGATCTCAGGATTTTTGGACTCTGCTCAGGATTGCGGCCGGATTTTGCAAATATCAGGAAATCTCAGGATTTTTTAATTTTCAATAAAATACAATATAATTTAAAAAATCTCTTTTGAAATTGAAAAATAATTGAAATCAATACTTATTTATCCAAGTAGTGAGGTACTTAATCAGTTTGATCATATTTATTTTGCGAAGATACCTTTTTAAGAAAGGTTTTTTCTTTAATAATTGTTTTATAAGGGGTGTGCACTGTCACCCCTGCTATGAGCGCGATGTGCAGCGCGTGAGCGATATCCTCCGAGACGCAGTGTGTAAAAACGATAATAATAATATGACTTTTTTAAATTGTTAAGTACGTTTGAGAGAAAATTCTCAAAGTGCAACAAAATCTCAGGATTTTTAAATGGAAATCAGGCCTAATCTCCGGACTTTTGATTTTTCCATCTGGTAACCCTACGCGGCGGTGATTGTAGTTTCCATCATACAAGCGTATGTTTATGAAAAAACGGTTTATAATAATATCCTTAGAAGGAATTAGCTTGAAGATAAGTTACACGTGTAAAAGTTCATCTCAGTTACATCATTTTAGTTCAAATTACCTCATAAAAGAGAGCAGAGATAACATTTCTGGGTTTCCATTTTACACGAGTTCAAATGTGGAACAATCAAATCTGTGCCCTATTTTTTCTGATAAAAAAATAGTTTTTTATCTATGAACACCGCCGAAATGTCAATGACGCTCACCCCGGCGACTTTTTAATTTTGTTGTTTTTTTTTTTTTCAATCATAAACAAAACATATTTTGAGGGTTTGCAAGCGTATTTTTTTTATTATCTGCGCTAAGATTTCTTCTGTATATTCCTTATTTTAAGACAAATTGTGGCTCAAACATTTTTATTAATCAGCCTATTCCGTCACACAGGCCCACAGTCGAGAGCCGAATGGCTTCTACGTTGGAACTTCCACCCCTGAGGCGACGAAAATAGCGGGTAAAAATGTTTACTTACACTACCGGCATGCTATGATGGCCGTTTTGACGTTTGTCCACTCATGAAGTTTCGCATTAAAATTTGTTTGTGGCATTGTGCAAATAGCGACTTGCCAAAGAAAGAAAAAAAAAAACATTCGATACATTTTATGACTCACTGCACGTCACTATTGAAAATCGAAGCTCAAGCCTATGTATTTCAAACAAATAATCTCCTCAAAGCATTTGGTTTTCAAACTCGCTAAACCTATGAAAAATTGAGTAAGTATTAAAATTATATTTTTTAAATTTGATTAATTGATTTACACACAGATTAAAAATATAAAAAATGCTAGTTCTCTAATATTTTGTCATAAGAAATATTGAAATACGATTAGTTAATATAAAATCTGTTAGAATTAAATAGATTTGGGAAAATTTACTGGTATTTTATTACTCATATTTATTTAGTCAGAGGCTATCATTGCTATTAATATTAGTGGTAATAATTGGTCGGTAATCTGGCAGTAAGTAAGGGGCCCCATGTATTTTGGAGCCCTAGGCACTCTCCGATCACTGGTTAAAACACTGACTGAATTAAAAATTGGCACAAGACAAAGTTTAACAATTTGAGAAATCACGCTTTAAAGTTTTTGTTGTCAAGTACGCGCGCACAATCCTCATTGACGGATTAACCCTTAATCAAATTAAGCAATTGCCTAGGGCATCACGTCTGAGGGGGCACCAGAATATGCACAAAAAAAATCGGTCCTTAGGGCATCACGTCTCACTCTCACGTCACCAAAAACCACACCAAAAAAAGTTTCTAGGACTGATTGTTGTCGCACCTACTCCACTGCTAATGTACGTTACATTACATCTCATCATCTTGTTTTACAAAAAACTAATGTTTTTAGGCGGTAAAGGTTTACAGACCGATTCTAGTTGATATACGGATAGGGGGGCCCACAGGCATGGATTGCTTAGGGCATCAAGTAGTCTGACAATCCTCCTTACTGAAAGCTCCACTTATAGGGTATTTTATGAACTAAAAAGTTGGTTCTTTATGGCATAAAATAAAGTACGTAATTTAGTACAAGAAGCCATAACTAGCTCAAAATGGGAAGATTTTGATTTGTGTCACTATTTAATTCAGTCAGCGAAAATGACATCAAGTTTTGTTGTAATCACTAAGTACATAGTATAAAACAAAGTCGCTTTCCACGTCTGTCTCTCCCTATGTATGCTTAGATCTTTAAACTACGCAACGGATTTTGATGCGGTTTTTTTTAATAGATAGAGTGATTCAAGAGGAAGGTTTATAGGTAGGTATGTATAATACATGCATATTAGCGAAACCGTGCGAAGCCGGGGTGGGTCGCTAGCATAGAAATATTAATTCCAATATCTTTGGTCGTTAGTAATTTATATAATTGATTACGATTATTGTACTAATCCACGAGTTGACAGTTTAAGAGTTATGACTTTCTCCCTTTCTCGTAACTTTTCACTTTTATTGTACCGACAAAAGTACCTACTTAGGTACGACGTGCCCAAAGATATTGGTACGGAGATATTTGTATGGACGTGACGTTGTTGTTAAAAAAAAACATCCGGATATTATTTACATTTTACAAGTTAAGGTGAAGACATACATTTAGACGCCTAATCTCTCTTTCTAACAGAAATCATTAGAAAAGGATAGAAGATTTTTAGAGCTGTCAAACTAGACTTGGGCCTTGTGGCTGCTCATGGCGCCAGGTTCTACAAGGCGCCGCGCAAGCCAGCTCAACTTAACCACTTAATTAGAATTCCAATTTTTAAATAAAACAGAAGATATGGTACAAATTCAAATTTTAAAAAAGCTTTTGTAAGGAGTCTGGCTAACTAAAAGCCATAAGGTGAGACTTATGTCAGTGGGGAGATTGTCAGATTTCTTTCGTGCTCCACCCGAGGTCGGCATTATGAAAACTACAATTTATTCGTGAGGATTCAGACCTCAATCCTTAGATTAGTTTTTATTTTGTAATGAAATCTCTACCTAATCGGTCCCTCACTGCTGAGGATCGAGACTCTTTTTCATTCGGTCAACTATCTGTCTCCATCGGTCTGTCAGTCGCCTGGTGGAATGCGACACTAATAAGCATCTCCAGCTGTTCAGAGACCTGGTCCATCTTTTAGGATTCCGGCCTCGAGATCTTTTTCCTTCTATTTTTCCTGTCCCCATCAGGCGCTCTAGGTTATCAGCACCTCTCCGTGCAATATGGCCAAAATATTTTATAACGCGCTCCCTACTAACGCTTTATAATTAAATAAGTATACCTAAAAGGGAGCTAAAGGCATGACTCGCCTGAAGAGATCAGGCGCAGAACCAACAGCTTTACGTGCTTTCCAAGGCACGGAACAAGAGAGAATTAATTTATAATACACACGAACTTATGAAAAATCAGACATGTGCGCTCACGACGACGCGACGACTCAAAAAGAGCCCGTAGATCTGTTATTGTGAAGATCGCATAATAATGAAGCGATATTGTTATTGAACAATCTCGCACAAGCCCAAGACTAGTTAATAACCAACCTAATGCTGAATATCATTAGATAGATTGCATTATAAATTTATAAAAAAAAAAAAAAAAAAAAAAAAAAAGAGCCCGTCATAGCAATACCGATAGGTGGCTTAGACTTGTCTCGGGTTCGATTCTCGCACAGGACCAATTTTAAGGTGATCGACGGATATTTTTACGGTTTGGGGTGTGGTGCACATTGTAAAATTATATACCATTTAATTTATTGGGTAAGCTTTAAAATAAAATAAAAATTGACTGTAGGTAGGTACTGTTCATTAAATCTCCTTAATAAATTACAGTTGTAAGCTAAAATGTTTTTATGACATTTTTATGATTTAACGGCCGCAAAAAAATAAAATATGATATCTCATTTACATAGACTTTACTAAGCTTTGAGTTTTGAGAAAAATAATCAAATTGAGAACAAGCTTTTTATTCATAATTAATTGTCAAAAATGTCTAGTTCATATTTACTAGTTTTTTAAATAACTGTTAAAGGTTTATGGTTTAACCACAGGTTAAAAGGCTTAAATGTTGTTGGGTTCTTGTAGCACATAATAATAATAGTAGATTATTAACCAAGGGGATGAAGCAGTGTCTTCTGTCACGGGTGACGATTTAAATCGCGAGCGTAACGAAGGACACGAGGTTTACTCCCGAGCGTAGCGAGGGTGTTAATAACTTAAATCACGAGCGAAGCGAGGGATTTAAAACGAGTCCTGAGTGTAGCGAGGGATTTAAGTTCACCCAAGACTAAGACAGCTTTATCACCTAGGAAAATACTCTACTTTTCGTACCATTTGCGAAAAAATTAACACAATAATACGTACTGATTCTGAAATTGCTAGACCTTTCGCACTTCTCCACGTTGAAAATTCTTCATAAGTTTTAAAATAATTTTCTTCGGATTTTGTTGGAAGCAAATTTTTTATAATTGCGGCAGCATTTGCACTGATGGAATCCGACAATTCACTGTCACTGTCGCTTTGATTTAACATCGTAACGTATTTTATGAACATTAACCTTATTTATAAAAATAAATTAAAATAAACTTTATGAGTACCGTATTTGAAGAAAACAAAAACGCGGCAAATTCCTAGACCAATATTTTTTAGTCGGAAATGCAAAGGCATCGAGCTCATACGGCCTCGTCGGTTTTCGTAATTTTATTTAATAATCATAACTGCATAATAAATGCGTATTCCTTTTTCAAAAAGATGTGTAATGCTTTATATACAAACTCAATGGTGTAAACACAGAGTTCAGTACAAGTTTCGGTAAGTATTCCAAATTTAAATTACATTCTCTCCCTAGAGCATGAATGAAATTCAGTACAATTTTCTTTCCCTGTTTTTGACAGATTAATAATGACTATTGTTATGTTCTCTTTTTGAGGCAGAGAATGTCACTTTTTTGAGCAAGTGGTACGAAAATTATATTTTGTATTAGTTTGTGTGTTTATTTATTTTCATAATAATTTATATTATTTTGTAGCTTTAAGAGTAACTATAAGTTTTTCTTTTTTATGCCGTGTGGTTTCCGGCCTAAGAATAGAACCACCCCTACTCGTCCCGCGGGTGTCATAAGAAGTGATAAAGGGAATGATGCGGAGGATGGGCAGCAGCATTCTTCTGGGTAACATCTGCTACTGCGATCGCCAGCTCGCTTGCCCTTATTATAGCTCTAGCGTATTGATCTCTTACAACCAAATGAGTTTTAGTTTTGTTAATTAGGTAGGCTTTTTTTGTTTTTTTTTATACTATTATATTTTATATACGCATGTTATACGCTTGTGACCTATTGCTTGCTGTCCAGTATCAACCCAGCAGTCCCTTTCAGGCCTGCATCAGTCCTTCAGGATTTTGGCTTGACAAACCGCATGTTAATGTCAAAATTGAATATGGAATTTCGATGAAACGTAGTTTTCTTTTTATTAAATTAGTACTTATTTCCAAACGGAAAGGCAAAGGATTAATGTCCATACAGCCAAGCCTTATTTTGTTTTTTTTTATGTATTCGATATGTGCACTTTCTATGTGCTTAAAGGTATCGGTTTACACCTTATGACCTAGTTTTTATTTATGTCAGAAGAATAATAAAAAAGCTGATCTTATCTACCCTCTGGTTTCACGTCAATATCAAGGGATAACTAATGTAATGACAGCATTTTTTTTTTAATCTTTATCTTTCACCCTACCTTACCGAGCGATTTCGAGAAAAAAACCATCCAAATGTAATTGTTCTGAACCAAAAAATCGATCAAAAATTAATCTTAAATCTTTCATTCCCTAAAACGTCGTATTAATCTAAAACTAACAATAAAACAAATTAAAATGGCGACTTGCCGTTACGTGTCAAGGCAAAAGAAAAAAAAATGTCTTGACAAATCGAGGACAGCGACCAATAGGGTAAAATGACCTTTATAGCCTAACGATAGAGGTTAGATTCGCTGGGCAAAGGGCATAGTCTGTAAATAGTTTTGCTATTACGCGCGTTGGGCTTGTGCCCATGAAAAAAGCGGTGAGACATCAGGTTGCGAGCGATTCTAACCCTACCAAAATGATTGAAGCACTTAGGTAATTAGGCCCACGCCTAATATACTACTAATGTCCAACCATGACTAGGATCGCGAATAGCAAAGCACAGTAAAGGGCTATCTTTAGACTAGAAAGAAACAGTTTCAAATCGTGTTTGAAGCAAATTTTTCCTTATTGCAAAAAAATTTGAAGAACTTTTGAAAGTCGACATAACTAAAATAAATAAATATTGATAGGTACCTTATTTGTTAAAGGGCTATCTTTAAACTAGAAAGAAACAGTTTTTAATCGTGCTTGCAGTATTTTTTCCTACGAGCAAAAAACTTTTGAAGAACCTGAAAGTCGCCATAATATAGGTACCTTATTTGTTTGCATTCATTTTTTTTTTTGCTGTCGCCTGTCAGTTTTTAAAAGCATTTTATTCTATGAAGTTTTGCGGCATCGCGTCGCGCGTCGTTTAAGATTCCAAAATCTGAGGACAGAGGTTGACTTTGCCCAATCCAATTAAGGGATTGAATTTGAGAATTCAAATTCTTTATATTGTTCCAGTCGGGGATGTCCTTGAGAAAGGTCAGGTCAGGAGTACTCTAAACCGACGAGCATGTATGAAGAACGTGATGAGAGTGAATGAGGCAAAAGAGGTATGCAAGGATCGTAGCAAGTGGAAATCCGTCGTCTCTCTCTGCCGGGTAGGCAGGGAAAACTAACTAAAAAAAACAACTCTGGGAAACAGGCGTGAGTCTATGTATGTATGTATGTATATTGTTCCAATCTCTGAATGACATTCTACTTGTAAAGTTGGCTAATATCAACTTTGCATTCTTCCAAGGCTCCAAGCCTTCAAATCGTTTACTTACTGGCCCTAAAATTACGGAAATTGACGAACGCAGCCGAGCACACCCGATCGATGTTTACCGCACTAATCTTTACGAAGCATACATGGAAAAAAAACTATTTTTAATGCTTTAAGCGGCACTTGTTTAAATAATTTTAACATGGACGTTATTTATTTTATTATATTTGATTTATTTTTTATCGCACTTTATAATACTGTTAGTTGCTTTAGTGGTTTTTATTGCCAAGTTTTTTAAACTGACTGTTGGAAAAAATATTCTTTTTTTTTTAAATGATGTGCGTATAACCCGTATTATCCTCCTGACGCGGCCAGTCTCAGCGGAGATTAGCCAACTACGCAGGAGGTATTATAGTGCACAAGTGTGTGCGCAAACACAGGGCTCTCACTATTCCCTTATTCTCATAATCCGATGGGACGGCAATCTGACATGACCGGAAAAAGATCAGTCGCAGGACCAATGGCTTTACGTGCTTTCCGAGGCACGGAATAAAAGATAATTAAATTATAATGCTCACATAACTTACGAAAAGTCAAAGGTGTGCGCCCTAAGACCTCTGACTTGCCGGTTACCGGTCATACCACTAGGCTATCACGACTCAATCTATTAATGCAACACTACTTATTTATTACATAAGTACTATTTTGTAATCTCAGTGTCTCGGCTATAAAGCCGTATCTCGTGGACATGGGTGGTTATGGTTAAAGAAATTTATTATCTCAAAAGAAATTTAAAATACCTACAACCTATCATTAAATAGTAACAAAATGTTTTTAGTGAGCGCAGAAAAAACTGTACCATAAATTAGCGACCCGCCCCGGCTTCGCACGGGTGCAATATACATAAAAACCTTCCTCTTCAATCACTCTATCTATTCAAAAAAACCGCATCAAAATACGATGCGTAGGTAGTTTTAAAGATTTAAGCATACATACATTGATATACAAAAACTTTTTTGTATATCAATGCATACATAGGGATTTAGGGACAGAGAAAGCGACTTTGTTTTATACTATGTAGTGATAGAGATTTTGGGAAAGGGACATTTCGGAAAAAGGACATTATGGGAAAGAAACATTTCGGAAAACGGACCTTTTAAAACCAAGGCACATTTTGAGAAAGGGACATTCTGTACCTGAACGATGTTATGACTCAAGATAATACATCCCTCTTCCACCCATCTGACCGAAACTGCAAAACAATCTTAGCACAACTCCAAATCAAATACTGAAGAACAGATACTGCGTGAAGATACTAAAATACAACGGTAAAATCAACATGTCCATGATGTATCATCAAAGGCTTTATACACGAAGCTAATTAATCTCCTGGAGACCCAAGAAATGACGTTTCGCAATCTAGGAAACTAAAATTAAAAAAGGATTTTTATCGGCAACTCAATTACGAGTTACGACTTCGCGACGTGGACCGACGTGGTCGGTCCTCCATAATAATATTACGTCAGACTACTACATACATCTGCCTAGCCTTTTCCCAACTATGTTGGGGTCGGCTTCCAGTCTTACCGGATGCAGCTGAATACCAGTGTTTTACATGGAGCGACTGCCTATCAGACCTCCACAACCCAGATACTGGGTTACACGATACCCCTTGGTAAGACTGGTTGTCAGACTTTCGGGCTTCTGACTACCCGTAACGATTGTCAAAGATCCACAATTGACACCCGGGGCCAACAGCTTAACGTGCTATCCCAGGCACGGAGAGTGATAATTAATTTATTTTAATAATATAATACGTTAGACTACTATTAGAAGTTATTTAATAAGTAAAATTTACGCCAAATCATTGATTTGTAATTGCAGTTTCAGCCTCTTATAAAAAGGGCATAGACGTATCATCCAAAGTTTTCTCCTTTAAGTTTTGTGAGATTCTAGTAGGTATAATGCATACTTAATCAAGTCAGAGGTCTCAGATTCGAACCCAAGGCGCACCTCTGACTTTTCGTAAGTTATGTTTATGTTATGAAATTTATAAAACACAAATTAATTATCACTTACTCCGATTTAGCCAAAACAACAAGAAAGCGATGGCACGGCTCGCCAGGAATCGCGGGTTCAAGTCCCGCCCGAGTCAGTTATTTTTGCGAGTTTCTTTATTAAATAATATCATTTTTTTCTTTTTTTTTTCGTTTTTTTTATCTTTTTTTTTCCGGCCGATCTGGAAGTCATTGGGGGAGGCCTATGTTCAGCAGTGGACGTCTTATGGCTGAAATGATGATGATGATGATGATGAATATCATTTCGGTCTATTCGACATAATTATCTATGTAGTTATGTCAATATCATCACATCAGAAATGACGTTTAAAATTACATAAAAAAGCGATCAAATCTAAAAATACATTATTTTTAAAACACATGGTGAATTTTTACAACATGCTGTTTACGTATACTACAGAGTTCGAGATGCGATTTGGATCGTACACACGTCGTTGGGGTCGGCTTCCAGTCTTACCGGATGCAGCTGAATACCAGTGTTTTTCATGGAGCGACTGCCTATCAGACCTCCACAACCCAGATACTGGGTTACACGATACCTTGGTAAGACTGGTTGTCAGACTTTCGGGCTTCTGACTACCCGTAACGATTGTCAAAGATCCACAATTGACACCCGGCGCCAACAGCTTAACATGCTATCCGAGGCACGGAGAGTGATAATTAATTTATAAAACGCACATAACTTACGAAAAGTCAGAGGTGCGCGCCTGGTTCGAACCCGAGACTTCTGACTTGCCAGTCAACGGTCACCACCACTAGGCTATCACGACTGAACATAACAAGCTAGTTACTTTGAACATATCAAGCTACTACATTTCCAATATAAGCTGATCTCTTGTTGTATCAAAATCCTGTACAATTCATGGTCTATTCAATACTGGACATAATTATGTAGTTTGGTATGTTCGTGTGTACTTGCCACGGAATAAGTATATTTGTGCCTATGAGTTAGATGCGAGTTAGCTTTTCTCATTGAATTGTCGCGCTTTTAAAGCATTAATTTTCTTTTCTCAAGGAATTGTCGCGTTGTAAACGTTTTGTTTATTTCTTTTTTGTTTATGGAATGGTCACAGTTTAAACGCATCTTTTCTATTATTTTTTCTCATGGAATTGTCGCGTTTAAAACGCATTTGTTTGTTACTTCTTTTTTCTCATGGAATTGTCGTGTTTAAAACGCATTTTTTTATTTCTTTTTTTTTCTTTTCAGTCAATTATAATACTAGCCACGGATCTCTGTATGTGAAGTTAGCTGATTAGGCATTTGCGTCTAGGAAACTCGCGCGATATCACCCCCGCACAATTATAGCGTCTAATAAACGTCTTCGTTGGATGACGCTATACTTTTATAAGCTGTGCCAGTAGGCTAAGCTGTCATGCACCAATGCCTACTGATTTGTTTAAATAAACTAACGTAGACTTTTATATAATAGCTACGTAATAATGCGGAACCAAAAAAAACCTTTTTAAGACGCAAAATATAATATTTTTTCTGAAATTCATTAGAATCAATACTCTAGTCATCGTGACTGGCCACTACGAATCCATATTTACATTGTTCATAAAAAAGCTATTTTGTCGATGGTTTTCCTTATTTGAAACTGTAAAAAACATTGGTATTTTTTGAAAATTGAACACTTTGATCAAGCTTCAACCCCCAAACGACGATTAAAAGTTAATTGTCATCAACGTCACTTGACTCTATTGCCATCTCTAGTCATTGGCAAACAAATGACAAAGACAGGTGCATCTTAATCAGTAATTAAGAATTACACGTTTTTATAGTGTCAGATATAGTTTCAACTTATAAAAAAAATTACCGAAATAGGACCACAAGAGGACCCCAAGTACTCCATACAAATTAAGCTTGATTGTCTTACTTAGAATATTAACCAATTAAAATCATTGTAATTTTGAAAAACTAGATTTAGAGACTAATATGTACTATTTCAGAAGATGTCCTCAAAATATTATTCTAATAAAATTTTGACAATATTATAAAATCTTCCTAATTATTGGGTAATCTCAACTTAAGTAAGTATAATAATTTATCTATGTTTTACATGTTTTTGCTTATTAAATGTCAATGTTTTAATAAAAAAACTCGCAAAACTATTGACTTAATCAACTAAGCACCACTTTTACACGCCACTAATGGTAAAGCGATGGCACGGCACGCCGGAGATCGCGGGTTCAAGTACCGCCCGCCCGAGTCAGTTGTTTTCGCGAGTTTCTTATTAAAATATTGTCACTCAACTAAATAGTCAACTTCGGTGGACATAATTATAATTTATAGTACACAGTGTGCGCAAACTCAGATCACACAGTCGTTCATACAATCTCATAGTTGTTTATACATCAACGTTAGCCTTTACGTAATCTTCGGGGCATGGAACTAGTGACAATTAATTTTTAATACGCACATAACTTACGAAAAGTCAGTAAGAATCAAAACTTTGAATCGCCAATGTATAAAACATTCACTGCTGTAAAACGAGGTGTGAAGGACGACAGTTTGAGCTACCTAGTTGCGTAAAAAGCTCCTTTCTCTAACATTTTTTTTAAATTTCATAATGAAAAGGCTTGTTTTGACCACGAAGCCACCTGATGGGGTCTACGATGGACCACACCTGCCTTTGAGATGCCTATTCACTCTTGAAGATTATTAATTATAATGTTCCGGAAATACAGACGCAAAGTTATTCCAGTCTCCAGCTAATAACTATTTAAAAAACCATGTTATGTATACTTAATATAAAATTGTCGTATAAAGTTGTGTGTCATGGCGGCGTCTATCGATTCGTTTTTTTTTTCTTGAGCACGCAGTCGCAAAGATATAAAAATTTTTACAGCCTCCCTTTTGCCTCCCTCTATCTCAAAAATCCGCTGGCAAGGATAGGATATTAAAAGTCTGGGGAGAATTTTTAGATGGTAGGTATAGGCACTTCGTTTTTATAATATTTTAAAAAGTTTACGCGGCGGATCGGCTGGGAAACAGTAAATTTTAATAAGTTGTCGTTGAAGGGTTAAAAGTTAAATTGTTGATATCAAGACGGTTTTGGGAGTTTTTGGCGGGAATTCGGGACATGATTGTAGTTGCTGTTGATTTTTATTCGTAATTCGTGTTATCGTGTAACCCAGTATCTGGGTTGTGGAGGTCTGATAGGCAGTCGCTCCATGTAAAACACTGGTATTCAGCTGCATCCGGTAAGACTGGAAGCCGACACCAACATAGTTGGGAAAAAGCTAGGCAGATATATAATATGTTATTTCGATCTAAATTTGGATAATTTCGGTGGAATGTTTATCAAATTTAGTTTGACTAAAGTGCATTTGTTAAAGTGAATATAAATTAATAGTGTGAAATATGTTTTTCTGGGTTGACACAAACCGTCTAATTAAGTCTTAGAAAACTAGCCACCACTTTACTTTGACACGAATCATCATCAATCATCATCATAACCGACAACATCATGACGATTATTTAAATATTAATTTGACTAAAGACGTGGCAATATACTCTAAAACTCTAGCCTGTCCAATGCAAGTTAGACGAATTAAAGAAAAAAAAATCAAGACTGTTTTGACGTTTTGTTTTTTTTTTAAACGAAGGACGTAGGAATTCAAATGTAATAAGTTTTTTTTTTAATCTCTATTATTTTAAGTCAAACTGTTCAGATAGTTTGGTTGTCGCAAGCTTTTCCTCTGAGATAGAGGATTGCAGTCCAGACTGCAATTAGTTTTTATGTTAATTTTAGCTTTCTATTGTTTTGAAATAGTATTTTTTTATTTGTTAGTGATTTCTGTAAAAAAAAAAGTTTTATCTATCCCTTACCATAGACTTACAAAACAGGACACAACATAAAAGAACAGATGGGTATTCAAAAAGCGACTTTAGTTTTGAGGTTATTAAGATCTTTTTCTATTACGATTTATTGTGAACGAGGTCATCTATTATCTAATGCGATTGCTTCTACGATTTGTAAGAGAGACCTTTCCATCCGATCGTCTAGGGCGACCTTTAGGGCTGTTGCCTTTCACAATTAAAAAAGAAAGCGAAAGTTTGAAGAATAGTAGTCGTGAGCCTTCTGCTAAGTATGAAGTAGTCGTGATAGCTTAAAGGTGCGACGGTAGCCACCTAAACAAAAGTCGCAGGTTCGAACCCCGACATCGACCACTTTTTTAAATTAATTAATTAACACGTAGTAGGCAATTAGGTAGTTCGTTGTCAGGATTTTATGAGGATACTGGCTCCCTTTAAAGACTGCCAAAGATCTTCCTCCAAGGCCAACGGCTTAACGTGCTTTCCGAGGCACGGAGCAGGTGATAATTAGTTTGTAGGTAATACGCACATAACTTACGTAAAGTTAGAGATTAGCCAAGTACGCAAGAGATATTATAGTGCACAGGTGTGTGCGCAAACACAGGTGCACTCTCTATTCCCTCACTCTCCAATCCGACACGACCGTAGAGAGATCAGGCGAGGACCAACGGCTTTACGTGCTATCCGAGGCACGGAGAGTGATAATGAATTTATAATACGCTCATTAACTTACGAAAAGTCAGAGGTGCGCGCCTTGATTTCGTACCTGAGACCTTTGACTTGTCAGTCGACGGTCATACCACTAGGCTATCAGTGCTATTATATTATATGATAACGATAATGTGCTAGACTAACTTTAGTTTTCATCTTTCAGTTTTTTTAATACCTAATGCTTGTGTAATATTTGTGTATCGACCTTCCAAAGTCTCCGCATCATATTACCATAATATAAAATGTCATCGTCGAAGCGGAATAGCTATAGGCTATAAAATAAAAAAAAATATAAAAAAGTTGGGTCAGGCTGTAAAACGGAGCCTGAGATCCAAGGAGGGAATAAAAAAAGAAAAAATAAAAATGCCGTAAAAAGGCATTGGCGGGGTAATAGAAGCGAGCGGGGGTGAGGTGTGCGGGGGGAGGTGGTTCCTCGAACTTCCGACGCCATTTCGAAAAATCGATCACGCGGCGCGTGTGTGGACCGTTTTGAATTTCGAATACAAAATTCCTATAACTTTCACGTTGTTATTAATTTCTACCCTAACATGATGACAGAAGGTCTAATTTTGATTGTTGTTTCTAATTTATGCATGTGTGCGTTCACACTGACGGCCAAGATACCAAAATATTAATGGCGGACGTCCCGCCAAAATAGATTTTTTTTCGTGTGTGAATATTTGGGCAAAGTACCTTTAACAAAATGCCTGTAGGTATATTTTTTTATTGACTTGCTTTGTTTGGATAGGATATTATTTCGGTTCGACTACTTTTATCAGTTTTCTGGTGGTATTTAGTTTATCTATCTATGCACCTTATCTCGTTACTATGTTAGATATGATGTTAGGAAACAGTAACTTTAACAATTTTAGGTAATAAAACATGATAGGCACTTGCTGTACCTACCTACTTACTATGATAATTTTTAAAGAAAATAATATAGGTAAGTAAAAATTTTTTTATATATAAAACGGTTTTGTCATCAAACTAAAGCTGTGTAGTGTGTACCAAATATCAGATCAATCTGTCAACAGGAAGGGGGTGAAATATCGATTACTATTTTTGAAACAAATAATAAACAGATCAAGCTAAGTAAAACCGTTTAATACCTATATTGGACATGATGTCAGACTAAGTACATTACCTAAGTAGGTACCTTCCTTGAGTAAGTAAAGACTAAGATCTACTACACTACACTTACATAATTAACACCTAATTCTCTGAAGCCCTGAGCCCTGACCACCGGTAGCTTGGACCCTGTTCCCGATACCGGTGATGGGGCGGCACGGAGCACCAAGGATTCAATACCTAATCTACTAAGTATGTAGGTGTGGTAACTATAAATATTTTAATTTTTTATTTGAAAATAATAATAATAAATAATAAATCATTTACCTACTTGCGTCGTGGTGGCGCATTGGTTACGGACCCGCTTTGCAAACGCATGGGTGTAGGTTCGAACCTGGCATGTACCAATGTGACTTTTCCTATGTCATATGTACTTTCTTAGTTAATCTAAGACACCACTGACTAACGGTGAAGGAAAACATCGTAAGGAAACTTGGACTTTAATAGTCTGAAATCGCCAACCCGCAGTGAGCTAGCGTGGTGATTAATGCTCAATCCTTCTCTGTATGAGAAGAGGCCTTTGCCCTATATTGGGACAGTTACAGGCTGATTTATTTATTTTATTTACCTACTTATTTGCATAAAACATGGTATACAGGTGTTAAAAATAATTAAAAAGTGTTCTTGAGTCGATGCTATGACATTTTAGCTGTCATTTTCTAGAATTTTTAATTAACGAAAAACCAATTTGACGAGTCCTTTAGATAATCGAGTTAGTAGTTAGATAAAATGTCAAACTATACAGATTCGAATTACAAATTAAACTGTAGATTGTCATAACTTCGTTCTTTTTTTAAAAATGGATCTTAAATCTAATTTTGAACTTAGAAGTTTTCACCATAAAGGTTAACGCATTTACTTCGGTGCGCTATGGTCTATGGTTAATCATATTTAAAAAGTTACAATTAAAAGCAGAGCGGGGCGTTCATTGACCGCGATTAGGGTTGTCGCTGCGATATGATTTGCCAGTGTCATTGTCAAGATACGGTGATTACACCTTCTAGACTTAGAGTAAGAGGGCGGTACAATACAATACAATACATGTAGTAGCAGACAAGCAGTAATACATTACGGTATTAAATTAACAAGAACTATAAGGAGTTTCTTTTTTTAAGGTTAATTTGCTTTGAACCAACAAGTAATCAAGGTTTTAAGGAACCGTGGGACAAATAATTGCTTCCAAAATTATTCAATCACACGTAGTGCATTCACAAATTTATTACAGTGTGGCAAAAAAGAGTGCAAAAACTGGCTCACTTCTCATGCTACAATTAAAAATTTTAAGATTAAATTAAAATAAGACGGGTATTAATACCGTCATTGCCTTGTAATTATATTTTCCCGACGTTTCAGCCGAGTTGCATCAAAAATTACAAGCTATTTGGTACTTAAATGTTCCTATAGCGAATTTTTTGTCATCAAATGATTCACTTATAAGTTATTAAACGGTTTTATTTAGCTTGCCCTGTTTATTATTTGGTTCAAATTTAGTAATCGATATTTCACCCTCTTCCTGTTGACAGATTGATCTGAGATTTGGTACACAACTTTAGTTCTAATGACAAAACCGTTTTACGTAAAAAAAAAAAATACTCATATTATTTTAGTAGGTACTCACAAACTTAGTTTTTAAGATTTAAATTTTTAGTTCCAACTGTCACCGCATCAGACTCTTTTTTTGTCAAGCTGTACAATATTTTTTCATGCGATATGATCGTAGCAACCCTATCCCTTTTGGAACATCTGTGAATAAATTCGTGAACCCTTTCAAGCAGGGCTGATGACCGCATATTTTTATAATATTTTGGATTTGGACACTTTTGTGTAGATTTTGTTTGTCTATGAATTAATTAGTTTTTTTATAGGTAATTTATTTAGCATCTGAACCTGAAATTTTGCTAAAATATGCTAAAATGGGAAAAGCGGGACAGGTTCGGAAAAAATTGAGACGCATAAAAAAAATCACGGACTTTTTTCTATATTTCTATTTTCTAAAAAAATTACTAACCCGTCTTCGCTAACGCTCAAAATTAAGAATTTTAATGTGAATTTGTGAATTTGTCTGAGTAGAATATTGGAATATTTCGGCAACATTGCCAGGAAAGATGGTGACAACCTTGAAAAACTTATAATCACTGGCAAAATCGAAAGCGACCAGGAGGAAGAAGCCCTATGCGTTTGACCGACCATCCGTGCTACCCTTGAAACCTCCACCCACGATGCTGGCGACGTATCACAAAAAAAAATTGGTCCCTAACGTATGACCACGACCCTCAGTAGGTAATGAGGAAACCGATGCAACGAGAGACTAATCAATCAGGGATGTTTTTTTTATTATAGGTATCACAAATAATGGCTGCTCCATGATGGTATCGAAGGGAAGAAGGAGAACCAGGAGATTCACTAGGAACAATTCGGTGTGCTGATTACAGTAACATTTAGCCGGGAAATGCCGTTGCCCAGGGTGGACAGCGACGAGTTAGTTCTAGACCAATTCACACGCCATTATAGCTGCTTAGATGAAAAAACGGGATCTTAGACGTCCCGCTCGGGGTGGAGGCGGAAAGTGTCCTAACAATACTAAAAAGCGAGACATCTGGCAACACAACTCATATCAAACAAGCATAGTTAAGGTTATATCGCCTCTGTTACAAACACATTACCCGAATGTGTGTCAAAGAAACATAGATTTCCCAAAATTCCTTAAATAGTCAAAATAAAACAAAAAGTAATGTGCGCAAAACAAATGTTAACGAAGGAAAATGTTTAAATTTCATCTAGTAAGAATTAATAATCTTCACAAGTATGAATGAACAAGTATGAATTAATAATCTTCGATAGATTTTTTAAAACTAAAAACACTCGATTAAGTCACCGTTCAAATAAAAAAATATAAATAAAAAAAATGGTTATGAAAAATCTAATTAAATCGATTGAAGAACAAAAACATTACCAAATTTCAGCAAAAATTTAAACTTGATCGAAATTCGAAACATGTTTTCAAATAAAAAATGGCATAAAATAAAAATTATTTTTTATTTGAAAACGTCATGTTTTGATTGAGCTGTTAAAAATTAATAAAATATTACTCGCCCCTTCACCAGGGTTGAACGGAACCTTTAAAACGTGGCGAATGGAACATTTCCCTAAAAGGGGCAAAATCGAAGGGTCGAATGGTGCCTCCACCAAAATTTCAGTGTGCCTCGCTAGCACAATTTTGTCGCGTTGGTCCCGCGTTTGACGTTTACACGTACGATTGTTAATTAGCGATCCTGGTAGAAAAATCAGACTCTACCAAACCAAGCTGTAGTGTAGTCGTGTAGAGGTCTAGAATTGTCTTTGGATAAACTTTATACCAAAAACTTCACTTAAAAATGGATCTATGTTGCTGACCCTACTCTATCGTAACCGTAACCGTTAACGATATACGCATTTTGAATTTATTTTGTGTTTTTTACGTGATGTGATTACAAACTTAGAATTAAAAATTGCTAACATCTGTCTATGGCTATATGTATCTATTGCCTATTTAACGCTTGTTGAATTGGCTTAACGGCAGGGTCTTATAACGATAGCCTATTGGGATATTGCTGAATAGCTCGTTGGTATAATAGATCACAAGTGTAGTAGTATTAAGCATTTAAGCGTAAGTTCTAATTAGTTTACCCGGTTTGGTTAATTATCATCAGCAATCCCACACAACCGGAGAAAGATCAGGCGCACGACCAACGGCTTTACATACTTTCCGAGGCTCGGAGCAAATGATAAATACGCAAATAACTTACGAAAAGTCAGTAACGCGCCTTGGGTTCGAACCTGAAACCTCTGATTTGCCAGTAAACGGTCATATCACTGGGCTTTCGCGACTCATGGGATTATATGGCTGTGAATGCTGTGATGATAGAAAAAAACTACACTTATTTAATATAATCACGACTGTTTTTAAAGGTTTACTTAGCTTGACTTGTTTATTATTTGGTTCAAATTTAGTAATCGATATTTCACCCCCTTCCTGTTGACAGATTGATCTGATATTTGGTACACAGCTTTAGTTTTGATGACAAAATCGTTTAACGTAAAATCAAATTTTTACTTATATTCCATTTATTCATACCTATACTATAGATATAAAATACATTTTTAATATACATAAAATTTACTTATATTATTATTATTACTTATTACAGTTATTACGTTCCATTATCGCCAAATTATCATAATTAAGAAAAATCGCCATATTGTGCGTTACTTCATAGAAGAACGATTATATTTGAAAATTCAAATCTATTGGAAATTGGAACGTAATTCAAAAAACTCAAGACTGCTTTTTTCTTACGTCACGTGATGCACATTGCACAGTCACAGTCACGTCTGCATTCAGCCTAGTATACGGAAATGACGTAATGTCTCAGTTTCCTTATTGACTTTTTATTTTGTTTTATTTACTTTGTACTTGTACCTAGAAGATTCATATTTTCAATATTTATTTGACTTGACTTGGCAATTTATTAGAGGTCAGAATTACGTTGACAGTGTGATGTACTTGCAATAATTGCAATGATATCTAGCGAAAGAATAATATGGATATTCCTCAAATACAAAATGGAGTTAATTATGGAGTCAAATCCTTACTTGCTCCAAATGTACTTACTTAGTCTATGGTTTTTATTTAAGTACTATTTTTTCTATTGTATGTTTACGTTTATTTTATAAGAGAAATTAAACAGAGGGTTTAAATTAATGGATTATAATAATGTGCTCCTGACCGAATTTCGGTCACAGCGGCCAATCTCAACGGAGATTAGCCAACTACACAGGATATTATAGTGCACAAGTGTGTGCGCAAACACAGATGCACCCTCTATTCCCTCACTCTCATAGTCCGATGGGACGGCGTTCCGACACGACCGGAGAGAAGTCAGGCGCAGGGCCAACGGCTTTACGTGCTTTACGAGGCACGGAGTAAGTGATAATTAATTTATAAAACGCACATAACTTACGACAAGTCAGAGGTGCGCGTCTTGGGTTCGAAACCGAGACCACTGACTTACCAGTCAACGGTCACCACCACTAGGCTATCTCGACGAAAAATAAAATGTATGGATTACAACCTTTACAATGGTGTTGTCAAGTATTGAGATAGTATAAAAACCTTCCAAGAGTAATACTTCTGTGTTTTAAATCTCTGGTAGAAAAATGTTTTAATTAACGTTTTTCTAATAATTACCCAGGTACCTAGTTTTTTAATGTTTAACCCTTAGAGTATACAAGAAAATACAGAGCAACCCCTACAGAAGTATGAACCGTAAGCACGGGTATGAACAACGCGGCCGCGACACGAGCTCCGTCCGCGATAATACCTTGACCGACTGCGGTTCAACTAAGTAGGCTCCACGAGCGAAAAGTTACATCTTAGCTTATTATCATGATTAACTGCTGTGTTAAATATTGCAAAAATTACTAGAAAACATAATTTAAAAAATGATATTTTAACATTTCGATGATGAGACCTGCTTACGCTCCTCACAATGCAGTGTTATTTATATAATACACCAACAGCATGCACATTTTACATTATTAGATAATAAAAAAATACATACAGCCGAACATAGAACTTCCTCCTTTTTGAAATCGGTTAAAAATTACAGATTCTGATATATACACAGATTATAGGCGTACATAGCTTATACTAGTAGGGACTGAGGATAAAAATCAAATTAACTACTATTATTGACGTTATCACTCTATATTTTCTTATATACTCTATGGTTTAACCTCTCTACCGTTCATATGACACACACAACAGCGCAACTTGTAATATAAAATTATTTCAAACAACAAACTGGTGCCTTTATAAGTTGTTAGAGAAAGGCGGGAAAATTCCAGTGCTGAGCGACGACAGTGGATTGTTACACACACATACAAACCGTGTAGTGTGTGTGACTGCGCGTGCGCACACACACAAGTAATTTGTAAGTGTGCAACTAGTGCAATTGTATTGCAAGTAAAAAATTACAATACAGTCGCAACCAAAGTTATTTTAATATTTCTATGGTTGCAGCGTTTTGTTTTAGATATAGTTATAATTTGCTATTCATGACCGCAGTTTGCTTTATTTCAAGTTATTTGAAAATTCTCTGGTTTGCTACTAAAAACATTGCGTTTTTTTGTAATAAGAAAGGAATCTGTTTGGCTATGGACCCATGGAACTAAGGGGGTGGCGGTCCGCCCCGGATCCCTGAACTCTAAGGGGCCCCCAAATCTCGATAGGTCCCCCTAATAATTCGGTAACGCCGTGCGTATTAACTTTTTTTAACAAAATGAACACTATAAAAACCTCAATTATTGAGGGGCCTAAAATAGTGTCTATAACCTGTCCAGAATACGAAAATAATAAATGTAAACAATCTTAACATGTCTTTTTTAATATTTTTCCTTGAAAAATTAATTTGATGTGATTATAAATGAAATTACTACGTTTTATTTCCATAAAACAATGAATTACATTTTATTTGTGTATTTACAATTTGCATATTAGTAATAAAAGACTATTCTGGATAGCCTATAGGCCTTCTAAGCTAAGTTTGGAACATAGGACCGGCAGTGCGAATGTACTCCGGTAGATGTCACCACACGCCTATTTGGCGTTAGGAGAGATTCGTAGTAATTTCAACTGAAGCCGTGAAGCGGGCAGGACCCGGTATCCTAGTTGGTAAAGCGATGGCACGGCCAGATCGCGGGTTCAAGTCTCGCCCGAATCAGTTGTTTTTGCGAGTTTCATTTGATAGTAGGTACTCTATTCTGCTGCGGCCCGCCATTATAGTTCCAGAGTGACGTGGTCATCGCGTACATACTAGAAACTGTTGCACTATGGTTCGCTAGTGAGTACCTAGTTAAATACTTTGACATTTAAAATTTGTGCAGTACGTACACGTAGGGTAACCAGACGATAGGGATGATTCTGACATTTCCGGAATTTCGGCCCTCTGTCGGAGAAACAAGGAAAATCTGAATTTGTCAGGAGAAAAAAAACGAGCCAAGCGGGAATTGGACTCGCGCTTAAAGGGTTCCGTGCCATAAGTATTTTTAGTATTTGTTGTTATACTATATACATACCTATAGCGGCAAGAGAAATACATCATCTGTGAAAATTTCAACTGTTAAGCTATCACGGTTCATGAGATAAAGCCTGGTGACAGACAGACGGACAGTGGAGTCTTAGTAATAGTGTCCCGCTTTTACCCTTTGGGTACGCGGGCGGGACCCTAGTAACAGCCTTTTGAAAACCAGAAACTGAGGTACACTGCAGGTACCACCTTCCTGTAGGAAAGCAGCTCAATTCTGTGATGTTTAATTTTGTACACCCGCGGTCCTAACGCACACAGAAAATCATATCTAAAAGTGAGATTGTTAGGAAATTTACTGAAATGTCAGAACTATTGTTTTTTTTTAAATTAAAATCTGGAAACCCTATTTACTTACACGAGTTCTTTAGAGCATGATGTCATTAATGTGTTTTTGTTATTTATTGTTATAATAAGTAGTACGCAATTTGTAGAACAATCCTAGTTTATTTTTCGTTAAAAATTATTTACAATCAGATTCTAGGTCAATAGTTCACGTTAACTTGTTGTTGCCCGCGACTTCGTCCGCGTTTTATTTAATTTTCTCAAATATTCCGTATTTAAATTAAAGATAATAAATAATTTAAAAAATAAAAATAATAATATTATAAGAAGTGATTTTGATTAGGTACTTACATGAATTTTATTGCTAAGAGTCACGATTTTTGGTAAATTTATAACCATTTATTTTGTTACACACATACCTACTTAATTTAACTTAATCATAATTAATTAATTAGGCAGAACATTGTTCAACAAATTTCGTGATTTGTTTTTTTTTAACTTATTCAGTATGTTAAACAAAACGTGCCTAGTTAGGTACCTATTTATTTTAATTACCTACCCAAAAACCTCATAAATACCTAATTTTGAATAATCCTCTGTGTTTTGTAGTCGGTCTTTTTCGTGACCAATCTCTCAATAACAATCAAAACATTTCAAAATTCACAAGACCCTAAAACAAACAACCATTTCTTTAGTTTCGTATTCTGAATTCAAATATACATTTTTTTACTGATTTATAGAGAAATAAATGAAAATAAACACGTGATGACGTCACTTGTACGGTGGAATGAGATAGTTTAAACCTTTGCATAAACATTCCAATGTCTTATTAAACTATTCAGTTTTTAGGAAATCTATTTAGGAACAATCTAATTAGGAAATCGGAAGCCAGTGATCACACTAGACTAATTAATAGAATAATAATAGATTACTTAATTAATTAATATCGTGCCCTGCATGCCCTGTCGTTTGTACATTACAGGACCTGATGGACGCTACTGACTGAAGGCGCCAATCTCGTAGCCCAGTTCTGGACTGACACAATTTAGATTGCCATCGACACGCTAAGAAGAAGAATAGAATCCTAAAAAGAACAGACAATTTGCAGTCGTAGTAGAATAACATTGGGTTACAAATTGCGTAGCGATGCGATTACACTCACCTAAATCGTATACAAATTTAGGAAGTAGTGCGGTCGGGACGGTCCATGGCGGTCCATGGAGCATATACAAAGGATATGCTCCATGGTCGGGACCTTCTAATCGCACTAAATCTGAATCTAACTGCTCTAACTTCAATAACATCTTCCATTTCCTAAATAGATTTCCTAAAAAGTGTATAGTGTAAAAACTGCTTTAGAATTTACATGAAAACGATGAAAACATTAATGACAAGGCGAGTGATACAAAACCAGTGACATATTGATTTTTAACGGTTTTTTTGCCGCGTCACAGGAAACTGGGAAAGAAAGGTTAAATCGCCATTCCATCGTAGGTATGACGTCATTTAGCGCTAACGTCTTTTCAGAACACATTGAATTTCAAAATTCAAATTAAGAATGAAAAGTACGGTCTACGTATTTTCGAAAATATGGGTATCCTAATTTTAGATTTAGGTACTTCTAGGTATAGTAGGTATATAACGTTATAATAATACATATTGATATGAATTCACAAATCATTCCTCGGCTGACGTGCAAGAATTTTCCAAAAAAATGTCTTTAGTAGTCTGCCAACCTACATAGTGCCAGAGCATAATGGATGGAAGCCAAACTCCTCCCATTCTGAGCGCGCGCCCTCGAGTGGGACAGCTAAGGACTATCTATCAGCTGTTTGCTAATAAAAAACCTAGCCGCTATCCCATACACTAAAAGAAAAAAAAAAAATCGGTATATTACTCCGGGAATCGAACTAACTACCCTTTAGCAGAGTAGCGAAAACACAAGCGCCAAACACGTACCTATATCGAATCCTTATTAATTTTTTTTTAAACGAAAAGGCTGGCTGGCAAAAGTGGCCTATTTAAAAAAAAACCAAAAGTCGAAACTAGACCTAAAAATAAATTAATTATGTAGACAATCTATTTATAGTACGTTGATAGTAATTACTAGGTACTGAATATTCATTTCTAATAAACAGTTACCTAAGTAAGCGTATATAGTTTTAAAACCAGAACTACGCATTATGATATCATAGCGTTTTATAATATGACCGGCCAAAGTACGAACTAAGTACCTACCTATGATGACTTGTTCAAAATATAAAAATGAATTTTTAGATATTGATTCCGAGAGCCGAGCCGTACCGCTTCTATACAATTTTTATATAAGTGTAATACAAAAACACACACAAACACATTTTTCATCCATACTATAACTACACATACGGGAAGTCACACACACTAACGCGGTTTTACATAGAAAAACAGCCGTTCTCCTCTCTAGCCTATCTATACGTATTATAGAAAAAAAACTTCAAAATAGTATGGCTTCACTCACTTTCACATTTTAGCACACCAATCTCAAACTTTAATGTATGAACATCAGACGCAATAAAGATTAGTTTTGTTTGTATCGATATACATTCCATCTCTGTCACACAACCGAACGCTTTCGAGTTTTCCCGTTCACGATCCAACTCAAAATACGCCAAAAATGACGTCGAGCCAATGTTGTTTCGAAAACAGTGTCTCGCGTTTCTTTCAACGGATACCGCGCGCCCGCTCGCCGTTTATTATTTGGAATTTTCCAATCCACTGATTACTACTTGTCGTAAGTTTTACAAACAAATTTGAGTCCGTTTCATATTTTTCACGATTAGTGCCAGTGTAGGAAAGTCGTAAGTGGCAATGACGATAAGGTCGATTTTCGCGCTCTTTTAGCGCCTACCCGGCCGATTTGAAACGACTCGCAGTCAGCCGTTCGGTGGCCGAGAGGGACGCGCCGCTGAAATAGTCCGCATTGTACATAGAAAATTCTGACAGCTCAAAACCGTCACAAGAAAATAATGTCGTTTTTATTACATTTTTTGATAAATTATTATTCTAGTTTCGGTTCGGCGGCGTTCCAACGGCCTTATCGATTTTCCTATTTAGCGCGCTATCGTATTTTATACATTTTCGAAAGGTCCGCAGCGCGTCTATGCGCTTTCGAAAAATATTTAACAAGTATTTTCTCGGCGGCGAACGGACGTCGAGTGCGGTGCCGTAAATTGGTAATAATTCCGTTGATTACACAGTAATATAGTGGCCGAATATGGGTTAGTGGTAGGAATACGGACAGTGCGAGCGTTGACTTCTGTGATACGATCCTTTGAAAAATGTTTGAGTTCGTGCAAGTTTTTAGTGTTTAGTTGGTTGATAGTTGTGTCTGGTGCATTCCGATTGTGAAAGTGCACGGCTAGTGTTATTGTGCGTCGGATGCTGCAGCGGCCACGGGGCTGGTCTGCCTCACCTTACCTGAACGGCTACTCGTGTAAGTACAGGGACCTTTCTAGAATGACCTCGCAGGGCTACACACACCATTTATGTCACTTCTCAGTATACGTAAGTCCAATAAACACTGTTGCACCAACCAGTCCAATCCCATACATAACCTAAATTGACGACACCTTAAACATAACACTACACAGACAGCTGTAAACAACTGCAAATAAACAAATGCTTTAGAAAAAAATAAATGACCCATACCTATTTGAAAAAAGAATGAAGAACAATTAAAACCAACCAGTCATTACTTCCTGCCTGAAATGAAACCAAAAAGTTTAATTTAATTTATTGTAGACGCTTAGATTCTTAGATCATTCTAGATTTAAAAATGTGTTAATTTTTTTAACTAAACTATGGAGTTAGGTATTCAAATTATAGTTATTGATAGGTAGGTATATCTAATGCCATCCTGTAGCAAGCTGACTAAATAGATACAATTTTGTGATAATAATATCTATTGTTCGCTTAAAAAAATAAAAACATAGATAAAAATGTAAAAACAGAGAATTATTTTTATGATAAGTGTACAAATTTAACGTTGTAGTTATCATTAGATATCAAATTAGAATTTTGCTTTAATATTTCAACATGAGTTAGGTATTTTATGTGCTGAGAAGCTTAAGTAGTATAAATATTGGATAGGTATTTCATTATTATTTTAAGTATGAATAGGTATTGTGTAAATTTTACAGATGATTTAAACTAATTAGTGTTATAACTATAATGACATACAATTAATTAATCAAATATTTAGTCTAAACAATAATTATTATTGTGTATATTCAAGACTTAATCCTTTATAAATATTATACTTAATAATGCTGTGAAACCCATTAAAGTGTAACAAGAATTCAGTTTAAAATAATTACAAAATTCTAACATGTTCATAATAATGAAATAGTTTTAATTAGGTACCTACTTAAAATGTGATAAATTAAAATAGTTCTTTTAACATATCAAAACTGCCTAATTTAACACAAAATATCATTGTTTCATAATACCCAAATTATTCTAATAGTTATTTACCTGTTAGTGGTAAAAATACCTAAGTCTAAGCATCTTTGAATAATTTATGACTAAAACATGACAGTCCATTTAATTAGGTACTATTTAAAAAAAAAAACAGAAATGACACTGACAGCTTTGTTTCATTATGTAAAGAGTTTTAATGATGTGTGGTTTCATTATAATACTGCATACAAGGAATTTCCTTTTTAATAAGTAGATAATTATTAGGGAAAAGCTTTTTTCTTGGTTGCTAATATTTAAGTACCATAACCAAGAAATGTTTTTTTTTTATAAAACCTTTGCCTTGCAAAGAGACATTGTTGAGAAAAAAAATAAAACCTAAAAAACCATAGTGTAAACTGTAAATACTTAATAAAGAATTAAGCATGTATTTACATGAATTAGTTACACTTCAAAATCAAAATTAAAATATTTTTATTCATGTAGACTATTTTAGGCACTTATAAAGTCATAATTCTAATATTATTGGAGTGACTCAAGTTGCCAGTTCCAAGGGCAGCCTTCCCCTCATGGAGAAGAACTTCATTTATTTATAATATTTTATGAAAGAGTCTACCTACTTAGATAATTTTGAGTTCATCAGACATCAGTTCATTTGCAGTTGCATTGCTCCAGTTTGGGCTTGGGTACCTACTTACTATATTACCATTTATGTAGTAGGTACCTACCTTGTCTATTCTAAACTATCATGGTTACAACAAACCAATCTTAAATCATTTATATCCGGGATGGTAAAAAAATCCCAAATTGCTCTAATATGATGGTCAGAAAAATTGTGACTGTATTAGAGCATTACCTAATTTCATAGTAATTTAAAAACTAATTGTGTTAATTAACAATTTGGGTTATGATCAGTAGAAAAAGGTTTTAAAAAAAATAAAGGCAGACCAAACAGTCAGTAGGCATAGTAGACTGACTCTATGGAGCCTTCAACACTGACACCTATTAATTTAAAAAAAATATTTAATGATTACAATTCAGAAGCTAAAAAAGTCCAGATACCATATAAAATATTAATAGTAATAATATCCTACCTACTTTTAATAATTTTAAAGGTATTTGGAAAAAGGTTCATGAGAATCTCAAATAAAATTTTATTATTCTTGGGCATAATAATCCCCAGGGTAAATGTAGGGTCTAAAGATGGTTTTTATCTTAAAACAATTATTTTGATTCATTAAATTATATCCAGTCTGTAATATCTGGATAGGCAATAGTTACAAGATAGATAAGTACCTATTTAATTAAATTAATTTGATTCAGATACAATCCGTATTAATGTTAGTAGAAACTTAAGACTATGTTAGTCTTAAGTCTCCTAACTACTAAACTATATTTCTGTAACTTTTATCAAAAGATAAAACTGGTAATTACTAAGGAATTGCAAGATCTAGGAGCATTAGAATTTTGGTAAAGGGCAGACTGTCGTACAGCGCCAAAAACTTTTCGTATTCGGCGGCCAAAATAGATACTAAAACAGAACTGTCACTGTCAGAAACAGATGAATGTCAAACTGACAGTTTTCAACCCTCTATACCAGAGGTCCCCAAACTTTTATGTGTCATAGACCACTTGGCGGTATATTTTGTTTTATGTACTTAGACGAAATTTAAATTTTATTTCAGTACCTGTTATGCTAGGTTTACGCTTGCCAAACGTCCACAAACACCAACGTGTGAATGAAGTGTTTGGCTTGGCATGCGTGAGCTTGCAAGCGCTTGTCGCCGATCCGGACTAGTGTCGGTTTTTGGAACACAGATCAAAGGGCGCTTGCTTGGATGTAGATACGTAGTACACTAACGCACTTGCACGCGTGTAAATGCCATCCAAGCGTGAGTTAAGACTTGGAGCTTGTGGACGTTTGGCAAGCGTCGGCAAGCGTGTAAACCTAGCATTAAGGGCTTAGCAGAACCAGACGATGGACATTTTGTCCACGGATAGAAATTACTGGAAGAGAGGAGCTCTTCGCCATTTTTGATTTCTTGTAGACCTTTATTTCATCATCATTAGCCTGTATTAATCAACTGCTGAATATAAGCCACTTTTGTGCGCTCATTGAAGGTATTTGCCCATAATCGCCACGCTGGGCAAGCAGGTTGACGATCGCAGTAGCAGATGATTACTGTTACACAGAAGTATGCTGCTGCCCATCCTCCGGATGTATCCCTTTGTCGCTTCTTACGACACCCGCGGGACGAGTAGGGGTGGTGGTATTCTTAGGCCGGAAACCACAGGGCAAAAAGGCAAGACCTTTATTTAGTGCATGAGATTGTGCACCCTCAATTTTTTTGTCCATGAGGTCGATCCCTGAGGATCGATATAGACCACTTTGAGAATCACTGCTCTACACACAAGGTGAAAACCCCACAGTGCTGCCAATTACGTTAGCTCGGGGAATAATTAAAATCAGGGATTTTCGGGGAATCAAGGCCAATTACGGTTTTACATAGGATTGCCAAAATAATTGTATTTAATTGGATATTATTGTCTGATAGAATGACCTGATGGCATCAGAATTCGACTGGCAAGGGCCACTCGTGATTTAAATCATCAATGTATAAAATACATAGGTGAATTTTAAAAATAGGGGATCTAAGAATCCGTATAGGTACGCTTTTTCGATTTCCGTATTCGTGTGACATTCAAATCGACACCCACGCTACGATATAGTCCTCGCCTGTAGACACGACTTTGACATGGCTCTGAAAACCTTGGAGAAAATGGTCTCCATCCTCTTCCTTCATCGTTTTAAGTAAGTAATAATTATTCCAAAAAGTCTGTGATGAGTGCCTTCGGTTCTTCACCGCGATCTTATTCTTGGCAATCTGGTTGCAAACAAACAAGTTTGAAGGTCACTTGATGGTAAGCAGTATCCACAACACCATTGACGTCGCCGATGCAAATGTATTGCCGACCTGGGTGACTATCACGGTCTCAACACTGATTACATCATAGAGTATTAAAAAAAAAGAGTGATAACGTCAACCACATTGCCTTGTGCGGAGCGAAAGCAGGTCTCACCATACAAATGTTAAAATGTCATTTTTTCAAATTAAGTTTTCTAGACGTTTTTCAAAATTTAACTCAGCAGTTAACCATGATATAAGCTAAAATGTAACTTTTTCGCTCGTGGAGCCTAGTTGAACCGCAGTCGATCGAGGTATGATCGCAAACGGAGCTCGTGTCGCGGCCGCGTTGTTCATACCCTTGCTCACGGTTCATACTTCTATAGGGTTGCTCTATTTTTTCTTATACTCTAAGGATTACATCATTCGTTTTACATTCCGTCAACATACTTACATTATGGAGTTTTCATTGTATTCCTATTCAAATTTTCTGCGTAAATTGGAATAAAATATTGTTTATTTGAGTCTGCTGGCATTGGTGCTGATTCTCTTGTATAACCCGCTAAACTAATGTTAGTCTGTCTATATCTCTTTCTAATAAACACCATCGAAAAAGGACAGCAAATAATTAGAGCTGTCAAATTAATCTACGTCCTTGCAATTGACGTGAAATTAGACGAGACCTCTGACCTGCCGACTAAAATTCACGTTTGCAAGAGAATTAGCAACATTGCCAACATAGTTGTCAATGGTTTAAAAACACTATAATATACGCTGCGTAATTTGGAATATTGGAAAATGGTCTGTGAAATTCAAAGATCGACTTGCCTGAAGAGTCGGGCGTAACCGTCATTTGCCGAACGAAGCAACATAATGTAAGTTGCTATTGCTGTAGATTCTGGCAAACATCTTGACCATGATCTTGTCTACGTAATAGTCGATTTTTACTCTTTGCCCGATCAAAGGCGAGAGGTGAGGAGATTTATACCGCGCGGGTGCTTACGATTGGTTGGTCTTTTGTGAACCTGCGCAAACTATCTGCCATTTCGACACTTTGTTCAAGACATTTGCCGATTTGTGTGACGTCACTATTATCTTCATTCTAACCGCATTACGTGCCCAAACATCCATTAATAGGTTATCTAACTAGGTAGTTAAAAATTAACCGCAAAGGACTGTAACCTTGTTGATCGTTGCATGACTACGAAATTGTTAAAATATATTATCACTACATAATATAAAACAAAGTCGCTTTCTCTGTCCCTATATCCCTATGTATGCTTAAATGTTTAAAACTACGCAACGGATTTTGATGCGGTTTTTTTTAATAGATAGAGTGATTCAAGAGGAAGGTTTATATGTATAATACATGCATATTAGCGTAACCGTGCGAAGCCGGGGCGGGTCGCTAGTTAATTTATAATACACACATAACTTACGAAAAGTCAGAGGTGCGCGCCTTGGGTCGAACCCGAGACCACTGACTTGCCAGTCAACGGTCACCACCACTAGGCTACAACAATTTATTCTATAGCAATACGCTTATTACTCTCTAATTATAATTCTACGAACGAAATCCGAACATTCAATTCGTAAAAAGAGCCGTAAGTATTTAACAATAAAGTTCAATTTTTCTTGTACTTCTAAGCTCAACTCCCGCGCAGCTATCACTATCTAAATAATAATTCAATTTCTAAATATGAATGTCAAAAAAGAGGTTCGTGCAGTAACTTGAACTTTAAACCACGTCTTAATGTAAACAATTGCATTCTAAGAACAATGTGTGTTAGACAGAGATGGCGTTATGAGATATTTGGTGCGTTAAACAGAGGGAGATGTAATTCTTAGTACCTGCTTCGTTTATGATAGTCATTGGAGAATGTCTTTATGATATAAGTAGCTAGCTAGTTATTTTATTTAATTGACAAAGGTTTGTTACAGATGAAGTGTTTGAATATTTTTTTAACAGAGTTATGCATTTTAAAAAAAAGTTTCTTAACAATAATAGTCATGACGACAGTATCAAAAAATCGTCGATTTAATGATGTTAGGGGAAACATTATATTAAAAAATATTAAAACACTGCTTCAGTTTTATTTAAAAATATTAGATTATTAAGATTTTCACTAAAAAAAACCTTAAAATATTGCAATCCGCCATTTTGACTCAAACAGCAATCACAGCGTATGACGTCACGCTTAGGTAAAATCCGCTGTCAGCACTGTTTTTTTTTTGTATTGAATATTTGACATGTTTACATAAACGTGACGTCAAAATCGACGCCATGACACCTAAGAGCTTTTTTGACGCACTATTGAAAAAATATTAAAAAATGGCTTTATCCTTCGTTAAACTAAAGTTTATTACCGAAATAAAGGTTTTTTCGTAAATAGTAAATGTGTACCTCTTAGAGTATATAAGAAAAAAATAGAGCAACCCTATAGAAGTATGAACCGTGAGCACGGGTATGAACAACGCGGCCGCGACACGAGCTCCGTTTGCGATCATACCTCGACCGACTGCGGTTCAACTAGGCTCCACGAGCGAAAAAGTTACATTTTAGCTTATATCATGGTTAACTGCTGAGTAAAATTTTGAAAAACGTCTAGAAAACTTAATTTGAAAAAATGACATTTTAACATTTGTATGGCGAGACCTGCTTTCGCTCCGCACAAGGCAATGTGGTTGACGTTATCACTCTAATATTTTCTTGAATACTCTATGGTGTACCTACATTACGGAAGAAGATTTGAAAATCTTTCGTCACGCCTATTACTTATAATTATTAAGAAAATTTGAAAAAAAATGTACTGACAGTCAACGATGTAGCTGAACATAAACTGTTTTTTATACCTACATAAAAATTAATTTAATTTTAAATTAATTTTCTGTAAGTAAGTAATAAAAATATTGAACGTAATAAACCTTAACTATGATTGAAACGATAACCGTACGTAGTTAAATAATATCTTATTATTAATATTAATAAGTTATTAATATTATAAATTTGCCGTGTGGTTTTCGGCCTAAGAATAGAATCACCCCTACTCATCCCGCGGGTCTCGTAAGAAGCGACTAAGGGAAAGATCCAAATTACAAAAAGTCAGAGGTCGCCTTGGGTTCAAATCTGAGATTGAGATTTGCCAGTCAACGGTCACTACCACTAGACTATCACGATTCCTCTTCCTACACATCCTTCTAATTCTTCCTACACAATACACAAACGGTTTGGTTTCAGAACGTCCCATTCCCAAACTCGTCACTCTGTTTCAGATGGTCCCATTCCCAGTTTGTCCTATTCCCAGATCGTCCCATTCCCAGTTTGTCCTATTCCCAGATTGTCCCATTCCCAGTTTGTCCTATTCCCAGATTGTCCCATTCCCAGATGGTCCCAGGGATGGTAACGCATGACGCAGTTTTTAATGATAGGGGTATGAATAAAAAATAGTACTTTAATTAACATGCAAATTATAATATATACATAGCTTTATAATAATATATATATAACTTTATAATAATATATAAAACTTTATAATAATATATATATAAGTTATATAATTATAGTTATATAAACCGACTACGTTTGTGAATACTGTGTAAACTATATATTTCTATAACTTGTTTCTATCTTTTTAGTTAGCAGTCGGGTTTTTCTTTTTTAATAGTGGTGCTGATTCTCTTGTACATCCCGCTAAACTAATTTTAGTCTAACTATATCTCTTTCTAATAAACACCATCGAAAAAGGACAGCAAATTGGACTACCAAATTAGAGCTGTCAAATTAGTCTACCTCCTTTGCAATTGACGTAAAATTAGACGAGAGCTACGACATGCCGACTAAATTCTCGTTGATATCACGCAAATGGACTAGTTTGACAGCTCTAAAAATCTGCTATCCTTTTCTAATGATCCCTGTTAGAAAGAGAGATAGTGAGTCTAAATTAGTTTAGAGCGTGTGCAAGAGAATTAGCACCAGTATTTTTTATTTAAATCTTTTTAGTTTTCGTGATTGAATTTAAAGAAATTCCCACGAAAACGACTTAAATATTTTTGCTATTCAATTTATTTATACAAAATTAAATTCAAACATATAATTTATGAATATATATTCCTGATAACCTTTTAAAATCCTTTGTTTTAATACCCCACTCGATAGATTTTGAAGATTTTTTTTTTTCAAAACATATTTTGGCGCCAAACCTCCGCCATTGTAATTTTTAAAATTTTTAAAGTAAGTAAGTGTCACTCTCACAATTAAGACGAATCTAACGACACCAATCTTAAGTTAAAATGCAACAAGTCGTTTAGGCTGTAGGCCGTGCCAAAGAAATATACATACATATTTTACTACTAAAAGGTGACAACTCTTTGATTCAGTTTATTTTTCATACTATATTGTAATTAAAATTTGTTAATAAAAGTTAATTTGTATGTTAATTAAAGTAGTATTTTTTATTCACACCCCTATCATTAAAACTGCGTCATGCGTTGCCATTCCTGGGACCAATTGGGAATGGGACAATCTGGGAATAGGACAAACTGGGAATGGGACAATCTGGGAATAGGACAAACTGGGAATGGGACGATCTGGGAATAGGACAAACTGGGAATGGGACCATCTGAAACAAAGTGACGAGTTTGGGAATGGGACGTTCTGAAACCAAACCACACAAACGTGTAGGAACATATCAAAGATTTTTATATTGTCGGCAATGCGCAAGCGCAAGTGATATCACTGGTTACGTAGTTTAGTAACTGTTAAGTAATCTTTGCCCTGGTATTACCTTTATGATTTAATATATTATACATGTTGTACAGTCAGTCTGTCAATCGTATAGCAAAGCAAATTCATCTAATTCCGTCTACTTCTTATCGCATGGTTGAAAAACAAACAGTATCAGAGTTTAAACCGCCCGTAGGCCTCTGACATGTCTTTACACACTGAAAAATCTCTCAGGTGTGCTGGTTTCATCACGATGTTTTCCCTCACCGTTTTAGCAGTTTTAGCATCTGATTATAGTTAATTTGTAATACGCACTATAACTTACGAAAAGTCAGAGGGCGCACCTTCTGACTTTTCGCCTTAGGATCGAATAACTTCTGACTTGTCAGTCGACGGTCATACCACGAGGCTAACAGTGCTATATATCTAATTCCGTGACACTCTTAATTTCTCTTTTTTTACTAAGACTTGAATTCCACTGACAGAAAGGAAAGATTAATAATGGAACTTTATTCCGAGGAAATTTGAACCCCTATGTGATATACCTTTTTAGAAAACTTAGTTATTAAACTACTTGATTATAATTAAAAATATTTTTTCAGTCGCCTGTTTTTGTAATAAACTGAAAAATATCTGAGCAAAAACAAAACGCACGTTGCTTTGATTTATTCGTCAATATGCAATCTAATTAATTAATATGTAGCTAAAGTTGCTGTTTCTGTTAAATACTTTGAGTTTTTATTAGAATATTGGCTGCAGTTCCATGTAATTAAGATAAAAATGTAATAAAGATCATGTTAATGCAATATCAAAACGTGTCGCAAAAAGCGTAGGTTGGAAAACTGCTTGTCTGACAGTCTGACTGACATTTCTGTCACTGTCACGTTATTTGCCACAGGGTTGCCAACCATTATATCAATATTTGGAGTGGTCTAGTGTTGCAGGCTCCATATTTTTCCCCGCTTCATTTAAAGAAACGGGTGACAAAATCTTTTTGAATGCGTCAAAAAATCATAATAATTATGCTGGTCAGATTGCAGTTCAAATTTTTTTAAACATACATTTTTAAACGTCATCTTTATAGTAGGTTTCAAAGTTGATACTATCAAATTACGAGTCATAGAATTAGTTAAGTCTATCCAACGTCATCGGCAATAGAGCTAAAGGAAAATTGAATTTACTGCACTATAGTAAGTCGTTGGTTGCCATTACAAATTAATCGTGAATGCGCGACACATAATCTCTATGGTGTATCAAATTGCGCAAATGCATGTTTAAGTAAAAAAAAAGAAGTTTGTTTCTTTTTATAAATATAAACTAGCGACCCGCCCCGGCTTCGCACGGGTGCAATGCTTATGTAGGTACTACTATCATTGATATACAAAAAACTATATTATATATATCTATATTATCTCTCTATCTATTAAAAACCGCATCAAAATCCGTTGCGTAGTTTTAAAGATCTAAGCATACATAGGGACAGACAGACGGCGGATAGCGACGTTGTTTATACTATGTAGTGATAAGGCTTTGCCAAGCAGTGGTTCAATATAGGATAGATTATTCATATTTTGTTAGTCAGTTAATCTTAAAATACAATACCGATAGATTGTAAAATAAATCAAACTAGTGCCAATGATATATCTATTACTACGCTATTACAGAGATTCATTACACACCATTTTAAAATTTTGGGCCCATATTGTGTCCAATAGGCCCAAGAGAAATATTGCCCGATCATCATCAACCTATAGCAGTCCACGGCTGGACATAGGTCTTTCCCATTGCACGCCATTGAGCACAATTTTTGGCTATTCTCATCCAGTTTGTGTCAGCTACCTTGCGAAGATCGTCACTCCACCTAGCCTGAGGCACTCCACCTCTTATGGCAAGTCGCTCGGGAGTCTAAAGTTCTTTTTTTTTAATATCTACCCCAGAATGACATCATCGCTGCGACAGTCTTCCCGTGACCACGAGCAGAGAAACGTCGGGTTAATAAAATATATTCTCCGGACCGAATTTCGGTCACAGCGGCCAATCTCAACGGAGACTAGCCAATTACGCAGGAGATATTATAGTGTGTGCGCAAACAGGTGCACTCTCTATTCCCTCACTCTCATAGTCCGATGGGACGGCAAAACCGACACGATCGGAGAGAGATCAGGCGCAGGGCCAACAGCTTTACGTGCTTTCCGAGGCACGGAGTAATAAATTAATTTATAAAACGCACATAACTTACGAAAAGTCAGAGGTGCGTGCCTTGGATTCGAACCCGAGACCACTAGTCAGTGCCAGTCAACGGTCACCACCACTAGGCTATCACGACTCTTGAATTAATAAAATAATAAGGTATTATGTGCGCGTTAATTACAGTTTTATATCAGTTTTAATAATAATAAACATATTTACTACCATACGTATACTTATTTATTTCTGCTTTAAGACTACCCAATTTATTGTTATAAATCATATTGAAAAAAAAAACATAAATTACCGGTTTTACAGATTTACTTACCGGTAAAAATATATTTCTTAGGTAGGAACAGATTTTTTTACCGGTAAAAAAGTCCACGGTAATTGCATACCCTACATTATACAATACATACAATTCGAGTTTTTAGTTTTGAGGAGATTCTGAACAGCTTGAATAGACTCATTATTACATAATAATTATGTAAGTCCAATATCAAATATATCGATCGAACAATTCAGTTCAAATCGAAATCGTGCACTGAAGATTCTGATTGAACAAAAAGTCAATGTTTTTCTTAAAAAAAATGTTTCTTCCAATAACTGAAGCCTTGTTTTTACCATTGTGAAAGTTATCTAAAAGAAGAAACTTTTGAACGCGATTCAGAATCAATTTAAAATGTTTTACCTATTCGAAATTTAAATCGCTTTTTTCGTGTTTGCGTTCTATGTTGCCAGTGTTGTTCTTTATTTTTTAAACTCTAGATTTCATAAACGCACCTTTTTGGTTGTTTTTTTAAACGTTCTATGATTTTCTTTAGGCGGTCTTCGCTTGACAGGTAAAGTGAACATCAACGATATCTTGTTCTTTTTTTTTATAAGGATAGGGTGTCGAGAAATTTAATATCAACTTAAACAAACTAGAAGCAGATTTTTAAAATTCGACTTTTCAAATTCGCATGCGTAATTTTCACACATGAATGATCAATTCAATTAGGTATTGTTTATGTTTATTTGCGAATGTTTTTAAACGGTTTTATTTAGCTTGACCTGTTTATTATTTGGTTCAAATTTAGTAATCGATATTTCATCCCCTTCCTGTTGACAGATTGGTCTGATATTTGGTACACAGCTTTAGTATTGATGACAAAACCGTTTTACGTAAAAATTTTTTTTATTATATTATTATATTTTACTACAAGTGCAACAGAAGAAAGAGAACTGTTCTTTATACGTGCTAATATTTTCATGTCTGTGCTGTCAGATTTTTATTTTATTCATATTATTGGTCAATTTTCTATTACAATATTGTGCAATACAATAGTGCCGCCGGTGACCAGGCACAGAGCGCAGAGGTGACCAGATCCCACCATCTTATAAACAAGCAAATTAATATGATCAAAAATCGTTAGTATAGCTAGAATATTACTGTAATACCTATCTAAGATAATAAAAGTTCTTAAACTTTCGCGAATTGGAATCATGTTTGAAATATCGGTTTTATTAATCGGGACCAAACCACTGGATTGAGCTACACAAACCAACAATTCTTTCCACTGATCGTCATTTCTACCCTAGAATTGTTCGTGAAGCGGTTGA